>JBAMBP010000519.1:0-1346088 GCA_037044515.1 Phortica magna
TTTGAATAAAACTATAAAATATACAACTAAACTGTCTCGAGTGCCTTTTTCCTGACTTTAAATGACTTTGCATGCAAAAAACAAAAACAATAAAAATTGTGCGTATAAACTTTATTAAAGTATATAACAAACGCTTCTTCTTCCAACACGGATGCTGTTGTCTGCCATTAAACAAATATAAAAGCAGCAAACGCAAAGACATAAAAACAGTGTGTTTGCATGTATCGAACACACACACAAAAAAGAATCAAGCATATCAGTTCATTGTGGCAAATTGTTAAATAATATTAGTGACGAAATAAAAAAGTATATTTTATATATTGTCAAGTATTTGTAACAAGCAACAAATTTGCTTAAACAAAAGTGCATTACAAAAACAAAAACACAAGAAACTTATAAATGAGTAAGAACATCAACAACAACGACAACGTCAACGATTGTGCAAGCAAAAATACAAACACAAAGTAAACACAGCAAAGACAGTAAACGACACTCTCACGCGCTCACGTACGTATTTTGTGCTCGCGCAAAAACAAAAAACGAAAATCAAAAACAAACACACCACCCAAACGTGTCGTGTCTTTGCGCGCTCTCTTTTGCTTTGCAAATTGTAAACAAACACATTAAGAAGCAAAGAAGCGTATGAAAAAAAAAAAAAACAACAAAAATCGTGTCTGACTGTTTTTTCGCGCTATTTAAAGTTTATTTAAATAAAGACAAAAACAACAAAAAGCAAAATATAACTTTGTGCATTATTTAGTGAAGAAAAAAGGCAACTTTTGTCTGTTGGCAACTTGTAAGTTTCAACTTTGCTTTTCAATTTGTTTGAGGAATTCTGTGTGCCGGTTTTTTTTTTGCTTTCTTGTTGTTGCGCTCTGCGTGTTTTTGGTGTGTTCTTGTTATCAGTAACTTGTTATCGTGCAACGTCCAATGCTTTTACAACTGACAACTTTTAATGCTTATTGTTTTTCTTTTGCAAGCTTTTTGTTGTTGTTTTATGCAATCATTTCAACAAAAGGAAATGAGTAATTCGCTTAACAGGAAAATGTTTTGAAATCTTTTATTGTTAAAAGCGGCAATATAAACGTTATAACTCATAAACTGGCGACTACTGTGGGCACTCATTAGTGATCACTTATAAACATGCCACACTCATGAGTGCGCACTGTACTAGCATTTGTTGCTATAATTGTTGCTATACACAAATGTTTTTTTCTTATTATGCTCATTGTTCTAAATGTTGTTGTTGTTGTTCGTTGCTTTTAAAATGCACTTAATCTTTATGATTGTGTTTATTATATATTTTTATATTTGTATTTTAACATTATTGAACTTTTATTCACTTTCTAATCGTTCTTTTTTTTCATATATTTTGCTTGTTTTTTTTTCACTCTCTTTTTCGCTCTTTTATCAACATGTATGCCTTGTCTGTGGCGATATGACTTATCATTGCAGCTAAAGTGAAAAAAAAAAATAGTAGAACAATTGAGATACATTGAGTAAAAAAGAAGAGCGACAAGAACAATCAGCAGCATGCATCAACATCCACGTTATAGTCCAGCGCCGCCACCACAACAACAACAGCAGCAGCAGCAGGGCGGCCCACCCGCGGGTAGCATGCGTCCGCCACCGAATGCACAACTGCCGCCGCCGCAGTCGCGTCCGCAGCCTTATGTCAATGTAAGTACAACAACAAATATACACAACTTTATTAATTCTAAGCAAAGCCCAAAGTGCCATCAATCAATCAATCAAACGTTGCCATGAATCAATCAAGCAGTCAGTTGAGCAATCAATCGGTCAATCACTCAATCAATTAATCAATCAATCAGTGGGTTACTGAGTGTGTGAGTGAGTGAGTGAGTTGGTCCATTTTGTGTGCCATTGGCAATGCAAGCGACATCGATCATACGCCGTGTGTTGCGTGCACTTGAGCGGAAAACGGTTCTGAATTGCATGCGATTTCTATTTCAGTTGTTGTTGTTGTTGTTGCTTTTGACAAAGAGCAGCCATCAATTGTTGACATTTGCAGGTCAGGTCAGTCGGCATGAGCAATTATCAAATCAATGCGAGCGCACGCCACTTGAGGCACTCAGCGCTGTCAAATGAAAGCATTTGAAAGCTTTGTTGTTGTTGTTAGTAGTGGAAGTGGCGTGGCTTGGTCAGCGGGTTTTGAATGCAGTCATTGCACTCATTCACGCCCACACAACTCACGCACGCACGCACTCAACACTCATCATTCGCGCACAAACTTCAATAGCCAAGCAACAACAACAGCAACAACAACAACAACAACAATAATAATAATATTTTAGCATTCATAATGCAAATTCATGCCTCAAAACTTTTTTAATCTCTTTTAAGTATTTCATTTTATTTATTTATGCCGGCATATTTTATGCATTAACTCACAACAACAACAATAACAACAACAACAAAATATGTGCGCGTTGTTGTTGTTGTTGTTGCGCCTGCCTGTGCCTTTTGTAAACGTGCTCAACTACTCACAAGCAAAGCCACACAATGCCGCTGTCGTCATAACACCGCAAATGTTCCTCTCGCCCCCCTTCTCACTCACTCTTTTACACTATAACAGCATCAGCAACAACATCATCAGCTTAGTCATGATCATCATCATTATCATCATGAGGCATTCATCATCATGCGTTGCTTTTAGGCATTAACAAAAAATGCATAAATTTGTTAGCGCAGCGCAGAAAATCTTTTGCCAAATGCATTAAATTCAAAGCTTTTTCTACTATTCTAAAGAAATATTTTGTATACTTTTGTGTATGTGTGTGTGTGTGTGTGTGTGTGTGTGTTTGTGTACTTTTCTATTGTGTGCTTCACTACATTTTAAAAACCTTTGTTCGTCTCTTACAATTACACATGCCTTCATGCAATTCAATTAAGGTTTCACTAACTTTTCAACTAAAGAATTCTGCTGCTTAAGTTTATTCAACATGCTTCTGTTATTG
This sequence comes from Phortica magna, assembly GCA_037044515.1. NCBI lineage: Eukaryota > Metazoa > Arthropoda > Insecta > Diptera > Drosophilidae > Phortica > Phortica magna. The sequence goes on from JBAMBP010000519.1 coordinate 2,979, forward strand.
TTGTTGCTGTTGTTGTTGTGACATATTAGACAACTTTAATTAAAGTGTTTAAATCTTGAAACTATTGTTTTATGGCATATCCTTTTTGTACTAAAGAAGAATAAATGTGTTAACTCAGTTCGGTTTCATTGTTCACTGTTGCCGGCTTAAAGCGCTGCCAAGCCTTTGGTCAGTGATGGCAAACGGCTGGCAAAACTGTCAACCGCAGCGAAAGTTTCGCACACACACACACACACACAGACACAGAAATACATGAAGTTGCGCGCAATTTTAGTTATGACAGTCGAGCGACGCAAAACAACTTCTTTTAACTTAAACTTGTACGAAACGAACGTTGAGCCAATTGTGGGTTTAGGGTGAAGTGTGCGGGCGCGCAGTGTCAACAACTTCAGTTGCCTTGTGAAATGCGCTCAAGTCAACTTAATTTTAATTACTAATTGTCGCCATTTGTCACAGACGTCGTCAACTTCTTGCAGCGTCTTTGATGCCAAGAGTTGTTATTGTTGATGTTTGAACATTCGTTCTTAAGTGAGGAAATCAAGGCAAATAGCAAATGTTCTACGCTGTGCTTATTTATTTATGCACGACTGTATTTTTTGGCAGCGCCATTTTCAGTTCTCAAAGTGTTTGAGTTTTCACTTGAAGTTTTTACTTGAATGAAAATATTTCACTTTGGCAAAGTTTCTCTATTATTTTTGGGTCTTTTTTTTTCGGCTAATAAAAATATTTGCATTTGATTTGCGTTTTGTGGTTTGCGGTTTGCGGTTTAAGGCAAAATAGTTGACTGTCTGAAGATGAGTAAACTATAATAAAATCATAAAAAAAATAAATAATATAAAATGCAAAACAAAATATGACTTTTAATTAAATATAAATAAATATTAAATAAATAAATAAAACAAAAGTGGTAGAAGCAGCAGCGGAAGTTGCTTGGCAGAAGTTTGGCTTCATTTGCAGTTGAGTCTTAAGACTTATAAAGACAACAACAACAACAACAAAATGGGGTTTAACATATTCAGCGGCACTGCAAAGCAACATTTGAGTTCAATGGCAACTCGGCACACACACACACACATGAGCGTTTGGCAACTGCGTACTCACACTTGCAACACTTGCATGTGACATGCGCAGTTGTTGGCGTCGTCTCCTGTTTGTGGATTCTGTACAATGTCTGTCCGTCTGCCTGTCTGTGTGTGTGTGTGCGTTTGTGTGTGTGTTTTTTGCCGGCAAGAAAACCGAACGAATGCGTCATCGTTGTGCCGTCTCTTGTATCGTGTTTCCATGCCGCCCGCACCAGCCCGCGCTCATCGACAAGCACACGTTCGGCTTTTGTGGCAGAAGACGCCGCGAATGCTTTCGCTGCTGCTGCCGCTGTTGCTGCTGTCGCTGCTGCTGCTGCACGAGTCGAGTGTTAAACCTTACTCAATGAGAAACTCAGAATCCATTCGACAATTGTCAAGTTAAGTTAGTAGCAGCACGCCTTTGGCTCAAACACGCAAAGCCGAACAAGAAGAAATAAAACCAAAAAAATAAAAAAAAAAAAATTATTTACTCACCAAAAAAAATATTAAAAAATAAAAAAAATATCCAAAAAAAAATATTCAAGTGTGTAAGCCATAAAGTAGAAGTGTGCGACAACAAAGCAAGCAAAGGAGCACCAAAACCGTGAGCAGCAAACACAAGCCAAGACAGCCGAGGATATCATCAAAGCGCCACCGACTTTCTGAGGCACGAACGGAGCATAGAAAATACCAACAACAACTTCAAAATAACAAAATAAATGTGCGTGCGTGTCGTCTAAGCAAAAAGCAAAAAGTAAAGCGTGAAAGGCGTGAAATTAATTCATTTAATTCTGCGCGCATATAAATTGTGCTAACATTGCGTATACGTAATATTTTAAAAGCCAAGCCAAGCCAAAGTCAAGCGAGCGAGCAAAGGAGCTAAGTCAAAGAACTAACAGTAAATTCTGTCCATATACAAAAACGAACGAAACGAAACGAAACTAATTCTTCATTTAAATCCGTCGTCAAAACGTCAAATTTGTTGTTAAATTTTGTTGCGCACCAAGTGTCGAAAAAGGAAGAAGCAGCAGCTGAAGCCGAGGGGGACAAAGACAGAGACAGAGATAAGAAGAGAGACAGAGACAATTGCGAAAGGCGAAAGTTAAGTGTCGAAAGCAGGAAAATTCTCAGTATTAAAACAAAGGAAGCAAGCCAAGTGACAAAAGGAGGAGCAGCAGCGAAGATACCAAGAAACAATTAATGTTTTATCAAAATTCAATGAGAATTTATTAGCAGAAAGTAACAAAAAGCTCAAAAAAAAAAATTTAAAACACCAAATTTATGCAATAATTTAAATAAATATTAAATATCAACCAAAAAACTTATTAAAAAAAATAAAAAAAGGAGAAGAAGCAGCAAAAACTGAGCTCAATCATACAAGCAAAGTGTTTAAGTGTTTTTCAATAAACAAAAAAAAAAGAAGATACAAAAAATATATATTTAAACGAAGATCCTGAAAACTGCAACTCAAAGTCGTCAGTATTATTTTAACATTTAATTAAAAAAAAAAAACAAAAAAGAATTAATGCATATTTTTATGTCAAACATTCAAAGTATAAATTAAAAAAAAAAAATAATTAATTATAAAAAAAAAAAAAATAATAAAAAATAAATTAAAAAAATAAAAACGTTGAAGACAATAAAAATATTTAAAAAAACGTATTTAAAAGAACAAAAAAAAAATTAAACAAAAAATATATATAAGCAAAAAAACTTGAAAAAGCTAATAAATAATTTAAAAATAAAATAAAAAAATATTTGAATTGCAGAAAAACTTAGTTTTTTTTAGCTAAAAAACAAAACAAAAAATAAACTTAAAAAATTATTTAACAAAAAACTGTTAGTGAATTCTTGCAAAGCAAAAACAAAAATTAGCAAAAATAAATTAAAAAAAAAACAAAAAAAGTTCATTCAAAAGCTTAGCTTAAATTATTAACAAGTAATTTCAGTGTATGTGTGTTTGTGCTTCCTATTGTCTAAAAACTCAACTAGTGAAAAAAAACCAAATAAAAACTTAAAAAAAAATTAGCATAAATTAAAAAATTAATCGCAGCGAAAAATTCAAAAAACCAAAAACAAAAACGCTTTTGATGTCTAAAATTGTTATTAAAATATACAAAAAAAATATATTATATTAAAACAATTAACAGTAATTTACTGCGCAGCTTAACAACTTTTAAGCGCATTTAAATAAAGAAGAAACGATTGCAGAAGAAGAAGAAGCAGAAACAGCAAGGAAGGAAAATCATTTGATATCAAAACGCACTAAAAATAACCATTAAAATTGCGTCAATAAAGAGAAAACCATCACCGCTCCCCACGGCACAAGTGACAGCGATAGCAACAAGCAATTTCAAGCAATTGGCAACAGTTGTTACAACAACAACAGCAGTAAACGACGCAGAATTAACAGCAGCAGCAACAGTAGAAGGAGCAACAACAACAAATATAAAAAAACCAACGATTATTGCTGATTGTAGAACAACCGAACAACAACAGACAGAGACAGAAGATAGACAGAATTCAACAGCAGCAACAGCAACAGCGGCGGCAAATCAAACAGCAACAGCAGCAGCAATTCAAGCATTAAACGCTAACAACAACAACAACAACAACACCAGTAACATATACCAAGCCACAGCCGCCAATAGCAACAGTAACGCCAACGCCAACGCCGCCGCCGCCGTCGTCACTGCCAACGCCGTTGCCTCCGGTCCTGCCTTAGCCTCGGTCACAGTCGCAACAGGCAACACGAATCCCGCATTTGTTGTCGCACTGACAGCAAACCAAACACCAACAGCAACAGCAACACCAACAGTAACACCAACAGTAACAGCAGCCGCATTAACAGCAGCAGTAACAGCAGCCGTTACAGTAACATCAACAGTAGCAGTAGCGCCAACAGCGCCAACAACAAGTTTGAAAACGTCGGCAAACACAACGACAACCCTGTACACTTGCTCGAGCGCTTCATTGGCGGCATCGTCGTCATCGCTGCTTGCCCAACCGCCGCCAACGAAGATTTTTAAGACGGATCATTTGTGCGTGAACGCAGCAGCAACCGCCTACGGTCTGCCAACTGTCGCCGCTGCTGCCGGGCATCCTTGTGTCTATTGTGTCATTCCTGTTGTGGTGAGTTTACACTCTTCTCTCTTCTCGCCACTACTCCTTTGCCCCAAGCAAGACAAACCCGCAGTTTGCCGCTGCTTTTGGCACGTTTTAATGTCATTCAATAAAAGATTTTCAGCAATTTCGGCTTTCATTCGTTGGTGTTTCTTTCTCTACTCACACACACTTTTTTTTTGTGTTACAGTCATTAAATATGGAAATAATTACGCGTATCTTATGCGACTCCTCCGCCTTGTTGTTGTTGTCTTTTATGTTCATGTTGTTTACTTTTGCTTGATTCACTTGTTTTTCGATTTGGTTTTTTGGACGCACACTTGTCGAAATTTACATGTTGATTGCTTTTCACACGCGGCAGGTGGCAATGTCGATTGTTGTTGTTGTTGTTGTTGTTGTGTGTTGTAGCTAATTTGTATAACACGCACTTTTGTTGTTTATCTTTGCGAAATTGAATATTTTTTCCATCTCACTCACACACATGTGTTTGTGCATGAAGTTCGCCTTAGCAGCTCATCTACATTAAGCACATTAAAAGCAGCAAACATGTCTAACGCTCCACAACAACAACAAATACAACAAGAGCAAATTACCACAAAGTGTCATAAATATGCGAAGACCCTCATTGGCATTGCTACATTGCTACTTCGTCTCTGTCATGCCTCATTGTCATTTTGCTGACAGCTGTTGTTGCTACTCTTCTTGTTGCTACTCTTGTTGTTGTTGTTGTTGCTGTTGACCACTTAAAGCTTGGTCGCATAATAGCCGCAACAAATGTTGCTAATGTCACTGACAATAAAGACTTTTACTCCTCCCCCCACGCACATACGCTTTTGCCTCACCCCTAGCTCGCTCTAATGCCTTATGGTCAGAGCACAGCTTGTGTTCGTACACAAATGTTATATGTTTTTGTTAATAAGTTTGGTCAAAAACTTTATTAAAGTTTATTGAAAAATTTGCCTTTAAGATTTGTGCTACAGTCGTGACCGAAATCTTACAACAGGAAATGCACCGAAGACCTTCAATGTGCGCTGCGCGCATAAATACTTTTCAAAAGTGTGTTTTAAGCGAAGAAGTGCGTTTGCTTTGTGCTTTGTGTGTGTTCTGTGTGTGTGTGTGTTTTCAATGCAAAACGAACGCAAACAACTTTCAATAATTAATATTGAAGGCAACGCAACTATAGAAATAACATGCAACAGCAACAACAACAGCAACCAATACAATGCTAAGTGAATGTTTTGCTAGCTCTTATTCTTGTGCTTGTTCTTGTTCTTGTTCTTGCTTTGCCATTGTTTGCATTTCAGCAAAGATTTGTGCTCATTTTTCTATGAAGAAAAAATATTTTTTCTTCTTCTTTGCCATTCATGCGCTTATTTCTATTAAAAATATGTTGAAAAATAGCATTATTTTTTTTTTGCGTTGTTGTTGCTTTGTTTCTTTTATTGTTGTTGTTGTTGTAGTTGTTTCATTGGTAATTTTTATTTTTGTATTTTTTATTTATTTGAATGCTGCCACTTGAGTGTGCCTGCGCTCCTAACAATCCTTGCCCCCCACCCTTTGGTAGCGTACATTTATATAACTGTGGCACTCTAACGTTTTATTTATTTATTCATGGTTTCTGCACGCTCACTTGGCGTTCATTTCTCTTGATTTCTAATTAATTTTACTCGAAGAAGAGTGAAAATGAATTGGCAAAATGCCGTCAGACTTGTTGGTGTTGTTGTTGTCGTTGTTGTTGTATACAACAGCAGCAGCACAAGCATATAAGCAACCAACGAACACAAAAATAATGAGCAACATTTATACGAAACAGCAACAACAACAACTGCAAGCAAAACCAAAAACAAAATGGAATAATTTTGTTCAAGGATTTAACGAGCCAAGGCACTCAACAGCAGCAGCAGAAGAGGAAGACCAAAAAACACAAAAAAAAAATACAGAAATCAAGATTAAAAATAACAGAAACAGAAACAGAAGAATAAAAAAAAAAACAGTTGAAAAAAAAATCGAGCTCAGTTTGAAATCAGAATAATGTTTGTTGATTGGAACTTTTAAGATAATTGGAAATTGCAGGCAAGCGTGAGGAGTATGTCGATTTGTTGTTGCTGTTGTTGTTGATCAAGCAGCTTGATTAAAAGCCTTGCGCTGTTTTAATTATGCCACGCAACATTTATTATCTGTTAATGTGCAACATGGCGTATGCTTAATATAAAAACACAACGCACACTGAAACCGGGGGGCGACGTAAGTTAAGTCGAGTTAAGGCACAACTTGAAGCAAACAGAAATTTACACAAAACGAATTATAATTTATGAAAATTTTATAAAACAATTTTCGCCTTTTGCGATTTCATGTTAAATTTGCTGGAAACAACTTCAACATAGAAAGTATGTTAGGGAGAGAGGGGGGATAGAGGCAGAGCGTGAGCGAAGATTGTGCAAAATGATGGCAACATTAACAACAACACAAACAAAAAGAAGAAGCAAAGAAAAAGAAAAAAAAAAAACGGTGAATTGCAAATGGGCAAAAGTTTGGCCATCATAAACGCCATTTTATGTTACTCAATATGGCGTCGCTTTTAGCCCTCTGAACTTGTACGCTGTTTGGCCATGTGTCTCTGTGTGTGTGTGCCTGTCTGTGTGTGTTTGTGAGTCGAACTAAGTTGCGTACAACTTAACTCAACTAAACTAAACTGTGCGCTCGAACGTTTTGCTTTGGTCTTTGGCGCTTTTGCTGCTTTGGCCGGCCAACTTGAAGCTCAACGCTCAAAGCACGAAAATTGCGAAGGGCACTTTAAGCGTTTATTCAAATTTTTCTAAAATGCGCTCATGTTCCTCTTGCTTCAACACACCGCTTCCCGTAGCCCGCTTGACCAGCGCTGTGCTGATGCTGTGCGCAGATTATCTTTTGTTTGGGCACTTTTTATGTAACTTGTTTTATATGAGAAGTTCTTTTTTTTTTGGCAATTTTTTCCAACTTTTTGCCGACACTAATCGCCATGTTGGCACATCAATAGCAATTACCAACATTTGCCAGCGTTTATGCTTGTTGCCCACCACGCACACAGCCGCCGACTCTAACAGCATTTCAATGTGTGTGTGTTTGTTGTAAGAAGAAAAGTTATGATTTTATGCAAAGTACGAAGTGATTTTTTTCTGCTCAATTTGTTTGAAGTGTGCGTGTGTGTGCGTGTGTGTGTGTGTGTGTTTGCTGGCAAAAATTTTCAACAAAGTGTTGAAATAAATTTCATTTTGGGCAACACTTAACCTCGTCAGAAGCGTCAGTGGCAGCCACAGCCTCAGCGACAGCGACAGCTGAGATAAGCATGTCTCTCTGTTTGTTGGGCATTGAAAGTAGTGTGTGTGTATCTTAGGTGTATTTGTGTGTGTGTGTGTGTAAAAGCGAAAAATATATGTGCATGTGTGTCATTGCCTAATTAGCAAAAACTGTACGTTTTTGCATAACTTAAATAACACGCATACGTCATGTTGCAACCCACACACACACAACATGCCAGAAAGATCCTTGGAAATCACACACGCACACATGAGTTGCTTTTGAGCGTTCGTTGAGTGTTGCGGCACACACATTTTCTTGCACAAATAAGTGCAAATTTCATGCTAAATGCTAAAAGTCAACTCAAGTCATGCGCTTGACTTAAACATTTCTTTACATTTCTCTCTTGGTTTTCGTCTCACTTTGTTGCAAAAAAGTTGTGACCAACAGAAATGTAAACTTTTTGTGTCTTTTTAATTTTCGTTTACTTAAAAGAAAAGTTGCAAAAAAAAACGAACATTAAAAACTTTCAATTAAAAACGTCTCCCAAATGCACAATCAATCGAACGAAAGTTACGAAAATTACTCATACGTCATGTTGAGCACAAACGAAATTGTTGTAAAAATATAAAAGTTCTTCAATTAGTTTTATTTTCTGCTTTTTTTGTGATTTTTTTTTTGTTGTTTTTTTTTTTGTGTTCTGTTTTGGGAACGAGTGAACATATAACAAATTCAATGCATGTTTCAAACAATTTAATTTCACTGAACATTTAATTAACTTGCTTGCTTTGCAACAAACACACACACATTGTTGTACACCCATACAGGTGTTCTACATGACATACACATTAAACATGCAGTTTAGACTCATACAAACACACACATACAAACAGTGATAGTGAAAACTCGCTCGACTTTATCTGCAAAAATCGGTGAGAAAAGTTTATTTTTTTAATTTTATTTTTATTTTTTTGTATTTTTTTTGTATTTTTTTTCGCCTTGAAAAGAGAAAACTTTGCGAGTAATTCCATGGAATGACATTTTATTCAATTCAATTTCATGCTCTGTAATTATTTTGTGTCCCTCAAAAAAAACCAAGTAAATGAAATATAAACGAGAAAGTATTGAATGTCGGCTATGAAGATGATTTGTTACGCTTTGATGCAAAAATTTGCAAATGTTCTGAAAAAAATATGAAAACAAGAATTCGAATAAAATATATTCTTAAAGGAAAACATGGAAACTTTAAAAGGAAATACACAAATTTCAATTCAAATTAAAAAAAATAATGTTGACCTATGTGACATGAGTTACTATGTAACATATGCGCATACATTATTAAAAAAACGTTCTTGAAAAAATTTTGTGAATATTTTCAAATAAGTTGGACATAATAATGATCTTTACATCAGAATTCGATGTTTTCAAATGGGATACTATTTAGGCAAGCCCTTAGATCTCATATAAAACGAAAAATATCTTAGAAAAATATTACCAGACAAGTTACTATTACACAAGCTTAGGAAATAAATAGTTTCTGCGATCTGCCACGTCTTTTTTGCATATTTTACAAACTTCACAACAAAGGTAATGTGCTCAACACACATGTAAGTGTAAAGTATAGTAATGAAAATATAGAAAGAATAAAATAAAATGACAGCCAACGACAAAATCGTGTGGTAAGTCAATGCTGTGGCAGCTGTTAAGCAAGTACGTGGCGAAGGGTAGACGAGTGCTTGTATGAGGGCACAACAAAAAAAGAAACTTTAGCTGTGCGTTGAGGCAGGAAAATCATTGAATACGACACACAACAACAACAACATTAATAACAACAACAACAACGACAAGGGAAACACATTTGAAGTCAAGTTAAATTGTCATCTGTTGCTGATGTCAAACAAGGAGCGCTCCTTGTCTGCGTCGGTCCTAAGTCCTTGCTTACACAGCAAAGGAAAGCACAGAACAGCAGAGCAGGGCTCAGCAGTCTTTGCCACATTGCTCAGTCGGTCGTACGCAGTCTTAAGATGATTTTAAGCAGAGTAAACAAGAACCTTTTGGCAACACAGTGAATGAGCTTAATATGAGTTGATGAGTAATGAGTTTATAGCATAAAATAAAGCATTCATTTTTCAAGGAATAACGCAAATTAAGCTTTTCTTATTTTCTGTTATGTAATCAACATATTAATAAATGTTGAAAGATATCATTTAAGCGTAGCATTCTCCTTCTTCTTCTATGTGTTTTCAAGGCAGGCCGGAAGGCATAAAAGGCATAGTGGGAGGGAGAGAGAGAGAGAGACACAGAAAGCATGCAATTAGGCAAGCGATCTGGCCAGAGATCTCTTAAGGCATAAGACTCAAGTACAGTTTCCGTTTGCTGACAAAGCACCGTTTTGTGCTCCTCATCAAGAACATCATTGTCGTCTCCATCAACACCATCATCATCATCCACATCATCATCATGGTAGACATGTTCGCCATCGACGTCGTTGATGTCATCATCATCGTTGACCCGCTTTCCAAAGCTGCCGGCAAAAGCAGCAACAACAACTACAACAACAAAGCATGATACTGCTACTGATGATGATGGCGATGATGATGGTGATGATGATGTTGGCATGGAGGATACAAGTCAGTGCCAGCAATGACATCCTTGCCGTGTTAATTAGTGTGTGAAGAAATTATTTGTTTTACTTTGTTGCCGCAGCGGCATTTTTCTTCTTATTCTTCTTCTTCTGCTTTATTTTGGTTGTCTTCTGTTGTCTTGTACTGCTGCTGCTGCTTCTTCTTCGCATACTGCTTAGCTTGCGCCAACGTGCTTCATTTTGTGTTGCCTACTTTTGAGCGTCGATTTTTATTTTCTTGTTTTTTCTCTCTTGTTTTAACAGTACTTTTTATATCCTGCTCAGCTGCTCTGCTCTGCTCAGCTCGGCTCGGTTTCTATACGCTTGACTTGTTCACGCTCTTTGATGCTAAATTCAGCGTCTACCAACACACACACACACACACACACATGCACAGAGCGCTTTGCTTAGTTTTGTCGCTGCTGCCACTTGCCTAAAGTATTTTAACCTAAAAATTTAAAAATAGCACAGAAAAAAATAAAAAAAAAATGTTGGCAACTTTTTTAGACTTTTTTGTTTTTTTTTAGAATTTTTTTATATACTTTTTTTAGGCTCTTCTGCTGCTTCCTCTTTTTTAGGCCTAAGTGCGCACACTAGAGGCTAAAACTAGGCTCAAGTGTCTGTATGTGTGTGTGTGTTAGGCATTCATTTTAAAGTCAGTCTTTAAGCTTTGCGTTGTTGTTGTTGTTGTTGTTGCTCAATGAAAACTCATCAGGCAAAGTTTTTCTCATACTTTTTTTTCGGTTGGGTGAAAATTCCAAGTAAAAATCAACGCTTTTTTACATGTGTTGTAGAAGTCAAAACGAAATGTCTTTAATAAAATATGTCATTAACGTTAAAACAACTTTTCGACGCCGTCAAACAAACATGACAGTCTGACAGACGGACAGACGGACGGACAGACACAAAGGGCGCGTGTCAGCGACGCCTTTCAAAATGTGTCAAAAAGTAAAGCATTAAGTGTTGGTATGAGGAAGACGGCATGACTGGCGCGGGTGGGGGAAGTGTACAAATGAAGAAAATTTGATTTATTTGAAGCGCCTTTTTCGATTTGTTTTTCAGTTGTTTTTTTTATTTTTATACATGTATTTGCCATGACTCCTTTTCTTCGTTGCCTTACTGATTTACTGATTTGTTTCATTCGCTCGCTTCTCGCTGCTTGTTTATTTGTTTCATGTTTCATGTTTGTCGTCTTGTCGTCATTTTGGCATTTGTTGTTAATGAAAAAAGTTTGCTCATAGAATTTTGTATATGTATGTGTGTTTGTCTGTGCACTTTCGATGACGAATGTTGCCGTGTTCTGTGCTCTGCTGTCTGTCCTTTCTGTCCGCTTTTTGTTTTCTTGCTTTCTTGTTGTTGCAAAATGTCAACGCGACTGAATTTCAATTTGTGACCTGCCCAAAGGCGCTTTCCACACTTCTCTTGCGCCCTTTCACTCGCTCTTGCTGTCTGTCTGTCTGTCTGTCTGTCTCTCGTCCAAGCACGCCTCTGGTTTGTCAACTTTTCATTAATTTATTACTTTGCTTTTAGTTTCTTTTTTTTTTTTTTGGTCTTCTTTCTTTTAGCCCGACTTCTCTTCTTCTTGCAGTCTTCTTTGATGCTTTTTTTTTCCAATTTTTCCACATTTTTTTATATTTTTTTTTTCACTCTTAGCGCTCAAATTTGCTTGCTGTGATAATCATTGTAATTTGTACCAAACTGTCATGCTTTTTTTTTTTGCTATCTTTTGTCTCACTTCACGTTTTTTTTCTCACTTATTCTTAGTTTTTGCTTTGATTCGTGTAATTTGAGATTTTTTTTCTCCCTAAAAACTTTTGACATATTAAAAAGTTTTCTATCTTGAAGATTTCTTACTTTAATTTGATTATGTTTGTTTGTCGTCGTCGTCGTTGTTGTTGCTGTTGTTGTGATTAACAGCAATGATAATTTTTCTGTGACATTTGACATTTTATTAATTCGTATTTTCTTTCTCTTTCACGCACACGCTGGCTTTGCAGGTAAGTTTAATTTGTGTCATCTTCTTTTGCTGATTTGGTTAAATGAACGGAAATTTGATCATGTTAATGATTTCATCTCATTAGCCTTGAATGAAGTTTATCACATTTGAAAATTACGCGTCTCCGCAATGAATTTCCGCTCTGTGGTGGAGAGGGGAGTGTTGTGTTGTGTGTTAAGGGCGATATGAGCGATGCATTATAACGTTTATGTGCACTTGAGTGAATTTGTGTGCGTTGAGGGACGAAAGATGAAGGACGACATTGGCCGAACTGTTGCCAAACTATTGTTGCTGTATACAACACTTGAAGCTCGTTGAGCGGCGAGCAGATAATGTCCAATACACATGCTCACACACACACACAGAGAGGGTCGACGGGCTGCCATATAAGCCACTTGCTGTTGCTTTACAACCGCCAACGACCATTTCGCATTTCCTGTGCCGTCAACGCCACTAAAGTAACCGCTAAGTGCTTTCCTTTTGTCTGTTTGTTGTTGTTGTTGGCGTTGTTGCTGTTGTAGTTGTTGCTGTGCCATAGTCAATGAGGCAGCGAGCAATGTCTGCAAAGCGGAAGTTCGCCATTATTGCATTTGGCGTGTGTAAAAACAACAACAACAACAACGACGAAGAGAGTAACAAATGTTGCCACACAAAACCAAATCTCTACACACACACACACACATATAGAGGTGTGCCTGTGTGTGTGTGTTTGGGGGTGCTTGGCTTGTTGGTGAGCTGTTGCGACGTGCTGATGACTTTTACATGTTACGTGCTTCGCATAACTCGCGTGTTAAGCACAAAAGCTGCGCATTGCCTTTGCTACTTTGCCACGCCTCCCACGCCCACTCGCACACTTGCTTTCACGCTTCACGACGAACACACGGTGAATGTCTTCAGCTTACATGTCTGTCTGTCTTCTTCTGTCGTATAAACTAAACAAACGAAAAGCAAAGCAGAAATAAATGTTGAACTTTATTTTAACTTGGCTAAGACCGAAAAATATTACATTTTGGACGCGCACAAGTAACATGCTATCTTTGCAATTTGTATGTTTGCCTTATCTGGCTTCAAGTATCTCAAAGCTACCCCTGTGTGTGTGGGGGTAATGACTATGCTGACCACGCTGACCACGGCAGCAAATGTATTTACAACATTCTGGCTGCGAACGCACGATTGGCCATGAGCGCCGCTGCGGTTTGATTTTATTATTATAATGTTTCTTTCGATCAAAGCATAGAAGTTGTTTTTAGCGCTGACCGGTCGGAACGTTTCGGTCGTCTTGTGTCGAAAGTTCTTATATATTTTAATAGTTTGGGACTTTGAAAAAATACAACAATGCGTGTCATAAAAAGATGAGTACTTTTGTTCATGCTTTCGTCCTTTTAAATGATGAAATCAACAAAAAAAATATAAACTTTTAAGAATTCGCCCTCAAACTCTTATTTACTTTTTCTTTCGCCTTGTCTTGTTTGTTGGCGCCTTGGAAAAAAAAGTATACAAAAGCAAGACATTCATTGATATGCACATTTGACACTCTGTCCTCGTTCTCATACTCAGCGTCGTCGACAACGTCGTCCCTTGTGCGCTTATCAGCCAACAATGCGCAATGCTCGATAGTGTTGTAAAAAGAATTGCATTTTCAAAAAGGAAAAATAGCAGAAAAAAAATAAAAGAGAGAACAGAAAATGTGCTTAGCATATTAAAAACATGGCCAAGTGCAGCTGGGGCCAACATTTGAATGCTTTTGTGAGTATTTCGAGAACATGTTATGCCAATAAAAACATGCGAATGCATTAGCAATAAGCGAATGCAAAAGGTTTGGCCAGAGGGTTTGAGGGAGCGGCACATAAAAGCATGAAGAACTAAAAACTCAAAGAAGTAACATATTTTTAACATGTCACTACAGTGCTTTGTGCGCCTGTTGCCCCTCAGCCACCCCACATATAACCCTTTACGAGACACAAATAATACACAGACACTGTCAGTTCATCTCTCTGTCTGTCCGTCTGTTCGTGTCTCTGTTCCTGAGCATATCAGTTTTTGGTCAATGGCTTGCAACATTTGCAACATTTTGATTTATATGCGCAGACACACACAAACACACACACACACATACATACAGACACGTGCACATACATGCTATATATCAAATGCACATGGGCGCCATTTTGCATACGTTTCAAATAATTCTTACGTTTGGTTTCTTTTATTTTCCCACTTTTTGTTGATTTTTTTGTTGATTTTTTCCGAATTTTTCGACATTTTTCGACTTTCTTGGCTAAGCACATCTTTTTTTTTGCCGCTTTGCTACAACTTTTGCTGCTTCAGCTTCGTTTACATTTGGCTTGATTCAATCTTTTTGCACACATTTGTGTTGACTTTGCTAACTTCTTTGCGTTGCACACTTCTCTGCTATGCAAGCCTTCACTGCATCCACTGTGCATCCTTTGGGCGTAATCCTTGGGAAAATTTTTATCTTCACATTTGCTTTTCATATTTTTTTCTTCTTATTATATTTTTCCCAACTTCTTTGCTCTAAACAGATTTTCGTTCGTTTTGTGACTTGTTCGATTTGCAAGTATTTTCTTCTTCATCTTTTATCGACGACGGCGACGACGACGACGACTTCTCATTGTTTGTTGGCATTTGGCATTGCTTTCTTACACTTTTCTGCGCTTGAATGCTTTCGCAAAATGTTCTGAATTCCTTTTGTAAAGCAAATTCAAGCGTACACAAAGACATTTGCCTTCCCCTTACTCACCTTCCTCACTCTCTAGCTCAGTTCTTGCATGTTTTTCTTGCCATAATTTGATTTGCTGATCTCTGAAGCTCTGCTTTGTCTTTGTTGCCATTTAGTTAACATTTTTGCTGTTGTTGAAAGCTACAAACGAAATAATTCTCATATATTCTCTCTGCTTGATCAGAGTTGCTTTGAGGCGCTGCCGTGACTTTGCCTTTGGTTGCCAGCGACCACGCCCAGTTATTACTTTGCTAGAGTTTAGTTTAGTTGCATGAATCAAAATGCATATTTTAAGCATGGCACGCTTAGGTTTTCTTAGCTCTCTCTCTATCTGTGTGTGTTTGTGTGTGTGTGTGTGAGGCCAACGGCTTTGCTTTGCGAACGTTTTGTGGTTGCGTTGCCTTCGTGCAAGCCATAAAGCAAAGCCATATTTGAATGTCCTGGGAGTAGCAGAGCGCCTTTGCTACACAGTGCTTGGCTTGGCTGCCTTGGTCGCTCGGCTCTTAATGCTTTTGTGTTGCCGACTGCCGACGGCCGACTCTGACTTGCTATTTTCGCTGCCGTTGCCCATGTATATATCATATTATATCATATCATTCAGCGAGCAAAAGGCGCAGAGCAGCACACGGGCAACAGCTTGAGCTTGGTTGCCTTAAACCGCTGCCTTTTGCCTTCTTTGGTTTTGGCCTTAACCGCCATGCTGCCATTTGCTTCCTTCGTTCATTTGTAAGCCATGGCATTTGCTTCTTACTGTTCGTCCGTCCGTCCACCCGTCCGTTTGTGTCTTCATTGGTATTTCTAGTATTTACTTTTAAGTGCTACTCCTGCTGAATTTGCCGCTGAATCGATGATTTTGCCAAGCAGTAGTTTTTTTTTTTCGATTCCTTCTTGAATTCTTCGCTTTTCGCAGTCACTTCATTTTGTGGCTCTGAAGTGAGCATTTTGTGTTAAATTGAACTTCCATGTATTCAATGTTGTTGTTGTTGTTGTTGCCTGCTCCTACTCCTTCTTCTTCTTCTCCACCGCTCAAACCAAACAAATTGACAAATCTTTTATTGTAGTTTTGTTGCTATGAAGAACAATTTTTGCATTATCCTTTAAGTGTCGACATTTAGTTCGACGACCATGTCTTTTTTTCTACCTCTTCTTCTTCGTCTTCCTACTCTATTTGCGTTTTGCCTTCTGCCATGTCGCATCATTGTCATTGTTGTTGTCGCTAAGCTATTTTTATTAGAATTCCAAGCAAAAGTCATTCACTCGCTCAGTCGCTCTCAGTTGGCATTCAATGTACGTCGAGCGTCGTCCAGCCTCCGTCCTGCGGTTGTCGCAAATAATGTTCTGCACCGAATTTAAGTTTTGCTGTGAAAGTTTTCGTGGCACAACAACGATAAAATAATTAAAAATTAAAACAATAAAGATATTAGATTCAAGCAAAGAGTTAATGGTTGAGAGAGCGCTAGGGATGTGAGACAATTCGCATGCCATGTGAAATTAAAAACATGCCGCGTTGACAGTTGAACAGTTGACAGTCAAAGTTGAAGCAGCAGCAACATTAGTTGGCTGTGGCAGTGGTAGAGGCAGGGCTAGAGGCAGAGGCAGCTGCAAAAAGTTGTCGCAGTTGGCGCTTTTAATTTGGCGAAAGAGCTTCAAAATAGCGTAGCAAAGGAATTAAATCAACATAAATGTCGTTGTAGTTGCTATTGTTGTTGCTATAGTTGTTGTTGTTGTAGTTATAGCTGTGTTGCATGATGCCGCACAATCATTGCAATCGTTTTAACCAAGCACAAGTCCAAACGTTTCGCTAGAATATGTCCTTTTGACAGCAGCCCCAGCAGCAGCAGCAGGACACATCATGCTGGCTGGCTGGCTGACTCGATGGCCTCAACCAAAGCAACGCGACAGATGAAGGCAAAGAGAAGTTAATGTTGCGCAAAAGGAAAGGAGAAGGAGCAAAAGCAAAAGTGCTAAGCGAAAAATTACTTTTAAAGTGTTACAAGCATAGGAATGAGTCAACCAGGGTGTGCGAGTGATGGCGAGAGAGATAGAGGGGAGTGGGCGAGAAAACACTTAATTTCGGTTTTTTTTTTTTATCATCTTTTATCAGCTCATATATATGAAATGCGCGCAACAAAACTGATGAAAGTGGCTGAGGAAAAATGAAAAGAAAAAAGAAAAAAAAAAAATTAAAGCATAAGCTACGGCGCTAGATAAGTGGTCACCGATGTGAGTGCAAGTGTTGAGCAAAAGGCGTATGAGGAGACCGTTGGCTGAAGTGAAGGCTTAAACGGTACAACGAACAGTGCAAGGGGGGTGTGTGCGGTGGTGGGGGTTCAGGATGTATCTAAATGGCTGATTTCAGCACGCGTTGAGCAGCAACGGCAGCAGAAACAAGCGACACTACTAAAATCCAACGCCGGAAATGAAAAGTGTGGCACAAGTATTTGTACATACACATGTATGTATGTGTGTGTGTGTGTGCGAAAGACAAGAGTATGTCTGTCTGTCTGTACATGTGAAAGATGCTACTGCTACTACAACACTCGGGGTGGCTCGTCGGAGGTTGAGGCGGCTATTTATAAAAGTACAGCTGCAGCTTTTGTGCAACTTTGAATTTAAGTGTATTTATATATGAGTGCATGTGTGTGTGTGTGTGCGAGTGTGTGCACTCATGTGTTTGTCTATGTAATGAGGGCAATTTAAGGGCACTTCATGCAATTCAATTCTCACACACACTCAACATAAGGATAAAGTATGTGTTTTTAGTGATATTAATATGCATGCGGGCATGCTGGCTGACTGACTGTCCGTCCGTCCGTCCGTCCGTCTGTCTGTCTGTCCGTCTCTCTGACTACATTGCAGGCACACTTGCACTATGACAATGGGGTTTGGCGTTGGAAATGTGACTATGTCAGCTCAGCTTAGCTCTTTTTCTCTCTCTCACTCTTTCTCTGTTGCTCCTCATTGGCAGCTTAGAAACGCCAGCGTGTTAGCATCTGCCACTGCCACACTCTACTGGCTTGCTGAGCCACGTTGTGCGCGCACTGTTGGCAATATTAAGTACTTTCTGCAGGGTTATTAACCTACTCTATAACTAGCGTACTTAGTAGTAATTTTCTTTTATTTTTTATCCTTTCTTTTTTTTTTTTTGCCCATAATTTTTTATCATTTTTCATTTTTGTCGCTAATGCGCTTTTCTCACGTTTAGCGCTGTACTGCACTCTTAATGCTTAAAACATAATCGCCCGCTTAGACAAATTTTTTGCCATTCAAGTGCGCTTCAAATTTTATGCAATGCGACATCAATTTTTATCTTAATTAATTGACTTTTTTTGGAAACAAAAGTTAACATTTTTTTTTTTAATTTTAAATGCAAACAGTTTTCAAGAACATTTTTTCAATAATGAATAAGCATATGTTACATAACGCACTATGACACATACGACAAACTAGTTTAAACTTAGCCTTTCTGCCGCCTATTCAATTTTTAGCTAAATATTTTTTAAGTTCTCACTTGTTTTGCCTTTGCCAAAATTCATAAAAGCCATACATGTACAATTTTCTTTTGAAAATTAACAAATATTAAAAATTTTCTTTAGAAAAATATAAAAATTTCTTGTCCCAATTTAGGTTGTGAAGTTTTGCGCATCTTCACTTTGCTCGGCAACAACTTCCTGCTCAGCATCAACTTCTTGCTCAGCGCCAACTTCTTGCTCAGCTTCTGGCGTTTCCTCGGCAGTGATTTCATTTGATTTCTTCAAAGCATTTCTGATGAATTGCAAACGCGCTTCCGGCGTATTGAACAACTTTGCTGCAAACGCAGCTTAATTTTAAAATAAAAATTAGTTTTCTTAGCAAATATTATTTGTTTATGTTACACACCGGGTTGGATTCTCATAGGCTTAAAGAGTTGCAAATTATTTGCTTGCATTGCGTGTACTTTTCTCTTGCTTTGTCGATTTTTGATTTCTGTCAAAAACTTGAAACAATATTTGTTTTGTTTACGCCAAAACTGCTAAAATGTTAGAAGAGTAAACGCAACGCTTACTTTGTTTGTTGCACATGTAAATCATATTTCATGCGCAAAAAAGTTTGTTTACCATACGAAAATACATGTGTGTGTTTGTGCTTAAATACACATGAGTGTTGCATACTTTTGTGCGTAGACAAACAGTCATGCAGAACTTTCCACAACAACAAGAAACCCGCAGAACGTGTTTAAACACCACGAAGCCGTGCAAATGTGTAATGTAATGAAATATGTTAGGGCGGTGGGATTGGTGTTGTGGGGGGGGGGTTGTCGAAAGGAGGCAACACTTTCGCATATAACAAGTAAATACAATTAAAAATTATATTTGCCGCGGCATGTGTGCGTATCTGTGTGTGTGTTATGTGAGTGTGTGTGTGTGTGTGAGTGTGTGTGTGTTTATTTTGTGTTTGCGCTTTGGTTAATAGTCAAGAGTGCTTTTGTTCGCGCGCTCATTTATGTTGAAACTAACAGTGGGAAAAAAAAATAAAGTAGAAGGGCTTCAAAAGTAATTTACACTAAATTACAGAGCACGTAAACACACACACTCAGACACACATACATGCACTACTTACTTGTATTTACTTAAATAAGTTAGCAAACAAAGTTGGGCAGACATAGACAGACAGACAAATGGACGGACAGACAAGTTTGGGTTCAACACAAGTGCAAAGCAATGACAACGAGTATGCCTCGCTTTGCTCCACACTGGCTCTTTCTCTTACCCCCCACATCTCCCCTCACTGTCTCTCTCATCGTTGTCGACGTACCGCGCTTTGGGATTTGTCTTCTGTACGCACTCAACGAAGTCTCCCAGTGTGTCGTCGACGATTTTGCCAAACAATTGAAACTCTATTGTTGCTCTGCCCGCTGCGACGCCCTCTGCCGGCTGAAACACGATTTGACATTAAATTACGCAAAGGATTTTATTTATTTTTTTTTTCTGCTTCAACGTTTTGTTTTTTGCTTTCACCTACAGTAATCTGCAGTCCCACTTCCCCTTACCCCCTTTTTCATGTTGCTTTTACAGAGTTTTCTTTATGTTTGTTAAAATTGTTGGTTTTTCGTTATATTTTTTTCTTTTTCACTCTTTCTCAAAGCGCTCTAACATTCGTTTATCTTGGCTTTGTAAGGTGTATGAGTGTGTGTGTGTGTCGGTGTGTGCGTGCGTTTTGTGCACGTTTTGTAAATTTACTTTTCGTTCAACTAAAAACTTGTTTATGATTCGTGCGAACTTTGCTTTTGCCTTCGCCTTTGCGCTTCATTTTCTCACTGCGCGCCTTATTTTTTAGCATATTTAAGTATGCGCGTGTATGTGTGTTTGTGTGTGTGTGTGTGTGTGTAAACAGCATAAATTCTTTTTAAGTTTTGCTTAATGAAATGCAAATTTGTCTTGAAATTAATGTGAAAAAATTAGTTGCAAAGATTTTCTGCGTATTTTCATACGCTTTGATCAACTTGTCTTCTTCTTCTTATTATTTTTCCGTTGCTGCCACAACATTTCTTTGTTCATTATGCAATAATTAATTCTTTGTTTTTGTCTCTCATTTTTTGTTTTTTAAGTATTTTCTTTGCCTTTTTTAGTATTCATTAACTCAACTTCCTTTTGCCTTTACGCATTTTCCTCTATTTTGCTTTGCTTTGCTTTGCTTTTGTGGTTTGCGGTTGCACTCCTTGTTGTTCGGTGGGCGTGTCTCATGCTTTGAAGCATGCAATGTAATCGGTTTAGTTGCCATTCTCTTATTTTTTTATAAATATTTATTTATTTGTTTGCGCTTTGAATGAACTTTTGCTCATTTTTTTTGTGTGTATTTCATCATTTATTTTTTGGGGTTTGTTTGTTTGTCTCTGTTAATGATGATGTTGCTGTCCTGCATACAAATTATTCATTGACTTGCTGCTGCGTGCCTACGAAAACCGTAGCCGCTCACCGCCTAAGCACAACTTGGCTTCTTGTACCTTGTTTATTGTTGTTGTTGTTGTCCTTTTCTGCTGCCGCAACTTTGCCACACTTGTCTTTTGTCTTTCATTTTGTGTATGTTGGTTCTTTGAAAATCCGCTTTGCGTTTGACCGAATGCTGTCCTTTTTTTCTGTGTGCCATTGAAATGAGCTTTAATTTTTAATGACACAACGACAACAACGACAACGACAAACGATAAGTACGAAAGTAATATTATTATTATGCCCTTTTTTTTTTTTGTGAGAATTTCGTTCGCGTTCGCTCATCATTTCTGTTTGAATATTTTGCTTTTATTATTAAATTTTTAATACAGCGAATTTTTATTTTTATTACTGCTTTGTCATTGCCATCAACATGGCTCACCATACCGTGTGCGACCAAAGGACACAACACGACAGGACAAGTCAAGTGCTGTTGTGTCGTGTCGAGTCGAGTCGACTCGGTCGAGTTTTGTGGTCTCTCAACACAATTTCAATAATTTATAAGATTTTTGAATTATTAAATTGGCATGAAAAACGCATATTTCAAAGATACTTTATACTTTATATACTTGCCACTCGACGTCGTAGTCAAGCATAATGTGTTTCACATAAAAATCATTTTGCACTTTGATTTATTGCACTACGTTGTATGTGTGTCTGTGTGTGTATCTTTGTATCTGTCAAGTGTGCATTGGCACTTGCTTTGCATATATTTTACTTATCGTTGTTGTTATTTGTTTCAACTTGATTGGCTTTTCAATTGAGTTTTCTTCAAGTTAGAAAATTTCGTACATTTGCATTTATTTTAATTGCCTTTTTAGCAATCTAAGCAAGTGCAAACGTTAAAGCAGCAATTTCTCTGTGTATTTTTGTATGCCATGAAATTTTCTTGCTAATGAAATGAAATTGTGAACAAGTTATCTTTGATTCAACTGTTTTCACTGTCACAACAAATCGAAGTTCTACCGCTCACATTTTCTTTATTGTTTTCAAGTGTTTTCTTAAACTTTTTTTTCACCGTTTTTGTTTTTATTATAATTATTATTAATATTATTTTTGGTGACCTTAAACTAAGCAAGTGAAGTAAAGTGATAGAAGGCAAGTTTGCAAGCTTTTTGATATGAGAGATTTTTACTTTGACTTGAAGCCTTTTCTCAAGTGTTGGCATACTCTTTTTCGCAAAGTAAGTAACTTCTCTTTTTTTTTAACGCCACAATGACTTTGTTTGACCGCAGTCGTGCATATGCACATGTGTGTGTGTGTGTGTTGTGTGCGCGCATGCAAAAATTCGATTCAATGAATTGTTAGCTTAACCGACTTGTCATATTCCGAGTCAATGCATTTCGCTTTGACAAAGTAAAGCTTCACCCGCGCGCCCTTTCTTGCGCTCTTTCTTTATCGCTCACACATTTATGTCGTTTTGTGTTTGCATATAACCAATGCTTTGTGTAGCCTTTGAGCGTAAGAGATAGCAATAGCCATGGCTTGGCGCAGCGAGCTTGCTGCTTCAGCTGCTGCTGTCGAAATACAAACATTATTACAATTGAATAATTTCATCATTGCAATGAGTGTGTTTGTTAGAGCAGCAGCAAAAAAATTACAACAAGAAAACCAAATAGGGCGAAGAAAACCAAAGCGAAGCAATGAAAAAATTAAGTTAAGCGAAAAGGACAGCAGCAGAGTCGTAACGGGAACTTTTTTGCTTTTTTGTTTGCATGCATATAACATTGTTTGAAAAGAGATGACAAAGCAAGCAAGCAACGTACGAACGTACGAGCAAGTGAGCGCGTGCATGCATATTAGCGTATGCCTCGAGGCGACACATACAAACATACGGCTTCGCAAACAACCGCACCTGCTGCTGCTGCTATTGTTTCTTTACCATGCGCTCTGTTTTTTTTTCGTTTGTTTCATTTCATTTCGTTTTGTTTCAAATGTGCCATGCATGCCAACCAGCCAGCCAAAAAAAACAACAACAAGAAGAGCTTAACAACAATTTGCCCGTATAATTGTGTGTATTTTTCGTTAGTTTGTACATTGGGTAATAGCATTAAAACCAAATGAGTTGAAGCATGTCAAGAACGAACGAATGAACGAACGGAGCAGCGAACAAGAAATTTGCATGTCGTGCATGTGTTTGTTGTTGCCTGTTGGCTTGAACGGTGCCACAGTGACAATGTTGCCATGCTGATGATGTCGCTTTGTTGAACAAAAAAAAATAAAAAAAAAAAAACCCCTGCAATAAAAGTGATAAAAAAGCACAGAGCAAAAGAAATAAACTGAAATGAAGTAATTTCTTGCTTTTTCAATATATTTTCTTTTTTTTTCCTACTTCTTCTACTGCCTACCTGCCTTCGTCTGTTATTTATTGATTCGTGTCCTTTTTTTCACCGTTAGCAAACGCTTTATTGACTTGGCTTTGTGGTACATCGTTATCAACACTTCCGTTTGGTTTTCTATCGCGTTGCTTTGCGTTTGCCTTTGATTGACTAACTGACTGACTGATTGATTGACTGAGTATTACAGTAAGTATGTATGAGAGTGTGTGTGTGTGTGTGTGAGTTTGTTGCCGGAGTGACATGTGCAAATACAATTTGTGGCGCAACACACAAAAAAAAAGGGTTAAATTGTGTTTAACTTGTACTTGTTTTCTGCCACCCCAACAACAACAACAACAACAAAAAGCCACACATTAAATCTGCTGTGACACACACACACACACACACACATACATGTGATACATGCAGCGTTACAAAGTTGTTAGTGCGTATGTGTGTGTGTGTGTGTCCTATGAAATGAGATTGAGTTGAGTTTTAAATTAACATTTTCAAAGTATTTTTACACTTATCGACAACGCACTTAAAAACTGTTCTATTTTATAGTCCTGCATTGTTTGTGCAATGATAATGATAATGTTGTTGTTCTTGACTGATGAGCATAATAAAATATAAAAGTTCTCATCAAAGTTGTCATCAGCGTTTCATAGCTGATTGCAATTTGTAAGCGCAGAAAAAAAAACAAAACGTTTGGCAACATTGAAATGTTAAAGTTTCACACATCATGTTTTTGTTTTTGTTTTTTTTTTTTATTACAAAATTTGCAACATTTTTTTGTGTTTCTATTTTTGTTGTCATATATGTACATGTGTACTTGATGTTTGTAAGTGTGTGTGTGTGTGTGTGTACTTACAACATTGATGTGCCCCCAAGGCGACAACTCTGGCCGCGCGTGTTCGCTCGTAAATGCTCTGCAGTAAGACTTTGGGCGCCAGCAAAGTCATAAAAATGTATGCCTTCAGCGTTGAATGAATGGTTGACTGTCCGTCCGTCCGCCCGACTGTCTTTGTGTGGCGGTCTTTCGACAAATAACGACTGCTTGAATATATATGTATACAAGTACATACATATATCGAATCGCGCCTCTGTATATTATCTTGCGCTCAGCGACCGTTGTCTGTCTGTCTGTCGTTCTGTCCGTCTGTTGTCTGTTTATCCTTCGATTGACATTTGTACGCAATGTGCGAGTTTTATGTTTGCTGCGGCAGCTTACAGTGCTGCCTCTTCTATTACTCCTCTGCTTCTGCTTCTGCTTCTTCTTCTGATTTGCTGATTTTGCTTGCGCTTCAATTTTGGTTAAGTTATATGCCAATTTTCCAGTTGTGCCATTTTTCGCTTATACATTTATGTATGTAGATGTATATGTCTTGGCCTTGGCATCAGCATATATCAGCATATATGTGTTTGCATGTGTGTGAGTGTTTGTGTGTTTACATTTGCCTTTGTACTAGCGCGCGCGCTACTCGCGTTAAGATAAAAACAGATGGCCATGTTAGTCATGAAAAATTAATGAGTCGGTTTTCTTACAAGCACACACAGAGATCAACCGACAGACAGACAGACAAAGAGAGATTCATGTACGTATGCGTACTTAAACTAAATTAGTTGTGTTTCTCATACACAAATCGTAATTCACTTGTCATCATTATCAACATCATCATCATCTTCATTTGCAAAGCGCATGTAAACAATTTAAGCGCATTTTGTTTTGTCGGCCGAATGACCAAAACAAGCTTATGCCGAAAAAAGGTACTAAAAAACACCATAAAATTTAAAACCCCCCAAAAAAAGCAAAGCAAAAAGTTGTGTAAAGTGTGAATTCTATGTTGCAAGGGCGTGTGTGTAAGAAAGAGAGAGAGAGAGAAGCATAAAAGGTTAACATAAAATGAAGGCACTCAATTCACATCCGCACACAAACACACACGGACAGACAGACAGACAGACAGACGGACATGCATGGCTGAAAACATTAAGAAATGCAAAATTTTAATGCTCTGCTTTGCTTCTTCTTACACACACACACACACACATACAGAGGCATGTGTGTGTGTGCATTGTGTGTGCCATTCAGTCATGCTGTCATGCTTGTCAGTCTTTCCGGTTCATTTTTAGCCAAGGTTGCGTTGTCATTATGCGAAGGTGCTTCATAATAAGGCTTATGGTCTCGCTCACTCTTTTTGTCTCTCTCACTCTCTTACCATACGCCAACGCTATGTGTCACTCATATTGTTTGTATTTGTGTACGCACTCATTTCGTGCAATTTCACCTTCTGTAATTTTGATGTTTAGTGGCTTGAAGACTTGGTTAGACGCACGCACATCGCACACACGCACACACACATACATTTGTTGTTCGAGCTACGCAACGCTTCATAAGTGAAAAGTAGCTCATACACACACAGCTTTGCATGCCGTTTTACAACATCCGTTTGTCAGGACATCCGGCCTGCCAACCTGACAGTCTGCCCCGCCGCCGCCCTTTGCGGTGCGTGCGTGCTTAGGTTCGACATAGCTTCACTCGGCAGCCGTTTGCCTTTGAGCGTTCAAGTGCCTGACAACACCAAAAAGCATCAACACAATACAACAACACAACACAACAACAACGGAACACAAGAGAGCACAAAAACACAAATCCTTGCCATGTAAAAGGATTTTGTCCGAAAAATACAAACAACACACATGAAATAGTTTTATGTTTTGCTCAACTGTGCGTGTGTGTGTGAGGTTTTAGGCTGCCGTTGGCTACTTTACTTTCCACACTCTTCGTGCCGCATGTCCTTTGCCTTCTACACTTCATGTTGATTCTGCTTCGGCTTCTGGTTCACATTCGCTTCCTGTCGTTGTTATAAATGGATTTTTGTGCAGTGTTTTGTGCTATGATGTCTTCCGGATATTGCGGCTGCCTGCAGGTGTTTTAGCACAGCACACACACACACGCACGCACACATATACAACAACCCACGTTCGACCGACAAAAGTTGCGTAGCATTAGTGTTGGTTTTAGTCGTCGTTGCCGACGCACTTTAAACTTAAACCTGATTGATGTTGCACAGTGTTGCAAAAACGCCATCTAACGGTTGTTGAAAATAACTTTCGCAAATAAGTTTTATGCTCATTTTCGTTGCTCTTGATTAAAATTGAAGACTTACGCCTTCTTTTGCTACTTCAATCACTCAGACAACACAACAGACGCACACATCCTCATCATGATCATCATCATCATCTTCTTCGTCAGCGTCATTAGTCTTGACTTGTGCCCTTCTGTGGCAGGCAATCAATATTGCTGCTTTATAGCTGAGCTTAATATGAATTTTATGCCTTGAAGCTGTCGAAGTAATCATAATTTAAGCATTTGCCAAAAAAGTGGAGGAAGAAGAAGAAGAAGAAGTCATAAACGCTTCACGCGCAATGCAAACTTTTATTTACGTTGGCAGACATTTCCTTACCTCTCTCTCTCTCTCTCTCTATGTGTGTGTGTGTGTGTGTGCGCTTATTGCTAACGGTATTTTGTTTTAGTTATTTGTTTGCCAAACAAAATTCATTTTCAATTATTATTTGCTCATGAAAATTTTTGTATGTTATTTTGATTTTGATTGCAAAATTTTCCCCGTAAAATTTGTATTTATTATTTATTCATTTATTGTTGACTGAAGGTAATTTATTTGCACTTAAGGCGTTTCGGAAAAGTTCAACACAAACAAGAAGAATAACAACCAAGCAAACTATAAAATTGCTGACCTATACAGAACGCAAGTGACGGAGTTCGTGTGTGTGAGAGAGAGCGATATATATAAACCGGTAGTCATCATCAGTCATTTGCGTGCGCTAATCTTTATGCTTTGTTATATGAGCGAAGTTGGATCGTTGGACGGTTGGACAGACGGGCAAACTGACCAACCGCAACCCACACACACACACACGCACACACACATAGACATTTTCCTGTGTCCTTTTGTACGCCTACAGCGTTTGTACATGTTGCAAACATGACACAC
Source organism: Phortica magna (assembly GCA_037044515.1). Classification (NCBI taxonomy): domain Eukaryota; kingdom Metazoa; phylum Arthropoda; class Insecta; order Diptera; family Drosophilidae; genus Phortica; species Phortica magna. The sequence continues at coordinate 30,095 of JBAMBP010000519.1, forward strand.
GCTTATCAGTGCTGCTTTTTTACTTCGCGCCCCCCCACCCTCTCTACACACACGTTCGACTCGCTGTCTGTGCTGTTTTACGCGCCAACTGTTGACGACTACAACGGATATGAGACTCGAACGCAAACTGCTCAATACAAAAAACAACAACAACAACGAATAGTAGAGAAAAAAAAAAGTATCTGCAATGTGCATTTGAGCAAATGAAATACAGACAAAAGCGTTGAGCGCAGACTTTGAAAAAACCAACCAAGCACACACACACACAGATAACAATAAGTAGAAAAAAAAAACCCGCAAATCCAGATTCTTTGACTTTGCAATCTAAGCTTTTGCTGCTGTTGTTGTTGTTGTTGTTGTTGTTGTTGGCGCTGCTATTGCTGCCGGCAGATACTTTACTGCAGCTGTGCATATCCGCATGCCCCGGCGTGTTGCCAACCGCCGTCACAGCCTTCGTCTTCAACATCATTGTCGCTGCCGGTGTGTGACGTTGTTGCTGTTGCTGTTGTTGTTGCCACTTGTCATGCAGCATTTTTTTTTTTTTTGTTTTTCCTCTTTGGTTTGACTTTTTGCACAAATCTGGTTTCAGTAGAGCGCACAAAGATAGTTTGTGCAAGTTGAGGCGAGTGAATGAGTACGATAGATACAAAAGTATCACGAAGTTATAAAGGCGTGTTTAGGCAGCAAAAATACACAGCGCTATAAATAAGTAGAAGAAGCAGAAAAATAAAAGACAGTCGAGAAAAGGAAGGTGAATGGTAGGAAGATAAAGCAGAAGAAGAAGAAGAAGACGGCAAGTCTTGTTTATGTATAAATAAAGTAAAACTCATTCGTTCGTTCACTGAGCTTAAACGGTACTTTTTTGTTAGTCTTTCGTTTGTGTTGCTTATTGTTGTTGTTTTTGTAGTAGTTGCTGTTGTTGTTGTTGTTGTTGTTGTTTGTGCTGCTGCTGAAGGCAAAATCCGGCGAACGACCTTCGTTGGCATTTTAGCATTTGGCAAATTTTTGTGCCCACCATTTTCGGAGCTCGTAGCTTTTTGTTTGTTTCGTTTCGTTTTTTTTTTTTCTCTTTTTGATTTTGGGTCTTTGAGCCTTTCTCGGCTTCGACGGCGACGACACAACAACAACGACAATGACAGCGGCTTTGTTGTTGGCTTTGCTCGCAGTTTGAGTTGTTTTTTTTTGTCGCTTTGCTGCTCTTCTAACTTTTCTCACTTTATTTCTTTTGATTTTGCCTTTGCGGTGCTTTGGCTTTCATTGTTGTTGTTGTTGTTGTTGCTAGTGTTATTATTATTATTGTTGTTGTTGTTGTTGCTGTTAGTGTTGTTATTGAAGTTAGTGGCTTATACAGTTACTAAAGTCGCCGCCTGTTTGTGCCTTCTGTCTTTTGTTTGGTCGTTTCAAGCTGATTTTTTGCTTCTTTTTTGCTATTTTTTTTTTTTTGGGCATTAGTTTCTCTTTTGAAATAAATGTTTTTTTTTGTTTGTGTCTATCTTCTGCTTGTTCTGTATTGTTGGGTTTTGTTTGGCTACTCAACACACACACACACACACACACACACATGCAGACAACTTTGCGCATAACTTTTGCTCAAGCCGCCGTTGTCTTTTACAGCTTCTTCCGTTTGGTTTGCCTGCTCCTCCGCCCCCCATTTTGCACGTTTTCCGTTTACCGACAAATGCCAGCAACCATTTGCCACTTCCTTTCATTTCTGCTGCTGCTGCTTCTGCTTCTTCTTCTTGACAAGTTTTTCCCTTTTTCGCTTCATATGCGCATTAATTTTTTTTTTCTTCTTTTCATTTTTATCATAAAAACTGTGCGACACTTTGGAATTCGAAAGTTTTTCGCTCTCAACGTTGTTGTTGTTGTTGTTGTCTCAATTATTATTATTGTTGTTGTCGCTGAAACAAAACTGAAAGTTTTCTTAGTTTGTTTGCTTCGTTTTTATGCCTGTTTTTGCCTTGAGCTGCGCCTTACCCGCACTTAACCGCCGCCCCAACCTTTTGGCAAACACTTTTTGACCTTTGGCGTTTAGCGTTGAATGACAAAGTTTTTTCTTCATAGCGCATAAATTACAAATCTGCGTTGGCGTTTTGCAAATTATTGTAAAATAATTTAAGTGATTTTGTTTTACGCTCAATTGATTCTTATTTGAATTTCTAATTAGAAAAGTATATATTGTAGATGTGTGTGTGTCTCTCGCTTTCTCAGCTGCTGACATAAGCCGTTTGTAGTTTGTCATTTGCCAATGTTCATTATGTACTGCAAATGCCCGCTGTGTGTGTCTTCATAATGAAATGTTCTGTCTGTGCTTGATGTCTTCGTCGCCCGCCCCCTTGGCCCTAATCAATTGTAGAATATCACTTTGGTTTTGCCAAAACGAATTAACATTTTCGTGCTCAATCGCTTACTGATAAATAGTCAAGTCAAGTGAAATCAGTATGTGTTTCGGTATGCTAAGCTAAACTCCGGGCAGCACAATCAGTTTGTCTGACATTTCAAACTACTGCCACATCATTAAAGCCCAAGAACGAACGAACGTCATTATCATGAGTAGCAAGCAAGAGCAGCAAAGCGTTTGCATGCATTCCCGTTTTATCAATTAATTACAATAAACAAACAAACAGACAAACAAACAATTTACGTTGAGTGTAACTAATTGCTTCGCTTTAACTGTGTCTGTCGTCTAGCTATCTGTGTATATTCGTATGTGTGTGTTCATTGCAAAATTACTGCAACTTGCAACTGAGGTGTGTCTATCAGACGAACGGACAGAGAGACAGACAGACAGACAGGCAAGCACCCAACCAAGCAGCTAACCGTACTGCTGAACCAACTGCCTTGTGTATTCGTCTGAGTGACTGAATGACTGACTGACTGACTGGTTGACTGTTTGACTGGCTGGATTACACAGTGACTGTCTAACGCAGATATGCTACGTGTTGGCCACAGTGTTTGTGTTGCCTTGTCTTACTGCTGCCAAGCAACAACTAAAGCAGTGCCAGTGATAGATAATGCCACAGCTCAGCTCAACGCAAAGCAGAGTTTAAGTTTCTATAGAAGCACAAAAAAACAACAACTATAGGAAAAACTAGCAACAAAGTCAGTAGTTGCCAGTCAGTTGTCTAGCCGGTAACTGGTCTGGTTTTGTCTCTTGCAAATTTATTTGTATGCAAGTCAACTCTGTTTAGTAACTGTGCAACTGCTTCACTTTTCAATATATTTAATGTATATTTTTATTGTTAATAACTAACATCAAATTAGACACAACAAAAGTCATATTTTCTTGGTAGTATTAATCAAAATAGTTAATCCGCACAATATAACAAAACAGCTGATTGTGTGGCCATGTTTTTTTCGCTTACTGCAAATAAATAACACTGCTGCATGTTTTACTGCGCTGTGCTGAATGTGCGCGCATGCATTGAACTTTATAAAGCGCAAAATAAAATGTTGCTTTATTCTTTTTTGTTGCCATTCGCCGCTTACTTACTTGCCTGCTGACTTGCCTGCTTGCCTGCCTGCTGCTGCTGCTGCGTTGGTTGATTTTTCACGACACAATACGACGCAACAGCGACGAATAACTTCGGCTGCAATTAGTTGAAGTTCGTACCTCGTGCCGATGACAACAAAGTGCGTCGTTTCGTTGCCGTCTCGTTGATACTTTTACTCGTACGCTTGTTCGTTTGTGTGCTTGTGTGTTTTCACTCGTCGCTTTGTGAATGCGTTTTGTTGTTTATGTGCGCGCTTTACTGTTTGTGTCTGTGACTGTGTGCGTGTGTTTCTGATTTGATTTGATTGTTTTTGATCAAATTAAAGTTTAATTTAAACAACATTTTTGGCGAATTTTTTTGTGCTCAAAGTAAGAATATTCTCTGTTGACCATTAAAAATGATAATAAAAACATTGACGGTGGCAGCAGCAATTGCAATAGCAACACGATACGACGACGCTAGACAGCATGAAACCGGCGCTTGATTATATTTTTTGCCTCTCTCGCTATACATACATATATATAACACTTTGTGCGTTGCCTGGCGCGTCTACTCTTGCTACTCTTTACTAATTTATCTGCCACAGTCTGCGCGTTGTCTGAACAACCCCCACACGTCCGCCGGCCGCACCCACTTCCGTAAAATAGTAGTTACTGTTGTTGTTGTGTTGTGTTGTGTGTGCAGTGTAGCAGAGTCGTCGTCGGCGTCGTGGACATAGTCGGTATAGGTGAGGGTGAAGGTGAGGGCGGCATATAGCTATAGCTACGTAGATACGTATGAAAGCAAGCACGCACGAACGCACTTTCCTTTTACCGTTAGCGTACTCACTCCGATTACCAATCACGACGCCAACCCCCAACAAGTGACCGCAAAGCGTAGTCAAAGCTTTGATGAAACGAATTTTTTCCAACCCGCTGCCGTCACTGACACCGTCGCTGCTAGCGTCGTCGTCGCCGTCGTCGCCAACAACATCATCAGCACTGGCAGCAACAACAACAACAACGACGACGACGAAATTATTGATTTTTTTGTTTTGTTGCCTTTGCCTTTGCCGTTGTTGATGTTACTTGTGTTGTTGGCTTTGCTGCTGCTTTCCGCCGTCGCCGCCGTCAGTGCTGCCAACTCGTTTTAATTTAATTGGCGCACGATATTTTTAAATCGTTTTTTTTTTCGTTTCATTTTGTTTTAATAAAAATATATATATATTTCTTGCAAATAAACTTTTTGGTTTTAACAATTGCAGAAGCCATTTTGTTTATAACTCAAAATATAAAAAGCCAAAAATATACGAAATTTCGACAGACTCACAGTCGCATTTTGTGCAAATTTAACGCTGCTTTGAAACGAGTGCAACCCACGTTGTGCCATTGTGTCTGCTGACGCCACAAAGCGTCACTTCTCATCTTCGTTGTTGTTGTTGTCGTTGCCAACAAAGGCGTGCTTAGCAGCTGCTCTGCTGCCTAAACTACTTGCCGACACATCATTCGACATTTTAATCAACAAACATTGCATCCTACACAGCTTGCACACACTCCACTATTTGAACTCTGCCACGCTTCTTCATTGGTTATTGCCCTCGTCAACGGTTACCAACATCAACCAACGTCGTCGTCGTCAGTCGGTTGTTGGAGTCTAGCGTGTTGCTAAAAGTTGAAGGTGAATATATATGACGAAACACACAAAAACCAATACTGCGAATGACTTCCTGCTCTTCACCCAATTACGCTTGACAACTGCGACGACGACGCCGCCGCCCTTAGATTCATACATGATATAATTTAGTGTTGTAGGTTGGCAACGTTCTCATCGTCGCTGTCGTCGTAGGCGTTTGTAATCAACATCATCGCTGCGGCTCTGGCAGGAAGTTGCGCTAATTTCGTGCGGAAGTTTATTGCTTTACATAATTTGTCTACAGAAATATTATATGTATTTTTGGCACATGAAGATAATCTTCGTTGATATTGACTGAAATTCGTTTAAATAATAATTAGATTAAATTTTCGTGAATTGCGCTAATTATTTATTAATTTAATGTTTGTTAATTTTTAATTGAGTTTATTACAGTCTACTCGAGTTGGTTGTTGTAGCTGCTTGGCATTCTAAATTCTATGCATATATTTAACACACAACTAACTAACTTTATATGCATGTATATGTATGAATGTGTAAACTTCTCAATGTTTGCCTCACTCACTCACTCACTTACTCTGTGTAATAACTTCAGCATAATTGCATTATTAAAAAGTTAGTTAATTAAAATAAATTTGATGCTTGTCGTATTTTGTGTGTGCTCAGCGCTCAACTTATCGAGAACGCCTCAGCATCATCATCAGCATCATCATTATAATGTTTATCAACGTCATTATCAAATTGAAAATTTTTGTTTGTAATGAGTCTCGCTTGCCATCAGTTTAGTTGTTGAGCAGAGTTCAGTTGCTGCTGCTGCTGATGAGTTTTTGTTAGCAAACGAGGTGGCAATGAACGACGCACACGTTTCGCTAATGAGTTGGAAATTTTGTACTTAGTTTGCATTAAGTTACTTTTTTTTTATTATATATTTGCGCTTCACTTTGACTCGACTCGACTCGACTCGAGTAGAAAGCAGCGCAGAGTTAACTGAAGTTTGGCCAACTGTTTGTTTGAGAGAGAAGGGAGAAAGAAGTGCTTCAAGTGCTTTTGCTGAACGAGTTGAAGAGTAGCATTAACTTGCACCGTTATCGACATTAATGCCTTGTTGAGCTTGTGTGTTGGTCAAAAGACCAGTCAGCTAGCCAACCAGCATTTTTTCACTGTCAGCAGAGACTACTCACTCACAGTCGTGCAATAGAAGTGCCGTGCCTAAATTCGAGTCGAGTCCTAATATCATCAATCTTCTAGTTTGATTGCATTAAAGTAGCAACTTTAAGGAAACTTCCGTTTTGCAATGTGCCAAGCAGCAAACTTTGCTAAATAAAAGGCTAATCGTGAGCTGTGAGGAGCAGCAGAGATGTGTTGGGAGGAGTTAGCCATTGTGTCCTTGCTGTCAGAAGCAGAGGCAGCAACAGAAACGGGCGCTGACAACTTTTTAACTAACTAACTATGTAAGACTTTTACAGTTAACTCGCTCTATATATATATATATATGTATGTGTAGCAACAACAATGCATGCTGGTCAATTGTAACTTTTGCTATTGCCATTGCCATTGTAGTAATGTCATGCTAGCTCACTCTTACACACAGACGCAGCTGCAGCTCGCTTACATTCTCATGGCTTAGCCGCGACGTGGCAACAACTATTAAAGATTCTTGTTTTGTGGCAAGACCATGACGACCGCTGGCTGACTGCCTGGCTGACTGAGTCAGTGAGTGAGTGAGCGAGTGAGTAGCTTAATGCCGTTACACACACACACAGACAGCAAGTGCGAGACATTGTTGACCACTTGCATGCCACAAAGGCGACAACCATTGTCGACGACACATACCGCAACTTCTACTTGAGAATTACTTGCTGCTGCTGCTGCGGCTGAGCCAATTTCACTTTTGTCGCCTCTGCTGTTGTTGCAATTGTCCCTCGCTCCCACCCCTCGTCCAATACTTGCGCCATAGCCAGCTTGCTTGTTGGTTAGATGGTCTTTGGTCGAACTTGTTGGCTTGTTTGACTTTATGCCACTCACAAAATGCCACAACACCAACAGCTGTCTCTCTCGCTCACTCTCCTGCTCGCTCTGTCTCCTTGTCTGTCTGTCTGTGTCTGTCTTTTGCAGCAATAATTTTTCTATATTTATTCGATTGCCACTTCTTGTTTGCTCATGTCTTTTGGCCCGCAGCATCATCTTCTCACAACTTTGCTGCTGCTTTGTGCGCTCAACTTTATTTATTTATTGTTTGTATTGCAACAAAATGTAACGCACATCATTTCGTTCAATCATTCGCTCAATCATTCATTCATGCATTAAGTATGGCCATGTTTTTTCTATCAACTTTTATTGATACGCAGAATTTTGTGATTTTTCTGCTGCTTCTTCTTCTTCTTGTTAATTGCGCATTTCGTGCGTGATTCAAACACAACTTTTCTAATGAAACGCATTGTACTCATTTTTGTCTGTCTGTATGTGTGTGTGTGTGTGTGTGTGATTTTACTTTTGCGTTTAATCATGCATAAATCATATTCATAATCAATAATGAATGCTTTCAATTACATGACTTTTTTTTTTCACGCACACAAAAACCACAAATCAAAATCAATGTACGGCCGCCCATTTGACCACGCCCACTGTGTGACCATCGTTTAATATAATTAAGTTATTTGCTTTTAATAAAATATATGTTTACGCATGCATTGTGAATGCGCTTTGGTTAAGCATGATTGCGTCTCATGCCTTCTCGCTTGCACACCACTTGAGGCAGCGCACACATGTTTTTTTGGCTAGAGTGACCAGACGTGTGTTTTATATTACTTTGGTATTTATTTGCTTTGTTTTTCTTTGTGAAAAGATTGAAGAAGACTTTTTTGTTGCAAAAAAAAAAATAAAAAAAAATCAGGGAAAAAAAGTAAATATTTAAAAAAGCAACGGCAAAAGTTGTCTTGTCTTGTCTTGGTTGTCTGGCCTGAAAGTTAACAAGTGGAAAAGTCGAATACCGCAAACGAGTGGCACACACACACACACACACATGCATATATGCAACATTGGCAAATAGTTGTTGTTATTGGTGTTGTTGTTTACGGTGTTTTATTTTTAGAAATTGCCAATCAAAAACGGTTTCTTTCTTTCGCGCATTTGTACCAAAAAAAAAGGTGTGTTATTGTTGTTGTTGTTGTTGTTTTTGTGCCAATGCCATTGCATTCCTTGTCTACATTGCGTTGCGCTTTCTGTTAACTTGGCCATGAGCGTGGCCTAGCGTCATCATCATCATTAACATCATCATAATGATCATGATCATCATCATGGTTATTGCGAACGTCTTTGACTATTTGGCATGCGTTGTTTGTCTCACGTATTGCTAGCTCACTCGCACGCATAGACAACTTCTTTATTGGTTTAGTTGCTAGACGGGATTTGTTGTTGTTGTTGTACTTGTTGTTGTTGTTGTTTGTTTGCTTTCTTTCTTTTAATCATTTCTTAGCCAACTTTTTCAGACCAGACCAGACTTGCTTGACTGTATTAGTCTATCACACACACACACACACAGATGCACTTTGTCTCTTCTTCTTCTTTTTGTACGTCGCTTAGTTAAACTTCACTTTTGCGCACGTTTGTTGCATTATTCAAACATTCTTTAATACCGCAACTGAGCTAAGCTTCTCTTTGTGTGTGTGTGTGTAACCAGCATTATGGCAAGAAGAAGAAGCAGAGTTTAAAAGTTCGACTGTTGCATGCAACATGCTTTGCTATTCAACACTTTTACACTTAATTCATGCTATGTTGCTTGGTTTCATATAATTTCATAATAACATAATATTTTAAAACAACAACAGCGACAACAACAACAACAAGCTATGCAAAAGTTTTGCCACTAAAAATATTTTATTCACACTTCACTCACTCACTTTTTGTTTGTACATGTGTTTGTGTGTGTGTGTGAAAAACAACCGACAAAAGCAAAAAGTAATTTTAAATATTTTCATGTTGTTTTTGTTTTTGCTTTTTGTTTTTTGTTGGTTTATTGCTTCATAAATTTATAATGTTGATTAATGTCGCTTTTAATTGTCATTGCGTTTGTTTGTTTGTTGTTGTTGTTGTTGTTGTTTGTCGATTTTGTAGCGTTTTACTTAACTTTGCCGTTTTTGTTGCACAAAAAGTGTTTTTTTGAGGCATTTTTTTGTTTTTTGTATTTTTATGATTTTTTCTTAAAATTAAAAGGTCAAATTTTCAGTTGCGCAAAATATATAAAAACCGTGAAAGCATAAAATTAACTTAGCCAAGAGTAAATAAACGCACAGACAGACGGACAGACAGACAGACAGACATGAAGCAACAAATAAGCATGAAAGAACATGAGGCGCGATTCAGATTTGCTTTGCTTGAAGGCGAAAAAAATTCTATTAACTCAAATTGCTGTTTGAGCAGATTGAAATCATGGCAATTTGCGCGTGTGTGTGTGTCTGTGTGTGTGTGCCGCCAATAGACAAACACACACATCATATTTATCGCACATTCGCAGCAAGCAACGCTTAATGAATGCGGAGAAGCTGAGCTGTGATGTGACTTGTGTTGCTGAAAAGCGCCACGAAAGCCATGTGTGTATATTTGTGCATGTGTGTGTGTGTGTGTGTGTGTGTGTAAACATACACTTAACCTCCAAAAAATAAGCAACGACGAAGAAAAGCAATGAAAAGCAAAGAAAAGCATGAATGTTGGCTCACTGACTGACTCAGCGAGTGAGCGTGTGTGTGTGAATGAGATAGCATATGTGTGTGGGCGTAAGCAAGGTAGAAAACTCATAAAGGCAAATAAAAGCAGAGAAAAGTAAGCAAATAATATAAATAAACAGCAAAGCGATTTTTGCCACAAATACAACAAAGGCGAACAGTTAAGGGAAGGGGAAGGAGGGGAAGGGAAGGAAAGAGCAGAGCAGATAAAATACATGTATATAATAATGAAGTGTCTGGCAAGCGGAACAAAGTCACGTAATGCTATTTAAGATTATTTAATAAAATGTGCTAAGAAAAAGCAACAACAACAACAACAACAACAAACAACAACAAATACATAAATACAAATAAATAACATAAAACGCTTTGCTGCGAAATGCGTTGAAATGCGCGAAAGGTTAATTAACAAATGTTACTTTTACTTGAAGTACACACACACACACACACACACATGTGCCAGTGTTGCCAAAGCGCTGACGGAACGACATGGCGTATAAGCGATTTGCGCTTTGTTATTATTATCAGCATTATTATTATTATTTATTTAAGCGCTTAAAAATGTTCATGCAAATTAATTTCATGTAATAAAAAATGCTATAAATAAAAACATATTTAAGCAAAATTTATAAAAATAACTATGCGAAAATAAAAACAAAGAACAAAAATTATAAAAAAAAATACTAAAAAAAACATTAAAAAAAAAAAAAAAATAAAAAAAAAATAGAATTATAAAAAAATCTACAAAAACGTTTAACTAAAAATAAACAAATTTATTTTTTAAATGCCAAAAAAAATAATCAAAAAAAAATAAGCAATAAAACATATTTGCATATATTTTTTTTTGGTTTTAAAATGAAGATTTTTGTGGTTTGTTGTTTTTTGTGCCTTTCAAATGTGAGCAACAACAACAATAACAACAGCAACAACAAAAGCGACAAACAAATGAAACGATTTGCGAAGTGGAAAATTTAATTACATGCAAATAACGTGCATTGTATTTGTGTGTGTATGTGTGTGTGAGTGTTTGTTTGACAATTGATAGCGCGACGTGTAAGTGTGTATGAGAGAGAGAGAGATAATGAAAGGGCTGAGCTTTATTTGCATTGCTGAGCTGAGCCTAACATGTTTCAACATGGCGAAAGGATTGCAAATAATAAAACGAAGCGAAACGAAATGAAATAAAATAAAATGAAAATGAACAAAAAAAAACATTAAATAAAACATTAAAAAAAGAAGAAGCAGATGCAGAATATACAGTTAAACAAACTGACCAACTTCACTGCACTTCAGTTCAGTTGCAATTTGCCCCAGCCCCTGCCCCTACCCCACACCCCAATGAACAATCGAGCGCTCAACAGTGTTGCATACATGTTGTTTTGATTGCTTGTCTGTCTCGCTGTCCGTCCGTCCGTCCATCTGTCTGTCTGTCGCTCTAATGCTATGCTGCTTCGTTGTTGTTGTTTTGTAGTTGTTGCTGTTGTTGTTGGTATTAAATATTTGCTTTTGCAGCTGCAGGACAAAAACAAATATTTGCATTGCTATTCGTTTTTTCTTCTTGTACTCTTCTTTTTTCCTATGTTTGCTTTAAATGAAACTCAATTCAAGGGTTAAAAAAAAAACAAGGAACAAAAAAAGCAACAACAACAACAAAAATGTGCAAATACAATTGAACTTTAAATAAAATTGCAATTTATTTAGAAAATATTTTCATTTTGAGCGCTCAAGCAAATGTGCTCTGCTGCCACGCCCTTTTGACATTGCCAGCAATTGAAATTGTTTTGCAATTTGTACAACTGTCCGTCCGTCCAACTGTCCAACAACAGCGAAGTGAAGAAGATGGCAAAATTGATTTATAATTGTTTTACAGCAAAAGTGTAAACTGTATTAAAATGCCAGGCAAAGGCAAAGTGTGAGCGCGAGAAAGAGACAGAAGACTTTTTCAAATACAAATTCATATTTAATTAACAACTTTTGCAAGAAGGTCTTCGCTGTTTCACTAAACGAGACAAGCACTTGGCACATGAGACGAAATAGTGGCAAAGTGGGTCCAGTGGGGGGGAGTGCAAGGCGGTTGCGCGAAAATCGGCTCAAATAATTAACGAAAATTTGATATTTTCCGCACAAATGCGCTAATATAACTTTGAGGGTATTTAGTTGCAACATGCTGCACAACAATAAGCGGCAGCTTAGCATGGCTGGTTGTTGTTGTTGTTGTGCATTGTTGTTGTTGTGCATTGTGTGTGTTGTTGCACAGGTGAGCAAGGCAAGTGCGGCAGTTGGCATCATTGTTTATTAACATGACCAAAGGCAATTGACGCTCAAGTGACGAACAACAGAGAGAGAGAGAGAGAGAAGTGCAGCGGGGCAGCGTTGATGGACAGTCAGTGAGATGAACTTGCTGTCAAATTAGTGTGCTTTGGCATATTTCCCACTTTAGTTGAAGTTGCGGCAAGTGAAGCGTAATGTTTGTCCGTCTGTCTGTCTGTCTGTCTGTTTGTCGAATTTGTGCCTTTGACGGCGGTAATTAATCACTTTGTGCTCAATCATTAATTTATCATGTGTGCATTTAGCACGAAAATGAAGCCAATGCTCGAAAAATAAGTTGTTTATTGGTCGTCCCAAAAAGAGAGCGAAAATCAAACGATGAGAAACAAGTTGGCAGCTCCGCAAAATGTAAAAGACTGACGAGTTTTTGAATGGCAATATCTCCTCCTCACTCCCTCACCCTCGCTCCCTTTGACTGTGTGTTTATTACTTTGCGTATTTATTTGCTTTTAGTCCGAAAAAAGGAGACAAGTCTGTCAATGACATGTCGTCTCTGCATGTTGCTGACTCTGCACTTTGCACAAGCGCCAATTGACTGTAATTATATCAACGGACGGACAGACAGAGGGATAGATTGAATACCGCTACTGTAGAAAAAAACTTCATGTAATATTGAAAATTACAAATTAATTGCCGGCAACACTTTTGCCATATTTGCAAAGCAATTAAATATTAATAAAGCGCAAACGCCCGTTTGGTGTTGCATACTTTTAAGCGCGCGCGTTTTTTAATACATTTTTAATGCATATTTATTTATGCACATGTGTCTTTTTTCATACTTTTTGTGTGTTGCATTTTTTCACTTTACACTTTTATTAAATAATTGCAATTTTTACTTAAAGTTAATCCATTTTATCTTCTCTTTTGTCATTTGCAGGTAAGTCAGTCGCTTTGGCCTTAAATCATTAAACGTTCGTTGGGTTTTTTGTGAGTATGTAAAATTTATTTTATTTGTGCAACTTTAAAAAGGAAGAAGCTGCGAATTAAATGTCACGTTTGTCGGCAACAACAACAACAACGACAACAACAATGACAGCAGCACAAACAAGCAGTTAGACAGCTGTCTCGCTCTAACGCTTCTAAATCACATGTGCCATTAAAAAAGTAGCGGCAGAAGAAGACAATGTTGTAACTGCGCGCCTCAAGCGTCAGTCGAAGTCAAGAGAGACACACACGACAGGCAGACAGACGGACAGACAGACGGACGGTTGGTTGTTTAAAGCGTCTGTCGCCTCTTTGACTGCCGCTGATGATGATGATGATGATGATGATGATGATTGCGCGCCAAAGGCAAGACATGCACAACGATGCGCTTGCAGTTTTATACACACATGTCGCTTGTTGTTGTTGGCGTAGCATTGCAGGTGCGACAGACAGAGAGACAGACAGTCGGACAGACACTTTGAATTCACCAGTGACATTTTACAAAAGTTGACAGCAAGAAAATTAATGAAAATTTAAAAATTGCATTTCCAACGCGAATATTTCTTCGCTTCTTCTTTCTTTCTTTCTCGCTTTTCTTTGCGCTGCTTGCGCTGTGACATGTAAGCAAGCTGAGCTGCGCTGAGCCATGAGCCAAGGCGAAGCGTGAGAGATGAGCTGAGCTGAGACGCGCGGCTTAATAAAAGCGACAACGAACAAATGTTAGACATCATTATTAGCAACTTGTTCAGTTGCAGCAATATTGTCATGTGCAACAACAACAACGGGTAGAAGAAGAGCGAGCTCGAGCTCATCTGTAATGCATTTGTCAGGCGTGAAATTCAAACATGCCACAAGTCAACGAAAATGTCTGTTTTGTCTACAACATTGCACATTGCCAAATAATTGTTTTAAGCTGCAAGTGATTTATACACATGTGTGTGTGCATGTGTGTGTGTGTGAACAGGTTTATTGTCAAAAGTTGACGTCGCGTTAAATTGTTTGAATTTATATGCCATTTTGATTATTTGAAATTGAAATTCTTTTTACAAACTAATAAACTAAAAAGTCTCCAACGTAGGCGACTTGCTGCTGCTGCTTCTTCTTACTCAGCATGCTCAACACACAATGACTCATTTAGTATTTATGAGCAATGACAACGACAGTAAGAAGCAGCAGCAGTGGTGAGAGACATGAGTCGAGCATGAGAAATAAGCTGCTTAACTTTGATTGCATGCACTAGAGTTAATTGCTGGCCGAGGCTTACATAACTCAATTCATGCATAAAACTAATGCCAACAACAACAAGCGTATGCATGAGTGCATGAGTGAGTGAGTGAAAGAGAAAGCATGCGCAAATATATGTGTAATTGATGTGCGCGACGCATCAAGTCAACTTTAAGCTTCATTTGTGCTTACACTTCTCGATGCAATGCAACAACAACAACAACAACAACAACAAGAGGTAGTAGTAATAGCAATAAATGTTGTTGTTATGGTTGTTGTTGTTGTTGTTGCTACTGAGAAAACCACTTGAGTTTCAGCTTTGTTCCCAATGGACGATGATGACAGTCAATGAATGAATGAGCGCTCAAAAGTATGCAAAGCATTTTTGCAAAAAACGTCTCTACTCATTTCTTTGCCCATTGCTTTGCTGCGCTACCTGTGCTTCTTTCCTCTCGCTTTTACACACATACAGCGACTGAATTGCTGCTCTTGACTGTTGTGTGCTGCTCTGCTTTGCATTTCATGTCATTGTTCGTTTATTGAAAAGAGGAAGCAACGCTGAAATTGACTTTGCTTTGCTTTCCATTCCTTAGCTAAGCTTAAGCGGCTTTCATTGGAATTCTCGAGGCAACTTGCAGAAATACTTCTTCTTCGAATGCGACGCACTCGAAGTTGGACTTGAGTTCGATTTGATGCCACGGATGTTGTTGATGATGATGATGATGATGATGATGCTGCTTGTTGTTGCAGCATATTAATGTTGACCTTTGCTTGGCTCCGTTGGCTGCTGCGACAGCTTGTAATAATGAAGCGTCAGCTTGTTGGCCATCAAGCAAAGCTGATCATCATCATCAACAACAAGAGCAGCAGCAGCATCATCAGTGTGACCGAGCGAAAGTTCTTGAGTTGACAAGCTTTATTTGTGCGCTAACTTGTTGTAGTGCCAACCACGCTGCCCCTCACCGCACCGCACCGCAGCTTAGCTTGGCTTCATTTAAGTCATTGGCAGCGACAGCGACATTTACGAGTTGCCGCTTTATTGTCCTTTTGTTTCGTTGCGTTGCGTTTCATTTCATTTCAGTTGAGTCGAGTCGAGTCAGTCGAGCAGCACAAGAGCGACGTGTATGTGTGTGTGTATCTGTGTATCTGTAAAGGATGACATAGCACAGCACAGCAGCCCCTAATTGGCTTAACCATTTCACTGTCACACACACACAGACAGACAGACAACAATATAAATGCTCACACATACACACACACACATGAGCGCTTATACCTTTTTCACATGCGCTCAGTTCATTTTGTATTTGCTTTGCTTTTCTTTTTTTCCCGACAACGTTTTGTAAGCATTTTGGGACATGTTGTTGTTGTTGTAGTTGTTGTTGTTGCAAGCAAAGCGAATCCAATCAGTCTTCTGCTTCATTTTTAGTGCGCTACTTGTTAACGATTCACGTTGTTGTTGTTGTCGCTTGGGTTATTTTCAAGAGCGACTAAACTCAACTCAAGTCAAGCAATCAATGAAGCGCAAATTCAACCACAGTTAAATAGACTGTTGGACGGACAAATGGACAGACGGAGTGACAGACAGAGAGGTTCAGTCTATAGGAAGGCAAAGCAGTCAGTCAGTCACCCACAAAAGTACGTGGGTTATTCTTATATTTGTTTGTCTTGTCTAAGACTAAGACGCTATAAAAGTCTATGATTCTCTATATGAGTGTGTGTGTGTGTGTGTATCAGTGTGTGTGTGTGTGTGCCATTTCGTCAATTTTTGTTCATGCTTGAATCATTTCGCTCAGCTGCGTTTACTTATACCTTCAGCTTCTTCATTGATTCCCAGCGCTGCCATCAAAGCAATTTCATTCTTGTTCTTCTTGTTGTTGTTGTTGTTGTGCTTTTCTCCTTACTGCTTTGCATGAAATGACTGTTGGCCATTAAGTGTGCGTGTGCGTGTGTGTGTGTCGACATTGCTTTTAATGCTAACACGCTTAAAAGCTCAGCTCAGTTATCCTTCGCCAAAATGGCGTGCCTTTCTCCTTACCGCCCGCCTTACTTCGCTGTGCCACTGTTTGGCACCCTTCAACAACTCTTCTAACTTGCAATTCCTTCACTTTCTATTTACTTTACTTTTTATGCTTTTTTCCCCCAGCGTAGCAAAAAAGAAGGAGCAAAAAAGAAGGAATACCGAGAAAAAAAATTAATGAAAATTGTTTGATGGATTTTGGGTTTACTTCGTTGCCTTCATCCTTCTTATATGCGCTCCTTGATTTTATTAAAGATTTACTTCGTCTTTTATTGCCGGTCAGTTTAACTCCCCTTGCCCCTCCCTCCTTAGCAAAACGTAAGACGCAACATGCCATGCGTAAATATCGCAATGTGCAATAAATTTTTGCGAATCGTAAATTTTAAACACTTCATTTAACAGCGAACCGAATACGATTCAAGTCGATTCAAGTCGACTCGAATGCGAAAACAATGAACGAAAATCAGTTGTAACAACGTTGAATAAGTATATATAAGCGCAACAACAACAACAAGAAAAGCAATAATAAAGACATGCCGAATTGAAATCGTTTAACGATTATCGCACAACTTGTGAGTCGTTGCCAAGTTAGTTTCATTTCGATTTACCGCTCGCTGTCTTTCTATATTATTACTGTGTGTGTGTGTGTGTGTGTGCTTAGGGTTGCCAACACACTCACTGATAACCCGCTTTTACTGCCGCCTTTTATTGCAGTTGCAGTTTATCGATGAGCTCAACTCAACTCAACTCATTTTTCCCCATGGAAATTTCACAATTCAAACATTTATTGTTGCTGCTCCTTATTCTTCTTCTTCTTCGGGTTCTGCTTTATAATTGCTATAAGAATTACTTTACTTTACTACGCTTTGAGTTTATTTATTTTCGCCTTTCTGCAAATATTTCCTTTCAATTCATGCAATTCAAATTGACCGTCTTCGTCGCACATGTCCTTTTGTTATTTGTGTATTTTGGCCAACAAATCGATAAGAATTGTGAAATTTCCATTTGCGTTTTATATTTGCATATTCCCACAACTCATTACACAAGCATTGTGCTTGGCTGCCAACCCCTCCCCGCCTTCCTCTTGCACATCCACAAGCTGCGTAGCATGCATCAATCGAAGTGAAGTCGTTCTGGCATTTTAACCTTTTGCCAGCTGACATTTCCAACAAGCTCGCCCAAGCTCTTACCAACGCTTCAAGATCTTCCATATTCTTCTTCGTATTATATATCTTCACACAGCGTTTTTTGTCATAAAGTTTTATTCTTAAAATTTAAGCAATTCGCCTTGAAAAAAATATAAAGATAATCCTTTCAAATTTTATATGCGTTGTGAAGAACTTCTTACGCGCACACGCATAAAGAAAATTTATTTTGCCATTTGAAAGCAGAAATGTGCAAAAGTTAAATGAAAGAATATGAAAAAATGAAAAAACATACGTTTTCGCATATAAATTTGATTAAACAAAAAGTGATGTGTGATAAAAGAAGAAAAATTGTATCGCGCTGAGAAAACTACAGGACGTTTAATACTGTTGTTGTTGTTGTGGCAACGCATACGAATTGAGTGCGACTGCTTTTGTGCCAATAATTCATTTCATTTCGTTTATTACATGTCAAGCGTCAATGAATGTCACTTTGACAGTTCATAAGACAAATAAGACAACAGACAAACGCAGACTTCAATGAGCATCAGCATGAGCGTAAGGAAGAGGAAGCGCCATTGACGAAGGCGCAAAGCAATTGGCGAATCTATAATAACGACAGCAGATATAAGCACAAATGCGGGTGTACATGTGTGTGCGTGTGTGTGTGTGTGAATAAGACACTTGACGGACATTAACGGCAAACGTGTGCAATACGTTGTGCGACGACGTGCTAGAGCAGCAACTGCGCAGTACTGCGTTGTCTTACTGCACTTGAACGCAGACTGCGTAACAAGAACTAAGCAGTGACATGAACCATTGAGTCTTGAGTTGATATTGAGGTTGAGGTTGGTGATGAGGCTGAGGTTGAGGTTGAGTATAAGAAAAAAAGAAAATAAGAAGAAGAAAGAAGAAGAAGCTGACTTGTCTGCGTTGCTGAGCATGTTCTTTGCCAGCTGTCGCTGAAGCTTGTTAGCTCAGCGCGCTTAATAAAACATGGCTTCATGTGTGTGTGCGCGTGTTGCTTATGCGCCAAATGCAATGTGTCTGGCTTATTGGCAAACGTTGATTATTATTTTAAATCGAATTTAAAATATACTTTTTTTTTGTAGAATTTTTTTTTACGATTATTTTTATATGCTTTTGTTTTTTGCTTTATGGCTCATAAACATTTCACATACGTTTTGAGCTTTAATGTCAGCACAGCTGCTGTCAATAGCCAAGTTCTGATTTTGACAGCTGAAAACACACACACACACACACACACACACACATATATGTATTTGTAACTCGTTAAAACACAAAACAATAACAACAACAGCAACAACAACAATGAAGCAAAACAAAAACACGTTCACATATTGTCATAAATCATTCTGTAGAAAACAAGTCAAACACACATTTTGCGTCGACTTTGCTTTCTTTTTCAACATTTTTTTTTTTTTTTTGCCTTTCTTTACGTAAACAATACCTGACTTGTTATTGAGCATGGCTTGGCCGTTGTGTGGGCAAGGGGTATGGGGTCTCTTTGGCAGGACATGCATTAAAGTGTGAGTACATGTCAGAGCGAGCGAGCGGGCGACGACTCATGTTGACAGCAGCAAATCAAGACACATGTATGAGCGTCTAAAACTGTGCGCTGATATGAAGGCTTGCGGTGAGGGTTGGTTGATGGTTTGTTGGTCGTAGCAGAAGGTCCGAAGATGTACGAACGTGGAAAACATGCTCTTAAATTAAATTCAAGACGTACATTGTAGAATGAATGTTGTTGTCTCATTCGCACACTTTACTCAAGACGCTAAAGTCTTCTTGAACACTTGCACAGCTGCTGCCATTTTGTCTTGTTTTTGCCTTATTTTTTTATCAGTTTGTTTGACTGAACCGCCGCCCTTCTTCTTCTTCATGGCTTTTGCCAACAAGTTTATTTTTTGCGCAATATTATTTTATTTTTCAATCAATGTGCGCCATAACAAGTGATTCACTTGAAGTATTACTCACGCTCGCAAACTACTCATTACACACACACACACACAGACATAGAGACATGCAGCGACGTTTGGCCAGCTGAGAAAACCCTTTTGGCGTCATCATCATCATCATAGAAAAACCGCTTGTGAATTTAATGCAGCACGACTTCAATCTACACACACACACACACACATGCACTTACACTTACACTAATACTTACAACACAGTCTTGCAGGCAAACTGTTGTAGAAAATGGCGTCAATGGCAATGTGTGTTTGTGTTTGTTTGCGCTTCTTATTTTATAAAATAGATTGTGTTATTTTTAGCCTTCTTCTTCGTCTTCTTCGTCCTCTTCTTTGCCTTCTTTTGATGCTTTGCTGCCATTTTGTCTTGCTTTTTATTATTTTCATACACTTTACTGCAACATATTGCAGCAGATTCTTGACGCGTTTATTTTTCAATACAAATTTTAGCACTTAACACGCTCGACGTGTCAGGCATGCTAAAGTGTCTTTTGTATCTTTTATATATATGTCACACACACACACACACACACACATGCACAATGCCATGTGTGGCATGAAATTTAAGCGCAATTTACAAAAACAAAGCATACAAAAAAGAAACCTTGGCCTAAAGCAAATAATATTACGCATACGTCGATTAAACAAATGACAATTTTTAAATGCGTAAAATTCATGAAAAAAAATAAACGAAAAAATTACAAAAATGAAAAAAATCGCCAAAAACTCATACAACAAATCGGAAACGGAAGTGGCGGCAGCGTATAAAATTCAATTTGACTCGGTTTCATGCTGTCGCTGTCGCAGTCGACGTCGCTGCCTTTAGTTTTCTTCCTGTTGGGGGTTTTTCATATGAAAATTGGCTAACGGCGCACAAAACGACAAAATAACTGTAAATATGCGAAAAAGCGGAAAAAATTTATACAGTAATTGTTGTTGTTGTTGTTGCCATTGCTATTATTGTTGTTATTGTCAATGTAATCCAAAACCGACACGATTAAAATTTTTCTAAATAAAGCAAAATCGAACGCAAATGAAAAAAAGTGTCAACAAAATGACACAAAATGTCAACGGAAGCACAAAAAACGCTTCAACGCAACAAAATGAAGGCAATTTAACATTTTTATGTCACTGCAAAAAAGGGTGTATTCATTTGGCTATGAAGTTTGTAACGCAGAGAATGAAATATCTGCAACTACAGAAAGTTCATATTTATATTTGAACAGCACGTTGGACTCAGTTGTCAAAGGCATGTCCGTCAATCTGTCTTTATGTTTTGGAAGTATTTTGATCGGACCATTATAATATATGGCATTCATAAAAACGCTCGATCAAAAATAAGATTTTTTTCAGAACAGTTTTTATTGATCCCAAATATAAACAGATAAAACTTTACAATGACGTGTTTTTATTGATGCCTGATTATATACCAAGGTTATATAAGCACCGAAGTTGAGGGCGTGGCACCGCCCATGCAAAGAAAAACTTTTTAATGAGATTTCTCTATAAGCAGATGAGTTAGAAGTTTGCAAAATATGGTTTAGTTTGACTGCTTTGCTCGCTTTAAAACAAATCGAAAAAATGGGCATGGCTACGCCTTTTTAACTTAACAAACTTTCGTGATTCTTATTTGAAATTTCACAATAGGGATTCCCCAATAAGAATAAATGTTTGCAAGCGTATACAAATTTCGTCAAGGCTTGAAAAAAATCTGCCTTTCCGATTTGTTGTTATTTTGTATGCTTTTTCTGTTAAGCTATTTTTATCAAATTGTTGTGAACTTATTTATTTATTTATGTATTTGAATTGTCATGCCGCAAATCCGTAGGCAACGCACAAAGCCGTGCCGATTTGCGGTTCGTTGTATATTTCTGGCCGCAAACGTTGTCGTTGTTTTTGTTGTTGTTGTTGTTGCGCTTGTTGTCGTCGAAGCAGAAAATGTTAATTACAATAATGAAGCTAATTTAGTTGCTGCCTAACACACACACGCACAGAGTGAGCGAGAGAGAGAGAAGGCGAATCACGGGCTATATGCGTAGAACATAACCACAAGCGTTTATACAGCATGCCCCTAAAAGGCTGCTGTGACATTTTTCCGGTCGCTTCTTAATAACTTATCTCGTATTTCTGTCGAGTTTTTCATGCTTCGCGACAACATGCTCATCGTTGTCGTCCTCATAGTCGTCCTCGTCGTCGTCGATGTCGTCGCAAATGCCACTAAAAATATACATTTTGTGGTTGCTTGTAATTTATATCTGTCTGTGCGTTCTTCTTCTTCCTGTCACGCCGCGCACACCTTTTGCGCACAAACTGACGCACTGACATTGCGTTTTCCTGCCACAACGCGACTCATTTAATTAAGTCGCAGCTCCTACTGCGTGAGAGGAGTTGAGTTGTTGGTTTTTTGTTGGCTTGAGTTTAGTTCATTTGCTCGTTTATATGTTTTGGCAGCCATTTTGTGTGCGTGGCTTATTTTTGCACACTTTCTTGCTCGCTCGCTCGCACAACGACAACTAATTTTATTTATACATATGTATGTGTGTGAGTGTGAAAAGTTATTAACTGCCGCTAATTACCCATTTTCTTGGCTTATATTTTTTCTCATTGCTGCGCGTTATATTTCACATTAACTATTGTGGCGCTTTGAACGAATTCTGCGCTCCTTTTGTGCGAAAATGTTCCTTCTTGCTTAATTACCGTTTTTTGTGCCTTCTCTTTATGTGTTTGTGTGTGTGTGTGTTTGTGTGATATTAAAAAGTGTTAGTGTGCAAAGTAATTATGAAATTAATCGCCAAAGTCTTAAAAAAAAAAACACAGCCAACCAACATGCAATTAATATATACGAAAAGTGTTTGTAATGAATGAGTTTGCCATTAAAAAATGCTTGGCACATTAGTCCTTGAGTGCGCTGAGCAACGTCAAGGCGCCTTTTTGTTGTTCAAGAGTTACGCGAACGTTTGCTTTAAATCAAAAAGCAAATATTTATTTAAAAAAAATACTTTTTTTTAAGTTTTGAAAAGTTTTAATGTGTGACTTGTATCATTGAGAAGTATGTGTCTTGCGGCTGTGTGTGACATAGGCTAATACAATATTGACGCTTTATTTTAAACACATGAAAAAAGACATGTTTTTAAGTTTTGTTAAATTTTCATGTGTGACATGTGAAATGTAGACGTATGTGTCATGCGGCTGTGTGTAACATAGGCTTATACAATATTAACGCTTTACTTAAAACACACAAAGTTAAGAAAAATATCATTTATAAGACATTTTGGGCGCCATGATGATATGATATGATACAGAAATACCTGACTGGTTCATCGTTAGAGCTCTGCAATCTTTTAAAGATGCATTTGATTTAAAAGATAAGATTAGATTAGATTAGTTGAGAAGAGAGGGGAAGATAATATCATGTTTCAAGGTTTTTAAAAACACAACTAATTTGCCGTCGTTTTCATTTAATTTGCTTTTGTCTTGTTTTATAACGCAAAGCAATTTGAAACCTCAAAATTCTTCTTCATCATATTTCGCATGAAAATGCATGTCATGTCGTTCGTCGTCTTGCATTTCTTATTAGTCTTAATGGCGTTCGTTGTCTGTCTTTGTTGTCATCGCGCAATATGCAAATTCCATTGGCATACAAATTCACGTCGTGTCACGCCTCGCATTGCATTCAAATGAATTCAAATTTTCAATCATTTTCTTCTCTTTTTTGCTTTTTTTTTATTCACTCTAACAATCAACCGATTTCGATGACAGTTTGATTTAATTGCGACGCAATTGAAGTGAAAATTTCTGCTTTAAAATGAAAGCAACACTTTTAAAGGCGTGAGCAAGTGCAACAAGCGATTGGTCACTCTAATGAGTCACGTAGTGAAAAAGTATTATAACTTTAACTGGAAGTTTGCAACATATGGTGGAAGACATTTCCGAACCTATAAAGTATAATTATTTAACTAGATCGATAACAATATACGATAGTTCATTGAGAGCGACTTTACAACATGATGGAATCTCTGGAACTTTTTGGTTTTATACAAAAAAAATAAGAAAAATTCTGTCGGATGATAGAGAGCTGATATTCGAGTGATAGTATTCTCTGGCACACCTAGGTATAACATATATGTCCGACCCCTAGTAAGAGTACCTCTCATAGAGCGATCTTGAAAATTCTTATATACTTGCATGGAAATAGTTTTATATATCAAGAAAGTGACTTGAAACTTAACAATTATGCTGGAAGTGTACTATGAGCACCAGTTTTGTTTAAAAATGGGCGTGGCATGGCTCACATATAACGTAAAACAGGAATTTCTGTATCTCTAAAGCCCAATGAGCTAGAAAATCAGTGATAATTTATATGCATTTACATTAGATGGGTGAGGGATGGGATGGTGTTCTATTAAATAAAAGAGTATACAATCTGCGACAAGGCCGAGCGTATTCAAGCTGCCTATTACTTTTGCTTGCAGTTCACTATAAAAAACATGCACAATTTATTCATTTGATATATTTTTCTTTGAATAAGAACAAAAATGTGAAGAAAAAACAAATGCAAATGGTTGGTTTTGCCTTGATAAGCAAAACTGAACTCATTCACAGCTGCTTTGCGTTCGAGTGTCGCAGTTGCTTATACAATGCCAAAGAGCAATGATGAGCGTTTTGCAATACTTTGCTTAGGCTTAAACATATATTTTGTGTAAAGAAAAGTTGAAAATTCGCTGGGGAAGTGAAACCAAAAATGGATGCTGATGCGTTTGAGCTCGAGGAACGAATACGGCAATTGAGTGTGCTCTATGTGCAATTAAGCGCACAATCTGTGGACAATTTCGAGCATTTGAGACAGGCCTATGAGGCATACAATGCAAGCAGAATGCAACTACAACAACTACAACAGCAACAACAGCAGCAGCAGCATGACCACAACGAAGCGCGTCACATTGAGGCTGAAGGCACTTATGGCGTGATTGGTGATTTGCGGCCATTGCTTGTGAGTAGTTGAAAGGGGGGCAGGCAGGGGTTTAAAGGGGAAAATGTCACAAAAAGTGACACAATTCCAAATCAAATATGAAATTAGCGTTTTATTTAAACAACAACAACAACGAGAGCAGCGGTAACAGGACACGAATGCATGCCGGCATGCAAAGTGAAGCGAACCTTTTATGGCCGTGCGGTGCGGCAGACCAGACCGACCGATCGGTCAGTTGAACAGTTGCCTGCAGCTGAGAGCGCGGCTGCCCTGCTTTGTTCGGTCTGTTGTGTTGTGCATTGTGTCACTGCTGAGGTTAACATGTCAACGTAACATGACAACAACAGCAGCAGCAGCGGCAGCGCTCCGACTATGCTTAGGATTATGGCCAATGTGGCAAACAAAAACCGCTGCGGTTTACATTTGAAATTAGTGTTAAATAGTTAAGTGGAAGCTGTGCTGTCATGATGGCTTTTGCTGCACGCCGCCACATGCATTTTTAGTCAACATGCATAATATTTTTAATTATGCAGGCACTCCAAACACCAACAACAACCAGAACAACAACAAGTGCATTTAAACAAATGTTGTGCCGTCGAAGGCAAAGTTTTTTTGCAGAAATTGACAAACAAAACATACAAAACTGCAAACTCTGTTCACTCTTGTGTTGATTGTCACTTTTAAATAATAATATTGCACTTAACTAAAGCTTACACCACTTCCGCTACACCCGCACACAGCTTGCGTGACACGTAGAAAGCGACAAGCACTTCCGGTCATGCGTGACACGTTCAAAAGTTTCAAAAAGTCGTCGACTTTTTCTATTATTATTTTTTTTCTTTTTTCTATACATTTGAATGTTACCTGCGCTGCTGCCAGTGTTGCCAACTTGGCGTGCGGCAGGCAATGCATTGCAATAATGAAACGAACAAAGGCAAAATGCTGCCACCAAAAGAACAAAAACAACAAAAACAAGCGACAAAACTCAATTATATTTAATTAAAATGCGCATTTCTGTGAATTTGCTGACGAAAATTGCATTTTCTTTAAAGTTGCTGACGACATTTTCTGCTTTCATGTCAAAGGCGGCGGCATGAAGCACAAAAACAAGGCTGTGCATACTTAAAAAGCTCACAGCTACAAGACGCGCTGCAGTTGGTAGAGTGAGTGAGTGAGTGAGACAGCATTAGTGCGCTCATGCGGTAGGCAAGAAGAGTTTGTGAATAAGATGCCCTTTCGGTTGTTAGTGAATTACGAATTTTGCGTATAAAAAAAAGGGTCTGAGGGGCAGTGTTGTGGGGCAGCAAACAAATGTAGGTCTATGATTTTAATTACGAGCAAACGAAAAAGTCATGCAGAAGAAGAAGCAGTGAAGAAAGAAAAAAAAAAACGAAAACAATAAAATAAAAGAAAAGTTGTCGTCGCATGAATTAAAATTGCACAACATCTGCAATTGAAAAGTTTGCCACAGCAGCAGCAACAACAGCAACATTAGGAGCAGCCAGCAGAGGAGTAAGCGACGCTGCAGTAAAAATGGCGTTGAGCGACGCACTTGAAAATAGTTTTGAAAATAACTAAAGACATGCCAAGCGACCGACCGACCGAAGTTATTGGAGTAGAAAGGTTGCAGGGTGTCTGTCTTTCTGCCAGCCTGTTGGTTCAAATATATAAGTAGATATGATGACGATGAAGAAGGCACGGAGAATACGCCACTTGACCGCATGACAACGACAGAAAATGGTCAATAATGACTTTGCCTGCCACCAAGACGCAAAGCGAAGCAGCAAAAAACGGAAGTGAGCCATGTCAAAGCAGCAGCAATGCTGAGCGGAAGGGCCGGTCCGAAGGGGAGCGAGACAAAGTAGCAAAGGAAAGAAAGTTGAAATGAGTAAGAAATGACAACGCATTGTGAGAGATTATGAAGCGCCTTGCGAGTAGTTTCCTTGGCTGGCTGGCTGGCTTTGCTGCTTGGAACAGAAAATGTGCGTTGACAGTGATATAAATTAATTAAAATTCAACTTGGATGCCAAAGAAATGACAGCAACAGAGCGACGATGGCAGCGACGGCGGCAGCGCTGTCAGCGTAGACAATAAACCAAATCTTAAGCGCACATTTTGAGCTTAGAAGGAGCGTGAGGGAGAGGAAGACAGAGAAAGAGAAGGCGCGTAGACAACAAAATAGAAATAAAATGCAAAAGAGACGACATGAAGAAGAAGAAGTGGAAAACCCACGCTAACATATAAAAAAGAAATACCAAAATGGATGAATGCGAGAGCAGAGCACTTAGCAAGGATATTGCAGCTGAGCTCACACACACACACACACACACACAGAGACACACAGGCACACACGCATAGCGAAGGCTTTCTTTTTTTGTTGTAATGCTGCTTGAAGATTTATTGCTTGCATGGATTACAAGGATGGCTCAAAGCACATACACACACACACACAGGCAGAGGGACAGACAGACAAAATACACAAACCAAAAGCGTGACAACACAACGCCAAGGATAACGACAATAACAACAACAATGACAATGATGATGATGTTGTCGCTGTTGATGACGATGACAATGAGTGTAACTGTATGAGTATGAGTATTTGTGTGTGTGTGTGTGTGTGTGTGTGTGCAGTCGTAGATCTGTAACCGAGGCAGCCATAAAGCAGCTTAAAGATTTTAATTTAAGGCTTACACAGCCGCTGCTGACAACAACAATAACAACAACAAGAACATGCCAAAGCAAAGCAGAGCAACTTGTAAAGAAAGAGAAAGCGGAAGTCATATATGAAGGAGAAAAAGAAGAAGCACGACTTAGGGGCACGCTAAGCAAGCGCATATATACAAAAGGTCCCTCCTTGTTGGTGGGGTTGCTGATGATGTTTGCCCCACTCTCTTGCACAACAGCGAAGTCATCCGTCAGTCAGTCTTCGTCATCGTCGCCAAGAAAAGTGACAATTAAAACGCATAAATTGCATTTTAATTGCAAAAACACAAAAAAAAAAAAAGGAACACAAAAAGAAAAGTGAAAAGCGTAAAAAGTAAAAAGTATAAAAAACGTTCGTTTGTGTTTGACAATGATGACTTTTAATTGTGCGGCAAATAAATTTCCATTGAAATTATACAATTATGAAAATAGTAATAATAATAATAATCGTCAACAGTTTTGTATTTTTTTTTTTTGATGAAAATTGCCATTAAAGCGAATTCAATTTTAATTAATTTAAATAATTACTACAAAAAAAAACAACAACAAATGCAATGAAACAAAAGACCAAACACGCGACTCGCTTTCATTTGCATGACTGTCCTTCTGTCTGTCTGTCTGACAGCCACGCCTACGCCGAGTCATGCACACGCCTCTGTTGACTGCTGCTGCCGCTGCCGCTGCCACTAGTGCTCATCGAGCGTGAAATTTTTCATTAAAACTAAAATTGCAATTGTTGTGAGAATTTATTATGAGAACGTGACCGTGCCGACTGTCAGGATAATAACATTCATTTTTTGGCAGCAGGGCATGCAACAACAACAACAACAGCAACAACAACAACAATGTATATGAGCTCAATGTGGCTCAGCTTGGCTTCGCTTGGCACACCAACACATCCGTTGTGCACTCATTATGCCTCATGTAGGCAAATGTTGTTGCCTACTGTTGTGTAAAATTATAAAAAGTCGAGAAAAAAACCAACAAAAAAAACATCCTTTTTCCTGATTTAAAATGCAACGTGCTGCCATTTTCATTATGTGCTTTGCTGCATTTGAATTTATTAACGAAAATTATAATGTGAGCGCGCGCGCGTGCACAAGAGCAAGTGAGACAAAAAACAACAACAACATAATGCAATCGAAAAAGGGGCGAATTTAACATAAACAACAAAGCACAGCAGGAACTTTTGTATTAAGCTTGAAATATTGCCAAAAAAAATAAAGAAGAAAAATACTACTTAGAAGAAGAAGAAGTAACAGCACCAAAATGAAGGTTGCGCCGCATTACAATTGCCAACTAAGCAATATTCTAAGCACAAAGTACGCCTATGTTACAAGAGACTACAAGCAACATGCGCTGATCTTGCATTTGCACTTGCTCTTTGCATGAAAGTGTTAGACTAACGTATGTTCGGTGTGTCACTTTATAACACAGCTTGGGCTACACGTTTTCGCATTTGAGTGCTAGACTAATGTATGTTTAGTGTGACGTTGTCTTACATTTGTCAAGTTTAGGCCTTTGTGTGCTAAACTAACGTATGTTCGGTGTGTCGCTATGTAACGTAGATTAGGCTAGACGGTTGGGCATTTGTGTGCTAGTCCAACGTATGTTTGGTGTGTCGCTATGTAACATGGGTGAAGCTTTGGCATTTGTGTGCTAGACTAACGTATGTTCGGTGTGTTGCTATATAACATAGGTAAAGCAGCGTCGAAAAAACGCAAAGGCTGACAACGACGTGCTCCAACGTTCATTTCAAAGTTGAAAAATAATTTGTTTATTTTTTGCTGCTTTTTTTTTGTTTGTGCGAAATTGTATATCAGCAAAAGTTATGACTACAAATATTTGTTAGACGCCTTAAGCGCAAATGTCAAGACTTTTACTTCTACTGCTTCTTCTTCTTCTTCTTCTTAGTGCTCTTTGCCGCCTGTTGAGACAAAGCCTTATGCCCACCCCCAAACTTCACTGATGGTGCAAATATTTTTGGCAACTTTTCTTCGTTACTTTTAACATTTCTTTACTTTGGCCGCCATTTTGGCCAGACATAAATAACAACATCTGCTTAGTTGTTCTTGTTGTTGGTGCTTGCTGCTTGCTGAAAAACGCTTTATTTTTACTGCTCAACTCACAGGCCCTTTGCACCGCGCCCCCAAGCATGTTGAAACAGATTGGTTAAAGGCTTACATTGAGATTTGAGCCTGGGATTTGCTACTCTTTGTTTGGTTGCCTTATAGAATTGTAATTTTTCGACATGAATGTCATTTTTTATGTTACTTTGCTGTCGCTGTCAACGTCGCTGCCAACGTCGACGTCAACGCAACTGCTGTTTTACGTCAAGCTGTCGCAGCCGTTGTGTCTTATGTCTTGTGTCTTTAATGTGCTTTACACTTTGTCGACAAAAATAAAAGAAAAGCAAAGCGAAAAGAGATGATGAAGCAATGAAGAAGAAACAAAAGAAAAATGGGTTAAAGTCGCGAATGTTGCGCGCCATTTGAGAGCATATTTTATGGATTTTCCTCCAGCAGACACAACTGATGGCATTAGATTTAATGAAAATTTGTTGAATGTTCTCAACGGCGTCGAAGTTGACGTTGACTGCGCTGCTGTGCGGCTGAGTTATGCCTCATTTTGTGCGACTGCCTACGTTGGACGGCTGACAGCAGGCGAGCAAACGAACGAGCTCACTTACGTTTTATTTGTATTTCTTGCTGTTCTTTATTACTTCACCCTTCACTTCACCTTTTACTTCGACCATTTACTACTTCACCCTTTACTTTACGCTTCAAATACATTCTCTCTTACTGCTTCTTCTTCAACTCCTATTCCTCCTATTGCCTTCATTCATTTGAAGCGTGGAAAATTTTAAATTGATTATGTATGCCTTTGTGAAGCGTATGATGAGTGTTGGTCGTTAATGCTTTGCTTTGCTTGGTGGTAGTAAAAGGTGTTGCACACACACACACACAGACTCC
This sequence comes from Phortica magna, assembly GCA_037044515.1. NCBI lineage: Eukaryota > Metazoa > Arthropoda > Insecta > Diptera > Drosophilidae > Phortica > Phortica magna. The sequence goes on from JBAMBP010000519.1 coordinate 60,218, forward strand.
CAGCTACCTATAGTTATAGAGATACACTTTTTATGCGTGTTAATATATTATCATTTATGTGCAAATAAAACTTGTACGCATCACTGCGCTATTACATGTACATACATATATATATGTGCGAGTGTTGCCTATTACTCTTTTTATTACACCAAACAAGCAAAGCAAAAAGGTTCTTTTGGACTTGTGCTCAGACTGTGCCTTGGCGACTTGGTCCTGTAGAAAGTTGTGCTCGTTGCCAATTCGACTAAACTAAAATAACGACGCACGCACGAAGATGTATTGGTCTGCTCGCCTGCCTTTGTATATCTTTATTATGCACGATGCCTTTTACTGCTGCTCATTTTATGCTTGATGCGTTTTCTAACACTGACACAGGCACAGACACACAAATGAGTTGGCATGCTCAAATGGCGGCGCATAAATCTCAAATGTCCAACTTCAAGTTGTAATTACTCTTGACTGGCAAACAAAAAGAAGCACAAAAAAACCAAAAACAAAAAAAGTATCTTTTTGTAACTTCTTCTTCGGTTACTTTTTGTTCATGCAACATTTTCAAATTGCAAAATTACTAATCAGCAAAGCGTTTATCAGCACAAGTCTCGTGTGACCAACATAAGCGTCGACAGCGACGTTGACTGCGCGCGCACACCTGTCAGACGTTTATAAATTATTATCATTAATATTTTTTTTTTTTTTTTGCTTTTTTGCACATTTTCGTTGTCGCATTTCCTGCTCAGCTATGATTTCATGGCACGCTGCGCACAACAGGATATGACAACAGCGGCGTACAGTGAGACCGGCAGAGGGACAGTGGCATGCCGAGCATGCATAAAAATCGCTCCCAAATGTACGCAAAATGAAAAATATAAAATAAAATAAACAAAAGCAAAAGCAAAAAAAAAAAATGCACACAGACTAAAAATTATCAGCAACAACAACAACAACAATAGCAACAATAACAAAGTTTAAGCATTTTGTGCAAAAGTTTGTTGCCACACACACACACACACACCGACACTTATACATTCATGCGATAATGGCTCCCAATTTGGTAATTAATCACGTCGCGCTTTGTTGCAAGCAAACGAGAGTCACTCTTGCCACCGCCAACATTATCATCATCATCATCATCACCTTTGCTTGGGCGTTGCCGCCGCCAGTGCTGCCACTCCCCCGGCCGCCCGCACAACAATTTTACATTATCGTCGAATGTACGTTTGGAAATTAAGCGAATTTTAACGAACGATAAAATAATTACCTTTATGATTATTTTCCACTAAGCGTGTGTGTGTTTGTGTGTGTAGGTGTGTGTGTGTGTTAATGCTACCTGCTGCAACAGTGAGTGTCGGCGGCAATGTGCCTAATTTAGCGGCTTAAATGTAAAGCTTTGTGTGTCTTTGTTTTGCCGCCTTTGCCCAAATGTGTTTGGCATATAAAGCAAAATGTGGGAGGCGTGGGAGGCATGGCATTATTTGAAAGCGGCAACAATTTTAATTTATAACACTTCGCTTTTCTTTTTCGCTTACTTTCTTTCTATGCTTTTTGCATTTTAAACTATTGCAAAGCATACTTTTGTGCGCGGCAAACACATGCGCGACGTATACGTAATATTAATTAGTCTAAATCAAAGAGCGAAAAATAGGCGGGCGATATAAATGATTACCCTTATTGTTGTTGTTGTTTTTTTTTTGGCAGAAAAATAGTGAAAGCTTTGCAAAAGAAGAAGAAGAAGGCACAACAAAAGTATTTGAAAAAAAAAAATAAATGCAAAATAGGCATAAAAAATGCATTGCAATCATTATGCATGTCCTTTCGTCCTTTCACACACACACACACATTGGCATTTGTCTATTTTTAGCGCATTGAAAAGCGAAATATATATTTTTCGCTTTTCATTATTCTTCTTCTTGTTGTTGTTCTTCTTCTTCTTAGGAATTTTTGCACTTGTGAAATTCATTTTAAATGCGAGGACAATGCGAAATTTAATTTACCGCACAAAATACAAAAAAAAAAAATAGAAATTTAAATAAAAGCGAAGAAAATAAAAATTGCTGTAAAAATATGAAAACAAAATGCATAGAAAAAATAGAAAAAAAAACAAGGCAGCAATAAAAGAAACTGAAGATAAAAAATTTACAACAATAACAACAAAACAACAACAGAAAAAATTCCGCAAACGTAGGAACTGTGCGAAGTCCTTTTGTTCCGCCTTGCATAGCCGCCATTTTACATTCGCACATATATATACATTTTTTTGCGCGCTTTTTGCATTTCTATGCAATGCTAACTGTATGCCTGTGTCTGTGTGTGTGTGTGTGTGTGTGTGTGTGTGTGTGTGTGTCGCTGTGCTTACTTCCCAATAGACTAAGCGCATAACGAGCGCTTTTCAAACGTTCGTTGCTTACTGCTGCTTCTTCTTCCTGCATATTTACTTGAATAGATCGAGTCTTCTGCTACCGTTGTTGTTGTTGTTGTTGCTGTTGTTGTTGCGCTCACAGTCACTGAGCTGCATTTAGCCGTCGGTTTTAATTATGGAAAAAGTTTTGCTTTATTTACTTTGAACAATAAAAGTGGTTTGCTTGAAAGTATGAATTATAAAAGCAACGTTGGCGCACATGTGCGAGACAGAGATAGAGATACAGCGACCGAATGATGCGCATTGAGTTGCTTGCTTATCCTTAAGTTGCTTACTTGTTTGATTTGTTGTTGTTGTTTTCTGTTTTTTTTTTTTTTTTGTTGTTGCTTTTCATTGTTTTAGCAAAACTTTTGTTTGCATTAAGTAATTCCTTGGTGAGATGAAAATTGCACACAAATTAAGCTGATTGTCGAAATCTGCTCTGATCAAAGACTAATTGAAAGGAAAATGTCATTTACATCGATTCGGAACAGAAATTCTCATGCATCACTTAGATAAGCTGATGCCATGTTGCCTTTAACATGAGCAATCGAACACACGATGAAGAAAAATTTGAATAAATTTCAAAAATCGCCCTTTCAAGGCTTCATTGTAATTTGTGTGGACAAAAATGTTAATGGAAACATGTGAAAATATATTTTTTTAAGGTAGAACGAAAACAAAGAGTAATCTTCATATAGAAAGTGGAAAATGAGCTCTTAAATGGAAGAATCCTATTTAAATTTCAAGCTGAACACAGAAGAGTGTGAAAGGCTGAGGCATCTACATTCATCTCGCTTCGACCAAAGCCTAAATCAGAACAGAACAAGCACACAAAGAAGAATCTCAAAATTACAACAAGTCAACGTCTTTTACAATAAATATGCTTAAATTTCCGAACGAGTTTCTTAAGAGCTCGTTTTCCACTCTATTTATAGATTACATTTTGGAGCAAGCATGAGTATTTTAGAGGCTATCCTTCAGCGGTGTTCCAGAGACGTATTTTTTTCTTATAGAAACAAACATTGAACGGTAACAAAAAAGTTTCTCCAATCAAATCCTTTGGATAAGCAAACCACCCGTAAAAACTCTATTGACTCAGCTTATAAAGACAGTCAAGACTTGATGTATACTTTCTACGAGAAGTAATTTCTATGAAGAAGTCTTTATGACAATTTTCTCTTATTTTTGCTTTCCCAAACAAGACAAATAAAAATGTGTTCCATTACAAAAAGAGAGATTGCACGCTTAGTCAAAGATATTTGCTTCTGTGCATTGCCAACTAAACTGCATGACAAAAGTACAAATACCATTTTGCAAAGGTATTTTAAAATGATTTTCAGGCTCAATAGATCAGACAAAAGCAAACCAAAGCAAAGCAAAGCAACACAATTCAATTCAAAACACTTTTAATAAAAAAAATTCAATTGCAAATACACACACACACACACACACACACACACACACACACACATGGTTGCATACGCTCAGTGAGCTTTAAAAATACACACAACACAGCGAAGGAAAGCAAAGGAAAGGAAAGGACATGCATAAAAAAAAATCACAGTCAGTTATTCGTATTTTGTGGTTTTAATAGAAAAATGAAATCATGTGCAGAATTGCCTTTGGGTAAAATAACACCACCACCAACAACAGCAACACACTGACACAAATATTGCGGTTGGTCAGTGGCAAAACCAAAAAAAAAAAAAACAAGATGGCGGCATCGGAAGAGATGATAAAATCGCATTGCACGTAAAAAAAAAACAAAAAAAAGCACAGATTGAAATAAGCAAAATATATGAAAATTTTGCACCTTGTAAATTTTTAGTGCATACTGTGAGGCGCACAAGCACACGTACAGAAAAAAAAACACTCACGGCTAACTAAAAAAATATGAGTCTGTATGTGTGTGTGTTTTTATATTGACCCTACAACAACAACGAGAAAAACTGCAACAATAATAACAACAATAGCAAATAAGCGCTGCAGGCAAAAACAACAACAACAACAGCAGCAACAACAAATAGCAAAACGCATTCACACAACATTTTTGAAGTATATTTTGCCATCGAAACTGTGCCACATTGTTGTTGTTGTTCTTGTTGTTGCTTATATGCATGCAACACATTACAACAACCAACGGCGGCGGTTGTGTGCAGGCGTGGCAAGCAAGAGATATGAACTGAACTGTTGCTGTATGCCAATAACAACAACAACAGCGATAACAATAACAATAATAGTGCGAAAGAAAGCGAAAGGCGAAAGTGTGACAGAGAGAGGCTTATACATATATATTTTATGCGACGTTTGTGAAAAATGCAACTTGAAATTTATTTATGTGATTTTTTTCATGCTGCTGCTTCCTCTTCGTGTTGTTGTCAGTGCTGCCACTGTCACTGATGCGCTGCGTTGCTCAATAACTAAAAATATGACAGCCGCCTGCGTTGTATAAGACCATGATGTATTGATGGTGGGTGGGGTTGGCTGAGGGTGAAGTGGCTGGCCGAAAGATGTTGTCGTTGTTGTTGTTGTTGGTTACATCGCCAGTGGCTGCTGTGCTGCAGTTAAGCGCATCTGCTGTGTGGTATTTATTTATAGCATTTTGCGTTTTCAAGTTTTGGTTGCGATTATTCATGAACTTGCCAGTGTTGCTTGCCTTGCCATGTGCCGGGCAACAGACGACAAGGCAGGACTGGTAATTCGATTGGGTTGGTCGGTTGGTTGGTCAATTGGTTGGTTGATTTGATGTTGCTCGGGTAGCAAAATATAACAAACAAAGCCTTAAAATGCATGCACTTTGTTTTTTTAATTCAATTGTTTGCTTGAATTTTGTTTTTTGGTTTTTTTTAAGTTCTTTTGTTATGCCATGTTGTTGTTGTGTGCCCATTGTTGTGTGCTTACATAAACTAATAGTTTCTTGTTGCTCTCTCTCTCTCTCTCTCTCTATTTGTGTGCTTCTTACAGGGCAGCTCAACCAGCGTCGCACCACAACCAACACCGCGCAGCGCTTTTCCCGGTGCACCGCTACAAGCTTCAGCCGTTGCTTTAAAAGGCGCAATACCAACGCGTCCGCCAGCTATGACAAGTCCAGCCGCTGCCGCTGCCGGAGCTGCACTTGCTGCCGGTGCACCGTATCGCGGTGCCGCCAGTTGGACAGCACAGGCATATGCACCGGCAGCCGCTGCCGCCGCGGTTGCACAACAGGCCGCTTATCGCTATACGGCACCATTGCCGCAACCGGCATATGCCGCTTATACGCCGCACACGGCTACAACACCGGCAACAACAACGGTGAGTTGTCTCCTCAACCCCCCCAAACTCTCTTAAACGATTATACTTGTTTTCAAGTGGTTTGTTTTAAGCTCATGTTCTTCAGCAGCTTTTCACCTGCAATACAGAAAATACTTGTACGTTTGGCAACACTGTACAATTGACTAACTGTTTGACGTATGCGTTTAAATTGCCATTGGCATGAAAATGCACTTCAATGCCTTCACGAGCGTCCGTGCGTTCTTCCATTCTATTTGACTCTCTTGTTTATTAAATGAACCGCAAAATCGTAAATTTATGTCACATAATTTTATCATTCCTTTTGCTCACTCCTGCATTTGATTGTGCATGAAATCGGCGTTTAATACAAGTGTTTTTGTTATGCTGATGTATTGCCTTATGTAATGTTCGCACTCATTCACTCTCACACACTTATTGCCGTTTTGTTGTTTATCAATCGTTCGTTCGCTCGTTGGCTCACTCGCTCGTTCGAGAGTTCATAATGTCAATGAATGCTTGACTCGCTTGGCTGCTTTCTAGCTTGTCGTCGTCGTCGTCATCATCATCATTATTAATATTATCATCATTTGTCAGTTGGTTGGTCCTGCAGTTATTTTCAGCGTTTATTGAAAATTGTTCGAGCAGCAATTTATTTTAACACGCGCACTTGCACTCATTTATTTAACACGCTACGCCAAACCCCTAACTTTCTAGACAAACAGGCAAACAATCAAACCCCCCAAGTCGGCTCTCCCACTAAACGATAAGTCTGTCTCGAGCAGTCGCAGCGGCAGCCGTCATTGCCATACGGCATTGTTAATGATTATTCATTTATTGGTTTTGTGTTTTTTTCACTTTGTCATTTTGAAGCACAAATTTAATTAACCAACAATTACTTTAACACACAATTTGTAATTCGCATGTTTAAATAAGTTGGATTTTCACCGCGCGTAAATTTCGCAAATTAAACAACCTTAAAGTCTTACAAAACCCAAAAGGGCATTTTTAGTTATTTTCAATAAAAAAAAAGTGCACTTGAGTTTATGATTAAAGTAACGTACGTCATTAAGTCGCCTTACGCAACATAGAGCATTGCATTGCCAATTAAGCGCACATATTACTACGTTTGCAATGATTACGCGCGCAAACAATGACATGACTGTAAGTCAACTAATGCTTCCTTAATTTCTGCAACTTTAATTCGAACAGAAAGTTGTGTCAATATAATTATGCAATTATTTTGTTATTCATATAATTGCAGACATTCTAGTAATTCAATTTCACGCTGAAATTAAAATAAATAAATAAATCGCTGCTTAAAATAAATCCATTCATACGTTAATACTTGAATATAACCGCCGTGAAAATCCTTAATTCAATGTTAATTTTCATGATATTTTCTTTATTGTTACTTCGTTTCCCCGAAAATATCCTATTTTAAAAGCTTACATACTAAATTTGCCTTAGCCCAGTGCTGCCCCTTTTTCAGCGTTAGCAAACATTTTTCGCTTTATTGCAAAAATAATTAGTTTGCTTTATCAATTGAAAAACAACAACGAATAACAAAAATTCAATTGAAAATAATGCCAAATTTAATTAAAGCGCTTTGCATATTTTCACTAACGATCTTTGAACTTTTGCAAAAATTTGCCGCATTGCTGGCAGGCAACCTACGCTGAAAAATTTACCATAGCCACAACGAAAAATCTCTGCCAAATAATCGTCAATCAGTAAAGTTGCGTAATCAATTAGTCTGAACACAAAATATTATCGAACAAAAGCATTCATCAAAGTCAGCAAAATCGGCAATGCTCGACTGCGTTTCGTACGATAAAACGTACGTAAAACTCTCCGCCCATCTAACCGGCCGCTATGTCAAACGCACTTGTGCTCATATCTATTTTGTCATTTTCAATTTAAAACTAAGCCTGGCAACCGACCGACCGACCGACCGACCGAACAACCAACAACAGCAGTGACACAGGCAATGACAACAACAACAGCAACAACGAGAACGAAAACGACAAGGACTTAAACGACCACAGGACAACAAAGTACAATAAAAGCATCATTAATAACAAACAATTAAGAATTTGAAAGGCATTGAATGCCGTCGCAGTTAACAAGATGAATATAACCATAGGCGAAAGAGTGTGAGAGAGCGAGTAAGCATGATAGCAGCATATTGTCGCCTACATTGTCGCTCCATCCATTCATCCAACCATTCGTTTGTCCGTCCGTCCGTCTGTTGGCTTGTCATATCAGTTGCCATGACGCAAAATGCTTTATTTGTGTTCAAGTCTGTCCGCAACATGCGCCAAAAATCAAGCGCCTGACAAAAACAGCACAAATTCTGCTATACTGCGTTCGCTGTCGCACTGTCAACGTTGACGTTGACGTCGACGTCGCTGTCGACGTTGCTGCTGTTGATGGCATTGTTAAAGCCAATAATCTCAATAAAAGCAGAAAGAAGAAAGTCAAAAGCAAAAATATTCGTTTGTCCGTCCGTCCGATTGCATGAATTGAATATAGACTTGACTCAAGCGTAGTTTTGAATTTGACGAATGATTTTGCTCGATTCAATTTATGTGATTTCATCAGTAGCTGATGCTGCTTACCACCCGCCTTGCGCCGCCGCCCGCTGCCGCTGCGTTGACTAAAGCTGCTGCCGCTGCTGCTGATGATGACAAATTTTTTCTTTTCAGGTTAGCATTTTTCGTTAAGCCAAATTCGTATGTGTGTGTGGGTGTATTTGAGTCGATGATTGAGTATGCGTGCGTGTCTGTATGTGTGTGTGTGTGTGAGCAGAGCTCAGCTTGAGTTCGTTATTTTTGACAGCGCCTTCATACGACGACTGCTGACTCGCTTCCTCCAACTGCTGCTTGACTGACTGCATCAACAACGATGCTTCTTCTTGCTCAGCCGCCGCTGTCACTGCGCTCTCGCTGTCTCGCTCACTCTTCTGCTCTAACACGATTTGACTGCATTTGATATATTTTCAAATCAATTCATCGCGCCGCTGATGCTGATTTTGTGATTTTGATTTTAGCGCAGATTTTCAATGGAATGCAAAGTTCATATCTGCGTGGGTTTTTCCTACGACTATTTGATTTACAAATGATTTGTTTGTGCGCGCTCATGCTATTCTTTGGCATTTTAAGCTTTTCTCAGCGCTTGAACTTTAAAAACAATATTCAATTTGCACAAAAAAAAGCGAAAAAGCAAAGAAAATCGCATACTTAATTTAACCTTATCGCGGCATGAACACCTGTTTTTCGTGCTTATGCTGCTCTCTCGCTCTCACACACACTCTCTGGGTGTGGTGTGTAGGTTTTCGGCCAACTATTCTTTTGCTTAATCTTTTTAAGCAATTGATTTGCTAAGCAGCCATCATCATCATCAACATCATCGTGAAAAGGTGCACAAAAGCGCGCAACCCTCAATCGTTTTACTACCGTACAACAACAACAACAACAGCAGCGAATAAACCAAATAAAATAAGAACTACAAGTATACAAAAGCACTCAACGTAAGCATCGAAAACAGTTTGAAAATAAACGAGCAAATAAATAACAAGTTCAAACGTCGATGTCGATGTCGACAACGAACCAGACCCCAAGCCTCAAACCCCAAACCGAGACCGAAACCAAGTCGTGTTACTTGCCCATAAGCACGGTTGTGACTGCTGCCACGCCCCACGCCGCGCTGCTCTGTGTCAATACTACTTGCTTGATTTTGTTGTTCTTTCTTTTGCCAAGGGGTTGGGTGTGGTTGCCAGCGTGGGTGTTCCGTTCCTTCGACATGTGTGTGAGTTATAGCTATGCGTATGTGTGTGTCTGTGTGTGTGTGCCCGCAGGTGCACGTTGAGTTATTTTTGCTTCATCTTTTATTTTTCTTCGAACCGATTTTCCTTCATTTTTTCTGCGTTCATTTTTTCATGGCATTTTTGCCATTTTATTTGCATTTTTTTCATGTTTTGTTTTTTTTTTTTTTTCTATACAAACAACCGACAACAATAACAACAAAAACAACAACCGAGTGAAATAGTTGTTTAAGCCAAAGTAATGGATTTCTTTGTGGGCGTTGCCTGACGCCTACGTCTTTTTCTTGCGGCATTTCCTTTTGGTCCTTTGCCGCAATCTTATTTTTCACGCAGTCTCTTCATCATGACGCCTTTCCTCATGTTTATTGGCGTAGTTGTTGTTGTTGTTGTTGTTTGCTTTGCCTCATAAATATAAAGTGTGTTACTTTGGCACTTGTCGGCTTTGTCGGCCACACTTTGAGAGCGTTTAACACTTTTTGATCTAATATTTGTTCATCTTATTTTGCACTTTAATTTGTTGCATTTGTTGTTGTTTTTTAATTGAAACTTGTAAAAGTATTCTTCTAAAAATGCCAGCAAACTTTCTGTGTGCTTCTTCTTGCCATGCTGCTTCTTGCCTTTCGTTTGCTCGATGTTCACGATGTCACTCACATCCGTCACAGAACTTGTTATTACAGCTGCAATTGTTCCGTTTGAAAACTTTTCTAAGAATATGCCATGCTTATTTACATTAGACAAGTAACCGCATGCGCCCAACTGCCACGCCCACGCCCACTCACCACTTGGCTCTTAAGACACTTCCTGCACGGCAACTTGAGTTGTGTCCAATCTACACGATGTCTTCTGTCTTCTGCCTTCTTCGCTAGCATCATCGTTGCTATTATTGCCGCTGTTGTTGTCCTTGTCCTTGTCTATTGCTTCATAAAAGATAATCATCTTCGCATTGAAGCCTTTGAGCAGCGGCACTCAAGTCTTGTACTTATGCGCACGTTTCCTGCCTTCATAACATTGCTCAGCCCACACAGAAACACACTTCAATCCGACCGAACTTCAAACCACCCGTGACATGCGACATGCCTTTAGTCTTTGGCAAAAAGTTGTACTCTGACATTTTAAACTTATTTCCAACATCAACGTCATTTCCAACGTTGTTGACGTTCTCGTCATCATCGTCATCATCATCTTCATCTTTAGTTTAACTATTGCTGCCACTTGCGTTCATCATGTTGCCTGCCTGCCTGCTTTCAACTTTGTTGCAATTTCAGTGCCGCACAACTTACATTTCCGTTGACGTTTGTCCTTTCATTGCTGCCTCACACACACAAACACACATACACTCCGGCACTGCAATAACTATAAACATTAGTTTAATTTTAAATAAGTTTATTTTGCCATCCTCAACCTAACCTCTGCTCATCTCACTCGCTCAGCAGCTGTCTTTCAGTGCTGCCGCTTCTTATTTGGTTGAGTGCAATGTTGTGCAACTTTTAACTTGTTGAATTTTTCTATTTGAATTTAATACTTTTACAACTACAACTACAACAACAACAGAGCAGTGCAGAAAAAAAATGTATAAGACTAAAATAAAATCAAGTAATATGCAAATTTAATATAAACAAAGTTTTGTGCTGCGCTGCTCTACTCTGCACAGCGTCACTCAACTTAATTCCTACGCACCTCTTGCTCTCACACACAACTTTACTCACTGCTCAGCTGTTTCTGTTTCTCCTCTGCGCTCTGCTTCTTCTTTGTGTGCTTGCGCTTGTGCAATTTTAATTATTTTTGAAGATTTTCTACGCAAGCACAAATTGAATTTCTACTTATCTCGCTTGCTCGCTCGCACGCACGCATCTACTATGCACTTCTCTTGTGTATGCTGCTTTGTTCATACTCCTACTTTGATTTGGTTGATTCTTGTCTTGTTGTTGTGCGCCGCATGGGAAATGTGAGCAGCGCAATTAACTCGGCATTGTTTGACACAAACTGTGCACATGAGCGGGGCACACATACAAACATATGTATGAGTGATTCTATGCATGCGCGTGTGTGTGTGTGTGTGGGTGTACAACATTGTATTTTGTGTAATGAAAAGTTGTCGTGACTTCAAAGTGAGTTGTGTTGCAAAGAAATCAGATTAAAAACGGAAATCCAATAATGAAAATAAAAAGAAAAAACAAACAAATCATGAATGGTTATGAAATTTTTAACTCCTCTTTTTCTTTTATATTGTCAAAAGTATAATCAAAGGTGCTAGCGTGCTGAGCAAGAAGAAGAAGACGACATGTTATTGCATGCAGCGAATAATGCTGCCAACTGAGTTGATATTTTTGGTCGCGCGTGTTGCATTGTTGCATGTATTCAACGTGCTGCATACAAATTGTGCGCATGCAATCAATGGCCACAAAAGACGAAAGATACATAACCAAACACAAGAACACACACACATACACAACTGCAAAGCTTACGGTGTCTGCTGACAATACAAATTAAACAAGTGCCAAGTCTCGTGTCTAAACGCACAAAATCGACATGGGCTGCTGGGGCAGCTGCCATAAGCTCAGCTACATACATATGTGTGTGCGTGTGCGTGTGTGCGTGTGTGTATAGGCGTTGATCCATTGGGTATTTTGTACTTGATTTATGCTTCGCTTGTTCAATCGTTTGTTGTTTGCCTACGCAAATGCAAACAAAGGCATGCGGCATAAGACATAAGCCGCCATCCCTGTTCCTATCCCATCCCAGCCCATCACTGTTCCTATCCTATCGTATCCCTGGGCTCGGCATGGCTTTGCTCGATGAGGCGAGACAAAACATGACCAAAAGCCTTCTCAATGCAATTGCAATTGTATTTGTTCATTTGTGCGTTGTTGTTATGGTTGTCTGTTGTTGTTGTTGTTGTTGTTGTTGTTGTTGTTGTCTCTTGTTGTTTTACAGGTAACGTTGTTGCTCGTTGTTGTTGTGCATATTCTTCTTCTGCTCTGCTGCTGCGGCTTCTTCTGCTGTTGTGGCATTCGATTTCAATTCCATGGCAAATCATTTGACTCGTTTGCCTGCAATGTGCATGCCAATGCAATTGAATTGCATTTTGTGCTCTTGTTTGGTCAAAGATTTTTCGTCGGTAATTGCAAATAATTAATGGTGCACATTATTATGTGGTCCGGGCTGCTGCCAGTACAGCATTAATGTATCTCAGCATGTGTGTGTCTGTGTGTGTTTTACCTGCTGGTCTGTTATATACATACACATGCACGTGTGTGTGTGTTTGAGATGATGGCTTTTGCAACAAATCGAAGGCTCAAAAGGATTTACACTTGTGGTTCTACTTGATTTGGTTATATAATGTTTGCAAGCTGGTTGAGCGATGTGTCAGTGTCGTCGGCAACACCAAAAGCAGCAGCAACAGCATCTAACTTAATTAGCTCGTCTTACTCAAGGGATTACCAGCAGCATATATACACACGTGTGTGTGCATGTGTGTGTGTGTTTGCTTAAACTTGCCACTTTGGCTTCACACGGCTTTAATCATGTGTCCATTGCGCAACATTATGTAAACGCAACTTTAAAATCCCTTGAAATATGCTACAAAATACAACCAAAAAAAAAACGTAAAATGTATAAAAACGAAACAAAAAAGAAAAAAAATATATATAAAATGGAAATATGCTCAAAACTTTTGTAATAACTTTGCTGTTGTTGCTGTGCTTATTAAAGCGCAACGCTTTGCCTTGAACGAGGTCAGTTGGCATAAAATATTGCATACCAACAGGCGCACAAAAAAGCACAAAAAAAAAACAAAAAACGATAACCAAAACCGTAAAGAAATAAAAATGAACAAAAAAAAAGAAGAAAATAATAAAAAAAACGCGACCACATAATGAAATATTTTCAACGAAAATCATGTTGAGCGATTTTAAGCCAATTTATAACAGTTTCTTCTTCCGCCGAAGCAAAATTAAAAGAGCAAATTGAAAAAGTCTGTAAAAGTGGGGGGGGTGAGCCAAAAAAAATAAGTACTCAAACATAAAAATAAGAATAAATCCACGCACATGAAAGATGCGCTCAAATGAAATTTATTGCGCTTAACGCTTCGGCGCAACCAACGCAATTGCAACAACAACAATATCAATTGCAACAACAGCAACAATCACAGCCATGACGACGTTGATCACGATGCAATGCAGGAATGAACCAAAAAAAAAAAATGAAGAGAAGAATAATAATCATGACCGGACGCATTGCATGTGAAATATAAGCTTTTATATAATAAATTGTTGGCGATTCTTCTTCAACAGCACTTTAGTTGTTGTTTTTATTGTTGTTGCTGTTGCCAACGTCAGTTGCGCCCACAATGCTTCACTCTAACCAATTTATTCCCACAACAGTCAGAGTTGCTTTGACTTTGTTGATATTTCAGCTTCCCACATTCCAACGTTCCTCTGTTTCATGTTACTGTGCGAACGTTCAATCACAATGAAGGCATAAAAAATTCAACGTTCACAATCAATTACTAGTTAATTGTCATATGTGCCGTGCGTGCGCTATATAACATAAGATTATGTAGTTTATTATGTCTTAGGTCAGCTGGCAGGCGTAAGGCTAAAGTGTCAGCACTGTTGTCATAGTTGACACTTTTAACCTTGTGTGTTTGTTGTTTGTGCCAGTACCGGGAATAGTTTGCAAAATGCCAGCATAAGCGTTGACTTCAAAAGAATTTTTCAATGTAAGTGCATTAAATGGCAATTTGTACGCTTATTTAAAAGTTTGATTGGCACATAAATCCAACAATAACAACAACAGAAAAATGCCAAAGTTCAAAAAGTCGCGTTATGAACTTTTTTATGTGAATTTTTTAACATTTCATTGCATGCATTCGACATAATTGTAAAGTGTTTAAAGCCGCTGCCACGCCCACGCACATCAGCATACCTGTGCATGCTTGCGGCATTGCACACGCACACATGTACGTGTGTGTTGTTGCTTTAAGCCGCATGTTCTCGGTCACTTGCATATGCTCGTTGGCGCGTTGGTCACTCAAACCCTGCCGCAGTCGACGTCAACGTCGCCGTCGCCACCACGACAGCACCTTTGCCATTGCGCTGCCTTCGGCCTGCGCGGCCGTGACTCACGCAGTTTGTCGCTGTCTTCGTCGTGTTCATGTTGCCATGTCGTTGTTTGTTTACATATGCGATGAGTTGTGTTGTGTTGCGTTGCGTTGCCACGCCATGTGCCACGCCCCGCCAAGTGGGCGTTTGTGCTATACGTGTTATCTGTCTTTGCTGCGTTTTGTCGACATTTTTTTTTCAGCTTCTTTTTTTATCACTACTCTTTGCATTGCTCGTTGTTGTTGTTGTTGTTGTTGTCTGATGTTGTCATTCGACTTTGTCACTTTTTTACTTACGCTTTATTGAGTTAATCGGTTTATGCGCCTGTTGTGCTGCAATGGTTTTTGTTGTTGTTGGGTTTTTCTTTTTTTTTCAAACCATTTTGTTTGCCTTTCTTTATTTTTTGTTTGCCTTGTTGCACTCAACGCCGCCGTTGCTGCATCAGCATGCCACAACGCTTAATTAATCTGTACAAGCAAAGTTTTTTTTTTGTTGCTTCGAACTTGTTTTAAGTTTGCTTCTTCGCCTTTTTTGCTGGCTTAATTGTTTTAATAGTTTTTGCGTGTGCGTTGCGGCATTCGAAGCGTCGCTAAAGTATAATGTTTTTATTGATTGCGTCAACATGTTGTTTGCTTCAGCAGGTGTGAAAAAAGCAACAGTAAAAGTACTTTAAATAAAGTTTGTTGTATAATCATGCCGATTTACTTTGCGTGCCCAAAAATGCATTAATAAATCTTAATTTTGCAATGCAACAACGAGTTTTTATTAATATTAGCAAAAGAAGCAGCAACGTCCTAAAAGTATGCTATGAAAATTTTATTTTAATAACGCATACTTGAAATCAATTGAATTTTTTAAACGAGTGCCATATGTTAATAACAAAGCATAAAGTGCAAATAAAAAAGGCGTACTTGTGGCGCCAAATGCCGCATTGCCGGTCATAGTCACCAACAACATCAACGTCATCGTCATCATCATAATAATAATAATAAAATTCATCATACGCAGCGTTGAACTGAGCACTGAAGCAGTGAAGCGCGCAGTCAGTCGTCAGTCAAATTAGTCAAGCGCAATGACGACTGCCAGACAGACGGACAGACGGAAGGACAGCCGACAGTCAAACGCAGACAGAGTGAGAGAGAGAAGGAGAGAGCGGCAGTCAGTCAGTCGCGCAACACTTGTGCATTCATAAGGAAATGAGTGGCACAGCACGAAGCAACAGCAACAACAACAACAGCAATTACAACAAAAATAACAAAAATAACATGCAAAAACTGACGAAAAACGACAACAACAGCAACAACAATAAAACAGTGAAATTAATTTCCGTTAATATGACATGCTCAAAGCTCTTTTGGCAGCCATTTTGAAAGGCAAAGGCAAAAAAAAAACGAAAAAAAAAACGCCAACAAAAATGAATAAACGAATGAACGAACAAATAAATGAATGACATAAATGAATGATTGTGAACACCAACAACAACAACACCAACAACAACAACAGCAACAACAAAAGTGAAAAAGCAACAAAAAAGTAGTAATCATAATATAAAATTGCGCATACGTGTTGCAGCTCTCACAACTGCCACGCCCCTTTATGGCCTAGCAAGCTACGCCACTTGAACACTTCTACTTCTTCTGCCGTTCATGCTGTTGCCTCTGCCGCTGCATACGCCTCCCCCGCTGCTGCTGGTGCTGCACTCAACTTATGCTCCTATTTTGCGTTCTGTCTGCGCCGGAAGTGAAAAATTTCTTAATTGCCATTTTAATTGAAGTCTATGAAAGCCATTCAAGTGGCCATTTTTTTTTTTTCCAACCATTTTATTATTTCTCACACTTTGTGTGCCTTCGTTGTAGTTTCTCGTGCATACATTTGGCTTATAAGCTCTCTTGGCTTATGTGGCGTATGATTATTTTGCAATATTTTATAGATTTTTTTTTCCACGCTCCTCGAACGCCAATTGTATATTCACAATTGAAAAATCACAATAATTTCATTTGATTGTAACGTGCTAACGTACAAAGTGTTGTTGGCTTGGCTTGTGTTGCGGTGCAGGGGTGAGGGGCGTGCAGGCAACGCGGTTGAGTGAAGCTGCTGATGGTGAATGCCATAATAAATAGCAAACAATTCATAACGACGACAAGCGCACATCGCTCATTCTCTGTGTGTGTGTCTGTGTGTGTGTGCCCCAAGGGCGATAACAAAAACAACAACAACCGAAAGCTGGCAAGACAAAATGTCGGTTGGAGGAGTGGAAAAAAAAAAGTTAACAAACCAGAAAATCCGTGATTATTTATTAATTTGGCAAATTATTCATGCAAAACGAAATAGCAGCACTTTTGCATAAAATTCGAGACACAACCACACTCACACACACACACACACCCACTCACACACTCGCATGGGATTTGAACATTGTTGAACGCATGGCAATGAACAAGGATGTTCAACACTCTCTTGTTGTTGCCACTCAAACCAGTTTTAAGTTATTTTCATTTTTGTTACTATTGTTGTTACTGCTGTTGTTGTTGCTGCTGTTGTTGTTGTTGTTGCGCTCGGCACGCTTAGTCAATCGTTAGTGAGTTAGTTTGCATGCTGATGATTTCTCATGCAGTGAATTCATATTCCCAACTGCGCTTCGCTGAAGAGACACGCGGGAAAAGTTTTTTTTGTTGTTTTTTTTTTTCTGGTTTTCTAGTTTTGGTTTTAATCCAATATTTTTCACTCTTCCCCTTGCCCTTGCCCACCAATTATTTTTTGCACAACGATTCAAAATAATTTCAACATAAAATACGATTTATAATTTAATTACTGCTGTCAGTTTTAGTTATGGTTTTATAGTGCGCAACGGCTCAACCGAAAATCCCCCTTACGCCACACACACACACTAACCCGCATCAGTGCCAAACAAACAAGGCGTATACGTAATTTATGAAATTTATTTAACATGTTTGCCTCAAAAATAAACTACTTAAGTAATTAGTTAGAATAAACATTTGCCACACACACACACGCACACACACACTCACACATGGCTCAGTAATTATGCGCTTGAATGCAACAACAACTACAACAATATCTCAATCAGTGCGTATTTAAGTGAATTTGATTGAATTTGGCATGAATAATTATATTATTTGTTTGTTAATTGTTTTTATTTATTGAAGCCTTTTTTATTTTTGTTCTGCTAATATTTGAAAATGACTCAGAAAATGTGTATTAAAAATTTTGCAGTAAACAAATACATTTACATTTATGTGTATAAATTTATTGCTAATATTACAAAATATTCAACAAAATACACAAAAGCAACAAAATTTGTAATTGCATACAAAATTCAGCTAAACTGCACATGTGTCTGTGTGTGTGCGTGTGTGTGTGTGTATTAAAAGCATTGCATGGCAGCATATTAATAAATCAATGGCTAAAACATAATGGCATAATGCGGCATGCATGCATTCATATATAAAATATATGTAGCATAACTTTAGGCGCATGCAGCAAATTCATAGGCCACTGTAGAGAGACAGACCGACTATGCCACGCCCTTTTCATGCAATATGCTATGCTATGTGCTGCATAAATCATGCGCTAAAGTTATTTTATTGTTGTTGTTGTTGTTGCTTCTAATATTATTTTACTTGAATGCCAAATAAATTCTTCTCAAGCAAAGCGAAACATGTGCATGAAAGAGACAGCACGAGCGCACTAAAAGTTGTCAGGAGCGACTTAAAGTTAATGAAAATGTATTATTTGGTCTTTTGTATACAAATTGGAAATAATAGCAAAATGTGGAAGCTTCATAGAGAAGACCTTCAGAGGCGCCTGAATAGCACAAATAAACGTATTGTTTGTCATTGTGGCGACTTCTTGTGTGTATGTGTGTGTGTATGTGTGTGTGTGATGATGATATACTGTTGCCATTTAAATATTTGAATGTGCGAAATATGTGTTTTTCGTAAACAATTTGAGAAATTTAATTTAATGCAATTATGTAAAATAGCCGCAAGCAATTTTCATATGCAATTCAATATAGTTTAAGTTATGTAACTAAGAAGCATTTAGAGAACTTAAGCTAAATTAAGGCACGAATGAATGCACAAACGCATGAACTCTTAGACAACTCATTAACCTTTTCGTGCTGCAAGAAAGCTTTGTAAATTATAAGCTGTGCTATGGCAACGCTTAAGTGAACTTAAGTCAAATCAACTTTGCGAAATAAATATGAACAGAAGAAACGAAGAAAAGATATAAAAATGGCATGAAAAATAATATTATAAAAATGCGTTGGCAACATTGTGCAATATGCACAAGTCTTGCTAAGCACAACAACAACAATAATAGCAACAACAACAACAGCGAAACTTTTCAATTACGTTCGGTAATTCTAAACTTCAACCAAAGTCCAATAAGCGTGGAAATCCCTGCGGCATTTAAATCTATTTATTGTTTGTATTTCTTTTTTATTTGTATTTGTTGTTATTGTGATTGTTGTTGTATTGCGTTGCATGCCACACGCTTGAACTTAACTCAACTGTATTGCACTCGACGCTCGTTCAGAGTTGCCTTGCCAAGCGTGACGAAGTTGGACGCACCAAACAACAACAAGAACAACTTGGCTTTTAAAACCACTTGGCTGGCCTGGCTTGGCCGTTGAGGAGCTTAGTTGTTGGCTCCTTGTAGTTTTTGCTGTCCGCACACTGTGATGAGGCAAGGCGAGGCGAGTCGAGAGGAGGCAATCCAAGTGGGATTTGTGTTTTGTGCGTTATTGCGAAGCGCAGCGCAGCGCAGCAGAGCCATGTCGAAATTAATTCCTTTTTTATTAAATTTTCTTCGCATGCGTTTTATGTTCGTTGCTATGTTGTTGTTGTTGTGTTGTTGTTGTTGTATTTTGCAGTTATGCTAAGCTTAGCTGCAATGTCGTTGCCATTACTTTGCCTTACTTGCAATCTATTTTTATTTGATTCGATTTACTTTTAATACAAAATTATATTTTTTACGAGCGACGCGCGTAAAGTAATTGCCGGCATTTTAACCTCGAAATAGACACAAGTTTAGCAGAGACGCAAAGCGTCGAGTGCAAAGTGCACAAAGAGAGCGCAATTTACACATGTGCTGTGCGCGCTCTCTCGCTCTTAAGCGAAAGAAAGAACAAGCACATTAAGTAAAAGAACAAAGGCAAACCGGCATGTGTTCTGTGCCTGTGCCATGCATGCGAACGTCACGTCACACGCGGTTCAACTCTCTCACGTGCACACACGAACTCATGTACGCATAAGCCAACAGCGTAGTTGTGTGCTCACTTGGGCGTATGAGCAGTGCGCATGCTTTGCTTTGCATTTCTTCTGTTTCGTTTTCTCACTTGTTTCTTTTTTTTTTGGTGATTTTCGTTGTTGTTTTTGTTTTTGTTCGAATGCAATGCGCTTTGGGCGTCGATATGTGTAGGCTGCGGGCAATTCACTGCTCTCTGACGACGCGTTACTCTCTGCTGCTGCGGCGACGGCTGCTGCTCTTTTTGTTGTGCTTTGTTGTAGCCTAAGAGCGCGCGCGCTTCATGGTCGCCATTGTTGTTGCATTGTTGGTGCGTTGTTCACTGCGCTGTTGTGCGCGTTTAGTTTATTGCTGACCAACGTGCAATGAATTCAAAATTGGCATACAAACGTATAATTTAATTATGAATTTAATTTCATAATTTCATTAATATGAAAATAAGAAAGGCGCCGAGCCGAGCCGAGCCTTAAGGGTGTCGGACGCTTAAAATGCTAATTGTTCGGTTTATGCGACGGCTTAACATTTTCTATGTCGGCTTGGCATTACTGGCTGAATGTATAAGTGCCTGTCAAGTAAGACAGATAGACGGCCGGCCGGACAGACAGACAGATAGACAGACCAGGTCAAGTGATGCGTTAATCGGCTTTAGCCCCTTTTGGGCTTAAAGTAGTTGTTGTTGTTGTTGTTGTTGGCAGACGTGCAGGCATTAGGCAACTTGGCTTAAATGTCTTGGCTAGAAGACGCGCTTACACATGCCTAATGCTGCTTATTTTATTCAATCTAATTTTCTGCTTCTTCTTCTACTTTTGCTATTTTCTTGACTCATTTTGCTTTTTTTTTGTAATTTATTTATTTTCTGCTTCTTCTTCTTATTTGTTGTGTACATTTTCAATTTAGTTGCGCGCAAAGTGGCAAACGCGTTTCATGCATATTTTCATGGCATACTTTTCGGCGTAAAATGCGTAAATTACAAGAAAACGCACACAAACACACACAAAGACACACAAAGAGACACAAAGACAGACAACGTAGTAATTGCTCATGCCTCACGCCAATGCCATGCCACAATTCACTACTTACCACAGCCCGTGGCGTTGCGTTTTGGTCTGCCACCGCTTTCAACACCGCCCCTGGCTGCTGCTGTGCCCCACAAAGGCACATTTTAAATGGGGCAATATACATGCTGTCGATGTCTGGCATTGCCAATGTGGCAGCTGTAAATGAAGACGCTCAAGTAGACAGAATGTTGCCACGCTCGTCGTTCTTGTTCTTGTTCTTGTCATTGTTGTTGTTGTTGTTGTTGTTGTTGCTTCATGTCTTATCTTGTCTTGTCTCGTCTTATGTTGCTTTTGTAGCACATTTGGTGTCGCGTCGTTTGCTGCTTCTGCTTCTTCTTCTTCAAATGCTCAAACTACCACCGTGAGACAACAGCAACAACAACAACAAGCTACAAATGCTGCCGCAGCGTCTTTTGTCTTGTGCTGCCTCGTCTTCCGCTTCTTCGTTTCTTATTTAAGAATTATTTGCAACGCGCAACTTAATTAAGAATAAGCAAAGAAGCAAAGCAGCAAATAAGTAACTAAGAACGCTCAACACGCTTCAAACTCAACGCGTTCCGCCACTCAACTGCGCTGCTGCTGCGCTGCCTTGGCATAGCTGTGTCTTGGCATGTTGGGGCGGGGCATGTGGCAAAGACGCGTTTCGCATAACAAAAACGGAAATGAAAGTTATTTAAAGTGGTATTAAGTTGTGGCACACACACACACACACACGCACGTATACATGATGGCAGCTTGTAGCAACACGTCATGGACTTTGTCGACAACTTTGTTGTTGTTGTTGTTGTTGTTGTTTCTGTTACGGTTTAAAGACTCTCTGTTGAAGAGGCGCAACGAACAGTTTTCTTTTTGGCATTTTGTAGTTATTACGCGTAACGGAAATGAAGCGCTGTACACACACACACACACACACACACATAAATATAACGGCAAGACGAGCAAATACTTCCGTTGCGTTGTTATTTTACTATTTGCCATTGTTATTGTTGTTGTTGTTGCTGTCTAAGCTGTTCTTTGTTGCAAGCGCGCTATAAAGCATTTTTAAGTGGCACACACACACACATGCATAAAATATGAAGCCGTAAAATATGAACTATGCATGCTCTCTCGACTCGCGCATAAACTCACTTTATGTTTGTTACTACTTTAATAGCATAGATTCAATTAAGACTCGAAGCGAAAATCGCATTGAATTTGTTTGTTGTTGTTTTTTTTTTCTTCGCACATTTCACTTTTTGCCTTCATTTTGTTTGCCACTTCAACTTGTGGAACTTTGTGGATGATATGATGATGATAATGATGCGAATGCGAATGATAAAAATCGCTTTGACATGCGGAAAACTTGTCATGCCAACAGAGGGCGCTTCCTTCCGGCAGTCAGCACGGCCTTTGGCGCCCACACAGCCAAGCCAACAGACGCTACAAGTCATTGTCAGTGAACAAGGGAGTCATCATCAACAGCCGCAGCTGCCGAGCCGAGCGCAACAAGCGTTCCAAAAGCGGCGGCAAAGGGGGGAAGCCAAGTGGAGCTGTAAATGTCATGTCAGCAAAGTTTGTGAAAATTTCAAAGATGCTTTTTTATGCCTCTTATTTTTACAACATTTTTATGCGTCACACACACACGCACACATACACAATGAGTACTAAAAAGAAAGAAGAAAAAAAGGAGGCAAGCAAGCTGTACAAAAGGGCTGCGCCGAAAAGTATGCAACATGAATGCGTAAACGTTTTTAATTTAAAACGCGCGACTGCCAACTTTCAAATAAACCAAAAAAAAAACAAAAAAAAATATAAAAATAAAGGGGAAAAAGGAAGAATTAAGAAAGCACGAAAAAAAGAAGCGGAGCTGTTTTAAGGCATATTGGTTACAAGGCTCGTGTTGCCACTCTCACTGACTGATGGACGGAAGTACGCAGAGTTCGACTGCTGACGGACTGAACTGACGCGTGTGCTTCGGCCCATTGCCACACTCATTGCCCCTGCCCCTGCCCCCCACTCATGCCTGCGACGTGAGTTGACATGCGAAATTTCATTATTTCGCTTTTCTTTTCGCTGATTGATGACTTTCTTGCTTTCTTCGCTGCTGCTTCGCTTATTTCTTTTTTGTATTTTTTTTTGTGTTTTATTTTTTGCCCTTTTTCATTTCATTTTTATCATCATCAACATTTTGGTTGACTCATTTTGTTATGCGTCGCTTAACATTGCCTTTTGTTCTTTGCCTTCTAATATGAATGCGTGAAATTGTATTTGCTCTCAGCGCAATTTTCAATTTGTTCAACATGTTTTTATTCCTTTGCCTTTTTTTGCTACGACGTTCAAATCGAATTTCAATTTATTTCATGCGCCACAGTGGGCGTGTGACATCAATTGCTGCTGCGTATACGTTTCAAACCAATAAAAATGTAGCATGAATATTCATGCGCAACGCAAATTAACCATAATTAAATGCGAAACTTGTAATTTTTATGCGTTTCGATACGATTCGATATCGTTGACAACAATAAGCAGCGCTTGAACGGCCATATTATGCGCACACACGCCCACAATCAAGCGCAAACCGCTGTGCTTGCCGCTGCCATTGCCTGAGTCAAAGGATATATGAGCGACGTGAGCGATATGAACGAAAGCGACACTATAATTAATTACAGTGTATGTCGTGTATCCTTGACATTTAGAAATGTGCCACTATTGTTGTTGTTGTCGTTGTTGTCGCTGTTCGTCAAACCGGAAGCGTGCGGTTGGCGATGGCACAGCGTGGTCGACGACGACGACGACGACAACTTGTAAGCACACACAAAAATAGAGCGCAACTTAACTCGTTTGCCTACAGCGACGACGACGACGACGACGAGAACGGCGACATAAAACAGTCGGTGGCAACACGAGTTACAACGAAAAGCAGCACGCAAAAAATGTCATTGCATACTTTTTGGTGTTTGCTCAAAATACGAAAATACGACAAAAAAGAGCATAAAATGCCTAAAGAAGAGAACATTTTAAGGTTTTTCATTGCAATATGGTGACATTTGCTGTGTGCGTGGGTGTGGGTGTGTGTGCGTGTGTGTGTGGCATATGCTTAGCCCACTCATGTGCTGCACAGTGGTTTGCAGTTATCTTTTAAATGCACTAAATTACAAAAAAAATATAAACTAATTTGTCAAACAGTTCTCAAGCAGACTGATAGACGAACGGACGGACGGCACGACTAATCATATTTCATCATATTGTGTCGCAGCTGTTGACGCTAATCAGATTTGTGCGTTTGCCATATGGCAGTGCGGCATATACGAAATGCTTTCATGCTACACGCACAAATTCCCAACTGAATTTCATTAGCAGCCTTAAAGATGTGTATGTGTGTGGGCGTGTAACTTAAGGCATTACAAGTAAATAAAGCTGCCACAAACCGTGACCACAAATTCTTGACGAAAGTTTAATGCAAAAGTTCTGCCATCTTTTTCTTACTTTCTTACTTTCTTGCTTGCTTTGGCTTTCTTTGTTTGCTAATTCAAGTCAAAGCATGAATTTTCAAGTAAAATTCTCTACATAACAAAGTTTGCTGCATAATTTCAGGCGCAAAATAAAAACAGTTAACGCTTCTTCTTCTTGTTCTACTGCGGGCACACAAAGTGAACACAAATGAAGTGTAGCACGAAAGCATGGCTAATTGAAGGCGTCAAAGTTGTCTCTGCCAACAGCTGTCCCACCGTCCGTCTGTCCGTCATTCGTTTGACTGTCATTGCAGATGCTGATGACGCAAATCATTTCGATAAGCACAGAAAAAAAAAACAAGTCATAAAGTCAACGCCCACGTCGCACGCCCTCTCGCGGCGGCGACAGCTTCAATCACAACAACAACGAGTATGAGAGGAGCAGCAATGAAACAAACATTGAACAATTATTAATTGACTGTCAGCGACATTTCCGCTCGGCGTCGAATAATTCCATGTCATTCAATTTCTTTCGCACGTCAGCACAAAAAATGTCGACTTTGTGTTTGAATTCTCCTTTTTTTGCTGCTGCTATATTATTTACCCCGCCCCCCAACACCGCTCGGTTTTTTTTTTTTTTGGCATTGCGTTGGCGTGGAAAGTCATTAAAAGCGAAACGGAAAGAGCGTGCAAAAGAGCGTTGGACTTGACTGCGTGTGCGTGTGCGTGTCTGTCTGAGTGTGTCGGTTTATTTGTTTGTTTGTGATTGTGTTGCATACTTATGGGCGCCAATGAAAATGCCATTTGGCTGTGGGCACATCAACAGGTTGTAACCAATGGCATTATCCCTGCCACTACACACACACACACACAGACACAAAGGCACAACTGACGGTGCCGTTTCCGACAATGTCGATGCCGAGGATGAACACAATGATGATGATCATGCTGATGATGATGATGGTGAAGCGCACAAAGCCAAAGCGATGAAGCGTTGCGTTGTTAAGCAATGACAGTTGTTGTTGTTATTGGCGATGCTACTTAAATCGCAGTTATTGTGGTTGTTGTTGTTGTTGTTGTTGCTGGATAGTTGGTCCTGCAACCAACTTCGGTTTTTCATACAATTCGTCGTCTTCTATCGTCATCATCATCATCGTGTGTTGTACAAAAGCTATTAGAGTCGACCAACAACATTCTGCCAACGTTGCACGTCGCAACGCATCGCCTCTCGTCGCCTCTCGCCACGTCTCCTCTCATTGCCATTGCCATTGCCACGCCTTGACGAGAGTCCAATACGCAATACGCAATCACCGCAGTCACAGTCATCGTCTGACATCGTAGCAAGTGTGTTGTCATGTGCGTCTTCTTATTCGATTCGTGTTCAACGCCAGCAGCAACAACAACAGCAACAGCAGCATCACACTAAACAGCAACAGCTTTCGTTTTGTAAATTGTTGTATACTTTTAGGCGTCGTTTTTTTTTTCACGTTTCACAGCTGTTTGCGTTTTTCTTGTGAATTTTTTGACATATTTCTTTGTTTTCCTTCGTCTACATTGTGTTGTAGTTGTTGTTGTTTACTGGCAAAGTGATTTTTCATCAATTGCGAACGTATTGAAAGTGGAAAACATACAAAAGTGCGCCTAAAAATATGCAACAAATGTAAAAAAAACAAAAAAATGCTTTTCCGGCATAAATTAAAGTGAAAAAAAAAACCATATTGTA
Source organism: Phortica magna (assembly GCA_037044515.1). Classification (NCBI taxonomy): domain Eukaryota; kingdom Metazoa; phylum Arthropoda; class Insecta; order Diptera; family Drosophilidae; genus Phortica; species Phortica magna. The sequence goes on from JBAMBP010000519.1 coordinate 86,294, forward strand.
TGAGCGCAGATTCGCCCACACACACACACAAATAGTAGCGCATTGCGCCCAACACGCCCACTACGCCCACCACTGGACCAAGGCGCGTTGTTTTGCTTGATTAAAAAACTTTTTCCAGTGCCATAAAATGAAATAAAAAAAAAAAAAAAAAAAACAACAATCAAAAAGTATTAAAAAAAAACGAACGGCATAAAAGTTTTGTATATGTGTTGGTGAGTGAGTGTATGTGTGTGTGTGTAAGTTAAAAACGGCAGCGCCTATTTGTATGCTTCATTTTTTTGCTGTTTTACTTAACATATTTTTTGCTTTTTTCCGTGCTCGCTTCTCTTTGTTGACCCTTTTGTTGTTGCTATTGTGTTGTGCTTGTTGTTGTTGTTGTTATTTGCGGCAACATATGTTCTGTGCTGTGCCTCACTCACGCCCCTCACCCTACACAGCTGCCAGCAGCCTACAAGGCACAGAGCGCTTCAAGCGTATGCGAGTGATTGCTAACTTTTGTCCTTTCGTTGCCGTTGTTTGGTGTCCTTTATGCTGCTCATGTGTTTTACTCAAGCAATATGTGTGCGTGTGTGTGTGTGTGTGTGTGTGCGTGTGTGCTTCATGCCTGTTGTCAATATTGATTTTTGTGTGATTGTTATTTATTTTTCATCTCAGTAAGCTATGCTTTTGCCTTTGCATCCTTTGGCTGTCGTTTGCGCCCAACACACATCTTTGTCTTTGTCCTTGTCATGCTCGTCGACATTGCTTGAAAAATGTATAAATTTGCGACGCTGCTAAAAGTATAACTCTCATCGTTGTTGTTCTCATTGTTGTTGTTGTTGTTGTTGTTGTCATACTGCGTGCGTAATTTAAAGTTTATTCGCATATCCTTTCATTTAAAGTTTTTGTCATGTTGTTGCCCTCTCGTTCCATCGTCGCAACGTCGTCGCTCTGCCATATGTTGACAATTTTCTATATATTCTTATTACTTCTTGCTTGCTTGCTGCTTCTTCTTCTTCTTTGCTTCAGCTGTTCTTCCTGTTGCTTGTGCTTGTTGTTGTTGTTCCAGCTGTTGTTGTTGTTGAAGTACGCCCACGCAATGAAACTTTTGCTGCGTTAGGATGAACTTCAGCTGCGTCAGCTGGCATCATCATCATCCGCAGCATCCTCATCATCATCATCATCGCCGTCATTGCCGCCGCCTTGGCTGCTGCCTAAAAGTCGGCACAGTTAAAAGTCTTCGCTACGCTCTTTTGCATATTATTTTGCGCAAATTGCGTTGAAATTGATATGAGTTCTTTTGCAGTTTGTGCAAAAAAAACGAAGGCGTCGGCGTCGCTTTTTATCATTCACAAATATCACAAAAAACAAAAACAAAATGAGATAAAAATAAAGTGTGATTTGTGCGCTTGTGAAAGGTTTCCCGAATGTCTCTCTTTTCATTTGAATGCTTTGCAGGAAATCAATGCAATACGCTTACCAACAACAATACAACAATTTTCAAAGCGATGAAAATCATCTTTTTTTGTTCCTTTTTCTTATTTATACGTTTAACAGTTTTGCTGCGCAGCGATTTGCTTTGCGTGCTTCACAAAAGTTGCATGAAAAGCGCAACGAACCGCAAAACCCGAAAACCGAAAACGTGCACAACGCTTAAGCGTGTGGGGGGCAAGATGTTAGTTGTGGGGGGCAAACCAAATCGTAAACTAAAATAGAACTCTCAACAAAACGCATAAAAGCGGCAAACACAAACAACAACAACAACAATTGAGTCAATACAACAAAAAATGCTTAACAAAGAAAAACTACAAAAAAAGGGGTGCAAAAAAAGGGCAAATATGCTTTGGGGAAATGCAGAAACTCAACTACAACCGCAGCTTTTTTGCTCTCTCGATCATTTGTTCGGTAATGAGAAAGTTTTCTATTCATGCCAAGCCCCCTAAGCCCCCCTTAAACATTGCCCTTTTTGCTGCTGTTGTTGCTGTTGTTATTGCTCCTCAAAATGTAATCGAAGAAAATATACAAAACTTATGAAATTTACTTGAAAATAGTTTACTCTTGAGAAATACTTTGCCGACAATTTCATGCTGCATTGTGGCAACGAACTTTGTGGCAAGCTTGCTGTTGTTGTTGTTGTTGTTGCAAGTTGCTGAGTGCCGCAAATGAAATTGACAGATGATGCGTGGGCAAACAAAGTAATATGCAAAATTTGTAATGTAAATGACAGAGTTGCAAGATAAAGTTGCCACAATTGAGTTGCTCCCTGTGTGCGTGTGTGTGTGTGTGGGCAATATTTATTGGCACAGCATGAGGGGCAGCAACTTACATTTTGCCAACTTAAGTTGAGTTTATTTAAGTTGAATTGCAAAGAAAAAAAACAAAAACAAAAGCGGCAAAGTTGAAATAAGCGTGAAGCATAAACAATAAATGCAACAACAACAACAAGAACAAGAACAACAACGTTTCAAGCATGCCACTTGCCAAGCAACGAACGAAGCAATTTGGTGGCTGCGAATTCTCTATCAAATATACATAAATACTTCAATTGACGCCCATTCGCACACGACCCACTCTCTGACTCGCCCCTCACCCCTCGCCCCTCACCCCATTGACATTGACGCTGAAACCCCACGCAAATCAACAAACACCATGCTTGTAAACTGCGACACGAGAGCCAAGAGCAAAGAGCCAAGGGTAAGACTTCTATCAGGCAAGGCGGCGGATGTGTGTGGTGTCCGGGCCGCAAGCAAAATGAGCCCGGGTTGACTGAAGCGTTTATGCGGAAATTTTCAAGTGCATACTCAAAGTAATTTGTGCGAAAATTTCGCAACAATGATTAAGACATTTTGCAAACAATGTCGTCAGCTTAGCAGCTCAGCAACAACAACAACAACAAGTGTGGGCGTTGCATAAGAAGGCGTCGGAGAGAGGGAGAAAGAGGCTGCTTGGTTTGGTGAGGAACGCATGCGAAGACAGGCGGCTGGATTAGCTGCAAGCGCAGGATTTGCTTTGCTTTACTTTACGCGATTATGTGACATTATTGTTGTTGTTGTTGTTGTTGGATTGCTGGCTGACTGGCTGCAACAGCAGAAAGCACTTGGCCGCCCTTGCTTGCCACTTGATGTTTTGCAGCAACTAAAAATTAATTGTCATTATAAAATTTTGAGCAGCTCAACAACAACAACAACAACAACAACAACAAGTGCTTCACTTGTCTTGCTGCTTTGTCATCATCAACGAACGTTTATTCGTTAGTTTCACTTCCGACCGTCATCCTTCCATCCTTCCTGCCTTCCTTCCTTCCTAACCAACTACCTTCCTTTCCTATTTACTGCCTGCCACTGCAACGCTTAACACTTGTGGCACACACACACACAGACACACACACACACACAGACAGACAGACAGACAGACAGACAGTCAGTTATACTTACAACTACAAACGCACATCATTTTAATGCGCACTTCAAAAGTTCAAAAGCTTTTCTGAGTGTGTAATAAATGTTTACGAAAATTACATTAACGCGAATTTTGTTTTCGCGAGTTTGGCATTTTGTTGCGGCTTTATCACTTGCGTGCAACGCCAGCGGGGGGGCAACAACTACAAGCTATGCTGCCACTCATATTGCCTTTGGGCGTTTGTACGCGGTCGAAAACTATGTGTTTTTCCTAATAGCATTTAGCATACTTTTAGGCAGACTACACAGACTTAGACGGCAATAAAGTTTACACTGCATTGTTGAGATTTGCAAAGCGCAGCAAAGTTGTTGTTGTTGTTGTGATTTTGTTAGTGTGATTTTGCTAAGCTGCTAAAAACATCAGCAATTTTCCTATCATTTGTTGTGTTAACTTAATAATGGCGACAGAGGGCGCTCCAAGCATGAGCGTGTTTCTGTGTGTTTGCTGCAAGTTTAGACATGACTAAAGTGTTGATGGTGGTGTGGGGTGTGGTGAGGGGTAAAAAGTTGCAAGCTGCAAAACAAGTAAATAATTTCAAAGATTTTCTTCTTCATCATTTTCATTATTTGCCATCATCATGAGCATCATCAGCGGCCGTCGCCAATGTTACAACAAACATTAACAACAACACTTATTTTGTCACTTATGCTGCACGCCCCTTCCTTACTTTCTCTTACTACCCCCTCGGCTCTTCAACACTTCTGTCGCCACCAGTTGTCCCTTTGTGCAACGCCCATAATTAAACTTCCATTTGGCACGTACATGGCGACTTAATGATATTTACAACAACAACAACAAATTCACAAATGACACGTCGTCGCAAGTTGTAAGCCCCGCTGCTCACACCATCGCCCTCCGCACAGTTGGTCGCTGAGCATGTCCGCCATTTTGTGAGTTAAACGTTGGCAGTTGTCGCGTCTAGCCTTCGTCCAAATTACCGTCTTTTGCCATGTCTTTCGTTCGCTGGCTTAACGTTGACTTTGACTGCTGCCAAACACCTTTTCCAACACTGTTGACGCCTATTTTTTCGTTTCTTACATTGGGCGAAGACAAGCGCGCATTAACAGTGTTGCCAAAGTAATTTTTTTTTGTTTTCGTTGTCCCTTCTTTACGCTTTGCGCCACCTTCCTTCGCTTGTGCTCGTGTGCGTTCAGTGCTTTAAAGTCGTCAGTCGACAGACGACAGGATGGGACAGGACAAGACTTTGGCCGAAATTAAGGCGTGACTGACATTTTTTCTTGTCACAAGACAAAGCAGCTAAAAACGCGTTGATGAGGAAGCGCAGCAGACAAGACGGCATTTTTGCGAAATTTATCGCTGCTCAGTCAACAGCAACAACAACGACAACGACAACAACAACATTGAACAACAGACAACACCAAAAACACCAAAAACACAAAAACAAAAAGAAGAAGCAAAAAAGTTGGAAAAAATTAAGAAATTTTGCTGATTCCTTCAGGATAATTGCGTCGCGTGCGACGCATACGTGGCATATTAAGCATGAACAAACAAGTAAAAATAACTAACAACAAAAACAACAACAACAAGACGAAATAAATATAGCAGCAAAAAAGTACAAAAAAAGAAAAAAAAAAAAACATTGAAAAAATGACAAACTTTGCGCAAAAGTTGCAGCACAGAATTTTTTCGCACATAATATTCATGTTGCTTCACTTGCACGACTGCCGAAATAAGAAGAAGAAGCAGAAAATGAAAAAGAAGAAGGGAAGAAGTTTCTTAGCGCAGCCAGGCGAGCGCGTTTTTCGTTAAACTTTAAGACTTCAACGTCTTGGCCCCAGGGTCGAAACTTTTGTGCAAGTGTAGTTGGTTGGCAACACTGCGTAGCATGTTCTTCATGAACAAGTAGTACTAAAAGCAGAAGAAGAAGCAGCAGCGGCAGTGGCAGCAAGAACGAAGTTTAGCCATTTTGTTTGGTGCAAGTTTTTGTTGTGTTGTTGTTGTTGTTGTGCGTTTTTTTTTCGGCCGTCAGTTTGCAACGAATGAGTGAAACGCATGGCTTGAAAACTTTATGCAACTCTGCTTGCAGCCAGGTGCATAGCACAACAACAACAACAATAACAAGTGAAACAAATTTATTTGCGTTGTCTATGCCGACGGCATAGTTGCTGTTGTTGTTGTTGCCTATAATGGTTTAAGCGCGTTTCAATCTAATGCAATTTTCACGTACGCAAATAAACAGACTTACACAAACGCACACACACATACACACTGACAGACAGACAGAGAGACAGCCATGTGTGCAACAAACATGTGAGATACGCGAATTTACAGTTTTTCAACATGATTTTTAAATTAATGTATTTCTGTTTACCAAAAGAAAAGATAGAAAGAATGAATGTAAAAAGAGGGCGTATGTTTTTTTGAATTGCCGTCGCATTTGCTGTTATTGTTGTTGCTTTGTAAATGACATTAATGGTGTTGGTGTTGGTGTTGGTGTTGGTGTGCGTGTGCGCGTGTGTCTGTAACTCGATTACTTTATTAAATGCTCAAATATATGCAGCAACATGTATCTGAATGTATTCACTTTCTGTCTCACTCCGCCTCACGGTGACTCTTCATTAGAATATGCCAAATATATGCAACGTATCAAAATGAAAAAGAAGAAGCAGCAAGAAAGCAAAAAAAAATATTTAAGCCCCTAACAAATTGTTATTGTTGTGTTCAACTTCCGTTTGAACGAAAGCAACGCACGTACTTATTTGTTGTATTTTTCTTCTCTTTTTCCTTTTTTTGTTCTGCTTCAGTTTCTGTTGCTGTTGCTTCTTCTTGCTTGGCATTATGAATGAATGTCAAACGTGACAAAAATGCAAACGAACTTACATATGAGTGAGTGTATGTTTGGTGTGGGAGCAAAGTGCGCGTGAGAGTAACACTAATAGCAACAACAACAACAACAATAAGTGCGAGTCTGTGCGTTGCATGCGTGCCGACCGTTCGCCCGCATCAGCAACAACAATGGCATGCAAAGCCAACAGCGGTGACTCTTTTTTTTCGTTTTTCTTTTGCTTTCGTTTTTTTTTTTGTTCCTTGCTGTGTTGAATTCATTACAGTTACCGTTGCTTTTGTATGTTGAGTAATGAATGCGCTTGTTCTTGTTGCTCACCGTGTTGCTGTTGTTGTTCATACTCCCCTACATTTGAAAACAACAGTTTGCTGTTTGTAAGCCATCTATCTCGCACTCGCTTTTTCTTATGCTTTGCTTTGTGCGTGCGCGTGTGTAACTCTCGCGCATTAATGAATAATTCGCTTTTGCATGCATGCATTCATTCATTCGTTCGTTCGTTCGTTCGTTCATGCAATTTGCCCATGGCATTCATTTCTAGCGCTTGCATTACATTATTCTTGTTGCTATTGTTGACACTTATGTGTGCATGCATATATTTTACTGTCCAAATGACCACAAATGCGACACTTGAACTTCCGCCTGCGTCATCAACACGGCCGACTTGTTGCTTATGGACAAACGCAGGCAAAAGATTATATTTAATTAAAATTATTATTATATTTTTTGGTTACATTTTTATATTATATTTTTTTCACTGCTTTAGGCAATTTCCGTTGACAACAACAACAACAACAAAGAAGTTAAAAAGATTTATTTCACCTTCAAGTCAGCACTTTACGTGCCTTCTGTCAATCTTTTAACATTATTATTATCGTTTATTTTTTTGCCTTTTTTTTCGCTCCATTTTGTGTTGTCCTTTGTTGTTGTTGTGCTTTTTGGCCAGGTTGACATCTCTTTTTGTGTGTACGTCATGAATTGTTAATATTTATGTGACACTATCAATCATCAATCTTGCAAACTTATGTTTCTACATCAATCAATATTTGTATGTATTCATTTATTTTTTTGTCAGCTATTTTTTGTGCTTCTTCTTCGTAGCTATCAAAAAATTTTGCGCCCCCAAAATAACATTTCGCATCGGAATTTGACTTTTGCTCTGAATTTTTATTCCAACGTGAATTGACAAATTGTTATGTATTTGTGTGTTTGTGTGTGAGAGAAAAATATTTCTATTAAATATATAAAAAAATATAAGTCAAATAACTGCAAATAATAATACATTTTTGTATGCTTCCGCTGCTTCTTCTTCTTCTTTACAGGTAAGTCATCAAAGACGCTTTCATATAAACGAAAATTGCATAACTTATTGGGTGAGTTTTTTCTACTTTATTTTTCTTCTTTTTTATTAAATATTATATATTTTTCCGCTTTAAAAACAAAAAAAAAAAAAACATGCTTTGTGTCATATATGTGTAACTAAACTGTTGTGCTCAAAGCGTTGTGTATTCTACCTCTTACTCACTCTTTCTCTCTGTCACTCTTTCAAAGCCTTGTGTATCCTTTTGTCAGACGTCAACTCTCAAAAAGTTAAGCAAAGCTTAAAATTGAACAGCGCAAAAAAAAATGTGTACTTTTACTTCATGTCACATATTAAAATAAAAAAAATATGAAGCCCTCAAACAAAGAGTGTGGGGCAAAAAGTCGCAATAATCAGCTCAAAGTTAACTAAAAAGCGCAATTAACAAGTATTCAAGCTTGTTTGTGGCATCAGCACACACACACACGCGCACACCACCTGTCGTCGTCTGTGTTGAAGGCTCCTGCTGCTGCTGCTGCTGTTGCTCCTTTTACTCCTTGCGGACTTTATGAGCCACAAGCGATGTCAGTTTTTAATTGGCAATTTTTATGACGCAAGTAAAAGGAGTATGTCTGTCTGTATGTGTGTTCGTGTGTGTGTATGAGTGTGTGCATGTAATACTATAAGCCGCACGTTGTCAGCGGGCGTAGTTGACTAACAGCATCATGGCGTACTTGCCACTCTTTCTCACTTCATCCCTTTGTTGTCATCATATGTTCATGTTCATGTTGCGCTTGTCTCTGTCATTGATGCTTGACGCCGTTGTTGTTGTTATTGTTGTAGTCAACTTTTTGGCGCTCTGTTACGCCGTGCACAGTTGGAGCTAAAAACGATACCGGAGCCATGATCGCCTGCATTGTTGTACCCGCTGTTGTTGTTGCTGTTGTTGTCGCGCACGTTTGCTGCTGCTGAGCCTTTGCCAAGCAACGCGTTTATGCTGACAGTATGCGGCATGCCCAAAGCGAGTATTGCAGCCACTTGAGTAGCATGAAGCTCTCAGTGTGTGTGTGTGTGTGTGTGTGTGTGTGTGCGAGTGTCAGTGTTAGTGGCGAAAGAGTACAAGTGCTGCCACTCGCCTTTTGGTGGGCGCCCACGCGTGTATAAGCGCGTACACACACACACACACACACGCACATAAACAAGTGTAAAACAAAAAACAAAACTGCAAAACAAAGAAGAAACAAGAAGAAGACGATAAGAGTCGACAACAATAACAACAACAACATACAAAAAAAAAACGCGTTCGTTGCTCGTAAAACGTAAATTGACACTTTTAACAAGTCAAGAAAAAACAATAACAACAACAACAACATTGACAACAAGCAAACTTGTTAAGGGTTTAACCTAAAAATAGCGAAACAAGCGCTCACCAACGCCTTCGCTTTTTTGTTATTGTTTTTGTTTTTTATTTTGGCAAAGAGTTCGCTAAGTGGCACAGAGGAGCATCATGTGCAAGCGGCGGCGTTAGAAATGACTCAGGCAGACAGAAAGACAGACAGATGGACGGCAAGTGGCTTGTTGTGGACTGGGTGAAGGGGGTACGGCTTGTCAGCGACAGACAAAGGCAACAAAAGTCAAGCGGCAACATTGGCAGCGTTGAGGGACACAGCAGCTGAAAAACGTTCGAAAAAATGTTAAAGAACTCAAAGAGAGAAGAAAAAAAATACGTTTAAAAATGCCAAACTCGCTGCTAATACACACACACGCGCACCCAACACACACATGAGCATAGAAAAGTGCGCGGAATTTTCCAATTTGTGCGAGAGGTTCTTTTAATCCCAACAATTTTTGCATTTTTTCCACGCGCACTTTTTTTGTATGCAAACCAATTTTTTAGGTTGTTATTTTGTCCCTTTTTTTTTTTTTGGTGAAAATAAAATATTCTTTAGAAATAATAAAAATAATGTAAAAATGCTTTTTGGCACGCGCATTAAACAGTTTTAAGCGGCATTTTCCGCTCTTGCTTTTCGGAGCTTCATTTCCTTCCGACAAGCGTTTAAAATCAACAAAGCTGCAAAAATGACATTTATTAGTAGAATTTTTATCGCCCTTTTTTTTGCCCTTTTAATTATGCGCATTGATGCACGAATATTGTCAGCACTGTTGGCAAATATTTTTGCATGAAATACGACAATGTTACTTGGGATTATATGCAACATACGCTAGGCCAGAATTTGCACTTGATTTTTTTTGTAAGAAACATATGTTTTTCAGTTGCAGACGAAATTTGTAACCATCGGCACGCACCTTAGACCAAAAATCAGTTAAAACGGTGAACATCTGAAGAATTAAGATAAAATACTAAAAATAAATTAAAATTCTAAAAGAACTTCATGTGCCAAAAAGTGTTTAATGTCAAAAAGCGGCAAAAATGTAATTTTCAGTTGAATTTTACCGTTTAATGGTTTTCTATTTTTTGTGTTTCGTTAATTTCGTACATTTGCATTGAAGCGCTCGGACGGACATACTCATTGTGCTGGTAATTTGAGCAAAAAGCAATCATAAATCATTGTTTTCTGGCATATTTCCTTTTTTTTTCTGTCTTTTTGATAACATTTTTGCTTTTATTTCTTTTTGCTTTAAATTGCGCATTTTAATGACGGCAAAGTTGGAAAGCAAATTGGATGATGCCATATTGAAGTTGCCGTGTTCAAATTACGGCTGCGTGAGAATCATGCGAGACATGAGGCGACTCAATTTACAAGTCACACACACACACACAGAGACACACAGTCGCATAGACATGACAAAACGCCCACATTGAACACACTTTGGTCAACGAAACGTACGCCTCACTATAAAGCGCAATCGTCTGTCTGTCCGTCCGTCCGTCCGCACGCTGTTCAACGTTGCGAACTCGTATCGGTTTACAATGAATTACGCTTGAGTGATGATGGTTGCCGCATATTGATGTAGTTTCGCTTTTCAGTTCAATGCTTGTTAGTTAGTGTCGTCTGTCGTCTATCGACTGTCGTCATACTTGTTGTTGTTGTTGTTTTAGTTACTGTCGTTAAAGTGCCTTTGTTTCTCTTGTGTATTCTCATATTTATTGTTCATTATATAACAGAAAGTTGAGCTTCTTACACTGTGGGAAATCTTTGTGCGCAGCAATTTTTCAAAAAACTAAATTGAAAATATATATTTTTATCTTTTGCCTTGAGTGTTGTCATCAACAAAGCATTGGGAGATCTAAAAATGTTGTATTTAATAAACTTATGGGCAACTTTTCGCACAGTGCACATTTACACGCATTAACGAAATGAACACGCAAATTATCACACACACACACAGACACAAATTACAGTATTTGAGCATAACATTGATATCCATTTAGATAGATTGTTTAAGCAGCATTTATGCATGCGGTCAATTGAGTCCTTTTATCAGTCAGCCAAGTCAGTCAAGCAATCATTAAATCTTTGCCTATTGTTTTACGCTTACTGCCTCAATGGCGCTCCTTTCAGCCGTCTGTCCGTCTGTCTTTGCAGGCATTTATAAATTTACGGCTTTGTTGTTTTGTGTCCTACATGTGTGCTGAGTGCTCTGTTTATGTGTGTGTGTGTGTGTGTATTTGTGTGCATGACATTTATAATAAATTCTTATATAATGCATAAATATTGTTCATAATTTGAGTCAAGACATTTGTGCCAGAGTTGTCGTTCAATCGTTCATACTCCGTTGTCTTTAAATTGCTGTCGTTCATTATGGATGTGTCCATTAATGGTTATGTTTACGCTTTGGCTTTACACACACACAAAAGCACAGCAGGATTTGTGGTAACGCATACAGTTACAAATATGGTTTATTGGTTGCTTTTGCTGCTTCTTCTCCTCCGTTATGAAATACACTTAAATTACAAGATAAAAGCCAAACCAAGTCAACTCAACTCAACTCAAGTCAACGTGTCCATTTCATGCAAGCAAGCAAGCCTCATGCCTTGACAGGCAGCACCGCCCACTGCCGCCCAGTCCAACTCTGGGTTTCGTCTTGTGCAGCGCCATCTGCCGGCTTGATTTGGCTTGGCATGGCTTGCCTTGTCGGGTCAGACCACAGCATGTTGCAGCAGCTTCAATGCCAGCTTAATTCGCTTGAATATACACAAATTAAGCTAATTCTATTTGAACGTTGTTGCTCAGAGACACACACACACACAGAGAGAAGGAGATGCACATGTATATAGAGAAATAGTTGGCGATTTGGTTGCCTTGCTGCTGCTGCGTGGCTCAATTTTGTCTAACCTTGACGCACAGAATCACTCAAGCCGAGCCGAGCAGTGGCAAGCTGAGCTGGCCAAGCAACGCACACAGCATGCAAAGTCAAGGTGAACTGCTGCTGTTACCACGACCGCCCGCCCACAGATGGCGTTGACGCATTTGGCTACAGGATGCACTTAATGCGATTCCGTTTACTTTTCTCTTATTTTTTGCATTTCTATTTTAGCATTTCCTTCCTGCACTTCTATGCTGCTTCTTCTTCTTGCACGTCAGCAACGTGCAATGTCAAGTCAAATGTTGAAATAAAGTTTTTACATGTGCTTCTTCTTGTTTATTTTTAGTTCTCCTTTGCTTTGCACAAATTGAATTGTGAGAGATTTTCTGTCTTATCACAAATTGGGCGAGCATATCAGTTTAGCTGCAACGCCCAACATTTTTTGTAACTTTCATGAGTCACTAGTGCTGTTGTTGTTGTTGTTGCTGCTTCGTGCCCGTAATGTGTGATAAGCGTGGCAAGCAACAACACCACATGGGAGATTTCCATTTTAGCCATGTTTGTTAATGTTAATGATAACAAATTAAGTGCGGTTATTTTTTTTCGGCATATTTGTTGTTGTTTTGGTTTCTTTCTCTTTTTATCACAACACATTTGACGTCAAGCGATTTTTGTTGCTTTTGCTTTGCTTTATCTTTTGTTTGTATTGTTTTGAAGCGTTTAACGTTGAAAACGCCCGTCGTTGGCATGCATGCATGCATGTGCGTGTGTGTGTGCATGTGGGCGTAGTGTTTAAATCCTTAGGTTTTTGTCTGTTTGATTATTATTTACATCATCATCATCATGCATTATTGGTTACTGGGCTAACTACAAGGTCATGCTTATCATGCATGCATATTTGTTACTTGTTGTAACTTATGGCAACTAATATGACACACACACACACACGCACACACGTCAGCGGATTAGTAATATGTATTTAGTGCTATTGTGTGCGGATTTTTAAAGCATTTAAGTACTTTTAGATACTTGAGTCAACCACGCATTGTCATAAAACTGTCTGCAGCAAAAAAAATATAAACTTATGACATTTTGTGTTGCTAAGCGCAGAAAACAAAACTATTAAGCTTTGACACACAAACAATTTGCACAAACACACACACACACACACACACACATGCATAGATACATGGTGACAAACGTTTGCGTTGACTTGGCATGCCATTAACATTTTTATCATCACATTGCCTTCAATAAAAATGAAAAAAAAAAAAAACAAAATCAAACATTTGCACAAACACATTCATTTATTTATATTTATATATTTATTTTGTCGCTTTGCTTTTTCACTTACAAAGCGATAATTTTTTTATTGAACCAAATAAGCAGAAGAAGCAGCAGAACGCAAACGTTGAACAATTGATGACATTTACAGCTTTGCCAATATCGATATATCGCCATCTCGCTCTAGCAAACCAAGTGCAAATGGGCAAGCGGCGCGGACATTGCATGATTGTCTCTATATGTATTGGTGGATGTGATGTGGATGCTGTGCATGAGTGTTGAATGTGTGGTTTTGGTAAAATGTTATGGTTGTTGTTGTTGTTGTTGTTGTTGTTGTTGTTGTTGTCAGTAATGGCAAGTGGCGTGAAAAGCGGGACACGTGTGCGAAAATGATGATGATGACTACGATGACGATGACGATGGCGACAACGACAACGACGCCTTATAATTGAGCACACATGTGTATATGTGTACGTTGTTGTTGCCCTTTTGTTAAGCGACGACGAAGCTCTCTTTTAATACGATATATGCGTGCTTACGCCTCATTTCACAGTTGACAATATGTATGCGAGTGTGTCCATATAGCAGCGCAGTAACGCACCAACGCATACAAATGATGCTGGCGACGACAGCAGCAAAAGCAACAGCAGCGGCGACCGCGACCACGACAGCAAGCAACAAACGGCCTACTGGCTTGGCTTGGCGCTGTATGTGTGTGTGTGTGTCTGTGTTTCAGTGCGTGAGCGACCGAAAAGCAAAAGCAGCGAGAGAGAGAATGCTTGCGTGCGATTTATAGCGAAGCCAACGTCAACGCATTTTGCGGCTTACTGAGAAAACGAAAAAAAATAACATAACTGATAAGCAGCAAATGGCAACATATAAATTAGATAGAAAAAGACAAAAGAAAAAACAAAACGAAATGAAATGAAATGGAATGGAATGGAAATGAAATGGAAGAACAATAACAAAAACTAATAATGAGCATTTAATTTCTTTACGACTGCAATTACAACAACGCACATATGTACATTATGCATGAGCAATGAAGATGAGCAACAAGAGAACAAACTCAATATAAGCCCGAAAACAAATACAATGTAATGAAGCGGCAGCAGTGAAACGATATGGAAATGACAATAACAACAATAAATGGTCATATGCAGCAAAAGGTTTTGGAGCGACATATGGTGAAGGGGGGAATCGCACAACGACAGTTGAACAAATATGCAAAGATGCTGATTGTTGTTGTTGGTGTTGTTGTGGAGTTTTTCGTTGGCAAAGAGCTGAGCGCGGCATTGCTGTTGTTGATACTCAATTTTCATCTTATTTTTCTTTAACTCTGTGTGTGTGTTTGTTATTTTTGCTGTTAATGCATGGAAAAACACATAAACTAAGCAAATAAGCCGATATGCGCTGCTTGCGTCGCAGCCACCAGTAACAGCAGCAGCAGCAGCTAAGCAAATACACACACGCACGCACACACATATGAAGAAGTTACAGTGACACGAGTTTTTCCCACTTGGTGGTGGTTTTTTTTTTTCCTCTCTATTGCTCTGCTGTTGCTGCTGCTGCTGCTGCTGCCTTCATCTAATCATCAGCTTTACTGATAAAATGCCTCAACGCATTCACACCCTCCCACCAAACAAACAAACAAACAGTCAGACAGACAGACAGACAAACGTACAGACATACTAGAGATACATTACCAGCATGAAATGAGCGTATCAACATGCCGTATCTTAACTCTCTGCGGCGGCTTCTGCTACTGCTGCCAATGCTATTACTTATCAGCTTCATGCATCTTGTTCATTGCTTTGCTTGCCAGTTTGCTTGCCTGCCTGCCTGCCTGTCTTCCCCCTATCCCTAACCCTCAGCCACATTCGTTCGTCAACGGTCCCTCACATGATGCGCTTAACTATTTTCCATATGGGCAAATTCTTTATACGCATTCAAATCGATTCGATTTCAATTGAAAATTGCTTTTGCAGTCATTCTTTCAACTGAAGCGTTTTCCGCTTTGCGCTTCATCTCCTCCGTCTTCTTCTTCTACTCCCTCTCCGTTATGTGCCTGCAGTTTGTTTAGCTATTAGCATTCTTGTTGTTGTTGTTGTTATTGTTGGTATTTTTCTTTTATTGCTGTCAACGTTTTTGTTGTTTTAGATTTGTTATTTTTTGCCCCCAACTCATTGTCGTTGCTTTTGCTCAATCACTCTGGCCGTCCGTCCGTCATTGAGTGTCGTTTGTCGCTTATTTTATCAGCTGTTATTTGTGTTGTTGTTGTTGCTTTTCAACAAATGCAAAATAATGTAAGCCATAAAATTGCCATTTTTCTATTGAAAATTGTATTCAATTCCATTCGCGTTTTATTTATTTATTTGCGTTTCTTTATCAAATTTCACTGATTTTTTCGCAACTTTTCTGTCCGTCCGTCTGTCCATTCGTTTGATTTGCCGTGATTTACTTACCTACGAAATACATATTTATTTATGTGTAAATGCAAATTTCGCTTACTCATTTAAGCAAAAATGCCATTTAACTTCGTGTTGAGTTATCTTTGTATCTTTTTCTCTGTATATATGTATGTATATATGAATAAAAACAACAAAATGTATCTGCCGCAAAGCGTAGCAACTTTTAAGGTTTACTGAAACTCTTTAAGCCTCAAACGAGGGTCAAAAAAGTTTTTGCAAAAAAGATTGAAACCTTTCGAAACAATGAAAATGCTTTGTTGATGTCGTATTATGTATTGAAATGTTTTATTATATAATGACTTAATGCATGTTTGACAGCGATAAGAAAACCGAACCAAACCGCAAAGCAAAGAAAAAAAAACCTCAGGAATTTTGTTAAACACACAAAAATAAATCATTAAATGTTGAATACAAAGAAGTTTGTATGAGAACATGGAATTTATGGCATAAAAAAAGCACTGCAAGGAAAAATGAAACTAATTAATTAATTAACTTTTTAGTTAAAACTTCATTCAAGTTACAAAGTGAACAATCTTTTATCTTTTGAGTTGTTGATTTACGAGTAGGAAATTGTACCGCTTTACAAGCCACTTGTCCAATCATTGGTATTCACCCTTTTAAAACCTTCAACAATCAGCTGTTCCTTCCCTCTCGCTGATGTAGCAGTTCCTTCATGCTTGTTTCAAGACCCTTCTGTGTTGTATCTGAAAGCTTGAATACAACGAAATTTTCTGAGACACAAATGAGACTTCAATCATACGGAAAACTTTAATTGAATGACGAATTCTTAACAATGGCATTTCGTGACTGACACCGACATCGCTTATCCCCCCGCCCGAACCGCAAATCGTCAACTCAGTTTAATGTGATGAGTCAAAGTCGGTTTTTCACTGTTGAGATTAGAACTAAGCCGCAAGTAATAAACATGTTTTTGCTTCACATACTAAAAACACCAGTTATACAAAAATAAAAAGATAATGTTGCATTTCTGTAAAATTTTAATAACTTTTATCGCAATTTGTACTCAAAAGAATGGAAAAAAAACAGTTGCTATCACAACTGAAGAGACAAAAACAGCTGTCAATAATTTAAAAAACAACAAAGCAATAATAAGTTTTGCATTGTTGGACGCTAAATTCCCATTAACAAAATGTCAAGAAGCGCGAACGAACAACTTGTTTGATTTGACATTTCAAAGCGTTGGCGTTGGCGTCACAACGACGTCAACGTCAGCGTCGACTGTGCAAAAAGAAGAAGCGTCAGCAATCGCTGTCACAGAGAGAATCGCATGAAAAAGCAACAACGTCATCGCAACAAACCAACAAAGACAAAATCAAAAATTACTTACTTCACTTAAGCAAGAACAACAACAGCAACAACAGTAATAATTGTGAGAGACAACTAAAAAAAAAAAGACACGAAAAGTTGCTTTATGAAATAAATGAATGAAGTAATAATTGTTTGCAATATGTGACACTGTGCGAGTATTTTGGGTGGGTACGACGACGACGTATGCAACTTCAATGACAAATATGTGTGTATATATGTGTGTTTGTGTGTGAGTGAGAGTGAATAAGTCAAGAGCGCACTAAACACCCCCGCAAATAATAAAATAAAAATTATTTGATTCCGGCATTAAAACTTGTAGTGAACGTCTTTAGTGCGAATGAAAGTATATGATTCTGCGCACTCTCAATAAATTTTTTCTCCTTCTGTCTCACTCTCTCTCGCTCGCTGAGTACACTCATACAAAAACAAATGCCGGCACTCAATTCAACACCCACCGCCTCCACGGCCACATCCGCATGCACTTGCTGCTGTATCATAACTGACACTGAAGCTCTCTTGCTTTAAATTTGCTCAATTCTGTAAATTAGACAAACGAGAGATTTTACATATTGAATTGCTCTATGTAGTTATGTAAGCACGTTGAAACATACGTCAACTCAATACTACGATTTCTTGTGTAGCAGAGAGTGTTTCGTACTGAGAGTTAACATGCAGTTACAGTGTGTTAGCAGCGACTTAACAGCCGTTTATATGCGGGTAACGTGCGAGAGTGAAAAATGAGATAGAGCAGCCGCGCACAGTGGGTGGTGTTGGTAGTGGTGTTAACCAACAGTGACGCGGAGAAACAGCGCTGCGGCTGATAGCAGAGCAATTTAAAAATGTTTTCGTCTCTCGATGCACACTCTTCAATCAGATCAGCTGCTGACCGGACGTGTTTGTTTGCTCGCTCGTCGCTCGTGATTCTCGCTCACTGTATTTTGTTCGTTTGTTAGTTCGCTCGTACGTTCGTTCGTCAGTGTGTGTGTGTGATTTTTCGTGCGTATGTTTATAACAGTGAACCCCTCACTTTACTCAATTTAAAGCTGACGTCGTCATTTAATTTAAACAAAACCGAAAAGAATATATATATATATAAAAAAGAAAAGGAATTTCAACAAAAAAAAATTTATTTGCTTTGTGTGTAGAAATTCATTAAATTGACGTGCTGAAAATCAAGTGTATTACAGAAAACCCAAAAGAAATTGTGTAAGCAAAAGAAAGTTATACTTAATATATAAAAAATAATAATAAATAAATAAATAAAAATAAATTCAAATAAATAGTTATAGTTTGGCACAGAGCGCTCTCTTGTATACGCCAAACCATCTCTTTGCAAAAGTTACGCTCTTTCTTGTATAAAACCATTTGTAAACATCGTGATATATTTGTGTGTGTGCAAATAAAATAAAGTAAAATAAAAAAAGCAAACCCAAAATCAAAAACGAAAAAACAAAGTTATATATATATACGTACCATACACATATATACATAAGTATTTGAAAAAGTCAAAGCAGGAGTTGCTTTTGCTATTTTGTCGAAAACTCAAGTAAGCAAAAGCAAACTAAGCAAGTAAGAATAAGAAAAACAAAAACCAAAAACAAAATTAATAACAAATCTAAAACATCATCGTCAAGCTTTAGTTGTCGCTCTCTACACACTTTCAGCACTTGACGTTACTCCACTGGCGGCGACGACGTCGCTAACGTCAACGTCGACGTCAGCGCTGCCGGCGTTTTTTTATATTTTTTTTTCTATATACAACTAGACACACACACATACGCGTGCACTCACTCAGACGCCAAAGCGGACAACATTCGTGCAAACAGCAGTTTGATTCATGCACACGCGCTTCTTACCCCCCTGTCACCTACCCTTTTAACTAACAAACGTCGTTTCGTTAGCGGTGGAGAGTTCAATGTCTATTTTGTGTTTTCCATTATAAAAGCGGCGTATGTTATAAAAAAAAACAGCAGCAGCAAAGTACAAAAACAAAATTATTAATAAATTTCATTTTGTGTGTGCCATTATTATTTATTTATGTGTGTGCGAGTCTTAAGCGCATTAATAATAATATTAATAAAACAAAAAAAATAAGCAAAATTATTATTATAAAGTAGAAGAAAATTGAAAGAATTCTTCATGTGCCACACATCAAAGTCAATTGTTGTTTTTATTATTTGCTTGCTTTTTGTTTCTTTCACTATTGTGTCTTGTTGTTGTTAGCATTTATTTTTGACTTTGCAAGAAAACCAAAAAACAAAACTAAAATAGAGAACAGCACAAAACACAGAGCGCAAAAGTACCGCTACATAGTTAACTGCTGACGTTGTTTTTGCAAATAATTTCGTCTCTTCTACTAACTGCGCCAACTGCCGGCACTACCTGCTTGCTTCGCACAGCAATACACAAAGGGGAGTAACATACACAGACAGACGGACAAACAGACGATCATTCAAAATAGTTGTTGTTGGCTAGATAAAGAGGTAATGTACAATAAGTTAAAAGAAAGTTTTCAAAATTTTGTGCTATGTTGAGAGGAAGTTGTATGTGTATGAGTAATGTGCTAAAGTTATGCAAAAACAAAAACAGGTTGTAGATTAAGTGCTATATGAGCAGGGACGGCGCAAGTTTTAGTAAACTAAAAGCAATGTCAGTTTTGCCATGTTCTTGCCTTCTCTTCTTTGTTATTAACTTTTGTAATGTAAGTATTTTTTTTTTGTATTGTCTTTTTGCTACAACATCTGCTTTTATTGTTGTTATTGTTATTGTGGCTTCACACACTCCGCCCACTTGAGTATTCGTTAATTAGCAATTGATGAGTGATGTTTATTAAAGTGTTGAGCGATCACACATGTGTTTGTGTGTGTGTGTGTGTGTGCACATGATAGAACGTAGAATGCGCGAATGTGTAAATTGAGTAAATGCTGTCGGAATGAGATGGCACTATGCGGCGCGCATAGGGTGACCGCATTCTGCAACTGGTATTTTTGTTATGCTGTAATTACAGCGGCAGACAAAAGTAGTTATGCGTATGTGTACGTGTGTGTGTCTGTTTAGTTATGCCAACAACAAGTTCACATTATCTTCAGCTTAAGTTCAATAAAATTTCAATAGAAATACATTTTAGATTAAACGACCGTTAACAACAACAACAATCATAAAGTAAAATCGTCGTCAGTTTAATTGCATAGAAACCAAATTCACACAAATTACGCTTATCAACATTAAAATTCCGAAATTTCCCATTTTGATGCCAATTAAAATTAGTTTGTAATTTCCAACATAATGAGAAAGTAATTTTGCTGCAATTTTGTGCTTTATGCCATTCTCCAATCATCCAACCATCATCTATCTATCTCGCTCACTCACTCTTATTCGCTATCTTCACTTAGCATTTATCATGCATTCCTATTTGCCTTTTGTGTTGTTTTGTTGTTCGCAATTATTATTGTTGTTTTTGTTGTTGGTTTTGTTGGAGCTTATCAAGTTCTCTTCATCTTTGCTGTGCTACACCAACACAAACATAGACTACGTCACGTTGATTAGTCAGCCTACGGACAACGATAATAATAATAACAACAACAACGAGTTTGAACGAAATTTGTCTGATTAGAGTAGAAATTGCACAAAATGCCACTTGAGAATGAAGGTTAACCGCTTTCATTGTTGTTGTTGTACTTATTTCTTTAGCAACATTATTGAGTAATGCGATTTGGTTGCATATTTCTTGTTGTTGTTGTTTTTGCGTTTTGAAGTGTTGCGTACTTTTGTTTTGACGTGTTCATACGTATGAACGTCAACCCCTTTTCAATGCTACTCCCCCCTCCCCTATGAAATTTCTACACTTTTTCTTTATTTGTTTCTTGTTCTTCTATAAGTGCGAAGTAAGTTGCTCTGTGCTTTTGTTTGTGCTATTATTGTTGTACTGTTGTGTTGTTGTTGTTGTTGTTGTTGTTGTTGTTGTTTAACGCCTGCAGTCATTGCACCCTTGTGTATATTTCAATAGCATGAAAAAAAAAACTCTAAAAATGTAAGAAAACAGTAACAAAATTGTGTTGAAGTAATGAAATGTTGTTACTCTGTGCTACAATGCCGACCGAAGCGACCCACACCCCACCACCCACTTTACCAACCAACCACCCACTTACAAAAGTCTTTTGAACAACCCTGTATTTCTATAACAAAATAAAAAAGTTAAAGCAAAGAAAAGAATACCAAAAACAACAAAAAAAAAAACAGAACTCAAAGTAAACTTCTTTTTACGTGGCAAACGAAAAAAAAAAAAATATCTTTGCTTTGCTACTTCTTTTTTTCCGGCACGTTCGCTCTTCGACTCCAACGTCGACGCCGACGTCGCCGTCGACTTTAACTTCCTCTTCGGTCGCTGCTGCTGCTGCTGCTGCTGCCACTGTGACTGTTTCCTCTTGAAGTAACAGTGTATCAAGTCCGCCATTTTTGAGCGCTCTTTTTCACTCTCCCTCTCTGTCGCTCTTTCGCATTTTAGTAGATTTCGTTTTTGGTTTTGTTTTTTTTTTGTTTTTCGTGCCTTTCCTTTGCTACTTATGTTGTTGTTGTTGTTGTTGTTGCCTCTTAGCTTTTTCGTTTGTATATATTTTATTTGTGCTCACTCGGTCGGTCGTTTGGTCGGTCGCTCTTTCTCTTTACACTCTTCATTTCCCTAACACAAAAATTTTGTTTTATTTTTTATTTTTTTTTTATGTTTTATTTTTCGGTATTTTTCATGTCTTTTTACTGTTTTATGGTTTGTTACCAATTTCGGATTTACATTTTTAGTTGTCTTGAAGCACATAGTCAACGTTGCCGCACCACCTCAGACCACAACACAACACAACACACCTTCCGCCGCCTCATCAACAACAACAACAACATCATTTGGTTTTAACGCTTTCAGCTAAGAATTCCTTACTTATTCCGAGCTGAGCTGAGCTGTTTTGCCTTAACATGCATGTACTACTGCTTGTTCTTACTGTGCTTCTTCTTCTTCTTGCTCTGTGGTTTGTTTCGCTGTTGTTGTCGGTGTTTTTGGTTTTGTTGTTGTTGTTGTTGTTTTTTTGCACTTGACTCGGTAACCTGTGCGCGCTATCGCCTTTGCCTCTTTACACCAGCGCCCCTTCTCTCTCACACACACACACACACATACTGTTACACTTACAAGACACCCCCTCTTTTTTAACACTGTAACAATTTGTAGCGCACTTGGGTCATGTTCCTTGCATGTCGTTGAGGTCTGTTCTGTTTCAGTTTCAGTTCCATTCTATTCTATTATGTTCTGTTCTGTTTTGTTCTTATTGCCGCTGTCGCTGTCGTCGTTACTGTACACTGTTAAGGCTGGGTCGGGTTGGGTCGGGGCGTAAGGTGAAGTGAAGTGAAGATTGTGTTGTTGAGTGCGATTTGAACGTGCGAGTTTTCTTCTTCTACGTTTCTTACTAAAATATATATATATATATATGTATGAGCCTTGTTTTTCTTACATTTCTACATGCGTGTTTTGTTTTCTTAGACTTGTGTATTTTATTTGCACACTACGTGCTCAAAAATGCAAATCCCAACAAATGAGACGCAACAAAAAAAAAAGTGCCAAATAAGTAATAAAAAAAAATAAGAAAGCAACAAAGAAAATGTTTCTGTGAGGCGTACAAAAATATAAACGCGTAAAAATAAAATTCTACGCCTTAAGATACAAAGATACTATTTTGGGGATTTTGCCGCTTTGTTTGTTGCCTTCTTAACGTACTTTTTATGACATGCACGTCAAAAAAAAAAAACAAAAAAAAAGGCAAAGCTTATAAAAAGTAGATAGAAATCGATGCGTTTGCCATTTTATTTAAACCGAAAATTTTATGCCATATTTGTGAATATGCGACATGCCTATTATGAAATTGTTACCATTACTGTTACTGTTTGTTGTTGTTGTTGTTGTCATGTTAACAAGTTTAACGCTCGCTATGCCATGTCACACGACACTCCTGGCATGTTGAGCCGGAACGAAAAGACACGCAAATTGTGCACAAATTGTGCGTCAATATAGTATATATTATTGTTATAAGATACGTTTTGCCTTCTGCTGCTGCCTTTTGATGAAGTGTTACGATTCTTTTGTAAAGTTGTTGTTGTTGCTGTTGTTGTTGTTAAGCAAAACAGTCACCATTGTTACATTTAAGTATCGTTTTTAGGTTATTTATAGAAATAACAGTGAAATGGAAATATAGAAGAAAAAAACCTCTGACAACATGACGGCTGAGTAATAAAATAGCACCTGCCATTGCAGCCGCATTGACTCATTGAGACTCATGGCAGAGCACCAGCAAAACGGTGAATTCCCAGAATGTAAGTCAGCCATGTTGTTTACAACAACAACAACAACTTATCAGTGAGATAAGCAATTGCACATGAGTAATTATATATGAAAAAAAGACAGCAACAACAACAATAATAATAAACAACAATTTCTTAATTGTTTGTAACTCATTTAGTAGCATTTTATTTTAAGCATTTTAACTTTTGAGTGCCACAACACAAAAAGTGTTATTTTTCTATTATTTAAATGTTAATTCTTATCACAAATTGCAAGTTTTTTTACTTTGTGTGTGAAAACAAGGCTTATTACTAATACGCAACGTTTGTCCGCGCTCATTTTTTTTTTGCTACACTTCACTTTATTTAATATTACTTTTTGATTTCATACATTAATAGTTTTCTATTAAAAGAAAATGTAGCAATTCTCAAATGTTTTCTTCACTTAATTAAATGACAAATAGCAACAAAATAAGTGAGAATTATAATGAGAACGCTTAGAAAATATAACAACAATTCAGCGCGATGTGTTTATTGTTGTTTTATAGCCATTTTGTTTGTGCTTCTTCTTCTTCGTTGTCTGTTTAATATTAAAGTTTGTTAATAAAAACAGTCGAAAAATACACAAAAAGCGCATAAAAATTCATTAACAAAAACAATGTGTTAAGGTCGACTGACTTTTTGTCACACGCACACACACACACACACACACGGATACATTTTTTGTGTGTGACTCATTTGAAAAATAGTTATTTATAAAAAAAAAAAAAACAAGCAGCACAAAAGCGAATATGAAAGTAAGCAAACAAACAGAAAGAAAGAAATGAAAGAATTTTTGTTTTCTGTAATTAAGTTGGTTTTTTTTGTTGTTGTTTTTTTTTTCCTTTATCAGTTTTGGTAAAAGTCACGTCTACGGGGAATACAAAATACGGTTTTGTTTGATATGCGAGCGCGCGCTTATCACGTGGCACACTGATGCTTCTTCTTCTTCTTCTTACACACACACACCCACACTCAAACACTTCTTCTTCGCCTAATTGTGTGTTTTTTGTTAAAATGTATTTTGTCTTTAATAACAGTTTTGACGCCTGACTTTGACCATTATTTTCTCATGTTCTTCGGTTGGTTTTTTTTTCTTACATTTAGTGTGTCATTAAGTAATTACAAGGCTTGTGCTGCTGCTACAACACACACACACACAAACACACAATATATTTTATTATTATTATTATTGTTGTTGTAATAGTTTGAAAATGTTGTTGTTAGGCAAGCGAGGCGAGTAGCTTTGCACTCTTTATAATTGATTTTTCCAGCGTGCAAATTAAATTTAAATGCCCGCATACACAAACACACACACACAAACACACATGCATGCATAGCTAAATATAACAAAGATACTTCACATTGTATGTAACATGCGTTACAAAAGATACTTTACACTTTAGCGCTCATGTTGCCGCTGCCGACGCTGCTACTCATAAACATACTTGTGTTGTTGCTTTGTATCTTTTGTTGCAGAGTTGTTGTTGTTGTTGCTGTTATTGTTGACGACATTCTTTGTCATTTTTGTGCATGTCTGCTTGACTGTTTGTCCGTCCGTCTGTCTGTCCGTTAGTCTATTGCTGCCTGTATTTGAGTTAAGTGTTACTTCCGTTCAACACGCATTTAAAATGTATGCTAAAAGTGAATACAAGCAACAAAAATTTAAAGCGCGCTTTCAACAAATATACATCATCATCAGCAAGAGCAGCAGTTGAAGCATCATCATGATGACGATGATGATGATAATGATGATGATCGCCAACAGCAGACTTCCTTCTTTGCTTGGCGTTCATTCATTCATTCATACATTTATTCATACATAATAGTACATGTGTATTTGTGATATATGTGTGATATGTCTGTCTGTGTGATGTATATGTGTGTGTGTGTTATTACACCCCATAAAGCAATTTTGTCACGCCGTTAATTGTTTTGCTTTTGCATTACAATGTGAGTAAGCGAGAAAGCGAATGTCATAGCAACTAAGCTAGGCTAAACATCATTATTATCATCATCAGAACTATCATTATTATCAACACCACCGATGACCAAATGCTGTGCGATATATACCGCCCTCCCCCTCTACTCATTACTAATCAAATTTTCGGACAGCGTTGAAATGGAAAAACTAACGCTTGACAACACACGACGCTTGCACGCTCAGTGAACAACTCCAAAGGGGGGCTTAGTTAGTTTGATGCCAGCGCTTGATTACCTTACTGACAGAGGGACAGAAAGACGGAGCGACAGTATGACTGACTGACTGACTGACCGCCGGTATTATAATGTGTTGATAATAATGCTGATGCTGCTGACAATGATAATAACGCTGATGACGTTGTCAGTTGATAATGACGTTGATAGCGATGGTGATGATGATGATGATATATCACATCATGCTTAATTGTGCTAAATAAAAATGAGTCTGCGATATGTTCATGCTTGTGCGCCATTTGTTGATTGCCACGCGCATTTTCCGATCACGTTCCGCAGATTTATTTGATTTATCTTTTGCTTTTAGTAAAGACTTCTTTTTCTACTTCGTCACACACGCATGTGTCTTAAGGCTTATATATGTCTGTCTGTCTGTGTCACATAAATAACACATGAGTTATGACTTTGGTCATGTTTAAGTGATTTCTATGGCTTTGAGTTATTAATTTTAAGCAAAGAAATTTATTTGATTTTTTAAGAACTTCTCTTATCGCCGCTGCTCATCTAAGAGTGAAAGCATGCTGATAAAGATCAATCTTAATAATACTTTTCCGTCTGCTTATCAGAACGTCTTATCGCACATCGAAACAGGTAACTTGTTGATAAGCTTTGAGCACAGCTGCAATTAATAATAATGTGTTGATTACATTGCCACGAATCAGTTGGGTAGTTGTTTTCTTTAGAACTCTAAAAACATTAAATTGTTACTCGCGTCTGATATGAAATAATAACAAAAGATAAATGAAAACTCATTATTGTTTACATTACAAAGGCATGCGAAGTGAATTCATGGCACTTTAACGAAATGTGTTTAAAACTTGTTGTTGGTGTTGTCTGTTTTTTTGTACTCTTGCAAAAAAGAGTATATTTTAACTTGGTCGTGAAGTTTGCAACGCACTCTTGCTGATTTTTATAATATTTTATTTTGCCTTTTATATTTTCATATTTTATTTAATTTTTTATTCGCCTTTTTTATTATATTTTAATATTTTTTTTTTTCTTTACACTTTTTGTAACAATTTTACATGACACAATGGCGCTCAAGCCATGAGTCTTTCATTCGGATTCAGCTCAGCTTCTCAATTGAATTATGCGCCTTAACTCAATCAAAATGATTTCATTTCTTTTTTTCTACACAATACACATTTTGCTTCAACGTCTTCTGCTGCCTCTTCTACTACTACTTTTTGTATCTACATACATCATACATACATAAGTAACTGGCAGTTTGTTTGATTTGCTGTCTGTCCGTCTGTCTGTCTGTCTGTCTGTCTCTGTAAATTGTTGCTGGTTTTCACTGTCATTTCTCTTTGTTAAATATTTATTTAAACATTTACGTTTGAATGTACACAAAAGAATGTGCGTCTACACAAAGTAAAGTATCTTACAGATACATGAGACTTCCTTTATAAAAAATGTATTAATGCGTTCCTTTTTTACTTTTTTTCTTTTTTTTTGTATTATATGAATTACAACAAGGCTTCTGCTTTGATATATATTTGTAGAAACTCAGTTGCTGTTGTTGTTGTCATTTGCTGGTGTATCTTTTTGCTGTATTCATTACAAAATGTTGCTTTGATTAAAAAGTCTATTTTCGTTGTGCAGCCAACAAAAAAAACAACAAAAATTTGTGACAACAACAATAATAATACCACCAACAACAACAACAACAACAAACACGAACTAAAATAAAAGATGAGCTTTTTCTATTTTCGAGCGATTTTCAGAATTGTGCACACATAAATTATGCAAATTGTTTGAAATGAGTGAAAAATGTGCTCAATAATGATGGAAGGCGATAAACATGAACAAAGCGTAGCCAAAAGTGTTGTGGGGCTGTGGGGCAATGCGTCTGCGAAACGGGTTGGCCGGGCAGAGAAGAAGAGAAATGAGCAGACACAAATTTTAATAGTTTTTTTTTTGTTTCCTCAATAAAATTGTTGCTTTTAGGCCATGTATATAATGTGTGTGCATGTGTGTGTGTGTTTCTATATAATTCTATTTAAATAGCACAAAACAAACACAAATAATTCAACAATGGTTCAACTGTTTGCTTATTAAAGTTGCAAAAATTTGCGCAAAATTAATTTCAACAAAAAATAGGAAAAAATCCAATAAGAAATTAAGTTAATTTCGTCATGTGAATTATTTAACTCGCTACTTGTTTCATTATAAAAATGTACACTGCAGAAAATGTTTCGGATTATCTGTTTTTATTTTCGGATACAAGTTCTTTATTAAGTTTGAGTGTTAAATAAACGTATGTGTTGTATAGTTCTTTGCAACATAGGCGATATTGCCGTGCGTGATTAGAAGATGTTTGAAAGGAAAACTTGAAATTTTAACTCATTTGATTGGGGATCAACAATTCGGGAACGAGAAAGAACGACTTATATTATTAAACCTTTTTTAAGAGTGTGATCTTTGAATTTGTGAATTTAATTGCTAGACTAACGCATGTGTAGTGTGTTCCCTTGTAACATAAGAGTACAAATTGCATATTCAAATTAATAATGATGAAGAAATTATATGAAAAATTTTAAAAATGCACAGCAGTAAATTTTTGGTATTTTTATATGAAATTTTTTATTTAATAATGTATTAATTTATTTTATTTTTGTTGATGTTTAATTAACATTATCGAATTGCTGAACAAATAATAAAATTAATACGGAAGTTTTTCAATTAAAAATTCGTGTTACTTTTGCATTGGAAAAAAAAATCTCTTATTTGCTCCGCAAACAATTAAACTTTTTGCCACTTTTTTAATATTATTGCAACATGTTTTTTTTTTCTCCATTTTTTACACATGTAATATAAACGGGCAATTATTTTAAATACCTTCAATTTTGATGTTGCGCTCATAAAGGAAACTTTGCTATTTTGTAACAAAATGCAAACAACAACAACAAAAATAACAACAGCAAACAGCAGAAAAAAGAAGGAAAACAATTTGTGTAATTATAAATTTCAACCACATGCATTTTTTGTGTATTTCTTTGCCGAAATATAAAACGAAAGAAATAACAACAACAAAAACAACAAAATTGCATTCAACTGCAAAAAAAAAAATCACAACAACAACAACAAACTCAATGTATTTATCTGACATTATTCTTTGTTGTTGTTATTATTATTGCTGTTTTTCACGCTTATTTTATTTGTTTTGTCAATTTTTGTTTTTAATTTTTTTTTTTTTTTTATGTTTCTCTGTTTGTTTTTGTGGCTGCTCTGGTTTTGCGCTTATTAAAAATAGCAAATATTATTTACTTGCCTGTAAATTTTCAAAAAACACAAAAAACGTGCATAATTTTTTATTTAAAAAAAATGGACCACACAAAAAACGCATATTTTAATTTTCATGCGCTTATGTTATAAGGCGTCATACAGCGTCATAGAGCATTCTAGTATAAAGCGCTTAAGACGAAAACTGATCGCAAACTTGCACTTAACACTTGACTGCCGCATGTGTCATGTCACACTGCGTAAAATAGGCCTAAGCATTATTGTATAGTTTTTCGTGAAACAGCGCTAAAAATATGTTTACACTAAATATTTGACTGCCGCATGTGTCATGTCATACTGTGTAACATAGGCCTAATCACATATTTTTACTTGAAACAGCGCTAAAAATATGTTCGTGCAAGTCGGCAGCGCCACTTTCTTTGTGCGTGATAATATCACAGACAATTACTTAGTTACGCCAAAGGCTAAACGCCCTCTTAATTGGGGTTTGCGGGGCTGTTGTTAAGTCGTTTTTTGTGCCTTGCGGTGCGCTGAAACTTGGAGTAAATACATTTGCGTTTATGAAATGAAAACTATTTTGGCAAATGTCTTTTGGAGACAAACCGAAAGTGAACTTCAATTGTTTGATTGACAAATGGCATGTTTGTTGTCAAGTTTGCCCTTGATGCGTCATGCAGGCGACGGCGCCGCTGCTTAAATAAAGAGTTCACAAAAAGCAAAGCAACAACAACAAACCGAATGCACTCAAAGTAAACAAAAGCAATCTTTATGGCATAACAAATAACAAAAAAAGCTTAAGAAAGAAAAAATAACAGAAAAAGAAAGCAAAGAAATGAAAATAAACTTCATTCGGCATCAAGGTCAAGTGCAATGAACTTTGTTGTTGATTTGAATTTGGTTTTCGATTTTTTTCTTCTTTTTTATGTATATTTTTTATTATAATTATTGTGAGCTTTCAACAGACAGAAAGCAAGAGAAAGAAGGAGAGAGTAAGAGGAGCAAAGACGTCAAGAAAGCAAATTTCTGCAATTGTCCGCGAATTTCTTTGCAATAATCGACATTTGTGGTTGCTTCTTCTTCTTCTTATCAAAATGAACGATAAGTAAAAATAGTAATAAAAAAGTCACTTTTGTGCGCTTTATTTATTATTCTTATAAAAACAAATATATATATATGTATTTATGTATATTATTTTGACTATAAAAAAGAAATGTGCTGTGGGGGCGTCAAAGTCTGTAAAAAGGCAAATGACACAAGACTTGAACTTCACTTCACTGCAAAACGAAGCGAAAATTGTCAACTCAAATGCGACACGTGCGTTGCGTTGACCCAATTATGTTGATGGCACAAAGTGCTAATAAGCCATTTGGCACGCACACACACACACGCACACAGACACAAGAGTGGTCCAGACGTGCCTGATTTGGTAATGAAACTTCTTGAAATGGCCAAAAAGTCTGGGTTCTTAAAAGGGTCTTGACAGCCTTCAAACGCATAAGCGATAAAAAGGTGCTTGTCTATAATTAGAAGACTATTCAATAATGCTTAGTCTTATGTAGCACAAGCTCAAATGCGACATGCAGCAATCAAGTATTTAAACATGCTGTTTGAGACGCGCTTTTGGAAATGTTAGACTGCTGTTTGGCGCATGTAACGCTTTGAGACATAAGCTAGTAATACAAATAAAAATGTATATCTTTTTTGTAAATAATACTTGTATTGTTTTTGTTGTTGTTATATTTCGTTGGTGGCAAAAAACGTATCGTAAATGCAAAAGTCAAACAAGGAAAACAAGAAAATCTTTGCTTAAATACTTTTATGAATTATAAATTGTTATTTGCACATGTTAATAACACGTTACGTGCCGCGACGTCACACGACTCAACGCGTACCCTCGACACAAGTCACCGAGTCAGTCACCTCGTTTGCCCCACACCCACGCCACCGCCACTGTGAGTCATGTCAATTTCTTGTGTCATTTCCGTTTTGTTGTTATTGTTTATGGCAAAATTTTCTTTTACTTCTGCAGAACTTTTCGATAATTCACCCAATGA
This sequence comes from Phortica magna, assembly GCA_037044515.1. NCBI lineage: Eukaryota > Metazoa > Arthropoda > Insecta > Diptera > Drosophilidae > Phortica > Phortica magna. The sequence continues at coordinate 117,059 of JBAMBP010000519.1, forward strand.
CGCCCACAATTTTTCTTCTTCTTTATTTTACTTGTGCTTCTTCTTCTTTGTGGTTGTTGTTGTATTTGCTGTTGTTGTTGTTGCAGCGCATGACTTGCCTCAATTATGATGGCGGCGCGTCTGTAAAAGTTATCATTTCTCATAGCTGTTTGGCAGGTGCTGTGCTTGCTTGCGGGGGGGTTGCGATGCCCCGCCGTGTCTTTCGCTGTTTCTCGTTCGTTTAGTTGTACGTAAGTTGTCTGAGACGTGGCCTATCAAAGAAAGAGAAGAGAGCGGGCGAGTAAGTGAGAAAGAGAAAGAGACACACACACGTTTAATTTATAAGTCACGTGAGCAACATTTTTTATGCACGTCAAAAAATCATGGCTTAAATCCGCAAAAATCCGACGCGTGTCTGATTTTTTCTGCTTCTTCTTTTTTTTATGACGCGTTCACGCCCGCACGTTCCACCACCCTGCAACACAACAACCCCCCGCATACTGGTGACTTTAATGCGCTTGAGATTTTATGACTTTGGCCAAAATAGCTGAGGGTGTGTGTGTGTGAAAGTGTCTGTGTGTGTGTTTGTGTTTTATAGCTTAAAATTGAAGCTGAGCACATTTTGATGGCTTGCCGTGCTCTGTTCTCTCTGCTTTTATGAACCTGTTTCCTCTACCGACATTTTGCTTTTCTTCTTCTTCTTCTTCTTTTTATGTTTCTACAATTATTTTTGTGTGTTTTATTTGTTTATATGTCAAAATTCTTCTTGTGATTTTCTGCTCATATCTTCTTTAATGTTTTATGTTCTGTCATATAAAAAGTCATACAAGTCTTTCAGAGTGTCATTTGGCTGAGATTTTCGCTTGTCTTGTCTTATCATTTATCAACTTTTGACAATTTCGCGCCTTACAACAAATTCCTCTTCAAAAGTTTTGTGACATTTTACATGTTCTAAAAAGATTTCAAACAACATGTCAAATAACTGTTAACAAATGTTAAAAGCTTTTGTTTTTCAACTTAACAAAAGTTATAAATTATTTAATAATTAAACAGACAACAACAACAACAACAACAAAATTAACACATACAATTGTCATCATCTCAGACTTCTTCTTCTTCTTCGTCACTGTCTTCGCTGCTCTGTCAAAATTCCAGTTTTTGCATGCCATGTTTTTCGGTGAAAGCTTTTCAAACTTTGCTAAACTGAATTGATGATCAAATCTTGTTGAATTGAGACTCTGTCGCAGATTTACTCATTCGTTCGTTCGTTCGTTCGCTGAGTTGAGTTGAATTGAGTTGAATTTTTAAGCATACGAAAATACAAAAATTGTTTGCAAATGACGCAATTTCGCAAATGAATTGACAGCGAAAAGCAACAACAATGACAACAACAACAACGACAACAAAAAGTCGTTTACCCATTTTTGCAAATGGTGTATGAATGAATTAGCGAAAGCGCAAGAGGAAGCGAAAACAAATGCGAATTTTACTTGACTGCCTGACTGCCGGCCACATGTCTGTTGAACAACGCTTGAGCAATATTAAACACATGTGCGTGCTTTCTTATAAGAATCTAACACTTGTCTGTGCGCCTCTAACGCTGCGCCGCTGCTTGCCGCCGTTGTCGATCGTTCGCACATAAAACAGTTCCGGTTAAAAAAGAAGCATTACTCTTTTTAAGACACATGATTTTGCGAGCAACTTTTATTATGCAATTTGTCTAAAATAATGCTGAATGTTGGCTGAGTATCTTAGAAATTCGACTCTATGAGAATAACCAGTCAAAATTACGATGTAGCTTTACTCAGGACTTGAGTGATTGCTACTCTTGTAATAAAGTTTTAATACTGAATTGCTTTAAGCATGTCATGCAAGTGTCTTCTAATGGTACAAACCAACAGACATGCGTAAAATTCCAAAAAGTATTTAAAAACTATTGGCATCGTCTCCAGATGAGTCGCCAGAACTCAAGACAATTCAGAATTTGTTGTATATATTTAAAGAAAACAGTTATCCCATGCCAAACAATTGGAAATCTAACAAATTAGGTGTACTTTAACAAACATTTTTATATTTCTTGAGCCTATACAATTTTTCACGAGCACAACTATTTTTTTGACCGCAACTGTACATGTTTATGTGTGTCGAAAGCATAAAATTTATATTAGAACGATATAATTTCATTATCAGTGAGCAAAGGCTGACATATTATTAAAGAAAAGAACGCAAAACGGCAAAGAACACAAGAGCAAAAAATAATAATAATAAATATAAATAAAATAAGAGTTCATTGGCACAGTGATGTGTTTAAATGAAATATGCGCCTGTCTGTCCGTTCCTCTGACTGACTGTGTGTTTGCAATACGCACAAGTATTTGCACAGACACGACTGCACACACACACACACACACACACACAGAGCGAGAGATACGTTTAAAAGTACTTTACTGAGTCATAAATGCGTTGAAATTTAGTTGAATTTATTATTTAATTATGTCTGCCACAAATGTTGAAATGCCGCAAACAGCAACAGTGACTGACTGACTGCCTGACTAATAGACCGACACATTCATTCATTCACACACTCACTCACTGACTGACTTATATGATTGCTTGTGTGAATGAAGCATAAGCAAGAAAATTTACTCATTTTTTTTCTTATTTTCGCGGCGCACATGTATGAAAGTATCTAGATACGCTGTTGTTGTGCATAACATACAATAAGCGCGCATTAAATAAAGTTCATTTAAGTGACTGAAAGTGCCAAGTACGAAGACAACAACAACAACAAAAAAAGCTTACTTACATTGATAACAACACTTGATTCACTTTGCCATATAAATACATATAAAACACACACATGAGTAACTCAGTATGTGTGTGTGCGTGAGTGACATGTTTTGTATATTATCAGCGTAAAATGCTTTCTTCGCTGACATGTATTTGTTGTTGTTGTTTTCCTCGCATTTGTGTAAAAAAAAAGGGAAAAAAATAAAAAGAAATTGACAAATAAGCATCAAGAGGCAAGCAAAGTTGAATGCTTCTGTCTGTCTGTCTGTCGGTCGGTCGGTCTGTCTGAATATCTTTCGTCTGTCATCTTCACAGCATGTAACATAAAGTTGAGTTAAGTTGTGCGACAGACAGACAGGCACACTCACACACAGACACTTGTGTTACTTTGACAGACTCTGCTGCCTCAAGCGGTTGTCTCTCTTTCTCTCCCCCTCTTTCTCACACTCACACTCACGCTCGTCAAGTAACTTTAGTATGCAAACTTTTCTGAAGACTGCCAAGTAATTAGTAAGAAGACTTAGAGCGACAGCAGAGGGTGAAGTGTTCACACACACACACATACATATACACATGTACTTGTATTTCAAAGCGTTGTTTTTGTTTGAACTTTTCCGTGTTCGATTTGCAAACGAAAGCAGCAATTAAAATGAAATAAAACTAATTGACATAAACAATGAGCACCTTTTTGTGCCTTTGAACTTTACTTCCTCTTACTATACGCCTGCCTTCCCACCACCTTCTTGCGCACTGAAAAGTCTCTAAAAGCATCGAATTGCAGCAGAAAATCCATGTGGAAAACACCGTTGCTTGCAACGTTGTATGTATGAGGCGTCTCCCGTTTTGGGCTTCAAGAGTTGCCGCACAGCTCGTTGAACTTACAACATGTTGTTGCTGTTGTTGTTGTTGTTGTTGTTGTTGGTGATGATGGCATGCCGAAATGTTGAAATGGTTTTTGCGGTCTTGCTGCTGTCAGCTCTGCTCAGCTCAGCTCAGTTCTGCTTGGCATTCCATACGTTCTCATAGTTATGGGAAAAAGCTCAAGTGCCAAAAACTTGTTGTAAACGAAAACGGGGCGTGGCATGTGGCAAGAATTCTTACAAAATGTGTATAAGTGTGCGTTTGTGTGTGTGCGTGTGTGCGTGCTATGCACAAATTCCCAGACATCATGTTGTCATGCCTTTTCGATAGAATTTGTTCCACAGAACGCTCGTTAAAATTTTTCACATGCAAATTTCAACAGACAAAAGAGACTTTGACGCATGCCAATGCGCTTTTTTTTTGTTTTTTTTTTTTTGTTTTGGAATTTGGCATTACTCGAAGCGACTCGAATCGAATCGAATCGAATTTGAAGCTGAGGCGCTGAGCTGAAACGAATTGAGTTCAATTTTGTGCAACCTTTTTTCACTTCATATTTTTTGGCTTTTTAATAGTTTGGCAATTGCTCAAAAAGCATCAATAGCAAAGTTGTTGCTGAGTTGTTGTTGTTGCTATTTCGTATCAATATACAAATTTCAACGCTTTGCTGCTTGCAATGTTTGCCAAATATCCTGCAGGGATAACGTGTTAAAACAGTAATCGAAGCAATGAAAGCAAAAACAATTTACATATGTGTGACAAAGCATTGCTGGACTGTCAACGATGACATTACAACAACAACAACCACTAGTGCAACAACAAATGACATAGTCAACAATGTAGTGGTTGTTGCTGTTGTTGTTGTTGGCAGCCTTATTTATTTTTAAGCTGTTTTGGAATTTCAATAAAAATAACTTTGCACAAATTCATTGAATTATGCATAATTTTTTTTTTATAAATAATTTAAAATATTTTTTTGCAATTTGATTTAAAAATATATATATAATAAATATTTTATATTTTTATTAAATATCTCATTTTTCATCTCTCTCTCGCTCTCTCTCTCTCTCTTTTATATAGTACGGTCAACGTGTACCGACGGCCGCATCGCCAAGCAATACAAACTCATCGAGCTCATCGAACACGGGCTCGCAAAGCGGCACATTGAGTACTAGTCTGAGCAATACGACAAATACAAATACCACAATGGGTCCCAATAACGGTACCGTACAGAATCAGAATCAACAGGGCGGTGAACAATTGTCGAAGACAAATCTTTATATACGTGGCCTGCAGCAAGGCACAACTGACAAGGATTTGGTAACCATGTGTGCACAGTGAGTACTTTTGTTATATTATTTAATAATTATAAGCCTATGGCAATCGAGTCTTGGTTCCGAATTCGGCTAAGGATTGTCAAGGATGCTCTTTATAAAGAGTCGCTTTAACAAAAATCCGATGTTGGTCCCGAATTCGGCCATGGATTGTCAAGCTGCGACTCATGAGTACAACCAAACATTGTTGGATGCTCTTTTAAAGAGTCGCTTCAACAGCAGCAACCGAAATAAGTAATAAACAACAATGGCAACAATCAAACAAACGACGCATTTCGACTGCAAATGTATCAACTTGCATGGCATTGTGGAATACACAAATTTGTAATGACGATTTTTGCATAATTTATGCTATGCAAATGCAACTAATTTTTGCATGCAAATGCTTTGCGCGTGTGTGGTTTCTAATCAACATGTGTGTGTGAGTGTGTGTGTGAGTGCGAAGGCTGTTTTGTATTGCATGGTTTGGTTATTGTATCGGTTTGCTGTATAATTACAGACATGCACACACACACACAGACAGACAGAGGGACAGACAGACGCATACATGCACTCGATTGTCCTTTGTGAGCACTTGCGTTAAATTAATTTTAATTACCGTTTATTTTTTCATACATACATGTGTTCATTCATTTGCTCCTCTCTCTCTCTCTCTCTCTCTCTCTCTTTCACACACTTCAGAAATGAGTGTTTTTTGTGTGCATTTGAAAAGCGCTTTAATTAAAATTGCATTAGTTTTGTTTTTGTTAGTTTTTTGTTTGGTTTTAACTTCTAACATAAAAACGAATTTAGTAAAAGATTTAAATTTGTTGCATTAAAGCAAAAAATATTAAAAAAATACACAAAAAATGCCTTTCAGCAATTAATGTGTTTTGTTTTTATTTGCTTTATGACATCATCAATTTTGTTAGCAATACAAGCAACAAAAAAGCACATAATATCAAAACAATCATCAATTCGTCGTCAAATAATAATAATAATAAAAACATTAAGCATACGCCGTGTGGTCAGCAATCAAAAATTTGCCATAAAAAAGAAAGTTATTACGCAACTCAAACTCTTAATGCGTTGCCATAAAATCATGAGCAGCAGCAACAAAATACAACAAAAAAATGATGTAATTAAAATGATTTGTATTTTTTTGTTGGCCGCGCGTAAAACAACCCTCAAAGTTCACATCAAACTTACCCTTAGTGTGGCCCATGGCGGTAATGCGTATCCTTTTACAAAAAAAGTCAAGTCAAGCTAAATGCAATAATAATTATAATAAATAATAAGTCAAGTAATTAAATCGAAGGCTAATTTGCTCGCACACAACTTACCTCTTCTTCTTGTTGCTTTTTTTTTTTTTTTTGTTTTTTTTTGTATATTTGCCACGCACAAACATAAATAAGCAGCTTATTAGTGTTGCTCAGGGGATAGAGGGAGAAAGGTAGAGAGAGAGAGAGAGGGCCGCTGAATATAAAAAGGCGCCTACGCGATCGATTGCTGTCGTTTGTTGTTGTTGTTGTTGTAACTGCCAAAAAATGCCGCACGCCTAAGGCGCATTCAAAGCAACAACAGCAACAACAACAACAACAGCAATACTAAAGGCTTGATTTGATTTGATTTCATTGCCTTCAGCGCGGCAGCATAGCCAAAAATAGTCATGATTTGTTAAAGTTATTTGCCGTCTCGCTCACTCGCACATGAAGCATTTCGTTCGCGTGCCTCGTCTTATAGCCGCTTTGGCATTGCATACTTTGCGGCGCTAATGTTTTTGTTGATACATTTTCGACATTTGCTGTCCGTTCTGTCATTTCAAATCGAAAAAGAATCAAAACTTTGTTGTTTGCGTTGTTTGTCTTTTGTTCGATTGTCTGCGCTTGATAGCTTAATACAAATTGCTTTGTGTAAATTATAAATAATGCACAAATGTAATTATGAACTTTTACATTAATATTACGCATACGCCGTATGTTCTTTCACATGTATAAATTACGTTTTATTTGACTTTCTCTTTTCATTCTTATTTCTTTACAGATATGGAACAATTATATCAACCAAGGCTATTTTAGATAAAACAACAAACAAATGTAAAGGTATTTTTTTCTTCACCATTCTCATCATTTATTTATGTGTTTTTTGATTATTATGGAAAAAAAATCTTATCGAATTTCTTTGTGTCTATATTTGTGTTGTAATGTAAAAAACAAAAACAAAAAAAAATATTTTCATTATTGTAATTTGTGTTGTGTTCTCTTATGTTAATTGTTGTTGACGTGAGGCGTATGTTTCAAGCGCGGCTCACGTCACTTAACGCCGTACAAGTTTTGTTGCCAAAAGTCATTGATGCTATTTGAACGAGCTTCCCAAATATTATAAAGTCTTATGTTTCATATCAACATACGCTACATAGCTTATAAACACATGCATTAATAGGCTAAAGAAAAACCAAAGCAATTGCATTGCATGTTTATAAGCGTTACACAATAACATACAATAACTATACATTGAAAGCATATTTTCAACTCCTTTTTGTGCGACACTTCGCTAAGACAATGCGCTCTTTTTATTAATTTAACGATCGTGTATATGCGCTCTCTCATTATAAAAGTGAGAGAACGAAATATTTTGAACGCCTCTTCTTCTTCAAACGCGTTGAGTAGAAATGAAATTCGAATGTTGCACTGTCTTAAGTGCTGTGCCGTTCAATGTTACATAAGATGATTGTAAGAAGCAAGCTTAATTGACATCAATGCACAAAACTTGACATTACTCAAAGTCGTAGTACATTTCAATTATCCTTGTTTTTGTTTTTGTTTTTTTGCATGACATATTTTTTAAGAAATATTTTTATGTATATTTTTTTTTTTTTATTTTTGAATATTGGCAGTTTTTTAACTTTGATTTCGTCGATTTTTGTATAATAATTTTTGTTGTTTTAATTTTGAAACATTATCACACATCATGCATAATAATTGCACTTGTATAACAAATAAAAAAAAAAATCAACATTCATAAAAAAAGTAGTTTAGAAAATATTGCAAAATTTCGTTTTTAATTTGCTGCCAATAAAATATACAAAAAAAAAATAATCGAAATACAAAAATATAACCAAAAAAAAAATAAATATTTAAATATTCTCTTCTTCTTGTTTTTGTGTATTATTGTTAACTTGTTAAGTAAATAATAATAATTATAAAACGATACGAAAATTGAAGTCCTATTAATCGATATCCTTTTTTTTCTACCAATTTCTCTTTTTTTTTTCTCTTTCTTTTTTCGTTAATATTTTGTTTTTGTATTTTCTTTTTGAAAAAAAAAACACACTCATTTGATTTTTCCACACTTTTATTTTTTATATTATTTTTTGGCTTTTTACGTGCAAATGTAATCACCGAAAAAAAAAATAAAACACATATTCATCACAACAAAAAAAAACGAAAAACAAAAAAAAAAAACACAAAAACAAAATATTTTCTTTGCAGGTTACGGCTTCGTTGACTTCGAGTTGCCAGCATACGCTGAGGGCGCTGTCAAGGGTCTGCAGGCGAAGGGCGTTCAAGCTCAGATGGCCAAAGTGGGTATCTGGGTGCTTCATAGGCCGGCCATTGTACGTTTGTTTGCATGCAAGTAATACTCACCCCACCACCACTATCCATGCCAGAAACCCCAAACCAACCAAACCAATCCAACCAACTTCCAAAACCCACCAACCCACCGACCAACTAAAATATATAAAACCCACCAAAGAGAAAAACTCACCTTTTCGTAGACTTTTAGTTATACTTACTTACTTACATACATATTAGTGCTGATGAGTTGATGAGAGACAAAAGCGACGACTAAGACGAAAGCGTCACTAAACAAATTAAATTAGTGTCGTACAAGTTTAAGTTATAATTAATATTATTTATTCATTTATGCATATTTTTATATATTAATATTTAAGTTTATTGTTGTTTCGGTTGCTTTGTTTTTTCTTTACTTAATTTAAAGCAAAAGTATTTCAACTTCACGCCACGCCACGCCCACGAATATGGCAACGTGCCTACGCATTTTCGCTTAGCCATGCGCTTAGCGTTTTGACATGCTCGCCTCTTCACACTCGCACACACGCAAACGACAGAAAGGTTAAAGGTGAAGTGTTCATAGTCGTGTGTGTGTGTGTGTGTGTGTGTGTGTGTGTGTGTGTGTGTGTGTGTGCGTTTGCATACATGCCACGCATAAAGCCTCGAGCTGCCAATGTGTTGTTGCATACAAATTTCCTTTTACGCTCACGCATTTTTCCATTTATTCTTTTTCAATCAAGTTGACTCTTCAGTTCAGTTCATTCAGTTTGCAATTTTAATAGCAAAAAAAAAAAAAAAAAAAAACACCCAAGGCTTCAAATTTGTATGAAATTGTTGCCTTGCTTTGGTTTGCAGATTTTTTCAAGCGTGAACTTTGACACTTTTCATATATACTTTATATATTTCTTTATTGTTTTATTTTTAAAGCGTATTTTTTATTAATAATTTATTTATATATTTTTATTATTTATTATGCACAAACACAAAGCAAAACGAATTTCCACAAGTCCAAGCTCCTTAAACGCTCCGTAAAGCCTTACCCCGCCCCGCTGCCCACCATAGTTTGTAGTTAAATACTCGAATTTAAATACTTTTTACACAAAATTTTCCTAGTACAGAAAAAACCTTGAGTACTTTAATTATTATTATTATTACTTTAATTTTTAATTTCATTTTTGTTGGTTTTTTTTTAGTGTAAAATAAATAAATAAATGATCATGTAATTTGCTGATTTTCGTAGTTGACAAGAACATGAAAGAACTTTTATAAATTTTAAATAGCGAAATTTTTTAGTGTAAATTATTTAATGAATTCATTTGAAAACGAAATAATAATCATCATTTATTCATATCATATTTTAATGCATACGCTGCGATTTGCGATTTGATTACTATTATTACTATTATTATTACTGTCATCATTATAATTATTATTCATGTCATGTAATAATTATCATAATAATAATTTCAAATGATGATTTGCCGTGTTGTGTTGTTTTCCATGCGGAAGTGCGCGAATCCTTTAGCAGAAAGCATCATTCATCGACCAAAAACAAAAACAAAACCAAAACCAAACAAAAAACTGAACATTTTATTTTCTCTCATATTTTGGTAAATTCAAATTAACTCGTAAGCTTAGTTTATGCATATAAATTAAGTCAGATTTGTTAAGTTTGACAGTTTCATGACACTGTGGTTTATTGGCTTCGACTTATAGTAATTGCAGTAAATGGAATTCGTTCTCAGAGTTTAGTAAATGTGCCGTTTATCGAAGCACTTTTGAAGTTACATTCATTTTAATTAAAGACCTCATCCAAGTTAAGGTCGAAGTGTTCCTGTTCTCTAGATCAGAAAAAAACATGTTCTGTCTGACAAATGAAATGATGAAGTAGCTTCTCTCTGCTGTTCGCTGACCTTGTGTTGGAACATCAAATTCTATAAGTTTCGTCACTTAACATGATTGAAAGCATATGTGCACCATAAATTATGAATATAAAATTCTGAAGTACTTTCAAAATGACTTCATCAGCTGAAAAACGTTTAAGGCGTTATTATTATTTTGATATTATAATAGTATGCCATATAAATCAATGTTAATTGAGCCATAAAAAAATGACGTCAACTTAACAGATCTGCCTGTAAGACATCTTAATGATTTGAATTTTTCAAACATTTGATAACTTCAAATCATCTCAGGATTTTTATTAGTATAAAAACTTGAAATCTTTACATATAAATATGAGTATAGCGTATAAAGCATATAGTATTTTATGTAAACCAACATATAGACATGTAGTTAGAACTTTACTCCTTACAAATTTATTATCATAAAGTATGTTGGTCCTTTATAAGCAGGACTGCCGAAATTGGCTGTAATATGTAACATGTTCGTTCTACAAGTATATTTATATATGAACAAGAGAAAACAACCCTTAGTTGCTGAAGACCAAACTATATTGGCTTAATTAAGTAAAACTAAAGAAGAAGACAACATTTTATAGTTGTATAAAGCTCAAAAGAAGTATTTGAATTTTAGACTTCACACAACAACAACAACAAAAACAACACACTCATCCAGAAAAAAAATTTGTAGTTGATAACATTGTAATTATAAGAGCTAAAAAAAACTAAAAAAAAAAAACAAAAACAAATAAAACAACAATAAAATTACTTAGTATATATAATAATGAAACTTCATTTATTGTAATTATTATTGTTATTTATTATTAGTAATTCCAAGTGAGCTTAGTAAAAATAGCTTTTTAGCGTTAGGACGTAAATCAATCCATGTAATTAACTACTTAATAATTATACATTTTGGCTTAGAGAAAACGATAAACCAACAACAACAAAAAAAGATAAAAAATGTAGGAAAGTGAAAAATGTCATGTTAGTACTTCATTCACCCTTATTTTTAATATTATTTAATGCTATGTTGCATACAACGACACAACACTTATGACAATTAAATGCGCAAACTTGTTAATGGCGTGTGCTGTATTGCCTTATGTGTTGTAGCTAGCTATGCAACATAGCAGTATATAATGTTAGGCAGAATGAGTATATGAAGTACTAAATGGGCACATAATGAACACATCATGTAAAATCATTAAGTGACGTAGTCGTGTAATGAGTAATGAATAGAATAGTTGAGAGTCAACAGTTTTAGTGAGTCTTCTTCTAATTGTTCCTTTTGCTATATATATATATAAAACCGAATAATATTGATATATATATAAATATACATATTGATTTTGAGTATTAGACTAGAAGCGTATAAACCTTTTTAAAGATACTACTTTGCTACAGCTGCGCCGGCCACAAAAGCTACTAAATATAAATATAATAAAAATATACAAATCTCAAAACAAAAAGCTAATAAATTAAGCTCAAATAAAATACATGAATAAGTTTCAGTCAGGTATTTGTACGAATCTTAAGTACTCAAGCACACGTGCATACAACAACAACAACAACTACAACAACAATAACATACTCGCACACAAAGACACAACAACAACAACAACAACAACAATCATGCTAAGTCTATAAGGCATTTCTTTTTTGTTGCCTTGAAAAAAAATTATATATTTAAGTCTGAAAAAACCGTTTAGGTATCTTTTGTACTCTCTCACACACACACACGCAAGACAAACAAACACATATAAGCACTGACATACAGACACACATATACACGCACATATACTGACATACTAACACAAACAACAAAGCTAGGGAAACTCATTTACATGTACACTTGAACAAAAATGCATACTAACACGCATACACACACACACACACACACACACTTACATTTCGGCATACACACAAACAGTACAAATAAACAAAAAGAATAATTAACAAATGAAAATGTTTGCGAATATTGAAATTAACTAATGTTTAATCTTCTTGTTACTCTCTTCATCAAACAAAAACAACACTTGGATTGCTAAAAAATAAATCAAAATAAAAAAACGACGATCGTTTACACTCATACACACACACACATATATATATATATGCACAACTGACACTAATACATCATACACACACACACGCATACACACATGCTTACGCGAACGCTTTTCTGTCTGTGTACGTTCATCCAACAACGAAATCAAATGTGTGCAAATAAAACAAACAACAAAAACAACAACAACAATATGATACATTGACTGATTGATTGAACATTCCTCAAATACATATATATTCAACTCAACTCAACACAACTCGCACTTGTACGATCACCACTACCACAACTATGCGTGACCACTATACAACAGCAACAGGAACAGGATCCCACAAATTTGTATATCGCAAATTTGCCGCCACACTTCAAGGAGACCGATCTGGAGACAATGCTTTCGAAATATGGACAAGTTGTTTCAACCAGAATATTGCGCGATCAGCAAATGAACTCAAAGGGTAAGTAAAACACACATTAATATAACCATTGACACTGATCCATGACTTATCGAATAGGTGTCGGTTTTGCACGCATGGAGAGCCGCGAGAAATGCGAACAAATCATACAGATATTCAATGGTAACACAATACCGGGTGCCAAAGATCCGCTATTGGTGAAATTCGCCGATGGTGGTCCCAAAAAGAAGAATCTCTTCAAGACGCCCGATCCGAATGCACGAACGTGGCGTGATGTCTCCACCGAGGGCATACCGGTTGCCTATGATCCTTCAATGCAGCAAAATGGCGTTAGCGTCAATGTCGGCACACCCATAGGCGTGCCATACTCACGCTTTGGTGCACCCCAGGTGGGTGGCTATCCAGTCGCTGGCTCGCAATGGATACCCGGCTATATGATGACACAACCGATCACTCAGGTAGATGATCAGGTAAGTCTTCAAAGCACAAGGCTTATAAACAATTAATAAAATATTAATGAATGATATGTTCGTTCATTTAGTATATGCAAATGGCTGCTGCACCACAATTGGGCGTGACCTCCTATAAACCGGATGCGGTCAATCAAGTGCAACCACGCGGCATCTCGATGATGGTCAGTGGTGAGACTGGCGTGCCATATGGAACAATGATGCCACAATTGGCCACACTGCAGATTGGCAACTCTGTAAGTTTTATATTCAAAAACACACACATGCATACAACACATATACAAATACACACACATATACGAGTATATAATATTTAAACAATACTAAAAAAAAAACAACAACACATAACCAATATATATTATATAATCCAAAATGTGTTTGTATACTAAAAAAAAAAAATATATACAACAAAAATTCTTTAACAACTCTGTATGTAAATGAATGTTACATAATTTGTATTCTTACTCTTTATCTTCTTATTTTTATTTTTTTTTTTTTTTGTTTTTTTTGTTTACCTTTTTGGTTTTCTTTTTCGTTTTTTTTCTTTTTTTTTTATAGAATTTTTCTCCATCGTTACAGTATATTAGTCCAACTTATCCATATTATGCACCACCACCAACTATTATACCGACAATGCCAATGACAGATTCCGAACAGGCTAGCACAGCTGCATCACCCGACGAGGCATACACACAGTATCCACATCAAGCCGCTCCCAAATAGGTCTTCGCGAGGTGAGTGTGACGTCTCTCTCTCTCTCTCTCCTACTCTCTGTCTCTCTGTCCTTCTCTCTCTCTCTCTCTCTCACTTTCTGTCACTCTGTCATACTTAACATGAAAACACGCTGTCTGTCAATCAAATTCAAATTCAAATTGAAAATTACAACATTTGTACCAAAATTTTCATCTATCTACGTGCTTCTGACACTTTCACTGCCGTCCCACACAACCAAATGACCCCCAAAAAAAAATATCTTAAATCAGTTAATGTCGTTTGTCAAATGGTTCCTAATTAAACAAACAAAAAAAAAAAACAAAAAATTAGTATAATGTGTTTTATAATAAAAATTATAAACATTTTTATTTCAACAATTGGCTTAGTTAAGTTTTCTTTTTGTTTTTCATTTTTAAATGTATTTTACTTTCTTGTTCTTCTTCATAGTGCGTGCTGTGTTTAATAGACACTTATCATTTGTTTCATAAGCTTTTAAGTGAAATTGCATGTCAAAATGTACTGATTTTTTCAACTGACATTTGAATTAACCCAAAACCTTTAAATGAATAATATGTTTCAATTAAAAAAAAATCAGTACATTTGTTAATGAAAAGCCCTTTTAGTGACTTCAACTAACATATTATGTTCGTCGCTTAACTAACACTTTCGTTGCATAACAAATAATGCACGACAAAACTGACAAATTAAATTACGCTCATTACTAATCTGACTGTCCGACTGATCTGCATGACATTTAGCGCTGATCTTTGACTATTAACTAACACACTTACATACACACACACTCTCACTTAACTTAAGCTAACCATTGATCTTCAAACTGATGATCTTTTAAATCGTAAAACGCTCATCATCATCATCATCACCTTCACATTCATATAATTTGTGCTCGTTCCTTCATTAGCTTTTGCCGCATTACACATTTACGCACTGACAACTCTTGCTTTTATACTTTCTTACTACCATTCACTCACTCATTCATTCATTCATTCATACATTCCGTTCACTCACTCACTCAGTCTTTTTGTGTGCTGCTTGTTGTTGCTTGCCTGTTTGCTTAATCTGCTCATTTTTGTTCCAACATTTTTTATTGCACATTTTGTATATATGAAAAATAATACTTATTTACATTTAAGAAGATACTTAACTAAGCATTTGTTCTATTCTTTCATTTGTTTCTTTATCTATTTTTGTTTTTTTTTTTTATCAAAAACAAAATAATTCTTGAAACGCAAATACTTTTAGTCTAATTACTATGAACTCTAAATATGGTAATCCATAGGTAAATATGAATTTTTCATTTATATTACTTAAAACTAGCTGACGTGGCATTCAAAAGGTTTTTAAATAATAAAAAAAAAAATTAACGGCGAATGATTTTTTACCGTAGAGTTTTTCATTATTGAATTCAACTTAAATTTATTGAAGTATTAAAATCAACATAATGCTTGTATTTACTATGTGGTAGAGTTAGATAAGTTCAAATAGTGTTTCAAAGAATTTAAATTCTTATGTTGCTTTGCTTGTCATGCAACACATACAGCAGTCTACGTTTATTGATGATCTTGGTAAGTTGGCAGCACTTTTGGTGTATTCGTATGCTACCAAAGAAATTACAATGCACACGCTCTACGCTTACTCTACACAACTCTACCAAAAGCCCAATTAATTACTGCTCGACCTAACTTGTTGGCTACAAAGCTGCTGTAGAATCATCTCAATTGAGATATTTATTTTTTTAATAATACTCGCTTTTTTAGACTCAATTATTCATTCAATAGATTCAATCAGCGATTTAGTGTATTTTTTTTTAAGAACCAACGACATCGACAGTCGATTTTGATAAGCAAAGCCAAACCGATCAACTGCGTAGACTTCATTTTAGCCAAAATAAAAAAAAAAATTATAATAATTATTGTTTACTTATAATAAATTATGAATATAATTACAGATATAATATTTTAGTACCCCGTTTGACTTTGTAATGGAAGCGTGTATGCAAAAGGGGCGTGAGGGGCAGACAGATGACGATTGATGGCAGGAAGGCGGTAAAGAACAAGAACGGGCAAGCAAATGATGAGTTACAAGAGATGAAGTCGAAAAGGCGGCGGCAGTGTGACATCGACACCAACAACAACAACAACATAAGATTTAAAACAACAACAACAACAACGCAGTGCACGAAATTGAAAATTATTTGATATTAAATAATTTCCATTAAAGAAAGAAAAAAAAAAACAAAGAATTAAAACAAATAAAGAAAAGAGTTTGTTTTAAGTCAAAAACAAAAGAAGAAATAAAGAAAATTTAATGAAATTAAAAAGAGTTGTAAGATGAAAAACAAACCATGTAAAACAGCAAAGAAAAGCAAAGACTAAACATTTAAAAAAAAAATAGTTTATATATGAAAGAAAAACAAAAATAGTAACATGAAAAAAAAGAGAAAGATGAGAACCCAAAACCAACAAAACAACAAGAAGAGAGAAAAAATATTTACATAAATGAAGTCGAGAAAATCAAGGCAAACAAGCACGAAGCGCGCGAATAAATAAAAACAAAATAAAACAACAACAACAAAAATAAAATAAAACATAAAAAATAAACAAGAGCGTGAATAGATAAGCAGTTAAGCAGTTTGAAGAGAGGCGAGGGACGCTTATTTAATGAGACATTAAATTGTTTAAAGCAGAGGAAGAGGAAGCGCACAGCAATCGAAGCTGCTAAACAAAAGCAAAGCAAAGCTGAGCAGAGAGCAAAGAGAAGCGCATAATGAAATAGTTAAGTAAAAATTTATTAATTTATAATTGAGTAAAACAAAATGAAAGGAGTGTGAAGAGAAAGAGAATTAAAAGAGCAAAATAGGCAAAGAAAAAAAGGAAACGATAGAAAGAAGGAACATTTCAGAATTCATTTAGCAAAGTCAAAGTAAATGAGTTCATTGAAGATTTTTGTGTGCATAAAACATATACTTATATATAAAGATATGTCTCTATGTATATATACATGACGCTAATGTTGAAAGCGCAAAGCGGAGAAGCGAAAAAATACCAAAATAAAAACAAAAACAGTTAGAAAAGACGTATTAGTAAACTAATTTGAAGATTGCGTGCAATGTAAAAAACAAAAGCATACATTTAAAAAATAATAACACAAAACCAAAACACAAACAACACTTGACAAAAAAAAAACAAAGTAAAAATCACAACAACAACAACAAATTGTGTACAACAAAATGCGTAAATCGCAAAACTTTTCTACAGACAATTTAACTTTTTTGTAAATTTTAAATAGCGAAAAAAACAAAAACAAACTAATTTATTGAAAATTGTTTAGAAAAAGAAAACAAAAACAAAAAAAAAAGCACACAAACAAATTTTTAAAATGTTAACTTTTACTGTTTTTTGTGTTGGTTTTTTTTTTCTTTTTTTTTGTTGTTTTTCTTAGGGCTTTTTTTCGATAATGATGAGAACAAAGAATTTTTGTGTGCATTTGCAAAATAAACGAAAGTGAAAAAAAGTGTTGCATACTTTTTGTATGCTTAATGAATGTTGGTGCAGTAAAGCAAAAAATTAAAGACAAACGCTGTGAAAATGAAGAAAAATTTAAAATTTATAAAAAATTTATTAATAATAACAGCGAAAATGAGAAAAATTATGAAAAGCGTATGAAAAATTATGGTGCAGTAAAAATGAAGCGTATTGTTTAGCAAAAAAAAAAGAAAATAGTTCAAGCAATGCAATATTTGTATTGAGTGGGGGGGGTTGGGCAAAAAGTAAGCCTGTTTTTAGTTACTAAGTAGTTCGCTCGTGTAGTACGATTTTTAACTGCAACAACAACAATTGTTTAACTCATAGTTGAAACTGTTTTTCTCTTTTGATTTGAATTTTTTTTTTTTCTTACTATTTTTGTGCTTTCTTTTGTTTTGTATGAAGAATAGAAGTTGTTTTCCTCTATTTTTCAAATTTCTGCTATTAAATAATTTCAAAACACACCAAAACCCTGAAAACTTAGTTTAAGGTTAAATGAAAAAAAAAACAACAACACGAGGAAGAAGAAGAAACATTTAGTGGTAGTAAAGAAAAAAAAAAACAACAAACAAAAAAAAAAAAAGATAAAATAGTTTTTAGCATATTTTTGTGCTCAGCAGTCGTCGATGTTTTTGAAGATGATGATAAACGTAGAGAAGAAGAAGGTGAATTTTTTGTAGTTGTCTACATATTTTTTTAATTTTTAACTTTTAGGAACTTGAAAAATAATAATAATAATAAAAAACAAAACCGAGAATTATAATAAAAACAAAAAAAGAAATTAGCATAGAATTTTTGCAACTAAAATGGCATGTCAAAGGAAGCATAAGCGAAAGGACAAGGCGCGAAGGAAGGACATGTAAATCCTATGAAAAGAAAAGTAGTTTTTTTGCCGAAAGAAATATTATAGTTTTCTGTATGAGCAAACGTTTTGAATATGAGTGGAAAAAATTGTAGTAATGACAAACAACAAAAAACCGTAGTAGTAATGAATGGCAAACAACAACAACAAACAAGTAAAAATAATATAAAAAACAAAACAAAAAACTTAGTAGCAGAAAATGTCGTAGTGAAAAAAAAACAAAGAACAAAGCGAAAAAATGTGCGTTAGCAAAGTGAAAATTGTAGTTTTATATATAAAAAGAAATGAAAAGCAAAGAAAAGTTAGTAAAGCGAAGAAAGAAGCGCATTAGAAAGAAGAAGAGGCAAGCAGAATTTTGCAAAAATAAAAACAAAAAAAAAAAACAACTGATTCAGAAATTTAGTTGAAGTAATGTTAAAATTAGTGTGTAAGTTGACAAAAGAAATTTTTAGACGCGTAAGTCTCTGATGATAACAACAACAACAACAAATGAAACAAAACACACACACACACTTTTTTAAAACTCTTTTTACCGTTTTTTTTTAATTATTTTTATGTTTGTATTTGTGATTTCCTGCTTATTTGAAGGAGCAACAGTTGATTTACATTTCAGTGAAAGTTACATAAAACAACTGTGAATCTCAAAGCAGTAAAAGAGACAACAAAACAACAAAAATTGCATTGATTTCGCTAACTTGGCGCGTACTTCTGTATTACTAAATGAAAAGGTTTTTCTGAATTAGCGCAACACTTGTTTGTGTGCATATGCGTGCTAGACTGCCGCATGTAAAGTGTGCATTAGTGTAACATAGGAGTTAATAAAAACTAACAAGTTGGCAAACGTGCATGAAATGTAAAGCAAAAACTAAACAAAGAAAACATTCCTCAAAAAAAAGAACAAAAGAAAACAAAAAAAAAACAACTTTAATTTGATTTTTATTTAATTTATTTATTTATTGTTTTTTTTTTATTTAAAATTTGATAAAGTTTTGCTGTAAAATGAGATTTTCATTGAATAAAAAAAAAACACAAAACCAAATGAAAAGAAACAAAAAAAAAAAATAATAAAACAATAATGAACGCATAAAAAATTATATAAAACGCCAAAAGTCTTCCTAAGCTTATAAAAAAAAAACGGTTTTATAAACAATTATTTTTATTGCAATATTTTTTTTTTGTTTTTTTTATATAAAAAAAATAAGTGTGTTTTTAGACTGATTGTTGAACGAAACGAATAAAAGTAACATAGCAGGGTTGTCGCAAATCGCAGTGGCAAGCCTGAAACATACATACAAACCGAACCACCCTGTATACACACACTCACAGACACATTGACATTTGCAAAGTAAGCATTGCAAACATTCCAAGAGTCAAACAACAAAAACAAAAAAAAACCTCGTTGTGTTGTAAAAGAAGAAGCAGAAGAACATTTTCGCAAAGAACGACAACACTTGCAGTCACTCACACACACTTACACACACACACACTCACTCACTGTTGGCAAAATCACAAATACAAAAATCTATTTTCCTATTTTTTTTTGGTTACAACAAATTGTTTTTGCCTTTCCTTTTGTTACTTTTGTTACAACAAAAACAACAACAACAATTTTTGTTATAAAGTTTAAAAAAAAAAAATAATGTGCAATGTTGATTAAATTACAATTTTTTCTTCTCGACTTCTCTTTTGCTAAAATAAAAAGCAAAAAAAAAGAAACAAAAAAATTTAATAAAAACAAAATGAAAAAATTGTTTTTGCAAAAGCAAAGAATGCAAAATGTGCGAAGTAAAACTTAAGTTAGTTAATAATGAATTTAAAATTTAAGCAGTTGCAAAAAGAAAAAAAAAAACAAAATAATAAAAATTAAAAATAAAACCGATGATGAAAAAAATGAGTTTAGTAAACTTAAATTTTAAGCAAAAGGCAGAAAAATAAATAAAATTAAATGAAATGTTGATGAAACAAAAACAATGCAGAGAAGTTATAACAACAACAAAAACAACAACAATTTAGTGCATAAGTGAAGCAAACTTAATTTTAAGTTTAAACACTTAAGAAAAGCAGAAACGCAAGTTTAAGATAAGCGCAAGAAGAAGAATAAGAAGTGATGAAGAAAAGTGTGTTGAAAAACGTTTTTTTAGTTAATGAAATTTCAATTGATGAAATCATTAAGCAAGAAGAAGAAGAAGTCTATGTGAAATGAACAGCAAAAGTGAAATACTTTGTGCGTAGCTTAGTTTGTTTACGCTTAGTGTATGAAATGCGCTTGAAACGGCAAATAACCGTTAGTAAAATGGCGGCCACAGTGTTGGCAAACACACGTAAGCAGCACAACAACAACAAAGCAAAGCAAAGGAAAAGCTTAAAGAACATTTATTGAAATATAAGCGAAAAAAAAAAAACGAAAAAACGTAAGGAAATTTTTGGTGAAATGTAAGATTTGTTAAGCTTTTTGTATGCGACGAGAAGCGTTTTTATTTTCAAATTAAATTGCGTTTTTTCTATTATATTTTTTACACTTTTGATTTAAGTTTTTTAAAAATGATGCTTGTTTTTATTTTTTGTTTTAATTTAATTTAAATAATTTTAATGCTTTGTCTAATTTTAAGTAGTTAATTTATTATTTTTGACGATTGAATTCGTTGCGTTTCGTTTCGTTTAGTTTTTTTTTTTCTTGTTCAGAAACGACGGCAAAAGAAAAACGATGGAAAGAAAGTAAGAAGGAAAGAAAGAAAGTAAGAAAAAGCAAGTGAAATGTTGAAGTAATTTAAATGTTTAGTGCGTAAAGTAAAAACAAAAAAACAAAAAAAAATATTTAAAAAAATACAAAAAAAAAACTTAAAACAAAAAAATTAAATAAAAAACCAATAAAAATAAATATAAAAGTGTTTGTTTTAATTTATTTCGTTATTAGCGTAAAATGTTTGCTCGTTGCAAAATAGTTTTTTCCTTTAATTTTAGTTACAAAAAAGAAGAAGCGATAAAACAAAAGGAAAAAAACCATACATAAAAAATAAAATAGTTGTTTTCACTTAAAATGAGTTGATGAGCGTTCAAGGTATTGCATGGCAAAAGGATTGCAGAAGGCAATTGAGTAAAACCCAAAAAAAAACACATAAAATAAAGAAGAAGAAGAAATTAAGTAAAAAAAATGATAAATAATAAGCGCATTTTTTTAATTAAGCCAATTTAAGGAAATGAATATATTTTTTTGAAACTTTTTTGAAAGATGATAAAAAATACAGTGCAGGAAAGTGCAGTAAGCATTCGACGTTTCTCAACACTAAAAAATGGTATAAAAAAACACAAATAAACGTTGAATTTGTAGCAAAGTAAAAAGTTAAGTGAAAAAGGAAATATGGAAATACGAAAAAAAGCTCATTAAAATAAAACCGAAAAACAAGAAAACCAAGAAAAAAAACCGTAAGCAAGCAAGAGACACACGTAGTTTTAAGTGGTAAGGATTAAAACAAAAAATAAAATAATAATAAATAAAGTATAAAATGGAAATGCTTAAGAATATAAGTGTAAGCAAGAAAACAAAACAAAAAAAAAACAAAAACAAAAACAACTCTTAAAAGAAAAGTAAGCAAAATGTAAGAAATGAGTAAAAACAAAAGAAAAAAAAAAAATATTGTAAATTCGCTTGTTGCTATTTTTAAGTTTTAAATCAAAGTCTTTTAAAGAACTTTAACTTTTTTCTAATTAAAAAACCAAAAACTAAAGAAACTGCATAAAAAATTTCTCTCTGTGTATTTTAACGTATCATTTTTTGCATCAATGTAACGCTTTCAAGCTGCTTCTTCATTAAAAACCCAACAACAAATAAAAAAAAAAACAAAAAAAAAAAATGAATTTGAACTTAAGATAAACTTTTATACTTAAAAAATTTTCTCCCGACTCTTTGACGTTTTATGCAAAAAATTATACATTAAAAAAAACAAATGGAAAATTTAACAAACAAAAAAAAAAAATAAATAAAAAAAAACAAAAACGATTTAAATGAAAATTAGTTTAAGTAAAAAATTTTGCAGCTTTTGTGCTAATTTCGCTTAAGAGCAGTAAAGAAGAAGACTAGTTGAAAAAAAAAGTAATTTAAAAATTAAAAATTTAAAAATAAAAACAAAAACAAAAAACTTCTCAGAACAAAATGCAAAAACAAAAATAAGAAAAAACAGACGACAACAACAACTTGAACAGTTAAGTTGGCAGGTCTGTGCGGCGTGTTTGAAGCATGTTTGAAGCACCGTGCGTTAGAAAAGAACAGAAAACGTTGCAAAACCAAAACAAAAACAACAAACAAGCGAAAAACAGCAAAACAACTAAAATGGCGAGAAAAACAACGCTTTTTGCGTAAAACATTTAAAGAAACAAATAGTGAAAAAAAAACACGATAAAAACGAAGAGGAAGAAGAGAATTGCAGTCATAGCAGAAATAAGTAAAGATCATACCAAAAAAAAAAAAAGAAGGAAAAAAGGTAAAATGAAGAAAAAATATTAAGAAAATGCTGTCATCCAACAAAAGAAACTGAAACTTTTTCTGAATCAATAAAAGACAAATTGATTTTCTGTAAGAAAACAAAACAAAACTGTTATTTCTTTTCAATTAAAACGGGGGTTGGTGTTGTGTTGGGTTTAACGTTGGCATATATCTATCAATCAATAATTTCGGACATGGGCGATTTGTTGCCACAATGCTCTCATCAATGTTTGTGTGGTCGGTCGCTCAACGAAGCTGTCAAATGATTTGATTGAAGTTCATTTTGGTGCGGATTAGTAAAACTTCACTTGTCAAATAGTTGGCAAATTGTACTAATTGGATTGTCGGCAACATTTTTACGCTCGAATGGACAAAGCGCTCACACATACACACACGCATACACACACGCATACACAAAATGAAAGAAAGCACAAAAAAAGGCGCTGTGCGCCTAAAAGTAGACAACAGCAACGCAGCAGTATTCGTATACCCGATATGTATGCGTGCACATATGTACACCACGCATGTGACTGACTGTCTGTCTGTCTGTCTGTCTGACTGATAGACAGATGAGCAAACAAACCGTCCGACCGACAGACAGTCAGACGAAAGAATGATTGCGCTGCCGAAAAAAGCAGCAGAAGAAGAAGCAAGGAAATGCGCAAAAGAAGAGAAACGCAATGATTTGAGCTGACAGCTTTTCGACCTACACATTTCGCTGTTAACCTGTTCTTTTGACATGTTTGATGGTTTTATGAGTGTCAAAACTTGACAGCTTAATAGCCGCTTTTATGGCTCCTGCAGTACACAAGAGCCGCTTTTATGGTTATTGTGCGTACGCTGTGCGCCGTAATGAGATCGTTCGTGTTGATAAGCCAGCCATGCGTTGTTGGCCCGGCCAAGGGGATGATGTACAAGTGATGCGCAACAACAGCAACAACAACACGACAGACGCCTATAACCCAAAGCGTTCGTCACTCACTGTCGTTCGCTTTGCTGGCTGATTTGATGACCCAAAATACAAAGCAAAACAACCCAAACCCAACCAAAGCAAAGCAAATTTTCTTTGTTTGGCTTCCTCTTACTTCCGTCAGCTCCACTTTACAGTACAGTATCACTTGCCTTCGTTGGGGGGTTGTTTTGCCACACTCACACACACACATACACAGCCAGCATCCATGCTCTGCGCTGCTTACCCCAACCGCACAGTGAAACTTGTATTTGTTTGCTTGTTTGTTTTGCCGTTGTTTGTGTATTAACAGTTAAACGTTCTTGACGTTTTGTTGGTTTTTGTATTTGTTGTTTTGTTGTTGTGTTTTTACTTTTTTTCTCCTCTTTTGTGTTTTTGTTTTGGTACGTTTTTGTTTGTTTACATTAAATACGTTGCTTTTTTTGCTGTGCGCCTATTCCTTTGTTGTTTTTGTTTATATGATTGTTGTCATCGGCCGCAATGTTTGTTGTATGCGCCCGGCTCGACGTTGGCTGCTCGGCTTGAAAATCGATATGTACAACAAAGCGGCGATACAAATTTACAATGCTACGACGACATGATACGCCAAGCCGGCTAACTGCGTCGTCTTCCATTTTCACTGTGCCCTCATTCACTCACACACACACACACACACACATACATGCACATTATACACTCAACATTTTCATTGATTGTTATTCAAAGCGTAGTAGCATGTTTTGTTGTGTTGTGCTCGCTCTTCTTCCTACTTTGGCATCGTCATTCATTCAGCATATGCATGCACACAAGTACATGGTCAACAGTGGCGTGTAACAATAACAATAAAGACTTGCCACAATTAATAATGCCAGCGCTTGCGCAGCACACAATTTACATTCATGCATGCACATGCCGCGCGCTCGCTCAGCTGTTACCGTTGTTTTCTTAGTTTTACGACTTTGATGGTCAACGTTGCCCCGCCGGCAACCGGCAGCAGGCAGCAGGCGGCAACGGCAGTAGTAATAAAAGTGTCAGCAATAACCTCATAAAATCATCAAAGCAGCCAAACGAACAGGCGAGCAGCAAACATGCGCACGTGTCTGCTATGTAAAAATGCCGACACTACACTGTGAGAAATTCTTTTATTAAAACAATGAATTTGCATTTTTCATACTTTATTTACCACTTAATTTATTACACATGCACAAGACTCGTATATGTACGACTTAAAAATTAAATAATAAAAAATACGCTAATCATGTTGCACTATGTCGCTAAGTATGTATGTATATATGCATGTATGCTTATGTCGGGTGTAAGTTAAACGCACTTGCTGAAAGGAAGCGCTGCCAATATCTTCTACTCGATGTTCATCATCAATTACAAAAATTATTTCGACAACTACAAAACTCTATTCAAATGTTCATCGCTAATTATGTATATATATGAATACGTGTCTATGCACTAATTCAACTGTTAACTGTATGTAATTATTTTGTTGTTGTTGTTGTTTCTGCTATTGTTTTTATGTTCTTAATTAATTTCGATACTTTGCCGAAACGAGAGCGGACTTCAAATAGTACAATGCATCAATAATTCTCATTTTGTGGGCACAAGTAAATAAGTTTTGTGGTTTGTCATAAAAGTCGTCATCGTCGTCGTCGTCGCTAAAGAAACGTGCACTCATTCTAGTTCTTCCCGCCAAACAATTTATTGCTAATCATAATCATAATCAAAGCAAAAACAGAAAAACGCCACAAAAGTTCATTCTATTCTATGCTCATTTACCGCCAAAGCCGCTCATCAGGTTCCCCAGACCGCCCGCCGCACCCTGCTGCAATTGACGCATCATGTTCTGTAGACCACCCACGCCGCCCATCTGCTGCAGCATACGTGGATCAATCATTTTTGCCATCTGTTGATTGAGCTTGGCCATCTGTGTCGGATTTACATTCTTTGCCATATCGCCCTGCTTGAAGAGACCCTTGACACCGCCCATTTTCTTAACGACCGCCGCGAATTTCGTGTAGTGTGCAATAAGTTCTTTGACCTCACGTTCAATGACACCAGAGCCTTGTGCCACACGTATCGCACGTGTTGGCTGCTTGCTGAACAATTTCGCGCCATCGCGGTTGTCAAGCTCACTGTCGGACATACTGTCCATCATGGTCATCATGCGTTTGATGCGTGCCATTGACTCCTGTTCGCCACCCTTGGACATGAAATCCTGTGAGAAACCGGGTATCATGTTCATAATCTGTGAGAATGGACCCATTTTCATGATATTCTGGAACTGCTCGTACATGTCACGTATCGTAAATTGGCCATGTTTGATCTTTTCAAGCAATTCCTCGTTGCCATCCAACTTCAGTTCATTCACCTAAAATGCGTTTGTGTGATTAACGAAATACGTGTTGGGCACAATCATTGCACAACTTACCTTGTCTATCAGACCTTCTATGTCACCCATGCCGAGTAGTTTACTAATGAAAGGCTTTGTCTTAAACGGTTCCAAGTCATCGATATGTTCGCCTGTGCCAATGAAGATAATCGGTGAGTTTGTCGCCGCCACCGCTGACAACGCGCCACCACCCTTCGCATGACCATCCAATTTCGTTATGATAACAGAACCGATGTCGACCTTTTCTTTGAAAGCCTTTGCTTGCGACTCGCAAGCCTGTCCAATAGTTGCGTCCATCACGAATATTATGTTATCCGGATTGACCGCATTTGCCACCGCCAACATCTCCTCGAACAGCGATTCCTCCTGTTTATGTCTGCCCGATGTATCCACAATGATCATTTCGAAACCTTCACGCTTAAACATATCCACGCCTTCTTGCGCAATCACAACCGGATCAATTTCTGTGTAGCTGCCGTAGAAAGGTATACGCGCTTTGGTCGCATTCTGCTTGACCTGATCATAGGCACCAGCACGGAAAGTATCAGCGCACACCAGACAACTCTTCCAGTTACGCTTTTGGTAGTGATAGGCTAGCTTCGTACACGTCGTCGTCTTACCTGAGCCCTGCAGACCCACAAACATAATCACATTCGCTTTGCCCTTAATCGGTTGATATGGTTTGACACCAGGATCGACCAACTTAATAAGTTCCTTGAACACGGCTGACTGTATCATGCGTCGTTTGTTGAGACCACCAGCCATCTCATCGAAGTCAATAACGGCACGCACATTCTCGCGCAATTGCTTCACTAAGCGTATGTTGACATCCGCTTCGAGCAACGCTGCACAAATCTCTTTCAGCATCGCACCGAGTGCCTCCTCGTTGATGACCGTCGCCTTGCTCAACGAGTGCAGCGCCGTCGTAATTTTGCGTCCCAAATCAGCTAAAACCATTTTGCTGGTCTTTCAGTAGTCACCTAATCCAATTAATATACAATTTATTCGAATTTTATAAAACAAAACACAACAAAATGCTGAAACTTTGACTTTCTTTTGTGACACGTCGATTCGTTGAATCCGTGCTCTCCAGTTTGACGTTTGGTGTTGTTGTGACATATGATCAGTGCTGCCAAATCAGTTTTTTCCCGCAGTTTTTGGTATATTTTTTGCTTGTAACTCGATTGTGCAAATATTTTAGTAACAGCTGCCAGCGAGAATACTGACTAGTTTAATGAATGTACTTGAATTTTTTCACGTATAAGTTATTTGATCTTTATATTTATACGGTGTGATTGGTAATTGTAAACAAAACAAGCAAGAAAACAATTTATTTCAACTGATTTCGTAGTGGTTTAGGAATGATTCGGCCGTAAACATCTTTCTCTTCTACACAGTTGGCAACATTGCTTTGGCTCTGGGAAAGTGTTGCAGGCGTCTCTGAAACAGTGCTTGTCAATGGCGTACGAAAAATTTGAATTATGTGCGGGGACGGCGGCAAATTTAATTGAAGCGCCAAAAAAATGGGAATTAAAGATTTGTGGAGTGTTTTAAGTCCGTATGCAGAGCGCAAACCAATTAACGAACTGCGCGGCAAAAAAGTGGCCATTGACCTAGCTGGTTGGGTGTGCGAAAGTCTGAATGTTGTTGATTATTTTGTGCATCCGCGTCAGCATTTGAAGTAAGAATCATGTTGTTTCTCAATCAAAGAGTAGTTTGATGCTATTTTAATGTAGAAATTTATTCTTCCGTACCTGCTATCTCATTTGGGAAGAGGTGACACCTGTTTTCGTACTGGAAGGCGAGGCACCAAAGCTCAAAAGTCAGGTTATTGCTAAGCGTAATGAAATTCAGTTTCGTGGAGTCAAACCAAAGGACAAACCCTCGCCTCCCACGCAGAGCCAAAGTCAACCGCAAAATGATAAAGGTCGGACACGTTTTAATCATGTGCTGAAGCAATGCGAAAATCTATTGCGATCCATGGGCATACAATGTGTACAGGGACCTGGTGAGGCCGAGGCTTATTGCGCGTTTCTAAACAAGAAAGGCGTAAGAAAATTTTATATATTTAAATCAATTAGTATGACAAAGTGATCCTCTATCATAGTTAGTGGATGGCGTTATAAGTCAGGACTCGGATTGTTTCGGTTATGGTGCAATACGCGTATATCGTAATTTTTCTGTTTCAACACAGGGCGCACAGGCAGCAGCCGGTGGAGCTGTCGATATTTACGACATGCGACAGATCAGTAAGCATATGGGTAGGTTATCAGTCGGACTACCTATAGTATCAGTTAAAGATTTTTAAAATGACCACTTACAGATTTTGGCCAAAACAAGATTATAGTCATGGCACTATTGTGCGGCTGTGATTACTGTCCTGATGGCATTGGCGGCATCGGCAAAGATGGCGTACTTAAGCTTTTCAACAAATATAAAGACGAAGAAATTCTAACACGGTAAGTATTTAAATATGTCTGATTTAATAAAAGTTAAACATGATCTTTTTCAATAACAGTCTGCGTGATTGGCGCTCGGAGTGTCACAAATACAACTCTCTCGAAATGCGCGTGGATGACAAGACAATTTGCAGTAACTGTGGACATATTGGCCGCACACAAAGTCATACGAAAAGTGGTTGCGCCGTGTGTCGTACATCGCGTGGTTGCGACGAGAGTCTTTGGAAGTCTGTATTTTTAACTAAATTTCGTATTTGCTGACTTTATTATATTTTACTGTTTCAGAGAGCAACGTCTGTCTCTCAAAGCGGAGTTAGCGTTACGGAAAAAGGCTTTAACGAACCCAACATTTCCCAGTGAGGAAATCATTGCCGAATTTCAGGCTATGCCACTCACAGTGCCTGACCTTAACTTAAACTGGCGACAACCAAATATAATCAAATTTATAAAGCAAGTGGGTAACTTACTGCAATGGCCGGAAATTTACTGTTTTCAAAAGTTTTTTCCGATATTAACTCGCTGGCAAGTTCAAAACGCGCCTCGCCTAAACCAATTGAGTAAGGACGTGATTTATGTGGAACCTAAGGAGATTGTAAAAAAACGCACAGTGAAAGGTGTGCCAAGTTTGGAAATACTTTGGCTGGATGCGCGTGGCTGCTTCAAAGGTCTTATACCGGATGGTCAAATCAAAGATTATGAAACCGAACACCCAAAAGGTATTGAGGAACTTTATTATACTGTGGAACCGCAGAGCATGGTTGAAGCAGCTTATCCCGAAATGGTTGCCGCATATTTGAAGTCGAAAGAAAAACCAAAGAAAGCTGGTAAAAAAACTAAGACAAAAGATAAAGCACCACTGAATGCATTGGATAATATACAGGACTTAATTGCTGCCACAGATGAAATAGCCAAGAGTATAAAGAAACCGAAACGCGCCAAAAAAACCAACGCACCTCAAAAAGGCCTTCAGCTTATTGATAAATTCATGAAATACAAGGAGAATACGCCTGTAAAAATCCAGAACAGACAACAGTGCTCCACGCCGAAAATCGAGTGTCCGTCTGACTTGGATAGCGACTGTGATGCTGAGTTCAATATGTCGGATGTCATTAGCGGCATTATAAATAACCCAAAAGCAACACCAGCTCTCACTGAAATCGCGGGCTACCGGCTCTACTATGAGCCGATCACACATGATCTCAGTGTACGACTGGAGGAGCCAAGCTCTGGTGGGGATGAAGAAATTAATCCAGAAGAGCGTAACACTCTTAGGACACAGTGTCAACTAGATGATGCAGATTTAATGTCACAGAAACGTAACATTTCCATTTGCGCTGAAACACAACAGAACGCGAAGCGTTACTCACTGGACGACAGTTTTGATATGCTCGTCAAAGGCGCCAAGGCGGGTGTCAGCAATGTGCAGCATTTAATGGAGAAATCAATGCACTTAATGGCTTCATCTTCACCCATTCAAACGCACGTCGAACGATTTAAGCATGAGCAACGTTTGTCAATATCGAGTGCAACACCGAAGCAACAACCGGAAGATGATCATGATGTCAGTTACTTCTTCCACCAAAGTGCCGCCGATGCAGACGGCGATGCCTTTGAGCGTTTAATGGACATGAGCATGGGACGTCGTCAAATGAACGATTTGGTCGTGATCAGTGACAGTGAGTAGAAATACAAAACATACATAATACATACTCACATAAGCACTTAGTTTTAATTTAAAAAAAAATAAAATAGTCCTAATATTATTAAAACAACCAAAAGGGAAGAACTGGCAATTTATAATTTAAAATTAAGCTTTGCGTAGTCGTTTGCAGCGGCCACAGCTTCTTCGAGTTGTTCCTCGAATAGGTTGGATACTTTACGTCCTTTCATATTGCAAACTTCTGCGGAGCTTTGCCCCTTGGGTGGTGAGACTTGTGCCCTAAAAGTTGACGCAAATGATTTGAGCCATTTCTCGGCATTGAATTGTTCTGTTATGAATTTCTGTTGAAAGATCGAGGTTAAATACAATGCTAATTAATGAATTAATGCCTACCTTGGGTACACAACAGCGCGCCTTGACAATGTTATCGCACATGCTGATAACGAGTATGGGTCGATCTGTGCATAGTTTAGTAGCGCGTTGCAGAGGTATTTCCTCAACGAGCGCTGAGCTGGTGATGTAGTGTAGTATATATGGATGTGTAGCAAAAGGTTTCTCCTGCAGCATGTTCCGCATTTCAACCTCAACGAATTCTCTGTAATAAATAGACTTACATAAAGGAGAAAAAATAAATATGAATGCTGCCTACTTCAACGTTGTGCGTGTGTTTTCTTTGAGTTTTCTAAGTATCTCATTGATACGGTCCAAAGTGTCGACTTTAAAAGCGTACGGCAATTTGATATCCATGTGCAGCATATTGTGTCGTATAGTTTGCAGTTCCACTTCTGTGGCATTTGTCAGTTTGTCAGTCTTAAATTGTTCTTCTAGCATATCGACACGATGCCTCAACAGCGCGGCCGTCTTCAAGACATTCTCTGCCGCTTGGCCTGCCACTGCTGTAAAGGCATAACGTGCGCGATTTGTTTGTTTCATATTTGTGATGCAAAAGTAACCCAATTCCTTCGTATTGGTCACATGCGTGCCACAACAGAGTTCCTTGGAGCTCAAATTTAAATTATTGCACTGAATGTTGATTAAACGTAGACCCGTCTCTGGGTACACTTCTCCCGGCACCATTGTGATATCATTTTGTTGCAACACATCGGTGGCAGTCAGCGTTTCAACACTCACCGGCGTCTCTGAGCAAATGGCACGTCTGAAAGTTGAAAATAACATTTGTTAATACTTTGCATTTGAAAGCATTATTTGAGATATTACGCTTACCCAATGATTTCCTCAATTTGCTCAATATCTTCTTTTGTTATGCGCTTGCCTATTAGGCCCACCTCCAATTTGCATTGTTCGCTTGTTACGGCGCTGGAAACTTGATAGGTGACTTTCTTGAAAAGCGAACGTAGTGCGCCATTCAACAAATGTGTCGCTGTATGGTGGCAAGTATTCAACTGTCTTTGTTGGGCGTCTACAATCATCTGCACTTCATCGCCTATGCTCAGCTCAAAGTCATCGGGTGGATTTGCAAATCGACATATATGCACTATGCAACCATTTAGGTGCATTACGCTTTCTACTCGTAACTCATGGGACCCACCGCTTTTGGCTTTAACCAACAGTGTGCCACGGTCGCCCTGCTGACCGCCCGCTTCATAATAGAAATTACTTGCTTCGGTTACAATTGATAGCATATCGTGCACGTCATTAATGCGACTGCCAATTGTACGAGACACTTCTGCATCATTGTGTAGTATACCCTGCACTTTGGTTTTAACGATTGGAATATTATAAGTTTCCTGGCTAGCGTCGTAGCTATATTCATACTTGTGGCTGTTTGTCGTTGAGTGAAGAGTTTTTGTGAGTTGCATTTGCGCTTCGGCAATGCGTTGTGCTTGAGATAATTGTTTTTCATCCAATATTTTTCCTCTCGATGCTTCTTTTGTTCGGAGTTTGGCGAGTGCAACCGCCGCGCGATAGGCCTTCATATCGCAGTTCATGTTCTCTAGCTCGGCTAATTTTAGAAAACCTTCTTCTGTTAATCCGTATGTGTCCGTCAGCTTGAACAAAAAGTCACCGGGTATTGTGTTATCTTTAAATGTTGAACACTGCGCTTGAAATTCTCGATAGGCAGGCACAAAGCCGGGACATTCCATTAAGTCGATGTCCTCCAGCTTTGGGAATTCTGTTAACACCTCTGCAAAAGCTTTTGTTGAATTTGCGCGCAGCTGCCGGTAGACGTCTTGTTCATGCAAGATGAGCTCAATCACCGCGCTTTGCTTTGCAGACATTTCTGGACAAGCGTCGCCCAGCGTCTCTACCACCATAGGTACGAGTTTTGTGAGTAAACTCTCAGAAGCGAAAACTTGTTCGGAAATATTTAAAGCCTTGCGCAGCACACGTCTCAGTTTTTGACTGTGGAATTGAAATGTAGTTAGTTTTATAACCACATGCCGACAAATAATTGACTAACTTTTGATCCGGCAGCATGCCATCGGCAAGACATGCTGTCACCATACGTGCGTGATCCGCAAGTATTCGGTAGTTTGTGTCCAGTGTTGCGTTAGTTGTTTCGTTTGGGAAGCTTCCGGAGTAACTCGGAGCTTTTGATATCTATGCATGTTTAACTTAAGTATTGAAAGTGTTTGGCAATTTAAATATCAACTCACGCGTTGTATGCCATCAAAAAGCGGCGTGAAGAGATCGGTGTCATAGTTAGATGTCTTATTTTGTAACAATGCTGTCAAACGTTCGAAGCCCATGCCTGTGTCCACATGACGAGCAGGCAGTTGCGTAATTGTGCCATCTACATTACTAAAGTGGAATTTAATAGTTGGACGTTGGTTTACGTAAAAGCGAT
The DNA here is from genome assembly GCA_037044515.1 of Phortica magna. Taxonomy (NCBI): domain Eukaryota; kingdom Metazoa; phylum Arthropoda; class Insecta; order Diptera; family Drosophilidae; genus Phortica; species Phortica magna. The sequence goes on from JBAMBP010000519.1 coordinate 150,305, forward strand.
ACCAACCGATTATACTGTATGAACACAAGATTCCAAAGTTCCGTCAAATCGGGACTACCTATATTAACAACCTTGGCGCGCTGTTCAGTGTTGCCCAGATCCGGTCTGTGATCGATGTGTATTTCTGTGCAAGGGCCACATGGACCGGTCATGCCCATTTCCCAAAAGTTTTCCTTGCTACCAAAAGGTAAAATTCGCGATTCTGGAAAACTGTGGATGTTTTTTAATAAAAGTAATTTCCGATAAGAGAAATTTAACAATTGTACCCCAAACTACGCCAAATTTCGAAGCACTCCAGATCAGCCGGCAGCCCAAGCACCTTGTCACCGGCAAAATATGTAACGTACAAGCGAGAAGTGTCGATATTGTATGGGCCACGCAGTAGTTCCAAAGCCATTGCACACGCCTCACGCTAAAGTTTTATTTTACAAGAGATTGTCGAAAAAATAAAATGAAAAAGCTTACTTTGAAGTAGTCGCCAAATGACCAGTTGCCCAGCATCTCAAAGAATGTGTGATGGTAGCCGTCTTGGCCTACAACCGTGAGATCATTGTGTTTACCTCCAACTCGTACGCATTTTTGTGAGTTAACTACTCGTTTATGAGTCGGCTTTGTCGTTCCCAGAAATATTGATTTGAACTAAACGAATATCACATAAAAAAAGCTAGTAATAAAAATCGTGCACCCGCAAAATCACTTACCTGGTTCATGCCCGCATTGACAAAAGCCACTGTCGGATCGCAGAACGGCACGACTGGACTGGAACGTACAAACTTATGTTCATGATTGATTTTAAAGTAGTCGATGAATGTTTTTCGAATTTCACGCGATGTGAGCACTCGCTGTAGCTTTTTAGCCGAATTATACATTATACATGCCAATTAAGTGGTCAACCGAGGTGATTTTAATTGCCGGCCGCAACAGCTGATCTTGGATAACAGCAGAGCTTCTTGCGCTCTAGCCAGTCACACGGAACGGGTCATAGTGAATTCGAGCAACAGCTGCACATTTGTTGTTTTTTTTTATTATTTTTTTATAGCACCAAAAGTAAATATAGAACTCAGGATCGTTTGACGAGAAGTTGTCCAGCCTCAACGAATGGAGCACGGACACGTATTTGACAAAGATTAGCTAGTGTATACGAATAACCGCGATACGAAACTAAATTCGATGCATCTCGAGAACAAGGTTGAACTTTGACACTTTCACAATTCACGTCTTCGCTTTCACTTTCTGCTGCTGCGCACCTCATAACCAAAAAAGACTACCAAAAACGGCAGCCCTCAACGATCAGTCAGCAATTTAGCACAATCAATTCTCAAGAATAACCGCCTGTTTTTACGCTGGATTTCGCAAAAACGCAATAAAATGGCAAGTAAACGACGTCCTTTGCGGCCTACAATGGGCGGTAACAGTTCAAACATGAATTTTCGCCCGGGTGGTCCCGACATTTCAAGAGCGGAGGCGCGTGGCACACGACCTGCAGCAGCACCCACAAGCATACGCGAGATTTTGGTCATGATGGTGATACATGTCTGCAAAAAAACAATATTCTTCGATACCAATATTAAAGTAGCACTGTATTTGGGCAGTCTCTTTGTGATATCGCTTATGGGTGACTTTGCACCATTTCCGAAAACGTATTTCGCGCGTTCGGATAATCTGTTCAATCAATATTTCGTTAAGATCGGCTGGGGTTGGACTTTGCTGTTCACAGTGCCATTTTTGATATTGACGTCATACACACTCACCTGTGGCGATTACAAGAAAATGCTGAGACACCACTTGCCGCGCATTGCCATTGCAACTTTCTTCTGGTTCTTCTGGACTAAGTTGTTTAACGTCATCGAGACTTCATACGGTCGTTGTACGACCAAAGGTAAATGGCGCATACATTATTAATGAAATAAGTCAAACTAATACAGCTTAATTCAACAGGTTTTCAAACAAAATCTGGCTGCTTGAAAGCAGGCTACTTGTGGCAAGGATTCGACATTTCGGGTCACGCGTTCATACTCATACACTCTAGTCTAGTACTCATTGAGGAGGCAAGACCGATTGTCAAGTGGGAGACAATAAAAGAGCACCTACGTAATGAATTGTACAATCGAAGCGTGTCCGACAAAACTGGCTCGAATCCGTTGCGCTATTTAAACGACGAACAGGTGCGCAATCTGAAATTCCTTTATGAGCGTCTGACACCTGTCATACGCACGCTTTTCATTGGCATGGCTGCGCTGCAACTGCTGTGGGACATCATGTTGGTGGGCACAATGCTTTACTATCATCGCATGATCGAAAAAGTTGTCAGCGGCATTATCGCCATATTGACTTGGTACTTTACATATCGCTTCTGGTATCCATCGCCTGGTTTGTTGCCAGAAGCCGCAGGCAGTGGTTCTTTCTACTATCAGCGTACTGCTCGCGACAATTTTGTTTTCAAACGTCCGGCTAATGTGCCATTGAGCGCCAGCAACACTGGCTCAACTAAATCAACGACAAGCGCTGGGTACGCGGGCGGTAACAATGTTGCTGGCTTTGGCACTCAGGCCACACAAGTACCCACGTTTATGGGTATGCCGCTATACACGAATCCCAAGGCTGCCAGCGCTGCGGCTAGCTTACAAAACACCCAGACGACAACGAATGAGACTTGATGGAAGACTTTAATGAGAGCAGCTTTTTTGACAAAATTATTTGCAAAGTACGAATTCGGACCAAAAAGAAATCTGATTAGAAATATGGATGAGGCTTGGTTTAGGTGGTACATTGCTAGTCTGTAGTTTTGTGTGTTTTTAACATAATTTATTTATTGAATAACTTTTGTATGTTTAAAGTTTATTTTTTTTTATGCATGAAAACAGTTCATGTCCTTTTTTCTTTTAGCGTCACAACCTTTGTTGTTCATTCTGGTTATGATTAAATGATGGAGTTTTTTTGATTAACAATAACTTGTTGACTATTTGTGTGCAAATGCTGCAAACATTGCCATGCCGATGACACCAGCACCAGCGCTAATCTTGTAGTTCGCGGGCGTTTTCTGCCATATGTCTTTTAGTATTTCAAAATTACTCGGCATCAGTTTCTGATAAGAATCGCGCTTCTTGAAACGCAAAAAGAAACTCTCTACTTGCGGCATTTTGCCATAACTCCAGTAATAGTTCTCAAAGCCCAACTGATAGAGGCGATGCAAAAGCAGACCCAAACTAATGTCCGCCAGTGTGAAATCGTTTGTAACTAACCATTCCTTCTTTGTGGCATTCTTTGTTAGCTCTTGCTCAATGTAAAGCAACACATTCTTAACAGCATCCAAAACACGTTGAAATTCATCGCGTGAGTAAACCAACTCCCTGCGACGTTCTTGCATTTCCAGCTTACGCATCAGCGCATCTTTATTATGCTCAGCACCATCAATAGAACGTTTCAGTATGTCTGCCACTCTTTCGTTGTTCTCTGTACAACAGATTGTATCAATATTGTTGGCAACTAAAAAGTAGCTAGTTTAGTTACTACTTACTTAGGCAGGTCTTTCTAACGGGGCCAATGAATGGCGGCTTTGGCACCAATTTTAGATCGTCGTGTATAAAGGAACCCAGACTCAACGCGCCCACCGGCAGACCTGACAATATGCGCTCATAGAACATAACCGTCTCAAAGTCGGCACTGATTGGATCGCGCGGTTTTAACGATGGATGTTTTTCTAAGAATTACATATTAAGGTTAATAAATATTGAGAATTTTCCAACTGCCAAGTTACTCACCACCCTTGAACTTGCTCTCCACATAGTTGATAATATGATGTGAGTCCGGTATGACAAAAGCGCCATCCTGCAGCACTGGCACGTCTGATTTGGGATTTAGATTGAGAAACCAACTGGAATACTGTTCGCCATTAGACAAATCGACAACGTAGGGTGTGAAATCAATATTCTTTTCGTAAAGAAGCAGTAGAACCTGTAATATAAGGGAAAGTCTGTGGTTTACTCAACTAAAATATTGACTATGTATAAATTATATTTATCAACTTTGGATTGAGCAACAAGTAGCAACAACTTTGTTGGGATTTACCCAGTAATGCGATAAAACGCTAAATCACAATATTTATTGAAATGAAGCGTATATTGTTTATCTATTATTCACTTTGTGATTTTAACTAAAATTTTATTTTTCGTTTTAAATGCATTTTGCAGTATTTATTGCTTGTTTTAAAAATACATTTCGATAATTAACACGTCGAAGGTTCACAATAAAAATATAAATGAACCAACAAAACCGACACCTCACTCTCGCTCGCTCTTTCGATCTTAGGCGTTGTAACTGCTTTGAAACCGTTACGATTGATTGCACGCAAAAACTCTCAAACCAGACTCAAATTACAACAACTACAATTACTGTTTCTGATTAAGTGCTTTTGGGCGGCGTATAATCATGTAAATTGTCATAATCATCATTATTTAGTTCCCTTTTTTATAATTTTTATAATCGTACTCACTATTTACACAAGTACTTAAACTATGCGTAAACTTTTGCTGTTTCCAATGCATATCACATGATTACGTATAGAAAATAACTGCCATAAAAAAGTCAAATCTCTCTGTAATATACATATTAACTCTACTAACTTTTTGTGAGTAGAAATTATAAGGATGAAAATAAAGCACTAGTTTGTCATCCTTGAAGATGGGTGCCTTGAATTCCAGCACAGCGGGCACCGAAGGTTCTGGCGAGGCCAGCGGCAGAGACTTATTGTTGACTGAATTTTCGCTCATGATGAGTTTTTATCTTATATTTTCGTTGTATATTTGTCTGTTGATTATCTCACTGCGGCCCGCCAAGTAGCACAAAATAAAGTTAAGTAAATTTTGCAAAAATATAGAAATTTATTATCACATGTCAGCACTAAACTGAACTATACTGGAGCAAAGCCAAGCGACCGTCAACGACAACGACGTTAAACAGTTTGGAACGCGTCAAGCCAAATGCGCAAGCGAGACGACTGAGTTCGACTGTGCGACTAACTGACTTGACTGCCGGCGGAGCAGTTTTAGACGACTGGCAGTTAATTTACACCTTTTTTTTGTTATGATTTTGATTTGTGTTGTGGTAGGGTACACCTGCCTACGCTCATTATGCCCTCTTGACTCCATAATTCGATGCACATGTGATATGCTCAGAGCAATCGTATCAGTTCCAATTTAAATTATGTATTTACTTAATTTTTCTTTATCGCACTTATTACGAAATACGAATATACTATGTTTAATTTCAACTTTGCAAAAATACTTTTTATCGTTTGTTTGGAGATTTTCTTTCATAAGTTGCTTATCTGCCGACTTTGGTGTCTCTTTGCCTGCGCTACACATCAAGTTGGTTTGGCATTGGTGGATTGTTATTGAGTTTGAAACGGCTGCTGGTCTCCAGAACGTTTTATCGCGTTTGAAACACGTCCATTTAACTGCCGTACCTGGGAAGTCTTGAAATTTAGTAAGTTCATAAAAAAATAAAACAGATGAGCTTGTGTTTAAAATTTTAATTTTACAATGTCATACAAAAATGCATTTAAGCAGTTTTACAAATCGAATGAAAACCACGCTTAGAAGAAGAATCCAAGGATTTTGCCTCCCAAGTGCTTGCGCCTCGCTTCTTCATGGTCCATGATACCGCCTGAGGTGGTCAGAACAACGTAACCAAACTGACGTGATGGCAATAGGTTATTGGTCCACTTTTCAATGTCGTTGATGGGCACATCAAAACGCGGTGAAATGACGCCACACTTGTTCAGGCGACCTGTTAGGTTAACAACAACCTTGCCAGAACGGTGATCATCCACGATTTCGAACTCGCCGATGTAGCCATGCTTCATCATCACGGTGAGGAAGCGCATAACCACTTTTGAGTTGGGGCGCAGCAGAACTTGGCGCTTACCGCGCTTTTCAGCGTTATTAATGCACTTAAGTGCATCAGCCAAAACATTCATGCGAACCATTTTTATTAATTAATTAAATTTTTTTTTGTCAAAAATGCCAAAAAAGCAGACCACGCGAGACGGCGTATTCACGGAAAAGAAAGGTAGCGAAGAAGAAGATCAGCGCATGTTACACTTGTCGGCGTAAACAGTGAATGGCAAAAACTAGAAAGAAGTTGCTGTAAACAAAATATTCCAGTTGGATTTGCAATTTTACTATTGATTTGCTTGGATTTGCATAAAATATTAGAATTTTTTGAACAAAACGACACGTCATAGTGTCTAACGTCAAATCGTCTAACAGGATGTTCCATATACCCAAACTAGCCGCTGGCATGACCAAAAACCTAACTAAACTGAGTGTGACCGGTTCCACTGGAAGTGGAGTGCAAAGTTCGATAGCTGCGATTAGAGTTTATCAAGATTCGATCGATTGCCATTATAACCTTTGTCACAAACGATTGTCCAGTAGTCAAAGTGCTAGCCACAACATGAAACGTCTACAAGGTAAAGTCGCGGTAGTAACTGCATCCACAGACGGGTATGTTCCAATAGATTGAAGCCACATGTTTTTTTAATATGCAATTGCCTTATGTACACAGCATCGGTTTTGCCATTGCCAAACGTCTTGCCGAAGATGGCGCCTCGGTTGTCATCAGCAGCCGCAAACAGCAAAATGTGGACAAGGCCGTCGAACAGTTGCGCAAAATGAATCTAAATGTGCACGGTCTGAAGTGTCATGTGGGTGAGGCACAGGATCGAAAGCAACTTTTTGAAGAAACCATCAGCAAGTACGGAAAACTGAATATACTCGTAAGCAATGCGGCTACAAATCCCGCAGTGGGTGGCGTACTTGAGTGCGACGAAAAAGTTTGGGACAAGATTTTTGATGTTAATGTAAAAAGTTCCTACTTGCTGGCCAAGGAAGCATTGCCCTTTTTACGCCAGCAGAAAGGCTCCAATATAGTTTTTGTCTCCTCAATTGCTGGATACGATGCTTTTGAGGTTAGTAGCTTGACATAAATGTCGCTTAATACCATAATTATTAATTGCATATATTATGATTTTGTAAAAAACAGTTGCTCGGTGCCTACTCAGTTAGCAAGACAGCACTGATTGGACTGACAAAGGCTGCTGCTAAAGACTTGGCGACAGAAGGCATTCGTGTGAATTGTCTCGCACCTGGCATTATCAAGACGAAGTTTTCCAAAGCGGTTAGTTCATTTATAATTTAAATATTCTCAATACATTCAATTTTTTTTTATAAACAGCTCTATGAAGATGAGGCCGCCAACGAAGCTGCACTCAGCAAGATTCCTATGCGTCGCCTGGGCACAACTGAGGAAATGGCTGGTGTTGTATCCTTTCTGGTCTCCGACGATGCTGGCTACATCACCGGCGAGTCTATCGTAGCTTCTGGTGGTATGACCGCCAGATTGTAAACCTGTTTACCTTAATTCGTGATGTTTATTATCTTAGGTGCTAAAGTTGAACAATAATACATAGTAGTTAAAAAAAATTTCGAAATTCACAATGTTTAAGTAAAATCAAACGCAAAAAGCTTTGAATCAATACTCCTTAGACCAACAAACGACTCCCATTCCTATGATGAGCGCAGTTTAGCCAATTGTGCTGCAATATCCTTCTCAGTGCGTGCGCCGCTTGTCTCAAATTCGCCCGACCCAGTGGCGGGTATGTTTGACATTTTTCCAGAAATTTCAATGCCAATTTCGTCCAGTACTTTATTCACCACTGCGTTCTCTTCGTCTTCATCACCAGATTCTGTTAGCATCTCATCAAGAGTGTCGTTTATCATTTCGTCTGTCATTTCCATCTTCATATTTGCCTGTTGGAATTCGCGTACAGTACCGGCAATTGCTTCTGGACGCATGACCTTGTTCATTTCTGCCATGGTCTTTGCTGTCGTTCCCATTGCCTCGCCAAGTGCAATATTGGCGCCCATATTCTTGTTTTGGTAGCCAATCGATGTAATTTTACCCGAGGCCGCAAAACTCCGTGTTTTCTGTTTGCGAATCTCCACCAGTTGCTTCGCCAATATGCGACAAGCGTCGTTGTTGCCCTGAGCCGCATTACGTTTGATTTCCTGCATCAGTTTTTTCTCCTCTTCCTCCAGTTTACGGCGCTCGCGTTCTATATCGCGCGTCGCTTTCCGCAAGCTGCGATCATTGTCGCGTTGTTGTTCCTTCACTGTAGGTTTCTTGCCAAAAATATTGTTAAACATTTTGTAATTTTGCCGAGATTCAGTCCGGTTGCCACTTTTTCACCTGATGATTCACGAAGCTTGGAAAATAATCGAAACAAATAGACAATAACAACAACAAAGGGTGATGATGTGATAAGAAAAACAGCTGTTCGGCACATTGTGAATGCATGGCTCATTATTTATATTTCTCTTTGAATTACGGTTCTGAAACGGGTTGGTTTTGTTGATTGTAATTTAATTTCGAAATGCCTGTTGAAATTTTGAAACAAGGCGCCGAGGCTCGTCTATATATCGGCGACTACAAGGGGGAACGCTGCCTGATCAAAGAGCGCTTTGTCAAACAGTATCGGCATCCGGAATTAGACACACAGATTACGCGTCAGCGAATAAAGGCCGAAACTAAGGCAGCCACTAGGTGCCAGGCGATAGATGTGCGAACGCCTCGGATATTGCACTCAGATCTGAACGAGCGAAAAATCTACATGGAATACTTTGATAAAGCGATAACCGCAAAGCAGTATATACTGGAGCTTATGGCCGCATCAAATGGCACTTTCACAGACGAAATGGAGACACTGTGCAAGCGGTTAGCCAAAGGTATTAATGCAATGCATGCAAACAACATTATACATGGTGATCTGACGACATCGAACGTGCTGATTAACCCAATTAACGATGACAATGCGGGCGGCGAGCGCAAGTATGAGTTGATTTTCATTGACTTTGGTCTGAGCCAATACAGTGAGGCCAATGAGGCAAAAGGTGTCGATTTGTATGTACTTGAACGTGCCATCCTGAGTACCCATAGTGAACTACCACAATTGTTCGAGCGGATATTAGCAGCATATCGTTCTCATCAAGAACTGGAAGGCGTGTTTGCCAAGTTGGAAGAAGTACGTGCGCGTGGCCGCAAGCGTACAATGATCGGTTAGATTATTTAATTATATGTAAACTTGAATACCTTAAAAGATGTTTTTTTATTGACATAATACCTATGAACAAGTGAAACTTATTCTAATTGCTTTGGGTTTGGTCTTACAGGGACAGCATCACCGCGTAGATTATCTACTTTGATTTTCTTAATATATTTACGTAGTTTCTGTTTTCGTGCAAGCGTCTCGTTCTTCAACGGTTCCACGCCGTCTTGAGGTGCTTTTTTGAAGTTAGCATACGGACGCTCTTTGATTTTCTGTATGGCATCTTCCAGCTTCATGCCTGTTAAGCCTTGCTCATCGTAGTAAAGGCGATATTTATCACAGAATTTTGAATGACCCTTTTTGTAGACCTTGCTTTTTGAACTCGGATGCTGAAAATATTACATTATAAAAAATGACTGTGTTGATGGTTAAATTGTTAACTCACCCGAGCATCAATGGTGCGCGCACACTGCCTATAAAAGTTGTGCAAGTGTCTGAGAAACTGATCATTCGGCTTAATGCCGTAATCCAAACTGATTTGCATTATTTCGTTGACATAGTCAAAGGAGGACTGTGAGCAACCCTGTCGCAGCATTGCGCCAAGTATTTGCACATTCATTCTGTGTAGAAGTTTTTTAAGCATTATAATCAATGTATTAGAGAATGAAACTCACTTTACGCCCGCTGCTTGCATCTGCTGCAGCAATTCACGTGCCTCCTCTTGTGTACGGCAGCCCAGTGCCAGCACGCCATAAGTGACAATGTCGGGCTGCAACTTCGCCGTTCGTATCATCGAAAGTACCTCCTTTGCGCTTTCATAGTCGAAACGCATAGAACGCTTCTTGATGAGTACATTGAAGAAGTCAATATCCGCCTTTAGGCCAATTTTACGAATAAATGTTATTAGTTGCTTCTCGGCCGCATTCGTTGGTGGTATAACCTCTAGCATCGTTGTAAAGGTCTCAATGTCCGGTGTAACATTGTGTGACTTCATTAGGTCCAGATAGCCTGTAATGCCACCCAAGAGCAGAAAGCGTTCGTGCGGCTTGGTAACCTCAGATAGAGCCACCAAGCTACCCAGATGTGGTTGAGGCAATAACAAATTTGGAATTTGTAAATCCGTGGGTACAATGGCAGTTTTGACTTGAAGTTGATCTTTAAAAGGATTCGTTTCTGCGATTTCGGAATTTGACACTTCATTATTTGAAATTGCCAACTGCTCATTAGTCTTTATAGGCGTTTCAAGTTGATTTTTAAAGGGATTCGTTTGTAAAATACTCGTGTTCGAGTTTTCACTATTTGATTCTACTTGAATTGGCTCAGGCTGACTGTCAATTAACTGTTGAGGTTGACTTATATCAGCATTCGGAGCAATCTGTGCCAGCACTTCTTGCATTGTCGCCAGATCGCCAAATCCGCAGTCGCGAACACAACGTAGCATCGTGTGGAAAGTGTAGTAGTCTGGTGAAATGCCGCCTTTAATCATTTTATGATAGGTTAGCAACGCATGACGAAATCCGAATTTGTGATCACTCGCGCATGCTTGCAGCAGGAAATTGTAAGTTTCAGCATTGAATGCAATTTGACGTTCCCTCATTTCATCGGCGAGCAAATAGGCTGTTTTAACATCGCCACACCGACCATAGGCTTTGATCATGGCATTGTAGTTTTTCACATTAGGCTCGTAGCCCTTCTCTAACATTACTTCTCGCAAATGTTGCGCTTTTGCATGACCATCGGCTAAAGTTGGCGCGTTTGCACAAGCATTGAATAGCGAAGTGTAAGTGCCACCGGTCACTTTTAAGCCACGCTGTCGCATTTTCGTAAAGAGACTGAAAGCTTTCCGCGTGTAGCCCGCCTTTGCGCAGCCACTTATGAGAAGATTGTAGATGTAATTCTCTGGCTTGACGCGATCTTCTTTCAGCATGCGCACTTCAAGTACATCAATGGCTTCGTTCAGACGTTTTGCATTTAGATGATCTTTTATCAACTTGGCGTACTCGCGTGTATCCATTTTCTTTGTTCGTCGTGTGGGTCTGCTTATATACGCTTCCTCTTCGATATCGCCTATAAATGAAAACACCAGATTTATATTTAATTTGTAACAAGTATAGAATTTAAACTTACCTTCATCAACTTCTTCACTAGGCCGAGCGTTGCCGAATACGTCAGCATCATCACCAAGTTTAAGCTCATCCTTTTTTCTCACGATTGTTTCTGTGGTATCATTTGGTTCTACAAGATTTTCAGTCATTGCAGGCGCTGCAAATTTGCTTTCAGGTTTTCTTCTGCTCGGCCGAAGTCGCCTAGTCTGTAACTCCTCGCCGTCTATCTCAAAGCTTTCTCCTTGTTGGCGGTTCGCCTGTCTTTTGGCTTCCAACCCGGCATCGTTATCTGTTGTACGTAAGTGCAGCAGTACCCGGTGTAGTTGATTTCCGCTCAAAGCTAACGGCTTGTGGGTGGCAGAGAGAAGGCTGTTTCGCGTCCAAGACCGGGCAGCCTGTTGCTGTGTTACTCGTAGCTGTCTCGTCAGTGCATGGCACAACAATCTTGTGGCCATATTCACTTATTGAAAGTAATTTATGTAATTCAAAAAACGCGCTAATGAAAGTTGAGTAAAGTCGTGTGCGCGGTCAGCTGTTTTTGTAGACCAAAACAGAAGAAGAGTTAGTGCTCATTCACAATTTCATTGTTCCCCATCTCGGTATCCGGATACTCACTCCAATTGCTTAAATCAAGTATCAAAAGTGGCTACCCAATTAATGATTAATAGGGCTATTAGCCCGATGTTCAGTCCCATTTAGAGCGTTTTTCTATACTTCTTTCTCTCTTTACTTGTCGAGTATCTTTCACGCGTTCAGAGAAACAGAATGTTACAAACATGCGCCATCAAGCACAAGCTGGCGATTTTCCTCACTAGGTGGCATTCTTGTTTGTTTAGCTAGTCATGAGCAAACTGTGAACCACGGTGAAAAATACGGGTCTCAAAAAACTGCTCATCACTATTTTCAATTTTGGTGACCCAATTTGATTTTTTTCATTAATTTTCGTTAATTTGCTTTAACTCTGCGTAAAAATGAATTCTACAATTGATCCGCGCCGCAAGGAAAAAATTGTTCGCTACAAGGCGCCCAAAGCGCAGTCCCAGAGTGGCGGAAACAACGAGGACATGATGCCTGACTACATGAATATTCTGGGCATGATTTTCTCAATGTGTGGCCTCATGATGAAGTTGAAGTGGTGCGCTTGGTTTGCGCTCTATTGCAGTTGCATAAGCTTCGCTAGCTCTCGCGTAAGCGACGATGCTAAGCAGGTAACTGATGACTATCCAATTGGACTACCAGCAGCTCAGTAAAAATTTTATTTCTTTCCAGGTGCTGTCCTCTTTTATGCTCAGTGTTAGTGCTGTGGTCATGTCTTATCTACAAAATCCGGCGCCTATGACGCCGCCATGGTCACCAACGTCGTAGTGTTCGCCATTCCCCCGCATAGATTAAATTAGACTAACTTTCGTTTCGTTTAAATTTGCTCTAATTGCGCCAAAATTGTGTTAATGTGTATAATTACCAAATGAAAAAAAATGCAAAATAATTTAACTTAATAATTTAAAAGAAATAATTAACTAAACTGAACCGAAGTGTCCTAGCAGCTGCAGTCGAAAGCGCAGCAGTGCAGTGATTGCCAGCCAATCCACCGGGTGATGGTTGGATGGCGCCAGTGCCAAGTGTAGTTCAATTTGCTAGGTGTTGAGTATATAGAAAGCGAACATGATGAAAGCCAAAAGATAGATGCAACCAAAAATCAATACGTATTAAATTTCGCCAAAGTTCGTATGACCGGTCGATTTAGCGTGTTGCTGTGCCTGAGTTTGACCAATGAGCATGACGTCGCATTGAAGGCAGCGCAGTGTGAACTTGTCCACGTTAGTGAACTGGCGTGACGACTTGGCTTCGTTCGCTATTTGCTCCGCCTGCTGATAGACGCCCATCTCCTCGACGGGAAATATGGTGGCCGGTGAGCCCCCATGCGCAGTTTCCATGTACAAGGGATCGTAGTGTATGCCATCGAAGAGCAAGAACACACGCAGTCCATAATTCCTATCCTCGCCGAAGCGATTTATAATGGCATTTTGTATATCAACGACATCGATTTCGATGCCGTAATAATTGGACAAAATGGATACTTCAATGGCGCCACCCCACGAGTCGGGCTTCTGTATCCAGGCACAATATTCCGAGTTTGATTTTCCTAACATCGCATCGTTGTACTGCTGCGGGTCGGCTGCAACTTCCGTCGCTATTATGTGTCGCATCATCTCACTGCCTTCATTATCCACCTTGCCGTTCAGCACAAAACGTATGCTTGTAAAAAGGCACGAATTATCAGCTGGCACTACCTTTTTCAGCAGTATGCCATTAAATTCACCATTTGGACCACCGCTAAGCTGATCTGGATCATTTTCAGGTTGTGTTGCAGCATCCACTCCACCTTCACGCGCCACAACTTCTCGCAAATGTTCTGCTTCCTCCTCAGCCTGCAGGCGTCGTGCTAGCGCTTCGTCGTCCTCGATTGTGGCAGTGTTATTGCTGCTGGCATGCGATTGTCCACCGCTGGAAGCCCCGCCTTGCTTTTCTTCCACAATCAGGGTCTCGCCACTGTGTATGCCAGAGGCACGCAGATCCCGCCGCGTTGCATTTGCACTGAGGTCCAATGGTCGTGGGGGATAACCAACAAGCACATGAAGGTTATTTTCCCTAATTTGCGTCACCTGAGCTATTCGTTTTTTGAGGTCTTCGAGCGTTGTGGACTCGGTCAGGTCGTTGACAATGAATTGACCTTTCTTTGATTTCAATTTCACACTGAATGACCCGGTCATAATAAGTATATGTATAATTTTGTAATTTTTAACGTAATTAAATAAATTTTGTGGATTTGTCTCTTTTAAAGCATGGGATCTTCCGGATCCAGTTTCCCAGTCGGATTAGCTGCTGCTACTAGTGATGGACAGTGTCCCAAGAACTGAGATTTTTTTTATTTGTGCGACAAAAGAGTCGCCTTTGGCGCAAGTGAGTCGGCATAAAAGGGAACTTGCCTGGCAATAAAGGAACGGGAAAAGTGCATATGAAATGCACCTCTACATACAACAATCCAATTGTGCTTGTCGATTCATTCACTCTGCTAACATGCTGCTAACAGTCTGCTAGTACATGTTAGCCTACCACTCTCTTGCTTTTGTGGCTCAAAAGAGTCAAAAGACAGCACTGCGCCCGCCGCGTCAAAACAGAGTCATCCGTTTCCTTAATTAGCTGGTCGACACGGTGTCAGTGGCTTTGTGCATCGAAAGTAACGCACTTGCGCCAAAACAAAACGAAGAAGAAGCGGACAAGGTCAAAAAGTCAAAGCTCCGACTATGTCTGCTGGAAACACTCGAGCTTTGAGCGAATTCAATATATTCGCGAAAATGGTGTGTCTTGGGAAGAAGACGACAGAAAGTATTGGCTAGCCTAATGTACGTTACAAGTGAATGAGCAGTTGGGCTATTTTTATATTTCTCGAGATAGAAAGTCCAATTAGCTGGGATTGTTAAGGAATTTAATGTCTAGCAGGTCAAGAAGGGATCACTTACGCTGTCGCAAAATTCCATCGAAGCCTTCAATGTGTCTTAGTCATTAAAACTGAGCCTAAAAATGATTCATCATTTGGCACCCGCCCGTTTTCGTCCGATATGTTCATGAAACGCAGCTGCTGATTTGGCAAGTGGCCAAACGCCAATAAACGCAGTTACGAGTATTCACTTTAGTCGTTTGAAATGACATGACCACTTTTTAAACTGTTGTTTTTCAAGCGAAGAATTCGAAAATTTAAGCGTTAAAATGAACTTTGCTTTTTTTATGTTCCTTTGAACTTTTTTTTGAGGTGCGAAAATTTGCAAATCCGACCGTCTTGGAGATTATTATAAGTCACTATTTAAACAAGTTGCCATTAAGGTGTCAAACGTGGCTCGCACACTCGGACACATAAACATTAACAAATTCTAATGATTATTTTCATTATTTAATTTTGTCTTTTGCAACTTTGTGAAAAAAAAAAACAAAAAAAAAAGTGCTAACGCAGAACTCAAATAGTGTGTTTGGAATAAAAGCGAAAAAATATTAACTTATTTAAAGTGTAAACATAGAAAACAAATTGCCAAAAAAATTTAACTTGACAACAACAGCAACAATAATATCAACAATTGAACTTCAGCAACAACAACAATATTAATGACGACGTCGTTGTCTGATTCCGGTAATGTAGGCGGCGCAAAGTGCCAATCGGACCATCAAAAACAACAATAACGTCAACACCGCCGACAGCAGCAACAACAACTATAGCAACAACAATAGGGCGAACTATATAATAATAAATAAAAAAGACGATTTTCTTATTAGACGTGCGTAGCACTAAACTTAAATTTTATAGTTCAAACAAATTTTGTTGTTTAGTTAATTTTGGGTTTTGTTTGATTTGTGTTTTTTTTTTTCTTTTACTTCATATTTAGTTTTGTTTTTGTTGTTGCTGACTTTTTTTTATTGTTATTCAGTGTTGTGCGCTTTTGCATGAATGAGCAAAACGCGCGTACAATCAAAAATATAAAAAGACCGTGTTGAGCGCAAATTGTGAGCAGTCAAAGTTTGTCAACACTTGCGTTGAGTTCACATACGTATTTCGTACATTTAATAGTTCAATCCGCCAAACCGCAATCCAACATGAACTTCATCATTTTGGTATGTCGCGCTCATAATTGGATTTATTGGCAGTTTTTTTTACTAATAATTTCTTGATTTCCGTGCAGTGCCTTGTCGTCTGCTGTGCCGTCTTCTTCATGGCCGCCAGCGCTGTGCCCATCGAGGAGGCCATACCGTCGGGTCTGGAGGGCGCCTCGAACGAGCCCATCAATCCCACAGACGATCAGCAATTCCTGCTCAAGCTGAAGCTGCTCAAGAAGCTTTTGTTCTTGGGTTAGACAGCACCATGTGAGATTATCATGACGTTTCGTATGCTCGAATTCGTCGCTGGACAATTTTAGACATTTATTTTTAAGGATATTAGTTGTAAAGATTTTTAAGTTTAATAAAAAGAAAATAGTTTTTTAAAAAGAAACTTTCTGTGCTTCATTTAAAGTTGTTAACCAGCAAAGATCTTCTAAGTACTTTTTTCAACAAAGCGGTGAACGGTTCATATGTGCAAATGTGTTAAGCAAAAGACTTAGGACACGAACGTGATTCTTCAAAACTCTCAACGTTGATATATGAAAGTGTTTAATACAAAAGACTTAGAACTCTAGAACTAAACTCAGAAAACTTATATTTGAAGAATGACTTTGTGTAAATTTTTTTTTGTTTTTGGTTTATTGGTTTGCTGTTGAAAACTTGAGAACTTACAAGCTTAAAAATAACGCTCAATCTTTGCTTTAATTCAAGAAAAAAAATCATGTATTTATTTTGGCTTCATACATTTTATGCTCATATCAATGTCGCTACAAGTCTAAGCTACTAATGTGAAAGTAAAAACTTGAGGTTCGAAAATTCGCGGCCCTGAAATCAGTAAGACATTTTTTAGTTATAAAACAAATAAATTTGAACAACTATCAATGTCAGTTTGCCTTCATTTGAAAGGCGTAAAATTCTCGAGAAGATTTTTTATGCTTTAAGCCACAAATTGATTCAAAAAGCCAAAATTATTTGTTTGTTAAACAGTTTATTTAAAAATACATAAAAATTATTTACAAATTCGGTATGTGATACGTGTGTGTGAGTGAGTGATAAACAATAAGAAAAAAAAAAAAAAACTGAGACGAAGTAGTAAAACGGTGTTTAAATGATTGACTTTGTGATTATATAGAAAACTCATGCGAGAACACGGATAATTTGTACGCAGACTAGAGACATCGCAGCAAACGAAGTTCAACGTGTGCGGCCTAACCAAGGAGGAGCTTCTTCAACTTCTTCAGCTTGAATATCGCTTGCGGATCATGTGGATTGTATTGGTCCGAGTCGCCATACAACTCGCCGGGCAACGACTCATCGGCGGGCACGGCCGCGACCAAAGCGCACACCAGCAGACAGACGAGCAGAGTCTATGGAAGGAGAAGAGTTGGGAGATATATTAAATCCTTACTTTTGGCGTGACTTCCTTGTGCACTTACCAAAGCGAAGAATTTCATTTTGTTGTTGATAATTTGAGTTGTAATGAAGAAGAAACTTTTGCTTTTTAGTTGTTAATCCACAAAGTTGACTGCGCTGACTGCATGGACAATAAGCGAACGCATGCGTTTTTATAGCGCAGACAAGTGTCCAAAAGCGCCTTCGAAGCAGCAACAAAGGGCGAAAGAAGACACATGACACGCCCAGAAAAACGTATGCTATTTTTTTAATATTTATTTATGTACATAAATATGCATAAAAAAACGATCGATAATGTAAAGTGTAAATGAAATGCATGTGTATGCATATCTGTCTGTCTGTCTGTGTGTGTGTTAAGCGTGTATCGGCAAACAAAAAGATATATAAACAAAAAGCTCAAAAAAGTAAATAATTTAATTAAAAAAATGACCACGAAGAAGTCGCAGAGGCTTGAAAGACAAGTTGCGACAAGGCAAGGCAAGCCAAGACGATTCAAGTCAAATCAAGTTGGTTTGGCGAACTGAAAATTCGCAAGGCGCGAAATGTTTTTCGCAGTCGCATTAAGCCAGTCCAAGGGCCAAGTCAAAAGCGCGTTTTACTGCGTCAATTTGCTGTCGTTTCTTTGCTTGTCGAACGACTTTTCACTCCTCTTTGCAACTGCAACGAAACATTCGCCATCTCTGTCACACACATGCATTGGCAAAGCGCAGTTTGGCTGTCATTTCTGGTCATCACAACTTTAAGTATTGTGATCAAGTTGTACAACAAAACATAAAATCAACTGAGCGCGTTTAGTGAGGACTCAAGTCTTGCCACCGCCGCCGTCATGAACAGATTAATTACTCACTAATTAAGACAATTTTTGATGTTTTGTGCAAATAATAAACAAAAAGCATAATTAAAAAAAAATATGTATCGCAAAAATTTACAGCGATTTGAATGAAGTTGTAAAGATGCTTGCCCGATGTGTGTCAGCAGTTTCACGCCCTTCTCAGCTAACGAAAACAGCGATAAAAACAACAACAATAAAACAGTTGTCGCGCTTGAGCGTTACAAGTCAAATAATTTATTAGCTTAATTGAATTGGCCGTGAGTGCAAAACACACACACACACACTCACTCAAACAGACAGATAGTCGGCGACTTTGGCTTTATCAGCAAGCGTTGAAAATGTCATTTGCTCATTCATCTTCAATTCATTCAACGCTTTATGTTTTTAACTATTCGATTTATCATTTTTTTCTCACAATTTAATTTGTTGTCATTTTTTCAATCAAACATAAACGCTTTGATTTGTTAGTGATGAATCGATCATGAGTTGTGCATCATTGTCAAAGACTTGTATCGCTTGCTTTAACAGAGAAAATTGATATCAAAATATGTTTAACCATTTGACTTATGGTTTTATGTTCCGTCATTACAAGCTACCAATATGATCTTATAACTATATTGTTTTTTTCAAGCAAATGTTATGTTGTTCAGTGTAACAGAGAACACGCAAATACTCGTCCCAAAAGTATCACTATTCTGTAAACAAATACGCATATCGCCTCATCACTAGCTCAGCGCACCTGTCACGTTGAGTCGCGCATTTTGATTGTTTCCCAAGAATGCTGTTTATGCAAATCGCGTCGCTAAACCAATTTAAAATAAATCGGCCTATATGAGTCTATGCATAGATTAATGTTTGTTTCCGGTTTTATCGACGCTTGTAAATCTCAGCTGTGCTAATGATGACGCACTTTTATGGAGATCACGACGAAGATGATGATAATCATGATGATGATCTCGATGACGATGACTTGCTGAAATGAACAAAAGCTTTGAAAAGCAATAAAAATATGAACTAAAAAGTCAGTTTGGCCTTTGGAAGTGTTTGTGCTTTGGCGAGCATAGGTCTTCCCACCTGTTAATTCATGCATTGATCGTCTAATAACTCCGTTGTTGTTGTTTTTATTGTATTTTATTGTAGACCCATCGGCTTTCAGAAGTGCTAAATATTGACGTTGAATCTATAATTGATTTGTGCATTGGACTTTTTTTTGCTTTGCTGTTTTGTGTTTTTAGGTGCGAGTTTTGACGACATTCGAGAATTCGATTCGATTTGAGTTGAGTGGTCTTGAAATGCGGTTTTGCGCTTATGTAAAGCTTACTTAATTTCCATGATGTGCTTAGAAGTTTACATTTCGTTCATTGTTTGCTTTTGATTAATGGTAATGGCCGCGCTTGACACACAAAGCAACGCAGACATTTACAAATTGAGGCGCGGAAGTCTAGAATCAGGAAACCGATCGCCGCCTACTTGGCAATGCTTTAGGCGAACGACGCGTAAAATGTTTGACTCAACGCCCTCGAAAAGCGGGGCGCACATAACTCATGTCAGGCAAATTGCTGAGCGATAAAGATCGGAGCGCAATGAGTCGCAATGTTTTGTTAGCCCGAAAACAATGCAGAGCCAGAGCTCGTTAACAGAGCCACAAAGCTGAAGTCAAAATGCTCAATTATCAAAGCCAACTTGGCTTGACTAATCAGGCGGCAATTGTGCGTTGTAAACTTGGTCAAAATGGTTGTTGTTGTTAGTGTCATTGTCATGGGTCAAGCGTAATGTCGTGCACTTACATTTTGTTCATTTTTCTCACTTCTGCGCATTGTGTAAGTTGTATTCGGTGTAATCATCTGTCTTGCCATACAACTCAGTTTCCTTGCAGGTGCCTTTGCGCATTGAACTGTTCTCATCGCAGTCATTTGTGCCCGATGACATTAAAGTCATCTTCAGCATTGAACAATCGACATATCTCGATTATAACCTCACAATTGAGGAGCAATTTCCCGGCAAAATACTCATGAATGTCTTCGTCCGTCAACTGCTCGATGTGCCGGGTGCGCCGCCTAGTAAAAATTTTATGAAAATTCGTAATTTGGACTTTTGCAAAGCGCTCGAGTCGTTGCGTAATCTAACAACAGAGCATGTCCACGGCACACATCTCGTGCCAAAGTCCTTTCTGTCCTCGTGTCCGTTAGTGCCGGGCTTCTATTATCTCAGATCGGCCGTTGTGGATTTGAATGCGCTGCCGAATAATATACCCGACGGACGCTTCTTTCTGCTCATGGAGTTGATACAAGTCTATGAGGAAGTCACTTTGCTGTTGAATGTGAAAATAAAGTTCTTAAAGTATACGCCAGAGGGCGTGCACGTGTCACCGGTTTGGTTAGTGCACCCAAAGGTCAGCGAAGAAGACGAGTCAGAGGCAGAAGAGAATGAAACAGAGGGGCATGAGAAGAAGAGCGTTGAAAATGATGCTACAGATGATCAAGAAGAAGAAGATGATCAACAGACAACGAATGATGAACAGGCCGACAATGCAGAAGAGCAAACGAAACATGACAGCGCTGAAGAAGAACAGGATGAAGATACTGACAAAAACCCAAAAGAAGTAGAAGACGATGACAAAGAAGTTGAAGGTGAACAACAGGATAAAGATGATGACACTGAGCAGCAAGAAGAGCAGGCGGCGAATGAAGCTGAGGAGGAAAGCATGACGGAAGTTGTCAGTGAGGCTTGATAGTTTATAATCATGTTGATGCTAATGAAGATGTTGAGTATGATAATAATGATGTTGAGCACACACATGCTATATTTCAGTTAACAAGTCAACTGAACTTGAACCAAAAAACCAACAAAACCAAAAACAGTAAAAGGTTTAATTAAAATAAGGTGAAACAAAAACTTTCTGTAAAAACCAAAGTAAAAACCACGAATACGTATAAAAGTGCGCATAAATTTCGAACGTTTTATTGCATGAAAAAAATAATGAAAGAAAAAAAACAAACAAAAACCCATAAATAAGAAACAAAAAGAAGACAGTCAAGTAAACAAGTGAAAGTGACGTAATAAGCGGCAAAAGGGCAATCATTCAACAAAGCGCAACAACAACAATGCATGCATGCAGAAGTAGCTACAATAACAACAACAACAACGACTACAACAATGTTGGCCACAATCAGCCATAAACGAAGCCTCCGTCAGGCGTGTGCGGCAACTTTAAATGCAAGTTTGGTTAACCGCGTGTTTTACAGCTTTTTTTAACATTTATTTATTTTTTTTTTTTGATTTTTCTGGTCTTTTCTGCATTTTCAATTCAATGTCAGCTGCTCGTAAAAACAAAAAACGTCTCTTGAATGAAACGCACAAATTTCGAAACTTGCCAAAGAGCATTAAAAACAGAAAAAAAAAAATTAAAATCAGATTAAAGGAGCTGTGCCGTGAAACTTGTTATTGCCAAAAAGAAAAAAAAAACCAACAGAGATGAGTGAATGCTTTAACACTAAAAATAATATATGCTACAGTGAAGGCACAGAAGTGTGCACAGCTAGCGAAGTCATGTGTGATTGATGCTCATTACTTCTTAACACTTAATATTAAGTACGCCTATGTTACATGGCGCCACGCAACACATGCGACAATTGAGTGTTTGAGTCTTTGAGAAAGTGTTGCTTTCGTTGTTTAACGCCAAATTATGCCAAAATAGTACGTTTAACTTAAAAATGTTGCAATTTTCGTTTGCTCATGTTTATATTGGTTCAGGTCATGTGTTTATCACAGTAGCAGCTTCTCACTACAGCTACTCGCTATATCGGTCTGTTGCTGCCTTGAAACCTTGAAATTCATTGCATTAAGTATTATTTCATGTTGTAATTTTACATTGCAAATTGCACAAAAGTAAAAAGTGCAAAGGGCAGCGGCCGTGGGGGTCTTGTATACATTATGACTGTTTCCTCCTTTCGTGAGTACAGCACGCATAATAAAACTTTAAAATATTCATACATATATGCTTACAAGCAATATATTAAACTATCAATCAATAAATCTGCTGAGCGATTGCTTGAACATGTTAATTAAAGTTTAAATAGAAGCAGAAAAAAGGTTAAGAGTAAAAAACTCGTTAATGCATGAGAGCATAAAACAAACACTCACAATTATGTACAATATGCAAAATTTTGTTAATTGAATATGGAAAAAAAGAAGAAGCAGAAGATTGAATAAAAAACGCAACGAGCTTGTATGTGTAAGAAATCAATTAGCAGCACAAAACATTTTGGTAGCAGATCGTGGCTCAAGGCATGTGTATGTGCGGTTGGCGAATATGCTTTCAATGCCGGACAGACAGACAGACTGTGGCCGGACGGACATGGTCAGTGAAACTGCAAAAATTGCACTAATATACAATCACCGTAAAAGAATAGTGCAAGAGAACAAGAGTAATACAAAGAAAGCAAGCAAGCAAAAGTAGCTAAGAAGAAGAGAAGTTTAAAGAAGTAGAACATGGTGGGGGGGAAGAGATGCTTTTGTAACCGCAGCTGCAAAATTTATGCATGAAAGCACGCAGACAATGCATTTGACGTTGCACTGTGAATGGCACACGGCTTGCGTTGAGCTGAGCAAGCGAGATAGCACATAATGTGCGCTGCAAGCGTGCAAAAGAACAAATAGCTGCACATGTGTGTGTGTGTGTGTTTGAGCAAGTGTAAGCAGCGTTAAAGCTGAAAAGGCGATGCGGCAAGCAAGCAAAAATTTGTGCAGCACTTTATGAATATTTATAACAAAATGATGTATGGCAGCTGCAATTTAATGTTAAATGCATGCCAGCAAAGCGGCTGCCGTATGTGTGTGCGTGGGTGAGTCGGCGAGTGTGGCAATGGAAATTTATGCTTGCATACATACATACATATGCATATGCGTATGTGAAAAAGCGAAATTAACGGAACACAAAAGTAGTTTAGCTATGAAAGTGAAATGTTAAATTTTGCATTTTGTTATAAGACGATTTTTATAATGTTCATTTCGTTAGCGCTTACGTAACACACACACACATGCACACACTCTTTCAACTTAATAAGAGTTTAATGCATTGTACAACATTAAGCCTTATGTGCTTTTAGCCATCAAAACCAAATTTGTCTCAACAAATGTCAACGTTGACATAATTCATGTTCATGTCAATGTTCGACATTTGCCATTCAAACGTAATTTTGCAAAATATCTTCAAAATTGTTATTATTATTATTATTGCTGTTTGTCTTATGAAATCTTTCGTTTTGCATTAAATAACATTTATGCATTTCTCTTTTTGTTATTGTTATTTCGGTTTTGTGTGCTTGAACGCGTCGTTTCTTTTTCTTCTTCTTATGCTTCGTTTTACATTGGCGGCGCGAACTGCCAACTGCATTCAAATTGCGCATGGCACAAATAACACACATTAATGACAAAACTGCAATTACAACAACAACAACACAAGTGATCAATACAATTTGCGCGTAACTAAAAAAGAATTGCTTGTTGACCTTTGCTGTTGCTCGCCACGTGCGTAACGAATAATTAATGTTGGTAATTAATGACACTTTGTGTTTGTGTGTGTGTGTGTATGCGTTAACGATGCGTTAATTATGTCAATTACATTATTGCAAAAAAAAAAAACCAATAATAATAAAGTTTTCATTATTTGCCAAAGCTGACAAAGTCAAACAAAAAGCTTTGCAAATTTTCTATAAAAAGTCACTTTGTCCAATGAGCGACAAAATAATGAATTATATCATTACATTTTGTCTCTTTTTCTTACAATAACAATATAGGTAAAGCAGAAGTAACGAAGCAGAAGAAGAAGACCGCAAAAATGCCAAACTGTCCAAGTGACAACAATAGTAATATAAATGCGTATAAAAGTGGTCCATGAGCCCTTGAACTGACAGCGACGCTTAGACTTGACGGCGCTTGGCTTGGCTTTGCGTAGACTGGCCACACACACACACACAGACACAATAGTAATAAAAAAAAAAGAAAAAAATGTTGAACAAAGAAATTCGTAAAATGTTTTTGAAGTTTCCGCAACAAGCAAACAATCAAGCAAACATTTTTTTTGTCACTCACACACTCGCCCTCTCTTTCTCGCTTTAGTGCGCTTTTAACATTTTCGTTCGAAAAATATTTTTCCCACAATAAATTATCATAAAAATGGTTTAGAAACTTTTTTATTGCATTTTTTGTTTGTTTGTTTTTATTTTGTTGAAATTTGTTTGTTTGTTATTGTTTTTTCTTCTGTTTTGCTTCAATTTTTTGCATTTTGTTGTAATAAAAGTTTTTAATGTAAAGCTTTAACCTTTGTGCATGTTGTGCATGTTCGCTTGTGGGCGTGGTCAATTGTTGTTGTTGTGTTTAGTGGAGATATCAAAAGTTTGTTTTGACACTTCATTGATTTTTGGCTTAAATTTTTATAAAAAAACTAATTTATGTTTTTTACTATTGAATTGATTTAAGTTTGCATCAAAAAGACTTGCACATGTGCTTAAATTAAGCAGTAAACAACGCTAAAATATTAACAGAAATGCGCTTCATGCATTTTGAGTTAAAATAATACCTTAAGCGCTTTTCTTTTCATAATTTTCAATAAATATTACAAAACAAAGAAGAAGCGATAAAAAAAACAACAACAAAACGGTCCATTGTGCAGCACTTCATCAAATTTGCCACTCAGTCGGAGGTGCACAAACAATAAAGCAAGAGGAAAAGCAGAAGCAAAAGAAAAGAGAAGAAAGGAAATCAATTTATATAAATTCAGCTGCGCTTTTGGGCCTTCTTTTTCTTCTGCTTCTTCCTCGTCGTCGTCGTTGTTGTTGACGTTGTTGTTGTCGTTGTCTGCAAATGCCAACACAGTTTCCGACAGTCTACTGCAACTATGTTTATTGGCAAGCATGCACTGCACCCCCTCGTAAGGCGGCACCCACACGTCCCTGCTGAGACGGCTGACGCTGACGCTGTCGTTTTGAATGTTTCATGAAGCAATAAGCGCACTAAGGCAACACTGGCGCTGGCGCAGTCTTTCTCGCTCTTTCGCGCTTTGCTTTATAGCTGTGCTTGCTGCGTTCGTTGTATTGCCGTTATTGCTGTTGTTGCCATGACTGTGGCTGTGGCTGTGTTATTCCCACTATTGTCTTTGAACAATGGCAGGTGTCATGCTGCCACAAAAGGTCCCTTTGTGCATTTTACGCGGAATTACCTTAGAATATAAGCAGCCGTGAATGAAGGCAAGTAAGCAACAACGGCGTCGGCAGCCGGCAGCCACAAGCCAAGTTATCTGCATTGTGGCCAAAGGCAAACAAGTTGCGTTCACCTGAGCACGCTCCGTCGCTCCCCGCGCTCAACCGATACAGAAGCAACGGCGACGGCGACGTCGTCATCAGCAGCGTGGCGTTAAAAGTTGATTTAACCGGCAGACGAACAAAAACAAAACAAAAAAAGAAAAACAACGCTAAACAACAACACCAACAGCAGTGGCAACAAAAATGCGAAGCAGAAGAAGATGACGTGGAAAATGCAGAACACATTTTCAAAAGTAACTCATAATTAAGGCTGATGATGAAGGCATCATTCGTTGGTTGGTTGGTTGGTATGCAACGACGGTGTTGCACATTAAAGTTCGTTGCATGCTTTTGGGCGTGCAACACCTGCAACGAACGTGCAACAGCCCCGAACAGCGCACAGCTGAAAAGGTGCAAGAGCAATGAAGCCCCAACCAAAATGGCAACGTTAACGGCGCAGCAAAGTGCTCGCGCGTGGGCGTGGGCGCGGGGGGAGTGCCGGCGCGGTCGTTGCAAGTCGAAAAGTTTCCAAAGTTAAAATGTTTCCTTGCCTTGAGTTTTTTCTCGTTTGCGCATTTGCGACTTTAAACAAATATGCTCAAGTCAGGCGGCCGCCTTTGGCTGAACAAGAAGAAGCAGAAGAAGAAGAAGAAGTCGTAGAAGCGGCGTACAGTGGCGGCCAAAAAAAGGTGGGCTGCTGTGCAATGCCAAGTCAAGTCAACTGTGCCGCCATTTTGTTATTGTTTGTTTGCTTGTTTGAGTCGTTTTTTACCGTTACGCTTTTGCGCTTATTGTTAATTCATGAACTATTCTACTCAAGACGTGCAATCTGCATTAAATTTCATGCATTTGGTCGGTTCGCTTGGCCGGATTGGCTTCACTGCCTTGCTGCCTTGGCTTTTGCACGGTTATGTGCTGTGCCGTGCTGCTTGGCTATGCTGACTTTTGGCCAACATTATGCATTTTGTCTGCTCTTAGTTGAACTTTTCTGCTGCTGCGACTGCTGCTTCTTCTTCTTGTACTTTCATAATTTCTCTCCAAGGCATATGCATAATGAAATGCTGCAAATCATTGCGCTCTGCAACTTGTTTGCTTGGCGAAAATTGCGCTTTTTATTTGTTGTTCTTGCTGTTTTCATTCGTGCCAGTAACCTTCTGGCCAGCTTGCTTCTTTTTCTTCTTCTTCTGCGCTTTGAAATATGATGCACGCGAAAATAAAGACATCGCATCGAAATGTGCATTGAAATTAATATTAATTTTAATGTAATTGCTTTTTTATGCTTTCTTAGCGCTTTGCCCTTCTTCACAGCTCATGTCGTTGGCGCAACTCAATGCGTCATATTAAGCATGCGACCCATCGTCGCTGCCATAAATCTTCAAGTCATTCAAAAGCGACAACAACAACAACAACAACAACAAGGCAGCTCAGCTCATGACAGCTCAGCTTAATTCATCTCACTTGGTGTGCCGCCGTCATGAAGTTCTTTCTGAGTCGTCTTGGCTGAAGCTTTAATTGCAATTAAGCTGCCACGAGAAAAACAAGCCACATGGATTAAAGCAATGCCTCATTCACTGCTTGCCTGCAATTGCACTCCACACACACACACAAACACACACACACACACATGCACACTCCACTCTTGTGCAATTTCAGCCAAGTGTCTTATGAAATTGTTCTTTGTGCAGCGAAACTAATAACTGAGCGCCATCGCTGTCATTATTTATGTTTATGTCTGCACTAAATCATCATGCCCGTCCCTCCCTACCTCCCTCCCTCCCACTGACTGTGTTGATGTCTTGGCTAAGGCAGCAATAAAAAATTAAAGTGCCAACGTGCAGCACTCTCGTAGGCTAAGCGTTGCTTGCGCCACCCAAGTGGGCGTGGCAATTGCATTGCTGAGCTAATTTCCACTTTCATTTGTCATCAAACTAATTTCGCATTTTATGGCAAATAAAAACTATAAAAAAAGTGTTTAATTTCAAAAAGGCTTAAATATAAAATGTAAAAAAGGTTTATAAGGAGAAGAACATCACTTTGCGCTAACAATGCACATCCAAGTCGGTTTGTGCCTGTGCGCCGCCTTCCTTCTCATTCGCCGTGAGCTCATCGAGCAGCGCTTTGAGCAGCAAAATCTCCCTGAAGACGAAGTCCAATTGGCCATCACAGTAGGCGCGACCGCTGAGCCCAAGATCAACCACTGCGTGCGTGAGAAACAGTGAGTGAGTGAGAGAGTGAGAGGAAGAGTGAGAGAGATGACTTACTGCGTCGCTGGCAGAGAATCTCGAAGAGACAATTCAAGGCGTCGAGGGTGCGCTCCTGATCGAGTTGGCTCTGCATGACGAAATTCTTGGCCGTTGCGAGAATCTTCTCCCACTTGAGCACATTGGCGCGCATCTCGTTGTACGAGCGCTCCAAGCGCGACAGGTCCGTCTTCAGGCCGAGCACGGTCAGCGCGGCCTCGTTGGTCGTCTGGACCATGCGTTGCCGCATCAATTCGATCTCGCGCAGCTTTCGTTGCTCCAAGTTGTGTATTTCCACCTGAGCGAGCACTGTGGGCGTACCGTGAAGAGTGTGGAGGATAGTAAGAAGTAGTAGTAGTGTTTACTTACTGAGCGCATCGCAGCGACAGACGCAATCCTTGGTGTCCTGATAGATGTCGCTGATCGCAACGACTTCGTTGATGACCTTCTCGTACTGCTGGAACTTGTCGACCGTCGCCTTGAGCTCATCGCGAAAGATCAACAGCTCCTCGATCGATTTGTGAAAATAGTCGATGCTCTCCTTGTACTGGCCCTGCAGCTCCGTCTGCTCGTCGATCACGGTGGTCGCCTTGTGCCGCTTGTCGACGCAGTCCTTGATGAAGCCGTTGATCCGTATGAAGCGCCGGCGCAGCTTCTCCTGCATGCGATACATGACCTGCGTCCGTCCGAAGTTTGCCGTGCGCAGCCGCTTGTTGTTCGCCAGCATGTTCGCCTGCAGCGCCAGCTGTGCCTCATGCTCGCGCGTGTTCTCAATGAAGAGCATCTCAACGGACTCCTGTGCAATGTCCCAACTCGGCGGTTTGCTGTGGCGGGAAATTCATATATTATTATAACTTTTTTTAACGCCCTCTACTCACACAAAGTATTTGCTCTGCTGCTTCGACTGCAAGTACTCCTCGACGCATGTCTCCGGATTCAGATTCAGTTTGCCGATCACATCGCAAATTGTTGTTGGCTTCCTACGCGGCATTTTGTTGTTGTTTTATTTTATTTTATTTTATTTCCAACTTGGACGTTTATTGTTAGTGTTAATTTGGTGGTTTGTGTTGTTGTAAGTGTAGTTATTATTATTTTTTTTTTAAAGAGTCTTTGCAGCTCTTGAAGAAGTGCTTCTGCTGAAGCGTTTATTATACTGAATGAAAATTGTGAAACAATAAATTGAATTGAACTGAAAAACAAAGCTATACTGTTCAAAAAGTAAGGCATAAGCAAAAAGGTTACAACTTTTCAAGAACACATTTTCAACATTGTATAAACCGATGTCACATAGCATGACATGGCACATAGGTCAATTTGTTTTTGAAATTATCAAAAAAGCACGTATTTTAATATAATTATAATTTATATCATATAACAAACTGCAAGTTGTTTAATGTGCATGGCTATTTTGCGCACTTTAAGCATATTTTAATGCTGTTTTAAGCAAACAAAAAACTTTTCGTGATTTGCCGTTTAAATTGTTTCGCTTTTTAAGTTCTGTTTAACTGAAAGTAAACAACAAGAAGAGCAACAAGAACATTTAATTTCTCTTGCACAGCGAGTTGGCCAACATAATCAAAGCAGCGCCGAAAGTAATATGGCCAAACAAGCCACACGACCGGTCCACCGGTCCACCGCTCGACCGCTCGCATTCTCATTGCGCATTTGGCGTTGAATAAACTTTACAATTTACTCAAAGTGCGGCAAAAGTAAAGCAAAGGCCAAAGCAGCAGCAACAACAACAACAACAAGACTGCCAAGGAAATGAAAGAAAACGAGACGAAACGCGGCGCAAAGTCGAAGTCGACCAGAATCAAAATAAGTCAAGTTAGCGCAAATGTGTGTGTGTGTGTGCGTGTGTGTGTGTACGGGCGCAGGAACAGGCACACAGCGCAACAACTCCGGGGGCCATTTTGTTATTACAGTTGCTGCAATTTCTTGCAACAATTACACAAACAAGACGGCAACAAAAAAACTAAGGAGAAAACGAATCGAAAAAGCATAAAAAACCCAACAACAACAAGAACAACACGTGAGTCGTTAAGAAGAAAAAGTAACACGAAAAAATTGTCGAGTAAACAAGAGGAAGAACTTGTGCAAACGGCAACATTGCAAGTGAAGCTTTTTTGCTGTGCCCGTGTGTGTGTGCGCGTGTGTGTGTGTGTGTGTGTGGCGCACGCTGTTGCTTCAACGAAAATTGTTGCATACTGCGCGGGGTCACGTTGCTTTTTTATTGTCTTGCCTTTCGTGCCGTCGCCGTTGCCTAAGAACATGTCTCTGGGTCGTTTAACGTGTGCCGGCGCAATCACAACATGCCATGCTGTGTGCGGCAGTGAGTGAGCGAGAGAGGGAGAAGGCGAGGGCTGCGACGCGTATACGCATATGCTGAACTACATAGACAAACACATTTGTCTTCCGGCCATGACAGCGACAGTAAATTGAAAATGACGCTTGTCGACTAAAGCGGCAACAACAACAACAACAACAACAGCAGCAATGACGTCAACCATGCTGATGCTGACGCCGACTGCGGCTGCGGCTGCGTCTGCTCCCTTCAGTGCTGCATTTGCAATTCCCGTTACTTGACTCGCATGACTGATTGCAATATGTATGAATGCAGCACGCCCGCAAATTCATGTCTGCCATGTACCGCCACCCTCCCTCTCGCACTTATGGCGCTCTCATGCGGCACACAGCGAAGCCATTTCGGTGCGTTTAACTTGTACTTTGAACTCGGCTTCACTTTGCTCCACATTCTCGCTGTCTTGTTGTTGTTGTTATTATTACTTTGCTCGTCCTTTGTCTCTATGTGTGTGTGTGTATGTGTGTGTGAGTGCATGATTTAACAATGACTCTGTCGCTAATTGTCAATGACTTCCGGCCAAGGCTTCGTTGCATTTTTGGGCATCGCCAAAGTGCTTTTTCAGCGCCTTTGATTGACAATAATCAAAATGGATCTTTTAGCAAACGGCAAACGGTAAATGGCAAATGCGACGTTTCTGCGCCTCAGCTCAGCATGCTTGCATGCATGCGTGCGTGCGTGCGTCATTACTTGTAAGTTTAACTGTTTGAGCGTTTGACGCTCTAATAGAATTTCCTATTGGCATCACTGGCGTTGCAAGCATTTGTGCAACATGCAATGCAAAATGAAGCATTGAATCGATTGTCTGCCACAGGCGAAGATGACAACGATGACTATTACAGGCAGGCAGGCAGTGGGGCAGTGGGGCAAGGGGAGGGGCGGCAGTGAATGATGCACTCAAAGTGGCGAAAAAATAACGGCTTCACAAAGGCAGCAACAATTTGCCTGAGGCAACTACGTGTGCGTGTGTGTGTGTGTGTCAGTAATTGCGGAAAATGAATTAAAGGCAATTTGCAAGCGTTGTTGTTTTTGTTGTTGCTGCAGTTGCAGTTGCAACAATGACAACGACATTGCCAACGATTGAGGCAACAACAATACACAAATAAGCAAAGCCATGTGTGTGTGTGTGAGTGTGTGTGTGCAATGCAATAACAACAACAACAATTGAAAAATACACAACATAAGCGGAAAACATACGTCTGTCTTTCACTCACCCTCACGCCCGCTCTCGGGCTCGCTTTCTCACTATGCGTTTCTATAGCGATACATATGTGTGCCACTGTATATGTATATGCATATATGTGTCTGTCTGTGTGTGTGTGCGTGTGTCTTCTCTGTGGGTCGCGCTCGCATTGCAGGAAATTGTCATTGCCGCCATTGCCGACAACAATAATGAGGCTTTTAGGCAAAGTGTCTGTGTAACGGCAGCTCTACCTCCCTTCCGGCCACTCCCCCGCTCGCCAGCTGTTTGTTACATTTATTAAAACGCTTAAAATCATGCGCAACAATTTGCTAACAAATTTCGGTGCAATGCGGCGTATGCTTAATTCTATTTTAATACATATGCAACAACAACAACAACAACAACAACAACAACCTGTCGCTTGTCAATTTCCGTTTCCGGTTTTTGTAAATAAAACTGCGAAATTTTATCGTTTATGTAATAAAACAAATAAACGCACACAGACACACATGCATTTGCATAATAAATTTGTTTATTGATACGTGCATTCAATTATTTTAATTATTTGAAATTTTTTTTTTTTTTTGCATAATTTCAACTTTATTTTTTGGTCATTGCAAAAACATATCTATTTTGGATTACCGAAAACGCATTTTGCATGTAAAATCGTGCAAAAATATTATATATATTCTTAAATTTTTGCCTTTTCAAATTAAATTCGTTGTGAAAATGCGCACATGTTAATATTTGTTAATTCAAATGTCCAAAATCGTAGCGTTTTTGTGTATTTAAATAAGAAGAATACATTTTTGCATTGCATACTTTTATGCGTTATGTTTTTTTTTTTTTTTTTTTTTCTATTTTATTAAAAAGACATACGAGGTAATCTAAAACCTCTTAATAGTCTTTGTGTCAAAACATTCTGCCTAAAAGGGGCGCGCCGGCTAGCTATAAAGCTTAAGCTTTAACAATTGTTTTTGTGTTGCTTCATTTGATTTAAATAAGAAGTATATACATTTTCATTGCATACTTGTATGCGTTACGATTTTGTGTTGCTTCAATTGTATTTGAATAAGCAGAATATATTTTTTCATTGCATACTCTTATGCGCTGTTTGTTTTTTCTGGCGTTAGTTGACAAGAGTGACGGCCTGATATTTGTGTGGCGCGCGGACATGTGTCAAACTTTGCTCTTAGGCTTCAAAGTCACTTGATGTCGTTTGCAAGCAAAGCAAGCAAAGTCGCGCATGCTTTGACTCTGTGGGCGATGCCACTTGAGTCTCACTCGCTGCGGCAATGGCCACTTGTCTGTAGTTTGACACTGGCAGCAGCAAGCGTCACTGGAACAACATTAGCTTGCACAACAACAAGAACAACCGAGTGCCAAAATGTCAGTTGCAAACAACATGCCAGTTGTCAATGTCATAGTCATCATCCTCGTCACCCACAACAACACCAACAACAACAACAAGCACACTATGCTGCTCATCATCATCAGCGTCGCACTCAGACTTCGGCACAGCGATGATGCTCTCATTGCTTCAGCGCCATAAAAATGTTGTCGCAAACAAATGAGAGATGAAAAAATAACAAAAAAAAAAACAAAAAAGAAGAAGAAGAATAGTGTCGTTTTTGATAAAACAGCGAAAATTGTTAAGTGAGGACAAGTGGCGAACATTGCAGACCAGCCAACGCCATCAATACGGACAGAGGGAGTGGCCGTGCAACAATGATGAGTATTTTTGGTTTGTGCGCTTGTTAGTGCATCTGTGTGTGTGTGTGTCTGTGTGTGTGTGAAACATTAACAAAGCAACGCGGAAAACTTCAACCGCAGCGTCACTGTCGACAACAACAACAACAACAACCCGTGGTCAATGGAACAACTTTAATGCATTCACGCATTTCAAAGCAACAAACATGCGACATTTCAATATTTAATTGCGTATTTCGTTAGCAAAGTTATTAAAATTGCAACGATTTGAAAACATGAACATTTTTTGAAAGGTTTTTTGGATTAAACGCAAAAAAGAACATACAAACAGAGAGACAGACGGTCAGACAGACAGACAAGCGCAACAAACAAGCCAGAGTTGCCATGCAACAACTTTGATTTGTATAAGAAGCGTTCAATATTTGTGGGCGGTTCCGCAAACAGAAGACTTTCGCAGTCTAAGAGACCGTCAGTGAATCCGTCTGTCCGTCTGGCAGTCAAGTGACAGCAATTGATCGCAGACATTATTGCTTCATTGTCAAGTGGCATCTTTCGAAGTCGCACGCAAATGATAAAAAGATAAGCACAAAAAAGGCAGAAGAAGGCAAGGGGGGAAGGAAGTTTCGTGGCAACTTTTATGTTTGGTGAGAAACGCATGGCTTTTCTGGCTTGAGCAGAGCAACAGAGATGATTAAAAAGTTCACTGCTTTACTGCTTGAAGTGTCAATGGCGTCTTCTTCTTCTGCTCACTCGTCTGCCTGCCTGCCTGCCTGCCCTCCTTACTGTCTCAAAGTTTCCTTGCTTTGAGTGCGCTTGACTTCACTCGAAGCTGTTGACATAAGCGCTTCGTAATCTATGCGAAACTCATGTTCAACGCGATAATGTTGCTCATGCTCAGCGTCGTTGTGGTTGCTGCTCTTGGCCTCTCAGTTGAGTTGTGCAAGTCCTGTTGCATATTTTGGCACTAAGCGAGTGTTGCAAGTTGCGAGTTTTGGCTTTTAAGCAACGTCGACTTTAATAAGTTGCTTCAGTTGTTGTTGTTGTTGTCTCTTGCTGTTACAGATTTGTCTCTTTCTTGTGGCAAACTCAAAATCACATACAACATGACGTATGCGTAATGTTGAAGCTGCTCTTTGGGCGTTAATCATACGCCACGTGTGCTCTGATTTGCTTAGCCTTAAAATGCGTAATCTTCTTCAATAAAAGTGCACTTTAAAGCACTTCTATGCCTTAAGTAAGCAAGCGGGACAAAATGTTGCAAATTTAACTCAATTTCAAATCACGCATACGTCACGTTGACGTTCGCTCAGCAAAAAAGCGTTGCAGTTCAAGGAAGTTGGTCAAATTCGCTGTTATTGCAGTTTTGATAAAAGTTAACAAAAGGAAGTGTAAAACAAAACAACAACAACAACGACAGCAACAACAACAACGAAAAAACGCAGTGTGCCAAAACAGTGAAAAGCAAATAAACAAGTGGAAAACGAAATGCGAAGAAAAACAAGTGTTAGTGTTGCCATATTTTTTCCATTATGGCACAAAAGCATAACTTCAGCTTTGCTGCAACAACAGTGCGTGCTTTGTGTGGCGTTGGGGTGAGGGTGAGGGGCATGTGTGTAGGAAACTTGTCATAGATCAGCGTAGAATATGACATGAAGTGCACTCTGCTGCTTCTTCTATGCTTTTTTAGTTGTTTGTTGTTGTTGTTGTTGCTATCTGGTCGCAGGCGATTTGTGTTACAATGCTGTGGGTGGGGCAAGGGGTGGTGCAAACAAAAAAGAGATGACACTGACAAGGCTTGTCAGAATGCCAAAACGCCTACAACAGCGCGCAGCCTATGCGTGTGTGTGCGTGTTTGTGTGTATGTGTGTGTGAGACACATTCACACTCACTTATATTTATGAAGGCAACAACAGCAACAACAACAATGGCAACGTTGTGGCATAGAACAACAATAGAAACGACAACAATAACAAAACACACACACACACACACACACATGTATGTTTGTATGTATGCGTGTGTGTGGGCGTGTATAAGCAGCGGCACTAGAAAAACTATGGCAACACTGTCAAATGATGAGTGCAAGCAAAGCACGAAAAAAAAACAATGCAAACAAAAACAACAACAAAAACAAAATGAATTTAAAAGAAAACACAAAAAAAATTATATTCGCTCAAATAAAAAATACAACAAATTATACAAAAACAAAGCATTTGTTTGCTGCTTGTTGTGACAGTGTTTTTATTGTCGTCATCATCGTTGTTGCTGTTGTTGTTGCCACTGTTGCCATTATTTTGCATGCCTCGTGTTGCAACAAAAGAAACAAAACAAAGCATCAAAAAAAGAAGAGATTTTCGTTTGTTTTATTATTAGAGAGTTTATTGTTATTGTTGCTGTTGTTGTTGTTGTTGCCTGCGTTTTTGTTTCTATGCGCATAACTTTGCTCAAGTATGCAACTTTATCATTTTGATTTAAATGTTTCTGTTTCTGTTACTGCCGCAGCAACAACAGCAATAACAACAACAACAACAACAGCAGCAGCAACATGTCAGCATTGTTGAGTAGCTGGCGTGCCGGACTGAGGCGAGCGGCGTGCGGCACTCGAGTCAAGTCGAGTTGCCACCAATGAGCATGAGCATGGACGATGGCATGACTTCTGTGGCGTAATTTGTAGGCGTGCATGAACAATGGCCACTCTAACAATAACAACAACAACAACAACGAGTGTTGAGCACTTGATGCGCACTCGAGACTTAACGCTTGCCTATCAAAGAGTTTTCGTAAAAGTTTGTTTACGCTTCATTTAAGCTGAAATTTCAGTGGCTTCTGAGCACTGTTTTGGCTTATGTGCTGCCTAAAGACAGTTTTGCGGTCAATTCGCTTATAATCAAATCAACACGCTGAGCTAAGACAAACGCCAACGTTCAATGCAAATACCGTTGTCTGTGGTCATGGCTTGAGCGTTCAATTTCATGCTGCGTGGCGTTGAAAATGCATGCCATGCTGTAAGCGCATTGAAAGGCAATCGAAAGAGCGCACACAACGAAGGGGAAATGCGCGAAGAGTAACAAAGCGCAGCAAAAGAGTGTAGCGGAACGATTGGCATGAAACACGCAAAGAGCAAGTGTGCGAAACGATTGGCAATGGCACATGTCTCTTAGTGGAAGGCTTGAAGAGCAGGCGGACTGGAACAATGCTGACTTCCCATGTGGCAGGACGCTTATTTATTTCCGTTTTATTCGAAATCTTATTTGCCGCAAAATTGAATTAAAATTGATTGTGTGCCTTAACAACAACAACAACAACAACAACAACAACAACAACAACAACAACAACAAAAGGGCAGAGTAAGTTGACAAAAAGTAGCAAAAAAAGGAGTATAAGTTCTGGGCGCAAAAATTTGAAGGCGCTGTGTAAATAGCGTTGCATACTTTTCGGCTGCCGTAATTAAAAAGCAACAAGTATGAAGGGTTTTGTCTTTTTATTTCATTGCATTTGTAACTATTAAGTTTATTTGAAGTTTCCTTTGGCGCAAAAAAAGAAGCAAGAAGAAGAAGGAAAATAATACGACAGAAGTATAAAAATAAACGAAAACTCATTAAATTTCGTTTAACTCGCGCAGTTGTGTCTGTGATTGTGCATCTGTGTGTGTGTGTGTGTGCGTCCGCGCTTTGGCAATGTTAATGGCATGAATTGCGCCCCTAGAAGTATGCAAATAATTGCATTGGCATACAATTTCAGTCGCAGTCTCAGTTTCTGTTGCCGCTTCAACTTCAACATTGCTGCTTCTTGTTGCTGTTGTTGTTGTTGTTGTTGTTGTTGTGCTTCTGCTTGTTGTCATTTTCATTTTCATTTGAAACTCAGCTTTCGGTTTATCTTTTCACTTCTTTTGCTTCATTTATTTTCTTTCTATTTTTTTCGCAGTTGCCCCGCCCCCTGCCCTTTTTTTAGTGTTTGTTGATTTGCGTTTTTTGACTGCGCGTTTGAGTACGAAATTGCTTCAGTGCCGTTTACCGTTAGCCAAGCATGATGGGGGGTGGAGGAGGGGCGCACTCACTTTTCATGTTGATTGCTTGCAATGGGTTTTTTGTTTTTTTGTTTTTTGTTTTGCATTTTGTTGCTATTTAACATAAATGCAGCGGAAATATCATCAGTCGTCTGCGCTCGTTTGCCACTTTGAGTGCTTTTACTTTTGGGCCAAAACAGAAGCTAAAACCGAAACAGAAGCTAAATGCACCATTAGACTTGTGCTTTTCTTAAGCTTTTAGTTGCCTTTGAAACTGCTGGCAGTCGCGTTTGCTATCTTCAAGGCTATTTGGGTTAATTGCGTAAGCGTCTGATTGGCCTGAATGCGCCAGCAAGCGTCAAAGCACGCAGCAATGCGACGCAGTACTGCAACAGTTGTGCATGGCGTGGCATCATCATTATGTTGATTATTATTATTAAAGTAAACCCGAAATTAGAGGCAGGCAAGTTAAGTCATTTGCTAAGAGTAAATTACGTCAGCTGCAATCGGAAATGAGCTTCAATTATGATTTATGCATTTATGCACACACGCACACACACACAGACAGACACACAGACAGACAGACAATGGTCAGTGCAATTGCCAGTGAAGCAATGAGTTTGGCAAAGGCATGTCTGAGGCCAACTACGAACCTAATTATACACGTTCACTTCCTTTCGCACGCATAACTCAACATTTGCGGTTACATGGCTGTCTTCTTCTTCTTCATGCATGTCCTGTGTGTGTTTGTTTGGGCATGTTACCTGCGCAAATCATACGCACTTCGATAGCCTTGGCCTGCGCTCAGCTTCAGCTTCG
Source organism: Phortica magna (assembly GCA_037044515.1). Taxonomy (NCBI): domain Eukaryota; kingdom Metazoa; phylum Arthropoda; class Insecta; order Diptera; family Drosophilidae; genus Phortica; species Phortica magna. The sequence continues at coordinate 188,029 of JBAMBP010000519.1, forward strand.
GTTCGTTCGGTCTCATGTGTGTTGTTGTTGTTCTTGTTGCGCCCCAAAAACTTAGCCAACTTAATTTGGTTTATTGGACTTGGCTGTGCTGCCCGTTGGTCCTCTGGCGCATCCTTTGGTAGCTTGTCGTGCAGTCGCTTGCCATAACATTTGTAACAAGTCATCAACGTTCGTGCCGTGCAAAACCAAAGCAAAGCAAAGCAAAGTGAGCCAAAATTGTTGTAAAGTGAAGTTCTAATCGACTTGCAATGTTGCATTAACTGACAAAGTGCTGTTCAAACACACACACGCACACACGCACACGCACAGAGCTAAGCTGTCGTTGCACGCCTTGGCAGCTTTTCTGATTTTCTGATTTGCTGCTTGTCGAGACTTGTCTTGGCTAATTTATGATTTTCTTTAAGTGCATGTTAATTAAATAAGCCAGAAAATCAATTATTTTATTATTTATGCATAGCTTATTTAAAACGCACTGTGTGTTTGTGTAGAAGTTGTTTGTTTGTTGTTAAGTTGATCAAAAATTAAGCATAAGTTTGTAAATGTAGCAATTTCCGTTTGCCCGAAAAAGTAGGCAACAACTTTTGTGCATTGCCATACAACAGACATAAAATGTGTGGCTGCAGTGTTGGTCAATATAATCATGTGATTGTTTATCGGTTTGTCGGTCGTTCGGTCGTTTGGTCGGTCGGTCGTCGTTTCGGTTGTCTGTTTGATTCGTGGGCTTGATTGCTTTAATGTTTGATTACATGTTTCCAACGTGCAAATATACAATTTCGCATATGAAAGTCAGATAAGCATTTGCCGAGCAAACCGATGGCAATCGAAGCACGAAATTGTTGTATAGTTTTACAGTTATTATGTAAATTGCCATTGTGTATGCTATATGCAGGTATGTGTGTGTGTGTGTGTGCGTGTTGGCTTGCTTGCAATTGCAACAATTTGGGAAATGCCTTAACCACTTTTCAACTTATTTGTGGCTTGTTGCATTTTCTAAATTTATTTGCGCAAATTTAATACAAAATTCATGCGATTTCAGCAGAGGTGTGAATCGATGATGACTTCGGCTGACAGCTTACAGCATTCTTTTTTCACCTCCTCATTTCAGCCTTGCGAAATGTTTGCAAACAAATCGTAATTTGTATGAAAACTGTTTAACAAAATATTTATACTTTTTTTTTTAAATTGAACTTTTTGCCAATAAATGTTTTTTTGTTTGACTTTAAATGCGCAAAAAAGAGCGCAAAAATTCATTGGAAAACAGGAAGCGGCGCGCAAATAAAACAATAATGAAATTTTAGCACTTCCGGTTTGATTATTTTTTATTATTGCGAAAAATTTAATTTCAATTTAAGCTTTAAAATTAAAGTTTTATCAAATAAAAGCAAAGTTCGAATTTAAAAGCTTCATTGCAATTGTTGAGCGTTGATAAAAAGAATTTCAGACATTTTTAAATAAGTCAGTAATTATGTTTTTCAATATTTGAGGTTTTGCTCCTATGTTACACAGCAACGCACAGCATTCTAATATAAAGCGCCAATACAAATTTATTATGCGTAACTGCTGTATGTGCTGTGTGGCCCAGTGTAACATGAGCGCTTGCACGTTTGTTACGTTTTGGCACAGCCTTAGCAGAAAGTTTGTATAAGAAGAAGAGCACGCCATACGAGAAGCAAGATAAGTCCAAATGGAAAAAATGAACATGAAACAAAAGACACAACGAAGCGGCGAGTATTCAATCTTAACTTGCTTTATGTAAAGCCATAAAGGCATGCAAACATTGCCCGCCCAAACGGACTTTCATCGAAATCGATATCAATTACGTTTGCATTTAATATTTTACAATTTGTGTGTTTCGTCTGCGAAAGCAATCACAAGTAAGAAATCATGAAATCATGAAAATTAAATGTAATTTATAACGCTGAGCATTTTTATTGGCATTGAAATGTTTCCGGCATTGCAACATTGTCCTTGCCTTGCTGTTGCCTTACCTTGCTGACTTCCACGCCAGGAGCATCAGCAGCAGCCGAATCACAATCAATTAACTTCAACTCGATTCAACGCACAAACACACACACACACAGACACACAGACACACACACAGATAGCTCGCGCTATGCGTTCAAAATGCTCAAGTCAAATGGTCCGTGTTAATGGCTGCAAAAAACAGCAGAGGAAGGCGCGAAGGTGGCACGGCTGACTTGCCTGGCTTGCCCTGGCTTGGCGAGGCGAGGCGCGCTAAGCGGATAATCAGAGGAACAACGATGCGATTATTATGCCGCTGCACACAGTTACAGATACAGATCAGAGAGACACACACACATGCTCGCGGAAGGCAACGGCAATGGCATCGACATTGGCATCAATTACAGTTACATAATCACGGCTGCCGTTGTTGACTGCACATCTTCTGCTGCTGCTGCTTCTGCTTCGAGTTTTTCCATTTCATTCAATAGCATTTTTTGTTGTTTTTGTTTTTTGTCTCTCCGATGAGTTCACTTTTCACGTATTCTCGCACTTTTTTCCCACAACACTTTCATTATGGCTGCGCATATTTCACGCTGCAATGATTCGTTTCCGCTTTTGTACTTTTATATCTTTTACACGTTTGATTGCTTCTGCCGCAGGCAACATTCAGCAGACAGACAGGCAGCCAGAGAGACGGACAGACAGATAGATAGACAAGCAGGCAGTTTGCCGTGAAGATACATTACATTGTCGCAGTGATGTCGCTGCGCGCGCGTCGTGTGTTGCCTCAGCAGGATGTGCAACGGCAATTGAGCGAATAAGTCAGACGCTTGTCAACTGCATTAAGCCTATTTGTCAATTATGGTTTTCAGTGTTTGTGCGCAGCGTTGCCAAGTGCCGCTTTGCAGTGTTGGCAAACGGCAAAATGCGAAAATGGGAAAATGGCGTGACTCAGCTTGGCTTGGCAGTAATGACATGACTGCGCCAAGGCACATCAACTGACTGCCTTTAATTAGACAACGGCTCGGCCGTGTGGGCGTATGAGTTATATTGATTTGTGCATCATTAAATTCGCTGTCATAGAAGCGTATTTTGTGTTGCAGCCACAAATCAACATGTGCGTGACAGGAGGCATATGAGAAACAGATGAGAATGACTGAAAAGTATCATCATCAATAAATAAAAAGCAACAATCAAAATTAATGCATGCAATCAAAATCAATAGACTTTTCTCCATGTGACGAGCGTACAATAACAATAACAACAACAGCAGCAATGGCAACCATAACAACAACAATTGATATGCGATTATGAAACGCATTTGGTCTGCTGGTCTGCTGGTCTGTTGGTCTGTGGTGTTCTGTGTCACTGTCACATTTGCGATTGAGTGTCACTTACACGCACACACACACGCACACAGAGGCATAGCGCATAGCATGCCACAAACAATTTCAAATTGAAATTTGCATGTGACAATTGTGTTTGTGTAATTAGACCGCATAGGCTCAAAAATTGGTCATCATCGTCAATGTCAGTTCGTTGCAAAGCGACCACAGTGTTAACAAACAAATTGTCCAAATGATTGCCCAATTGACAGGCAGTCATACACACACACACTGACAGCTACGATTGAGTGCTTCAAGCCACATAGCACTTGACAAAAGGACGTCTGTGCAGAGCAACAAATCGCAAAAGCATTTTCCACATAGTTCAATCATTCAAATGTATTCATTTCAACATTGACTACTTTTCAGCTACTTAATCCTTTTATTTGTATTAACACTACACGCATGTATCTCTGTGTGTGTGTGTGCGTGTGTGTGTGCTGTGTGTTTGTACATGTGCAAGTTGGCTTTGAATTTCATTTTGCGTTTATAAATTGACAAAATGTCACACTTGTCATTGCCTTCGTGCTGCCTCCGTCTGTGTGTTTATCTATGTGTGCATGTGTGTGTGTATCGAGCAGCCAGTGGAAAAGACTTGTATAAATTGCAAAGTGTCGGAAAATACATTTTAAAATTGTTATTAAAAATACAGAATTTGCATCAATAAGACTTCTCATCGAGAAAAGCAATTTTGGCTATTTATTTATGACAGTTTTGACGTTTGTTGACATTGTTTGTGTCAAAAGTCAAGTCAGGAATAATTCTTTAATAAACAAGTGAGACGAAAACTGATGAAAATAGTATTTAAACATATTTAAGCAATAAAATCTCCTATGCACTTAAGCAATAAAGGCAAACATAAAGCGAACAAAATGATATTAAAAAAATTGAAATTTTAATTTTTATTTATATTAATACAATTTTATAGAATTATTTTTGTAAAGCGTGCATTTACATCTATTATCCAATTTAAGTAATGAAGTGCCGCAAGTAATGCCTTTGCTTCAGCATGACATAAGTCAAGGCAACGTTGTATTAATACTTCCGTGCACCCAAGTCCTTCCGAAAGAGCACAGCGACGCCCTCTGTTAACAAGTTTAATAAGCTTCCCCGGAACACAAGCAAGCTACACAACGCCACAGTTTAAAATGGCGCTTTTTGTAACTGTTCTTGCCATAATATTTTCTGTGTACTAAAAAGGAAGGACTTTCAACATTTCTATGTTCTATGTGATTTGGCATGTTGTGCGACATCTATTGGCTAAATCGAGAAAAATGAATGAAAGTTCGAATGAATTTAAAATTTGACTTGAATTTATCCGAAAATTTTGGCAGTGTTGTTTTTGAATTGTATTTTGAACACAAAATATTTGAATGCCACAAAGTGAAAAGCAATTTTCGCTATCAGTCGTCAAATAGTTAAGCGTTAATTGTAAATTCTGCAAATCGTAAATTTATTTACTTTATTGCCTAAGAAAAGACTATAAAAAGCGCAGGGCTGAGTTAAAATTTGAATAGTTTCATTATCCAAAATATATTTGTAATGAAGTTGGCCATCATATGTCTGACACTGTGTCTTGTAGGCTTCATCGATGGAGAAACCACTGAAGCGACAACACCACAGTGGTTGCCTCCAAGTTTGCCGCCAAATTGGCCTCCAAGTTTGCCTCCAAGCTTGCCAAGTTGGCCAAGTTGGCCATTTGATCCCAAAGGCTCGCCTGGCGTTGAAAGAGTTATCGATGCAGAAACAACTTCACAGTGGTTGCCTACAAGTTTCCCTCCAAGTTGGCCATTTGTTCCCAATGGCTCGTCTGGCGTTGAAAGAGTTATTAATAGCCAGTATCCCGAGCCGGAAAAGTTTCCATACGTCGTGTTGATAGAAGTACACGGTGACTATCAACAAATCAGGAAATGCGGTGGCACAATTATTGGGGATCGTTGGGTTATGACAGCGGCGCAGTGTTTCGATAACGATATTCGAGCCACGTTCGTCAATATTTTGCTTGGCGCCATCGATCCCTACAATAGAATGCAGCAAATAAGAAACTTGCACATCAGCAACGTTATAATTCATCCGAACTATCGTCGAATAGTACACGAAGGTTACTTATACAGCGACAATGACATTGCACTGATTAATGTGCCCCAAACAATCGAGTTTAATGAACATGTTTGGCCCGCCAGACTGCCGTTTAACACCGTCGATACTAAGTATGCATATGCCGCCGGTTGGGGCTCTTGTGGTAATGTCATGCTTATTTTTTACTTTCCCAGCAATTGTAAGATTTACTTTTCACTTTTTTAGAAGGAAATAGTGTTTTTTTGCTATACATAGCGGTACTTGTTGGCGTGAAAAACGAATGTAATGGACAGGCGTGGCCTTATCCAAGCAACCCATTGTCGCTACTCTGCACAAACGCACCACCGCCCACGGAATTTTGCTATGACGACATAGGCGGTCCGTTGATTTTGAATGATGGCTGGGAAGAGATAGTTATTGGCATTGCTTCGGTGATACCTGAATGTGGCGAAGGTTTACCCAACTATTACACGCGTATTCTTTTTTACTTGGATTGGATCGAAGAAACTACCTTACAATACGAATGGTTATAGATTATATTATATTATGCATTATATTATATATTATATTATATATCTTTGAATTTTAATTTCAATTAAACAATAAAATATTTAAATATTATGGCAAATTGCTGAGCAAGTAAGAACTAATGCGTGATATTTAATAATATTCATGCTTATTGTCGAAGAAGCAAACTCTCAAGCGTAGGCAACAATAATTAACGTCGATTTCATAGCACAGCCCAAAAGTATGCTACTACTATAATGCACACAAAGCGCAGTTTCATAGGAAAGCTCTCGTTGATTTTAACGTTTAGTTGCAGATACTTGCGCAAAGTTAATTAAGTCGCACGAACGCCAACCAAGTTAGTCGCGTCGATCACTGCACAGGCAACAGGTGTGTGTGCGGCTCAAGCGGGTACAAAGTATATTCTTCTATTAGTTTTATATAAGTTGAAATTAATTCAAATGAAATAAATAAAAGTAAACGATAAATAAATTTATCAATTCGGTGTTTTGGTCATTTTATTGTGTGATATGTCAAAGTGAATTTAATAAACCCAAAACATAAATAAGTGGTGCAAGTGTTTGTGTGTGTGTGTGTGTGACGCTTTACTTCATTTAGTCATAATTGTTGGCCCGATAAGATAAAGAATCAAGTAAGCTACGCGAAAATGATAACAAAGAATAGTATTATGAAAATAGAAATATACAAAGAGGAAGGCCAAATGGTTAAAAAAAACTATTGTTCCGACTGAACAAGGCTAAAAATTTAAGTAAAACTGATGGTGAAAAATATATATAAACATGAAAAAAGTGCGCAAAACATATATAATAAATAAAAAAAGAGTAAAGAACGCTTTGAGATTACATTTGAAAACGTTACAGTTCGCTAACATTTAATGGCCTAATGACAACGGTTCCGACGGTTCAGTCTCAGCTGTGGCGTCCACACCGGCAATGAGAATGTCTACGACAATAAAAAACAAGTGCCACTAATTATTGTAGCGCAAGAATGACAAAAACAACAGCAACAACAACAACAACAATATGTACAACAGTAATGAGAGATACAAATGTGTACGGTACTGATAAAAAACAAATGCCTTTCATTTGAGTGCCAACAACACCTGAAGCTCATTATAAGCACACGGTTGAGTTAAAGAAGAGACTAACAACAATTTTGTTCGCTTGTCACATAGAATTTGCTTTAATACAACTAAAACAAAGCAAAGTTTCATAAATCATAAAGAAAACTCTTCATTTCAGTTTTACTACTCTCACGTTACAAAGCGCTAAACGGCACATACAGCAGTCTAACATACAACAGTCTAACAAACGCAAAAGTACGCGTGTATGGCAACAGTTGCCGGTTGAAGTGACGTATGCGACATGACGCCTTAGCCAACATATGCTTATAGCGCTGTATTTGAAAGCAATGCATTGCACAAATGTCGATATCAATATTCATGTTATGCCAAATATTTTTTGCAGTTGTTTCCGACATTTAATAATTAACTTTTCTATTTCTCGTTTAATTTGTTTTTATTTTTTTTTATTTATTTTTTTTGCAACAAAAATATTTCGTTTTCAATTTCGCAGTCGTTTCGGCGTTTCGTGTTACGTTTGCGCACATTCACTCTGAAAAGCATTAAAAATGAATTTGCAAAAAACGGAAAAAAAATAAATAAATGACTGCAAAATGATTGAATGCCTTCGATAAAGTAAAATTACAGAGTGTGCAAATACAATTGGGCGTGCAAAATGGTTCTGCAATAAAAGATCATATTTTGTTGTTGTTATTTTTTGCGCTTTTGGTTTGTTTATTTATAATTTTTGTGTAATTGCGTGCGTGAAGCCGGAAGCTGCTCATGTGAGCATATCTCCGCTGCTCTCAATTATTGAAATTATTATTTTAAATATGAAATTGTGTTTGCTTCTTTTTATAGGGCGTTACTTAAAAATCACAGTTGTTACATATATATATATATTTTTTTGCTGTCAGCACGAATTTGTTTTGACATGCGGCAAAAAGATAAAAAAAAAAATATGCTGTAACAAATATTCCCGCAAAGAATTGTTAGTACAGTTGGTGGCATGTTATTCTTCGCTTCACACTTACCATGCCTTATTTGACTTATCTTAGACGCATTTATTTCTGTCTATGAACACATTAAAGATTTGTTTTATTTCTTTAAATAAAAAACAAAAACAAACTACCGTATTACGATTTTTTATGACGAATATTTCTTGTTGGCTGTGCTAAAAATAAAGCAGTGTAAAAAGCAAAGTAAAGTAACGTGTTATGACGTCATAGCTAACAAATGAAATGAAACGGCGAATCATTGTTGCAGTTGCATGGTTTTTGTGGTCATTAACTTTGTCACTCTTGTTGTTGTTGTTGTTGCTTTTGTTGTCTGTTGCTTTTTTATTATTATAATTATTGTTGTTTTTGTTTATGCTTATTGCTTATTGCTTTATGCATAATTTCCACGATCTCAGCGCAGAGGCTCAACTATCCAAACTTCTGTTTCACCTCTTTTTCACCTCTTTTTCACATGCTGTGCTCGGAAACGATACAATAATAATGATATTTAAATACATAATGATAATAATAATAATCAAACAAAAACGATATAAGCAACAAAGCGCAACACAGTAAGCTCATGTTCTCATTCATTGCCTGCCGTCGCACCGCGCTCTCATCCACTCATTCACTCAGCCACCACTGTCTTTACTGTTTATTGCTAACTGTTTTTGTAGTAAAACAACAAATGATCGTCGCTTCAATTTAGCCGCCTGCAGATAAAAATAATTCGTTTGCCTGTGTGTGTGTGCGTGTGTGTGTGTGCGCACATGAACGTGAGCGCAAAGCAATGAACGTCAAATGGTACATTGCTTTTGTCATTTGTTGTTATTGTTGTTATTGTTGTCAGCGCTTCAATGAGAGAGCGAACGATGAACAAAAGAGCGCACACTCAAAGCATAGAACAACAACAACAACAATTGTATGCCGCGTTTGTCATTGAGCGAAGTCGCGTCGTGAATCGTCGTCGTCGTCGCTGTTGTTGTTGTTGTTGTTGTCGCTCTTGTTGTTGGTGTCGCAGATGGTGCGCTTGTCGGTTACCGTGTTTCAGTCAAGTGAGGCAGTCAGTCTCATAACACAAACACTCAAAGCCAAATTATAAATAATTACCAATATTCATTATCTTTTTTTTCGTTATTTTTTTTATTTTTGCTGCTCATAATTTTTATTAACAAATTTTATTTGCTGTAAAATGAATTAATGGTACAAAAATAAGCAAATTATAAATTGATTTAAATAATTACAAATAACTGTGCGCATAGAAAAGCAAATAAAGTGTGAAAGGCTTCATTTATGCACTTAAGTGCTGATAAAGTGAAGTCTTTGTGAAAGGTGTCAAACGCTTGAAATTGAAGATATTTGCATTGAATAACAAATGGTTTTTTGTTTGAAACTTTCAGTTGAAATTACACACCAAAAGCAGCGTTAACCCATTGAGATATTAGCGAGAATATGGCGGCCAACAGCAGCAAGACCGACTTGGAGGCGCAAGTCAATGTGGAGGATTTGCCCATCTCGTTCAAGGTGAGTTACATGTGCTTGTATTTGGCTCATGGCGAGAAGCTTGTTTAATTAATTGGCACACAAAGAGATTTATTGCCACAAAACGAAATGCAAATGGCAAAATAAGTTAAATGAATTTCAAGCGCAAGTTGAGCGCCTTTGCCGAATCATGGCCAAAGCGCTGAGCTTGAATTAAAAACGTATTTGTCATGCATCGCTGAGCGACATTCGGCTAGCAAAGCCAACATTTTTCGTTGGCTGTAAGCGTTTATTTTTGTGTGCTGCCAACACACACACAACGCTATTTCCGGCACGTTGACGCAGCGACTGCGACTGCGCGCAGAACGGATGCAAGCGTAGTGTGCACGCACAAAGGCAGCAGAGCATATGTGCGACAACGAAGCGTTTGGCTTGGACGCACAACTCGCTCACGCCCTCACACTCTCCTTCTCCGTTCTTACGTTCTCGTCGTAGTTTTCATGGTCGGTGATCAGCACAATTATCTGCTAAACAACTTCACTCTAACAGTAATAACTCATGCCGCTTTACTACACATGTCTTTAGGTTAAATTCATCGGCTGTGAGGCCGCACGTGGCCTGTGGGGCATCAAATACACACGTCGCCCGGTCGACATCATGGTCGGCATTGCCAAAAATCTGCCGCCCTACAAGGTCTTGCCGCTCTGCGAACTGCGCGTCTCCGTCGACGGCGTCAATCTGGAGATACTCTCGCCCAAGGCGAACGTCGGCACTGTCAGCTATCCCATCGACACGATCTCGTATGGCGTGCAGGATCTGGTTTATACACGCGTCTTTGCCATGATTGTCGTCAAGGATGAGCAAAGTCCGCATCCCTTCGAGGTGCATGCCTTCGTCTGTGACAGTCGTGCAATGGCACGTAAGCTGACCTTTGCACTCGCCGCGGCCTTCCAAGACTACTCGCGGCGTGTAAAGGAGGCAAGTGGCGAGGAGGCGGGAGACCAGACCGACACGATCACGCCGACCCGTCAGAAGTTTGCAATTGATTTGCGTTCACCCGAGGAGATACAAGCGAACGAGGAGCAAGAAACAGAGGCGTAGAAGGCGTTTGCGTTGGGAGGCTGAAGGCATGCCGCTTTGCTTGCCAGTATATTGTAATTATTTGGACACTTTTTGTGTATGTATATGTATGTGTTTAAGTGTTAGTATTTGAATGTGGGTTGATGTCTTGATCCTCATACAGCTAAGTATCCAAAGCAAGTGCGATTCAAGCTGATATTGTCTTGTATGTATTTATGTATTTTGTACGCTTGTAAGAGTATCGTTTGCAAATTTGATTACTTTTGAATAAAACGAAAACGATTTGAATAAGTCAACTTTGCTGCATGTTTTTTGATTTTTAATAAAGTGAAAGGGAAAGCTTAAAAGAATGTTTTAGGTTGAGTTTTTGTTTGAGCCAACGATCGCGCATAGACTGAATGTACTCTTCGATCAGCCAAAAACACTCATTTCTATGCACGATTGCGCACAACAAACTTGAAAAATGATGCGTTTAAATGTTAATTTTTCGAAATTTTTTTTTATTTTAAATTTCACTCGTTTTATATTTAAAAAAAAACTAAATAAATGCTAATTGTTTTTCTGCTTCTTGATACAAACAAGTCCGAATGCAATAACAACGCTAGAATAATTCAAAAATTAAATCGTATTAAAAATGGCCATTAAAATAAATAAAATTAGGATGTTTTGTTTGTTTTGTTTAATATTACATTTCCTAAACAAGCACAGTGCACAGCTTAGTCGTAGCTTGACGCAGACAGACAGGCGGGCGGTTGAGCGGCACACGGCGCGTATGAGCGATGCCTCGAAGAGTGGCGTGCGTGAGTGCTTGCGTGCGTGCTTGCAGTCGTCCTACGAAGAGCTATAAAGGTAAGTTAACATTTTTGTGGGCGGGTTTTTTCTCTCTCTTTCTTTCTTTCTTTCTCTCTCTTCTCCTCTCTCTTTTTTAGTGTTTAGTGTTGTTGGGCTTGGAAATGGGCTTGGGCGAGTTTAAGCGTCGGCGCGGAAGAGAAAGCGACGCTTGCGCGCATCCAACTTTGGTTTGGTCTCCGTTGCCACAGGCTCAGACTCAGGCTCAGGTGCTGCTACCGCCGCCTGCTCGGCTGCCTGCTCTTCTACTGCTGCAACTTGCACGGCCGTTGGCTCATCGTCGGTTTGTGTCGCCTGCTCTGCGGTCTGGGCTTTGGTTTCACTTTGTCGCTGATAAATGGGCACAACGATGTCCTCCGTTTCTTCGCTTTTTGGCGCTTCCTCTTCGACATTCGTTGGCGTTTCCTCATTGATTGTCTTCAAGGTCATTTTCGCAGGCGCAGCTTCGTCGCTGCCACTCGTCAGTACAAGTTCCATGGGCTGTGGTTGTTCATCCTTGGGCGTTTGATCGAGACGTTCCTTAACAAGTTCGATAATGTCATCTATGCTGATGGGCGCCGTATAGCGATTGTTGTCCACAGTTGTCTGACCATCGATTTCAGCTTCTTCGGCCACGGCCACTGGCACAACTGGTGCTGCTGTCTCCTCTTCTTGGTTGGCAATAGTTTTCAATGCTACTTCTTTCTCGTCTGTTGCAGTGGCTTGTGCTTCTTCTTGAGCTTCAACAGATGCCTGTTGTGGCTCATCTTCTTGTATGGCTGGCACAAGGTCTTCCTGTGGCATGACCACAAGTGGCACCTCATCCGCCTCATCGGGCGATTCTATCACTTTCACTGGTATTTGATACAGGTCAGTAGGGAGATGCTCCAGCATGAGCATATTGGAAATTGGCGCCCCATTCTTCAACATTTGTGGCTCATTGATCACATCCTTAGTCAGTTGTTCCTCCACAGAGACATTGGGATCAACAATTTGTGGTTCGCTGGGCAATTTTTGTTCTTCAATCGAAACATCTTGCGTGGGTTCGGAAAACTTAGCCACAACTTCTTGGACATTCGTTGCTTCGGCACTAAGTTGAGGTTCTTGCTCTTGCTCTGGCTCTGGCACTGGCTCTTCTGCTACTTTTGGTGCCTCTTCTGCAGCAACGGGTTCAATAGTTTCAGCGTGTTCCATATTTGGCACATCATTGTTCTCGTTCAATCTAAGCGTGTTGATGAAGTCTGCAATGAGTTGTTCGGCCTCTGCAGCCATCTCGGGATCGACTGGCTTGAAACCGCCAACCGTTTGATGTTGTCGCTCGTCGTCACTGCCAAGTACCTCCTCAACCATCGGACTATGTTCTGCCATTTCTGGCGTTGCTGGCATGCTTTCAGGCGCATCTGCGGGTTTCTCGGCTTCCATTGTTTCAACATTATTCAAAGCCTCAGCAGAGTTTGCGGGAGTAAAGGTCGCTGACGCCGCCTGTGCTGGTTCCTCAGCTTCAACGGGCGCTTCGTTAGCCTCGGCTACTTGCAATGGTGCCACAACTTCTTTGACAAGAGCAGCTTGTGGTTCGGTTATTTCAGTCTTTAAAGTTGGCTCTACAGTCTTCTCTGGAGCCGATGCAATATCTTCAGGTTTCGACTCTTCCGCCTCAACGATCACAGCTGGTATCTCCTCGTAGGCCTCAATTGGTGCTGGCGCTGGTGCCTTCACTGCTTCAACCTCAATGTTTTTGACAGCCACTGCTGGGCTTTCGATTTCAACGGGTGTTTCCTGGACCTTAACAATTGGTTCTTCCTTCACAGGTTCAGCTTCCACTGTCTCAGCTTTCTCTGGTTCAGACTCTTCCGGAGTTGCTACCTTGATAGATTCTTCGGGTTGTACAATAGAGCTGACTGGTTCTGAAGCTTCTGCGACAATATCTTGGGTCAATTGTGGCTCAGCGGGGTAAACGGCTTCCTGAGGCATTGTGAACATAGTTTGGAGCTTGAGCGTTGGCGCGGGTTCGTCCAACTCAGCCTCTGCTGCTTGAGTCGCTAACAGCTCGTCGGTTGATTCGGCTTCCTCAACAGTCTTCTGCGTGGTGATAGCCTCTTTCTTGTTCATATAACTGGGACGCTTACGTTTCTGGTTGAACAACTCAACGCGAACGGGCGTAGCCTCTGGTTTAGCGGCTTGGGGCTTCTCTTTGTTAATCTGTGCAACACTGACAGGACGCTTGTTGTAACGTTGAGGTGCCGGCTTAGCTTCGACGACAGCTTGTGTGGCGGCTACGGCAATGGGTTCCTCAACGGCCGGCGCTTCATCAACGATTTTTGTGGGAGCAACTTGAGGACGCTTGTTGTAACGTTGAGGTGCCGGCTTAGCTTCTACGAATGTTTGTGTGGCGGGTACAGCAATGGGTTCCTCAACGGCGGGTGCTTCTTCAGCGATTTTCGTGGGAGCGACCTGAGGACGCTTGTTGAAACGTTGCAGCGTCGGCTTAGCTTCGACTTCGACGACAGTTTGTGTGGCGGCTACAGCAATGGGTTCCTCGACGGCGGGCGTTTCTTCAGCGATTTTTGTGGGAGCAACCTGAGGCATCTTGCGCAGTGGTGCCGTGGCTAAGGCATCCTTTTTGTGAATAGGATAACTGACAGCGGGCTTGCGACGAATTGGCTTCTGCACTTTGACGGGCTTTGGCTTCACCACAGCTGGCTGTTGAGGCTGTTCGCTTTCGCTGGGCTTCTGATCGACCTCGGTGATTATCTCACTTTGAATTTGTTCTTCGCTTGCCATATTAATATTCTGATTGCTAGTTGGCCTAACGTTTTCCTCCTCAATGGCACCAAAGTTACTGTTCAGATTATAATATCTCGCTGACTCCTCACAGCTGATGGTCATGTCCTCGGGCCGCATACAAGTGAATGAATCCTGCATGAAATGATGCTTAGCTTATTAATACCACAAAGCAAAACAACGGCTTACCTGGCTGAAGATCGTTTCTTCGGGACAAATGAAACTCCAACGGAATGTGTTCTCCTTGCCATCGGCATAGGTGACCGGCAGACAAACATGGAAGATCTGACAGTCATTCTCAACGTCCGCATAGTAACCATAAGTCTTGTTCTCGCACGAGAAGTTGTCTGTGATGTCGGCGCGTATCGAAGTTGCATTGCTGGGCAGCGTCAATGTGCCTGGTGCGAGCATTTCCGGTGCGCTCTCTTCCGCCGTGGCTTCCTGTCCGCTGTCCGCCTCTTCCATGCTATTGGCATTAGCCATTACCGTATCCTCGCGCGCAATAATCGGTATGTTCCTCTTCTATTACAACGCAAACACGCACAATTTGGGTGGCAAAAACGAGAGAAGAATAATCGTCAATAAGAAAAACGTCTACTTATGCAGATATGCGTAATTTGCCTAATGCCGTCTGCGCAGCTGTACTTCTAACTTCAGTCAACGTGCGTACGTGCCATGCATGCGCAATGTCAGAGCGATTGCCGCAGACCGCTCAAATTTCTTTCAATTAAATTGCATGCACTTGGACATTAGCTTTGTATAATAAAAATCACATACACGCACGTGACTTCAATGCAACGCTACCTCTGCCTCTCCCGCTGCCCTTCCCCTCTGCGCAGCCACTGCCGAATAGCGAATTCAAAGGCGCGAAGGCATACGAAAATTTCACTTGTGTTCTAGTTTTGGTCTACGAAGTCGCTAAGTGAAAATTAATTGTTTGTGTGTGCAAGACAATTTCATTGAAGTGACGTGAAGTGAAGTGCGTCTGCTTGGGCGACTGCCGTGCATGTCGCTTCGCACCTGTGCTGTGCCCGGCCGTGCCGTGCTGTCGCATTTGGCGCTTGCCGTAATAAATTTTCGGCGTTTTGAAGCTTTCGAAATATTATCACATAATATTTATTTATATATACGAAATTTTTATGCACATATATTTTATGCATATTTATTTTTATTAAATGTTATAAAAATTAATAATTATTGTTGCATTTTAATGAGTTTTTTTTTTAACATTTTTTTGGACATGTTACTTTCGAACACGCATTTTGACGTGGAAGTCTCTGGAAGTGATTTATGTGCGTTTTTTCGAAAGAAATTTTTTAAGTGCTCATATATTTCATAACTTTTATTACGATATAAAAATTGCTTATGGCAATATAAAAGGCATTTGTTGAGAATTCTTAGTATTGGCGCCTTTTCGCCGAAGGCCCTTGGACCGGCCGCCTGAGCCGCCACTGGCAACGCACGAAAACCGTTGTTTTGCTTGCTTGTTTTTGCCAAGTCGCGTTGGTGCTGTTCTACCAGACTATAACTATAAATACTTCCACATACCATTACAGCCACTTGTTTGCCAAAGCGCGCCTTGGCATGCCTAATGAGCGCTAAACCGTATTTATGCAAATGCAAGTCGGAAAGCAGAGTAAGAAGCAGAAAAGTGGAGAACAGTCGTATGATTGAGACCCATTTTAATGTTCATATTTCGTTGCATGAAGACATATCATTAACAGTTTTGTTTCTTTTCGGAAAAAAAAGTGTTTAAAAATCATTTCCGTTAAAACGGACAACAACGTTGGCGACAATTTCTGAGGCCGCTTTGGTCATGTTGCCGGCTGGCAATAAACGGAAGTAGACGGTAATTCATAGTTGGACATTAGTCGTGTTATGAGACAGACGGACGCACAGACAGACAGACAGAACACAAACATTCATTTGTAATTACTTCCTTGCACTTTTTGCACTGCCATTTGCAGACCACACAAAGCGGTGTGTGTGTGTGCGTGTGTGTGTGTGTAGTGTAAGTGTGTGTTAGCTTATAAAGGATGTTATACATGTCAGTTGATAAAACGCACCTGATAAGCCGCAAGCGGCACTGCGCTGCAGCAACCCATAAGACAAATTAACACGAATAATTTTTGCCACATTTTTTTTTCGTTTTTTTTTTTACTTTTTTATAAAATAGTTTTTTTTTTTTTAATGTAACTGTTTTCGTAGAAGACACTTAATTAACACTGTTGTTATTTTCAGTATTTTTCTTTTATTATTTTACACTAATTTGCACTTTTAGTACATAATAAGTTAATCCTTTGCGTGGTTAATTAATCCAATTTTACTTAAGTTGGCTCGTTTGCTTGTATGTATTTATGTATGTATGTGTGTGTGTGTAAAGACCAAATTGAAGTCAGTCCAAAGCTCGCAACTCGCACTGTTGTCGCACTGTTTTGCACCTGTGAGCTGCACCGTTGGCTGAAAATTACTAACTGCGACCGACGAAGCCCTGTGACGCCCAATTTATATATTCTTCGCTTTGATTTATTAAGAATTCAACAGCGACGAGCAGTAAGCAAGCGTCAGCCAACGTACAAGAAGAAGACATAGAAGAAGAAGACAGCCATACTGTATAGTCAGACAGTGTGGTGAGTGCAAAGAAAGAAAGAAAAGCCAAAAGACAAGTGGAGCTCAGTGTCGCTCACTGTGTCTGTGTGTGTGTTGTTGTAGGCGACAACAACAACACAATAGTGTCAAGCACTTGTCTGCCTGTGTGTGTGTTGGTTACTTACATTGTAGCGGCAAAATGTATGCGCGCATGAGTGTTGCCTACGGCATGTTGCATGTGTGGATTGTAATTTGTGGAACATGAGCCAAAGCAAAGCCAAGACAGACAGACAATGTGAGCAATGCAAGGCAGCGCATTTTTAAGCGAAGTCAAACTGATTTCAAATATAAGTTTACACTTTTGCAAGGAAATTGCAGAAAATTAATCATACATTATAATTTGAAGGATCTGCAAGTCATAAACTGCAACAACAAATGCATTTTCTATAATTTTCATATAAATTATTACATTTCCGACATTTCATTTGCCATGCGACAAACTTGCTTATCTAAGCAAATGGCAAAACATCGATTTGCGGAAAGCACGCGGCACAAACGACGGACGGACAGATGGACGGACAGACATACTTATTAATATGCCGCACAGTCAGAACGTCTCGTCTTGTTGCGCGTAGACTGAACGACTTGTAAAGAACGCAGATACAAAGGAGATAAGCGCGCACGCGCTTTGATAAGCCGACGACGTCGACAGATGCGCAAAATTCGCATTAAATGCGACGAGAAATATTATTTTTGTTGTTTTATACAAAAACGAACGTTGCAAAATATTCATTTTACGCTAAGCAAAAATTAATAATAATAACGCATAAACTGCCGTGTCTGTGTGTGCATGTGTGCATGTGTGTGTGTGTGCGGGTAATTAAATGGCAAACCATATTTCGCGCGATTTCCGATGCCAATGACTCTTTGAAGCTTTCGCTTTTCGTGTGTGTGTGTGTGTGTGTGTGTGTGTGTGAGTGTGTTTTAAATTTTATTTAATTTCGATTTGATTTCGTTGAATTTGGTTTGCTTTGCTTTGTCATAAAACGTGATTTGCCACAATATTTTTTTTTTTCTTCATAAATAGAAAATTCATAATTGAAATCGTAGCAAACCATTCTAAATTACTAATGCGTATTAATTATGTGTGTGTGTGCGACAAATTAAGCAACTTGTGAAAGTCAAAGCAACAACAAGTGTCAGCAATAATGTTAATAATGAACATCATAATGTCTGTAATGATGATAATGATGATGATAAGTGTGTTGCATAATCCTTAGTTTTGAAGTTTGTTATTCTTCATCGGAAATGAGCGATGGCAATGAACCTTTAATAAATTTCTACTTCAACATGATTGTACAATTTTTGTGCTTTGACACTTTGGCGATTCTTCACCACCTTTAATTGTTTTTTTCGTTGGCTTTTTGGGGTTTTGCGCAGCCGCCGATTTGAGCTGACATAAAACAGCAATCTCATGTCTGCTCGATTGGCTTGAGGAGTTGCCTCAAGTGTTGAGTTGAAGATGATGATGAGCACTTCTTCTTCTATTTGCTGCTTACTCAATTGTGTTAGCAGAAGTTGACTTCTTGAGTGTTCTGAAGTTGTAATTGAGATACATGGCGCCTCAGCAACGTAATGAAGCAGAAAATGGGCATTCAAATGTCTGTCTCGCTTCATGAAATGAGTGGCAAAAGTGCAAAGAAAGCAAAAACGCACGCTTAGCAACAAAGTTGCGCCGTGGCCATAATGCGATTGCCGCTTGCAACAAGCCAGGCTTAAATAAAGGCCAAATGCAAGAGCGATAAGCCTAAAGAGTGAGTGAGTGAGTGAGTGAGAGGCAGCAGATCCTCTTCATTATAAATGTGGAAACGTGTTGGCAGAATAATTTTTGCATTCATGCTTCTGGCCAACGAAACCTGAGCGGAATGTTTAAGCAACTCAAATTATTAGGACTCCAGCAGATGTACAGTGGAAGAGGCAGCGTGGAGGCGTGGCAGAAAAAGTGGCGACGTGCGACAAAACATGCCAACGAACAACAAATTTGCAGATTAAAATTATTTATGTTAAATGAAGTTTTCGTTTTTTTTTCTTCTCCTCCGCACAGTCGACGACAGACGACACTTTTGCGCTTGAAAACATGCGCGCATAAATATTAAAAAAATGCTGTATTATTAATAATTTTGTAGCGAAATAAATCAAAAAAAAGTGAGACAAAGTGACATTTTTTTTGGTGGCTTTGATTGATTTGTGAGTGAGAAGTTCACACTTACGAAATGAGACGTTTTGAGTTTTTGAAAATTTAGAAAAATAAATTGGAAAAAAACGAAACTTATTACAAATGCATGGTTGTAGAATTGCAGTTGGAAACTAGAGTGAGAGCTTTGTGTAAAAAAAAAAATAACCAAAGAAAGAAGTGAGAAGGAGAAGAAGAAGAAGAAGGTGGTGGCAGCGAAAAACTTTCTAAATGTAAATGAAATGCCATGAAATGAAGTCTAATATCGAACATTAAGTCGAGTTGAGGTGAGACATGCGTGCATGTGCAATTCACTTTTTAATTGAAATTAAACTTGACTTTTAACAGGGCAGACAAATAAACAGACGGACGGACGGACAACGGACAGACGGACGGTCAAATAGAAATGCCCTTTTACACGTTGTGGGCGCACATGGCGTATACGTGATGCACATAATTATGTTACACTTTCTAGCGAGCATTCACCATTGCTGCTCAGGGGTGGGGGGCAATGGTAAAACAAACGCGTGGCGGTATTAAGAAGTCTCATTTTGAAGATCTGAAAAGTTTCCAAGTGCTCAGAGAAAAAGTCTCATTTTGAAGATCTGTAAAGTTGCCAAGTGCTCAGAGAAGTCCTCACATTGCAATGGTTTTTGACCATCAATCTTCAAGTGCTTCACCTCAATTCAAGGCTATTAATTATAACAAACTGATTTGCAACAATCGCAGAAGCACGATTGACAAACACATGGTCGTCTAACAACATGGTTGGATCGTTAGATCGGTCGGATCGTTGCTTGGTTCGTTCGTTGACAACCTCATTTGTGTTGAATATTTGAACGACTTCCAAAGCGCAAATCAAACGTTGTTGTTGTTGTTGTTGTTGCTGTTGACAAACAGCATTGACAGCCAAACGTGCGCTGTCATTTTCTGGAGCAAAAACCGATTGAAATGCAAGAAAAAAGACGCCAAAGTCCAAAATGAAGACAACGCCAAGCTGAAAGATATTTGCCAATCAAACAGACAGAGAGAGAAAGAGAGAGAATTCGCAAGTTCAAAGTCTAACAGCGCCGACTTCCTTTAACCACCACCACAGCAACAACAACAACAAAAGCCTTTTGTTCGCCACTTTTGCGTCTTCAGCACGTCTTCGGTTTGTATAAACAGAGTTGCCCCAACATGGGCCGCGCGCGTTCCACATCAGTGTGAGTGAGTGTGAGTGAGTGTTGCCACGCCTTTTACCGTTATTTCACCGATATTTTTGGCGCCTTTGTACATTTGCAAATGCAAAAGAAGAAATTATTTGTTAAAAAAAAAAAACAAAAACGAAAATTTTTGCAAACATTTTTGAGTCTTCTTTGCTGAATTTCAATTTCTCTAAAATATTTCGAGAACAGATTGTATCTGCATGATATACGAGTATGTTAAATGCAGCAAGCGTTGCTTGTGGGGTAGGCGTAGGGGGAGGCGAGGTTAAAATACAATTGCGTGGGCGTTTGCGCAAACATGTTTAAGCCGAGCAAATGAAATGAACGGCGAAAAGAAAGTCACTCACACACACACGCATGTGTCTGTGTGTGTGTGTTAAACTATTTTTCTTATCAAATATGTTTCACACGTTCGTGCGTTCGTAGCCAAAGCTCCCACACAATTCAACGCTAGACTGATGAGCTCAACGCGACTCAGCCTGAAGACGATCCAAAGACGAGACGAGACGAGACCAGTCAAGTTGAATGCTCACCCAGAATTGAATTTTTATGACCATCGATCGACGCAATTTTAATTCGCTAATAAGTGTTGGATGAGTGCTCAGTGTTGTTGTCGTTGTTGTTGTTGCTGTGTTGTTGTTGTCGCAGTGTCAATTAGCGAGTCGTGTATTGTCTTTGCTTTTCGAATTTTCTTTACGGTTTTCACATTTTATTGCAAGGCGTGATTAAACTTGCTTAATGCCAAATTAACACTTCACAGCGACAAACCCAACGCGGCAAAGACGGTTTTCTCAATTAACTTAATGGCGTATCATTTAAACAAGGTCAATATCAATGAGCTTAAGTCGGGCTTGGCGGGGGTCGGTTGGCGGAATGAACGCTCTTGATAACGTGTCAGAATGCATGTGAAATGTTGCACAGACAAACCGACCGACAGACCGACAGACAGACAGACTTTCTTTTCCTACAACTGTTCGCTACTGGACACGTGTCTAGTGTAGGGGGAGACACGCCCACACAATGCTCTGTGCGCTGGGCTAAACTGAGCTGAGCTGATCAGCGCTCATCGAACAGCCTTGTATAATTTATTAGCCATAAATTCAAGTGCGCCTTGTCTGACGTTTGTCAAACACCGTTTTAATTGCTTTATTAATAAACAAGGCAAACAAAACACAACAACTGAAAAAAGCCAACGAAGTTCGCTTCCCATCAATATGCAAAACATACGCCGCGCATGCGTAAATCGCTGCCTGCGCAAATGTCTATGAACTCGCAAATTTCCGCTCAAAATATGATTATTATAGATTGGATCGCTACGACAAACCAAACCAACAAACAAAGAATGAATGAATCGATGTGCGAGCAAGCGGACGGACGGACATGTGAGCGAACTTGTTAACGGATTTCGTTGAATGATTTGGTATTTTGGCGAAGTACGCCCGCCGAATTAGGGCATTAGAATAGCAGCGACCGGCACGAGAACAGGTGAAATCTGCGCTGGCTTAGTGCTCTGCATAAGCAAATCACTTCGCTTTTGGGCGCTTTGGGTATTTCAATTGACCGCATTCCAGGCAAAGAAGGCCAAACACATTCACACACTTCTTGTTTGTTTGCTTGAATGCAATAAATAAATGATTTATTATTATCGTTATTATTATTATTATAATTATATAAAAATAAATAACTTAGCATTAACAAAAAATCTTATAAAATAAGACAAATAAATATTCTTTAATTTTAAAAGAGATTTTCTAATTTTCTAAATTTCTTTCTGGCATTTTAAATTCAGACTAAAATTGTTACTTATGTGAAATTTTGTTCGTGTGTGCTTCTTCTTTTTTTTTACAGGTTAAGGATTATTTAATAATCATAAAGATATATTTCGTCTTCAAACTTTCGTTTCGTCTCGTAATAATAAATAAATAATTTCATTAATTTGCTTAACGAAATGCTTGGCTTGCATATGCTCTACGGCTGCTCTACTGCTACTCTAGGCACTCTACTGCCACTGATTTCGGTAGGCCAAGTAGTGCGCGTCCTGCGCCTGCTGATTGCGCAACTGATAGCTGTCGGTCGACGAATCGGCGTCCTCGAGCGTTGAGTCTGTGTGCAGGGAACGCTTCCAGTAGCTGCCGCCCGGCTCGCTCCAGTCTTCGCCGCCGTGGTCCTCATAGTGGTGCTGGTGGTGAGCGTGTTCAACATAGACAACCTGGTTAGAATAAATGTGACTTTGTGAAGTGAGAAACACCAGAGGAAATACCAAAGATACCCAAGTTATAGTTTTGCATTTCTTTTTCGTAGTTGTTGGTGTTGTGTTTCTGTTACTGTTTCTTTTGTTTGTCGGTAATACAGTGTGCGAGGCAAGGTTACGCGTAGCAAAGTAACATTTAAGTGACTTTTGGTGGGTTGCAATGCCTAACGGTGTTTTTAGTGAGCGTTATACTTACACAAGTACTTGGTACGGGGGGGGCGGGGGTTTGTGTGTGGGGCTAGCATACTACTAATTTACTTAAGCAACAACTACGCGCTACTTAGGATTAGTTTAGTTTAGTTTTGAATTGCATATAAGTTTCATTAGTTTAAATGTTAATTTTTGGTTTCATTTGTGTTACATATTGTTTTTCTATTGTGTATGAAGTCTTGGATCCAAACTTTACTTTTGGGCTTGTCATAGGCAGTCCAAATTATTAGATCTGAAACCAAAAATGGCTAAATATGTTAGAACTTTCACGGTCATTAGTGTGTATGTGTGTGTTTGTGTGAATATATGTTGAACTGAAATTGAAATTGAGCGGTGGAGTTCCAGGGCAGGTTGTGGTAACATGAAATCATAGCCAAAAGTCTTGAAGGCAACAAAAAACACAAACGAACGAATTTCTTTTTATATACAAAAAAACTCGGTGAGTAAAACAGTTGCAAGTAAAGAGAGTGAGTGGGAGAGTGGGAGAGTTGCTTGAAAGAAAGTGATAGTTGGCAATTATCGACGAACAAACCTTTAACAAAAATACGGTTTTTTAGCTTAAATTATAACTGAAAAAAGTGCAAAGAATTCGTTAAATATTCGCATACAAACCAAATTTTGAGCCATAGAACGACTTATTATTTGTGTAACTCAAATAAAACAACAACAAGAACAAAAAAAAGAACATGTGCAAAGGGTAGGGTATCAACACTTCGTACATACCTTTTGCGGCGCGCCGCCGCGCTTCACATCGATCCAGAAACGTGCAATATTGATGAGCAGACCAATCAGTGCGATGGCAAAGAATTTTATTTGCAGATGAGCGCCCAAAATCTTCAATAAAAGTTCAATTTTCGCCTTCAGAAATGAGCCAATAAGCGCAACTTTGGCCAACAGCTTCTTCTTCTTCTTCTTCTTGCCGCGCATAACTGTTTTAGTGCACAGAAAATGTATATTAGATGTGTTATTGAGCGGATCACTTACGTCTAACATGAACAAACACAAGTAACTCATTAATAAAATCGTTGATTTGGGAGGGTGGTGTTTGTTAGTATGTATGAAGTGCGTATTATGTGCGTTAGAACGACGAACGAACGAACAAGCAGGCAAGCTTAAGCTATGTGTATGCATATATGTATAGAAATCTATAAACTCACTCATCTAAACTTAAAAGCAAACTTAGTAAACATTATTTTAACAAACAAAAAAAACAACAAAAACATGCTTAACAATGAACAAAACGTAAAGTTACAAAGTTATTAACGAAGTGTGCGTATTTGTCTCACAGTTTTAAAAGCATTGTGTTTTTAATTAAGTCTGTGGTTCACAAAAGGCGAAGCCCACCTCACAACTTAGGCAGCGCACGTAAAACTGTTTGTTTTTAAATTTTATAGTTTAACAGTCACTGTGTTTTTAATTTAGACACTAGTGGTTTTAGAGCCATTGTGCAGTGACGTAAAACTGCTACATCGACTGTATCGACAAGTTAACGACACACTTTGTTTTACAAACGACAAGCAGTGCGTAAACTGCTTTATGCAAAACTGCGCGCTAATTCACAAATCTATACAGCAGCGCTATTGAATTAACTTAAGTTGTGGGTATTCAAACCAACACATGCGGCAATGTGATGCTTGCGCAAGCTTGCAGTGTGTTGAATTTGTGAATTAGCCGCTTTCAACGCGCATGCAAACAAAAACGAAACTAAGCACAGTTATAGTTAAAGTGTAGCACCGTCAACCACTACTGGAGATACTTAAGATACATAATGTTTGTCTAATATAAATAAAACTTGTGTTTGGAAAAGGGTGCGTAAAAGTTATTGAAACCACACGCAGCAAACAACACACACCTCCGTTACTTCTACCATAATTTGCTGGTTTCATTTTGCGTTTGCGCTTTCCACCGATGCCGCCGCCGCTGCTCTCGCTGAACAGGTCCTCCGACTCGACCAACTCCTCGAGCAGACCCAAGCCCAAATGATTCGTTGCCGGCTCATGCTCAACGACCACGGTCGCCTCCTCACCGCCGGCGCCACCATGACCATGCTGACCCTTGCGCTTCATTTTATTCTTCTTGCGCTTGCTGCCCTTTTGCTTTCGCTTGAAGGGCTTACCATGGCCATGACCGCCGCCGCTGCTCGACACCACCTCAACTTCATGTACATCATGTTCATCAACATCATCGTCGTCGTCGTCGTGTCCATGGCCATGGCCATGCCCGTGATCAGCATCGTGATTGCTGTCTTGTGCCGCCTGCACGACGACCAATGTCGTTGGTGGATTGCCTGAGTCTGAGCTCTGACCTTTCTTCTTCTTGTTTTTGTTCTTCTTCTTCTTGTTCTTTTTCTTGTTCTTCTTCTTCTTCTGCTTGCGTTTGCCACCCTTGCCGCCCTTACCCGGCTTCTTCAGCTGCCCGCTGACCGATTCGGCGGCGGCAACATTTGCCTCATGCGCATCGGCGATCTCAATGAACTCTAAGCCGCCGGAGATATTCTCATCTGCCACGCCTGCCGGCACATTCGCGTCTTTCGTGACATCCTCCTCGACATTCACATCGACATCCTCCGCATTGGCAACGGCGGTCGCAGCTGCCGGCGCATTTTCACTTTCCGACTCATCGTTTGCCTCATCATCATCGTCGTCGTTATCATCATCATCATCATCCGCATCCACTTCCTCTTCATCATCATCATCCTCATCATTCTCCTCCTCCTCAATGGAATCGCTCTCTGTTTGTGTTCGTGCATTTTTGTGCATTTTAGTAAAATTCAATTAAAATAAGTTTTTTCAAGCTAATCAAACCTTCGTCCGTCTCCTCGCGCTCCGCCTCATCCGCAGCTGTGCCAAGCGCTGGCGCAGCATCATCACTACCGCCAACATTGCCATCATCATCATCATTGTCGTTGTCGTCGTCGTCGTCGTCATCATTGTCTTCATCCGCTTTGCCGGCGGCCGGCGTTGCTTTCGTTTCGCTTTGCAGATATTCATACTCACGACCGAGAAAGCTTTTGTTTTTCGGCACAAGAAGATCATCATGTGGTTGATGTATGTCAAAATGAAATTGTATTATTTAAATCTAGTATATTAATAGTTGCGCTTGGCTGACTTACCCGTCCATTGTCTCTGCCAGATATTCGCGCATGTAACTCGTGCCGATTTCGATTTTCTTGAGTATCGTCGATGGCTTCTCTTTGATCGGCACCTCGGAGGCGCTGTAGCCACGCTTCTCCAGCGTTGCATTGAGCTGACGATCCGCTTCGACTGACAAATATAATTGCAATGTAGACTTAAGTGAAGCAACAACAACAACAAAAACATCTTATTAACGGCGCTTAATTGCCGTGCTTAAGCACGAAGCGTTCGAGGCACGCTTCGCGCTTCTTGATTGCTTTCCGCTTTCAATTATCAGCAACATTTTGACGCCTCTGCGCTTAACTGAACTTTGAACTTCTGCTTGACTCACCTTTCAGTTTCTGCCACTGCGCATAGAGCTCGTTGTCCCAGACGTCGAGTATGCGCGCCGACTGCAAGCGCGCGCAACGCCACGGCTCGCCACGCAGCGGACAGAGTGCTAGGTCAATATAAGGCGATACTTCTGCAAAGAGACAGAGAGACAAAGAAAATGAGCAAAAGTACATAAAAAGAAGCTGAAATGTTTGCAATGCGAACAATTGACAAATGCGACGGCAACGGCAACGTTTCCTGCAAGCCAACTCACTCGTTTTGGTCAACAAATGACAGCGCCGCTCGACAATGCAGCGTGCGTGCCGCCACTCGAGGCACACTCGGCCGATACTTGAGTTGAGGCAGCTTGCGCAAATATTGAGTGAAAGTATCGCACAAAGTGGCAGTGAGCATTATGGAGCATCATGGTCAACATTGCACTTCATCGCTCAGCCGTCTATTGGATTAAAGCGAAGTGGAGTGCGCGCGACAACAAAGCCAAATGAAGTTGTGGCAACTCGAGATGCGTTGAGCACATGCCTGCAATGCCATTACTTAGCGACGCATTGTTGTTGTCAAATGCACAAACAAACAAATCGTTATTGTTTTTAGTCAATTATGAAGTGAAAATGTCTGCGATTTTCAATTAAAACGTCAACATTTAAAGTAATTAAAATTGTTTGCACACCAATTGATTGCCACAAATCAAAAACGATAATAATGAGACACCAAGTCATCGCTTCATGCAACAAAATGTGCCATTGAAGGTCATGCAAGACGCGCTGATCGATTCGATAAGCAATCGCAATCACGTCGGTGAAATCTCAACTCAACATTTAATAAGCCAATAAGAGGGCAAAGAAAGCTTCACTCGCGGCTTGAGACAATCAAACTCAACACACACACACACACACACACAAAGACTAATGAGCTCATAATGCGGTTTCGTTGATTGTGCGATTGAAGGTTTGCCACTTGACTTTTGTTTGATGCTCAGAGATACTTGGCTGAATTGATTGTTGGCTCATGATGCTCATCAGCGCTTATTGTACAAAATTGAGCAATTATATTTGACACCTTGCGGCACTTGTTGTTGTTGTACGCACTGTGACACAATTAAATGTTGGCTGCACATGCGCAACAATAAAAGGAAAGGCTGGGAAAAGCAAAACAATTGAAGAAGTTCATGACCAATAAGAAAATGTTTGCCAACCGATTTTACTTTCAATGAAGCATAAACACTTTGTTTTTATCGTTGCATGTTGCTGAGTCGCATGAAGAGTTCAAATGGTAGCACAAAGGCTTCTGCGAGGCATCTTCTTCCACACTTTCAACTTGCTTAAATCAATGAAGATTGTCAAAGTTTAGTGAAAGTGTCTAACATCATTTGTTGTACTCATGTATTTATTTATTTTGGTCGCTATGCTGTTCATGTGTTCGGCGCTGAGGTCGTGCAGCTTGTTTTTCCTGGTTTTCTTTTAAAGAAGACAAAATCGCCTGTGAGAAATGTTTATGCTTCGCCATGGTGACAAGCGGCATGCATACTCGTGTATCCTACACAAGTTGCACAAGCTTAGACAAGACAAGAAGAAGCACCAGCAGCAGCAGCAGCAGTGACAAAGCGACTGCGCCACTGTGGTGGCAACGAAGTCTCAAGTTCAACGCCTGCGCAAACGGAGACTATCCACTCAATCTTCAATCTTCTACGGCAAACGACTATTTTCGGCTTGGGACTTTAACCCGCTAAGACGCAAGAATGTTGTTGCTGTTGTTGTTGTTGCTTGGCAAAAGAAAGCGTTTGATCTCGGCTCTGCATTGCAAACATATATTAATGCTGTACAATGGCTTGGCCCAACTTGCCATCAACCTTCGTTCGAATCGTGCTGTGCATTTGGCATTTGTTGTTGTTTGTTGTTATTTGTTGTTGTTGTTTGTCTAAGTGTGATTTGAGTCGACTTAAAGCATGCTAATAAAGTACGGCAAAGTCAAGCGGGGCAATCGAAACGAGTCGTGGAATTTGCCTGCCATGCATTGAATCAATGTTGATCATGATCATAATCATGATGACAATGACGATGATGACGTTTGTCTGCGTGCTATGCATTGAACTTTCACTCAAACTACAAGTCTTGCACTTGTTTAATATTTAATTTGTATATTTTTCTGGTGAAAAATTATGCCGCCCACCGCACACCTCCAACGCCCACACGTTCTTACACGCGCTGTTTTGCATAATGATTGCCCTGCCAGGTGGCCATCATCGATGACGCTGGCTTGATGTCTTGCTCGTCTTTGTCTCGGACTTGGTCTTGGCCGTCGTCGTCTGCTGCATTTGTTGACCATGGCCATTACAGGCAATGCTTCATTAACCATAACTGCCTCTTGGCTTAAACTAGTTGCTCGGCTAAGTGCGCTTTCTTCTTGCCAAACGCACACCCTCTTCACTCTGCTTATTTATGGTCTGCTCTCATGTTACTCATGGCTCGTGGCATGTTTGTTTGTGCTGCCAATTGGCGTGCAAATTTACTACTTTCCCGTCTAAAAAGTTCTTTTATAGTATTTATTTAAGCACTTCTGAGTTATGTCTTCATGCCAGCGGACATGTTTTGCCTGCCACTGCAGTAGTTTGTTGCCCATTAAATTTGACGGTTATCATCACTTTGGGCGCTCATCGCTCAAGCACACAATTGCTCAATCATAAATGCTCAACGTGGAACTTGTGAGTTCTGCGCTTTGAAAGCGAAATTCATTGAATTATTTTATAGGCAGCAAATCAATAAATATTATGGCCTAGTAGTTGGCTGAAGGCGTGAAAGTTGCATAACTAACGGTTAATGAACAAGCGCGCCTAACAGTACAATTGCCAGAACGTTTTACGTTCACCAATAAATTTATTTAAATTTCACATTTCATTTGAAAATTGTTCCAGATTACAAGACTTATGTTTAAACATAAATAACACAAAAGTGTCAAATGTAAATTATTACTGCAGAACAAATAAAAAAGTTGGCCTAATATTCAAATGTCTCTAAAGACAAAAGGCACATTTGCGGGTAATCGAACTCTGATCTATAAATTTTTAGACAAAAGTTCAACCAATGACGCATGTAAGTCCGTCTTGCTGTCCGTCTCGAAAGCGCTTGAATTACGTTTGATTCAAATTTTATGACTATTTTCCATTTTACTTACAATTTTTGTGGTTTGACAGCAATTTTTGCGTATAAAAATGGGAAAAAATAAAAAAATGAAGCTACAAACATAAAACTTGAAAAAAAAAGAAGTAATAAATGAAAAAAATTCAATAAACTTTCACTGCTTTCGATTGAAGCGTTTTGCGTGCCGTCGAACAACAACAGAATTTGAATTAACCAAGGCTGTAAACACATGATCTGCACTTCGTCACAAAATCGAAGCCACCAACTGCAAAGATCAAGGCAGACGCATAGATACTAGATACATGAGTAGCAAGAAGTATATCAAACGGCAAAAGTATATCAAACTGTCGACAGTTGTTTGTTAATCCGGTGAAACATCATTTGCAAGCAAACGCGGTTGACAGACAGACGGACGTGCGGACGGACGGTGGGAGCACAAACTTGGCTGCGAAGAATCCCAAGACGCACCAAACTGGCAGCGCCAAGTTGAGGCAACTGTTGTTGTTGTTGTTGTTGCTGCTTGGTCTGCTGTGCTATTAAAGCATTGCATAGGCAGACATACATATATGTAAGTATGTAAGTGTGTGTGTAAGTAAGCCTATGCGCCATTTTGGTGTGCTTATATTTTGATTTGGTTTTGTTTTTGTTTTTGTTTCTGTTTTGCGTCTTTGGCACTTTTGGCGTAAAACAACTTTGCAACAATTAAAAAACGAAATCCGACTTTTTCCCCCATTTTGAAGTTGTTTCAGTTTGGCATTAGCATTTTTAGTTGTTGTATCTGTGTGAAGTGAACAGCAACACTTTTCATTTTACTCTTGGCTCTGGCGCTGACTCACTTTGCTCAACTGCTCAACGGTTCGGCCCAACTTTTGGTTTTACGTCGATTTTCACTTGAAACAATTAACCAAAAATAAATTATTATTACAGAAAATTGTTTTTGTTTATGTCTTCATGCACGCAGCAACAACAACAGCAACAACAACAACAGTACAGGCGACCCAATTAAGCGCGTTTTAACTTGTTTTTCTTGCGTGAGCCCACTGACCGTCTTGCGGACTTGGCGGCGTTTCAAATTTGACACAAACAACGCGCATTAACTTCTTCTTTGTCTGTTAACAAGCGTTTTTTTTCATCGCTTCATATTTTGTTTATGCTTTGTTAATGACTTTGTTGGTGTTGTCTTTCTGCCTCTTCCGCTTCTTCGTACAACAATCACTTTGGGAGCCACCACCACACATTCTTTTCTGGTTCTTCGCCGCCGCTGCAAAGGCGTCACCATAAAACAGACCTTGCAGCGGCTTTGAACGCACAAGTTCTGAACTACTTTACTTTACTTGACGCTATAAACTAAATTCTGTATTGTTGTTGTTGTTGTTGTGGTTGACCCATATTAGGGCATACGCAAGCAGCAAAACAACAAGTGTCTTGACTGCAATTCATATAAAAAGTGACATTTTTATTTGTACAACTTTTTTTTGTTGTCTTCATGCAACATAAACGTAATCTAAATTGTCACAAAGTGAGTCAATCATAGCGCAGTCAATCAGTCTGTCAGTCAGTCAGTCAGTCAGTCAGCACTAAATTATAGCGCGTGAAGTTCATGTCGTCGTCGTCGTCGTCATTGAGGCCTTTGAGGCAGCGCGACCGTAAAAAGATGCCACAATGTTCTGCCGCATTGCGCATGGAAGCCAAACAAGCCTCAAACGACGCAACAACAACAACAACAGTAATGTGTGCCAATGCGATTTCAGCACGTCATCGAAACTTGCCTTCGCCTTCGCAATTAGTTGCCGCATTGGCTTTGCTGCGCTGCGCTGTGCAGTTGTGCGTGGCATGCAACACAAAGCGCAGCAGTTTTGTTACCATTTTGGTGCTTTCAATGGGAGCAAATGTGTGTGCACTGTTAATGCCGCTGAAGGTTACAATAATAATAATAATGATAATGATAAGCTGCAAATTAAGGTCGACTGCGCTACTCATAAGCCTATTTAAGCAACTCTGTTAAAAAAATGTTAGAAGTACTTAATGTTCTTACAGCAGCTCCTTTACATTACAGTATCAATGTTACTAGCAATTGTAACGCCTTATGTTATGTTGACAGTGTTAATAACATAAGGATGTATCATGTTGAAAATCAAAGTAACATAAGGAATTACAATTATTAGCAACGCTGGAAGCTGAAATGTAAAGCAGCAGTAAAATAACATGTCATTTTGTGACAAATGTAAAACTTTCAACACTTTTTGTTATTTTTGTTTTCATTTGCAAAAAAAAGAAAAAAGCAACAATTTCAAACTGTTTATAATTACGCAATTTTTGCTTTTACTCAATTTTAAGTATTTTACGCAATTATTTTATTATTTTTTAATGTCTTTTTTTCGTTTCATTTTTCATATTCATTATTTTCGTTTAATGAGCTCTAAGACAATCATTTCAATTTCACTGCAAACTGCAAACAAAATAATAATGTGGCAATTAAAACGGATTTATGTAAAAGTCTTTCAAAAGTGTCAATTGTCGCCAAGCAGACGAAGTATGATGTGACGAGACGTCCAACCAACCGTCGGACCATCAATCATGTTAATTATTTGTGAATGGTAAGAATGAAGAAGACTTTACATGAGAAATTGTACTCACCGTTGAGCTGACGTGGAGTTGACGCCGGTTTGGCTGCCCTGACTGCCTTGACTGCCTTGGCTGCCTTCACTGCTTGGACGCCTGCGCTGTAAGGTGACCATTGCGCTGCATCAGTGCCAACTGCGCTCCAGCTAAGCGCCTGTGGCAGCAACAGCAACAACATGCTCAAGCACAACATGAGCCATGAGCAATACCAGAGTCGCCAATCCATGTTTCACAATTTGGCGAACTTGATTACAAACTTGATTTGAGTTCTTTACACAAACACACACAAAATCACACTTGTGTTAGATTTGCCGTTAGTCTGGCTCAAATATTATAGTTTATCAATGTTGTTTATCTTTTATTTGATTTGATTTGATTTTATTGTATCTTATTTAACGCTGTTGCACTCAGACAAAAGCAAACGAATCGACACGCAAAGGAACAACGGCTTTTTGCTCCATTTTTGTGCTTTTCACCAAACAGAATTTGTTTTTTTTTTTTTTTTGATTAGAACACAAAGTCTTTTAAATAAATAATATTGTTTATACTTCAAAAGAAGAAGAAAAATATATGTTATAAATTTAATATTCTTTTAAAATTTGTCTTATACAAAGCAGACAATGAACATCTTTTCGGCCGCCGTCTTAAAAGTCAACAACAATGAAATTTCGTTCATATATAAACAATAATTTCACCAAAAATTACACACACACACACACAGACACAGAAAGCACAAAATATTCAAATGATTTTACTGATTAGCCGCTTGGGTTGTATTGCTGCTCGAACAGATTGTATCTGAAGACCATCACTGGCGTTTGTCGCTCGTCGTTCGCAGCTCGTTGTTTGGCAGCTGCTCAGGTTCGCTGCCTTTTGTTGTAATTCACATCTGCACACGAGCAAGTTCAAGGTAAGATTAAGCCATGACTCGCATACGTAAGAAGTTTTATACTCGACGTTGGCTCGCTTGTTGCCTAACTGAGCTAAGAGCGCGGCTGGCGAAAGCCGTCAAAGAGCATTTAACCATGAGCATTAGCCATGAGCCATGAGCAAAGAGCGTCGGAAAGAGCGCAACATGTTTCTTATGCTGCTGAGCATGTGTCTTGGCTGCTCATTAGCCACTTGTGTGTGTGTGTGTGTGTGTGTGCCTTTGGGCAATTTGCGTTAATAATTATCACAGATAAATCGAATTAAACAATTACAATTGATTTAAATATTTGCATGCAATTAATGTGCCATGTCGTTATTTGACCTCTGAACTTACATTGAACGCATGAACATTAAATGAAAGTGCCTCTTTAGGCAATCACGCATTGAGCTCACTTTCAACTCATCTATAAACATTGTTTGCGGTTTAAAGTTAATTAAAATGTTTGCAAATAATTACGCATTTTTATGCCTTGTCTTGTTACGCATACATAATGAAAATCAATAATGAAAAACAGTCTTTCGAAAGTCGTGCAGCACACTTGTTGTACACGATGTTTGACGGCGCAATGACGCTGATCTGAAGTCAATATAAATCGGTTAGAATGCTTTCTTTGGCCTTGCCGATGATTAAATACTCTATATGCCTTGTTGTGCCACGCCCATTTAAACGATTGAGTCTTATTTCTCATTATCTCAACAGCCTACATAACAAATTTCATTATTATCGCTCATTGTGCTGTAAGTGGGCGCTGCCATGCCCATTTTTTTAAGCAAAATAGTCTAACTAAGCAAAAATGCCTAACTAAGAACATAAATATGAAGTTTCAAGTCAATTGTTAAAGAAACAAAAAAGTTTTCCATAGCAGGATGTAAATTTGCTGCAGAACTTCAAATCGGGCGCTTTAAAACTGTGGGCGGAGTTTAAATATTCACAGACAGATTGACAGACAAACGGATATGACTAAATGAAATCGTCTTGTCGTGCTGTTCTGGGATATACATATATATACTTTATATGGTCGGTGATATCTCCCTCTCCTGCTGGCTGTTACAAACTACCTGACAAAGTCATAATGCTATACACGCCATGAAGAGTATAAGAAGAAGCAAAACCAACTCCACTGACAAGCGAAAAATTAATAATAAAGCAGTCTAATTAATATTATATTTCTTTGCTGCACAAACTGAAGCATTAAATGCGCGCCAATGCCAACCCCAACCATTAGATCAGTCGATCGATCGTAAGTTCGATGAAGAAAAAAGAAAGAAAAGCAAAAATAATATAACAAAAAGTGATGACAATACAAGTTTGTCTAAAGGACTGGAAGTGGAACGAGTTTGTTCATACTTGCGACATAATTTATTGTTGCCGGCGACCAAATAAGGCGGATTGTCACTGCCACTTTGTGTCGCGGCTTATGACAGCTGTCGAACGCATAAGAAGTTGTGATGAGTTTGCTCACTCGCAGTTGGCAACTCCTTTGAGGCTTTGCCTGTTGTTGTTTTAATTAAATATCGCATTGGCTAAAAGTGTTAAGCTGAAGCTGAAGCAGAAGCTGCAGCGCTTGACCATTTGCAGTTGACAGCAGCAGGTAAGCAATTAATTAACAAATGCAGAAGCAAAACGGCGCGAAGTTGTTTGTTTGCTTGCTTGCTTGCAAAGATATTTCTTGGCTACAAAAGAAATGACAAAAACGTCATTGAAAATGCTGAAAAGAAACAAAAAGGAAAATCCATACATGTGTAATTTCACTGCTTTCTAACATATTTTGTGAGATTATTGAAATGCGCCGAAGGTTTTCTTACTTTCTGTCTTTGGCCACAAATCATGGCTGGCCACGACAGCGGTCACCAACTGTGCGCAGGCTCAAGCTCGAGCTCGAGCTGAGCTGTTGTTGATGCTGTGTTGGCGGCTCGCTTTGGCTTTGACTGGCTGCCTTAAGCGCTTCTTGCAGCTCGAGTAGTTGTTTTGGCCAATCTGAGCTTGAATGTCGATAATTGCGCGCAACCAATGAGAAACTGACATTGTTGGACAGTTGGACGGCTAGTGAGTCTGCTTGAGACGGACGTTTTGGACACTCTTGGCCTGCAAAGGAAGCAACATGACCGTTGCAATTGATACACAGCATCAGCGTTGAATACACAACGAGTGCCAATAACAAAAACTGCGTTTGATAGCAAACAAAGAGACGGACGGACAGACAGAGAGACAGACAGACTGTCAGCCTGCGAGCCTGACCGCCAGCCAACATGATAATTGGACATGTGCATGGACATAAGAGGATGCTGGCGACCATAAATCGCAACAATATGGCAACGCTTTTCCCTTTGACAGTTGTCGCTGTTGTTACTGCCGAATCGTGACATTTTCAGCATTTCTTCAAAGCAACAAACAAAACTTCTGAATTATTTATGTGTCAGTCAACGTAACCCTTTCTCTCTCTCTCTCCTCACTCACTCTCTCGCACACCCGCGCACACACTTTGTTAGGCATTTTGAAAACATGTAAGTGAAATTGTTGAAATTCGTTTGTCCAACAAACAGGAAGAAGCAAAAACATGTTGAAAGTGTTAAGAAAATATTTTAAAAATTATACACAAATCGCATTAAAGCACATTTGGTAAGCTTATCTTTAATAAAAAAAATTACCAGTTGCTTCAATTAGCCGCCTTGACTTATTTGGCCCACACACATACACACATGTATCTTCTGCTTGGTCTTCGTCTGCATGCCAAGCCCAAATTTTATACGCTAAACTAAAAATTTTATAATTATTTGCAACTTTCATTTTGTCACCTTATAAACGATGTCAACAACAACAACAAACAACTCCAGTAACAACAACACGCTTGCATTACAAATAGACGAAGTCGAACTCGAAGTCGCTTCATTGTGCAAACAAAATAATTAGCGCTCTTCGCTGAGCTTCCAAGCGACCAAGACTCTGCGCTCTTATCAACAACGCATATAAATTTTGTTTGATTTTCGTTACTAACAAATTGTTGTATTGATATGACATTTTACTTCACCAACAACAAACAAACAACAACAAATAGAAAAACTTTCATTTTTCGTGGGCGCCAACAAATTCGATGTTAAATACTTTTTTCCAAATGTCAACAAAGAATTCATTCATACGAAATTATTACGAAATCTTTGATTTGCTCATGATTGATGCTAATTGAATGTACCGACAGTAAATTGAGTAATCATTAAGGGCGTTTAGTGTGGTTTGGGTGTGTGATGCTGGGAAATGTTAAATGTCTGTTAAGTGACCAATGAAGTTATTTAATATGATTTGAGATTTCAGAAAGATTCTTTGGACTTCTTATTTACACATATTTTTAAGCTAACGCATGCTTAAGTCTTTATGATACAATATCATGTGCTATAAAATGGTTAAGTCTTTAAAGAAGGATCGAAATGGAATGCAAAGTGACGGGAATAAGTTACCTATTAATTTTTCTATTAAAAAAACTGCTGAAAGCACTTTTAAATTTTTATTTTAAATAGAGATCTCAGAACAGTGGCTTTAGTTCAGCAAATTCTTGTAGATAGAACTGGATTTAGAAAATCTCAAGTGAATATTACATGCTGCTGAGTAGGAAGATCCGACAATTTTGAATTTAATAGGCATGCAGAAAAATTTCTCACACATGGCATACTTTCAAGCATTTCAGCTTGTAAAACTTAAAGCTCGAACGCTACAAATAATTACGAATGCCAAAGCATACTTATAGGCATGCCATAAAAACAGTCACAAAAGTTGGTAAAATAGCAAAATTTTCATACGCCAAGCGAAGAATCAATAACCCATTTATCATTCAGCTCGACTTCCAACACGGCCTACGCCATAAATTTCGCAACTGTTGAAGCGTTCGAAAAAACAAATCAATCATCGAATGTCACAGAACGAAAGTAAATAATTCCACGATGTAATAACACAAATGAAAGTAACTTCGAACATCTTTCGGCGTTGAGCACAATGGCAGCTTGTTGGCATACGAGAGATGCTAATGAAAGAAGCTGACGTTGATGTGCGACGTCGATGATGATGATGATTAACCAAAAAAATTGAAATGTTAGTTTGCCGCTACCGAAGATTGACTTTGTCATGCGGGTTATCGACGATTTGTTGTTGGCTCTTTTGCTTAACATGTCTTTACAGAGAAATAGAAAAAAAGCGATGCTGGCACATGTCAAATGGGCAATTAATCATGGCGGTTGGGGAACAATCAATGAAGCAAAGCAGACAAAATGAAATCAGCGATTTCCGTATTTTGGGATTATGATATATCTATAAAAGGTATAAGGCTGATCCCAGATCAACGCATAGATCTTAATTTGATCTCTAGTGTCATTGGCATAGTTTTGAGGGCCTTGATTCCATAATAGTTTTGTGCCCTTAGAAAACTCTGATATATAAAAGAGTTAACTCATCTCTTTTGCTATACTTTTGTACTTTATTTAAGCATAAATATTCTTTTAAATTAATACATTAGTTTTGTCATTTCACTTCATCGATTTTTATCACTCTTAATTAATTTTATTTACAAATAGAATAATTTACTAAATAGTTATTTTTAAAGCTGCGCCTACACCCGCTGACGGCCGCTGACTAAAATGCTGAAGGTGGAGTTGATTTCTGCGCTCGCTTGCAACAACAAGCGGCAACAAATACATGCCTAGAAGGCCAAATGCTGCGCGGGATATTTCGTTGGCAGCATTGAGAATGGATCTGTATTATTAGGCACATCACTCTGGCCCTCTACCTGTGCGCTCCCTGTGGGCGCATAACCGGCATAGGGATCGGAGCGGCTCTGCCAGCCTTGTGTATCGTAATTCCAGCCGCCCGTAGAAGAAGATGATGATCCCTGCTGACCCAACTGCGCTTGACCGCCATGTATATGCAAATGTATCTCCTTGGTCGGTTGGCCGGGATGATGCGCGGGCGCTGCAGCACCTGTGGGCGCCCATGAGGACTCGCGCACATGTGGATTCCAGCCATTGTAGTTGAATGAAGGCGCTGCGTGCTCGATTTCGCCCAAGCCCGTTTTGAAGGTCAGGAATTTACCCAATATGGCAGCGGCATTCATGAAGATGAGCACCTTCAGCAGGAAGAGCGATTTCATGCCGATGGCAACCAAGAAGGCAACCATGGCCGTGAGTATGCCGAATTTGAAGATGATGGGTATCAAAGCCATTTGCAGGCGACGAATTTTGCCAAATGTGCGACCTGCAATGAACATGAGTGAGTAATGTAAAATGATATGATGATTGAAGCAAGTTCGTTGCCTAAGTCTTTTGTGTTTGCCTCACTTATATGCCAAAAAATAACATTAAATTCACTTAAATTTGCGCGTTCGTGTCTTAAGTCTTTCGTTTGAGTGAGCAATGAAGCCATTTTAATTGCCTGCCAAATGCGCAAAGCCGCGCTTATTGCTATAATTTCATCGATAAACAGAGCTGAACGCAAAAAATCTCCACAAGTCTTTGCGAATCTGCGCAAACGGCAAACAAGTTCAGCACTTGAGTTTCAACGCAGTGAGAAAACATATAAAATTCGAAATATATAATATACAAAAAAAACAACAAATCAAATGCCAAACAAAATACGGAAAGTGAAATTACAACAAAGCCGTCGAATACACATCGATGACGATGACGCTGCCGCTGCCGCTGCTCAGTGGCAGATAAGCGCGGCTGTTTGTCTAGCGTTTTGTTAGCACCTCTGCGGCTTTTGATTCGTATTTTGATTTCGTGTTTTTGTGTTGTTATTTTTTCGTGTTTTTCCCGCTTCTGCGTGCATGTTTCATTGAAAACGAAAGTAAGTCGAACGAAGTCGAAATTTATGGCGCTTAGCTTAATTACAAAAAAAGACCAAACAAGTAAAATAATCAAGAAACATCACACAGCAATGTTGCCTTGTTGTTGTTGTCGTCTCTAGGCTTTCAATCAAAGTCATTTAAGCCTTCGTAATTAACGTTGATGAACTGAGAAAATTGTTAAATAACCGTAACAGCTTCTGTGTGCTGCAAGTTGCACCAAAAAACCGTGATTAATGAAGCTCAAAAGCGTTCGCTTCAATGCGTTTAATTTCAATTAACGTCTAAGTTCATTGTCAGCGCTTACAGCACACACACACACACACACACGGAGACAATCGGCTTACTTACCTGTTACTGCTTTCGTGCCCTTTGTCTCTTTCTCATCAGCGCCAAAGAAGCTCTCAGTCAATCCTTTGCCAAACCAATTCCAAAGACTGTTCACAGTGCTGGCAAAGCTGCTCGAGGCCCAGCTCTCAGGCAGCGCATTCTTGAGTGCCGTCGTCAGCGCCTGTTGCGCTTGCTTATCATCCTCATCGTCATCATCATCCTCATCATCGTCATCATCGTCGTTGTCGTGCTCAGCATTGCTATTGGCCTCCGCTACAGCGCTGCTTGCCGCCGCTGGCTCCTCTTGTTTGGCCATCTCCTCTGTCTGACTCTTGTCTAATTTGGCTTTGGCTGTTCTCGTGATGCGACGTGCCTCCGCATTTGTGAGGCAACAAAGCGCCAATACCAGCAGCAATAAGACGTGACGCGCTCTCGTGCACTTTGTGAGAAACTGTAAGTAAGGTAAAGAAATGAAGTTGTTATCAAAAAGTGCCAAATTTATGTGTGTTTGTCATATGAAAGACTTAGGCAACGAACTTGTCGATTTGTATGCTGCAACAGCTCATTTAACAGTAATGACTTCACACTTTTTATGAACGCTTGTTTTATTTTATATTTCTTTTCTTAGGTTTTCTTTAATTTAATTTAAGAATTATTCACACATTTTTTCGTGTTGGTTGTGTCATTTCACGTGTCTTGATTGCAGCGCACTTCTTCAAGTAGGCCAAAATGCCCATAAAAGTATGTTTTATTGTCTTAAAACATTTTCGTTTTGGCTTTTGTTGTGCGGTTTTCTGTGTGTGTGTGTGTGTGTGTGTGTTTGTGTGTGTTTTATGTAATGCCATAAAAGTGCGGCCTCACCTTTCGGGCGACACAACTCGGGGCTTTTCACCTCAACTCTGGCCAACTCTGCTCGGCGCAGTTCAGCACAGTTCAGCGACTTTTATTTTGCGCATGTTGCATAATTAAACAATATATTTTAAATTATTATTTTATAGATTTGCACATTTCTTTCAATATAAACTTTATTGTTTCAAATTTTATTTCAATTATATAAACAAATATAATTTATTGCTTTAAACAATTTTCATTTTATGAAAATATTATGTTCATAAACGCATAAAAGACAATAACGGTATTATGAAGACATTAAAATGTCGTCTCGAATGAACGGTAAAATCGTATACTGATTTATTTATGCACTGAACAAATCAAGTTTGTGTCTTAAGTCTTTTGTTTTAATTGAGCTATGAAATGAAATGAATTCCGAATCGCCCAACATTTTCACATAAAACTTTTGAGCAATTAATTTTCAACGCACCGATTTTCGTATAAGAAATTTCACTAAGCTGTGTTGGTGGAGGAGGGGGGAGCATAATCTTGGCATTTTGACAATTTACTTTCCCGAAGTTCACTTTGGCAATTAGTCAAATATGGCACGGCCTAAAATGATGACGGCGTTTAAAAAACTAAAACTAACGGTTCACGATTGTTTTCCGAACGCAAAGCATACAAGAATCAAAAGGTTTTTAATTAGAGGCGCCGAACAAAAGCGAAGCGTATAAAATTCTCAACGCTGCTTTCAGAACAGTTACAAGCGTAAGGCAGCTGACCCACTTGCGTGAAGCGTTTTGCCTAAGCGGCGTTTAATAATCGCCGCAGCGCGCAAAACTTGACATATTTTCTTAGTTTCAGTTTTTCGGGGTTTTGGGTTCTGTTTTCAGATAACAAAAAACCTTACCAACTGCAAAAACATTTTATTGTTTCGGAAACAAAAACGATTTAATGTCTTTATTTTTGCACAAAACATTTCGCTTATTGTGTGTCGCTTTGTTTTTATTTGTTTTATTTGATTTATTTGTTGTTTTAATATTTTATGCAAAAATGTGTGCTCATTTTTCATGTTAACCGTTAAATAGAAATTCTCCGTGCGCTGAAAATAAGCCACGCACCACTTTGGCACACTGTGTTGCCCTTGATTATCGAAGTTGTTCGACTTAATTGCCAAAAATGCAAACGAAGAAAGGCTTTCTTTTCTTCGCCCGCATTTCATTTGATTTTATTGATTGTTATTGTTGTTTTCATTGTTTCTGCTTTTAATTGCGATGATGCAACACAGCAAACCTTTGTTTTGTGTCGCATTTAGTTTATGGCATTTTCACAAACGATCAATAAACTAAAACGACAATTAAGGCGAATTTGACCGCCAACGTGAATGAAAATGCAACAATTTACATTTGCATGCGTTTGATGGCATCGCATATGCAAATGCCGCGCAGCTTGAGTGTCAAACGCGTCGCACAACATGTTAAGACACGTTAAGACAAGCTGAGACAACTTGTGATGCGTCTCAGCAATCAATTTTGCTATTGTCTTTGTTGAAGTCACTTAGCGTCTCTGACTTTGATTTGTATTTATGACTTTTACGCATGTTTATTTATATTTCGTAATCACAACAAAAACAACCACGCACAGACAGCCGGCTGTGTCTGCTTCTTCTTCTTGGTCTCAACGAGGCAGTGACATTCCTTAGTAGGCCGACTGACTAACTTAGTGAAACTTCGAGTCATGTTGTTTGCTGCTTCAAATTTCGCTGTCGGTTTCATTTTAACATGTGAAGATCATTTCATTTTGATTTGTTTAAATATTTGCACTACAAGATTTGAAAATATCATATTTCGGTCTTTGAAAAACCGTATTCATCATCTTCCTCATCATCATCATCATTAGCATTGTTGACTTACGCGCTAAGCCGGTGAAATGCGAAAAATGTGTTAATCAGGCGCCGTTTATGCCAAATTAGCAGCGCGCGTTTTGTCTCTCTCGCTTATCTAATCTATATTTTTATTTTGAGGCCATAACGCAAAATTTCACACTTTTATGAATTATCATACAAATCATTTGACACTTTCACATAAAAGTGAGCGTTGTCTTTTTTCTCATTTCTGGGCGTGTTTCGTGTTTACAACAAGGCTTAGAACAAACAATGACTCATGAAATACTTTGAGGCAATTAGCATTGTTGTTGGTGTTGTTGTGCTTTAATTTGCTGTGAAATTGCTTAATTTCTAAGCATGAAAATAAAACTATTAAATAAAATGTACAAAAGTGAAATTCATTGATTTCAAATGTTGTCAAAGCCATGAAACATAAAGCGGATAAACATATAATTAAAGCATTTAATATAAGATTGCTTTATGTTATAAGTAAAAGCGCTGAACAACAGAATTGTATGCAAGGGTTGCATGTTTACTGTTATTAAGCCGCGACATAAAGCAGTACTATATTAGAAGGCTTTGTTATTTGTTCTGTTATCAGAAATAGCAACTTTCAGGATGGGATTTTGCCGAATCCGTAAAGATTTCAAAATACGCGCAACACTTCCTTATCTGTGACCCTCATCTCATCTCCAATTGAATTTCCAACTAACAATGATGTAATATTAAAAGCGTTAATTATATATAATTCAAAGTCAAACTTATCTCTGTCAATTACATATATGAGCACAGTGCGCGCAATTAAAGCACGTGGTTAAAAACAAAAACAAAAAGCAATAAAACGCAAACGGATCGGCGACACTACATTATCTAATGGCAATTAAAAGTTTTGCATAAAAGCGAAATTACAAAAAATGCTGAAGAGAAGAGGTCGTGACACGAGAGGCA
Organism: Phortica magna; assembly: GCA_037044515.1. Taxonomy (NCBI): domain Eukaryota; kingdom Metazoa; phylum Arthropoda; class Insecta; order Diptera; family Drosophilidae; genus Phortica; species Phortica magna. Next base: position 230,678 of record JBAMBP010000519.1, read on the forward strand.
CGAATGATCCAAAAACTGAGGCAGTCGACTGCCGGTCTTGTTTGTAAATAAAATCATATAAAATTAAGCAACAAAAGAGCTTATAAAACAAAACGCAAAAACCCAAAAATACGTTAATAATAACGCAGCAAAAAAGGCCAAAAGACATGAAGAAAAAAAATATATGAAACATAAAAAAAGACATATTGGAAAGAAAAACATTCGAAAACAACAAAAACACGCCTCAAAAGAAAGTAAGTAAGTTATTTTGGCGATACAACAACTTTAATTATAACAACAACAACAACAGCAAAAAAAAAAAATTTAACAAATACGTGAAAATAAATAAATAAATGGAAATTGTTTAAAAAGTGACAAATAAAAATGTGCATGGCGAATTGCGAGTAGAGAAGGCTAAGTACATTATTTCTAACAAAAAAACATTATTAGCCAATAAGACTTCTTTAAGAAAGAACTTCAAACAAAAGAAAAATTTTAATTGACCGAAAAAAACTTCAAATGAAAGAAGGAACTTTAAATGAAAGAATGAACTTCAAATAATAGAAATAATTTCAAATGAAAGAAATCACTTTGAATGTGCAACTCCCTTTGATCAACTCAAGATTGCTTTATTGTACTTTCAACTGATAAAGGTTTACTCACCATTATTGTAATTATAGTTTTAACTTTTCCTTTTGTCGTTTCGCGTTTTTAAATATTTAATTGCAATAAACGTTCGTCTATTTTTCGTTAATTATTTGTTTAAACGTCGATTTTCACTTGTGTGCTAATTATTGATTTACATGCAAATGAAATTATCCTTAATGATGAGTCAAGTTACTTTGCGATGTGCGCACGACTTGAACGACTCGAAAGACTTTCACGACTTGGCGCTCGCACAGCTGTTAAAGACTGCAAAAAACGAGCAAAAGATGCGTTTAGTTGGTTCACTTGGCTGCGACTTCGACTTGGACTTCGATTTGGACTTGGACTGGGACTTGGACTCTACCGTCTCGTTTGAAATGTTACTGCAGACTGGTTAGCTTGTCCGAGCCGCTGCGTACAAGTTAAATCAGCAGCAGCAACAGCAACTGTCGACGCAAGCGCAGCAGCAGCGACGCAACTTCTGCTGCCGCTGCTGCTGCTGCCTCAACATGATCTTAGCTTCTTTCATTGCTTGCGCTTTTTTCGGTTATTTTCTTTTTTTGGCGCTCAGCCAACAGAGGCGCTTTTGCTGCTTGACTCGGCCATGCTCAGCATGAGTCGTTGAGTCGCTGAAAGGGGGAGGGCAGGGTGGCTCAGCCGTTGCGGCGTCTGCGCAAATACTCTCAGTCTGAGTGTGAGTCTTGTTTGGCTTGGCTTTGTTTAGCAAGCGCGACGTGTTTCTTATCTTTGTTGTACTTGTTGTTGTTGTCACGTTGGCACGCTATGAAAGACATGTCATTGCTTTGGCACAGCACTTTCTTCCTACGCCTTCTTCTTTCTTCTTTCAGCACATTTGTATTACTTCAAGTTCATGTTTATAACTCTCTTTTTGTTGTTTGTTGTTTGCTCATAAAGTTTCTGAATCTTTATTACGAATCAGCATGTAAAAGCCGCTTAGGAAACGCTTTGTTGTTGCTGTCGAAACGTGTTAAACGCGCTCGTGACGTCACAGTTCAATGGTACGTGCAGACATTCAGACAAGCCAAACGATTTCTCAAAGGCTTTTTGTGGGCCTTTTGTTGGTCTTTGTAACTTTTATACTTGGAAATTGTCTGCCGGCTCTTTATGATTGTCCCATTTTGGGGAAAACATGCTGCGTCATTCATGTGTGGACAACTTCTGCTTCATTCATGTTTTCTCAGCACATTTTCGGGAATACGTTTAACATGTTTCCTGCTTGGTTTTTAATTAACATTATTAACGACGCTTACAACAATTAAAAACTAACAGTTCGGCCGTCTAATAAAGTTGGGTTTATGGGAGCTCATGAGGTGTTTGAATGAGTACTTACAAGAGTGTTTGAATGAGTCGTTAAGCGTATTGTAAGTATAACCAAATAAATTGTGTCAATCAATGCACATTGCAATGAAATACTTCCGGTACTTTAAGACAAACTCTCGAGTAATCTAAGCTGCCGCACATTTTATTATTTTTCCATCATCATTATCATTGTACCGTTAAATAATAAAAGTTTATATTCAAATTTTGACTTTCGAAATAAGCCAACTAAGCAATCAACCAAGCATAAGTCAAAGTTTAAGCAGCGTTCTTCCATTTGGCTCAATGATCTTCTACAGTTACATCATAAAAAGAAAAGTGCATGTGCCAGAAAACAGAAGTTCACAAGTCTTTATTGCTTCTTAGAATCCAGCAGACACATGTCACTAATATCTTCTTACTCATTTGCGCCTAATTCGATCATAATAATCAAAATATATCTCGGAAAATGTGACACCATCTGTGTATCTTGTAGCTTCTATCAAAGCACACACGTAGCGCGCTTGTTATGCAAATATGACCCAAAAATGCTTAATGATCGCTTCGTTTGTTGGTCTGTTCTGTTCTGTCCGGTTCTGTGTTGGGTGTCAAGACATGTGTTGAACTTTGCTTATATAATGTGAAAAATATGATAAGCGAGTTTGAATTGCCGAACCGTTAAGCAATTGTTGCACTTCGGCCATTGTCGCTGTGAGGTCTTTGAACCGCTTGGATTGCATTTTTATGTAATGTTCATGTTATGTTATTATTGTCGAAATATGCTCCAACAACAACAACAAAAAAACCGGCTAAGCAATGTAATAATTTTTTTCTTTCTTTATTAAAAAACAACTTAAATTATAAAACATTCAAAAAAACAAACGAAAAAAGAAGACTTTTTGAAGTTCGCGCACATGTTCACTTCTTGCCATAAGTGTTCTGATAGGTCATTTGATAGGCATTCGTATACCAATTGAGCCAGCTCGGATTGGTGTTGCTGTACGTGGCATAAGGATTGTTCGTGTTGCTGTTGTAGTAAGTCGGATACAAGTATTGGCCAATCACGTAAGGCCAAATGCGTATTTTCGCTTGATCGTTGGCCGTCGCATAAGGATTCGGCGTTGTGTAGTAATAGTAAGGATACTGCGTGCTCAGGCTGGCGAAGGTCGGGCGTGCGGTCCAAGCGTAGGCCGGCGGATAGGTGGCGTATGGCGAGGGATAGCCGGCATATTGCGGCGCACCGTGCTAGTTGATGAAGTTTATGCATAAGGAGGTGGTTTTCTCTTCAGTTTATAAGACAAACTTACCACAACGAGTGTTGTTGTTATGATTAATATGGCAAAAGTTAACAATTTGTACATTTTATATGATATTTTGTTTTTAGTTTTATTATATCTCCGTACTTTGTTATAAATGAAGTTCCGTCTCTCAACAAACTGAAGCTGCCAGCCAACACTCACGCTGCTTAAATATGAGTTCAACAACAGTTTAAATGAGTCGAAAATTGCAGCAAAAAAAGGCGTACAATTTCACGCTTTGACAGTTTTCTGCCTCAACGCCTTTTTTTTGTGCCAATACTTCCATTTCGTCATTGAACTTGACTCATCGTTGCCGCCTTCGGTGTCAACCGTTTGTATCGCACCAAAAGCAAAGCAGATTTAATTCAAATTGTCGGCTTTGTTGTTGACAATGTTTTTGAACTATAATTGCGACATTGATTGTGAATCCCGAGTCTTATTGACAACAAAAACATGCCTTTTTTGCACATTTAAACAATTTGTCTTGTTAACGTGAAAAATGCTCACGCAAAATTTAACTAATTAAATGTTGAATTAACAAATTGTTTACTGCTAAAATGCAATTTTTATTTGGTTCGCTTCGATTTAACTAAACTGTTCGTTGGCCGCGCAAGTGTATAATTTGTAAATTATACATTAATGAAAATTTAATAAATATGTTTTTTTTTTTGTTTTTGCTGTGCACATTTATTTAAAAACTACTAAATTACATTTATTTACAGACATATTTTTTTGTTTTTTTCTTTCATTTTCATCTCAATTTCATTGCTTCTTCAACGGTTCACACTTTCCTGCTTGCTTTTAATACAACTCTTCTGCTAAATTAGTCTAGAAACTCAACAAATAAACAAATTAAACAAACAAAAAAAACAGAAAAAAACTAAAAAAAATAATAATAATAAACAAAACTACTAAAATTATATCGTGGAAATTTACAATAAGCAAAATTGTTACATAAATAATTAATAATTCATTATTGCGACGGAAATTTTCAGACAAAATTTATGTTTTTCTGTTCATGTGTTTTTTGTGTGATTTATAATCAATCAAATCTCATAATTTAATTTATTTAATTAATTAATTAGTGGTTTTTTTTGCATCTTTAATAATCATAAATTAAGCCATCAATAGTCTTCGTCGTCCTCGTCTGGCGGATCCGTTGCATACGTCAACTCGTTCAGGAAGAACCATTTCTGTTTATTGTTTTTAAGAAGCAGAAACATTAATTATCTCTTGTTATAAATATCATATGCTTCTACTTACCGGCGACTCTGTGCAATTGAAGTTATAATCCCAATCACAGATTCTATACTCCTGATTGAAGGAAGTCTCATTGGCGCATAGATGCGGTATGCGATTGCCCTCTTCGTCGCACATATGAAATATCTATGAAGGCATAAAGAAATGCTGAGTATAAAAAAGTGTTGCATACTTGTAGGCCGCTTTGAAAAATAAAGTGTCACTGAGCAGCTTTGAGCACAACTTAAAGTTGCTTTTTACGCTCGCTTTTTCTACTTTCTTCTCTCACTCTTTCTCTTTTAGCTGCCGAACTGTTTCTTCTACACACTCACCTGACAGTTGTATTCCATATCGGCATAGAAGCCCACCGGTCGATGGGTGCAATCAAAGGCGAATGTTATATTATCTAAATTCGTCCATTCCTTTGTCTTGTGATTCTGAAATACTGGACTGGCTGGCTCCTGTTCCGTCAGCGTCGGCAGCAGCATTTGGCCTAAGCACAAAGTAAATCAAACAAATTGCGTTGAGTTAAGTTTGTCCGCACTTAAAGTTAAATGATTACGAAAATGATTTGCCAAGCGAAGGCAACACGTGTGCGTTTGAACGATCGGCCATCGGTTGCTTCAGAAATGGCTTGCTTTGCTTTGCTTTAATAGATCAACGGTTTAATTTATGAACATCACGCGCCTTAAGCGTCCAAACGACCGACCAAACGACCGACTAACAGAAGTGAGTGTTCGGTGCGCAAACGCACGCACGCGTTTAACATTTAATTTATTTCAATTGCGCCAAAAGCCAACAAAAAAAAAAACATAAACCAAATAAGAAAACAGCAAGAAAAATCCGACAGTAAAGCAAAGCAAAGCAAAGCGTAGCATCGAATTGAGGCCAACGCGGCGGCAAAGTCAAAATCGAAGGCAACTCAGCTAGCTCACTTACCCAGTATAACGCCGGAAAGCCATAAAATTCTATAACTGTAAACCATTTTCGATGTCGTTCGCAGCATTTTGGTATATATATATATAAGTACTTCTGATATTGTTGTTGGTGTTAGTGTTGTTGTTGTGGTTGGCAGTACTGCTGTTGCTTATAAATGCGCAAATATGCGAAAGCCACACAAGTCTTCAAGTTCGACGCCGCACTTCACTTCACTTCACTGCTCTACAACAGCTTCAGGCTGCGCTTTATGTATGTGTATGTGTGTGCGTATATGCCATGAACTGCGTTGCTGTTAATGCTTGTTATCTTTGTTGTTGTTGTTGTTTGTTGCTGTTTCCATCAATTAGGAAGTTGCCATAGTTGATGAGCTTTAAATGTGTTTACTGCCGTTGTTGTTGTTATTGTTGTTGTACAAATGCTGCATTGCCACTTTTGTTGTGCATTTGTTGTTGTTGTTGTTGTTGCTGTAAAAGCGGAAAAGAGAGAAAAGAAAAAAATGATTCAAACTTTCAATTAATTAATTCTGCTTTGTTTATTATTAATTGATTATTACTCTTGTTGTTGTTATTGTTATTGTTGTTGTTATTGCCAAATCACTCAACTTGTTTGGCGTTGTTTTTTATTTTTAATTATTTTATTATTGAATGCAACGCAGACGTTGGTTTTGGCGTTGCCTTCTGCCCACATGAAGTTTCGCTTTCAGCGCTTATTAATGAGCATCAATGACTATAATGATGATGATGATGATGAAGCTACGAGTAATGATGAGTCAACTGCATATCAAACAGCAACAACAACAACAGCGACAAGTGTTGTTCATCAATTATATTTGTTGCAACACAAATTCGGTTTACTTATGACGTCTGTGTCTGTTTGTTGTTGTTGTTGTTAATGATTTGCCATCATTCGATTAGCATTTGTAGGCTGTCATGTGTGTTGGCTTAGCTCAGCATTCTTTTGCATAACTTTAATGATTCATAATTTTCAGCAGCCCACATGACATGCCAAGCGCACGCACCTTATTGTAGTGTTTGTTGTTGTTGTTGCTGTTGGGTGAAGCAATGAGCAATGAAACTATTAACTTGAAACTTCCTCTGCGCATTCCTGCAAAGCCTTCTGCCTTCTAAGCTCTTTTCAATGTCTCAATTTCAGTTAATTATTAATGCCTTCGACTTAAGCACGCAGCAACAACAACACAAACAACAACAACAACAGCAATAAGACAAACAATAGTTTAACTAACGAAATAAGCGTCGCACTTAAAGATGATAACAAACGACTGGCAGAAGAAGAAGAAGAAGATGCATGGCACAAAATCCGCACCAATGCCAAAGCATGTATAAAAATATATAATAAGAAATTAACAAATTTATTACTCATCAAAGCAGCGACGTTGGCAGGGGCAGAGGCATGTCGAAGCCATGTGTCTATGAATGCGACTGCGACTGAGGACGTTGTCAAAGCTTCTCACGCTTGTCAGAAAATGTCAAAAGTGAGTTTCAGCAGTTGTGCGCAACAAAGCAGAAGAAGAAGAAGAAGCAGCAGCAGCAGAGAAGTGGCACAAAGCCGAAGTCAACTTTGGCATCAACTTCAACTTCAATTTCATCTATTGCTTTTCACAACTTTAATGCGGAAATTTCTTATAACTTATTTGTTGTCATGTCTTTTGACTTCGCTGCTCTGCCAAAAGCGCGAAAAATGTTACTTTAAGCAACGACATTAATCTACACTCAGCTGCCAATATGATGGCGGGGAATGGGCAAGTAAAAGGGGCGATTTGGCGATTTGGTTGAGGTGATTTAGCTGAGGTGATTTGGCTGAGGCGATTTGGTTGAGGTGATTTGGTTGAGGCGATTTGGTTGAGGCGATTTGGCTGAGGTGATTTGGTTGAGGTGGTTTGGCTGAGGCGATTTGGCTGAGGTGATTTGGCTGAGATGATTTGGCTGAGGCGATTTGGCTGAGGCGATTTGGGTGAGGCGATTTGGCTGAGGTGATTTGGCTGAGGCGATTTGGCAGATGCGATTTGGCTGAGGTGATTTGGGTGAGGTGTTTTGGCTAAAGCGATTTGGCTGAAGTGTTAATTGTCGAACACAAAGGCACTTATGACATGGCAGCGAAACGCGCTGTCGGCCGAGACATCTCAAGTAGCAATTAAAATGCAAAAAGGTGAAAGACAAGACATGCTGGACAGTCGGACAGACAGACAGACTGATGGACATTGTTGTCTTGTCATGCGCTTGACGGCGCCAAAGCACAAGCTCATCTTTCGCCTGCATTGACCTTTTGTGTCGTAACAACGAATTTGCATATCATTGCGCATTAAAAACAACAACAACAACAAAAGCGAATCCGTAAAATCATAAACAATTAGTTAGACTGCAAAGAGCAACAAAGCAAAAGCAAAGTTGGTCTTCTGTATCTTTTGCAGTTATTGTTATTGTTATGGTTTGGGCGGCGTTGAATTCGCAAAAGCAGAAGACTCAAAACAATTTAAGTTTATTTGGCAGTTGTTTCACCCCTCCCTCGCCCACACTCAAGCACCATCGATGTTTATCAGTTATACACAACAATTACGCATGCGGCCATAAATCGAGCGAAAATGTCAAGGATCAAAGCGACATGCAACTCTGGCAACGCGTTTAGCCATGGCGTTGACGATGACGTTGCTCGCTGCTCACTGCTCGATGACGTTGGCGAATGTCGAATGGCGATGGCGTTGGGAAAGGCACAAAGCATTGCTTATCTTGCATCGCTTTGGTGAGAAAAATGTATCGCTTGAAGCAAACAGCAGACAATGAGCAATGCCAGCAAGGCAAGAAGTGCCGCCAGGCTGTCATTGAGGCCGAGTTCCCCTTGGCTAAAGACCGGCGCACGCATTGACACTTGTATTAATCGACGAGACGCACAAAGCGCTCTCAAGGCTGCCGCGCATTGTTGAATGTTGCAAGTTTGCATTCTTTTGATCAACAACAACAAACAGCAATTTAAGGTTAAACCGTTTCTTTCACTTCGTCATTACGTATACGCCACGTTCAGCAGCTCAGTTCAACTCATTTGCGACCTTTCGTACGTTCGGGTTTTCTTTGAACATTTCATTAATTCAACGTGCGCACAATTTACGTCAAACGTTCGACCGTAAATAATTTGCAATAAACTCGCATTTTAACATATCATAAACACACAAACACACACACAGATACACTTATTCATACAATGATGTCCGCATTTATATTTGCATTCATACATGAAGCTTTGGAAATCATTCTTGGCCCACCACCGTCGTCATCGTCATCGCCTTTGCCGTCGTCTGTCATTGACTTATTGTTTTTTAATAGCATTTCAAATCTTTCAAGTCAAGTGGCGTTTTTGCCTTTTGTCTATTTTTTTTTTTTTAGAGTTTAAAAGGTTTCGTGTTAATTTGTTTGTTTCTATTGATAAAATTTGACACTTTGCCTTTTGATTGATTGCCAAAATATTTAAATTGCTTTTGCTTTGTATTTTTTATTGTATATTTTCTAATAAACGTTGAGTCATAAAAAAAATGTTATGTTTGTTTGGCGTCTTTGTGCGCACATGTTTAATTGTTTCATTAACGGTTTTGATTTTCTTTAATTAATTTGTTTAATTGCCGTTTAAATGAAGTGCCACAAGGACTTCTTTGTTGTAGTATGCTAAATGATTAACACAGCGCAGCAAAAGGAGAAGGGTAACCTTGTGCAAGCCAACAATCTGTTAGAATCAAAGACACAAACCTTGAAGGCATGAAAATGTCATGACTTTTCGTACCTTTGCTTTTAGCACTTTTGTATAGGCATATGTTGCATAGCGCGCCATGTGACATACGTCAGTGTAGACTTCAATTCACGCATACCAAAAAATAATAAGTATGATTTTTCGTACTTTTGCTTTAAGCAGTTTTGTATGAGCATATGTTACATAGCGCAACGCTTGACATACGCCAGTGTAGCCTACATTTTATGCACTGCTCAACGTATTGCGCTTTTGTGCGTGCTAGACTGTTGTATGTTGCATATGTTGGCTTGTGACATAAGTGCATTGGCTTAGAAATTTTGTTTTGAGTTTAATGGAATGCTGCTTAGCACATGCAAAACACAACAGGAACTATTTTCGAATGCTTAACACATATTTGTGACAAATTTTACGAAATTTGAAAGTAAAGTTTTGTATTTGCTTTTGTTTTGTGTACAAAAAATTAAATGATTTCGTGTATTTTTACGAAATTTCGCACTAATTTGTTAATTTTGACGCGTAACAATGAACACTTTGCTTTATGAGCTTTGCGACTAATTTGATGTCTTTTCGGAAGCTTAAAACAATAAATAAAAGAAAACAAAGAAGAAGGAAACTAAAACGAAAAAAAAACATTTAAGTTTAAAGAAGAAAAATGCATTTTAGTTATGCAAATTGAAAATTAGTTAATTTGCCATTACCGCAAACACACACATGTGTGCATGTGTGCGCGAAGAAGGAGACGAAGTGAGGTGAAAAACGGCAAATTCGTTTTGCATTTTGTGAAATTATTGTGACAAGTTAATTTTGGGCCATAAAAGTGGGAAATGTTAATGAGAAAAAGGCAACAAAAGCGAATGAAGAGAAGTAATAAAAGAAAGCAACGGCGACGTCGTTGAAGGCAGCGGAAGCGACGCTAATTGGCGGAACTGTTGTTGCCGCTGCGGCGAACGCATGCCGCATGCCACACGCCACACGGCAGTCAACAATCACAGCCGCAATGGGCAACTTGCCACTTGCAACAATGTTGTTGCTGTTGTTGCCGCCGCTGTTCAATGTCAATGCGAGAAATGATGGCAAAAAGCGAAAACAACAAACAAAGAGAAGAAAGACGACAGACAGACAGAAGGCAAAGCGTTGACGTCGAATTCCGCTTATCACGAGTGGCATGTCATTTGTTGTTGTTGTTGCTCATTTTGCGGCTTAGCTTCATTAGCCGCGGCGAGACTTATATAAGCGCAAAACATGGCTTAGCCAATATAAGACGCGTCTCGATGAGTGATAAAATTGATTAGCCTGAGCTAATAAAGCCACAAATGCAAGCGGGTTTTATTGTTGTTGTTGCTGTTGTGGTTTGGTTGTTTTCTATTTCACTTTTGTTGCTTTGCTTCCTTTTTGCGCGTTTGTCACTTGAATTGTTTATTTATGATTGTTTCAGCGCTTCATTAAAACGCAAACGCGTTGCACGAACAACAACAACAACAAGAGCAACAAACGTGTGTGTTTGCACATAACATATAATAAATAATTTAATTGAACTCAACAAAGTCCAACAACAACAACAACGATGAAATTGCAAAGCAGAAGCAACAAAAAATGAGAAATAAAAAATATAAACGAAAAATAAAAAAATAAACTTGTTAAATCGCTTTGATTTTGTTGCTGCAGACAGACAGCGAGACAGACAGACAGACAGACGGACGAGTCAGCAGCTTGGCAACGATTATTGGCCTTGAAAATGGCAACGCAGAAAAATTTAATACGAAAAATCAATAAAAAAGTTTCAAAAAAATACAAAAAATATACAACAACAAAACTGAAACGAAATGAGTTGAACGAATGCAAAAACCGGCTTAGCATTTGTGGCTTGCAGCTTGGCCAGCAACAATAACAGCAACAACAACAACAACAGTAATGGCAAACGAAGAGAAACGTGTACCAAACTAAACTTAGTCGGTCATATTAGCACAAAATTAAGCATTTTAATAAATATTTTTGATTTTATAAGTTTCATACTAAAAATTTCATAGATTATGCAAATTTTTCAACAAAACACAAATTTATTTATGATGATAGGCACGCCTTTCAACAAAACATTAATTTGCCAAGCCATGCAAAAAAAATGTTTGACAAAAAACCAACAAAAAATAAGCATAACTTCCGTTAAAGGTCTTTGGCAGATGCAAATTGTATTAATTTATGAAACAAGCATAAATTAAAAATTAAAAAAAAAATAAAAAATTCCAAAAACAAAACCAAAAAAAGTATTTTATTTTAAATTGACTTATGTTGCACAGCGGCACACGCAACATACTGCAGTCTAATATGCGCAACAGCACGTCACTTCGCACAACCTCGCACGCACAACGGACGTTTGTAACACATGACGTTATGTAACATATGCCTTTTATTTATTGAAATTATGTTCTTTAAATATAAACAAAATTTTAAATAAAAATTGGTTCATTTTGGCATTAAAATGTGTGATTTTTACGTTTATTTTTAGCCATTTATATCTTGGCAAAATGCCATTAAAAAATCAAAGTTGCTCCAAATTCCCAAAAGCAACCAAATTATGTTGAAAAACCGCCGAAACAGAAATCCATTAATTGACAGCAACCAATGATGTATCAACAACGCATCAATTTAACGACTTCTGCTTCAACATCTTTCAGCTGCTGCCGCTTTTGGCCATAATCAGCACAGCAAATGCTCAACTTACGCTTAAATAGAAATCATTCATCAATTTAGTCATTCATCTGTCCGTTTGTCCGTCCGTTTCAGTCATCAGTCCATCAGTCATTAACATATCAAATTGTGTTTTTCAAATTTGTTACAAGGGCAACGAAAAATCGTACAAAATTATTAAAATTTCAAACAACATTTTGGCTAAAGACAATAATTTGTTTCTTCTCCTTTTCTATGGTTTTAATATTATATAATTTTCCCAAAAACAACAATTAGTAAAAAGTTAACTGTACAAATGAACTTCTGCTGCGACAAGAAGTCATTAAAGTCAACGCCGCTCAACTTGATTGATCAGCTTGCCAACACCAAAGGTGCCACTGACGAACTTCTTCTTGTTCGCTCATTTGTTGTTGTTGAATTTTGCAAAAAATCATTATTTATTTAAGGTGCGAATTTGGCCTTTGGTGTTGGTCAAGTGTCGGCTGACTGAGCGTTGCTCTTGTTGTTAAAAATAAACATTGTTAGTCGTTTGAGATACTCGAGACAGAAGCTTGACAGACACTTAACTGCAGGAATATTTAACCCCAGACGCAAGCCGAGGGCTGTTATATAAGTTTAGGCGCTTCAAATGAACAAAATCTTCTTAATTTTTTACAAGAACACAATTTCAATAAAAGTAGACGCATGTTACATAGCCACGCACAGCACATACGCCAAACGTGCGCATGAAGTTGCGTTAGGCATTGCACTTAGATTGTTGTATGTTAAGTGTCGCACTTTGTAACATAAGACTAATGTAAGAAAAATTCATGTTTTTTGTGTAATTTAAGTTGGCGTCAGCTCGAATTGTTCTAATTGCCTCTGTAATTAATCCATGTGCCAGCAAATAAGCCATTTGCTATATCAGAAGCTAATTTTGTAACTTAAATGCGTTTTAATTGGCCGCTTGCAGCTTTGCTCGACTTGGCTTAATTGCTCACACTTTGTCACTTGGCGAATTTGCATTTTTAGCGTTGGCCGCAGCAATTATGATATCACCGTGGGCCATGATATGCAAATCAATTAAAGTGGGGAAAAGAATAAGAAAATTGCATGACAAAACCACAAAGCGCAAATCGAAGCATGGAAAGTGCAAAGTTCTAACGAAAGGAAATGTAAAAGTTGTTCTGTGTGACATATTTTTTAATTATCATAAAAGAAAGCAAGAAAAACTTGTTAGGAAAATGTAAATTTTTGCCGGAAATGCAAGAAAAAATGCAAATTACTTTAATTGCATGTTCAATGCCATGTGGCGAAACCTTTTTGTGTGTGTTGAAGAAATGAAGCGAAAAATTAATCATCACCTAGAAAAAATGAGGTTAAATTTCAATGACTCAGCCGCTTGTTGCATGTTCATAGGTTGTTATTGATTGCAAGGCAACTTGTTCAGCAAAAAACTAACTTGTCAGACATTTTCATTTCTTATCAACGAATTTCAAAGCAAAAAAAGGCAAACACAAAGGGTACAACTTTTGCAGCAAGAAACACGTGACTGTCATTTGTGCAGCTCATTTACAACAATCGCAACAACAATAACAACAACATAATTATACATCAAAGCTTACTTTGTTTAACAAATGTCATGTACAACAAAAGTGCATCAGCGAAAATTACTAATATAAAAACAAAAACAAAAACACAAACAATAAATTTTACTCTGTAATGTGACAGCAATAAATTTTATCTAAAGACATCATTGAAGTTGTTGTTGTTGTTATTGTTGTTATTTTAATTTCTAATTGCATTAAACAAGTTAAATAATACATAAATTAAACTTTTTCCGAGCGTATAAATGAAGAAAAAGAAGAAGAAAAATATTTGTAATTGAACTACAAAAACAAAAGCAATAAAAACAACAACAATGCATACAGCATGACAGGTGCAAAGACATGCAAGGCAACAACAACAACAACAGCAACAAATATATGCAACAAAGTCTGTAAGAGATTTTTCAAGAATGCGCACAATGCAAGCACACACGCACACACACAAGCACACACATAGACACACACACACACACATGCGCTAACACAGCTTCGTTTCTTGCGGAGTCGGTAAGAGTCGGTAAGAGCGAGACAGCGAGACTGAGCCAGTGCTTCGGTAAAGCAAACGCAAGGTGGCGCAGCAGCAAACGCAAGCAACAACAACAACAACAACAACAACAGCAGCAACAACTACGACACCAAAGCGACATCGACTTTGTCGCTTTTGACTTTTGCGCATGTTTGCGGCTCAAAGTAACAAGTTGTTGTTGTTGTTGTTGTTTTTATTATATTTCTTTTTTTTTTGGATTTTCCAATCGATATTTTTTTCTGTTTTTTTTTTTATTATTTTCATCAGCTTCTTCTTCTTCTTCATCTTGAACATTGCATTTTGTTGTCGCTGCCAAGCACATTATTGCACAGTCATGTCTCTCAGTGTGCCTGTCTGTCTGTCTGTCTTGTCTGTCTTTCGGTCCAACATGCCATCGCATTGCAAGCTGAGTTGCCACAACTTCTATAAAAAGAAGAAGAAGAAGCAGAGTTTACCAACTTACACAACTTTTTTTTGTCAATTCTTACATTTTGCCGCTTTTCTTGCATGCAACAAAGTAAACCGCCCTACCAGCGCACCGCCCCCGTGCCTAACGCCTTCTTCTGCGCATATTTCAATATATTTGTCCAATTGTCTGTTTGATTCTCCACCTGTCTGTCTGTCTGTCTCTCTCTATCTTTGTCTGCTACTCTAACTCTTTGATTGCTTGTCGCTCGCCCTTTCCTACTCACCTCTTCATAGCCATAAGAAGTCAACTGAAGATGTTTTTCTTTGCATATTTTCTCGCATTGTTCATTCGTCGATTTTCCTTAACGCAAATTTATGCTTCTCGTTTATTTTACTTAATGGCAAAGTTTAAACAATTGCATTCTTCATCAAATAAACATTTATACATTTTGTTGTTGTTGTTGTATCTAACAATAAATCGGCGACAAAGACGTCTTGACCAAAGTTGTTTGATTTACGAAATTTACATGAATTCTTCGCGCATTGCAAAGTTTCTAATTACAAAATAAAATGATTTTTTTGAAAAATATTATTATAAAATAATTGCCTCAAGTTGTTCAAAGCAACAACAACAATTGGCACAAATTTTTCAATAATTTTTTTTCAATATATTTTTTTTTTCGAATTTATTATTGTTTTTTTTACATTTCCGCTTCTGCAACAACGCTTTGAAGTGCCTAAGAAATTGATTGCGTTTAAAATGGTTTTATTGAAGGCAAAACACGCCACACACACACACACACACACACACACACACACACAGACACACACACAGAGACAGACAGACGGGCGTATTATATAATATTTGAGCGATTTAGAGCAAATGATTGAATGTATTGAAAATTATAATGAAAAAAGTTGAACGAATTCGAATGAATGAAGTAATGAATGCGTGCGTAAATGCGGGCATGACTGACTGATTGCCTGAGTGTGTGTGTGTGAGTGTTGTTGCTTTTGGCATTGTAATAACGCATGTCTTGAGGCCAACAACAGCAACAAGCAATCAAAGCCATCAAATCATACTTATTGTATAAGCGCCAAAGGCATGGATTGTAAAACGATTACACACGCACACACACACACACACACACACACACACACACACACACACACACACACACACACACACACACACAAAGAGGCGAAATTGTAACAAAATTGTTGTTGTTATTATTACCTTGAGATGCGGCAGTGAGATGAACAAATTGTTGCTGATAATAATGATGGTTGTTGTTGTTGTTGCTGTTATTATTGTTGGAGGCGTTTATTTTGCTTGTAGTTCATTTGAAATTACAGCTGTTGTTGTTGTTGTTGTCGCAAAAACAAAAAATATATATCAGAAAGAGAGAGAGAAAAAAATTAAGTTTAAAAACGGTTTTGAAATTTTTAAAACACACAAAGTTTCCGAACTTTTTTTATTTACACAATTTTCCTGTTTTTGTTGTTGGTTTGCACAATTTTTTTTTTCGTTATTTTTTCTTTAATATATATTTTTGTTGTAATTAATTTTAATTTATAAGATTTCTGTTATAAATCAGCTTTATTTTTTCGCTTTTTTTTTTATTTTTTTTTAACCTTTTTTATTTATAAATATTTGAATGCCTTTTGCATAGTTTTCGCAACTTTAAGTCGATTCGCGTTGAGTGTAAAAAACGCGCACACAAATGGCAAAAATGCAAATACAACAATACAAAAAAACACACAAGCGCATGAAAACGTATCTATAAACAAACCAAAGAAGTAACTGTAAGCTATAACAGGTGACGCAGCCGCAGTAAAGTAAAACCAACCGTTCGTCGCAAAGCACGTCGCACAATTAAAGCGTCGTACGACGACGACAAACACTTAACTTGACTTAAAGCCACACGAACAACGACTACGCAATGCCGACGTAGTCTTCGTGCCGAAAAAACAAAAGACGTCCAAAGACAAAAAACGCGCAAAGCCAAAGCAAAGACAAATAAACGCAAAGACAAAACAAACACACAAAATGCAAACGCAAACGCAAAGCAAAGTCAAAACAAATCAATGCAAATGAAACGAAACCGAAAATCGTACAAGCAATGCTTCTTCTTCTACTTATGTTTCGTTTTACTTCGCTATGCTTACACTTTCATGCCAAGTTGTTGTGGTTTTGCTTTTGCTTTTGCAAAGAAATACTTTGTTTTTGGTTTTGTTTTTGACATGCGCGTCGACCGTGGCTGTTTTTGAAGTCGGCGCTCAACTGGTTCGCGTGCTGCGTAGCCATTTATTTTATACCAAGAAGAGCAGCAAATCAATACCAAAATCAGCTTAAAAGAGAGATTATGATTGGGATTGAGATTGAGGTAGGCCATACCGCTTTTGCACTAAATTTTCTATATTTGAAAATTTCGAAAAATATTTCATTTGAAATGAGTTTTGTGCGCTTTTTATTTTCAAATGTCAGACAAATTTAATTAAGTAAGCAAGAAACTTTATCACTTTTTATGAGCTTTAAGCCATAAAAATAAAACCATAAACTGTAGGAACATAAAATGCAAGAAATAATAATAAAAAGCAAAGAGCAAACATGATTTAAAGAAGCTTAATTGACGGACGGACAGACGGACAAACCGCTCATTTAAGTTGAGCTTTGTTTTAAAACTATTAATTAATACATATTCATTTATAAATCGCGCTAAGTGAAACAAGTCGCTCAGTTTTGGCCAAAAGAATGGCAAACGGAAATGTTGCGGCGCAGTGGCGTAGTCTGTAAGGGGGATGAAGCGACCAGCAAACCAGCAATAAAGTCAAATGTTGGTTGGTGACGCAAGGAGCAGAGAAGTGAGATCGCAGAAGCATCGCAGAAGCATCGCAGAAGCAATGAAATATTTGTATTTTTCCCCTCTCCCCTGTGCATACCTGTTTTATTGCTGTTGCTGTCGTCTTTGCTGCGAAATAATTAGCATAACTAAGAAATTCGAGCAGTGTGAAAAACCGCAAACTCTGATTTACATAAAAGAACGAACAACTTTTGTCGAATTTGCTTCGATTTTGATTTGATTTGATTCGCTTTGAGTTGAGTTGAAGGCGGCGCGCAGACTACGGTTTGACGACGAACGTCAGCAAACAGACTTGTTGTTGTTGTTGGTCAGTTGAATGCCAAAAGGCGTCAAACAATGATGATCTCTGTGCCTAATGGGCGCGTTGACGTGGCTAAGACGCTCGGCCGATCGCTTGGCCGCTTAGCAGTTGATCTTTTCACATTTCAAGCGGCAACGTTACGCTTAATGTATGCCATAACTTGAATTTATGACGCGCGCATCACAACAACAACAGCAGCAACAACAACAACAAAAGCAGCAAACCAACTCAAAACCGTATTTATTAAAATACATTTTGGTCAAAATTACGAATCACATTAGAAATTCATTTTTTCTACCTTTGCTTGCTGCTGCTGCTGCTTCTTCTTCTCCTTCATGAGCTTCAAATGTCAAACTAATTTAAACAAGCCAAAGACTTGTTTCACTTTTGTGGGGGCGGCGGGCGTGCGGGGCTGCACATTTTTGGTTTAATTAAAGCACAAAAACTCAACGCATGTCAATCAGTCAGCGGCATGTGCGCCGGCGGGGGCCGCGTGAAACGTTTGTCCACCTCATGTGCCTTATTTCGGTTTCGGTTTCGATTCGATTTGATTGAGTTTATTAGTCAAAGTTGTCGTTCATTTGATTGCTTATTGGTTGCCTTTTGTGTGCGTTTTTTTGTGTTTTGGCAAATGACTTTTATTTCACTTCACTTCAGTTCAGTTCGCTTTGCTTTGTTTGCACATTTTGATAAATTGGCTTTTTTTGCAAATAAAATATTATACATTATACGCAAACAGCAAACAATGGCTTAGTAATAATATATGATAAAACCACAATTAAGACAACAAGCCAATTTACATACTTCATGTTTTGCATTACATGTATTATTGCGTTCAATGAATCTTGATTGCTTTTCATTCAACGCTCATTGCGTATGCGTAATTAGATTTGCATTATTCGCTTACTCACTCTCTCTCGCTCGCACACACAATTGGCTCATTTATATGCAAACTGTGCCGAAGACAGTTATATAAAAATAGCTGCAAAGAAAAGTGGCACACTCATTAAACAAATTAGTTTATTTAAAAAGCAAAGCAAACAAAGCAAAAAAGAAATGAGAAACATGACATCTGTGACCCAAAAAAGAAGCTCATTTGCGGCAGAGTTGCATTTCGTTTGGTTACAGGCGAGTGAGTGAAAGAGCTGACAACTTGTTTTGGGTCTTCAATAAACTTAATTATAACTAATTTCAACCAACAAATATAACAATTAAGTTGTAAGTGAGTAGGAAAGAATGAATGAAAGACAGAAGCCAATTTAGTGAATATTGAAAGTTCTTATGTTGCAGCAATATCGCTTGCAACTTAAGACTTGCGCGCTGCCAACTTGTCAAGTGTTTTTTTAACTTAACTTTTCTAATGATTAAAGCAAAATAAATCGGCCAAGCGCGTCATTCATGCATTCATTCATACATTATAAGCTTTGCTCAACAACAACAACAACAACTTTTTTTTATTGACAACGAATTTGTTATTTATACTTTTTTTTCTGCTTAAATATATTTTCAAACACGTCAAAACATGTTTGTCGATGTTTTATGTTTGTCGAAGCGATAATAACAACCACAACAACAACAAGGCATACAAAACGCTTTGTTGTATTGTCGACGCTTGAATGCGACATTTTGACTTTATTGAAAAGGAAAGGGGTTAACCTTGTATCGGCGACACTCACGCACGAATGCAGGCAGGCACGCACGTACACACACATACACACACATACACTATAAGACACTTATAAGGTGCACAAACACGTATTTGGCACAATTCTCTCTTACAAATCCAACATCGGCGACGACTCAACTGCTTTGGCCCACAAAGTTGACTCCCTTGATGCATTGAGCTGTTGTTAGTGTCGTGTTGTTGTTGTTGTATTGGCATTAGCTTGACTTAAGCCGGTCGTCGGAGGCGACATTTGTGCGTTGTACGCTTAAAGCATATTTTATTAATGGAAATGGAAATGGAAATGAAAATTGGAAAAAACGCAACTCATTCAAATATTTGTTGTTGTTATTGTTATTGTAATATTGTCAACAAGTTTGTGCATTTGGTTAATAGGTGACCGTTTTGATCGCTCAATAATAACGCTGCATAATTACACTGCGCGAAATTTATGATGTTTGATCGAAAATGTCAATCAAAAGTCGAAAGTTGAGTTTGGCGTTTAAAATGCTTTGGAATTTTTTTTCACCATAAAAAAAACGGGAACAACCCACGCTAAAACACACAAAATGCCACAAAAGCTCAGAGAAATAGAAAAAAAATGCAAATCAAATGAATTTCAAGTCCTCAAAGAGTAAAAGTGAAAGTGCCAAGCCTCAAAGACACAAGTTCAAGGTTAGCATAAAAGGCTATCTTGATTTTGCATGTGTATAGAAGAGGTGGGGGAGAATGGGGAGAAGCAGATGAAGAAGCAGAAGAAGTCGCACAAAACATGTTTGTATTTGTTTCATTAGCAAATTTGAAAGCAATTCGAAATTTCTTTAATCCAAACACATATTTTTTGTTGCTCAAAAGAAATAACAACAACAACAACAACAACAAAGTCAAATTATGCTCATAATTGCGCGGCTTAATCGATTTTTAAGTTGTTGCGCGGCGATTATACAATAATATTTAACACTTCGCCAGCAACAACAACAACAACGACAGCGACAACTTAAAATTATTGGGTTTTTTCTTGCGGTGCGTTTGCTTGAAATACTTGAACTAATTTAAAATTTATAATGTGTTTCGTCGAAGTTGAAGTTGTCGTCAATAACAGCAATAACAACAACAACAACAACAGCAAAGACAACGGCGACGTCGCCAACCTTATTGTTATACCCTGCAAACATTGTGTAGGGTATATGTAAAGCTTGAAGATGAGAAGTGTTAGAAATATGTAAAATTTATGGCAGACTCAGTAAATTTCGGAGGAAGAAACCCTCTTTCACACTACCCCCAAAGAAACCCTATTCTAAAAACCATTATAACTCATAAACTATAAGCGTTACGAACTTGAGACTTTATATTAAGACCCATTAAACACAACTGTTCAAACTCCTTATCAATAAACAACCACCCTTCCCGCATTTCTACCCCTCAAAGACCATCATACTGAAATTTTTACCAATTTTCTTGAAATTTTGAATAATATTTAAATGGGCAATTTCCTTATTAACTCTTGGGCGTGGCATGGCACACCACATGTGTAGGGTATTATGTAGTTGGCTATATACGACTTTACTGGTTTGTTTATTATATTTGCATGAATTACTTTTTGACTTGTGGTGAACGACTTTTGATTTTGATTTGGCGAAAAAAATGTTAATAGTCTTACTTTTTAATTTAACAAACAAGTAAATTCAAGCAACAGTAAATTTATAACAAAAAAATATCAGAAAAAATCCAAAAAAAACGGCAAATAATTTAACATTTTTAAAACAAGAAACTTGGCGCTTTTTTAGAGCATGAAAATATGTCCGAAAAGCAACAAAGAAGTGAAATGAAATCAAAACGGTTAGGAGCAGTAATTGGAGCTGCTTAGCAACAACAACAACAGCAGCAGCAACAACAACAAAAAGACAGGCAAAACAAATGTGCTGCGCTGTGAGAGGTGACCAACCACGCCAAACATTTCATTTAACAGTCAACTCTGAAAATCAAATGGCAATCGAAGCCGCCAACGAACGAACGAGCAACGGACGGACAGACCGACTAAATGAGCAACTGACGGATCGACCAAAGTGTAATACAAGTCTAAACAACTGCCAAGAAGCTTAGGAAAACATGCAATGAACATCAACTGAAATCCAAGACTGACCAAACGAATGCCGACGCCAATTACTCAACTCGAATGCAAAGCGAGCGTGGCAAACATTTGTCCATGCTAAGACACATAAGAGGGGGCGCGGGGGGCACATTTAAGTATGTATGTAAAGCATATCAAAGCACAAATTGCAACAATTGAAGTTGAAGTATGAATTGAATGAGTTGAGTTGAGTTGAGTTGAGTTGAGTTGAGTTGAGTTGAGCCAAACTGAGCTGAGCTGAGCTGAGATGAATTAAGTTGATTTGTGTTGTTATTGTTGTTGTAGACGACAGACAGACAGACAGACAAAAAATCAGACTACAGTCAAAGTCGAACTCGTTGTTAGTGTTATTGTTGTTGTTGTTGCCGCCGCCTTTGCTGCTACTGCAATGTCTGTCTGTTTGTTGTTGTTGTTGTTGTTGTTGCAATTGGCTTAAATTACCATTTTGGTGCTATCAACAGCAGCAGCAACAACCACAACAACAACAAAAACAATGCAAACTGCCACCGCAAGCAATTCAGCAAGTTCGTTGCCTAAGTCTTTCGTTTTGCTCGCCAGTAGTCGACAGTTGTTGTTGTATTACAGTTGTTGTATTGCTTTTTTGACACTAAACTGTTGCAGTAAAGTGTCGATTGGCCTGTTATGCGTCTGTCCGTATGTCCGTCCATCCGTATGTCTGTCCGTCCGTGTTTACTTTAATTTAGTTGGGTCAGGTTGCAGATTCGAAAGTGGGTCATTTTTTCGTCTCTTTTGTATGCAACAATTGTGTGTTATTGTTGGCCCTCTCACTCGCACACACACACACACACATGCGGGCACATGCATATGCACATTTGTCTGCGCATACACGGCAATAAACGTCCGATTTTTATCGCTCAAAAAAGTCTGAAATTTAATTAAAACAAATTGCAAAATATCGATTTTATGTTTTAAACTTTAAATTTTCTTATTTTATTAGTTTATTTTATTATTCTATTTTATTATAAACAAATTGATGGATTTTTGTTGCAAAGAAAAATTTTCCGAAGGTCTTTTTGGCATTTGTTTGTTAATATAATTTAAACAATAATAATGATGATGATGATGTTGTTCATGATGATGATGCACAACTGAGCTGAGATTAACTACTGACACACACACACACACACGCACTTAAGCCCAAATCTAGTTTTGCGTCACTCTTCCCCCCTCAAGCAGATACATGCGACTCACTTAACCAGATTCACTTTTGCTGTGCAGCAAATTCGCTTAGACTTTCGTCGTTGTTGTTGTTGTTGTTGTTGTTTCAGTGTGCTTTTGTGAAGGTGGTAATGTTAAACTTTTCATTGGTGCCACAAAGAGTCACAAGCCGAGGAAAAACAGCGGCAACAACAACAACAACAGCAGACATGCAAGCAAGCAAGAAATATTGCCAGCAATAAATGTAGGTTAAATGGGTTAAGCTATGTTATTGTTGTTGCTGTTGTTGTTGTTGCTGTTACTTGTACGCCAAAGATGCGCAACAATCATGTCGCTTATATAATCACAATGAACAACACTTTTTTCGTTTGCCTTTTGGCCAAATTAACAAATTTCAAATTTGAGAATTTCAACGCAAATCAAAAGTTTCGGAAACATTTCCGAATTGTTATATTTTTTTCTTTTTGAAAGTCTGAGAATTGCCAAATAATAACAACAACAACAATGCGATGACTTCCTTATGCTATCCATTTGTCGATAGAGGTTTGTTTATGGCCAACAGATGAGCATAAATTAACTCATTGCAAGGCATTTGTGGGAGTCTTCATTCGTCTTTGGCGCATAATTTGTCTGTTGGCAGTTTTGCGTCGTTTATGTCACTCCACTCAGTCACTCAGTCAGTCAGTCAGTCAGTCTGTCAGCCGAGCTGGCTGCCGTAAATGCATAAAACTGACATAGAAAGGCGGAAAATGTAACAAAGCAAAGAAGATGCAGACAACAAACAAACAAAAGAAGACTGCAAAATGTTCACGCTGACAATGATTAAATTATTGCTTAGCAAAACTCAAATGATGGAGTGTAAAGTTTGAGCTAATATGGTGCTTGCGCAAATGCATGCGTTATTTGTGAACAAGCCCTCGGCTGCTTGAAAAGCTTTTGCTTGTGCTGCGGCAGCCCTGTCAATAGCAGCGCCATCTAGCGTTGAACGCATGACGATCTCTTAAATACTTCCGTTTTCGACGAACAAATGACGAACGCCGGCACAACAGTACTGCAATGCATCATGTGCAAATATCGAAAAATGCGTTGCTTTGTGTTGACGTGGCTTATGTTTTTATATAACACTAGCGAACATTGCACATAATTATGTTGAAATAAACTAATTTTGAAGTAAAATAGAGTTTATAACAATTTGAAAATCTTTCAATTCTCATGTACCGCAAGCATTCTAACAAAAACCGAAGTCTATTAAAAAATTCCAACTTTTCAAGGCGACTTTGTTTTAATTTAAAGAACATTAATTAGCGCACTTTTCAAGGTCGCTTAACATGGCTTTTAGCAAATAATTAAGATTAAAGTGATTGTTTGCCTAAGTTATTGCTTTTGAACGATCGCTGATAAACTTGAACAATGCTTTGATAAGATTTTTCATGCTACAAACCAACAATGATAATATAAAAATAGATTTCGATACTTTACGAAATTTCTTTTATTATACAAAAGTGCAAAGACACACAAATCATGCCACAAAAATGCTTTGAGATAACATTTTGCATTATCAGCTAGCAAGAATTGCACTTGACAACAAAAGAACAGACAGTTCTTGTTATTATGGCCACGTCAAGAACAGCACAGAAATCACAAAACAACTTGTCTGAAAAATGTTTTTGGCTTAAACAAAAAACAACAACAAATGTACAATAAACAACGTGATTGTGTATAACAACAAAAATTAGAATAAAACAAACTGGTTTCAATAATACATATGTATGTACAACAACTTATTTATTTATTAATTTATTATTGAAAAGTTATCACAAACGAAATGCAATGAAATGAAATAAGTGCAAAAATAACGCTGAGCTGTGCAAAGCTCAAAAAACCGTACGTCGCCAAGACATATTTGTTTATTTATTCATCATATTTATGGATTCTACAATATATAATCTCTCTCTCCCTCTCTCAATATATACAGTTATGTATGTAAATGTTGTTATGCCATCAAATTCATTGCAAGTAAGCAAAACAGCTGTGCTCCGCATTGCACTGTCATGCCTCAATAATTCATGTCGTTCCACTTGTCACTCCTCCGGCATGCCTTCTGTTTCTCGATCACTACGTTCAGCTGCTAATTGTTGCATTGCTTCCTGTTGCACCTAACCTCTCATAGGCTATGTCTGTCGGTTATCAAAGACACAGACAAAGCCTAGTAGAGGCTAGATTTCTAAGGAAAGTTAATACTGCAGCCGAACGGCGTCTTCTTCTTCTTCTGCGCCATTTCAATACAATTTATTGTTGACTGTTTAGCGTTGCTTTCTTTGCTACAGTTTCCAGTTATATATTTTCTTGCTTTACTGCTTTGCAAGTGAAATTTTTTTGTGTTTTGCCAATAAAAAAAGCAAGCAACGCCCACTGTGCGCCGATCGACATATGATGTATGTATGTATGTCTGTGTGTTTATTTTTTATGTGCATGGTACAACAAGATAAAGAAATAAAACCAAAAACGCTTTCTTTACTTGTTTTTTGTATTTTTTTTGGGCTTTTACTTTTTTTTATTATTTTTTATTTCGACTTCTTGCGCTACTTTTTCATGTATTTCATTTGCGTTTAACGTTTTAATTTATTAACTTGTTTTCATGCTATTTTTATACCAAACAAGCAACAACAACACGTATTTCACTCACTTTCACTTTTCATCAAAACGCCACAAAGTTTAAATCAGAAAGAAAACATCAAAAAAATAGAAAGAAAATCTAAATTGCACTAAAATTTGTTGCCAATTAAAAAGCAAAAAGAAATTAAATTAACGCCAACGTATGCCAAAAACGTTTGCCGACCGCGAGCCACGCCCCTCAATGCTTACTGCGACTACGACTGCCACGCAAATCGCACGAACTTGTTGTGAACGCTTTGCGGTTGTTTGATAAACTGTAAACGATTCAACGCGACGCGATCAATGCAAACTCAATACTAACATATAAATCTACATATACATACATATAAGTAAAGTCAATCAGTCAGTCTGTCAGTCAAAAGTCATTTGCCGTCGCAGTCTTTGCAAAATACATAAATGAGCGGCAAAAGAGCGTAAAATGCGTGGCATGGAAATTTACACGAGAGAGCGCAGAAGAAACGAAAGCAAAAAAGAAAGAGCGAGAGGTGCAAACATGCAAGTGGGCGCCGTTTACTATACATGACATATGGCGCCAATACATATACTTTTTGCTGCTAATTTTGGCAGACAACAAACATGCACACATACAATTTATTATAATTATTTATTTCAATTTGCATACTCAGCAAATATCGTAGTCACTAATTTATACACATATATGTACATACATATATTATCTGCTAACAAGTCTATCTATTTGCTTGTTCATTTATTTGTTCAGCTATGCGCGTATGTGTGTGTGTGTGCTTCTCTATCAAGCATTTATTTTAAAGTTCAAGTTCAAAGCTAAATGCCTTTTTATTTCTTTACTTCTTTTTGTTGTATTATTGCGGTTGCTGTCTTTATCTTGTCTTTGCTGCGTTTGCTTTTGTTTCTATGGTTTGTTTTTTTGTTGTATTAGATTAGCAAAACGACAACAACTGCGCTCACGAGCCTCTCACAAATACAAAAAAAAAAAAGCCACCCGCATATTTGTTGTTGCTCGCACATAGCGGCAGTTTTTTTTTCTTTTGCCGCTGACTAACTAATTTTTTCGCTGAGTGTGCACTCAATCGGCTATACTTCGCTTCTCTCTCTCACTCTCTTTCGTTCTATTTTTTTTACTTTTCTTGATTTGCCAGCATCAACATGACCAAATGCACGTTCACGCGTAATTTGTACTTTGCCTACGACACTAATTGCGGACCACCAACACATGCTTTCTTTTTCTGCGTTACGTCTTATCGTCTCTCTTTTCAACACTCTCAACAAATTGACAGGGTTGTCAAGTGCTTAACGCGTAATGGCCTTCAGGTGATCATTTTAGAAGGTCAACACTTTTGTGTAGCAACTGTCTATAAGTAAAAACAAAACTCTCTCTCTAATTGCTGCTCCCCTACATAAAACGCATTACTCACGACCTCCAACGAGTTTGCTGCTCTTTTGTTTTTGTAGCCGCAAAAGTAACAACTCTCGCATAGCATTGTTGTTTTTGCCTTTGCCATTTTCTTTCTTTCTTGCTTTTTTTTTTGCTGACGCTTCGATCGTGCGCCACTTGCGCTCTTTGCACATATACACAATAGACAAAACTAACGTTAGTTGCTCTCCGCGTTTGTCTATGATTGTTTGAGTGTATGTGTGCGTCTGTGTATGGAAAAAGTAATCCGTGTCAGTAGAACACTTTCAATTTTATTTGCAGCTCGCGTGGCTGCGCTATTTAAGCTAGAAAAATTGTTTTTTTTTTTTTTTCGAAATTCTTTTTATTAAATATTCCCTTTGTGTTGTTGCGGCACTTGATGAGATATTTTCATTTATGTTCTTTTCTTTGTTGTTTTTCACTTTATTAACACTTCTGAGTGCCGAACTCATTTCCTTTTTTGGGCGTTGCCTTTCTGCGAATTATTTCTTTGTTTTTTTTTAACTCCACTTTTTTTTATATATTTTTTGATTTTTTTTTGGCTATAAAAAGTCTCCACTTGAGCGCCAAGACAGGAGTGCCTTTCTGCCTGGTCTGAATTTTACCACTTCGATTTCTTGTTGTTGTTGGTCTCGATCTTGACACTCGCACAGCGTTCGTATTAATAATAAACCCGAGTTTGGAGTGATGTTTTTCTTTTATAGTTTCCAGACCCGCCGATCGGTTCGTTCGCGCAGCAGAATTCTCGGCGCGCTGCTGCGACTGCAAAAAAAAAAACAACATTTCGTTTTATTTCATTTTCTTCGCATTTCTGCTTTTGCATTTTGCTTTTATATGTATATATGTGTGCGTGCGTGTGTGTGTTTGTTTGCTTTTGTCGCTCGCTGCTTTACTGCGCTTTCATTCTGCCAACGCTTTTGAGTTTTGTTTTTTCTTTTGCTGATGAGTTGTTTAATTTTTTCTGCTTTTTTAATGCCATTTTGTTGTTGTTGTTGTTGCTGTTATTTCTTTCGAAAACAGACTAGCAATAAAAGTAACGTCAAAATTTTGCATCTCGCTTTGTATGCTGATGCTCGTTGTTGTTGTTGTGGCTGCTGAACAACGTCGTCGTCTGCTTCTTATTTTTTGCAGTCTACCGCACACACATGCATACATACATACATACACACATGACATATATGAATTACCGAGCTTCGGCATTTCAGCATTTCGGCTGTTCGTCTTTTTTTTTAATTTTGTTTCCCGAAGCAATCATGCACACACAAACACACTCATGCATATGTATGCTGGAGCTGCTCTTCCTGCCGCTGCTGAGCTTTGTTCGGAACCATTCCAGACTCGTTCATACGATCGTTTGTTCGTTCGTTTGTTCATTCGTTTCTGCGTGCCTTCGTGTTCTTCGTTTTTTTTTGCCGTCGCTCGACGAATGTTGCTTGAGTCTGGCTTTCTTTCAATATGCGTATGCATGTGTGTGTGTGCTTGTGTGTTTGTTTGTCAGTCACTCGTCTTCGTTCGCTGCTCCATGTTCATTTTTTTGTTGTTTGTACATGTTTCGGACGATGCGTCGTCGCCTGTTGCTGTACATGACGACGCTTAAGCGCAAATTAAGTTCAAGTCGACAGCGACCGCGACAGCGACAGCAGCCGAGCTCAATTCAAACAAAGCAACAAAAATAAGAAGAATGAAAAAAATGGCTTCGAAAGACGTTTAACAAGGAGCAAAACGCACGAAATTGTTTTTGTGCTTCAACCACAAAGTTGCTTTATTTCATGCTATATAGTTATTGACCGACTTTGTTTGTTGTTCGAGATTGAATTACTGTTATTGTTGTTGTTTTTTTGTTTTGTTTTTGTATTTTTTTATATAGCATATTGAAATTTCATCGACCCTTACTAAATTACAAGTGCGCTGTGCTGCGCAAAGATCTTTAACAAGTTTAATGTATTATTGATCACAAATGCTTCAAAGAAGAAGAAGTTGTTCTACGCCAAGCAAAAACAAAACTTGCTCTTTCATAATTTCGATTTTAAATATTTAAATTTGTATAAAAATGTCAAAAATCATTGCAAATCTTTATTGTTAGAGCAATTTTATTATTTTTAAATGTTTCAGCTTGTTTTTGCTTTTTGTTGTTGTACTGTTTTTTTTTTTTGGTTTTGCCAACTTTTCAACAGTAAATGCAAAATAAATTGCGCATAAAGTTTAATCACTTTGACTTTGCTTGCACGAACACATACACACACACAAACACACACAGCAGCAGCAGCGCAGCAGAAAAAAACAAACTTGTGCACAACAAAAGATTCTACATACATACATAGCGGCAACAACAACAACAATAATGTCTCGTAGAAGGCGAAGCAGAAAAGTAATAATAACAACAACAACAATAACGTCAATCGCAAGTCAATAACCTCGAGTGCATTACTCACTTTTAAAGACCTCATGTGTCCTTCAACAAAAAAAAAAACTTTATCTTTTATAATTAAACAATTTCAGTCATTCAGTTAACTTCGCAGCGCAGTTGTTGTTGCTGCTGCTCTTCCACTTTGCACACAACACAACACAACAGAACAGAACTCATGTACGCTCCCACTCTACTTTTATCTCTTTCTTACATACACACGTTCCATTGCATATACGCATGACACTTCCTTCTGCAATAAAAGTATTCAGCTCTTCTTCTTCCACTTCTTCTTTTCGTGCAATTTTCTTCCACACTTGTCAACACTCTGCGTGTGTGTGTTGTTGTCTCACCCGCACTAATACTCTTAGCACTTACACACGTACACACATGTGCTTACAATCGATCGATCGATCGTCGTCGCTTTTGCGATTTTGTTGCTTTACTCTGATTTGATCTGTTTGAACTTTTTTTATCTTTCTTTCTTCTTCTTCTTGTTGTTGTTTTTGCATTGCCGTTTGCGTGCTTTGACACAACCGCACCCATCACACTGCCGCCCACCCCACACACATATCCGTTTTTGTGCTTCTTTATTTTTGTATTTGTATTTGTTTTTTGTTATGAAATGTCATTGACTGCAATTTGTTAAAAATATACAATAACAACAAAAATAAAAATAAAAGGCAAAAATTGATAAATAAAAAAAAAAGTTTGTCGTTTTGGTTGTTGTTGTTTTTGTTGTTGTTGAAGGCGTCGAACTCGCCAAAAGGTCTCCTTAAACAAATAAGATTCTTTGGACTTGTTGTGCATGTGCATGTGTATGCGTAAGTGTGTTTGTGTGTGTTTGTACTTAAATAAAACACAAAATTTCAATTTACGCTCCAACTGAAGCCCACAACCACCCCCCCTTCCAGCAGTCAATAATAAGCACATGTGTGTGTTGCATATCTTTACTTTATGCACAGGTTGAACGCCTATGTATCATTGCCGATGTATGTGTGTGTGTGAACTGCGTGAAACAAAGCATTTCGTATTTTGTTTTTCTGCTTCTTTCACTTTTTTTCTGCGTCTTCTTCTTCTTTTACGTATTCTTACTTGTTCAATGCTCTGTGCAAAATAAGAAAAAAACAACAAATAATGTTATTTTTAAATAAACAATAAAACGAGTTCATTCCATTTTTGTTTGTACGAATTGTTCAACAAAAAATAATCAGCTTCGCGTGTAACGTCCAACACATCAAGTAAATTTATCATTGAAATTATTATTGTCGTTGTTGCTGTTGTTGTTGTTGTGTTGGTATATGTTTTTTATTAATGTACTAAAGAGAGCGTGTGCTGCTTTTGATATGAACGCAGTAATGCGCAACAAATTTACTATTTTTTTTTTTGTTTATTGTATGATTAATTCATATGCAATCGACCGCCACTTTGATTGGTCAATTTGATACAACTCTTCAGCGCATAGTATCAAACACGCCTATGTTACAAATAAACACAGCTTACATAGTTGCATTAACATGGAACCGCCAGTTTGCCGTATGTTGTGTGTGGCGCAATGCAACATAGGCGCATTTTTGGTAAAATTCACTGTAATGCATAAAATAACAACAAAAATTCATGTTTGCAAGCATTTAATGTATTTTTCATTTAACTCAAAGATGCTGACGCATTAGTTTGGTTCGTCGTCATACTTTAAAGTTTGTACATGAATCATACAAGAAAACACAAACCCATAAACCAGAAATGAGACCACAATATTATTGCTTAAAACGGCCGCCGATGACTAAAAGTCTTTCGCCTAAAAGCGATAAACATAATTAGCAATAAAATGATTTATGATGAATGTTTCACTGAAGTTACAAAGCAAAGCTTATGAACATTGAGAGCTAACAAATTGCAATCATATGACCAATATGAAAATGATTCACACACACAGGAAAGAAGATGAAGTTGAAGATTTCGACGCAATTTTCAAGGCGCGAATGCGTTTTACATTTTGCTCGAAACAAACAAATAACGTGAAACGCATGTGATTCATAAAAACGGAAAAGACTCAGACAATGTTGACTTTGTGTTGATCGTGTTGCACTCACTCACGCACGCACGCACGCAGGCACGAACGCCATGGACAACAAGGTCTGCGTCAATGACTGTGGCAACAAAGCAACAACAAATATAAGTAAATGAAATAAATAAGCAGGCAAAAATATGTGGCAGACCAAGGAAAATGAAATTATTGCAGGCGCAAAATACAAAATACGAAAACAAAAAAGAAACAAAAAAACCAAGAAGAAGAAGAAACGGCTTTAAAAATGTTGTCGCGTTCGGCCGTGCATGCATTTAAATACGGCCTGTTGGCCTTGGCGCTGCACTGCGCTGCGCTGTGCTGTGCTGTCAAGACGATTAGCAATGCAGGATGTGCTTGCGACGCAGGGGTGTGAGGCTGGTGAAGCTCTGTGCAGGCAACGCACACACACCATATTGCGCGCATCTGTTGTCACGTCAATATTTTTGTTTTCAGTAAAAAAAATAAAATTGTTAAATGCTCAAATATTGCATATCACCAAACATCGTCGCCGTTGTCGACTTCGTTGCCAACAACGCCTCTGCTGGCGTCTGTTTGCTGTCTTAGCAGCACACCTCGCGCCCCTTTCTTTACACAAACACCCGCTCATGTAAGTTGCACTTGGAGTGCACGCAAAATGCTCATAAAGTATAACTTTGCCGGCCATGTTGTCTACTGCCGGGCACCCCCCGGCCGCTGTCGACGCCAACGCCGGCACCGACGCCGTTACGTCGTCGCATGACTGTAATGAACGGCGTCAACAAAATCGTCGGCGTCGGACATGGCGACGACGACGACGAAAACGACAACAGCAACAACAACAAGAACAACAACAACAACGTTGATGATCTTTGCGAACGTGCTCAGTTTCACTATCGTTGCCACTTGCAACTTTTTCTGCTTCTTTTTCGCCACCACCTTCTCCTGCACCCACATCATCTTCATTTTTCTTGTTCTTCTTCTTTTTCTTTATGACATGTAACTTGTTGACTTTTGTCGGCAGTGGCAATTCACGCCTTTTTGCGACTCACTTCTGAAATTGTTGCTATTTTTATTGCTTTCTTCTTCCTCTCTCTCTCTTTCACACTTAACCAGTGTTGCTCATACGATCCTTGGTGCTTTCGTTCGGTCTCTACTCATTGGCTGTTGTTGTTGTTGTCCCCCATCTGCTGTCCATGACCACGACCACAACCGGAAAACGCAAACATTCCAAAATTATGTGTCATGTTAGTTTTGGTTTTTGTGGCTTTGCGTGACTGAAGTGCATTTTTAGTCTTTTTTCTTAAATTGCAACAAAATTAAGTCTCGAATTATAATGGCAGAATTTAGCAGTTGACACGTGATGAGCAACAGTTGCGCGATGCGGGTTTAATGCATGTCCGATCATAATCAGCTTACAGCTACAAATGTACAAAGATAATAAACACATACATACATGACACACACACAGTTGAGAAATGTTCTTAGCATAACTTGGCTTTGGCAACGTTGGATGACCTTTTAGTAGCATAGCATATATAGAAGAAGAAGGAATTCGTATCAGAAGTGATAGTCAAAGTTATACATGATCATTTGAATAATCATTATAATCTATTATTCTACGCCATCGAAACGGAGTTGTCCAACAATCTGCCTTAAATGCGCCCTTTTAAGCATATTTCTCTATTGAAAGCTTATTGAAAACGCTCACTTCTACAGCCAAAGCAACAGTAAAAGTGCGCCTCACTTAATGAATGACAATTACGGCACTTACATGACACATGAATAGCCGTAAAAGTTGTCCTAGAACGGTGCAATTGATAGACTTTTAGACCGAACGATGACATCACAAGATCGACAAACGATCGATCACTTATCGCGCTGCCAAACTTGTATTTTATAAGACGCAATTTCAAAAACACACACACACACATACACCCAAGGATGGTCGGCCAGTCAGCTTCAGGAATGTGGCTCAATGAACGAAGCTTGGTTGGACATCAACAACAACAACAACAACAATGCCAAGCAGCACAACATCCTAACCAAAAAAAGAAGCAAACAGAACATATATTTTTCTACAAAAAAAAAGGCACAGACACAGGTTCCAGACATACAAGTGGGGGGGGCATGCACAGAAGCCGGCAAGTTGTTGAACTCAACTGTCGTTTGTTCGTTCGTTCGGTCGATCGCCATTGCCTTTGCCACACCCCGCCGCCGCACAACGCCTTCAATGCGCGGCAATAAGTTGAAAATTTTTTGAAAATTTCCAGTGAATTCATGCCACAGTTTTGGTGCAACATTAAAGGCAACCAAGGCAGGCAGGCAGGCAGCATCCCTTGGCTCTCTGTCTGTCTGTCCGTCCGGCCGTCCAAGTGCCGAAACTCGTTCGACAAGTTGAAGTTAAACATTTGATTTCAGGCGCAACTTTTTTTTTTTCCAATGTTCTTTCGAAGTTTAGAAGCGCAATTTTTTGTTCAAGGCTCGTGTTGTTTTCATTGCTGTTGTTGTTGTTGTTGTAGCTGTGGCAGCAGACACTGTCCGGCGGCAATGATGACGGGCAACAACTTCGGCGCGCTCCATTTTTGTTTTTTTTTGTGTATTTGCAATACGCGACTGCTTCTTCTTCTTCATTTTTTCCTCTGCTGCGACAGCGGCGTCGGCGCAGGTTCATTAACTTGTTTTCAAACTGAGACTCATACGAACTCGTCGTCGTTTTAGTTTGCACATATTATTTCTGATTTTTTGTTGTTGTTGTTTTTCGTTTATTTTTTGTGAATTTCGCTTTTGCAGTTCATTTTGGCATCGATCTCGCGATATATAAAACAATAATGATCTTCACAGGAAATTTGCGTTTGTATTTGAGCTGTTGTTGTTGTTATTGTTGCTGAGAATTCTTTGGGTTTTGTGTATTTGTGACTTAATTGCCGCACCCAAGGATTAATAGGCAAGCCATCAAAAGTTGTATACATTTTGGGCGCTACAGCTCTGCCACCACCTCTCCTCTGCCAACTGCTCCTCCTTCTTTATTCAGCAACTGGTTATCTGCTTGGCGACTATGACTGCCATGTTGTTTTTGCTGTTGTTTTCATAGCTTTCATAGCGCATTCGATTTCTGTGATTGCTCTTTCGGTATTTCTCATTTTTCACTGTCACTCGAAGATAAGCGACTCAGGCGACTAAGGCGGCCATGCAGCTGCATCGGTGACTGCATCTTGATAGCATATATACATATATATGTAATTGACTTGCGTGTGGCTTTGCTCTGCCTCTACTTCAATGTTGCTGCCATGTTTGCCTTCAAAGGACTTTCAACTCGGCTTGCCTGCGGGTCGGCGACAAAAGCTGACCAACGCAAACAGCTGTGCTTTGTTTGAAGCAAACCAAAACCAAATCCAAATCAGCACAAATCAAAGGCGTAACATGAACTCCAATGGCCTAATTTTATTGTTCATGCGTCGCAGCATATCCTGTCAGCAGCGGCTGTTGACTGTGGCTTAATCCTGACAACCCTCAGAAACCGCAAGTCAGCGCAACCACTGCCCGCAGCGCCCCACAATGCCATTTAGTGAAACAAAAGCGAACAAAACGATAAAACCATAAAAAAAAACAAAGCCACAAAACATGTAAAACCAACAATTCACACACAAAACTATAAAAATGCAAAAATAATCAGGGAAAATACCAAAAAAAACAAAAACAATACTCATATATATAAATTAAATAATGCACAATGCCAACAAGCACAACAACAACAACAGCAACAACAATAATAATAACAACGTTTATATAAAAATTAAAAAGAAATCTATGTGCACACGCATGCACATGTGCATTGGTGTGTGTGTCTGCGTGTGTGTGTGTTTGTATAACTGACCTCGAACTTTTGTGAAATGTGATTGAACTGTCCTGTTTCTGCCGCTGGCGCTGCCACGGCCAACCAACTGACTGACTGAGGGCCTTCCGCCTCTACGCTATTTCTGCGCCAAAGCACCCCTGCACCGCGCTGCCCTTACACACACACACACACACAGACACACACTAACCGAACGAAGAACACATAAAATCATATATTATTTTAGATTTGCATGCAGAATGCAAAGAAGTTGCAAGCAACTCAACTCAACTCATTTCTGCGCCGCACCGCACCGCTCTCCGCTGCGCTTCTGAGCGACAACGACAGCCAGCAACCAACAAACGAACAAGCACAAAAACAATAACAACAACAACAACAAACATAGTCAAACGGCAGCAGGCAACGGCAAAAATATGAATCGAATTCGAATGTCGGCGTTGGACAGACAAAAAGACAGACAGACCAACCGACCGACCGACAACGATGGCCGACAATCAAGACCGAATGATGAGCGTCGTCATGTCAGGCAATGGTTTTATTGTGTTGAGTTATGAAAATAACGCGGGAAAAATGCATGCGGCGAACATTTTGTGACAAGAATTTATATGCGCGCTTATCGCAGAACTTGTCATTGACGTTAAATGCATAATAAATGCGCTTTAATTGTCGATCTATAAGTGCGCGACGCCGCTTGCACTTTCAACGACAATGCGTGCGCCGACGCCGCTGCCGACAGCGAAAGCAGCAGTGAAGATGACTGCAACGTCAACGTCAAAGCGTAGCTTATCAGAGCATTCTCATAGCAACAATGATGGCATGACTGCCTATGATCGAGCGGGGTTTGCGTCGGGGGCACGCAAGTAGCAATGCTTGTTGAGCGCTAACAAAGGCGCCAAGCCACATTAAGTGAATTTGCATGCGAAGCGCATTTCACTATCCATTCATATCAATTCAGCGAGTTTTTGTAGGTGTGGCAGGCCAAAAACAAAGCGAAAAACAAATAAGTTGGCGCACCAAAGGAGAGCGAGAGTGTTGAGAAAGTGGCGTGCATGTGGCGTTGTGTGTGAAGAGCAAGGCATGTGACTAGGACCAATATGGCTGACATTGTGCGCGTAAAGAGTTCGGTTTGTCACTTATAATTATTTTAATGCTTGAAGCCTGTCAGCTTTCTGATATTACTGAAATCGTTGGTCGATCAAAAAATATAATGTTCATATTCGACATTGCCACCTGTCAAGTGAAGTCGTCATTTACATAAATACGCGTATATTTTATAATTTGAATGCATTCATTGACTTCGCAAAACACGTTCAGCCAACCTCAATGTCAAAAATCAACTTCAACTGTTCGCTCGCTCAACAACAACGCTCGAGTAACAAATTAAAATTAAAAATGAAATAAAATAAAACAAAAAAAATTTGCAAAAATTAAAAAGTTAACAATTTTGCAATTAATTTGCGCGTGTGGCAAATTCTTCGCAACAACAACACATCATTTTTATCAAAATTTACTTTTGCTATTTCACTTTTGCGCTTTTTTTTTATTTGTGGTTTTTTTCGGTTTCTTTTATTGTTTTTGGTAGCTAAAAAGTGCAAACAAACTTGGCAACAACAACAGAAACACAAAAAGCTGTTGGAAAAAATTTAGCGCTGACGTCATTCGTCCTTGAATGTTTTGCGGTAAAGCGAAGAGCAAACAAAATTCACAAAATTCAATGCACCCGAAAAATGAACCAAAACAACAACAAACATGGAGAAAAGAATGACACTGAGAGAAAATAACGTGTGAGCATGTCTATGAAATGAGATAAGCGCACAGGTGATCAAAAATCAAAATATACAACAATGATGATCTTATTAAATATGATTATAAAATTTTTCATTATAAAATAATTAATTCAGTCTGACCCAAGTTCATATTAGTTATAAATCTTGCTTAATTGTACATGATAAACTTTGATTTTAATTGTCTTAAGTACAGAGAAACGTAATAGTGACATACGGCAAAATTGATGACTCGATATTCCAACAGGGACCTTATTCGTCTTAAAAACAGTTTTAAGTTCAATAGGTATAGTTTTTTTTTTTTAATTTTGGAATTGGTTAAGATTTATTTTTATTACAAATAAATTGTGGAAAACATCAAATATAACATAAAAATAATTAAAAATACAATTTAAAAGTTCTTTAAAAATATCTTAAAATGTACATATATTTCGAAGCTAAGTTCGTCTAAAATACTAGCGTTTATGTAACAACATAAATCAAACCAATACGAATAGCTAAGTTCACAAAATGCGCATCCAGCTTGCGCAAGCTTTGCCAGTAAGCAAGTATCGATATCTTAAGTTTTGCGTGTCTCTGTGAAAACATTCAGCTGTATAATATTGTAAGAAGATGCCATTTTGTGTCGTCAAAGAGTATAAAAGACGTGTTTATCGAACATTTACGGACTCAGCTGCTTTTCGGCAACCTAACGGGCGAAAATTATAAAATCCACAATTTCAAGAACAAATAGTTAGTGGCCCTATTTATGATCAGAAAATAATCCTGTGAATATTGGAGCTCTTGGAAGCTATGATTCACCCAGAAAAACCGAAATTTGTCAATAAGTATAGAATGCCTACATGCGCATTAAACTCAGCTCTTTTAAAATTCTGTTCTTCTCACACAAGATCATGTTACCTAATGTGTTAGTTAAGACATTGAAAACTTAAGATAATTCAATATCAAAACAGGCTGATTCTTTATGAACACAATAATTCTTCTTTGTTGCGCTGCAGTAGGCATTTTTGGGTTAAGCAATATTTTAATAATTCGTTAAATAATGACAATAAATAAAAATAAATATTTATCAACTTTTAACTGTTCATTTAGTTTGCCCAAATTAATTCAAATATTTTATTCACAACGTATTTTATGTAGCCCTAGTATTAAAAACACTAATTGAGCCTTTTCAACACTAATCATCAGCTGCAAGACACAAACACAATTTGTCTCCAAATTGAAATGGTGCATGTATGCTAATATTTAAGCCAAACATATGCGCTGCCATTTTTCGGTGTATTTTTTTTGTGAAACGAGAGACGCAAACGAGTCGCAAATTTACGTTTAAGTGACACTTCGACGCAAACGTGTCACCCTTTTGATAGAAGAAGAAGATAAGGGCCAATGCACAATAATTGTGGCTGCGCACATATCCCCATCGTCTAACCCGCAACATACGACAAGTTAATGCAGTGCCAGCTGTTTCACAACAATGTTGGTTCGTGCTTCTTGCATTAATTCGTCTGTCAAACTCGTAACAACAAAATCCAAATAAAAAATTAAACCAAGTGGAATAACTTTTTTAACAAGCGCTTGTGCCTGCTTGTAGTGGTGCCGAAAATTGTAGGTGTTTGTTTTGAACAAAAAGAAAAATAAATGCGAAAAAAGGAAATGCAACAACGGGGGCTAACAAAGAAAAGTGTCTGTGTATGAGTGCGTGTAGCAAAAAAAAGGCACAATTTTAATGCTGCAATTGCAATTCAAAGGAAAGACGACTTACAAAATACAACTATTAATAAAAAGTGAATTGACACAAATATAACAGAAAACAAAAATAGAAACGAATAAAATACCGTAGACATAAAGAGCTCAAAAACAATAAAGTCAAACTTTGTTGTGTCCCGTTACTTAGTTTGCGTGCATTTTTTTTTTACGAGATTGTACACTTTTTTTTGTTTTTGCATTTGTCAAGGCAAAGGAAAAGTTCCGGTGCTATTGTGCAAAGTGCGAAAGAGAGAAAGAGTGTGTGGACAAGCGATGGTTATTTTAATTATTAAATAAATCTTATAAGAACATAAGCTAATCAAATGATTTGTTTGTTTATTGTGCAGCAGCAGCAGCATCACAATCATCGCTCGTCCTTTGCACATCTAATTGCGTTTTTGTTTTTAGTTGCAGTGAACATTTTGCATGCAATCGATTCGGTCGCCGCCTCAAACTGTGAAAAACCGTTTGAATGACAAAATTGTTGTTGTTTTTACTATTTTGTGCAGCGCATATCTCATTGATATCGCTTTCAAACTCCAATTTTTAAATATGTGCGCGCAAAACAAACGCGTACAAATATACTAACGGGGTGGAGGGGCAGTGCAGTATAGTGTTAACCGTTATAGGCAATATGATGCAATGCGTATGAGTAAAAGAAACAGAAACAGCAACAGCGGCAAATCAATTATCTTAACAACAACAACGACGACAATACGCTACACGCAACCAATACTAGACCCTTACAACAACAAAAACAACAACAACACTATAAACATTCAACTCTGCTACCAAAAACAAATCCAACATCTTCACCCCACAGCACTGATCGCAGTGTGTTGAGTTTCGTTGCAGTTTGCAGTTTTTATTTGCTTTGTTGTTCTTGTCTCATTTTGCGTGTGTGTGGTGAGTAATAAAGTCAACATAAATGCATATATATATATTTTGTTTTTGAAAACATTTGACACAAACGAAATTCATTTTGTTTCGGTAGTTTTGTTTTGCAATATCAACAACACGCAACGATGTCAATTGAGCAACGCAGGAATTAATCACGCCAACAACAACTACAACAACAACATATCAGTTCAGTTTGAAGGCAAACACAACGAAAGCAATAACAACAACGTCACTGGGGTAAGTTTTATAAACCTTTTTTCATTACAAAAACACTCATAATTATACAAATAATTGTAAGAAAAA
Source organism: Phortica magna (assembly GCA_037044515.1). Classification (NCBI taxonomy): domain Eukaryota; kingdom Metazoa; phylum Arthropoda; class Insecta; order Diptera; family Drosophilidae; genus Phortica; species Phortica magna. The sequence continues at coordinate 270,300 of JBAMBP010000519.1, forward strand.
TCGGTTCAAATGACTTTACTTTGGTCCTTTATATGTGCCATAAGCGTGCGCATAAGTGGTTAAGCCAAATTCTTTATCCTCCTTTGCCTCCTTACACATGAGATACTTCCGTATGCCCGTCGTTGTTTTATTGCCAAAACTCTGTAATGTATCGATTTCAGGCGGATTCTCGCTAACGCCCCCTTTGCCCGCTTGCCCAAAACAATGTTTTGCCTTCATTTTCGGTATGATGTCATACATGAGATTATTCATTGTTGTATAGTTTGAGCGATGCTCCAATGAATCCCCAAATATAATCTCTGATTCGGTGTTCCTGAGAAAATTATCAAATGCCGCCGTTTTGCGTTCACAACGACGATTCAAAATTTTGGGATCCTTGAAGGCCTTTATGTTGTAGACATCCTGCGCGAGTGTCGTGTGTTTCTCACAACGATCTGTTGCTCTTAGGCCCGGCAGTATGGCATTGCTGTACTCCTCATCGCTGTAGCGGCGCTCCAACCAATTGCCAACGAGCACGTCTCGACTGAAATTCGGCGGCGCACGTTCGTCCAAGTATGAGCGGCGCGGCATTTTAGAATTTAGTTAGTTTTCTTGTTATTATAAAAAAATTGAACGTAAAAAATGTTATAAAACGTATATAAAAGAAAACTGTCGTATGACTAATAAGAAATAATGGAATGAACCTGCTGAATTTGACTTTATTTGCTTAGAGTCATGTCTATTTTCGATCAGGCACGATGAGTCGAGTTGATTAGAGTTGCTCATCTATCTGTTTCTTATTTTGATCGGATCACTTTAGGAACCATCCATCAAAAATAAATAAAATTTTTGCTTGAGAAAAGTATTTTATCAAAATACATAACTATAAAAGTTACAATTGTGTCATTGCTTTACTTGCTTGTCTGTCTTTCCATCCGTCCGTCTATCTGTCTGTATGTTACATTTATACATGTCATTTCACGACTGTCATTCATATCGTAACTGTGACAGTTGCGCTTCTTTGTTGTTATTGTTATTGGTATTGTTGTTGTTGTTATTGGTCTTCTATTTAGTTTTGTTTATTTGTTGCATTTGCTGATTCGCCGCTCTGGCATGTTTGGTCTTCTTCTTTATCTTTCATTGTGTTTTTTTTTTTCTTTTGTTTGTTTGCTTTCTTTGTTATAGTTTTGTTTATTAAACAAAATGCGCTTTTTGTTGTACAAATTACAAACAATAATTTACTCATTCGTACATAAAATTCCATCTAAACAAACATGCTAGCTCATTTAGCCGTCCGATCCGACGACCTCATCATCGACGCGGCCGTTAGATAAGTTGCTCAAATAAACATAAAATTGGCATGAGTAAAGTTTTGCAATTGAATGTCTTCAATTTTCGATTGCTTACAAATACTTTTATGAAAGTATTTCAATTGTTTTCAACTCTTTTTCTTTTCGGCTTTGAAAGCCAAACAAATATTTTAGCATATTTGTTGCACGAAAATAATGAAAAATCAATGGTTTTTATTTTTTATAAATTTTATGCGAAAGCAAAAATGTGCTTAAAAATTTTGGCTTTTATTTTTATTATTTATTTTAATTTATTTAATTTTTTTGTTGCTATTTTAATAACAAGACTTTGTAAGCAAAAGCGCACGGCGGACATGCCACGCCTATAACGCCTCAATGGTGATGGCGTCTTAGAATTGTTTGTTGCACATAGTTCGATGTCATCAGTTGGTTGTCGTTGCTGTTGTTGTAATCTCATAGACCAACCCGGGCAAATTGCATAGACATTTCGATAGATTTATATATATATATATGTATGTACGCCATTACTTTTGGCACGATTTGATGTTAGAATTGTTGTTCTTATTGTTGTTGTTGTGTATTGAAAACATATTCAAGACAACTTAAAAATGAAACGAAGCAAAAAGACATGAAGGCAAAGCAGCTTCATACGCAATACACACATGTGTCCGTCCGTTCGTCTGTCTGTCTGTCCGTTTGTCTTTGCTGATGCTTTAAATGAATTGTCTTCGCCACTACTTTGTTGTTGTTTTTGGTACTGTTTGCAATTTTGATGAAATGTTTCTGGGCAAAAATTGTATTCTTATACTCATTGTTGTTGTTGTTGTTATTATTGTTGTTGTTGCAATGCACTTATTTTATCTTTGCTGTTTTTTGCTTGGTTGCGCTTCGTTGTTTTTATTTAAATATTTTTCATTTCATGTTCTTTGTCTGTCCGTGTGTCCGTCCGTCTGTCTTACTTGCATTGTCTCTCAAACTAAATCTAAAACCAAAGAAAAAACTTTTTATTAATTTAAAAATACATACATTTCGAAAATGAACATTATAATTAATTATTCACACGTGGTTGCGCAAAGAATTTGGTAAAGTGAAGGGGGGGGGCAAGAAAAATGTGCTATTTTTAGTTTGAAAATTTCACTATTTTGAATTTGCAAACAAACTAAACTCGAAAATTGTATTCTCAGCCCAGTCAAACATGGCGTATGAGCAACAACGAAACTGTTACCCATGTGTCTCGTTATGTTACTTTTGCCTACTCACACATACACACACACATGCACATGTACATGGCTTTTGGCATATTTCACTTTGCAAACGCCGTTGTTATTATTTTATGAATCCCCGAGCACATTTTAACAACTTCCAAGCACTTTAGTTTTCTGCAACAACAACAACAGAAGAATAACACAAGTAAAGCGTAAGAGTGAGTAAGTAAATGCTTAAGCGTAACAGAGATGACATCAAAAAACAGTTATTATATTGTATAAATACAACAAAAGTCATATACACATTTGCGCCTTTGACTATGCAACACTTTTTTTCTATTATTAATAATGTATTGCTTTGAAAGTTGTTTGTTTGATTGTTTGGCTTGTTGTTATTGTTATTATTGTTGTTGTTATTGTTGTCAATACCTAAGACTTAAATCGGCCGACGGCAAAAGAAAACTTCGCTTTTGAAACTTTTCCATGCAATAATAACTGTAAAAGCAACAATGACAAGAACAAGAAGATGAAGAACAACAAAAAACTATACGAAGTAAAAGCGTAAAGGAAGTGATGCTTAAACTTGGCGCGTGTAACGTTGATTATCCTTTACGCCGCTCCTCTTCCCTACCCTTTGCCCTACTGCTTCTTCTTCTTTGTGTTGTCAACGCAACAAGATTTTACGAGTTAATTATTTTGATGTGTTGCTGATTTTTTTTCTGCTTCTTCTGTTTTACGTTTATAGTTGTTTATTGTTGTTGTTTATTGTTGTTGCTGTTGCAGATTTTCCACACTTTTACGCCTTTATAAGTGAATTAATTAAAGTATTGCCGTCATTTCTAGCACTGATATTGTTGTTGTTGTAGTTGATGTTGCTTATTGCCACTTTTGCTGAACCATTTTAATTGTTTGTCGTAAAAGTTTGTTTCGCGTTGATTGTATAAAGAGCGAGCGAACGAGAGTCAGAAAGACAGAGAGAGAAGACTATTAGCGCTGTGAGTCTGTGTGTGTGTTTGTTGCTTGACACCGTTTGAATCTAATTAGATTATTGCGGTTGACTTTTAAATGACGATTAATGCTCCTCTGCCAGCCAACTCTGTGTCGGTGTGTTTATGTGTGTGTGTTGATAAGTTGTTGGTCAATTAGCTTTTTTTTTATTATTTAATATTAACGCAGTTGACATTTAGCAGAATTCTTCTTATTAAAAAGTCATAAACTAAGTGGGGTTTTTCATTTACATGCACTCTTTTTTTTTTAAACTTAATAAACTTGGTCAGCATTTAATTAAACCATAAATAAGACTCAACTAACTATTGCAACAGTCATGCTTAATTATTTGCATACAATGAAATGTCAGCACAGTTCATATATTATTAAAGCAACCGAAAGTCGTAAAAAGTCACTTCCTTTTTCGTAAGTTTACAAAAATATCATTTCATTTAATTTCAATTAAAAAGTTTGCCATTTGCGTTTGAATAAGTTCAGCTGTTGCAGACTGCTGAGCTGTGCTAAGCTTCTGCCAAGGACAAACGTGCTCAGCACGAAGAGCGCGAAAAAGTGTCAGTTAGACTGACAGGCTGACAAACAGTCATGGATTGTTAACGGTTTTAAAATGTTGCAAGCGCAAGTAAGCGAAGAGGACAACTTCAAGTTCCTCAAGTTGTTTAAAACAACGAGTAGGAAAAATCAGCTTTGCTAATTTATGCTATTTTAAATGGTAGAACAACAACAATAACAATGTGCACAGAAGTCAGAGTCGTCGTCAAGGATGCCGACGACGACGATGGTGACACACCTACTTGAAAACAAAAACTACGAGTAGCAGCAAACCATGCCATGCCGTATGCCCTTATAAGTTGCTGCACTACTAAAGTCGACGCCTACGCCTGCAGCACTTGAAAGTTATGCTGGCACTTTGCATAGCGAAGCACAACACAGCACAGCAGTGCAGAGCAGCGCAGCAGCAACGGAAGTCAACGTTAAACACATGCATGCACATGCAGAGACACCTTCACACGTTTAAACAACAGCCTCAACAATGTTTTTTTATTGTTGTTGTTTTTTTCGGTACTTGGCCTCGACACGCGACATTAAATAGGAGACGAGTTAAGCAGTGCTGCTGTCTCAGCATTTGTGGGCATCAGAGAGACAACGACGACAAGTACGGACGCTCGTGCTCTCATGCATGCTCTCTCACATTGCAAACAAAGATGCGCGCGTTTACTCTCGCATAGTCGCTCTTTCCTTTTCGTATGTGTGTGTGTTTGGTGTATTCTAATGGCGTGTGTGCGCGCTCTCGCCTGTGACCCAATTATGATTTCGTAATTGCAATAGCGTTACAACACGAAGTTAACGTGCGTTAACGACCGAAACGAGACGAGTCGAACACGAGTTTTGGAGCTTCAACGTTTCTTGTGAGATGAGCGCAGCACAGCAATCAACAACATAGTCGTTGTCTTTGTCGTCGTCCACTTGTCTCGTGTTACTTGTCGCAGTTAAACGTGTTTAGAACGTGCGTGTCAGTAAAAGAAACACAAAAAAAAAAGGTATAAAAAAATATATGAAAAAAAAACGTGAGAATAAATAAAAAAAACGTAAGCAATGAAACGTAACGTAAAACATTAACATGACTAAGTGAGTGAGTGAGTTGTGAAAAGTTAGATTTTTTTTTTGTTGTACGCAATGTTGTTGACGCTTTGTAGCGTTTCTTCTTCTTAGTATTGTTGTTGTTGCTATTGTAAGCGTGCTTCAAACTGTCTAAGCATTGCTGCTTTGCATTGCAAATGCTTTGTCGTTTTTTAGCATATAATTTATAACCAAAAAACTCTTTTCTTTTACCCCTCAACGCAGTCGACCTCTAAGCCCCCCTTTAACACTGCCGCGCTCGTTTCATATTCGTTGTTTGTCAAGTGCGTCGCAGTGCGTTTATATTTCTTCCTCTTCTACCTCGATTTCTACTTCTTCCTTTTTCGTTTGCATCCCTGTCGCTGTGTGAAGAGGTTTTATTATTGTTGTTGTTGTTTTTATTTTACTTTGCTTCTGCATTAATTATTTATTACGACGCATTTAGCGACGCATTTCCGCAAGTTACTTTCTCTCTCTCCTTCCCTCTAGTCTCCCTCGCCGCCTTTGCTGCTGCTTTTGTTTTAATGCTGCTTGCAGGAGTTGTTGTTGTTGTTGTTATCGGTTTGCTGTTGTTGCTGCGTATGATTTTAATCGCATACGCATTCACATATTCATTCTTCTTTGGTATTTTGTTTGCCTTCGTTTTTTTATTATATTTTTTGCTTTGCTTATGCTTACGCACTTTTGTTGTTGTTGCTCGTTATCCTTGCTTTGTTATGCTCAGCGACAGCCAACAACTGTTCTCGTTTGCTCACTGCGTATGCGTGTGCTTTCCGTATGTGTGTGTGTGTGTGTGCGTTGATATTGTTTCGGGACGCTGGGCATGCATTAATGCGTTACTAAATGCTTTGATGCGTAAGTGTTGCGCAGTGGCGGCGGCGGCGGCTGACGGTGTAAGAGGGATGTATGCTTTACTCATTTAGCAATCAATCATCTTCCAAAGCCTTTACAAAACTAAGTGAAAGTCTTTTGTGCACAATATTTTTTTTTTCATACATGTTTGTTAGCATTAATTGAACCCCTTTTTTGTGCATAATTTCAACACCTTTTCATTGCTTGCCCCCCCGCGCACATTAACCGAGCGTTCGTAGTGCGAATTGTTGTTGTTGTTTAGTTGCTGCTCTACCGATAGGGTTCTATATAGCAGCGCCTATACATGAATCTAGGACATGTTATTGCATATACAGTTGTGTTCATAAAAATAGTAGTGCAGCGGCTCATCACATTTCAAACGGTTTTCTGACATATTCTGATTTTTAAATTTAACACGGGAAACTACGTTTCGTAGATCTGAATGTAAGAAACATTAAAACGAAAACCCTCCTATTTACTTTTCTTTTTATTGTACTGTTTTGGGGCATTTTGTCTTTTGCCTCAAAAATCTGCTGTTCATTAAAATAGTAGTGCTTAACGTAAGTAATTAAAAAAAAAATAGTAAATAAAAAAACCGGCATCAATATGTGTAATTAAGTTATTTAATAGTTTCCTAGTTTATATTTATTAAGATCATGGGTCTAACTTTTTTTTAAGTGGGTGAATAACATCATTATTCAATCGACAATCGAAAGTTATTTGTCAATCTTAAAAATCAAGGCAAAATCTAAAAAATAATTCAAAATATTGTTGAGTGCACTTCCCCTATGATATTTAATGCTAATTATTATGTTAAAAAACAAAAACTTCCGGTGGCAAGCGCAAAACTACGTAATTAGGAGATAGGCGCACTGTGTGACAAAGTTAGTCAAAGCCTTTGGCAACCTCAAAAGTGACAAAAAATTACCTAAATCTGTCGGTCAGTGATGTGACAGTTCGTAGACGGCTTATTAAAGCTAATTTCAACGCCAGAAGTCCCAAAAAGTTACTCCTTTTAAAGAAGAAGCACATCGACGCGTGATTACAATTTACAACAGACTACTAGATTTGGCCTGCCAAGAAGTGGCGCAAAATATTATGGACAGACAAGAGCAAAATGGTTCAGAATAGGTTCCAGACAGTATGTTCGTCGTCCACTAAACACACAATATTACCCACAATATATTACCAAGATGGTTAAAGACGGTGGACTGAGCATAATGGCATAGGCATGTTTCTCCCATAATGGAGTAGGCCCTATACATTTGATCGAAGGTATTATGGACAAAACTGTCTACGTTAACATACTTAGCGATGTTATGCCACCATATGCCGCTTGGAATATGCCATTAAAATGGACATTCCAACAGGACAACGATCCAAAACACACAAGTAAACTTGCTAAAGAGTGCTTTGTATCTGAAGGGATCGAAGTAATGTCATGGCCAGCTCAGTCTCCGGACCCAAACCCCATAGAAAACTTGTGGGGGGATGTGAAACGAGTTGCAGCAACAGCAAATCCTTCGAGCAAAGCTCAGCTTTGACAAGTAGTGAAGGACGCATTGGCTCAAATTCCATTAAAACGTTTTCAAGACCTTATTGACTCTATGCTTCGCCGATGCAAAGTAGTTATAGACAATAAAGGATTTACTACATAATATTAGGCCCAAAATAACACGTTGAACATAAAACTTTTAGTTTCTGTTGAGCTTCGTCTCTTTGTTAATATAATCAACTGATCACTACTATTTTTTTGAACAGGAAAATTTTTGAACTTTTTTTTTAAACTGCTATTGAATGAAAACAAATGAATCTTTAAAACATATAAAAATGTAAATACACTTGAAAATAGTTACAAATCACTGTTTTTATTTTGATTTGGCCATAAATTAGAATTTTCATTGAATTTAACAGCATAATATGCATGAGTCGACGGCACTACTATTTTTATGAACACAGCTGTATGTATATAACACAACATAATGTGAATGCAAAGTGAAGGCGGCTGTGGTTGTTGTTATTGCTCACTGCTGTTGTTGTTGTTGCTGTTGGCGGCTGTTAATGCCTCGTGTACTTAACACGCTTTTAATGTGAACTGATTTCAACAAACTGCATGCAAGTACACGTGTGTGTGCATGTGTGCGTGTGTGTGTCTACACTAGTTAGCTCAACTGTAGTTAGTATTGTTGTTGTTGTTGCTGTTGTATTGATATCCTTGTGCTCAGCTGTGCGACATTGCAATGCGCTTAAGGTTGTTGTTGTTGTTTTTGCACATTTGTAAAGAGGCATTGTTACGCTATATATATGAACATGGCTTAATACATATATGTGAGGCTGCTTTTATGCTTCAACAATGTCTCTGTGTGGGTGTAAGTTCATAGTTTAGCAAAGCTTTTAGTCGATTTCCGCTGCCGCAGACACATGCATATAGAGTGCAACTTTTGCCAAGGATAATGCTACGCAAATGGCTTAAAATCATAATTGACAGTTTAAAGCTCATAAAATGTCAAAAAAAAATTTCGCTGGCATTTGACCTAATTTTTTATGCTTTTTAAGTTTCAAATTCAATTAGCAAAGTTTGAACGTTGCTTTTAAAATATAATAAAATCATGAAACATGATTGCCAATGAAAGCGCACATTTTTTTTGCATAAAAGGATTTAATTCAATTTGTGCAAATTTTTAATGATTTTTGACAAATTGCAAGTTGCAAACAATTTAATTTATAAGCTATTAAAAAACTTTATTTGATTTATTTGCTTTTACGCTTTAATTGCAATAATTTGCACTTTACCTTCAATTAGCGTTGTCTCAGTTGACTTAACTATCGAATTACGCTAAGCAAATTATGTACAAGTGTTGAAACAATTTGCGCTTGTTAACCAATAAGTAAATTTACAACAATATGTATGCATTATGGCCAACACATAAACTGTTGTTGTTTGTTTTTTTCTTTTCCTTTTTTATACTTCATAAATACCTAAAGTACATCAATACATACAGAAATGTATATATGTGTCTGTTTATATGTAAACACTTGTCTACGCTAGCCATACGTATGTGTTTGTATGTCTGTTGTTCTAGCTATCTGGCCAGCACAACATAACGTTGCCTGCCGCCAGCAGCAACAAAAGCACAAAAAAGCAAAGCAAAAAAAAAAAAATCAGGAAAAAAACCAACAACTTACCACCCCAAGAAATACGCTTTAACCTGTTTTTTTTTGTTTTTTCATCAGAGCTTTTACGCATACTTTACGCGCGCGCTCTCTCACACACGGCAAGCAGCCAGGCAATCATGCTCTCCTACTCTACACACAAGATTTCCTGTAAATGCATTCAAACACACAAACACATTTACCAACACTGACCAACATTAAATAATATTCACCTTGCGCTCATCTCAGCACAACACACAAACGTAACGCATGCGACGCTCTTTGCATGCTTGCAAAGGATAGTGCTATCGAGAGCGTGACTGTTTGCGTGCATGTGTGTATGAGTGCAAATGAGTGAGCGCACGAACGAACGTACAAAAGTTTGCTGTTTGTGACATCGTCTTTTTCGTTTTTGTGGTCGTCGTTTGGCGAGCGCTCGTTTTTGGCCCAGTATCAATTTGTACGTTTTCCCATAATGTCTGCCATAGGAACGCGCATCGGTTTGTCGTTGTCGTCGTTGTCATCGTTGTCGTTCTCGTTATTAGCGCAAGAAGCAGCCGCAAAACAAAACCAGAAGAAAATCTTTGCCAGCTCAATAAAAAAAATTCTATTTTCACAAAGCAAATAGTTTTTCATTACGTTTTCTAAAAACAAAAATCAAAATAAAACAAAAAAGGCAAATATTAACAATCAAATCGTATAAAATGGCACACGGATAGCAATAAAATATAATACAATAAAAACGAAAAACAGTGAAATAGTGTATTTTACATACACATAAATATATATATATATATTTACATGCATATACATAGATATATATGTATATATATAGCTATAGCAAGTGGATATTTTAAAAGTGTTGTACATATACAAACATAAATACATATATACAAATAAGTGTTGTAAAAATGTGCGTAAAATGAGATATTTAACAAAAATTATAAATAAATAAGAACAAAAAAAACGTGAAACAAAAACAAAAAAAAAATAAAAATAAAATACAATTTTTAAGTGCGTGTTTATAGTGAGAAGAATATAAAAAATACAACAACAAAATGTATAATTTTATTTTTCATAAAATTTTATTTTATTTTTTTCATGCTTTCGCCCATATACATACACATTGACACACGTTTTTTCGCACACGCACACACACATAAAGATGTATGCTACCAATACGCATGCTATATAATATTAATATAAAAACGAAACGAGCGGCGAAGCAAATCTTTTCGTTGTCGTCGTTGTTGTTGTCGTTTTCGATAACGTCGGATTTTTTACTTTGCTGCATTGGCGCACTGCACGCCACTGCCCCCCAAACTGCCCCCAACACTCCTTTCGTTTCCGTCATAGGCAGAAACATTTTTTTTATTATTGTATGTCGACGACGTCGTAGTCGCCCAACTCTTCGTGTTTGTCTACTCGTGTTTGTTCGGGTGGTCGGTCGTCGTTTGCTTGCTCGGTTTTATTTCGTCATCTTTATGCCAAAGTTTTGTTGTTTTTTTGTTTTGCTCGTTTTTTCTTGCCGTTTTTGTGTTCTTTTAATAGTTGTTGTTCTTGTTACACTTGCGTTTGTTGTGCTTGTTGTTGTTGTTTAGCTAAAGCATTAAAATAAATTAACTAAATGCCAACGCTAAAATAGCAAGAGAAATAAAAAGGAAAATTGTCAACGCCGTTGTAAGAATGTTCATTCAAAATGCAAGAAAGTGTCTTTACAAATTGTTTTAAAAATTATAGAAACTATAACTTAATTAAATTTTTATGTCGCATTAATTCTTATAAGTCATTTATGTGGTAATTTAAATGATTTAATTATCTTGAAAATGTTCATAAACAAATGAAAGTTTACATTATTGAAATAAATTTGCTAAAATTATTATTAGTGCACAAAATTTGTTGTTGTTGACAGTGAGGAACGTTAGCGGCATCAGTTGCACGTTTTTGCTCAGCTCGGCGCTGCTCTCTTACTAACACAGCCTCCCACAATGCTCATTTGTACTTTACCAACAACTCACCTTAACTTAGCTCACCTCAACTCATCTCACCTCAGCACTGTCGTAATATACGACGCGCACTCAATACGAATAACTTCCTTCGCCGCTGTAACAAATGTGCGCGCTCTCTTTCTCACAGTTCCGGCATGCGCAAGTACTTGCACTCTCTTCTATTTACACTCACTCACTGTTTTTGCATTGCATATTGTTTTGCATCACTGCAGCGCGCGTGTTGTTACTGACTGATAGGCTCAGTCGGTGTTAGTCGTTTGTTGGGACGTGTAGACATTTATTATTTGTAGACAATTCATATTAGTCCTATCGTTTGAGCGTGCACTGCATGTGTGTGTTAGTGGGTGGTAGTGCAAACACATATAAGGAAACCAACATGATGCTCTTCAACAGCTGTAAACATTAATTTTGTCATATTAGTGGAAGACGTGTGCGCTCTTTGCCTTTAAAAGAGTCTTTACAACTGACGCACACACACATATACACATTTTCTTGTTGGCAGCTTTTTCTTATAAGAATTTGACATGCAAAGCGTTTTTCTTTTGCATGCTTATATTCTATTTTTTTTTTTTTGTTTTCCCTCTTTCTTTTTCTTTTTTGTTCTTCTTTACTTGTCATATGCAAATGCCGCACATCCTGCCTGTGCCGCACGCCCTCAACGCTCTCCTACACTCGTCATGCCTTTGAACGTTTATGCGACTTGGTTTGTTGTCCTAAATATGATGACTGAACTTTGCCTTGTAGTTTTCTTGGCCTTTTCTTTTTTGTTGTTGCTTCTCTTTCTTCTTCTTCGTCGTTGTTGTTGCCAATGTCGTCGTCTTCATAGACAGCAACGTTGCGCGCTACGTCATCTGTCACCTGGTCATGCTATGCCAGCGCGTCACACGCCTCTTGCTCTTCTAACGCCCACACAACGCTTTCGGTTTCTTATTGGATTTTGCATACATTTTGTTTGGCATTCCATATATTTACGGGTATTTCCCAGCGGCATAAAATTCTTTGCTTATGACTTTTTTGACATTTACACTTTTCTTTGCTTATTTATCGTTTCACATGTTTTGTATTTGTGTGTTTTTTTACATTCTTGTAGTTGTTGTCTTTGGCTTAGCGCGTGATTGATTGGTGTCATTAGATTTTCATGTATTATATATAATTATTACTCATATTTGTATGATTTACTTTACTTAAACGTATTTATTTGTTTAATTTATCTTTTGTCGCAACTTGATTGCTTTTCTCATTGGCATTTTTTGCTACAAATGTCAGTGTAATTATTAAGCGTGGTGTTTATTGCTCTTTGTATGCATACATTCATATTGTCCCATTAGTATTTGTTGTCGACAAAACAAATATAAAATTAATGTGATTAATATCGACAAAAATTCACTGTAATTTCACTTGAATTATGCCAAATTATATAATGACGCGATTCTTGTACGATAAGCTTAGTTGAACTTTGACATTGAAGGAAATACATTTGTTTGTTGGTTGGCAAAAAGAAATTCAAGATTTATTTCTTATTTTGTTTGCTTAAAATTTCGATTTCAAATTATAATCGCGCATTAATCTAGAAAAATTCGTTTCTGCAAACAAAAAAAAGGAAGCCGCCAAAAAATTAACATAATTTGTATGAAAAGGAAGACAAATATAACAAAAGCAAAATAAAATTGAAATTACTTTTTGAAAAGTGCAAAAGGAGCAAAATATGAAACAAGTTTAACCTGAAAAAAGACCAAGCATACATATGATGATGATGATGGTGAATAGGATGATGATGATGAGCAACATAGGCAGGCAGAAACACCCCAAAGTGTCGTTTTTTCTTTTCTTTTGCGCTAACAAACTATGAATTGTTGTCGTCTTTGTTGTTGTGTTATTTGCCGCTGTTGCTTCTTCTTCTTCTGCTTAGCGCATTTCTTAGTTTAGTTGTGTGCGCTATGCTTTGATATCAAAATAAATCGTAAACAAGGTCATTGTATGCCAACGAACGAACGAACGAACGAAAGACAACTTAAATTGAGCACCCTTTTTGACGCGCACTCGGTCAGGCAGGCAGGCCACATAGGCAAAGCAGTGGCACGGCTCTTCAACCCCACAGCAAAGGAAACAACAACGACGGCGACGCTCATTTTCCTAACAAGGCGTTCGCTCATTATTTGCGCTCTCACTTGCTTGCGCGCTCTCTTGGTTCTGCGCTCACTTGCTTGGGCTCTCTCGGTCAATCAATGTTGCGCTCTGCGCTCACTAAACAATATGCATGCACGCGTTCAAAGGCGCTCACGCGTTTTTCTTATAAGAAAACGAAAAATTCATGTTATTTGTTTAAATGCAAACGACAACTCGAACGTAAATGTTGTGTATGTGTGTGCGTGCGCCAAACAATAAGATTTATTCTTTTTTTTAATTGTCATTTATATTTTGTGTGATTTTTGCAGAGCGAAAAAGTAATAAAGTAAGCAATCTTAAAAGAGGGAAAAACAGTGAAAAAAAAACAACAACAAAAGTAATAATAAACAAATAATAAAACTCAACAAACGCCAAGCAAAGCTTTAAGCAAGTTTAAATGCTGTTATAATTTAAAAGGGAATAACAAGTGTGGCTTCTTGTTCATTTCGGTGATATGGTGTAAATGTGATAAAAATACAACAAAAACAATACAAGTAAAAAAAACATATAATATTATATAAAACAATAATTTAATTGTTTATTGCTAAGAAGGAAACTCTTTTGAAACTCAAAACTTTTTAAATTGTTGTGCGCGTATCCTTTTTTTACACTCTGTACTAAAAAAATATAAAAAAAACAAAAAAAAAAAGACTAAAAAATTAAACTTGAAAAAAAAAAAAAATTATTAAACTACCAATAAAAAATTTAGAACTTAACAAATTGAAAGCAACTAAGAAAGCAAAACCAAAAAAATCACCACTTGTACTCTTCTACTTTTAAGTCGTCAATTTTAAACAACAACAACAACAAATTAATAAAGCACAAAGACAAAAAGCAAGAAACGCAGAAAAACAAAAACAAAATCAAAGAAAAGAAACGCTTTAAGTCTAAAAAACGAGTTTAAAACTGAGAATTCTGTCTTCAACTGCACTGCCAATAATTTGACAACAAATTTTATGATGATTTCCTGTTAAAACAACAAGAACGAAGCAAGCAAACTTGTAAACCTATAAAAACAACAAAATACGAACGAACAAAAGCAAAAACAAAAGAATAAGCTTAAAAAGACAGTTTTAAATTTAAAACAAATAAAAAAAAACAGAACAAAAACAAAATTAGCAACAATGCAATAGTTACATGTGAAGGTAAACAATTGAAAGTTCATAATTTCTTGCATCATTTTTGACTATTTTTTTTGGTTATTTGTTTTTCTTAAAAAGCCTCTTTAAGCTATTGTTGTTGTTGTTATTGCAAACCTTGCTTTTATTGCATGTTGATTTGTTTTTGATTGAGTTTGTTTTTTGATAAAAGAAATACCCTTGTTTTTGCTTCTTTCCAACACACTTTGCTTGCAGCACAATTTACATGTACGCTGATTATGAGCTCCACGAAATCTCAAGTAGCTGTTGCTACAAATATACCAAGTCTACCAGCAGCAGCAGCACCACTAACAACAACAACAACGACGACAACGGCGGCACCAGCAGCGGCAACAACAACAGCAACGATTGCAAGCGCCGCTACGGCAATGAACGCAACGCCAAAGGACTACAACAACAGTGAGGAACAGCAGCAACAACAACAACAGTCGCAACCCATGGGTCGTCATAATAGCTTTGGCAACAATCGACGTGTAAGTTTAATTAAAAGCCAGAAAACAACTCAAAGAAAGAAGTGTGAGAAAAATGTCCCAATTAATCATGTAATTGCTTGCAATTTGTGTTATGTTTTAACTTTGCTTACATTTTGCTTTTCGCATATTACGCATACGCCGCATTGACCTACAAAAGTGTGGTTTACTGAAATCAAGTTGCAAAAAATCACTCATTCATAAACTTTGATGAATGTTGAGCAAAGTAGCGTTTTCAGGTCACTTGAAATTACAGGCAAATCAAAGCCGAAATGCATTTAAAATGGGTCATACATATATATATTGACGTAGCCTAAAAGTATGCTATGCTGCGCGCATACATAATGTAAATGTTGGTTGTGTTGTTTGTCGCAAGCGAAACGTAAAAGCAGAAACGGCAAACAAGAAGTAACCATGAAACTGCAATTGCCGTCGTTGTTGTTGTTGTTGTTGTTGTTGCTGTCGCTGTCGCTGCCTATGTTGCTGCCTGTGTCAATGCTTGTAGCACGCCCAAAAATGTCGCAGCAGCGTTACTGACTTGCAACTGGGTCAGGTCAACAAAATGTATGCTTTGCAATGATTTTTGTTGCTTGCTCGACTGCTCTGCTACTTAAATAAACTCAATACATACAACATTGCGTATACGCAACGTTGCACGCAAAACGTTGCATAGCAAATTATTAGTTTGATTGCACATTTGACGTTGACTCGTTACTTGCATGCATGTCCGTCTGTCATAATGCAAAATGCAACCTTTTTCTTCGAATTCTCCGCAACAATTAAATAATTTCATGTTGAATTTCCAACGAAATGTAAAGCGAAACGAGCAAAACGAGTTCAAGGTCTAAAGGATTTCCCCTTTGGTAAAAGGGCACAAAAAGCGTATGCCAACGGTAGCTGTGTGTATCTATTTGACATGTGTGTGTGTGTGTCTGTGTGTGTGTGTGTATAGGAACACTTGCTACTTGGTCTGTGCGGAATTTCCGTAAATTTCTCATGCAGATAACTTCGAACGCAGGTGTCCACTACGTTTGCCCATTTTTGCTATTTGTGTGTGGAGATATGTGTGTGTGTGTGTGAGCGAGTACGCGCACAAGCATGTGTTTGGTGGCTGTCGCATGTATCTGCATATATATATAAATTGCGTATCTCTTGGTACATATATAACATGTTTTATGTATCTTCATTTGTTTGTGTATTTGTATGTGTGTGCTTAGCGTGAAATACGCTTTTGTTGGCCGCAATTGAAACAACAAAATTTGTGCACTTCATTTCATTTGTTGGTTTTTGTTTTTGTGCTTCTCTGTAAAGTTTCACAAAATGCTTCAAGGTCGATTTATTGATTTTTCAACGCCATCTGCAAAACTCGTAGAGTAGACCAACAACAACAAAAACAACAACTACTAAAATAAAACAAATCTCGATAATATTTGTTTGCAAAGCAATTTCGAAATCAAATTCAATGTAAAATTTCATTAACTTTTAAAAGCTTTTATTGGTTTTTGTGCTTCTCTGTGTGTGTGTGCATTTTATAAATTCTTACTTTGATTGCTTGAATTTTTTATAGTTTAAAACGTTAGAAACGATTTACCTCTTGAGTTGAAACAGAACAGAAAACATGTAACAAGTTCGCCAAACTGACATTTAGCACTTGAACGAGTCATCAAACAACGTTGAGTGCATACTTTTAGGCGCACATAAAAGGTGCAAAACATAAGGCATAATACTTTTTGTACTACTCAAGTCTTGAGCTAACATAAGCCGACTGACTGTGCCGGCAAAGTGTTGTGCTTGATGTCGCCCACACACACACACACACACACACACACACAGAAGACTTGACTCGCCAATTGTTAGTTGTTTGCTTTGTTCTTCTTTCCCTTTCTCTCTCTTCTTACATGTGCTGGCTTTGCAATATTTGCATGCAATTTTCTCATTGCTTTGCATTGTTGTTGTTCTTCTCTTCTCTTGTTTGTTCATCAATATCCGTGCATTGGCGGCAATCAATGCTACCATGGCTTCATCACAGGCTCAGACAATTATTTATTATGTGATTTGTTGTTTTGTTTATCTTTCTATCATGTCTGAGTCACAGTCATTCGTTGTTCTTATTGTTGTTGTTGTACTTTGCAGTCAGCAACTAAAATGGTTTAATGATGTCAGACGTCGCGACCCGACTCGTCTGGCAGCTTAACTGGACTACACTTCACTTCAATTCTATTTAGTTTAGTTCACCTTCAACTGTTGACATTCAATAACAACGATGACGACATTGTAGACATGTACAAAAGGCTCAATGTTGTTTATTTTATAGTCGCCTGAACGATTTTCATTGACACGCGCGGCAAATCAATGATTACCAGGAAAGTACTTCACTTGCTTGGGAATTTTTCAGGCTACTTTCGCTTACGAACACAAAAACAAAGAGTTTGCATGCTTGTTTTTAAGCGCTTTCCGGCTTAGTTGCGTTAAATGTCAAATGTGAACTGGCGACGTCAGCGTCTGGCATGGCTGGGCCTCTGTGAAGAAGGCCTTGCTGTTGGCGTCACCAATTGTATGTCTCTGTGTGTGTGTGTGTTTGTGTGTTATGTAGGTTAGTGGTTTTTCCCGGGCCTCACACTTTAGCACGCCGGATGGTTGGTTTGCTTTTAATGACCTTTTCGTTTGTTGTTTGTGTGCTTAATTGCAGCATGGTTAACTTTGACATTAAAGTGTTCGATTAAATTTTAAGAAAATCCTTTGATTTCTCACTAATATTTTCTTTCTTTGTTTGCAGTCTAATATGAAGGGTAAGCATCTGACACGCAGTCACGCGATGCGTGAGTCGACATCACCGCCACGCACGCCAACGCCGCGCAGTGATCAACATGGCTCGGCGGCAAATGGTCAAACGAACTATCAACAACAACAACAACAGCAGCAGCAACATGTCGTCGCTGCTGTCGATGCCAATGAACATAACAGCAGCAATAATAATAATAACAACAACAAATTGCATGTACAATCAACGACCGTGAATAGTAATGGCAACGGCAACGGCAACAACAACACCAACAACTCCAACACTAACAACGGCAATAATAATCGCGGCAGTTCGCCTTTAGTTGAGGCGCCCATTGTGATTGTCACTAGTCAACATAAACAGCAACAGCAACAGCAACAAAATGTTGCGCCGCTCAGCAATGAAGCCGAGTTTCCAAAGTTGACGCCGCCCAAGAAAACCAGCATTGCTGGCCAACCGCCACAAAATAGCAGCAGCAGCAGCGCCAATAAAATTGAATACAACAATAACAACAACAGCAGTGGCAACAACAACAATGCCAACAGTAATGGCAAAAAGTACGATATGAAGCCTAATGGCAACATTGTGCTTGAAACGCACAAACATGGCGGAGGCGGTAATAATAAACATCATCAGCAACAACATTATGTTAATGAACGTTCGCCATCATCAACGCCGCCAACGACCATCTATAATTCAGGCATGAATTATCAGCTGAACACAGACCGGCAGGAACGGCATGATCAGCATCAGCAGCACCATCATCATCATCACCAACAGCGCAACGAGAGCCAGAATAGCAACGACACGGACATTGCTGAGCAGCAACAACAGCAACATCATCAGCAACACTACGAGAGAGGCGGCGGTGGTGGTGGCGGCGGCGGTAAGAAGCATCGCGCCAATACAAACTCAAAGAGTACAAAACCACGCTTGAAGAATATCGGCGGCAGTTCATCAGGCAGCATTGATGGCAGTGGCGGCGGTTGTGGCAACGCTGCGCCAAATTCGGGCAACGGTGGTGGCGGCGGCAGCATGCTAGGCGGCAACTGCTCAAATAACAGCAGCAACAATACATCGGGCTTCATTTCGAGAGGTGCGTTTGTGCGGCACTTGCCATGTTTTTAAAACTATTGCTCATTGATTTTAGTATTCCATAACTCAGAGAATTCGGGCGAACAGTATACAGATCATGGCGGCACCGATCTGCTGAGTTTCTTCAAAGAGACGCTCAATCGTAATCCAAAGGATCGTAATTTGCTAATGAAAATCGAAAAAGATCTCACCGATTTTGTGCAAGAGAAAAGGTAACTTAAATCGTTGAACCGTAAGTCATATGTATTAAAATTCTTCTGCTTATTAGTCGCGGTGATTTGCGTTTTCCGGCCGCAAGCTCATACAATCGCATGTTGATACATCGCACGGCGGCCTACTTTGGCATGGAGCACAACGTTGACTCCGAGACGCAGCAATGTGTCATTGTTGCTGTAACAAAGAATACCCGTATACCAGAAGTGAGTATAAATCATTTAAAAAATTGCTATACATCATATCACCATTACTTATAATTTACAGATGCGCTTCAAGTCGCTGGTGCGTGAACAACGCGACGATGCACGCAAGTCGATACTGAAGCGCGATACGCATAGTTTCGATGAGCCGCGTCAGTCGCCATACCTTAATCCCGAGCGTGGCATGTTGGATCGCAAATCGAAGAGCTTCGAGGAACGCGAAGAGAACTATGAGCGCGCACGCAGTCGCATCTTTAGTCGTGGCCATACAGACAATAGCGTCGGCGATGGCTGCATCGGTGAGGAGAGCTACGGCAGTTGGTCCAATTCAGCGGAACAGCAACAAAGGCAGGCGCGCGCCACTGGCAAATTTCTTAAAATGCAAACTGTAAGTGTGAGTAAAACATTATTATTTCTCAACTAAATTTAATTTTTATGTTAAACACACACAGTCAGTTGAATCTCGCGATGGCCGCTCATCTGGTGGCGGCGGCGCTGTGCCGAAAGCGCATAGCTTCGGTGGTTATGGTGGACCGCCCAGCGTTGGTGGCCCCTCACTGCCGCGTGGTGACTCAACCGCTTCGAATAAGAGCGGCGCTGGTCGCGGTGGCTTTACCAAGCAAGACTCAACTGGTAGCACAAATACGGCTTGGCGTTTATCGCCCACAAGTAGCGGGTAAGTTATTGCAACAACGATTTGTACTTGCAAGTCGAATGCCTAAACGAGGAGAGACAAGACAAGACCAAATGAAAGTAAACATTTTAGTTAAGTTATTATTTAAAAAAAAAGACAAAAAAAAATTAGCTTATATATCAAACATGTGTTTAATTTCTTATGTATAACTTAATTACCCTCCCCTCCCCAAAAAAAAAAACCAACAAATTAATAAAAATAATCAGCTATAAAACGCGCACACAATCCATGCGCTCCGATTCTGTGACACCCTCGCCCACCGGTTATGGCAGCGATGAACAAACGCCAGAACCGCCGATGGCGCCACAATCAACAGCCACAACAACAACAACGGTGTCGGCGTACCACCACCAACACCATCAGCACCACCACCACCACCACCATCACAACAACAATAATAACAACAACAACAACCAACATCAGCGTCACTGCGATCGGCAGCAATCAACGGCCCCCATAGCGTCGTCCTCCTCCTTGCCAACTACGAGATCGCGGTCGTCGTCACTCTGCGGACTCGTTTGGGCCGTCACAGACATTTCGAGTGTGCCAATTGGCAGCGTCCTCATAAATCCGCAAACCCTACAACCAATTGTTAACCAAGACGGGTAATTTACAAAACAAACACACAAAACAAAAATCAATCGAATTCAAATCTTCAAATTCTCAATCAATTGTCAAAATTATTCTTATGATTTTACTGTTTTTTTTTTTGTTTCAAAAATGCAAGAAATTCTATCACTTTAATTCACTAATAATTGTTATGCATAATGCGGCTTTTATAGCTACAAAAAAAAAAAAAAGAAGGGTTTGCAAAATGTTTAACAGCTTTCAGCTTTAGCTTGAATTACTACTGTATTTTATATAAAAACTGTTTTCCGTCTCATATTATGTGTAAATATCTCATTCGATCGATGTCGTCATGTTATTATTATTATTTTTTTTTTATTTGTTATCACATAACTATTGCTTAGTTATTATATACAACTATGGGGGATCATGTTTATCAAAATTATTTAATCGAATTGCTTTTGCACTGACGTACTTGTACGGAAGGACAAAATGGAAGCCGTTTAATGTTATAAAAAAAACCAAACTTTTTGCAAACTAGTCTTTACAGTTATTTGTAAATTCTTGTGAACGAAAGGAACTGTTACAAATTGTCGTTGTTGTTGTTGTTTTCGTAAATTATCTGCCCTAATTTAACAATTTATATAAATTACACTTTTCGCTTCAGCCTCAAAACATGATATATAAAGTCTGTCTCTCTCTTTCACGTGCAACTATTCTGTCTGCAACTATCTTTATCTGTGTGTGTGTGTGTGTTTGTTTGTTTGTGTCATATTACTCAAACAGCTGACTTCATAAATTTTTATTTTAACTTATTCATATTTACAATGATTTAATGCTAACATTTTAGGTGCATAACGCGTAAAATATACAAAATTTTAATTGCTTTTGTCGCCTCATGTAAGACTTATCAGCACGCTCAGGTACTGACACTTAAAAAGGTATCAGTTATCTAAGGAACGGGCCAACAATAAAACCAGTACGGCAAATAATGGCCAGCCATTATGTACGCTTGCAAGTTGCAACAGGCGACAACTTTAAATTTGTCAACTTCGACAATTCCACCATTTTCAGTAAATTAAATGCAACTCTGCGCTCTCTATTCATATGTCATTTTAGACCGCTGAGTTTGGTCAACACTGCATTGCTTTTGCTTATTCAATTCGAACTCCAACGGATTCGCACAGAGTTTGAAAGCAACAATTTTCGCCGTAATTTTTTATAACAATCTGCTGGTTTCTGTTGCTTTTTTCTCTTCCTTTTGTTTTTTGTTGGAATTGCCTACGCCATTTTTGTCACCCGAATCAGTTGAAAGTTTGGTTTCGATTTGACTTATCAAAATTTTTAATATAGTGCGCGTTTTTATTGTGAAATACACACGCACAAGCAATTTTATAACACTTCAAACTTATATTTGTAAGAAAAATATATCAAAAAACATATACACCTAATCATATTTGTGAATCGCATGTCAAAAAAAAAAAAAATATAATCTCGTATCCAACGCGATCTTTTTATACATTGAAACGATATTTTTTATTTTGCACGACCGCAAAAGCTGTTTAACAAAAAAAAAATATAATAACCAGAATATAAAAAATGGATCAGTATTATCAATAGTAAATATATGGAGGTTATTTTAATTTGTTCCCGTATTTTCTCTTTTACTTATTGCTTGCAGTTCAATATATCATTTTGATCCGTCCAATTTGCCACCAAATCAAGCACTCGGCTCAGGCGGCTATCAACAACAACAACAGCAGCAGCAAGCGTCGTCGCCACAGCAGACTCAACAGCAGTCCCAGTCAGTCTCCAATAATAGCAGCAGCAGCAACTACGTGCCATATCGTAAGAGTGGTGGGGGAGGAATACCACCAACAGGTCAAGCGCAGCAACAACATCAAATGCCGGTACAACAAACACAACAGCAGCAGCAGCAACAATTATATACCAGCGAAGCCGGCGTCATGTCGTCAAGTTCCACAGAGAGTTACAGCGATGAAATATCAAACGCTCAGGAGGGTAACGGCAACGTTGCTGCCTATGAGTATGCGAGTCCAGCACAAGCTGGAGCTGGTGATGGCATAAATTATGTGCAAACTGAACAGATCAACAATGAAAGTTAGTATAACTAAGCAAAGCTCATCAAAAATTTGTGCTAACAAAATACATATTCAACTATTTGCAGCAACACTTTCGCAGTGCCCCAGCTTAGCTGGCGATGAATGTGATAACGCTGCAACTGCTTGTTTGAGCATCACAACAACTTCCACAAAGAACTACGATCGCATCGAAGTGCAAAAATTCAAACATCAGGCAACTAGTCCCAATATACCATGCGACAAAGAGGAACTGCCGGTCGTTGCGCAAGACGTAAGTGTTTCATGTCTGTCGCTAACAAAAGTAAGGCTAAAAAAGTATGTGTTCTTTATATTCACAGCATATTGCTGCCAATAATGAAGGTGCCGTAATTGAGCACGCACAGAGCACAACGCCTGTGGCGCAAGTGCCGCCGCAGCAGCAACCACAGCCACAGCAGAACTGTGAGACTTCGCTATCGCCCAGCACAACGCCATATAGTAGTAGCGAAGTGAGCACCAAACAAGTGCCGGAGGAGCCAAAGACTCAAACTTGGACTTATACGCAGACCTATCAAGCTGCAGATGGTTCAACAATGTTCCACACGACCGCCGCACCGAATGGCGCTCCCTATTGCACAACATATCAGCAAGCGGTAAGCAAACTCTACAAAGCCCAACGTCAAAGTCAACAACACTCATACGTCTCAATGTATCAACAGCCCGACGGCAGCATCTATGCCGTGCCACAAGGCATGATCTACGCTTATCCACAACCTGCCGAGGGCGAAGTGCAGGGTTACCTTATGCCTGTATTTGATCCCAATCAGCAGCGCAATGATGCTGCCGCCGCCGCTGCTGGTCTGATACCGGCTGGCGCACAGGCAATCTATCAAGCGCCGGGCGGCACAGCCACAGTTATGCCTGTTGCAACCGCCGCATATCCCACGGCTCAATTTGCCACCGCAGCCAATGGAGCGCCCATCTACCAAGCAGCACCGGTCATTTACTCAAGCGAACAGTTTGCACAGCCACCAACTGGACCCGGTGGCGGTCAACTACAACAGATACCGACAATGACAACCTATCCAATAGGTTATCCCTATCCGTATAATGGTTACTGGGGCCAAACTATGACCTACTATGTGCCAGCACAGCAAGCTGTCGCTGCAGCGCCACTCGTCTCAGCAGCACAGGCTGCAGGTCCGCCACAGGCACAGCAACAGTCAGTCCAGCAGCAACAGCCACCGCATCAGCAGGCACAGTCGACAGCCACACTCATACCAACGGGCTTTGCACCTGGCACACAACCACCGCAAGTCGCAGGCGGCATGCAGCTTACTAGCATCACACCGACAGCGGCTGGACCGCAATCGGGGCCAGGCAACAACAACAACAATGGCGGCAACAACAGCTTCCATAGCAATGCTGGCGGCACCACCTACTATGGTTCTGGACGCGTCAAACGCACGCCAGGTGGCGGCTCTATACACTATAACAGCACCACTTTTCACCCAACTGCCGGCGGCGCTGCCAATCCACATCAACATCATCATCCGGCAGCCGGCCATCTTCCACAACATCATGCCACAGCGCAATTAATAACGACAACCATACCGGGCACCGGCGTGGGTGGCGGTGCTACGACAACAACATATCATGCTGTACCAACGATTACACTTGCCGCTGGCCCAGCGCACAATGCTGCTGGTGCGCCAAATACAGATCTCAGTGCTGCCCCGAATGGCAGCGCACCCATGTATGCGCTGCAAGCACCGCACGGTGCTGCTTTACTACCCACGAATGTGTTTCCTTATGCAGCAGCGGCTGCACCAGGCCAGGCATTGCCACCGCCGCCGCCGATACCTGCTGCCAATACGACTGCTTCGGTTGCCGCCGTTGTGGCATCAGCACAGGCGCAACAACAAAACGCTGTGATCACTGCGCCGCCCTTCTACCCGGCGTCGGCAAATACTGCCGGTGTCATGGAACCACCGGCAGCCAATGCCAATCCCTACGTCAGCCACGGTGGCAGCATTGTCTCGAATAGTGTCTCACAATCTGCACCGAGCACGCCACACTCGCTCAATACCCAGCCTGGACTGGCCAACTCACGCCAACCGCCGATATTCTCAACGCCACCCATTGCCAATGCAGCAAACGGTGGCCCAGGTGGCAATGGCATCGTTACTGGTGGCTATCACAGCAACAGCTCAACACCACATTACTATACGAGCAACAATCACAACAGCAATGAGCAGCCACAGAGTACCTACATCACGAATTCGTTCGATAAGCGCAACAATAATGGCGGTCCCGGCCGTAAGCCACACAACGCCTACAACATGAGTCGGCAAAATTCCACTAGCAGTGGTTACAACGGCGCTGCCGGTGGCATTAAGACACCCTTGCTCAACTCCAACAACGAGCCAACGCCGCGCGCTTCACCAAGTGGTATAAACAACGGTGCGGCCGCCTATCATCCCCAACATCGCGCACATCCATTGAATAAACGTAACGGTGACAAGCCGCCACAACAGGCGCCACTCATTGGCGGACCACCGCCACAGCCTAATGTGCCCTACGCCAACAGCAGCTATCATGCCAACACAGCGTCGCCGCACCAGCCGATTGAGGGCAAACCGCCCGTGCGTCTCAATGCGGCTGCTGCCACCTTCCGTCATAAGCCGACTTCGAACTTTGACTTCCGACGCAGCGTTTCACAACGCAACTCGCCCGGCACCAATGGCTCCAGCAGCAACGAGAGCAACAACAATTCGCCCAACAGTATTGTCACCGGTGGCGCCAACTCAGCCAACAGCGCCGCCACTACGCCAATCACAACTACCGCAACCGCGACCGGCCAACAGCAGCAGCAGCACCAGCAACACGTTACGCTTACCAGCCACGGCCAACACAACGGCGGTGGTGTACAAAATACACCGTACGCAGTCGTCGAGCCGCAGCCGGCGACACACCAAGCAACCACCGGCGCGCCATCGTTGTTCATTACCAGCCGGGGTACACACATTCCACCACAAATCCAACATCACGGCGCCGGTGCGCCAGGACAACAGCAGGCCGCAGCTATGTTGGGTGGCGCAACTATGACCGCTCTGGGCGCTTACAATGCAGGCGCTGCCTCAGGCGTGTACTTCAAGTACGGACAGACTTATTTTGCGCATGTGAGTAACATTTGTAATTAGCAATAATTCCAACAATAACTTAATTCGCACACTCCATACACAGCCATCGGTTGCTGCTTTGCCCAACAGTCGCCGTTCGCCGTCGACAGCCGATCTAAGACCGCAAATGGCGCAGATGGCTGGCATGTATCCAGCCACTATGATGATACAAGGTACGTTGAAACGCTGGTTATTTATCAAGTTAAAGTTTATTAATCTGCTCGATTTCTTGCCAACAGCGCCGCCACGCCATGCGCCCGGTCGCCATCCGAATCCCAACTACAAGGGCACACGTCCGCGCTAATTCAACAACAGCTAAAAATATCAATAACATCAAAAGCAAAAAGCAGCTGCGCTTAGCGTCGCCAGCGCGATGGACGACATCTTGGATGCCGTTGTTAAACCAAAAAGAAAAGCAAAAAAAACAACAACAACCTATATAAATATACATCTAAGTTAAATTATAGTAGTAGAAAAACTAGTGAAACATAGGCGTAGTTGCAAACAAAACCTAAGGGGTGAAAGGCAGTTAGGCGAAGTCAAACGAAGTCAAAGCTGAAGTTAAAAAGCTAAGCCTGAAGACGAAATAGCGACAGAAACCGGGAAGCAGAAAACCAAGGAAATTTAAGCAAAGAACTACAATAACAACAATAGCAACTGAACGACGCAGAAGCAAAGAGAAAAATGCAAAATAATATTTTCCGGCCCAATTTACAAAAACGAATAATTCAAAAAAAAAAAGCAGAGAAGAGGAATTGTAAAAAGTTCATATTAAATTTCAAGTGAAGAGGAGAAGAGAAAAGGTAGCAAAACAAATGTGAGACTTCTGTGTGGCTTTAAGCAAAAAGAAAACGGAAAAGCACATAAAAGAAAATCATAATAAAATACAGAAAATCTTCCTTCCACGTACGCAATCATATTGAAGAAAACAAAAGAAAAACCTAAATGAAAAGCTGTATATTTTGTGCCATTAGGAAAAACGAAAATCAAGAAGCAAGTACACATGCATACAAACAAACAGACAAACGAACGCTCACACAACATACATACAGACACACACATACAGTTACACAAATATAAGCAATAGCACCGAACCGTTTTGGCATTATTTGACCAGACAGAAAACAAAACTGTTACAACTTTTAAAAGCAAATAAAACTCGATGAAGGAGACTGACTGACACAAGACTTAAAAACATACGGACAGACATAAGGAACAACAGCTTCAACTGACCGATCGACCAACAGACAGACGTACGACAAATCGAGTGACCGCGTCATATAAATAAATTTATATTTATATATTTATTATTATGTACACCTCATATACATACTTATAAACTTAATTATGTGTTACCTTATAGGAAAACAACAACAACAAAAAACGAATTCTTATTTTTATTGTATGCTTAAACAATAAAAACAACAAAATAAGTCATGAATTACAGCAATAAAAACACAAAAAAATAAAACAAATAGCATTCAACTTGCTAAAAGTTCTTCTGCAGTTCAATGCATCGCGAGCAGTCTATGCGGTGTGACTCCCCCCACACAAAGACAAGAAGAAGCAGAACAAAACGACAACGTAATGTCTGTGCTTGGGCCGCTCAATAAAGGCTGCGGTTGTGACTGCTTGACTAGGGTTGCCTATGCGCTGTAATTAAATCATACTATTATTATTTCCATTTATTTATTTCTACTGCGCTTAAAAGAAAAACTTTCGCGTCTCCTTTGCTTTGGTGTGTTTAATTAAATGAATTTTAATTATTATCGCTCATCCAAATGCAAAAAGGACTTTTCATACATTTTTTTATGTTGATTTAAAAAAAATATAATTTTTTCTTTGTTTAAAAAATTGAATTTATTTTTTGTTTGTTATTTTATTTTTTTTCATGCCTTTTCTATGCTTTTTGTTTATGTATTATTTTTTTGATTAATTTCTGTTCCTTGAAAGCGTTTCGAAATGCATCATTATTAATTAATTATTATATTAAATAATATTGTTAAACATATTTACTTAGCTAAGTAAAGAGAATAAAATAAAATTATACACTTGTGTAGGTAAAATAAAAAACAAAAAAATAAGAAACAGGAAACTGTACAAATAAGTGAAAATTATTTGTAAAAATAAGAATAAAAAAAAAAACGAAAAACTGAAAAAAATAAAAAAAAAATGAATTCTTAAGAAATTTTTGCAAAATAAAATGTTTATTTTACAATTTTTGGTTGTTTCATTTACGCTTACTTCAAGTAGAGGAAAACAAAATTATGAAAAAAGTAGCATTTAACGAAAATAAATGAAAAGATATAAGAAAAAGAAAATCATGTTACTGTAAGTCTAAAATGTATATATACAATAATTTACAAAAGCGTTAAAGTTATTAACAAAAACAATTGACTAATGCATAGCAATATTAAAGTTAAAAAACCAAGAAAAAACAATTCCTTAGGCTTTATGATTTTAACTTTTTTGTATAGACTTTTATCGATAACTTTAAGACAGTGGTAACCAAACACGATACTTCGGTCGTTGAAGAAGGAACAGAAGAAGAAGAAACCTTACGATTCTTATGAACTTTGGCCACAAAACCAAAAAAAAAACCAAACAAATAAAATAAATAATTAAACACAAATAATAATTAATGCAAAACTATGCAAATGAAGTGTTAAATTAAAAACAACAAAAAAAGAGAAAAACAATTGCGTAATGGAAAAGTGAATTCATATGAAATTGGCCATTGGCCAGGAAACTAATCAGCTCTACAAACAAACACACACACATGCACTCAAACACCATTAATGCCAACTTGGCTTGGCATATTTCATTGTGCAGAACATTAGAAACGACTATGTTACAAGGAATCCGGTCTAAACATATGCTAATGTAGTATTTACAAACTGTAAATTACCGTATTAATTCATAATTAATATTAGTAACGATGGCATATGACAAGCATAATTGGCAACAATGCCTCACACACACACACACAAATATACAAAAATATAAACAAAAACAACTGCGCTTATTAAAAGTACTTGCCCGTGTTGGGTAACAAAGCAAACAAATTGTACCGAATTGCAATGCCCTACGCACTATGAAAAAAAGCTCAAATACAGTGATCATAATGATGACGTTGACAATGATCATAATGTTGATGTTAATGATGTGAGACGAGAGATGACTTAACTTTTTTGCTCCTGTTGTGCAACTTTTTTCCGTTTGTTTTCTGTTACAATTTTTATGTTAAAAAGTGGCAAATCAAACATGATAAAAAATGCGTGAGGCGTTGATAAAAAATGAAATGTTAAAACTCCTAAGCTAAAAAAACAAAACAAGGATGCAAAAATGAGAGAAAAAAATATATTATACAATATTATTATATACAGAAAAACGTAAATAATGAAACGTAATTTAGTAATTAATACGTTGAAGTAATGATAATTATACGAGATGGAAAAGTAAAAACAACAACAACAACATTTTATGATAATAGTAATTGAGGTAATAATACGTTGTGCAGTGCATTCAAACATGATGATTATTATTATAATTATTACTATTATGATGAGGCGGAGCAATGATAAGAATAAAAAAGTATTGTATTTATTTTAATTTATATACACTAGAGAGATAATAAAAGAAAAACCAACAAATATATATACATTATTGAATAAGGCAAAAAACAACAAAACAACAACAACAAAAAAAACGAGATTTTTGTGTTTTATTAATTAAACGGTTGGAGATGGAAAAAAATTTGATAAGTCCAAAAAAAAAAAAACGATTAATAGAGATTTGTTAATGAAGACGACACGATTACCTGTTTAGCGAAGAAATCCTTTAATATTAATGTGCTTAATTTCTTAGGCTGACGCTAGTAAACATGCGCTTATTGTATGTTTCATAGCGTTTACTATGTCACATGCAGGACTGCAATATGGAAAGCTTTGTGGTGGCTTCGGACTGTTTGGAAAGAGTTCAGCGGTGTGAGTGGAATTTAAAAACATTATAACATCTCCTGCCCAATGTAGTTTCCTTTGAGGATTTCGTTGTTACAGCTGAACTGAAAAATTATATAATTTACTTGAAATCGCTGGCAAAACTTTATCAACAATAAATTTCAGCGGAAGAGCCTTCGAGGCATTGCTCAAAGCACGCAGTCTCAAATAAATATGCAATAAATCAAACATGAACGGCAAAGACTTTAACAAATTATGACAAGCAATTAGTAGCAGGCAAATAAACAGCCATGAGATAATATCATAAAACTAAAAGCGAAACAAAAGAACGCTTGAACGATATTATTTAATATATAAACATAAACAAGATATGCAAATACAGCAAGTGAAGCGAGCCAAGCCGAACCGAGCAAACAAAACAACAGCGAAACAAAACAGACATAAATTATGTGAGTGTACAAAAAATTCGGTCAAATTGAGACTAATGATTTATGAGCAATGAAAACGTTTAGACGCGAAATGCAGAAATGCGAAGCGGCTTCGGGCACACGAACGACGCAGCCGACGATAACCGAAGTGTGTGATTGGAATGTTATGCGAAAGGGAAGGAGGCAACGACGCGTGCTAAGCATATTTGGAGCACATTTGTGTAACTGAGCAGCCGCCGAAGGCGAAGGCATGCAAAGGAACAAAAAGCGTGCGGCGACTTGAATAAATAAAACGAAACGAAATGAAACGAAACAAAGTAAACGAGTAAGTGAATGAATGAAATGAGTGACAGGCAGCCAAGCGCATATGTTAATAATTTGGTCATAAAACAAGTCACACGTACATACAAATGTATGTGTGTACATAAACATGATTTTGAGGATTTGCGTTTTTGGTAAGCAGCAAAGTCAATAATAAAACAGTCTAAAAAAGCATAAAAAAGCATGAGAAATGCAAACAATGTTGCCGACTTGCGGCACGAAATACATGAAGCGGCATTAAACACACAAACACATGTACATGTGGAAAACAGACAGCATATTATTTACGAGTGTTCTGCCGTTTCGAAAGGTTGCCTCATCAAAACGTCAACTTGACTAAATATCTTTATAAATAACAAATATGCCAAGACACGCGCGGCACAACAAGCTCATCAGGCAAAGGTTCGGAATCAACAGTTTGAAATATGTGCGCTCATAATTTTGGCGCAGTTTGCGGTCTGTCGGCCAACAAATTACACGTAAAATTTATAGAAAAAGATACAAAGATACATACTAAATAAAGCAGAAATAGTTTTGTCCAACTGGCAAAGCTGTAAGATGGCTCAATCGCATAAATCTCTCAACTGTCTGACAGGGGAGCAGCAAGAAAGAAACGAAAGGGCGAAGGTGAAGGAAAGTGGCAAGTGGCAAGACAATGTGGCCAAGAGATGTCTCAATTGGCAGGTACAAAAGACGAAGACTGTCGAAGTAGCATGTTGAATAGAAAAGGTTTACATTTCATTAGAAGCCAACAAATGCCACCACGAATGCATGCAAGAAAAGCACGCACGCACACATGCGCCGTTGAAGGATGTGCGTGTGAAGCAACGAAGAAAGGTAACGGCGACGGCGGGCCGACTGAGAATGGCACAACTGCGCTGCTGATGACGACAAGTGCACACACGCGCACTTGCCATCTCTCTCTCACACCACAAGAGTTGTGTCTCTATTTCGTAGTTGTTGTTGTTGTTGTTACACAATTTGGGTTTCGATTTCGTTACGGTTGCGGTGAAAATCAAATATACGTTGAATCCTTTGTAAACTGTTGACATTTGAAAATTATGGCATGTAAATGCCTATTTTTTTTTATTGTATTATCGGCTGGCCATGTGTTGGCAAAGGGTGAGCGGCCAAGGGACACTAATCAATTTGGTTGGCAGTTTAGAACGATTTAGTTTGTCGTTTAAACGTATCTTTTTGGTAGCAATACAAATATGTCTTTTGAGAAGAGGGTAGTCAACTGTGTTGAACATTTGAGATGAGCAGCGTTGAGATAAGCCTTCAAGTGAGTTGTCATTGTGTTTTGTTGTTAGCGAAAGTAGATTTGATAGATAAAAGATGCTGATTTAGTAACTGACTGAGCTGACAAGTAACATGTATGTTAGATTACAGGGTGGCCCACACAGGAATGGCAGACAAGCGAAATCATTACAATTTTTATGCCGCGGAAGTATGAAACAACAACAAAAACTATGAAAAAGATTAGCAATCAAAGTGAAAGCATAAAATGGCCTTAACAGCAAACGCAAAATTGCTGTTAATCCTTTGAAGAGCGTTTGAGTGCCAATGGAAGATGAAGAAGGCGGGTAGGAAGACGGCAGTAAATGACACTTTAAAGCAACAAATTATTGAAAGCATTTTAGAAAGAAAACAAGAAAAAAGGAAAGAAAATGCGAAAAATCAAAAGAAAAATGCACATGTGAATATATAAAAAGAAATTACGGTAAATCAAGTGACTTCTCGCAGCATGCTTGACCTCAAAAATGCCATAAAAATGTCTTTCCCCATCAAAATAATACATGCTGTGTGAATCAAGTCTTACAAGTGCGAGCGCTACAATTGTATCTACAAGTGCTGCGCGTACGCTTATCACTGAATAAACAACACACATGCACACACACACTTGCCTAATGAAATTCCACTCAAGTCGCGCACTCAAACGACTCCATTGTTAAATACTTCACACTCAATTCATGTGTCTGCCTCACGCTCACACTCGTGCAGACTGCCGAAGCGACGCATAGGCCATCTCACTTGCACGCTTGGCACGCGTCTGCGCACTCAATTGTATCTCATGCTTATAGCACTCAAAATGGGGGATAAACTCGTTCTGGGCGTTGCCGAGCACAGACGCCATGGCAACCAATCACCACAACCCCGACTACGCGACGGCACGACGGCACAGCACGGCGTTGATCGCATACAGGGTGTGCTTGCAGCTGAAACCAGTTGAACGAGTTGCTCGTACGTTCGCTCGCTCGTTCGTCAGCCGCTCAAGCGTAGCTCAAAGGCGGTTGGCGGTCTGTCCAATTGTCTGTCTGTCGGTCCAAACGTTCGTTTTGCCACTGTGTTCGCTCTTGATCGTAGCGCGTGCACAGCTGTCGTGTCGTGTATGCGTGTGCGTGTGTGTGTGTGTGTGATGTTGTTGGTGGTAGTTGGTTGGCCGCAGCAGCACAGTTCAACAATCAGCTCAACTCAGTGGGACGCACGCCGGTTGGATCGTTGTTGTTGTTGTTGTTGTTGTTTTTTCGTTTCGTTTTGTTCATCTTTCTTTCGTTTGTGTTTGTGTGCGTGCGTGTGTGTGTGTTGTGTTTACTTTATTGTTGTTGTGAGTTCTTTTTCAGTCTGACTGCTGCTTCTTCTTGCTGCTGTTGCTGTCGCTGCCGCTGTCGCTGCTCGGCTGCCGTTGCCTTTATTATTATTTTTCAGCCGTTTTTCATCTTCTCTCAGTTTACCAGTGGCCTTCGAAGGTGTAACAACACGTTTGATCGCGTGCGCGTAACGCTCTTTCTCTCTCCCTCACAAAATACTCGTACGTACACATACAAAACAATAAAACGTTCTCGTCGCCGCTGCTGTTATCTCAATGAAGTGATAAGCGTCGCAACGCGTCGGCATTTGTCTTATTGGCTTCGTTCGTTCGTGCATTAAGACTTCAATAACAAGTT
Source organism: Phortica magna (assembly GCA_037044515.1). Lineage (NCBI taxonomy): Eukaryota > Metazoa > Arthropoda > Insecta > Diptera > Drosophilidae > Phortica > Phortica magna. The sequence goes on from JBAMBP010000519.1 coordinate 303,702, forward strand.
AAAAAACACTTTAAAATAATCGAAAATTCTCATTCAATGCAACGACGGCAAATGTCTGTGCACATTTAAACATGTCTTTTTGTGCGTGTGTGTGTTTTAATGAAAGTGTTTCGCATTGCAAACATAACTAAATAATTAATTACAATAAAAACAACAAAACATATTGAAAAGTGTGGCATTCATTAACAAAACTGTGGCGCTGCAAACGTGCAACGCTGCGCAGCAACAAAGGATTTGATAAGTGACATATTTGTTAAGAAAAATAATAATATTTCAACGGCACGCTTGGATTAAAAACCGCCAAAATTGTGGAGGCACTTAAAATGAAGGTGAGTGCAATTGCCGACGGCACAGACATAAACACACAAAAGATACTTTATACATGAAAATCCATTTTGGGATACTTTGTTGCCATGTATCTTTGTATCTTTTACAAATATGGCTGCATTAAAAGCTAGTAAATCAGTTGCGCGCTTAAACGTTCAATTTATTGACATTTATGAACTAAAAATTGTGTCTACTTTAAAAATGCATAAAGCGCACATTTTTAATTATACAATAAATTCGAACAAGAAGAAGAAAAAAACCGAAATCAATGCCATAAACTCCTACGAAGTTAAGTTTATGTTGCTGACGCCCTGCAAAGAAAGTGTATATCATTATTACAAAAACAACAACAACAGTAACAACAAATAAGAGAGTTATGAACCTGCTGAGTGGCCAACAGTTGTCGAAGCAACGGGACACGGCGCACAGCCCCAAAGTAAGGGCAGCGGGGCGAAGTGAGGTAATAACACGCATGTAAATATTAGTAACAAAAAAAAAAACAAAAACATATACAAATCAAAGTGAAAAGCATTGAAAAGTTCGTGAACTAATAACTTTTGGAAAACGATGAGTTTTCAAAAGCGTTCAACAAAAACAACAACGACTTATTGACAGGCAAGACCACAGGGTATCCAAAATGTAGACGAAGCCCTGAAACGGGGCATGGACGGACAGTGAGATAGACAGACAACCGGGTTGGCCGGCATATGTTAAAAGCACAAAATGCACAGTTGGGTGCCAAAAGCAGCGATTCAAACAACCGCCAATGCATGCATGTGTGTGTGTGTGTGTAACCCACACATGCACACTTAAAGCAGATCATTTGCTCATCATCATCGTCAGCGTCCAAGACATTAACAACTGCCGAGCTCTGGTTTGCTTTTGGCTTAAATGTCTGTAACGCCTTTGATTTTGATTATTGAAAATATTGAAATTTGTATTATTAACATTTGCGCAAATGTCTTTAGTGACATGACGCAGCAGTGTTGCAAAGCAGCGCAGCCACAAATCGACAAACAACACTTTTTTGTACGCCTTTCATTCAAGTTTGAAAATTTCTTTGCTTTTTTTCCTTTTTGATATAAAAAAAATCTGTAAAATCTCAAAACAACTTCAAAGAAAGCAACAAACAATACAGAATGAAGTATTTATGGCATTTTGGCGGTCTAAGTAATTCATGCGTTTAATCGATTGCCTCTCATTCGAATCATCAAATAAACTGTTCGGTGTTTTTGTTCTTTGTTCATATTGAAGATCATGTCTTGGTTAGCTGGCAAGCCATGCCACGCCCACCCGCTGCGCGCATTGCCCTTTTGTGTGTTAAGCGCGATCTTTGACGCACGCTTTGCCACCCACAGGATTAACGAACAACAACAACAAGAGCACAAAAAAAATGAACGTATTTGTTAAAACTTTTAAGTTTTTGTTATTTCTTCTTTTTTGTTTTTGTTTTTTTTTTTTGCTGTTTGGCATGACTTTGTGTAAATTTGAGCTGTAAAAATAAAGAAGATACAAAATTTCATTACCATGGCAAATTAGACAAGGTGCTGAAGCGCTTTGTGCGTCTTCAAAGCCATAAATATTTGAAATTCCGCAATGATTTTATTTATTTCTTTTTTCGTTGAATCAAAATGAAGTTGGTTTTAATAAAATTAGCATGTTTTGCTAAAAGACTTGAAATTCCAACGAATTGGCAATCGAGTTGTCTTCGAAAAGAGTCAATAAGTTGCGAATAAGATTTAAGACACATTTCAATAAATACTTTGCTGAAATAAACTTTTCTTATGCCAAAAAAGTGCAAATAAATGTAAAAGTAGAGTGAAAGGGTAACACTGTCGTTAACAGCTGTACGAATTAACAGCGAAGGTAACAGTAGTAAAAAAGGAGCCCAACAGCTGAAGTAGAAGAAGCAGAGTGAGTGAAGCAGCCGATCGTGCCAATTGTGGGAAAAATAAGTTGAAAAGAGGAAGACTATTTTATTATTGAACATATCTTATTAAATATATACTATTGACACATTACTTTATAACCAATAAAGTATAAACACACTTTACATAAATATTTTCAAGACAATTGAGACATTAAAGCAACTTAGACACCCTCAAGCGTGGGTTTTACACACTTTTTGCTTTTTCTTCAATATTTCTTTATTTTTTTTTTTTTTGCAATTCAAAGCTTTATTGATTGGCTCTGACTCACACACACTCTTGCCTGCTTGTTGTCCGTCCGTCCGTCCAGTCAGTCGTGTTCTGTTGTACAACTGCTTTTGATTTGACTGTCAATAAGCACAGCGGGCGTTCAATTCCACACAACTCAAGTCAACTCAACTGTTATTGACTGAAAGAATCTGTCAAACAGTTTAAACGCTCCTCGGGCAACGATCGAAGTTCGGCTATGAAACGTGATCAATATTTCGCGCTTGAATATTCATGAGCTGTAAAGGTTAAGCGTAAATTTTGTAAACCATAAAATATGCCAAGAAAAGCGCTTAAAGAAGAAGCGCAACAAAACCAACTTTAAGAGGTCAAATTATACAAAACGAAAGAAACGAAACCTTTTCGAAATCACGCCCCCAAAAAAGCGAGTTTGAAACATTTGTGGGTTACGCCTTTTGAGCAAATTTATTGGACAACTTGTTATTACCACAAATAACAATAAATGTTTTTACTATTTGGAAATCTCGAAACTTTGCATTTATTTTAAATATTTAACTTTTTTTTTGTTTTAATTTTCCAAAATGTTGGTTTTTTATTGCTTGTTTGTTAATTTTGTCGCACAGAAATGTCGTTTTCGATGCCTCATTGTATAATTTTTAATGTTTGTTCGCTGAGCAATAAACATGTAATTATTAAATGACCAATACCTCCTTAGTTAAATGCGTAATGTAATTTGAGTTTGGTTTGAGTTTGAAGCGCGCTTCTTTTAACAGCCGAAAAATGAATGGCAAATCTGTTCTTCATCATCATCATCACTTTCACCGCAGACGCGTGTCATTTGCAGGCGTCGCGGCTTGACCCATGGCCAATAACTTCGAACAGATGTTCAAGTAGTTGACAATTGTGCGCACAAGACACGCATTTAATAATCGGATTTGTTGCAAAGCAAACAAGCAAGGCAACAACATGCCTAATTGACATGACGCGCACTATGAAGATGAGCATGATGATGAACACGATGATGACGATGAGGACAATTGCCGCGCCGCGCCTCGTTTCGCCCGCAGACAATTGTCTTTTGTCATTACTATTGTCTTTGGTCAAATAACATCTTGACTTAAGCCAATTGCAGTGTGTAGAAGGAGCAGAAGCAGCAGGAAAGTGAAGTGAAGCACGATCGCAGCAAATATCACACCTTTTGTTTTTGTCTGCTTCTTCCACTTCTGCTGCTGCTGATGCTTCTTCTTTGACTATTTGCACGCACACAAACAAAAGGAATACTCAAGTGGGTTCCTCTTGCAGGCTGACAAGCGCACTAAATGGCAGGCAGCGACGCCGACTGCGACAGCGGCGTTGACTTCTTATGGTCAGTTACGCATGCGCCTTCAATTTGTAGGCAACAAGCAAACAACAAGCAACAACAACAACAACAAACAAATGTGGCAAGCTGAAAGTGAGAAAAAATCAGCGAAAAAATCACAGCCGAATGAGGAAAAATGTCAGCGTGCATCTTTCTATCTTTTCATTGCAATGCCTTATTTTTTTAACAGGTAATTGTGAAATTTACCAAAAACACAAAAGTACAACAACAGCAACAACAACAAAGAGATTGTAAAAGAAGTCAAAATTAAAATCGTATGAAAATGAAATTTATATTTGTATTCGTATTTGTTTAAAGAGGGGTTTTGCACAAAGGCTCGCTGGCAGGCACATCGAGTGGCAAATACAATAAATACTTGAAGGCACAATAGATTTTCTCGAGTGTCTCTTTTGCTACTTCTCACTCACTCACTCACTCACCCTCTCCTTCTTTCCATTGTCATTGTGTTGAGGTTTGTCGTTTGTCTGGAAAAATCCGCAAAATAGCCTTTAAAGTGCGCACAAATGATGCATGAAGCTGAGACGAGTTGTGAGATGCGCCCGAAAAACAAAAAAAAAAAAGATACTTTTGTCGAATGCCACAAATCATTGTATTGCCTTCATTGTTGCAGCATGACTTTATAGCTAACAAACAATTGTACATGTATCCCTGTGCGTGTGTGTGTGTGTGTGTGTGTTGGTAGGCCTGCTGTATGCCTCAGCAATTTAACAAATGTCAAGCAGGAGTGACGGCAACAACAAAAGCGCGTCTCATGCCTCTCTGGCCGCTTCACTCATGCCAAACTGCGGTTTATGTGCTGTTGTTGTTGTTGCTTTAACGCCCCTCTTCTTGTTGCCGTTTGCCATGGCCGCTTCAGCCCCTTTTGCCCTCTGCCTGCTACCTAACAAAGCGTAAATGTCTGTCAAGCAATTCGTTGCAATTTGATTTCAATTTTATTTTATTTAACATTTTCCCAAATATTTTTCACAAAACTTTGTTTGCTTTCGATTTGCATTGCTTCATCATTAGTTTTAGTATCGTTAGTTTGTTGTCAGAAGTCTCTTTCGGGAGGCAACAAACACTTGCCGCATATTGTTTTTTAATTGTTTGCTTTCTTGCATCTTTTTTTTCGTTTCTATTTTACATTTTTTCAATAAAATCGAAATTAGCACAAATTTTAGTCGAAGCGCACAGTAGCGATTAAAAAGCGGCGCTGCCAACTTGCTCGAAGCCGAAACGCACAAAAATGTCGGTAATTTTTCAAATATTTTTCATTAATTTATTAACTTTGGTTTTTTTAATACGAAAATATTTTATAATAAACTTTGCAACATTTGATTTATTGAACGTAAAACCAAAAAACAAACAAAAAGCAAAGACAAAACACAAAAAAACAAAAGCAAAGCCAAAATCACATAAAGCGCAAAGACAATTTGCATAAAATATGTTTTTTTTTTTCATGTCAAAAAAAAAAAGAAATACAAAAAAAGGCACTAAAATATTATTAAAAATATATTAAAAATTAATTTATGCAAAACGCAGTTTTAGTTAATTAATTGTAGTCAATGTTCAATAAACGTAAATCCACCAAGAAAAAAAATAACATTTGAAAAGCCAAAAGAAGCTCAACAACAACAAACAAAAAGCTACCAAAAGCAGTCAAAACTGTTATCGGCTTATTGATGTTTAATGCTTTTGACATCTTTGACGAAAAGACAAAAGACGAGTGTCATCGCCGTCAACGTCGCAGTCGCCGACGACGTCATTGAGCCTTTGGTCAAAATGCCAACAATAAAAGAAGTATTTGCGCGCTTTATGGATTTATGCAAGATGAGTCATAAAACAAAGCATTCTTTATTTTATGTTTGAATATTAAAAAAGAAGAAAAATATTCATAAATTTCGAGTTTTCCTTTGCCTACAACAACTTGTTTTAAAACAACAACAACAACAACAACAGCACAAGTCTTTTTGTAGAAATATGTATTTTTATTGAAATTTATTTGCACAGCTGCTTAATTTATGCAAAACTCTTGACTCGCACACACACACACACACACACACGCAGCTTAGTTGTCAAGTTTAAGCCTGGTAGAAAAACACATATTCTTAGTTATTTGTGTAAAGTTGTGTAATAATTTCAAGTCAATATGCCCGCCTGACATTCTAGAACACAAAAGCTTCAAAGCATTTCTCGGTTTTTGCCGCCTTCGATATTTGACTCATGGCGCTCGTTTCTCTTCTTACTCAAAAGTGTCGAAAAATAAATAATTAAATACATTTGACATGAATTTATTAAATAAATTTGAACTTGTTTATAGGAAGTATAATAAAAAAAATAATGTCAGCGCTTCTGTTGAATTTCCATAGCAGAATTTCCGGAAAACGGTCATTCCAGTTAACCAGACAACAATATTAAGTTTAATAAACTAATATTAGTCTCCAGATTACTAGAGCCGCCGGTTTATCGAACCTCTACAGTACCTATTTGTTTAATAAATAAGAATTTCACATTGAATGTTTAGCACTGAGTGAGTCTTGAGTGATGTCTTTACTTAGACAAGTTTTAAATGTTGTATCTCTCAACCGAACAGCAACAACAACAACTTCTAAACAAAAAGCAGCGTTTTACTTAAGCGCATTGGCCATTTTCCTTTGTCCTTACGCCATAACATAAACTTTTGCATATCCGCAATAAATTAATGAAATATCGAAATATATTACAATGACACTCAAAGTGGACAAGTGTGAAGTCGGACACAGGACCAACACGCAAGATACAACAACAACAACAACAACAACCGCGAACACTTCAAGTCTCAACAGTTTCGAGACAACATAATTTCAAAAAATTAATGACCTCAATATAAAATAAGCAAAAGCGGCCGTCGCAGAGACCTCAGCAGCAGCAACAGTCACAGAAAAAAAAAACTACGTCCAAAAATAATAAAAAAAAAATTTGCAAATAAAAAAATATATATATGCAAAGAAAGAATAAACGAAGAGCAAACTTAATTACCGCTTTATGTCAATGGGTGCAACATGTTTTCGTAAAATTTATCAGCGTTATTAAATTTTATCACTGCGAACAAAATGTGCTGCCTATGAATATGCAGAATAGCCAACAAGAAGTGGGGAAGGGGGCACGGTGCATGCCATAGTAAAAGCAAAGCAAAGGTACGCGAAGGTGGCGCTGGCCTTGTATGCATTCATGCATGTGTGTAGGCAGGCAGCAAGCGTAGACTTTTGCGACTTGTCGCACGTCTGGTCTATGCACAAATATTATGATGGCTGACCAAACGGTCGACTGAGGCGTGCAAACGAACGAACGAACGAACGAATAAACGAAACGAAATGAAACAAACGTATAAAAGGAACGGGTGAACGGGGCTGTTGGTATCAAACGGGCGTATGGCTTTAAAAACGCCAAAAGGACAGAAGCACTTGGCAACATTGGCGCAAATCCGCGCATCATAAAAATATTTAACGGCCAATGACCAACGTTGCGAACGTTTTTATGACTTTTGATAGTTTGCTAAGCTAAGCCGAGCTTAGTTGCGCTGAAAAGTGTGCTTAAACATCATTTGTGCCGCCGGACAGTTAGTCAGTCAGTGAGTGAGTGAATGAGTGAGTCAGTTGGTCTGCGTTCTGGTCGCTTGTGTTGTGTTGTGGCTGAGTTGAGTTTGTCAGGCGAAAGAAGCGTTGCAATTTCGGCATCATTTTGTCGAAGAATTTATGTTATTGGCAAAGCGCAGTTAATAAACCTATGATATGCGCTTGGGAAAATTATTTGATAATGCATTGAGCACAAATATAAAATAACTTAATTTATAAACAACACACACACACACAAGCAAACAAAAACTCTTATATTCAATGTCAATGACACATAAAGTTTAACTTAGAATTGTTGTAGTTGTCATATAAAACGATAAGATAAAACTTTATGTTTGTTGCTCCTTTTTTTTTTTTTGTATTTTTTGTTGCTTACAATTTACAACAATAATTAATGTCATTTATAATGAAAACAAAAACGGGCGCAAAAATACGCGTTTGACTCAAACCTTAATTCTTGTGCGACATTATCGTACAATAAAACAGAAGGTAATACGGACAACGACGAAGCGTATGACGTCGACGGCGACTGCGACCGCGACGTTGATGACAATGACGATTTTAATGGACACATTGGCCGACAGTGTTGACAAGTTATTAGCCTGGAACTGTCGTACGTATTAAGGTGACTCGACTCGCAGCCTCCGACGACTCATATTCACACCGACAACACTCATGGCCCGGCTTGGCTTGACACAGCTGAGCTCATCTCAACTCAACTCAGTCAACTGATCTTCAAGATTTTCGTGTTTTTTTTTATATTTTTATTTATAGTTTTGTATTTTGTCTCGGTTTAGCTGCTTTATAGCCATAAGCATTTGTTAGCAAACATGGCTTTTGTTCTCCCAGCGTATTTTTTTTTATGTTTATTTCTTTTTTTTTTTCTTGTATATAAATCTTATTTTAATACTTTCTTCGTTTGAGGCGACAAGAGAGTGAAATAAAAAATAAATAAAATAATACAAACCGCTAATTTACATATTTGGACGTCGTTGTTCTCACGTTTTCCCACAAAGATTATCTCGGATCGACGCGACTAAAAGCCAACTTCAGTTCGATGATGATTTTAAACTCAACTCAAACTGAACGCTGCGCGCATTGCTGCTCGTTCTGTTCCGTTTCATATGTCTGAGCCGGGCTGTTGGCCATAAGATCAAATGATAGATGGTTTGATTTTAGTCAACGATTCGTTTGTTGTTTTTGTCTTTACAACACAGCTTTTGGTGGCAGCATCAATAAAAGCAGCAACTGCGACTACCATTTTTGTTTGAGCGTTTGCCACTTCTTGCTACGACTGACTGACTGACTATGCTAGTAAAGCAGACGACGACGACAACACCAGCAACAGCATAGTGGCATATCGTAAACAGGTGGCAACACTAATTTGCATATACAAGATTTTGATATTAAATTTCAAAGCGTTTGTCAGCGCCGCTGCGCAGGGGCAGAGAGTAGGCAGCATCGTTGCCGCCGCTTGCTTGTCTGATAATATTTTCATGTCAAAATGTTGCTCTGACATTTTTGGCTATCCAACGGATGTATATTTATGGCTTTAGCACCGGCGAGATAGTCTACTGTTCGATAGCCACTTAATACAATACTACTGTATGCTTTATCTCAAGCAGTTGGTGCTTTGTTGCTTTTGTTTTTGAACTTGTTTTTTTGTTTTAGCTTTGATACATGTTTAGTTGTTGTTGTTGTTGTTTGGAGCGCTTTGAAGTTTTTTCGGTTGCTGCTTTGCGCTCGTAAAATTAATTTTCGAAATATTTCTACAAAATCTAAATATGCTTAGACTACTTTCGCCATGTGTTGTTTGTTGTTTTTATTGTTGTTGCAATGTCACTTCGATAAAATAATCGTAGCGCGCACATCATTTGTTTACATTAAGTGCGCTGCGCTTTCCAGCACTGCTTGGCTGCATGTGTTTTGTCAGCGGGCGTCAACCACCCACACACGTGTGCTTTGGAAAGTTGCATACGCCATTTTTATTTTGCTTCCATTTCGTTTTTCGGCTCCTTCGCATTTTGTCAACGCTGCTTTGATTTATAAACTAAGCGCGCTTAATCAATGCAAATCGTTTTTTAACGCCTTAAATGCGTAGTTAACACCTTTAAAGCGAAAAATGTGTGGGCGGCGCGGCACGGCTCGGCGCATCTTATTCTTCTGTTTCAGCAGCTACTTTATTCATTCATGAAATTCATATGCATATTTCATACATTCATTCATAATTAAAAAACAATATGTTATGCTTTATTTTCGAATACACAAACGCCAACGTTTGTTTGAGAATTCATTTTAAATGCGTGTAACTTGTATTGCGCCCACGCGCAAAAAAACAAAAGACAAAATATAAATAATATTAATGATAATTCGCGCTTCATGGTTTAATTTGAAAATGGCCTCTGCCTTTTACGTAAAGTGACTCGAACCAATTTCATTTCAAAATATTTTGATTGCTGTGCGGTTTGCACATTAAGCACAATGAAAGACTTTATACTTTTTATTTGTTTAACTCAAATTAAATTTAATTGAAGTGACTAAATTTGCTATTTGCTAAAATCAATAAAAAAAAAATACAATACAATAAACAAGCTCATAGCAAAATAAATAAAATAATAGAAAATGTCTGTTGTCAAAGACCTTCGATTGGCGCTAATATTTTTTTGCGTTTTGTATTTTTTCACTTAATAATATTAATAAAATTCAATAAGCGAACAAAACAAACATGAAGCGTTAAAGGTCTGCAAAGCTTTTAACCAAATAGCATTAAAAATAAAAGCAAAAATGACAGTAACAAAAGCATTGGAAAAGTCAAAATAATGCGTGCAAATCTGCCAAAATAACAACAACAATACGGTAATAACAACAATAAACAAAGCCAAGTGCGCGCATGTTTAATAAAACAAAATAAGTGAAACACCAACAACAAACACTAAGAAGGCTGCTCAAAGCATGCGTGCGTGTGTGTGTGTGTGTGTGCTCGTTTTGATTGATATGCCTCACTTTTAGTCGTCGTCGTTGTTGTTGTTTTTGTTGTGATTTTCGTTTTTTTTTCTCACTGTAGCCGAGAGCATTCTCACGCTGTTTTTATTTGTGATTTCTTTATTATGAATTTTTATAGACACTTTTTTGTTGTTTTTTTTTAGGCTTGTCCCTCAAAATTAAAAAAAAAAAAAGATCAAAAAACACCAAAAAAAAAATAAAAATTATTATCACCTCAAAGTTGGATGACAAGTCGAAAATGAAATTGTGACAGACGCGCTTGCGCATTCCTTACTACCAAGCCAAGAACAGCAACAACAAGAAGAAGAACAACAAGCATCGTACGATTTCGTTTCGTTCCGTCTTGTCTTGTGATCTGTCTGCGCGTTCCAACCGCCGTCCTGTCGTGCATGCTGCCTCTGCCTCTGCCGCCGCCACAGTCAATCGATCGCTCAATTTGCGCAATGATGTGTAAATTGTCAACGGGCGCAGTCATCCATCAAACCAACAACACATTTATACTGAAGCTGCGCAGAAGTTGTTGTTGTTGTTGTTGTTGTTATCGTCGTTGTTGTGCCTTTTGTCGTCGTTGTTGTGGATTTTGTTGTTGTGTTACAGATAAATCTATAAAAAGCGTCAACTGCTTCTTCTTTGCGCGCCGTTGTTTTGCTACCGTATGCGCTCGCACGGTAGCCAACTGTGTACGTGCGAAAGAGAGCGCAATACACATATCATCTTACAGCTTTGAAGTAAAGTCTTAGGCCACCATTTAGTTACTGATCTTCATAGAAGAGGAAGAAGAAAAAACAACAACAACAAAAACATGAAACTTGTTCATTTGCGTAACTTTGTAGCTTTTGTTTTTGTGCCTTTTTGCGCCATTTTGTCTGCGCGCGTTTTTTTTTTTGTTTGTTGTCTTCGATCCAAAGTGTTCTTCATTTCATTGTTGTATTTTTTATGTTGGTTGGTTTTCGTAGTATTATAAAAAAAAAAAGAATACAAATTTTATTAGTCTTTTTTTTACATTTTTATTTTCAATTTATCACACATGAGTCGCGTTTACAGTCAAATGTATATAAAAGTTGCCAAAGCCAAAAGTATTAAATGGCAGCTTGTCAATTTTATTGCATGCCTGTGCAAGTTGCCGGCTTTGTTGTTGTTGTTGTTTTTTATTGAAGCGTTTGTTATTTATGACTCTAAACAAAAGTTGCAAGGTGCAAGTTTTTAATAAAAACACATTTTATTGGCGCTATAGAAATACTTATGTATGTTTGTGTGTTTATAGCTATGCAGATACATGTATCTAGATATGTATGTATATATTTGCTATGAAAAGGTAACAAGTTGTTATCAAGATGCAATGTGTTCTCGTGAATTTTGGCAGTCATAGATAAGGCGGTGTTCTGGTCTAGAAGCCTGAATTTTAGGCGTTTTTCAAATTTCTTTAAAAATAAAAAAACAATTTTAGTATACAAAATGTTTATAGATACTTTAAGTATTGAACATAATTTAAAAAAAAAAATAAACATTCAAAATTCAATAAATATTTGGTGTTAATCGGTTCTCTAGAGCTGCAGATATCATGTCAGCGTAAACCGTTAATAGTACTTTGCAACACAAAAACAATTATAACACCAAAAATACTTCGAATTTGGATCTAATCCTTTTAGACAGATATACTTAAAGGTCTAAACTATCAAATAAATTGACAAAAAACTTGGATTTTACAAAATTGTAAGCCAGAATGCCTTTATAAAACAATTCAACATAGTTTTCCCAACGAAGTTGTCAGTTGAGTTAACCTTGTGGCATGCAAGCGTCAATAAAAATGTCCGACACGACGCTTTCAGAACAAATTGATAAAAACAACCCGTGTGCCATAAAATATAACGCAACGCCATCATAGATCCAAAAAAAAAAACACACACACGAAAACAAAAAAGGCAAAAGGACAAAATATGTGAAAAGTTAAATGAAAGTGACAGCGCGCAATCTCATACCGAAATCACAGAGGTAGGCGAGAGGAACAAGCTGAGGTGTGCTGCGGTATGCCTTACAAGCTATTAAACGTGTCACTCATTCACACAGATACACACACACAAATAGCGAGATAGAAAGATACACGCACAGGAATTGTTAAATGGCTGCAATGAGCATGGCAGTTAGTTAGAATGCCATGCGTTATATGAGATACAAATATACATATTTGTACAAACTACAAACATATGCAAACAGACACAAAGTGCAAAGAGGGTAGAAGAGTCGTTGAGATACATGTTGCGCGCGTACACCAGGAGGGCAAGGCAGTTGAGGTGCTGTTTTGATGGTGGCCATATTTCTACACACGCACACACACACACATGAGCTATGAAAATATTTTTATGCGAAAGGCAGAAATTTTTATAGCTCAGCGCCCCTTTTGGCAGCAAATTTGTTTGTGCGCTTGTCATGCATGTTGTTGTTGTTGTTGTTGTTGTTGTTATCCTGTCATCTAGTCATATTTGTAGTCCTTCACACACACATGCACACACTCGAGTGCCAGAAGTGGCAGTTGCGCATGTAACAATGTATCTTTTTTTCACCTTTTTTGTTGTTGGTTGGTTCGACGACTCAACTGCCATGAAAATGTAATAAATAATTTTGACATGTTTTGTGGGCTCATATAAGCATGACTCTGCTTGCCTTCTTTTTGTTGTTGTTGCAACTAAATTGCATAGCCATTGGCTGTCGCTTGTATCTTGTATCTATGAGCTACGCAAAGCAAAGCTAGCGGCGCGTTTTGCTGTTAATGGCATTACAACAAATGCTAAACCGTTATTTGAACAGTTGCCAATTATTGTGTATTTTTTTTTTGTATGAAAGATGCTTTTAGCCAACAATAACAATAACTCTTTTTTAAATATACTTTTTATAGATATTTAAAACAAGTCATAAAATAGCTGTTAAATGTTTGTACTTGTGCTAATAATTGTTGTTGTTGTTGTTGGTGCTTACGACATTTGGGATACAAATGTATTTCTTAGATCTTTAGCCGCCATTCATACATTGACACATGTAGTCCGTCCGTCTGTCTGTCTGTCTGTCTTGCCGTCATGGCCTCTGCCGCGTTCTGTACAAATATTTAAATTGCCGTTTGATTTTTTTCAACTTTTTTTGTATGTTTTACGTTTATTTGTTTTAATATTTCGTTTTTTGTAATTTTTCATCTTTTGCAAATAAGAAATTTTCCACTTTTTGTTACTCATTAATAAAATAATCGCCAATTACCGTTATTTTTGTATCTTTCACTCTTAAAAACAGTTCTTGTGTAAAATTGCTTATTTTTGTTGTTGTTGTTTTATTTGACAATTAATTCATTAAATGTCTGCATTAACTTTTGTCATCATCATTGTTGTTGTTGCTGTTGTTGTTGTTGTTGGCACAATTTGATTAATTATGTACATTTTATTTGAAGCTGCCGTTTTATCTTCACTTCACTTCGATTCGATTCGATTTGTTTTTTTTTTTTATTAATGAATGAAAAATATGCAAAATGTTTGCTATTAATTAAATGTTTAAATGAAATTCTTGTTGTTGTTAAACAAAAATGTGCTTGACAAAAACAAATGGCGTTGTCTACGCTGCGATAACAAAGTGAGATACAAAACAAAAATCACCAAAAAAATCGAATTTCGAAAGTTGCAATCAATTAAAATGAAGACGAAATAAAATGATTTGTTTCAAGGTCGCAAGAAATTAATCTTTCATGAATTGGCAGCGAAAGTACGAAAGTTGTATCTCACTGCAATGCAACGGCGACGTTTCAAAGCAAAGGCTTATAGTCTAAGAACGAGTATAGGAACTGAACGCATTCTTATATGAATGGGAGCACAATTCCGGATTACCTTCGGACAAAAATTAATATTCAATGCCGTCGCAAGAGAAATAAAAGACTGTTTTATAGAACGGCATTTCAGGAATGTATTGATGTTAGTTTCAATGACTTTCAACCTTTAAAATGAACAGATACTTTAAGCAAACTGACTCGAAAAAACCGACGGACTTATCGAAAACTCTAACAAATCGCCAAGTCAGTCGAGACAGTTTAGAAGCAGAGGCGTTCTCAAAAGCGTTCCAACGAATTCGACTCCTCCGAAAGTGTGCTTTCACAGTATAGTTTCGACCGTTTGGGATTCAAATTATTATTCGACTGTCCAAAAAGTAATAAAATTAAAATTCAGTTTAAATTTCATTAAATTTCAATTAATATTTTGCCAAAAATTTAAACAAAAAGTTGTTGAAATCATTTTTTAATTTAACACATCATTTTTTCCGTCTTTTGTTTTGTTATTTTTGCTGCACAAATTTCATGAGCTCATTGAATTGATTTTTTTTATTATTGAACAACATTTAAAAATTTGCTTCAATGACAAAAAAGGAGTGAAATCAAAAAAAGTTGTTCAACTGAATTTTTTTTTTAAAACCAAAAATGTGTTTTGTTGTTGCTGTTTTTATTTTACATTTTTTTGTACTTTATGAAACGCAATAAAATTTGTTTGAAACACTTTGAAAAGCAACGATAAAAAAAAGAATCGCCTTTGAATATTTATGAGAGAAGCTCAATAAATTTTTGCGTTCGATTGCGGCAGCGAAAATGTCAGCACGCTGCCGTTCAATAGAAAGCAACCGAGGAGTGAGGGAGACAGAAGAACAAGCAATTAGCATAAAATTTTAAAATTTATGGTTCAATTTTCAATATAAAAGCAAACGCGCTACTTAAATATTTATAAGAACATGTATTTGTTTTATTTTTTTCGAAAACAAATCACAACGCGTTTTAAAACCACCGTTGACGCGTTTCGTAGCGTTTTCGTTGGCGATTTCGAACTTTGCTTTTTTTTTCAGCATTGTCGTTGTTCATTAAAGCAAACATAATTTTAATGTTTTGAACAAGTTGCGTACGAAAAAAAAAACAATAACAATAACAATAGCAAAGACAACACACGCGATACATAAAAACAGAAGCCGAGACATTTAATAGATTTATTGAGCGATTTAATTTGAAAGGCGCACAAAAGCCGCGCGCAGCATAAAACAAAGCGAAACTACAACAACAACAACAACTATACAAAATAACAATAATAACATTAATAAAAATATGCAAACAATTTTGAACTAAAAGTGGCGATCGATCGTTAGTTCGTTCAAATGAAATGTATTTGTATCTTATTCATATTAAATATAAAAAATTAATGCGTATTAATAAATTTTAAAATTCTCAGAAAAAAATGAGCAAATAAACATTTCAAGCACAAATATAAATTTAAAATAATATTTTAAACAAAAAAACCAAACAAAACAACAAAAAAAATAAATTTTATATTAAATACACTTATGTTAAAAAGCAACACATGACGCATACAGCAGTCTAGCATATGCAAAAGCACTTTTGCACGTTTGACTGACTTACGTGCGTTGCGTATTGCACATAACATAAGCTTTTTTTGAACATTTGCGCAAAGGAATGTCATGTGTTGAAAAACACGAAGCCACGCAACTGTTGTGCAGTGAGCAAAGTCTTTGGTGTGCGGTGCGCTTAGCTTAACGCTCATACGCAAATCTAATTGGATTTGCGCTTTTATAGCATTGCTGCTGTTTCGATCATTAAAAAATATATAAAGTTTTTTAGCTATTTATAATTATTAATATATTAATTCTAATGTTTTGTACGCTTTCTCTTTCTATCCCTCTCGTTCGTGTCACAGACTGAGCTGCGTTCGTGCGCGGCGTGTGGTGAGCCAATCTCGGATCGATTTTATCTTGAGGTTGGCGGTTGTTCGTGGCATGCCAATTGTCTGCGTTGTTGCATGTGCATGTGCCCGCTGGATCGGCAACAATCGTGCTTCATACGTGAACGGCAGGTTTACTGCAAGGCCGACTACAGCAAGTGAGTATACGAAAAAAGACCAAAGTATCTAACGTTCGTCTCGTCGTCGTTCGTTAGTAAGTTCGTACGATATGTTTAATTTATGAGTTATGCTTTAGTTTTATGGGCTTAGTTTTTATTGGTGCGTCGTCGTATCATTGTATCGTATCGTATCAAAGCGGCAAGTGTTAATGGTCGTGAGCGATTTGCATAACATTTTCTTGCATGATAATTAAAAACGATCGATATTTCTGTTTGTTTGTTGTTGTTTTTTGTAGACAGGAAGTTGTTGATAGCAATTGACGTGAACAAATTTCAACTTTATGGCTTTGAAACAGTAACAAAAATAAAAAGAAGATGAAGTAGTAGAAGAAGAAGAAATCAAGATTATCAAGTCAATATATGATATGAGTTAAGATCTTAACTTCTTGTGACTTTCTTCAAATGTATCGGCGAAGAAAACTTTCCAAAAATAGAAGAAGCAGTAGGAGAAACTGAAAATGAGTTGTTTTTATAGCTTAAAAATCAACTAAAATTGTAGAATTTTATTTGTGTACACAAGTGTTTGGTGACAATTTTCCCACACTACTTTTTTCGGTCAAGAAAAACACACACACCCATAAAAATGCACACTTAATTGTAACAATTATTACAACAACAACATCAAGCAGAATAATTTAATCCGTTAAACAAACATGTATGCAACTAAGCCGCAAAAAGGAAACAAGCGTTGCAACGCCAAACAACAACAACAACAGCCAAAAACAACAAAACTGTCAAAGAAAAACTTGAAACACAAATTAAGAAATAAAAATACAAAGAAGAAGAAGTTGTTGTCTGTGGAAAGAAACTTGCAAGTAAAGTGTGTAAGTTAAAGATGCTTAACAGCATCAAAAGAAACAGCTGAGCGACGTGTACAAGTGTTAAGTAACGACGAAGAAGAAGTGGAAGTGGAAGAGGAAGAAAAAAGCCAAGCCAACGAATAAACAAAATACATGTATGCTGAAGAAAATGCCAAGAGTTGTTGTGAAAATATTTATTTTTCAAGTTAAGAATTTTAAGTATTGAATTGTCAGCGCATTCAAGTGAAGCACAACTTTTGTTGTTGTAAAAGTAAGCTTACAACACACAAGTACCAAAAAACCCAACAAAAAAAGCCCTCAAACAGAAAATGCAAACTCATTGCATGAAAAAGTGTCTCAGCTATAAGAAGAAGCAGAAAAAAAACAATTTCCGGTGTGATGTATACAAAAAAAAAAGAAACAGAAACGCGCTAAAAAACGCGTGCAAAAAAAACGCTATAAAAACGCGCGCACGCACGCATGCCATTAATTGACACTGTCACACATAAATAACGCAATAATATTTTTTTACTGATTTATTATTTTTTGTAAATGTGTGTGTGTATTCTTTTAAACTTGTTCATGTATTTAATGAAGTTTCGTTTATGTTTTTTTTTTTGCAGAAATTTCGGCGCCAAATGTTCAAAATGCTGCCGCGGCATTTCCGCGTCCGATTGGGTGCGACGTGCGCGCGATTTGGTATTTCATTTGGCCTGCTTTGCCTGCGATCAATGCGGCCGTCAATTGTCCACCGGCGAGCAATTTGCACTCATGGAGGACCGTGTGCTATGCAAGGCGCATTATCTCGAAACGGTCGAAGGCGGCACCACGTCGAGTGACGGTAAGTCAAGAGACAGAGCAGAGTAGACAGAGTGTGATGGCAACAATGGCGCGACAACAAAAAAACCATTGCACATTTAACAAGTATGAAAAACAAGTGCAGTTTTATGTTGTTGTAGTCATTTTCGCTATTGTTGTTGTTGTTGTAAAGCATGCAATGTGCGTTAACAGCAACAAGAATCGCGTCAAAAACGCATGTTGACAATTATGTACGCTTAAAACGCATACATGTGTTTTGTTAGTGTCGCTGCGTGCATAAGTAATCATAAGTATTTCTAAAATACTTCTGGAGTAACGTGTAACGGCATTTGGCAATTGGTTTCATTTACGCAATGCAAATATTTCAATGCATTGACATTCAACAACATACCAAGCAAATCTCTGTTGTTTACATACCTGTTATGCTTATCGGGTAGTCAATTGTGTTGGTTACTCGTTCGTTACGTGCAACACTAGTGCACCCCTGGCAGGCAACAGAAAAAAAAAAACAAAGTCAGGCGCCACCTTCGGTAACGTTGTCGTTTTGCATGATTCGCTTCAATGTTTTAAATGGCGAAGCGTCGCGACTTTTGCGCTAACATTTCAGCCACGTTCAAACAGAGGCTGCAACAACAGCAACAGCAACAACAACGAGTAACAGTAGCAACAGCACGTTTAGACCACACCACATACACGCACACATGGCGGCGGCGTTGGCGGCAACGCTGAGCTGACAGAATCGTGTCATAACTGAGGCACAAAAGCAACAACACACGTTGACGCCAGCAGCAGCGACGTCAACGACGACGGTGGCGTTGACGACGTGCCTGAGTGAAGTAAAGTCAAACCGAATGCGGCCAACGAAGCCAGACAAGCGGCAAAGTCGCGACGTGGCCGTACACATGTACTATGTAGTTTAGATTTTAAGTAGTTGATGTTGTTGTTGTTGTTGTTGCTGGTTACCTTGTCATAAGCCCTAAATCAAATGCGACTGCATGGTTTTCAAAACTTTTGTCATGGTTTTCATTTCGCAGTGCAAAGCAAAGCAAAGCGAAGCATAAACTTGGCAACGGCCACGGCTCAGTCACGTCACAACTTGTGGCCTCGTGCGTGTGGCTGTCTGTCCGCATGTCCATGTGTGTGTGTGCTGGCCTGCCAACCTGGACCACCAACACAACACAACATAGCATAAGCACAAAGACTTTAAATCTAAACGTTTTTGACATTTTCAATTTGGTCTACTGTCAAAATGCTTTTAACTTGTGCATTGCACTTTAACATACAACAACAGCAACAACAACAACAAATCAGACAAAAATAGTTAAATCTCATATACTCATACACACACACCTCTCTTCACCACTTCCAGATGGCTGTGATGGTGACGGTTATCACAAAAGCAAAACGAAACGCGTACGCACAACATTCACCGAGGAGCAATTACAAGTGTTGCAGGCCAACTTTCAGATTGACAGTAATCCCGATGGTCAGGACTTGGAGCGCATTGCATCGGTGACGGGCTTAAGCAAACGTGTGACGCAAGTTTGGTTTCAAAATTCGCGTGCACGTCAGAAAAAACACATACATGCCGGTAAGAATAAAAGTAAGTAGTGGCTTAGAGTCGTAGCTTGAGCGTAGACAAAGTTGATCTTGATCGATAGTTTGTTAGATTGAAGTGTCGCTAAGATACCAAAAATAGTTGTAGTTGCATTGAAATGTACAAAAAGATTTAATGAAGATCGTTTGAAGACAAAGCTAATAAATTTAACTTCACTTTCTCTTTCCCTTTCTTTCACGCTCACACACACTTACTGTTTTTCTTACGCGTTCTCTTTTTTTTTGCTCACAACAACACTTTGATCTCTGTTTGCAGTACGTGAACCGGAAGGAAGCTCATTTGCCCGTCATATTAACCTGCAGTTAACGTATTCATTTCAGAATAACGCACAAAATCCCATGCAAATGAATGGCAATAAAGCGGGTCTTTATCCAACGCACGGTAAGTACGCACAGGCTTCTACACTGGTTTCTCACATTGGCTTCTATTAACGCTTTTCTTGGCTCGCTTTTGTTTATGCACAATTACAGAATCGTCCATGGATGAAATGTCACAGGATTCCAGCGTGCATTGCATGCCCAGTGAAGTGTGACTAGAGCACGCAGCGCGCACACATCAATAGATCGGCCACGGGCTAAGCCGGTCTGTGCATGTGTGCGCCTAAAAGCTGCGCGGAGTTAACAACACAACAACAACACAAAAACAACAACAAAATATAAACACGTCCTCAACTAGTCAAAAAATTGTTTGGCAGTCGCTCAAGGCAAGTGTATGAAGCCTCAACAAATTGCCTGTGTCTGCTAAGCCCTAATGTAGGGTATAGAAAGGAGCAGAAGCTGCTGCTGATTTATGAAGCTGCCGTCTTAAACGTCGCACACACACACACACATAGAATTGCTTATGTTTGCTGCCTGGAAAAAGACCTCTTAAGTCAACTGAAATTAAGCTTGGTATACCATTCCATGTGCGTGTCAAACAAACAGTTATGTTTTCTTTGAAATTGTGTAAAATTATTATATAAGTCATGCTTTAAGCATCGACTTTGCTAACACAAACATTCCGCAACATGAACTTTTTCCTATTAGTTTGTATTTTATTTTCAAGAACTTCTTTTTTTCGACGAAAATTAGCAAAACAAACAAACCGAATTGGCTAAACACACATTCCTGTTTTAACTGACTAGTTAGCCTTAGTTTTAGTTAATTTAACTTACTGTACAATACAACAAACACACGCAGATACATACAGCACACAGATACAGCGTTACATGTGTCGATTAATTTAGCATTTAAGTAGTTTAACTTTTTCTATTAATTAGTATTAAATGCAATACATTTTGCTATTGTAAAAACAAATATTTATATATATATAAATGTGCAAAGTAACACAAAAGAATTGTTATTGTTTTTTTTTATTTAAAACTTGTTTTCTAAATGTATAAAAAAAATAAATAAAATAAAATTAAAAAAATATATATTATAAATAATTTTTAGTTATAAAAAAAGGCACATTAGACATGACACACATGAGAAAAAAATTATTTATAAAATTAATAAAAAAAAAAAAAAAATTATAAAGAAAAAAATCGCTCAGCATAAAACGCATTTGTAAATATTAAACGCCAAAATATAAATAAAAATAAAATAAAAATAAATAAAATATTAAAAAATAAAAACATGTACTAAAACTTAGTTAACAAAAATTATAAACTAAATTAGTATGAAAGACAAAAATCAATTAAACCATTTTTAAAAACAAAAAAAACTGCGTTTTAATGCATTTGATACGCAGATACATTTTTAAGTGGCACTTTTCGCTACTTTGTCTGAGTGCTGGCACACACACAGAGAGAGACAGAGTCATAAAGCAACTATTTGCAGGCAAGTACAAGTCAACTGAGACTGTCTTGATTAAACGAATTGGGCAACTAAACTGGCAAAGCAAACCTCATAAAAGATGCACTCAAAGCACTAAAAACATAAAACCGAAACAGAAACAAAAAAAGGAAAAAAGTATCTTAAGTAAGCAAGGCAAACGTCAAACAACACGAAACGCACGCAAGCAATGCTTTAAGCCACTTGAGCATAGAACGTTCTACACAAACAGAAAGTCAGAATCACAGATACAGCGATACAGTGAAAACTATGTATTCGAATGCATAACACATCATTTCCGGTTAAAATAGTAAATTCATCACCTGTTCGAGCCAGCCAAACGACCAAACAACAAATAAATAAACAAATCCAACAAAGTTGACTCAAGTCCCAACAGATCAGAACCGAACCGATGCCATCAGATGTCGAACAGTTCAATACAGCGACAGATAGTTACAGATACACTCTAAGGCAGACAGTGTGACGTGCCAAAATGCAACGGACGATCGATCTGCCTGAGCACTGCCTGATCATCATCATCATTGAATCACTGAACGCGACACTCGTCTTGCAAGTCATGTGAGTGAATTCTAGTGCACTCAAACGCACTCAACGCGTCTCTGCCTATGGCTGTGAGATACGTCGATATGCCTTTAGGCTGATATTTATTCAATATTAATTGAATTATAAGCCTAGATTATGCAAAGATTTCCTGCTGTGATGCCACTGTATGAAGTGTTCACGAGTGTAAAGTGATATCAGCACTTGAGGCAAGCGTTGGCGATGGCATGATGATGGCGATGATGATGATGATGGTGTTGCTCGCTGCCTGCCTGCCTGTGTTGCTCATGATTGAGTCAACTGAAGATGATGCAGCTGTTGTTGTTGTTATTGTTGTTGTTGCTGATGTTGCTTGTTGATATTTCTGTTTGTTGTATTTTTGTTTTTGTTATTATGGCTGTGCAGTCGCAAAGGTGCGTCGTTGTCGTCTTTCAACTTCAACTACGACTTCATCTCCTGCATTCGTACAAGAAAACAATAAGTTTGTGAATCAATTTGTGAATTAACAACACAAACGCACAATCATGATCTTGAATATTGTTCATTGATCTTCATGCAATGCGGTAATCATCATCAACGTACATCATAATGAGCATGCAGGGGCATCAAGTCATGCTGGCTGGCTGGGAGTGAGACAGTCTCATTGCTTGGCTGCCACTTTGGTCGCTTGCGTGACTTTGCATTCGTCTACAGGACATACGCTTCATAACACAAACAAACACACACACACGCGCACACACACACATGCATGATTGACTGAAAGCAATATAAATGTTACTTTTGTGCGGCTTCACTCGCTCCTTCTCGCTCGCACGCCTTTTTGTATTACACTTGTTTTTGTTCACTTTTATTTATTATTTTTATTATTAACGAAATATGCGCAAGAAACATGAAGGCGAGGAGCGCAAGACACGGCAATAAACACGAAACCGTATACCAAATGAAAACAGTCAACACCTTCGCTACAATATGCCTTTGTAAATGTATCTGTGTATCTGTAACTAACCATGTGTGTGTGTGTGTGTATTTCAGTGTTTTCCGTATTTATTCAAACTTATGAAAATATCAACAAATCGTCATCATTAATAATGATCACACCGAGCAATGCGATTGACAGACAAACGGACGGACAGATAAATGTATCGTCGATCTGTCTGTCTGTCTGTCTGAGTGTTGCTTTCCATTTGTGTATCATTTGTGATATTTCAATTCATAGTCACAACGCAAACGACTCTCAGTTCATTTGTCAAATTTCACCGATTTCAAGTTCTTCGGCTTGTTATCTTAGTTGTTGTTATTGTTGTTGCTGTTGTTGTTGTTGTTGTTGGCATTATTGTTATTTGAGCAAACATTCAACACTTTTTCAAGCACTTTTTTTTTTTTTTCAAAAAGAAGTTGTTCCAAAGCGTAGAAAATTCATTTAATTTCATGCAACCAAGCGATCGAAAGACCAACAACTCAATTCCATTTGCTGCTCACCGCTCTCCTCACCTCACCTCTTACCATGTTACGTGCACTGCCTTGTTTGAAATTATGAATGATGTGATATTTTTGCCATTGAGATACATTTGTGTATCTGTGTGAGTGTGTTGTTCTTATGCCGTATCTTTGCATTGCTATCTGCATTTTTATAAACATAAACTTGAACGCGATAGGCGTGCAAGCATTTTTAACTTTGTATCTCATAACGCGTTCACTCACTGATCGCCTCGCTTGGTGTCTGTGCTGTTGTATCTTTTTCGCTGTTAGTTCTTTTGGAAATGAGTGATCGCGTGCAATAATTTGTATCACTTGAGTTGGCGCACTCTTCTTTTTTTCGCCTTTTTGCGCATTTTCGATGTTTGGCGTTGTAGGTTTTTGGCATCTGATAAAGAATGCGAATTTTAAGTTTACTTAAAGATACTTTTTACATAACACGAATTGTTTTACTTAAGCAAAAATGCCACTTTTACGGTTATACGGACTTATTGAGTTATATTGAAAGTAGTTTTCATATTTCCTACGTTGAGTTTTCGCTATTTTTCGCTTTTTAGCACAAAATACTTATAAACATGCACATAACTCTTAACGACGCTTTGCGCGAGCTTGGATCATTTTTCAAAATCATTCAAACACTTGTTAAATATTTTTTCTTAGCCGATCGTTGGTGTGTGTGTCTGTGTGTGTGTGTGTGTGTGCCTGAAGTCATTTCGATCCTTTGCTCAGGCAGGCACTTCATTGTTTGCGCACAACAGCGAAAATATTTGTATTTATTAACAGATTGATTTTTATTTTTGTAGCAACACAGAACGGCGCATTATTATTGTTATTATTAATGCATGCAACGCACAAAGACTTATTACGATTTGTTGGCCGGTGTGAAAAGAAGGCATTAATTGATAACTTTTGCCGCGGTCCTTCATTGGTTGGTGTGGTATGCGAAGGCATTGTTAGCCGCCCTTTGATTGAGGCACAGCAGGCGCGCGTCTGCTGTTGATGCGCTGATGAGCCACAAGTTGCTCAAGTTGAAGATGATGATGATGATGATGTTGTGTATGATGATCGATTACAAATGTGCAACAAAAGTTAATAAATAAGGTCAAAGCGGAACGCGGGCGATATGCAAATTTCAATCCCAGCGCAAAGAAGAAGAAGCGCACAAAAACGCTTTCAACACTCAAGACGCTCAATCACAATTTGAATAGTCGTCGCTCTGTCGCAGTCGACGTCGCAGTCATGCGATCGCTGAGATCGCTGAGATCAAAGCGCGTGTCGAAGCTGAGGTCGCGCACGCGTTTTGTTGCGTGTTGTTGATTTATGCGCTATTTTAATGGATTTCCATATGATGAGCGATTCGTGTGGCGGTATGCGACTGCTTCTTCTTCTTCTTCTTTTGCGCTGCGTGTATCTGATATAGATACATTTGTAGCTATGATGATTTTAAGCAGCAAAGTATATTTTATACAAACAAATTGGTGGAAGAAAAGATTTTTGTACTTTTCGTTGTTTTTGCGTTTGGCGATTTTTGTTGATTAGCGTGGGTGTTGCTTTGTGTTCGGCTGTGGCACGTACAGTGGCAACATGCAACATGGTAGCCAAGCAATATCGATGAGTCTGCTTGCCACAACTTCTCATTGCCTTATTTCGTTTGCTTAACTGTTTAACTGTTGCCTAAACTGCAACTGACATGAAGTCACTTGCTTGCAACGCCTCCCTCGCCCTCGCCCTCTCCTGCCTCGCCACTGGCTTAGCAAAAGCACAGGACCAACTGTGGTCAAACAAGGCAACTGCAAGTGTGCAAGTTTCTCGTATGAACGCCTCAATGTTTGTGCAACATTCGCATGCAAGTCAGCAAAGTTTGTATTGACACGCAGCAACAACAACAGCAACAACACTGCGACAGAGGACAGTGCGAAGCTGTGTGGCAGTGGCAGAGTGGCAACATTTGCATAAAGGTGTAAAGAGCGTAAGCACATGAAAATGACGCACGTGTAAAGAAGAAGGGCAGCGGCATGGTGGGCAGGGGGGGAGGTGCGAGGACACAGCAACGACAGAGTGACAAAATAAAAAAGGAAACAGAAGAAGAAGAGAAGGAGCAACAAAAAAAAAGTCAAAAATGAGTGAAGAACAAGAAAAAAAAATGTACATTTCACAAGACGGACGGACGGACGGACAGAAAGACGGACAGACAGACGGCAAAGTGCACAGCATGGCAAACAACGGACGGCTGGACGGACGGATGAACGAACAGTTCGGCAGCTGAAGTTGTGCTGCTCGTTCAACGACGACAACAACAACAACAGCAACAACAACAACAGGTACAACAACAACAACGACGATGTGCAATGATGAAGATGGACGTGTTGCTGTTGCCGTGTGTTAAGCTGAGCCGAAGCTGAGCTGAGCTGAGCAGAGGAGGTAATTCTCATCAGTTGACTGCTCTGAAGCAACACCCACCTGCATGTGTATGTGTGTGTGTGTCAGTGTCTGTGTGTGTGAGCAATGTTGTCCATGCCGACAGTTCCTGTGGCGTCTGCTGTTGTTGTCGTCGTCGCTGTCGTTGTTGCTGTTGTTGCTGCTGTTGTTGTTGTTGTTGCTGCTGTTGAGTTGACGCGCTACTTGCTTATTGCTTGCTTGACTTATGGCAATTGCCAATGCAACATTTGTTGCAACTTGCTTTAGTTGTTGCTGCGCCTGCTCCTGCATCAACATCAACATCAACAGCAACACCAGCTTCTGCTTACTGCTTTAGTTATTGCATGTGTTGTTGTTGTTGCTGCTGTTGTTGTTGTTGCTGCTGTAGTTGTCGATATATATTGTTTTTATTGCTTGCATGTTGCTTTGACGTTGACCCCCCGCAAACATTTGTTTCAACACGAACGCGCAAATGAGTTTACAAGGTGCGATATTCATGTATCTGCTGCTGCCGTTGCTGCTGCCGCTGCTACGTGACGCGCTAACAACAACAACAACAGCAACAGTTGCAACAACGTGTTGCTAAATTTGTTATGCGGCATTAGTTGTTGTTGTTGTTGCTTGCTGTCTAATCGTGTTCGCTCTTATTAATAATAAAAATTGTTTGCCGATTTTGCATGCGCGAAAAAAAACTAACCTAAAAAAAACCCTAAAAAACACCAAACCGAAAAAAAAAGACAAATTCAAATAAAACGAAATAATCGAAGCGTCCCTTTTGTGCCTTTGCAAGTGTCACAGTTGTTGTTGTTGTTGTTGTTGTTGCTGTTGTTGGTTGTGTGTTGCTTTTATATAATTTTAATTAACGCATTCGTACGTCATCGGCTTCCTCTGCTCTCCTCGGCGTCGGCGTCGTTCGTTGCGCGAAACATGCTAAAAGGTGTTAATTGGCGAAATTTTCATGTTGCGCGTAAGCAAAGCCAAAAACAAAACAACAACAACAACAAGAAAAACAAAAACGTGCTGTTGTTGTGCTGTGCATGTACAATTGTCGTCGTCGTCGTCGTCGCTGGTGTTGTTGTTGTTGTATGTTTTGTCTCTTGGCATTGTCGCATTGCATCGTTGTCAACAAGTTTTGCTTTATTAGCCACTTTCGGGTGGTTGCATATATTTTGCGCGCTGCACAACACTAACACTTACAACAACAACAACAGCAACAACAAACATGTTACGCTTTCTGAACTTGTCTTTTATTTTTTTGATTTAATGAGCGCGCAAAGCAAAAGCAAAAGTTCAACTTATGCAAAAGTTATTGTATCTTTTTAACTTCATCTTCTTTTTTTGCCCGTCTGTCAAAGCGTTTGGCGCACAAATATTTTCATGCTTTAATGCATAAAATACGAGTGTGTCAAGAATGCACGCGTAAAGAGTTCAGCAAACGCGTTGACGTTTATCATTGAAATCGCTAAATTATTGCAATCGCCATTTATTAAAGTCAAATGCAGCATGCAACAACACACACAGCAACACACACAGCACGCTAACAATAACTGAGCTGCGCTGTGGCAGCAAAATGGTTCGGTCAGCGCAGACAATTGAAAGCAGCGCTTTAGATACTTCACAGTTGAGATGAGTTATGCCGCCACAGCAAATCATCTTAAAGTGCGACCGACGCACATCTGTGCGCAATGCGCCAAAGGCACGCCATGCGTGTGTGAGGGGGTGTCGGTGTGTTGGCGGGGCAAAACAGCTACTAAATTTTACTTAAGCGTTGTCGTGTCCGTCGCATTGTCCCATTTGTCCAGCCAAAGTTGCACGATAATAATCATTAACACCTCGCCGAGGCAACCGAGTGAGCGTATGAGCGGACTCATGCCTCAAGCTGCATGCCGCATGCGTAAAAGGCGACCCGTAGGCAATGCCAAAGGGGCAAAGTCAGACGAGTTGTGCGACAGGCGACGTGCGACGCTGCAACTTTGTGACTTTCATACGCAATATTTTTAATAATAATTCAAAATGAAATTTGCTTTATGAAGCGCAGCGTCGCGTCGCGTCGAGTCAAGCCATGCTGGGCATGTATGTATGTATCTGTGTTGATATGAGTTATGCGTGCCACGCCCCGTGCGCCCCGCTCAAACAATTGCAACTGCAACTCTACCTGTAAGGAATACCTTCTGCCGCTCATATGACAAAGAAACTGTTGGTGTGCAGCACTGGCACTGTTCCATTGTCAGTGTCCCCAACGTGAGTGTCCAACAGCTGCTCGCATGCTTCCTCATCTTTGTTGCGTTCGTGCATTGCCCACCTTCGGCAGTTGCCTTTTGGCAGGCGGCAAGTGTTTGTGCATGTGTGTGTGTGTGTGCGACAGCGAGATTTATCGAGCGCGAAATGTAATACGTTCACAATCGTCTGCGCTGTTCTTACTATTCATTCTTCTTTTGAGCAACGTTGGCTCAATTGGATTAAAGTCATTTTCATTCTTATGCATATTCTCAATATTGCTTGCTCGCTTGCACTCACGCGATAAAAGCGTTTCATTCGATTCGTTACGCTCAAAGTGTGAATTTGTTTCTTTTTCGGCTTTTGGCTGTCGGCATTCGGCCGCTTGACTTCTTCGCTTTGGCTTACAACCCGCTGTGTGCGCTTAAACGTTTTTGCGCTTTTGAAGGCTCAAAGTGCTACCACAAGAAATTCTCAAACTTTTGCCGAGAGGACATTAACTAATGCCTGCATTTATTCTTATGCTTTTGACTGTGTTATTTCTTTTTCTTCTGTATTGTATCTCATATGCGTCGTCGCCACACAAGCGCGTTGCCTGCTTCGTGTCGCTAATAACTCATGTTGACACTATTAAAGCGACGATTTGTGTTCGCATATAAAATAAATGCGGATTAGACATCATAAAGGACAAAATGGACGCACAAACGGCAAATTTATGACTTGCAAGACGACTTAAGCCCAATGAAATGCTTCTAAGCGTCTTTAAGATACTCACACACAGGCACACACACACAGGCAGACAGTTACATATGCACGATTGCAATGACAATTAATTCCAAAATCATTGCATGTACACGAATGTTATCAAAATCAGTTGAGTAAATAAATTCCGAACTCGAGGAAAAATAACAAACGTGACAAATTTTGTGAATTCAACTGTGTGTGCCAGCAACAACAACAATAGGAACTCTTAAACTAACACGAACAACAACTCAAATGAAAACAACTGCGAGAATACGACACGTAGTACAAAAACTATTGCATAAAACTTGTCGTTTTAGTACAAAGTACGCGACTGCGGATTAAGTAATTCCAAGGGAGGGGGTGTAGGGTTGATTTTACAAGGGGTTGCGGGCGTTTGACTGTTGTTATTGTCATCGCAATTGGCAAATATGCCAACTAAACAACGAACAAGTTTCATTTTTTGATAGCAATGAACAGACAACGTACAAAAACAACAACAACAACAACAAATCTTTCTTCAAAGTCCTTTTTTGCCGACTGTCATTTGGTTTGGCACTGTGATTTGTTGTTGTTGTTGTACGTGTAAATATAAACTTTGTGCGCCAAAAACAATTCAAGTGGAAAATTCGACAAAATCTCAACCCGTATTTTTCAACAACAACAAGAATAACAAGATGAAAATTCTAGTACAAACATTAACACTCAAACTTCGTTGGTTACTGACTTCAATAGACACAAGCGCAATTCAATTGTCATTGTCATTGGCAGTGTGTGTGTGTGTGTGTGTGAGTGTGGCTGTGTGGGCGGTTGGGCGTCGCTGTCATGCATGCCTAACTGACGCGACAATAAATTCAATTTCACAAACAAGTTGGCAGCAACAAGAATAATGCAAATGCAAGTAAGTAAATTTACAAGTTTATTAGTCTGATTTTCTATGATTGTTTAAGCTTAAACAAGTAACTACAAGTATAAATTTAAGCCACGCCAATTGTTTGCATTGCTCAACTGACTTGCACAACGACCTCCCCCCCCAACTGCGTTGCGTTTGGCAAGTGTTGTACGATACAAAAGCACACAAAGTAGCAAAGTGTCTGAAGCAAGATTAAAAAAAGGCATAAAGAATCAAAGGAAGAAAATATGCTGTTACAATGCTTTACCGTAAGGCACGAGCAGAGCGCAGCGAGCGAGCGAGCAAGCACGTAATGAGGGTCAAAAGCGTTTAAATGCATGCAAATATATGTTAAAGAGATTAACACTCTTCAAAGCGACTAACTGACTGACTGAAGGACGTACAGAGGGAGTGGTGTGCGGCGTGCTGTGTGTGTGTGAAATCAAATACGAGAAATACACTGAGCGTAAAGAGGAAATATTGCGTTGCTACCTGTAAATCTCCCAATGAAGCTTCAATAACATTTCTGCTATTTACAGAGATCGCGAAAAACTGCCAACTTTGTCAAATTATGTTTTAGCATTAAACTGTTGTATGTGTTGTGTATGCCTATGTAACATAGATCGCAGTAAAAAGGAAAACAACACTCTTAAACCTAAATTGCAAAAATTCATTTCAGTGCACTTTAAACGCTTCGTATCAACCAAAAAAAAAAAAAAAACAAGCAAGTGAAATCCGCTGGGGCTTAATTTACGAAAATTCGCGTTGCCAACCCCGAGGGGCAAAACACACCGAAAACATTTACACGCTGAAAATTCACAGTCGCACACAAATAACAAATAAAATGAAATAACAAAACAAAAACAACAACAACAACAACAAAAAAGGCGAGGAAAAATCCTGGTTGCTGCTTTTGCTGTCGACAACTGTTGGCGTTAATGATGATGATCATAATAATAATGATGAACTTCCTTTTGACACTTCATTGAAGTTGACAGATGTGGGCCAGCAGCAGCAGCCGCCGCAATAGAACTATTTAACACCCTAAGCGCTGACGGCCACCCTCCCCGCGCGCACCCTGCCGCCCGCACATAAGCAAAGAACTAAAAAGTGAAAATAGTATCGCATTGTCGGTTTTATATGTTTGAATTCTATATTATTTCTGTATTTATACGGAAAACATTTACAAATGAAGTTGTAATCGGAAGTTGTTCGTTTGTAGCAACCAACGCAGGCGGTCACATCGTCAACGCACGCCTCGCGCCCCCTTTTCAAAGCATTGCAAAGCAGAGCAGAGCAGAGCGCACTCAATAAATTGAGCGACAATTGTACAAATTGTTAAGGCGGAAATGCTGCCAGGAATAGTCATCATCATCATCATCATCATCAGGCAGCGAATGAACGATTGAGCGAACGCAAGCGAACATGTGAGTCCGGCACAATAGTGTGGTTGTTGTTGCTGTTTTGGAACAGTGGAAAGGGCTGGCCGTTTTGCTGCTTTGCGCCTGCCGTGCATATGTTCACTTTGTACTTGACACTTTTGCCATGCACCGTTTTCATTGCCGTTGTAATCGTTTGCCAAAGTGTTGCTGTCGGCTTAATTTTTGTTGTTCTTGTTGTTGTTTGATTTGTTTTCTCTTTCGATTTCATTTCGTATTTTGGCTGCACAAATATTTGCTTTTAATAGTTGTGTGTTTGATTTGTTGTGTCGTTTCGTTTCGTACTTCTTTTGAAATGTAAATAGGATTTTCCGGCGCTTTTTGACAGTTGAGTAAATTCGTAGTTCCTTTTTTCTTACTCGCAATCAACGTTGTATGAAAATAATGACACTTGTTCGTTTGTGTATTTAAGACAGTTTAGCGCAGCGATTAGTTGTGCCAAGTCGCATATGTTGGCATTTTTTTTTTTTTTTGTTTTGCTTAATTTGCAATTTAATGAACAACGAATGCCACTGAAAATAGTCTGCGCCGAACAACTAAAATATAGTAGAATAAAAAAGAATATTATGCTTAATTTCAATTTTGTGCCGATAATCAGCCATGTTCGATCTTAATAAGGCCACAAAACGAGTGCCGTAACTGTGCGGTGACAAACAACACTGACATCTTTATGTGCGTCCACGCCTAATACAGATGTCGCATCACTGCACAGCGCAGAGCAGAGCAGCGCAGCCTAGACCACAAGGCTAAGGTAGGCAAAGCGAAGCGAGGACAGCAAAGGAACGACGCGACGAGGTGTGGCGGCGGCGGCTGAAGTTGAGTCGTAGCAACAAGTTGTGCACTCGTCTTGTCTTGCCCGCCTGCCTGCCTTAGCACCGCTCCGCTATACTCCTGCTTAGCGATAAGTTGTCTTATCTCGAAAATTGATCGTTTCAAAAACGTTGTTCCCTCATTCGCTCACTCGTTCGTTCCCTCACAACGTATGAGATGATATGATGATGTTGTGGTGGCATTTTCAGCTTGTCTGCTAAGCATTTTAATACAATATTTTATTTTGTTTATTGTCCATCAGTCAGCAAACGCTCCCTTGCCGCGCCATGCCGCCGCCCCTGACAGCCTTAGGCTGAGAATGAACTGGTTCGCTTTGTAACTTCAGCTCAACTCAGCTCACTTCGATACAAGCCAACAAAACACACTTCAAATCGGCTCAGCTCACTTCGATTTGCTGCAAGAAAGCTGCTGAGGCGCATCCGCATTCGTCGTTGCGTTACGTTTTATCTACAAAAGTGAGTAATTTAATATCAATTTTCATGACTTGAGCCACGCTCATGAAGACGACAGCAATTTCTTTAAAATGTCATGGCATATGTCATAGCACACGCATTGCGCCAAATCTTATCTTGAGCCTCTTTAGTGGGAATTACATGTTGAGCGCCTGACTTGATGGCCGGCCAAATCGGACATGAAACTGAAAGAAGCCCGAGAAGTCTTTGACTTTATGGCTTGCCATAATTCTGATTTATAAGCGCATGAAAGTAACTCGAAGCGGTTTTATTGGCTTGCGCAAAAAGCGACTACAAAGCAATGATATCAAATCTATGCTAATCACTTTTGTTTGCGAATTTTTTATGACACCAACAGAAGACTTTTGGGCGCGGTCAGTCTGTCTAACTAAAATACTAAATTGGCTTCATTGCTTTAGGCTTTGTTCAAGTTCAAGCCCAAAGAAAAAAATAGCAGTCTTAATGATATAATAAAAACAGATCGTTTGCGTTCGATTTGAGCTGCGCAGTCATTGAACATTTGTTGGCTTTTTGTTGCTCTTTTTTATGCTTGGTTATTACAGCTTGTTCTTGTTTTGTTTAAGCGTTCATAAAATTAGAATAACAAAAAATTTAATGTCAACTGTTTTGTACACATTTGTGGGTAAGCTGTGATTTGTGCGCTATACGACTTCAACGAAGCCTCGTTAAGCTGCAAGTGCCGCTTTGATAGTGTTGTGTGTCGCTGTAGCGCCTACAGTTGTCGAACAGACCGAAGTGAAATCGGTGAGTTTCATTTGAAAGCAAATTCTCAGCGCCAACAGGTGAGATGAACACATTTCCCACGTTACAAAACACTCTGAAGCGCGCTAACCCCAAACGACCCAACGTTTACTCAACTGAACTGAACCCAACGTGCGATCGAACGAATGAAGGTGAAGGTACGATCGATCTCAGACATATAACTGAGTTGGCCAATGATTTAATTTTTAATTTATTCAAAGAAATCGTTGCAACGCATCGCACCAACTTTAACTTCAACTAACAGAAGTAACCGAAAAAACAACAACAAAAACACAACACGAGCAGACGCTGAGGAAGGCAAAGCGTTTAACCGACGGACGGACAAAGCGGGCAACACCGCAGGGCTCAGGTTACATTCTTTTGTTGGAAATTTATGACAAAATCTTTGAGAAACCAACAAAATAAAATTGGAGATCTCTAGATCGAAATGCCAAGTGGAAACAGTGGAAAATGCATGCATGTTTAGCGGCATTTAATGGCTCATTTCGAATTGATTTCTTTTGCTTAGCATGAGCGCAGTTGCTGCAACAACAACAACAACAACAACAACAACAACAACAACAACAACAACAAGACATGAAGATTCTACCGCAACATTTCATTTTAATGCGCTTTGTGCATCGTCTTCTCCAGCACTTGCCCCTCCTCCCGCTTTGTCGACTCAATTGAGTGAAGTTGCGTCAAGTTGAGTTACGTTGCGTTGCCTTTTTTCATATGAAAAGCTGTTAAACTTGTTGAAATGCTTGTAAAATCGTTAAATTCACTGTGCGAAGCCCATAACGATGCCTTGGCGCTGATAATGATAGCGCAGCCAACGATAACAGAACATTTTGGCAGATTGCTTGCACGAATTGCTTTCCTCTCAGAATAAATAATAAACTTTCTAGTCCACATAACGTTTGCTATCTCTTTCTTGCACTAGACTTTCTTCCTGCCGTGAGCCCTTCATATTTAATCGATCACCAACCGAACACATACAACTTAATACAAAACCACAAACGACAACAACAACAACAACGACAACTCATCTGAATATTCATAAAGTCAGCTTTTATACAATAACATAATATTTTTTATTGGTAGCTGACGCCGACATAAAAATTCATAAGCGATTAAACATTTAAAAGCCAATTGGAAATTTTCATAAAAAACCAATTTAACTTTTTTTGTTCAAAAATTAATTTCACCAAACAAAAAGATTTAAAAACCTCCAACAACAACAACAAAAGACAAAGCAATTCCTTGCAAACCAACAACAACAACAACAAATATGAAATATGAAAATATATTTCAACGCTGAGGCTCAAACAGTGCCAATTAATCAAGATTTTTCTTTGCCTTTTTTTAATATATTTTCCGCTTCTTCGATTTCTTCTTCTTCAAGCTCTTCTTCTTATAACTGCAGCGACGACTGTGCCAACAACAGCGTTGACGTCGTTGTCGTTGAAGAAGAAGAGTGAAGAGTGCGGTGACGACGACGGCGGCGTCATTAACGGCGTCGCTTCATGATGACTCTATTATTGCCTAAGCGCGACTTGTGGCCTAGAAGAAGAAGCAGCAGTATTAGCAGCAACGACTACAAGCGATTTAGAAGCATTTAATATTTAACAACGACAAAAAAAAAAAAAAGGTCAAAAAAGAAAGGTAGAAAGAGTGAAGCGATAAATGCGCATAAGCGCGACATTTTAGTTTTTTGTCAACACGATTTATTTGCTCGACAAAAAGATACAAACCGAAAAGAGGGTAAAACCAAACATGAAGAAGAAGAAGAAGAGTTATTATAAGCCAACACATAATAGAAAAGCGAAGAAACAAAGGCGCGCAGCAGCTACGATTAGCTACCTGTGCGAACAACAACAACAACGTGGTGTATCTAGATACTTTTGCCGCCAATGATGCACTTGTTACAACATAAAACTGTCAACAACAAGTTGAACGCTAAAAGGAGTTGGGTTACACTCCTCGAAGTTGTTTTTTTTTCCAATTTTTTTTTTATCTATGCAACGGCATCGACAGCATTTGTGCGTATAAATTAACTTGTTACGCTCGTACGCAGTTCACTCATGCCATCTCTTTCGCACTCAGGCGCACTATTTATCTTTTGGCTTTGGTTTTGCTTTGCGTATGTGTGTTGTTTATTTGGTTGAGGTCATGGGAAACTCAGCTAAGGCGATGCTAATCTCAAAAGAAAATGTATCTTGTATCTTTTTGGCTATTCAATAATATCGCTTTGTATCTGCAACGTGTGCGTGTGTCGCTAACCTCAATGCACACACACACACAGAGAGAAATCTCATTGTGCGTGGCCAACTACACTTGACTGACATATACTTGTCATTGTGCATAGAGTAATTCATTGTGCGATAATTACCGGATTAAGGACACGTGCCTTCGCTAATGCTGCGCTTTGATGCCAAATGAATTTCCTTTTGCCGTCTGACTTTTTGTGGCCTGAGGCGTTCCTCCTCATCATCATCATTGTGCCATGCCAATCGCATGTTGCACTTTGCGTTTTAATGCTTGTCACATTATTCGCATTCGTTCGCTTGTTCATAATTCGCGTGTGACGCATCATGCAAACGCCTCACAACAACACCACCGCACCGCCTCACCAAAAACCAACGACCCAACATTGCTTTGCTTCATGCACACAAGAACACCTTTGCGTACGTTCGTCGGTTTCGTTTTAATCGGTACTGTTCCTTTGCCACGTTCCATGCGCCCTTTTGCACACGTGCTGTCTCACTCTCTAATTCGCATTTTGTATACATTCGTTGAAACGAAAAAGAAAAATTGTCGTTCACATTAAAAATCAATCAAACGAAATTAACAAGTCAACAATGCTTAGCGCCCCCGAAACGAAATGCGTCGAAACGAAACGAATCGAATCGTATTGAAAATGTAACGTTTCGCAGCTAAAATTACATTGTGTTGTTGTTGTTGTTGCTATTTAGCTACCTCAAGTGTGGGAAACGCTGTTTAATAATTATAATGAGAAGCTCGTTGACGTTCGAGTGGTGGTCAATGCGTCAATGAGTGACAACAACAACAACACGAATTAAGTGAAAAACGCTCAAGGCTTTGTTTGATTTGCTTACTGTTTTTTTTAAGGCTTTAATGTATTATTATTTTTTTTTGTGTATTAACTCGAGAAGGCATTAGACAACTCAAAGTGTATTTTTAATTATTCAACTTAACCTAAATCCGTAGTTTATCTTTAATAAACATAAAATTTTAACAAAAATTCCTTGCAACATAACTCATATGCAAACGCAACGGGCAATCACTACTTTTATAATGAAAAATCAACAACAGTGAAGCATAAAAAAGAGTGCCATATTAAAATAGTAGAAAAACGCGTATCTGCGCGCCATCAAATTCAATATGAAGCAATAAAAATTTAATTAGAATTTTGTGGAAAATTCGTTTTTAATTGATTTTCAATATAAGCAGTTGGACCAAAGAAGCAGACGAAGAACAAGAATTTCAATTTTATGCATTTTTAATGCAGCAGAAAATAAACGTAGAAGAAAAGTTGTTTTTAAGCATTAAAAAAAAACCAAAAAAAAAAAAACCAAAGAAATAAAAATTGTTGAAAAAATAACAAGCAATAAAAGCCAAAGTGTCAATAATTTTAATGTGCCACAACAAAGGCAATTATAAGCATAGCAGCAGCAACAACAATAACAACGACAACAACAACAGCAACAATGAAACAGAGCAGAGAGCAAACAACAACTGACGCCTCTATTTTCGACAATAAACCGACTTTTGTGGCACGTTTGAATTAATGAGTTTCATTGGCGCTACAAAATACGCCTACGCCACAAGCTCAAGTGCAAGCGAGACGGTCAGCGAGTGAGAGAGAGAGAGAGAGAGAAAGCGAGCGCTTCTATAGAAGTCAAAATTATTTGCATACATTTTTGGTTGTAAAACCGACAATTTTGATTGCAAAGTTTGTTACTTTACACTTACCACACATCTTCATCTACTCGTCTCACTCGCACACACACACATGTGCTACGCTTTTGTCTTTCGATTGAGTGTGCGTATAAATGCATTATCCAAAAATGTGCCGCAATGAAACTATTTGCCATACACGCAAAGTGCAACATTTGCTAACCGATTGCCATCGTGCCACCTTTGGGCAAACGATGCAACAACAACAACAACAGCAACAACAACAACGACAACATCATGGTAAATGCCACTGTGCGTACACAACTTGACCAATGCAGCTATGTGTGCATGCGTGTGTGTGTGTGTGTGTGCGTGTGTTTGTATATCATTACTTATCAGATACTTATTATGAACGTTATACGATAACGTATATTTCGTATTGTATATGGCAAATATGCAAATGAGATTGTTTGCTGTTGTTATTGTTGTAGTTGTCGTCATTGTTGTTGCTGTTGTTGTTGTTATTGGTATTATTGCTGTTTGGTGTCCGTGTCTGTGTCTGTTGATGTTGCCACTACTGTTTGCCATTGTTGCTGTTGTTGTTATTGTGGGCAGCAACGAAAACAACAGCAATGGCAGACACACACACACACACATATGTAAGTAGCAAACATGTGTTTATGATACGAAATCGATATAATTTAAACGACAATCATGATGTTGTTCATGATTATGTTGATGCGTATGAATGATGATTGTTAATCTTTCTCGTTCATTTATAGCAAACATTAATGAGCATTTAACATGTTTTTTTTATGCATTTTTATTATTTTAATTAAAACAAAAAATTTGCAGCAATGAGAAAAAAGAAACAAAAAAACGATACGCATTGAAAATGAGTTGGCGCCGCCGTCTGATGAGACGCGACAATGAAGTTGGCAGCGCTTGTAGGCATGCAACAATGGCAATGGAACAAAAGCCAACAACAACAACAACTCATTGACCAAAAGTCACCTTTGCTTTTTTGCATTGACTTTTGTCGCCTTTTCTTTAGCACAACATGCATATTGTTGTTGTTGTTGTTTATTTGTGGTTTAGTTTGGCACTCAACAAAAGTTCAACTTCCGTGCAAATAAAATTGTTTGCTCAAACACACACACACATTTGTATCACATAATCGTCGGCCTTTTTGTGGCTTTGTGCACATTTGTCATTGCATTGTCGGCGTCGCTGTCAACGTCTCTGCCGCTGCCGCTGTCGCCGCTTACACTTCTTTACGTGTGCGCGCACCAATAAGAAAATATACGCCTTTTTACTTTTGCCGACAACAAGTGCAATTCTCATACATTTCAACTCAGACGCTTCTCGTCTTTGCCTGCCTGCTTTCATTTCTCTTGTATGAGCGCACAATTGCAGATACAATTCGTACACGAAAACTAATTACAGATTCTAATCATGTAATATTTTATTTTTGCTGTTGCGCACCTTAGCACTACTGTGTGTGTGTGTGTATGTGTGTGTTTGTGTTTCATTTCGTTTCGTGCATGTTGGCCATCAATATTGGTAACATTTTGCATTTTTCTACTTCGCTTGACACTCGTGTGCCACCTGCGCGGCCCCCCTTGCCCGCTTGCCCACAACCTCGTGCTTGTGCTCGTGCTCATGGCATTGTAAGACGAAATATCTTTTCATCATCACTTCTTTTAACAATTCTTGTGTACATTTTGCGTGTTATTTGTGCTTTTTTTGTGGTGTAACGCGTATCTTATTATATATTTATTTATTTATGTTTGTTCATCCGTTGAACGTGTTTTTTTGTTTTCGCTTCTCTGCTTCTTCTTTAGTTTGTTACTTTTGCTGAGTTTAGGCAAAAGTTTTTTTTTACTACTTCTTCTTTTGCCGCCGCCTTAGTTGTGTTTTTCGTTTGAAAAATGTGTGCCGGAAACAGTTTCATTTGTTGCATACGAAAACAGTTAAACACGGAAGTGTGTTAAGGCATTCATCTTCATACATCTTCAGCAAACCTTTATGTAAGTCAAATGTTTTTTCTATTGCCAATGTTGGCGCAAAACATGACTGCTTTGAATTATTAAATTCAAATCTTCGACAATTAAAACGCATAACAAACGACATGTTGATAGCCCATGTTCAACATGCATGTTTAGTTGCACTTATTTAATGCCGCTTTATTATATGTAATTCATAGCTAAAATACATCATTTCAACCAACAATTTGCCGTCGCTAAACATGCACAAGGCACGTAAAGCAAAGCCGGCGCTAAAATCGCTTCCGTCCGTCTGTCCGACCGAGTGCCATAAATTCGACGTTATTGTTGGCCATTGGCCGCCAGTTTAGTTCGAGTGTAGTTTGTGAGAAATGAAAACAAGCACGAAATGTGCTCATACATCAAAAAAATACAAAATAAAAAAGAGGAAGAAAAAAGGTAAAACAGCTGTTTACGGCAGTCCTAACAAGCGAGCGACGCGTGAGCAAATGAGCAGGCGAGTGTTGCCAAAAGCAGCTGAAAATCGCACTTAATTCATGCTAAAAACGACACCCTGTATGACAGCGCACAGCATGCGTGCAACAACGACAACAACAAACACAATGACAAAATGCCAATAACAAAAACAAAGGCAAGAAAACTTGTCATGCACGAAGCGCCGCCCACAATATTGAGCAACAATGGTCGCGCGCATTTGAGTGAACGGCACATGTGTGCGAGCGAGCAGGCAAGCGTCAACAAGCGAACGAACGAACGAACGAGCGAACAAACGAGTGACGAGTGAGTGACTTCTCGCTGTTTGAGTGGAACATGTGCAGCGCCGACGCGAGCCGAGAAAACGAGAAACAAAACAAAAAAGACAAAAAAAAAAAAAGAAGAAGTGGAAAAGCAAAAAAGAAAAAAACAAACACCTACAAAACAAAACTTCGACATTACAGCATCGTTGTCGTTAGCCGAGTTGTTAACTTTGCTGGAAAACAAAATGGCAACCGAGCCAAGTTGCAAAAATAGTTGAAAAAAAAGAACAGCAACAACAACAACAGCAGCGACAGAGACAAGTGAAAGACACTCAAACTCAACTCAACTCGAAGTTGCACTCGTCAGTTTGTTTGACTTTTTTACATTTTGATTTTTTGAGGTACGAAAACTGCAAAACGAACATTTGGAATACGAACACGTAAAAGTACAACAACAACAAGCGCCACTTTACCGCAACAACAACAACAAGGAGTGCCGAGTGCCGCCAAATATTTATGCAAGTCAAGAAGTGAGCATTTATGAACTGTCAAACATTCTCAACGCAATTCCAATGATTTTGATACTTTAACATTTTGCTCGTCAAAATGGCTGAAGTGTTGCGCGTTTGTTGGTCTCTGTCGTTGGGCAAGGGGGCAATTGGGGGGGGCGGTGGTGTCTGATATGTGACATGAAGAGGAAGTAGTCGTTGAATGAAGTTGGTTGGGGCTTGTGGCTTTTGAGTTGCTGTTGTTGTTGTTGCAGTAGTCGTCAAGTTGTTGTGGCACCTACACAAACACACACACACACACACACACAGATACAGAGCTGTTGTAGGCGGCAGCATTGGCAACATTGGCAAATTGGCGGTGTTAGTTATGCAGTGTGTGTGTGTGTGTGTGTTTCTTGCCTCAAGCTGAGCTCATGTGTGATGCGGTCTAGCGGCAAATGTTGCTTTTGATCTATGCTGCTGCTGCTGCCGTTGTTGTTGTTGTTGTTAACTGACATGACATGACATGCTTT
This sequence comes from Phortica magna, assembly GCA_037044515.1. Lineage (NCBI taxonomy): Eukaryota > Metazoa > Arthropoda > Insecta > Diptera > Drosophilidae > Phortica > Phortica magna. The sequence continues at coordinate 344,613 of JBAMBP010000519.1, forward strand.
GCTCTGTTGTACGTTTCAATGATTGTTTCGCTCTCTTTGCTCTTTCATGACTTTACAGTGCTTAAACGCACACACACATACAAAACCATGTGTATATATGTTTGCTTGAGTGATTTGCTGTGTGTGACATAGTAAAGTGTCGTTTGTGCGGTTGCTTTAAGTCTTAAAGCAAATGTTGCTTTTGCATTAAAACGCAATTGAAATAATTCAAAAATAAATCGAACATTTTACACATTTTCCTTCTACAAATCAAAATACTTAACACTTCTTCTCTTTTACTACGCTCAATCATCAAAGTTTGCTTTGGCTTTCCGGGAAGTGCACGCAAAGTGTCATAAATCCTTCAACCATTTCATAGCTCAATGCTGATCATAAGCCATAAAAAGATACACAAGTTTCATTAGCGGCCGACAAGTGTACAAGCATCAAGTTCAAAGGTGAGAAATGCTGTGCAAACATGAACAACAATTGAAACCGAAATGTGAAGCGCCACAATGGCGTCAGAAGGCGTTAATTGCAAGGTGCGAAAGCGGCCACAGATACAAAAGTATCTGACGACGACAACATCAAAGCAAATGAAAAATATTAAACAATTAAAACATTTAACATCGTTTTTCACAAAGAAGAACAAGAAGAAGCGCAGCACAAAAAGGGTGAAAAATGCTATAATTCATTTAAAGCAATTCGTTGCAACTTTAAATCAAAGCGAGAACAAAAAATAACCGACATGAGCACAAAATGGCGCCATGGAAATTTCAATACAGTTGAATTTTGTATTTTTTTTTACGAGTTTTCGGTCAACGAGGACTGCTCGTGTATCCTTTTCATGATGTTTTTTTTTTATTGTTGTTAATAAAATGCCATTTCGCGTTGTAAAACAAAGAAGAAGAAGAAGCGGAGCGCAAAAAGCTTCAACTTCATTTGAATAAACAAAAGCAACAGAATCGAAACGAGGCATGAGTTGTAAATGGAGATGGAAGTGTGAAATGCACACACACACACACACACGCATACAAATACACACAGGATGTGACTGTGTAAAGCACCAATAATCCTTTTAATAAATATGATACCGCAAAGGACCAAAAAGCGTTGAGCGAACGAACGGAAAGCAAAATCATTTGCATTTTATGCAAATTTCGCACCGAATAAATGTTCATAGAGGTGGTGAGGGGAGGGAAGGGAGGCAGGCAGAAGAACAAGAGTAAGAGGCAGTGGCAAAAAGATGAGCAACGAACAGGACGAATGTACAAAGCTAAAATGCAAATGTCTGTTGAAAAAATGTATAGCAAAAAGTGTGTTCAGAAGAAGGAGTGAGGGAAAAGGGAGAGTGCGATAGAGGCAGCGACGACAAGTGCAAATAAAACCAAAAATTCAAATATGCAAAAATTCATATTTCTTTGCTTTGTTTTTTTTTTACATTTATTTTTTTTCTCTCCTTTTTTTTTTGTTTGCTTTGAGTACTTTTTTGTTTTTGTTTTACTTTTTGTATTTAACTTGAAGTTTTTGTTGTGCTCGTTGTTGTTGTTGGTGTCGTGTTGCTGGCACTGCTGCCATTTTCAGTGTTGTAAACGCCCAACAGAGAAGCGCGCCTCGACGCACTTTGCAAGCACTCATACACACACGCACACACACACACACACTCGTTTACATATGCCTGTGCATTTACATATGTTTTATACAAATACGCACATATTTACAATGGAATTGTTTGCATAAAATATTCATATGAAAAATATTTTTCAACTTCTTTCGTTTTTCGGCAAATATTTTAACAAAATTCCAATTTCAAATTCAAAAACTCAGAACTGATGTTGGCAAAACTTTTTTGGTCTAACAAATATTTTGCATGTACGTAAACCAAATAAAATTTATGTCAATGTGTGTGTGTGTTTGTGTGTTTTTCCCAGGCTTTGTTTGCTTGAAAGTATGGCAAACATGTAAAATTCTAAGCACATTTCACGTATTGGAAATCAAGACGAGTTACTTGAATTGATTTTCAATTGACGTGTTAAGCAAAGCAACAAGCGTTGATCTATGTAGCCTATGTCATGGCTTAACGCATGCAAACATACAGCAATTGCTTAAAATGTTTGTTGTATGTTTCACCGCGTAAGCTTATGACATACGGCACTCTCATATTGTAAACTTTGCTTTATTGCAATTCGTTTTTGATCGTCGACCGCTGCACTTGAGTTTTGTGCACTTGAGCTTTGTGTATGCGATTGCTAACAGTCAATCAACGTATATAAAATCATTACTCAATACTTCACATTCGTGTTGCGCATCAAAGACATGACGCCGACTGTTAATGTTTGCTCTTCTTCTTTTTAATTATTCGGCCTTAGAGATCAATTGTTAGTGCATGGAAACTAAGCAACAAACCATCACCTTCTCCACCACTAAGCACACCTGATATGCAATGCTCATGTGGTTGGTTTATTTGAACAAATGAAGTTATCTAAAATCAACGAAAAATGTCAAAACATCAAGCGCTAATCATTAACAAACAATTGCGGCAATTTGTAAAACACAACAACAAATAACAAACAACAACAACATCATCATTATTATTGTTATGTTGTTATTGAAAGTGTTATCCAAAAAATGATCAAAATTATGCATATTTATGAATATCAAAACAGACAACAACAAAAAAAAAAACAACAAATTGAAAATAAAGCAAAGTGCAAAGCATTCAAAAAGTGCAAATATGCATAAACTTTAAAGCCGTCGGTCACTACCACCAGCAACGACAACAACAACAACAACCATAATGTCCACCGGCAACCCTTCGCGCGCTGCCAACGTCGCTGCCGCTGTCGCTGTCGCCACCGCAAGTCAGTCGGGCATTAAATTCAATTTGTTAATTTACAAATCCGCAAAACTATTTAATTGTGACGCAACGGCATGAGGCATACAGCAAAGGGGTGGGGGGCAGGGCATGTGGTGTACAATGCGCTGGTGGACAACTAAACTGAAGCTTGATTACATGTTCGACTTATTACGTTTGATGTTTTGGGCTCATATTTCATGAACAACAACAACAACAACAAACACCCCCAACCCTTAGCCGGTTATACAATATGTACTTATATAATATATAATAATAATATATATACAATAAAATGTATAATTTTGATTTTTATAATATTTTATTACATCATTTTTATGTTCAACAACAACAACAACAATGAAATCAATTGAAATGTTGGCAAACATGTCAAAAAAATAAATTATACGCTATGTGTGACATGTGCTTTGCGCTCTCTGTGTATGTGTGTGTGTGTGTGTGTGTTTGTCAATCATTCCGGTTCCGGTTACGGCCCATTCTCTTATGCATACAAAACCGCAAAACCAAATTTTAATTTGTACGCTTGCTGCATTTGTTAGTTCAAGTGGTCGCCGCAGCCGTCCCCGCAGCCGCCGACATGCTCAACACCAAAATAAAACTAAATAAAAACGATTGAAATATATTTTTTGCGTACTCTTTTTTTTTGTTTTCACACACACACACACACTCACACACAGATACACCCCTTGTGGCTGCGCGAATTGAAACATATTTCAAAGAGGGATATATGAGTGTATGCCTCATGCCACAAAATGTGTGGCACGTTTGACGCGTGTAAGCATTTGTAAGCTGATTATAAATATGTTGCACAAAAGACGCGCACACACACAGGAAGTTTGAGGCTGTCCAACAGGCAGACCGACAGACAGACAGACATACGGATAGATGGTTGAATGGCAGGAAGGGCAGGCTTGGTAGGCTTGGCTTGGCTTTGGTTTGGTTTGGCATCAAAGGCTGCCACAAAGTTGGGTGTGGCAACATGTAGAAGCACAAAAATGCGCAAAGGGCCAACTTTTTAACGCTTATTTGTGCGGCATAATCAAATTATTGCCCTCAACGCCCTCACGCCCCTGCTCAAGTGCTATAAGTCAAGGGTCTTTAATGTACAATACTTCTTTTTGTTGTTGTCGTTGTTGTTGTTGTTGTTGTTGGTGTTTTCGATTCATTCAATTTCGTCTAAGAACTTTAACCAAATGTGCGTCAACTTTCCCATGCGCTCTTCGACACCTTTGCGCGCCAAGCTCACATCAATGATCATAAATCAACAGCAAATGAAATGAAAGACAAAACAAAACCAAACCAAACCAAAGGAAACACATTAAGAAGTTCCAAAAAAAGATACAAATACTAATACAAACATCTCTCAAAGCGCGCAGAAATCATAATAAAGAAATCAAAAGCAAACATTTGAGTTGATCGCTCAATCAAAATGATAAATGAAAATTAATATTTCTTAATAATGTTTACAAAGTGAGAATTACACGCGATGTGCGCGTCTCTTTCGACGAATGTAGCTCAGCTCCCATGTATGTATCGCTTGCGGCTAACAACTTTATCAGCGGGCAGCATGTTGTACGTTCAACGGCAGCCCATGGTTTGCGACGAGGTAAGAGGGGCGGTTGGCAGTTGCGCGGCGCTTCGGGTGTCATGTCGATGGCGACGCATTGTAGTCAAAAATGTGTGCAACGTTAAACACTTTTTTATTTCGTTTGTAATCTTATATAAATTATAATCAAATGTATGTTTGAGCAGACTTTCATATTTCGAACAAGCAACGATCAAAACTGACCGCAAACCGTGGCAAGAGATCATTTATAGGTTGTTTTATAGGCTTGTTAGGCAAACGCCCCATAAATGTTGCCAAACACTGGGAAAAATCTTAAGTTGTTTGCTGCTTTAAGTTGGATTTGAAGAAATGTTTGACTCTCTTCGCTTGAATTTTGAGCTGAACATAAAAATATACAGCAGAACTTCGAAAATTCAGGCAATGAGAGACCGGGCAGTGTCAGAACCAACAAGCCGTTGGACTACTGAATTTTTCATATTTTGCTTGAGAAATATAATAATATATAAATACAAAAAAAAAAAATATTTTTTTATTTATAAACAATACAATATTTAATTTAGTTTTAACCTTCAACTTTTTACACTTTATATATTCAACTGCTCGGATCTTCGAGTGCCTGGTTTATCGAACGACCTTATAATACGCCCAGTGTACTCAAATAGCCAAAAAAAAAAAAAAACAACAAAATACATTTCATATTTCATTTAGACATTTCTTGCTTTTGTTTTTATGGCTTTGTTTGCTTGTTTTATACCTTTTGTTTTTGTTTTTGTGGCAAGCAAAGAAAAATAAAACAACATTATTTAGTTTTTTCCTGTTTTTTTTTTTTGATAAGAAATATTGCAACATATCAATCATCATGTTAAGTGGCCAACCGAGCAAATACATCAAAACACAAGACCAAAAACAAATCAAAATGTAGCAAGAAGAAGAAGTAACAATTTCGGCGCAAAAACAACAACAACCAAATTGAAACTAAGCAAAGCAAAGGAGCCTCTTACAGTTGGTTGGCCTGCCTGCCTGTTTGTCCGTCCGTCCATTTATTTCTCTGTCTGTCCATCAGTAAACACACTCACACAGCATCAACATTCATCAAACATGAAATGAGAATAAAAGAAGAAACTCGAAAAGTTTCATGCGCGATTTTTATAGTTTACGGTTTGTTGAAGTCGTTACCCGCACACGCCCCGCTCTTAAACGCACACACACACACACACACACAGACCAGCGACCGACCGACCGCTCAGTCATTTCTGTATTTGCTTTAACGCCGTGGTTTTTGGCGGTTTTTGCGGTTTGCGCAACAGACAAGTAACCAAATCGAATGCGCATGAGTTATGTTAAGGGGTGAAGGCTGGTGGCGGGGTAAGAGTCAACATGGTTGTAGGCACTTTGAAAGATTAATTGACTTGCGGCCACACGCACATGTCAGAAAGTCAAAGTGTCTGCGTGCCACTTCTCACTTGCTCAGCTTATTGAGCGAAGAACACTCAGCCAGGGCCTACAACACTGAAACCAAATAAATACAACATATACGGTCTTAAATACGTCAATGTTGCTAAGTAGCGCTGCGCACATACGACAAATTAACGCACTGACACAATCATTAAATTTTAATACTAAGCTGGCGTATGTTGTGTTGTGCGGGAAGTAACATAGGTGTAACTAATATTGCCTAATTGACAACAACGCACAGACTTGAGTAAATTAAGCAAAAAGTGATAATCTTGCGAAATCAAAACAGTAGCAAAGGCAAAAAACATAAAAGAGACATAAAGAAAATATAAACAAGAAAAAAATTAAGGCGGAAGAGTTTAAATAAATTAGCAATTCAAGGAAAGTGTTGCGGCGTTCTCGACTTGCGCTTCAATGGGCACGAAGTTCGGCTAATCGTGGCACGTGCTTCGAAATCTATAATCATAGGGTTTGGCAGACAGTAGCAACAGCAGCAGCAACAACAACAACAACAAATAAGCCAACTTGAAACATGGCAGAGCACAAAAAAAAGGGTCGCTCGACTGCCCTCTTCATGTGTGTGTGTGTATGTTGTGTGCCTTGCATAAGAGCCGAGATAATCTATTCTTTTGCTGCTAATTTCATATATATAAAAAATAACAACAACAACAGTGCAGGCAAAAAAAAAGGACCAACGCTCTTGCTTTGCTCATACGAGCGTGTGCAAATGTGCTTTCATGCCACGACAGCCAAAAAATGATGCTCAAAGCCTTCACACACACACACACACACACAGATGTTGTTTGCCATAGCATTTGTTGTTGGCCTTTTGTTTGACTGGAAAAGTTTTTACAAAAGCGTAGAAAAGAATTTTTCGCACAAATTCGATTATGTGCTTGTTTTTCGCTTCTTCTTCTTCGTGGTCTTTTTTTGTGCTTTTTGTTCAATGTCAGCAGCCGGCGCGCCCCCGCGTTTGTGCTGCGCTGCTGTAGCAACTGTGCTTGCAGAAGGCGTGTCAGCAATCCGGCAGTCCAACAGGCCGTGAGTTACTCAGCAGGCGATTTTTTATTTCACTTATTATTACTTGTTTTCTTTTCTTCTCTTTCAGATTCAATTTGATTTTGATTTCTCAAAAGTTATGCCAAAATGCTAATTTTGTTAGCCACGAAAAACGCATATTTGCACATTTCACGCACGCACGCACGCCGTAAATTCAATTACATGCAAGTGAAAAGAAAAGAACACCAGCAAAAAAAAGGAAATGTTATGAAATATGTGCTTAAAGCGTTTAATTGCGCAGCTCACGCGCAAGCTGAAGCTCAGAAAAATAGTGCTCATTTCAATGCAAGGATATGCAAGCTGCAGGCAACAGAAACAGCAGCAGCAGCATCCTGTGGCAACCTTTGCACGTGCAAAGCACACGGCTGAAGACATAAGACACGCACGTCTGCCAACCGAAAGTGGGCGTGCATAATTTGTGTTAATTGAGTCAAGTCAAATGACGATGGCAATGTCAACGACTGAAGCGGTGCGGGGCGGGCGGCATTAAATATGAAAGCATATTTTCAAAGTTTTGTTTGTTTATATGTTTTGTAAGAAATCAACATAAAATAAAAAAACGAACGTTGACAAAAGTAACGTTTGTCAATTTGTTTTCATTAAAATAGTTGCGGCGCTCATTAACCCGCATATGATGTGCGTACTGCCTACTATAATGATCACTAAGACAATTTCACATAATTAAACAACAACCCTTTTAAAGTAATGGCCAAGGAATAAAAAATAAGTGTGTAATCTAACCAACAATTATTGCTGCAACAACATGAGCAGATACATATGTATGTACTAATGAAGTTATTAAGCGCGGCAATGAACGACAACTAATTGAAATTTAATGAAGTCAAGTGTTGTTGTTGTTGTTGTTGTTAACAACCTAACGGCTGCCAGAGCAACAACAAAAAAAAAAAAACTATAATTGTGATTGCGCCAACTTCATTAACTTCATTAAACCGAAAGTGCAACAGAGTGTGGCAAACAAAGTGCCGTTATTTTCGCTGCCGTAGCCTTAAAACTAATTTACCGCAAATAACAACAACAAAAAAATACAATATTATAATATAAGTCGAAATGAACTTATTTTAAATAACAAAACAAGTTCAAACAAGCGCTCAGCCGAGTGCAAAAATTTCAAGCAACTTTTGTAGGCTAATTTCATCATCAAATCATCAACAAAAAAAGCAGAAGAAGAAGAAGACGGAGAAAATATCTTTTGCCTTAAAAAAGTTGCGCATAAACTAATTTCAAAGAAGTACAAAGCAACTCTGTAAAAAAGATAGCAAAAATGATAGAAAAAAACATAAAAAATCTTTGTTCAAAAACTTGTTTCCTTTGCAGATTTTTGGTACTTTTTCTAGCTTGTATCTTTTATCTTATTTTTTGAAGTTTTTTTGTCATTTTTTTTGTCGTTTGCGCTTGGCACACTCAACAAGATTTTTGCTGAAAATCAGCACAGCAGAGCGCCAAGTAACACACAAAGATGATTATGCATATTTCCTGACGGCGCCACCCATTTTTCTACTGCAGTGATTTTGAGCGAAGATACTTTTGCCAACAACACACACACACACATCCGTTTGGCAAGTAACCAAGCAAAGGGAACGGGCAGAGGAAAGGCAAAAAGTGCCATACTAAAAGTACGGAAATCGTGCAAAAAACACAAAAATAAACTTTAAGCAAAAGAAAACTTTTTTTCCCAACAATTTTTTTTTTTTTTTTCATAAAAAATTTGTTGTTTTTTACTTTACTTTACTTTGCTTTGTGTCAAATTCATAAAACTTTCCACTTGATGTCCTTTTCAAAGTCTGCGCCAACAAAATGGCGCATTTTAAAATGCTTGACAAGCAGAAGCAGCAGAAGAAGGCGTAGAAGAAGTGGCAGCGGTAGGAAGTGTAAATAAAACCTATAAAAATGTATGCTTTGTATGAGAAAAAGGCGCAGCAGAAAAATACAACGAAACCAAAAAAAAAAAAAAAAGGAGGACAGACGAAACGAAAAATTGTTATAAAAGTTGAAGCGTTGAAAATTTCACAGTAAAGTGAAGAAATTTTTCTTTTATGAAAAGTTGTTGGCGCCAAACTTTTCTTTTCTTTTTGTTGTTTCTTTTTTTTTTTGCACAACTTGGCACGGCACGGCGCCATTTTGAGGGTAGCAAATGGTATTTGTGCACATTTGTATGTGTGTGTGTTGGTGTGTTGGACCGTTGGTGGAAGTTTTTCTGTGGGGATGCGCGCCAAGCGTTAAAATAAACAAAAATCAAAGTTGCAAATAAGTACAAGAAACTACAAAGTAAAGTTACAACATCAACAACAACAATGACAATGACAACGAGAAGGAAAACAAGGAAAAACGAGACAAAAAGAAATAAAAAGAATCAGGGTTGCTTTGCGTTGAGCTTGCGGGTGGCATAGCAGGTGTGTGAGTGTGAGAGAAGATTTTGCAATGAGTAACAGGAAGAAGAAGACTGCAAGATCGCATGGAGATCGTTGACAGCGCTGCTAATCGGCAGCGACACTTAAGACACGGAAGACCGGAAGACTGGCAAGCCGCTTAAGTTGCCGTGGCACACATACACACACACACACACACACACACACGCTAAGCGAAAAACGGGTACTGTTCAAGTGTTGGCCACTCGAGCGTATTTGAAATGAAGCAAGGAAACATGATAGAAGAGTACTCAAGCAAAAATAGAAGGACTGACAGACAGACAGACAGAGCAAAAGACAAACCTGCAGCCATGTAACAAGCGTTGACAAGTGTCGTGGCAGCGCAAAGCAAAGCATAACAACGATGATGAAGGAGACGTTGACGATGACGACGATGACAGGATACGCAAGGATATGACGCTGAATGTTGAAAACGCACCAACATGCTGATCACGTATATTTATTGTGCACATAATATGGGCGAGCATATAATACAAATGCCGATAGAGTGTGAGTGTGAGCGAGAGCCAGAGAAGGTGGGCGAAGGAGCGACGACACTTGCCTTGACTGAATGCCAGTTAAACTGACTGACTGCCTGACTGAATGAATGACTGAAAAGTTGAGTAGATTTGAACACAACGCCCGGGGAGTCTGTCCCTGTAGCTTTAATATAACACACTGGTGGGCGAAATGAGGGTTAAGGGGCAGGCTAACAGGCAAGCGTATGAAGGAGGGCGTCGCCTTTTGCTGTATGCCCGTGCGCAGCGCTGAGAAATAAAGTACGAACGTGCACTTCTGCATCAGTGGCCACGACAACGACGACGGCAGCAGCAGCAGCAGCATCAGGAGCAGGACCAAGAGCAAAGGACAACGAACAAAAGAAGGCGAAAAAGAAGAAGAAAAAAAAAAATTAAAGCAAAGAATTCGTAGTAAAATGCACAAAGCGACACAAATGCCTCCAAGTGGATTTTGCGCTTGTTCGCTCGCCAATACACAAATGGCAACTCTGGAGCAGAGAACAACGTTTTTTTTTTCTGCTTACTTTCTTTGGCATCTTTCATTCATTCTTTGCACACAAAATTAAATTATCGAATACACGATTTCGATTCCGCTTCGCATGTTTTGTTTCAACCTGCCGTTAGTGCAAGCAAGGGGGGGCACACAGCAGCGTGGCACAAAATGGAAATAAGAAAAACAAAGCAAAGAACACAAAAAATGAAGATGTAGAATAGTCAGTGGAGAACTTTCAGCATATCAGCATTTATTTGCCCTCCACAATAGCGCCAAGGGAAACGCCAACAATGTTGTTGTTGTTGTTGTAGCTGCTGGTGCCTCTGCTCCTGGCGCACTCAGTCATTCAAACATTTATTCATTGCTTCAGTCAGTTTGGCATTGCTGACGGAGCCAACGAACAACCGAATAAAAAAAAAAAACAGCAACGTTTGAGTGACGTTGAATATTTGCAAAGTATGCTGATTGAATTTTTTCCAGTTGACTAAATGATATCAAGGATATTTACAGTTGAAGGCAGGACGACAATGACGATGACGATTGTCAAGTGAATTTAAGGCTAGCACGCTCGCATCGAGAGCTTTAAACGCGCGCCAGCATAATTGCTATCAAAATTCCTATATTTGTATAAAATATCACAGAGAAACGCACACATATATTTACACATGTTCAAGAGACACACACACATACACAAACGCAGCAGCAAAACAAAAACAATACATTAACAATGAGCAGAAGGCAACGAAAACAATGCCAAAGACAGAGACGCCATCTAGCGTCAGTTGGCTGCACAGAAGGCGCGTGTAGCCTTCCTCGGTCGACTGTGATTGTGACACCACCAACTCAGGCTCACTTGATGAAGATGTTAACATTGCCGATTAAACGCACCCTTGAACATTGAGTTAGCACACAAACACACACACATACACATGCTAATGCTTTATAGAGCAAAGCACAAACCATATAAATCTCAAGGGTGTATTCAATTGTGTCAATTTAACGCCTTTTATAGACACGAGTTGCCACTGCTACTGCCACTGCCACTGCCGCCGCACCCGTTGTCCAACGACATGAGCCTTTTCTCAAAGCCACCCCCGCAAGCCAAAAATACAAGTCAATCATGCAATAACCAGGCAAAGCAGAGCATATTCAATATGCCAAGCGTTTGTTGCACGCGCGCAGCGCATTGCGCGGGGGGAATATTAATTATTTTGTAACAGTATGTGTGCCGTGTATGTGTTGTTTGTTTGTGTATCAATAGACAAGCTGTCAACTTCTAAGCAACAAATGCAATGCAATCGAATGAATCGAAACGTATGAACATTTAGTACCGTGTGTTTTAATACTCTACTGCCTCTGAGTATGTGTCTATGTGTATGTGTGCGTGGGTGTGTGTCTGCATAAAAGGTTAATTATGCATTTGATGTAATGTCTGTGTGTGTCTATGCAACTAGATTGTTAGTTAGTTGACTTACCGATTGCAGTTTTGCAACTGCCAATCGTTTATTATTAAAACGCATAGTCTGTCAACGTTGACTAACTGCCAATTGCATGAACTCTGACATGAAACACAACGCCAATGCTGGCGATGATGAACATTGACGCTGTTCATTATTATCATTGCTGATTGATGTGTTTGTGCAGATGATGAATAGTATTTGCTGTAAGTGATAGGTTTGCGACGACAACAAGTTTGCTGAAGCGTACAACTTTAGTTAAAAGCGCTTGGCAAAGTCTATAGTAGAGCCAACTATTAGCGCAGCGTTGCATTCTGCTACATTTTCAAAGACTAATATTAGGCTGTCCAATGTTACATAGCGCTTACACAACACATATGACGCTAAATTGTTTTATATCAAACTGATCGTTGCATGGGAACGATGGAATGTGAAGAGCCAAAGTGTCAACAGTGCAATTATGATTCTGTTTGTCGTTTATTTTAGAAAGCAACTCTGTTAGAACAATTTCAATAAATTTTTCATGCTTTCACGATGTGAAGCCAATTGACAGCATGATTTAGCGCGGCAATGCAATGCGCCGAGCGCCATTTAAACAACTGTCAAATGTTGGCAAACAAATTGTCCAAATAAAGCGTAACAGATTATTTATGACTTCGATTATTTCGAGATTATTTTTTACTTACAACGATTCAATAGTAACAGAAACAGAAAAAAAAAGGCAAACAAGTAAAGAAGCCCGCAAGTCAGACAAGTGAACGCGAACGACTTTGAATTGTTCAAAAGAGCAAAGCAACAAAAACAAAAAGATAATAGTAAAATGAGATTTGATGAGGCGCGGGGGCGGTGGCGGCCTGGCAGCGGCAACAAGTATGAAATGTGTCAGTCGATATTAATGGCCGCAAGGCGCGCTAGCGAAATGTCATGCGCTGAAATGCTTGTTAACCACAAGCGCGCCGGCCGGACGTGTGTCTCTACCTTGCCGGATTGCCAAGAGGCGCGTGCGGTGTGCCTGGTGAAAATCGTTTACGCCAAGACGCCAATTCTGGGTTGGTAGCGAAACAGACGCGTTTTTCTCTTTCTTACTTAATCAAAGCGCAGCAACTCCTCTCAAACTGTCCGTGGCAAATTGGAACTCCCTCGGCCGACGCCATCATCGTCGGCGCAATAACGCCGCACATTTGTAATTTTGCTTCTGTTTCAGCAGTTTATTTTGCAATTTAAGAACGAAGCCCACTTTTTTGTAGTTGTTGTCTTACAAGTTACTTTAAAGCAATCAATTTGTAAACTTTATATGCCAAACGGCGACAACAAAGACGGCGGACAACGGCAATGGCGGTGGCAGCGACGGCGGCAGTGGCAGCGACGTCGGTAGCAGCAACACTTGAAATTATGTGTGGAAGCAACTGAGAAAAACCAATCAAATGTAAAAATACTTTAAATTGCAAAAAAGAAGGCTTTGTGCGAAAATATTGAAACAACCGAAAGAGGGCGCTGCATGTTGCCTGCATGTTTGCATGCCGATGACGATGACGACAACGACAACGTGAAAGACGAGCATGATGTTTCAATAAGTTTTTGTTTGCAGCTTGCAGAAAATGCAATAAATTATCAAAGTATGAAGTTGTTGGTGACGCCTGCTTACATGCAACACAAAATGTTGCAACACTCGCTGTTGTTGCAGTTGATGATCGCACGGCTCGGCATGATTATCACGCCGCCTGACGCGCTTGGCTTTTTGTGTGTGCAAACAAATGGAAAACATTTTTAATTGACTTTGGATTTGTTGGACGGCAACTTCATTTCGCCAGCACGATGGTTATTGCGTTTTTTTGCCTTCAACAACGGCAGCAGTTGCACTTTTATGGCCTTTCAATAATAAATAAAAACTTCACTTTGGCCAATGCAGCGCTGCACAGAGACGAGCAGCAGCAGCAGCAGCAGCAGCAGCAGCTTAAAAGTTAATAAAACACGCCCAATGATAACAAGCCGAGAGAAGTCAATCGAAGTAGCGTTCCGAGCACTCGAATTGAACGCATATATTGCCCCAGAGGTCTCTATCATCTTCGTCATCATCATCATCAACAACAACAACCACAACATCGTCATCATTATTACCTTCAGCAACACACAAGTCAGCGCGCAGTCATGATACTCTGTGTTGCTGTTGTGCTTGCCATTGTTGTTGTTATTGCAACTAAACCATGCAACAAGCAACAACAAACCGTCTAAGCCTGAACGGCTATGTGCATGTGTCTGTACCTTGGCTCCTCTTTCAAATGTGCTAAAGGCGAATTTGTTGCAAAAACGATCATAACTTGTAGAAAAACAATCAATTAGGCATCTCAAGTAGCTGCTGCTGCCGCCTGCCGCACCCCCGCCTCACGCCCAGAAAACGCCTGAGTGCACCTTTGGCCGCATTTTTATGACTTGACTTTTGTGAGTTGAGCGTAATTTATTTTACATTTTTATAGTTTGAGTGTAAATTGACTTTTGAAAATGTTGGAGCAAATAAAGAAATAACACAAGCTAGGCAGCTAAGTTGGCCTTTAATGACGGCGCGAGAATTGTGCAAAAACACAAAAGAAGCTTTTTTTAATTACTTCATTTAGCTCAGTGAATTGTAGCAAAGTGAGGCTGCTGAGGGCGCCAAAAGACATTAAAAGCGTACACGCTTCAATCACAAGCACAACACTGTGGCAACACTGGCATGACGTCAGTGCTACTAAAGCTTTTGCAAAGCTTCGAAGACGGCAAGCATGTAATCACGCTAAAATCGCAAAGCAAAACAGAAACACGAAAAATAACAGAAATAAAAAAAGCAAGAAGGACGATGAAATGAAAGGAAAGGAAAGGAGAGCTTTACGCAAGCGTCGAATTTCAGCGGAAAATCGTTGACAAAACCGCAACGCTACACACACACACGACGTTGTTGCGACACTGGAGCAACGGTAAGCGGGTTTGGCGGGCAGAGCGCACTTGCCTCATTCAGTAAAGCTTTGCGAACGCAACGTTGAAAGCAAAAGTTTCGACAAATTAAAGTGACAGAAACACTTCGAAGCAAACTTTGCGTGGGTGTCGCCAACAAAAAAAAAACCCCGAAAAATCGAATTTTCTTTAATGTGAAAACAAAAGCGAAAAGTAACAAAAGGCAGCAAACAATTATCGATTAAACAAATTTTAAGAAGTTTTTGCATCAAATATTTGTATAAAATGCAATTGCCGCTGTTGACCGTGGGCAGCTACTGGCGCCGCTTCGTGGACGCCATGTTGGCGCCACTCTCACCGAAGAATCTCCGGCTGTCGGCCATACTGATTGGCATCTATCAATTGGTAAGTGACTTGTTTGTCTTTTCGATTAGATTGACAAATACTTACGTAAAATGAAGCCATGACCTGCCAACCCGCGCCGTACACACTCATGCTGTTTTATTACAACTTTTTTATAGCTCATTGCGCACGTATTCCTCTTCCTGGTGCTGCTCGGACTTGCACATGCCGAGCAGATGAAGGCCACACTGGCCATGGACATTGAGGATCAAAAGTTTAATGGCTTCTATGACATGACACCGCTGCATAATCACATGCGGCTACGCACCGCCTCCGAATTGGCGACTGTGACCGAAACGTTGCTCTACTTGGCCACCGTGATTGCTTCGATCTATTTGCTGAGCACCATTTCGTTGTTCATTGGCATTTATAAGAATCGCTATGAGTTTGTGCTGCCTTGGCTAATCGTCGAGTTCATATTCATTATAGCCATGGCACTCTTGGTGCTTTGGCTCGGCAATCTGAAGTTTACTGAACTATTAGGCGGTCGTACATTCTTTCGTAAGTTGAGGCTCTATCCTGCACTGTTCTAACACATGATGTTTAATATATACTAACGCATTATTACAGTTACTATTTGCTTTACGATGCTCGTATTCGATGCTCTCAAGTGGTATGTCATACATTCGTTCTATCAAAATGTACGCACAATGAACAAACTACGCGAGATTGCCACTGTTGCTATACCATGTCCGGCGCCGGGTGCTGTAAGTTTTATGAACATTTCAACAATTTGAAGAACTTTCTAACTTTTCATGCATACAGATACCTTTTCATTTCCGGCGCGAGAACATGTACCTTGGCAGTAATGGCTACAAGCATATCCTGACGGAATCGCCCGATGGCGCATATTGAACAAAACAGCCGACATTTATTCGAATTATTTTTGGCGTCTCCGTCATACTTCCAGCACTTTTTTATTTATTCGCAATTTTGGCAATTAAACGACACAGAACGGCTTCGTTTCTTTTGTGCAACAATTCATTTTAAATGATCTCTTAAAAACAATATATATATTTGTAGATTACGTTAAGGCCTACAAGAACCCTCAGTGCGCTTCGATCCTGTTTTAATTGAAAATTTTTGGAACGTGTGTGATATTTTTGAAAGAATCAACGGCCGCTTAAACGTATAACAATAAGCGAAATGCTTTATCTTGCAATACAAAATAAATTATAACAATGAAATAATATATATATATAGATGAAAACAAGTACATATATGTAAAGAAATAAGTATTACTTGAATTTTAATTAAATTGGAACCCGTACTCTAGTAATATTGTTATGTATTCTCAGTGCAAAAAGAAAAACAAAAGATTAATAAAGTTTTAGCAGCTAAACTCGACATTTGTTGCATTTCTCACTAATAATTTTGCCAAAAATATTAAAAAAGAAGTTACGCGCGAGGTTCCACCGAGATTTGAACTCGGATCGCTGGATTCAGAGTCCAGAGTGCTAACCATTACACCATGGAACCAGTTTATCACCATGCGACAAATAAGAGTTTTCACACACTGAAGGTCGTAATGCGCATGTTAAAAATAAACTTGGCGCCAAATATTATCGAATGATGCCAACTCAATCAAAGCTCACAAATTATTTTGAAGGACTCATGCATACCAATATGGAAAGTAAACATAAGCCAGGTCACACAATCAACGACCTCTATTTGATTTGAATTATATACTTTTTATTTAATTTTACGCCAATGGTCAATGTTAGTCATCGATTGTATTATACAACTCAAGCAATAGTTCAATTTTTTCTCGTCATTTGAAAATGTTCTTGTTCCTTAATGGCTCAGCGACCAAGCAGTGGCCAACGTGAAAAATGTTTAAATAAAAAGCAGACAAAAAACAATAATTTAATCTTTTTATTAAACACAAAGCATGCTTAACAATTTAACCTTTTGACTATTTGTTTTGAAGATATTGTTCCTTAAATTATAAAATATACTTAACCAATTCGATTACGACGTCTATTTGCTGTAGGCGCTTTAGTTGTTGTTGTAGTTGTCGTAGTATTAGTATCCAAACTGTTCATCACCATATCATTCAACATCTCCGCCAACGTTACGTTTCGACCTTCAGGCTTGTTATCCACAGGTATGCTTATCTGAAACTGCAACAGCACAACCAGATATGTCACCATAGTCGTTAAAAGACCTTTGAATAAGTTTCGATTAACATCGAAAAAACCGCCACAATTGATGTTTGAAGGACTCATCTCCGTTGCACGCATGAACATGTTAATCTCCGTTTGGGCATCAGAGTTCATCCAGTTCAATTCCACTGTGAGCAGCTTCTTTTGGAAATTCGTACGCACATTAAAGGATGCATAATGTGCCTGATCACAAATATAGAAAAGCAAACAAATATTCCATAATGCGGTTATAGTCAGCCCAATATCCTTGATGCCAAAACCTTCTGACAGTTGCGACAAAAGTCCATAAATTGATAGTGTGATGATGAAAAACAAATAAAGACTCATGAAAACGAAGGTATAACAGCTTGCGTTGCCGGTATCACGTGTCAGCTTGCTGAGTCGCAGCCACAGTGCACGATAGTCTGCGACCATTGCGGCTGGGCCGACGTTACGTAACGCCTTCTGAAAACGATCCGCCAGCAAGTTGGCAGTTCGGCTTAGGGCCTCACATATAAGAAACCACCAAGCGCCAAGCATTGCAGTCAAGTTGTCCAATATACAGTAAGGTACTACTTGCGTCATATCCAAATCAGACATAGTATAGTGCGTAATGACGACGGAGAGCACAGACATAATGGGCAATACGATTGCAATTGTTGATGCCTTCTGACGCAAGTCTAGTGGAACAGTTTGTCCACAAATCTGATAGTAAAGTACCTCAAATTCATCCCAGTCGTTGAAGACCCGAGTGATCTTCTTAGTTTCCATCCAAAGTATGGGTATAGAAATGATTGGTAGTATGTTCACCAAGAATAAATAAGCGATCACAGCCTCCTCAAAAGGGCCTGTTAATGAACGCACTGCCTGAATGCGCTCATTTGCTACATATCCAACATAAATCTACAAAACATAGACATAGAATTCAACTTCAAAAGGATATCCATAAAAATACTTACTGCAAGCAAAATGAAGAACACTAGCGAGTACCCAAATGAAAGCGATTTCGCGACAAACTTGGAGCGACCTGGGCCATACCTCACCATTGGTAACACGCCAATCCCACGCAGAAACCAATTGACGGGAGATATTACCCGGTAAAAAACGCTCTATGAAAGGAAGTTACTGTCATCATAGGATCAAACCAGTTAATACCAGCTACTTACTGGTGCAAAATCATTGTTGAAAGAGCCAATTGTTCCTGTAGAGGCGCGACTGTGCCGCTTCCTGGCTGTCTGAGTAACATCAAAGCGGTCAGCAAACCCAACAGAATATTTTCGCATAGTGGTCACATAACCCGTACCTATATGAACTGGTTTGACATTGAGAAAAACCGTGTCTGGTTTTTTACGACGATAATAATTGTCCATATTCACGCACTGAATGACAAAATCCGAATGTGCCTGTCTGCGGCCTTGCTCACGAAGAAAACTTGACTATGTTAAACATTCATGGTGTTTGCTTTAGACTTGTTATTTGCTGAAAAAACAAAAGGAGGAGGGTCATAAGTTTTCAAAGTCCTAAAGTAACTTCCTGTTGAATCGTGTTTGTTTTTTGCATGAATTAACCGTGACCCCATTCATCGTTGCCGTTATATTTTAATTTTTAATAAGCTCTATTCAAGTGTTGAAAAAGGAATAAAATCGAGATTACCAGCACTGTATAGGTCATCGTTGGGCAGCCTGCACGAGCAAATAAATACAAATTTCATAATCGTAGAAAACAGATTTCCTATTTTGTTAAACAATGATGGAACTATTACATGATTTTAACTTAGCTCTATTTGATTTGATGGAAGAAGCACATCATAAATGATCTCGCTCTGGCAGCACACTTCCGAGACGACCTACGCAGAGATTTTGTAAATTCGAAGTAATCTCTCCTTTTGGTTATCTCCATAGACATTTCACTTGAAAAAATATTCGGTATGTACGTTGAAACTATTAGTAGTTTGCTTACTTTCCTCCTTTTTGTTCATACAAATTAAAATAATTATTACCAAATTATTTTTTGGGGCACCAATGCAACCATGATTTAGTGCTGCCACTATACAATTCATCAATCTGAATATTGCATACTCTTATGTTACTTGGACCTACACATCACATAACACAATGTAGTACATTCTTGGTAAATTAGTCTGAACAATAATTTGTTTTAAGTGAAGTGTATTTAAATATAACATAGGAGTACGCAGTGCTGAGAACTATAAAAATGAAGGCATAAGTTGGCAGCACTGCTCGAATCAAATTGCTCATCTCTATCCAGAACTTTTGTTCAATTTACTTTGTGAAATTTCTGGAAAATAAGCAATATCTGATCACAATGGTGGACTACAGTAAATGGAAAAACATTGAAGTAAGTAGGAAAGCAATTGAACTAAAGTAAATAAGCCGTTGAGGCTTGGCTATACAGACCCTCCCGGCGGGCAATAGCATTATCGACAAAGGTTGTACATAATTTTACGGTTTTCAGATTTCCGACGATGAAGATGATACACATCCCAACATCGATACTCCTTCACTCTTTAGATGGCGTCACCAAGCACGCGTGGACCGTATGGCTGAGATGGAAAAGGAGAAGGAAGATTTGAAACGTGTCCGGGAAAGTAATCAGGCACGCCTTATTGATATCAAAGAACGTATAAGCAAAAAAGACGGGGACGAAAAAGAATTGAAAGTGAGTCACATTAGAAGGTTCATAAACACACAAAGCTAATCTTATAAATTTACAGACTCAATTGGAAAAACTGGAATCAGAAAAAAAAGAACTTGATAGGCATGGGGAGGAGCTGGTGAAAAAGGAAAGGAAGGCGCCTTGGAACGTGGACACCATTAGCAAACCTGGTTTTGAAAAGACGGTCATTAATACAAAGCCAGCACGGAAAGTGGAAGAGAACCTGTCCGAGGAAGAGCGTGAGCAGCGAATGAAGGACTTTGTTAAGAAAAACGAAAAGTTATGTAAAGAATATGGCATGATGCGTAAGTACGACGATTCCAAGCGCTTCCTACAACAGCACCCTGACTTAGTGGGTGAAGAAACTGCCAATTATTTGGTTATTTGGTCCATTAAACTTGAAATGGATGAGAAACATGAGCTGATGTCGCACGTAGCGCACCAGTGTATCTGTATGCAGTACATATTAGAGTTGGCCAAACAGCTTGACTGTGATCCCCGTTCCTGTGTTGGTTCATTCTTTTCAAAAATACAAAATTGTGTACCGGAGTATCGTTCGCAATTTGAAAGTGAAATCGAGGCGTTTAAAGGACGCATTAAGAAACGTGCTCAGGAAAAATACGAAGAAGCATTAGCGGAAGCCGAAGAGGAGGAACGAAAGGCAAGAATTGGACCTGGTGGTCTAGATCCCGCTGAAGTGTTCGATACATTGCCAGATGTACGTATTAAGTCTTAATTTGTATTATTAACTAAACCAATGAATATTTCAGGAGTTAAAATCTTGCTTCGAGTCTCGAGACATAGAACTACTTCAAAAAACAATTGCTGCCATGCCCGTCGATGTGGCTAAGTATCATATGAAACGCTGTGTTGACTCAGGTCTTTGGGTGCCTAATGCTGGTGACGCTACACTAGAGGGTGACGATGATGTTGCTGGCGGCGGTGATGATAAGGTCGATAAGGACAAAACAGATGAAGCGAAAAGTGCCACTCAACCAAAAAGTGATGAACAAAAAAAAGAAGAGCCGATTTACAGCGGTGTCTGTTCTGATGATCTTGATTGATTACATCTTCTCTTATGACATAAGTTAGAATCTACAGCAAAACTAATTATACTGATTATATTTCATTATAAGTTCAATTTCATGACAGAGTTAATCTTAATTGCATTTTTTGATCAATCCAATCGTTCGCCTCATAAATTTTGTCGCTCTGTAAATATGACTTGTGTTACACACCAAATTGTCAGTTGAACTAAACAAGCGGAATTAAATTAAAAAAAATAATACAAATCAAAGCTGTCATACAATTTTATTTCATCGTACCAAATATTATTAAAGTTGAGAATATTTGGCTTTAGTTATAAAATATATATTTTCTATTCAAATTTCTTTTGGACCATGAATCGCATGGAATTGGATTATTATGCCGTTCTCGATGTGCCGCGTTTGGCTACTAAAGAGGAAATAACACTTGCTTATCGTAAATTAGCAGTACGTTTATGTCCTCATCGCGATAAAAAGCATAAAATGGACTTTGTGCCGCTAGCACAAGAAGGTCATCTAACACACATGTCACCAATAGGCGAATTTAAGCAATGGGAGTACATTAACATGGCCTTTGACGTGCTGGGTAACGACATGTACCGAGCGATCTATGATCGCTTTGGCGAGGCGGGTCTCTTTCAGGGCATGATGCTACCAAATGGCTACTTTCCGCCATATCAGTATGATGGCGATCACATGAGGGTCTACAACAGCGTCTTTGCAACGTTTTCGCCTTACGCAAATGTTATCGATGCCATTACAAATCCTCCGGCGCTGTACGCTAGCCGAGAGCATGGCATTGGCGTACGCATCAAAGATCCTCCAATTGAAAAAATTATTTACCTCTCGCTGCATGAGGTGCGTTTCGGTTGCGTCAAGTTAATGCATGTTTGGCGGCAAGAGTTCACCGACACTAAAGAGACTCGTACCGAGAAACGGTGAGCAATGAGTTAATGCAAGATAAGCATTATCCATATCACGACTGTTTTTCACAACAGCAAAAAGACTCTCAAGTTGACGATCGCGCCTGGGACGACCGCTGGTACTCGCTACTGTTTTAAGGAGGAGGGCGACCGATATCCCACACGTATACCAGCTGACATTGTGTTTATAGCGGCTGATAAACCGCACGAAACATTTGAGCGCCGAAATTTGCATGATTTGGTCTACAAACATTCAATTGATATACCCATGGCATTGACTGGCTTTACTTTCTTTATCAATACGTTGGATAAACGAAAGCTAAAAATAGTTATCAGTGACGTGGTGAAGCCTGGTTTTATTAAAGTACTACCAAGGGAAGGCTTACCAAAATGTCAGGATGTGGACCCAGTTATGAAATTGAAGCACCCGAATAAACATGTAGATGACTTTGGTGACATGTTTGTGGAGTTTGAAAGTTAGTGCATGTTCACAATATTTTCAGCAGTTATAATTTTTTTTGGTCAGTCATATTTCCAGATTATTTGACGGCCGAAATGAAGCAGATGACCCGAGAATTCTTTCACTCCTTAAAGGAGAAAGAAAGAGAAGTCGAACGACTCATGGCTCGTTAAACCAAATTTAATTTTCGTTTCAATGTACATTTTCATAGCTAGTGTAATGTTGCATGAAAAGTATACATTCAAAATACATTTTTATAATTTTCTTTTCGCGAATACTTTCAAAAATAACAGTCATTTGAAATTCTAGCTGAGACCCACTGTAGGTCTTTTCACATTTCAGTGCTTAAAATGGCATAAAAAATTAGGTAACGTTTTGGTCATTTAATTCAGATAGTCAATTGCCATCTCTATATTGAAAGTGCCATATCTAAGTGTATTTACACTTCGTGCCAAATATTGAAATAGCCATACTGCACATACAATTGCAGCGAACATTTGGCTTACCCGTACTTTCTTTTTCTTTTAGAAATATATTCCAGCAGCTAATTCCGACAGATCAACTGGATCCTGAAGATCCTTTCTCGTGTATAGTTAATGATCAAAAAGTGCTTTAAAAGAGACAAGTCCACAAAATTCAAAAAGTAAACCAAAAAAAAATATATAAAAATCACTGGTCGTGAAATATCGCTAATGTTCATCAATAAATAATTTTCTTGAAAACAATCAAAAAACAATTAATGAAAAACGCTGCAGATTTTATTACTGCCGCTAGTCTGTTGCAATTATCGTGATGCATTTGTTTGCGGATGCTAGCAGAACACGTAATCACAAGTAAAATTAAAAAAAAAACAGGTGTCGAACTGCATTTAATTCAATTAACGTTATCCGCCCCTTTGTGCACTTTTCCTATATAAACCAAACCAAATTGTTGAGTTAATTTTTATAATAACACGCTTGAGTGCATTTTGCATTGACACACCCAAGCCCACCGTGAAAATCAGAGAAAATGCACCTGAGTGCGGACATTTCAAGTGCCTTGCAGCAAATCGAAGCTGTCAAGAAAGGCGTTGATGAGTCGGACGATCCCAAATTACAAATGCAGACAGCGGAGAGTTTAAAAACAATTCTGGATATGTTGCAAGACCCGGTTTTCCGGACGATAGTGCATGTACAAGATTCGCTATCGGAGCTTAATGCCCAATTAGCGCAACATCCGTCTATGCTGCCAAATGATTTTGATATTGATGTTGCTGGTAATCTGGTGCTAAGCGTTGGCGGCGGTGACGTTGTATATGATTACGACGAGCGACTTTCAACCGCGCCACACTCGCCGAGATCGCAGGAGGGCAGCCCAGACAAGGCTGTAAACGAAGAGCAGCCCCGTCCACAGAGTCAAAATTCAAAAACACCAACAGGAGCGGACCTTTATGCTGCCGACTACGCTCAAATACAAGCTATTGAGCTCGTTAATGACGGAACGGGACTGGGCTTTGGCATAATTGGAGCTCGAAGCTCAGGGGTCATTGTAAAGACAATACTGCCAGGAGGTGTTGCTGACCGAGACGGTCGACTTCGTTCCGGCGACCATATACTGCAAATTGGCGACGTAAACCTACACGATATGGTCTCAGAGCAAGTGGCAGCGGTCTTGAGACAATCGGGAACGCATGTGCGCTTAGTAGTAGCACGCCCTATCGAACAGGCAACACCACCGCCAGCTTATTCCCTTGAAGCGGGAAGCGCAGTTGTGCCAACACGTGTTCTAATTGATCCGGCTGAATTGGAGCGTTATCTTATATCCACTGGTTATCCGGAAATCTTTGGAGAGAGCTCAACAGCGTCTACACCCCAAACAACAACTGAAGATGAACGATTTGTATATCGCGGAGAAACATCGTTGCTAATTGATCAAAGCATTGACTTGGACGAATTATTAGCTTTGCCAGAAACCGAAAAACTTCAAGTGGAATTGACTAAGGATGCAAATGGCCTGGGCATAACCATTGCTGGCTATGTATGCGAAAAGGAGGAGCTTTCGGGTATCTTTGTGAAGAGTGTCTCGCCGGGGTCTGCAGCTGATATGAGTGGCCGTATACGTGTCAATGATCGGATAATCGAGGTAGATGGCCAATCATTACAAGGATTTTCTAATCACCAAGCAGTTGAGCTATTGAAAAAATCAGGACAAGTGGTAAACTTGCGTTTAGAACGTTATTTAAGAGGGCCCAAGTACGAACAGCTACAACAAGCAATCGCTGCAAACGATAAACTGCCATCCAGTATGCCTTCGACGCCGTCACGTGCTGCCATGCCGCCACCCCTAACAGCGCAAACAGTGCAAACACCTTCACAACGCAGCAACGTTGCTAAGGTTTTGCCAATGGACGATGAGTTAGTAGCTGTTCCAGAGATGTTTACATCGGCGACAACAACTATCACAGATACGACGCTAAGCAGCTTTGGTTCTGGTAAAAAACTTGTCTCGGTTCGTGATTCCATCGATGGCACGTCAAAGATTATATCAACGGAATTATCACTTGGTGTCTTAGGTAAATCTGATAGCGAACGAACCGAAAGTGAGGTCAGTACAATTTACTAAACACATCCTATCATTATTAAGACAGTTTTTCCAACCGCAGGAACCGTTACATGCCAAGAACGCAAACTTGATTGCCCGTCACAAATATTACACTGAACCAGAACTAACACAAGAGATTGAGCAAGAAATCATGCGCAAATGGAAGAAAGTTGTTGGCAATGATGTCGAAGTCATTGTGGCGCAGATTAAAAAGTTTGCAGTTGGCGGCTTAGGAATATCGCTTGAAGGCACAGTCGACGTAGAGGGTGGTCGAGAGGTGCGACCCCATCACTACATACGGTCGATACTGTCCGATGGCCCAGTAGGCGTCAATGGTGTATTACGTTCTGGCGATGAGTTGCTTGAAGTTAATGGTGAACGATTGCTTGGCATGAATCACCTCGAGGTAGTGGCTATACTTAAGGAGCTGCCGTTAGATGTGCGAATGGTCTGTGGACGTGGGAAAAATGCATTAATGCCGTTTTCAGATGACACGTTAAAGAAACTAAGCAGTAATTTCGAGAATCTTTTGCCGGCATCGGATCGTCTAGTAAAAGCCAAATCCGATGGCAGCCTTGCCACAGCCGGATCGGTTTCTGATGGTGATGCAACTGCAACGTTCAATAAGCTGAAGTCTCGTTCTTTGGAACCATTGACTGGCTTGGCTATGTGGTCATCCGAACCTCAAATTATCGAATTGCTTAAGGGTGACCGAGGTTTAGGGTTCTCCATACTCGACTATCAGGATCCTCTAGATCCAAATGATACACTCATCGTTATACGTTCACTTGTGCCGGGCGGCGTGGCCCAGTTAGATGGCCGACTAATACCAGGGGACCGTTTGCTTTTTGTCAATTCGATTAACTTGGAAAATGCTTCGTTGGATCAAGCAGTGCAAGCATTGAAGGGAGCACCCAAGGGCGTCGTACGTATCGGTGTTGCTAAACCACTACCCATGACCGATAACTCGTTAAAGCCGTGCAATGCAAATGGGGAAGGTGATGACAGGATGCAAGATGCTATGCCGCAACAGCTTATGGACAGTGTACCAAAAGGAAATGAACCTGACTTGATTCCAGACTGGCGAAAATAAAAAGAATCTCCAGTATTGAAACGAAGGTAGAATATACCTTATTTTTAGAATTAGTTGAATTTGTTACTGTTTGGCAGAGCATTCCATTTTGCAATATTATCGTTTAGTTTTAGTTAAAATATTTACTTATTTTATTACCACATGTTTATGTACTTAATTATTATATATATAAATTATTTCATTTATTTATACAAAATATACAATCCAATGTGTCAATCGCATTTATTGCACACGATTAAGCTGTCGTTCAATTTTGAGATGCGTCCGTCGTGACAACACACGGTCCCGAGCATAAGAGATCAAATAACTGAGTATTCCCACCACTAGGCAAATCGCTTCAAATTTAAGGAAATTGCGTTGATCGATTAATGCCACTCGATCACAGCTTTTGGTCACTATTTCGCCGCTCTTGCAGCGCAGCAACTCTTTGAAATGTGTGTGTATGCATACGCCCAAGCTCCGGCTGACACTATCGTCATCGCTGCATGGGTGACACTCCTGTATGATCGTATACTTTTCTCTTTTCCAACATGTTGAATTATTTTCAATGATGAACTGCTGCTGTCGGCTGTGTCGCGATGTCTCGCCACTGGCTGCTGCGTATCGTGATTCTATGATTAATACAACAATCGTTATGGCGGTTAGCACCCCAAGGCCAAGCACCATGTGTTGTTTCTGGCAGTTTTCGAGCATTTTGTTCGTTAATTGTATTAAGTTAAAATAACAAAAAATTTTACTAAGTTCGCTAAACAGCTGATGTCGATTGTTTATAAGCGCAAGTGTTGAGTCATTACGTTGGAATATAGCACTGCATTTTTAGTGCTAAAAAATATGATTTAAAAATGCATTAGAGGGGAGATCCATTATTTTCTTTAAAGTATCTCTTTTGCTTTGATTGAGTTTTGATGGTATGATTTTGGATCTCTGCCCTAATTATGGTTTTACTTTAACCAATTTTTTTTTTAATAAACCGTCGGAAACTAAGTTGTAACTTAACATTTGAATTTTTTTTTAAATAGCTAATAAATATAACACCTTCAGCTATAAATACTTTCTCATTCAATCATCGACTTAAGTTAGTTTCCACATTACTTAAATGCTTTCGAGGTACCTACCATTCCACCACGATGTTAGCAGATCATTTCCAATTGGGTTGCAAATAGCTGCTCTCGAGTCCAAGGTCCAAACGCTCTGGTGCCTTCATTTTCAATTGAGATTTGCCGTTTGTTTTAAAAAGCTTCAAAACGCCGAAGAGTGCACAACGCGACCTAAATAATTTGCTAACAAAAATTGTAGAAGAAAATATTTTTTTATTTTTAATTACATAAAGTTGTTAATTTATTTTTAATATTTTGCTAATAAACATGGCGTTCTTAAATAAGGTAAGTGATAGTTTATTCGGAACAAGAATTTAGTTGTCATCATGAGAGAAAGTAAATTAAAAGCGTTGTCGGGTTAGATAGACTATAAACTCGTGACGTCAGCAAACGATGGCCGATATGTTGATCTTCACAAACACAACAAAGAAAAACTCGGCAACAATCTAATGAATGTTGTTTACCTCTTCTATCTTTTCGTTGATCTGTACTTTGCCCCCAGTCAACTTAAAATCAAAGTCTAGCATTACGTTCGTGGAGGCGTAAGGGCAGTGATTATTAATGCTATTATTAACATGCATAATAAAATAATCACTTTGGTATTGAATTGACCTACATACATACAAACAAACAAAGTCTGATTAGAAATCACCTCAATTACTTACAGCTCGCATCTGCCTCTGTGCGTCAATTGGCCGCACGTACTTACGCCGGTATCACTCATGTCTCACCCACTGGCACCTCATTTGGCCTAACTGAGGAACAAAAAGAATTCCAGGAGGTTGCGCGAAAATTTACTCGTGAAGAGATCATACCAGTAGCGCCCAAGTACGATAAGACCGGCGAATATCCATGGGATATTGTTAAGAAGGCATGGGAGCTTGGTCTTATGAATAATCATGTTCCACAAGAATTTGGTGGTTTGGGCTTGGACGTTTTCACAACCTGCGTTATAGCCGAAGAAATGGCCTATGGCTGCACGGGCATTATGACTGCTCTGGAAGCAAGTTCTTTGGGTGTAAGTTGTTTGGTGAATTCGAATTTTTAAATTTTTTGACAATGTTGTCTATCATATTTTTAGCAAACACCCATTATATTGTCGGCTAATACAGAACAAAAGAAGAAATACCTTGGTCGCCTGCTAGAAGAACCAATTGTTGCCGCATACTGTGTCACCGAACCTGGCGCGGGCTCCGATGTTGCTGGCATTAAGACACGTGCCGAGAAAAAAGGTGACGAGTACGTACTTAACGGTCAGAAGATGTGGATCACCAATGGTGGTGTTGCCAACTGGTACTTCGTTCTAGCGCGCACTAACCCAGATCCAAAATGCCCGCCCAGCAAAGCTTTTACCGGCTTCATTGTAGAACGTGATACGCCCGGTCTGACTCCTGGTCGCAAAGAACAAAATATGGGCCAACGCGCATCCGATACGCGTGGCATCACATTTGAAGATGTTCGCGTACCAAAAGAAAATGTATTAATCGGCGAGGGCGCTGGCTTCAAAATTGCCATGGGTACATTTGACAAAACGCGTCCACCTGTTGCTGCTGGCGCAGTTGGTTTAGCGCAACGTTGCATGGATGAGGCTTTGAAGTATGCATTGGAACGAAAGACGTTCGGTGTGCCAATTGCGTACCACCAGGCTGTTCAATTCATGTTGGCTGATATGGCTATTGGCGTAGAGACATCTCGTTTAGCGTATCGTCTGTCTGCATGGGAAATCGATCAGGGACGCCGTAACAGCTACTACGCGTCTATTGCAAAATGTCATGCTGCTGATGTGGCAAACAAAATTGCTTCCGACGCTGTTCAGATCTTTGGCGGCAATGGTTTCAACAGCGACTACCCTGTTGAGAAGCTTATGCGCGATGCCAAGATTTATCAGATCTACGAGGGTACCTCTCAAATTCAAAGGCTCATTATCTCACGAAACATGTTCGAAGCGGCGAAGCAGTCATCTAGCTAAGCCAGTTCAACTCATAGGTATAAGTAATAAGAGTGCTGTATTTTTTACGAAGTCATTATAAGTACAATCGTAATAGGGTAAAAACGAATAAAAAATTTTGTAAATTTATATTACCAGTGATAATTTTGATTAGATTGTTTTGTCATTTTGTGTCGCACAACTAGATAGGCCGATATCTAAGAAAGATCCCCGCTAAATGAAACTTAGTAGTTGTGTTTAAACAAATCGTCTATTTTGATAAAAGAATATAACAAACACACTTATGATATATACACATCCTTATCAAATACATATAACGATACTTGTCGACCACATTCATAAACTTTCGCTTTCTCTTCCCAGCGTGTTTGCCAAAGAGCGCGTAAAGCCTCTAACTCACTGCAATCTTCGGAGATGGTGAGTGTTAACAAATTTGGCAGTTGTTTGTTTTGCTTCATTTTCTCCAAGCTTACATTGTCTACAAGATGTGTGCAATTTGTTGCAATCAATTTACGAAGATGTGGCACTTCATTGATTATGAAACCCAAACTTGAGGAGCTCAAA
Source organism: Phortica magna (assembly GCA_037044515.1). Classification (NCBI taxonomy): domain Eukaryota; kingdom Metazoa; phylum Arthropoda; class Insecta; order Diptera; family Drosophilidae; genus Phortica; species Phortica magna. Next base: position 374,303 of record JBAMBP010000519.1, read on the forward strand.
TTGTCATTGCCACTAATGTTTAATAGCTGCAAATCGTTCGCTTTACTAAAACACTGCAGCAAGCTGTACATGTGAGCATCGCGTAGTCCGCAGCCACAAAGATCGATGCGTTTAAATTTCTCGCAAGTGCCACTCTCAAAGAACGAAACGAGTTGCTCCCCGTATGCGAAACTTTTACGCTCATCGAGTAACGCCGGCAGTTTCATGTAGTTCAAATTAATATGCTGCAAACGACAACTGTTCAATTTGCTCAACAAGTGACGCATTGATTCCTCAGACAACTGGTTAAAGCCGATGTCAAAGTCAGTCAGTTGATAATAAGCCAAATCAAATTCGTATAAATTTGTCAAATCACATTGCGCAATGTGCAGTGTACGAAGCGCTTTGCCCTGCGCGCTATTACAATATTTATCGAGTATGCGTACAGCGTTGTTACCTAAAGGATTTGCGCTCAGTTTCAGTTCTTCAAGCTCTTTCATTTTTTCAATACCAGCGCAACAAAGTAATGCCTCTAAGCCTTCGCTGGTTATGAAATTGCAATTAAGATTTAAAGTTTTCAAATGCTGTAAAGTAGGGAGCGATTTGGCTAGCTGACGACAACCTTCATTTTGTATAAAATTATTGGATAAATCCAGCACACTCAATGATGTCTGATGTAGCAACGCTTTAAATATTGGTTCCACTTCTAAAGGTTGCAGCCAAAAGTCAACCAAGTTGACTTCTTTCGAACTCTGCGCGCGCTCCATGACCTCTTTAATACTCGGATTGACATCTGTTAAAATTGACAATTATGTTAACTAAAAACTTAAAAAAAAAAAAACAAATAAAAAAAAAAAAATACCTTTATTTAATTGATGACACATTTCCTCATAGCGCTGTACAAGCGGAGGTATCTTCCACTCCATCACTGTAGCTAATATCATGGCTTGTTCGACAGCAACGCTAACCGAATCGTTTTCTTCGTAGGCAAAACCGTCTGCAGTCTTGAGCCTTAGTACTGGTTTCAGTCCTATTAGACTAAAAATCAACGATTAAATGAAGTGTCAATGATGATTAAAAAGTGGTTAGATTACTTGTAGTATCGCCGTCCTGTTTCCTCTGCCAGCCAACGTATGTTAATGTCATTCAGTTTTTTCCGTTCCACGGGTACCAAGAGTAACTCATCTTGCACTTTCACTTTAAAGGAGATTGTCGTTGACACTATTTGTGTAGCTTGTACTTTTATAGGCGAAGATTTCGTAGGCGAAATAACCAGTTGTATAGCAGTCGTTGTGGAATCGGGTTCAGTTGTACGAAGACTTAACATTGAACTGGCATCAGCAGAGTCTTCGCTGCTACCAATAGGACTTTCGCTGCGAAAACGACAGAATCCGCTATCAAGTAGCGAGGCTTGAAATTTCGTTTTGCTACTACGGTTACTTGTGGAAGCTGATCCCGCAGCATGCTGAGAACCCCCACAATTACTGCTCATGCTTGAGGTACGTGATAGACTCAGCTTGCGCGCCTGTTTTTGTCGCTGTTGTGCTGTTGAGTTCGTTGCCGCATCCAAAAGCACCTGAAGCGCATCAGTCTCAGTTGCTGGATTTGTGTCCAAGTCCCAAGCATCCTGTGAGTATGCTGAATCATTCATATTTTCTTTGGCGTTTATGCTTAACCGCGATGCAGTCGTTGTTGTTGACGTTAAAGGAGCATGTGTTGGCAAAGGTGAGTTATACCGTCGCTTTTTACGCTCTGGCCCAACGTCATCTACTAACCAGCTGTCTGCATCCACTTCATCCTCTTGAAGAAAAGCATTTCGTTTTTTATTGGAATGACTTGATGAGCTGCCACACGCCGAATAGTCATAATCATCGTCATAGGCAGAAGTTGCTCGATTTGGATGTTTTAGTTGCGCCATTACATTTCGATACTCTTTGCTGACACTTTGCTGTCGCTGTATTGGTTTATTAGTGTCCTTTAGTACCTTATTACCACTACTTCCCGAAAGGTTATGTGCACTACGCCGTCTAGGCTGCAGCTCTTCTGATTCCTCATCTGTAGTGCAACCAGAATTTGTACTATTCTCTATGTCTGGGATCACATTTGCGTTTGTTAGCGGTTGTGCATTCTTTGTTGCACTGCATATTCCAACTTTGGACAGTGTTTTCAGTAACGTTGCCCGAACCTGTTCATAATGTGCCTGTTCACCTTCAGTCAGCGTTGCCGAAACACGCCACTTATCCAAGCCACTCACACAAGTTTCGCCGTAATCAGTTTTTACAGTCGAATCTGCGCCACGCTCCAATAAAAGCTCAACGACGTCTAAGTAGCCATTTGAGCAAGCGTCATAGAGTGGCGTAATTCCATCACAGCTTGTGCCACCTTTGTCGTTAATGGCAGCAGATGCACCTTTGTCTAGCAACAACTCAACTATATCGCGAAAGCCATGATTAGAAGCTTCATGCAATGGCAACCAACCAGCGTGATCACGCACATTAACCGTGTGACCTTGTTCGATGAGTCGACGCACTAGCTCAAGGTTACCAGAAATGCAAGCCTGATGCAATTGTGTTTCACCTTTGTTGTTGCGCTTGAGCGTTATGGAACGGGTTCCACGAGTTGCTCGATGCGGTCGGGGCTTGTCAGTTTCATCCAAGTCACTTGTATCCGAATCTGTTAAATCATCCAAGCAAACATCGTCGCCCAAATCAGGCGTGTTCTGCTGCAATGCTGGTGAATCGGCATCATTATCGCTATCGTCTTCTTCATTTTCATCCAAAATCAATCCTTTGCTCTTTGCCTCTTCGTCCAGTTCAGATGCCATAACATCCATGCCATGTTTCAATTGTAACTTCTTTAATCGAACCAAAGCTATTTTCTCTAACTTAATTTGCTGATCGCCTGCTTTAGCTGCCAGAACGCGCGCCTTTTGATAGATATCTTGTACTGTCCAGAAAGGTTGTGCTTGCAATTCACAAATCTCCGCAATGCTGCACAACGTTGTAAATGCCTCTGCTGGTACATCTTTATTGAGTTCGAACTCTTTCCACAGATACTCTAAGGCTTTATCGTATTGCTTGTTATCTTTATAGGTCTGATAAAGACTTACATAAATTGGTACAAGACTTTTGTCGTTGTCTTGATTCTGCTGCGCACAGAATAACATTTGTAGATAATACTCAATGGCCTTCTCATAGTTAATTAGGTGACAGCAGCCGTCACCCAATTTCTCATACAAAACTTTACGCTTGGCGTAATCAACCGAACTTGTAGTTACTAGTTCGTCTAGCGTTTGGCAAATTTTGACAACTATGCGCAACGTGCGCTCAATAGTATTGCGGTCATTTTCATCGGGCGTATTCTTTTTGTAGGCCTTCGTAAGAATTTGCTTAACACTCGCAAAGTCGCCCACCTTTATAAGTATTTCGGATTTTGTTATAAGCGTTTCACATATCTTCTTTACTTTGTTTGGCAATCGTTTTGCGGCTTCCAGTGCCAAATTGCAATATCGCAAAGCAGTGGTTGAATCATTCTTTTTGTAATTGTAGAGCAAACTCATCGAAATGTAACATAAGTGGGTCAACTCAAACAATTCGTGTGTTTTGCATATTTTAATTGCTTTGTCAATATATGCAATGGACTCTTCGAACTGTTCCATATGCTCTTTAACTACGCCAATATTTAGGTAACAACGAGCTTGCATATCCAATTGCTCCAGTTTAGATATCTGACCTGAAAGCCTAAAAAATGAAGTTAACACATTATCATTTTAATTCAGCCAAGCTTACTCTTTGATCAGCAATAAACTTCGGAGAAAACTTTTTTCAGCATGTTTCAACTGCTCCATCGCTCCTGAGGCTGAAGTTTCCGATAAACTCTGACCATGCAATAAATGTACGCGCCCCAATGTGGCATATGCCCGTTGTTCCTCTACCTTATTTTGCAATTTCTTTGCGATTTCTAAAAGAATTTCATTTAAATTTTATTAATCGTATATGGAATGATGTAGATCATGTCATGTCACTTACTCAGGTAGTTATTAATATGCACCTTAGCGCTGTCAAATTCACAGAGCAGCATGAACATCTCACCCACCATGCGCTCAGCCTTGCCCATCTCCAGTTGCTTGTTCAGTTTCGTATACAACTGTGCAGCCTGTTGATACTCTTTAACTGCTTCATTATATTTCCCCTGTTCGTTGTAGAAATCTCCCAAGCTATTGCAGCTAACAGCCAACTGCTCCCGATTTCCATCGCTTCTGGCTTTCTCTTTGCGTTTGATGTAACCTAACGAAAATGTTGCTAAATTAGCGAATTTTCTTTCATTTAAGAATCGAACACAACTTACGCTTCTCATCCATTGCTGGAAACTGAGTGTGAAGATCGGTGATCGCAATTAATAAATAAACCGAAAAGTAACACCAGTTTCGCAATTGTAAACAAATTCCCGCCAACCTGTGTTTACAAAAAGCACTACTTTGTTTATTAATTTAACATCACTGTTTATATTTTATTATCTTTCACAGCACTACTTCCATCGCCGGCGAAATTATTTTTTCACACGCTTCAAAACTGGTTAGATTTTTCGTTGAATAATTACGGTAAGTTGCAATTACAAAATTCGCTGAAATACGAATAAGAAAGTGCACTACCAATATTTTATTACATTTTGACCATATTTGGTTTTTAAAGTGAGAAAAAAAGCATTTGAAAGGCTTGGAAAAAAGAGGTCGTTCTATCGATTAAAATTACAAAAAGAGTGGGGGGAAATGAGACGTTTGCTCCTTTAATGGTACACAGCGCTGAACTTTTTTTCTGTTTTGTTTTTTTTTTGCAGTTAGTCGGCTTTGTGTTTTAAAAATATATTAGAAGGCCAAAAGAACGTGCACCGGGAATCCGGTTAAGTGACTTTTTACAGCGCGAAACAAATTGCGAAAGGTTTGGAAAATTTTTTTTTTCTGTTTCCGATTGACTCGACAATTTCATTATTGATTTTTTATAGTACATATAGAAATGGCTAGCAACAATTACGCCGGGTTTAGCTACGGCGGTACTCAGTACAACACCGGTCAGGTTTCGTATCCCGCTGTTACCAACGCAACCTATGCGAATGCAGCTGCCTATCAGACAGCTGCGGTCGCTGCTGGGCAGGGTGGTTACGCAGCTGCGGGTGCTGCTGGTCCCGGCGGCTACGGTGGTTATGGTGACTATAGAGGCGCCATGCAATCGTACGACGCCAGCAAGACTTTTTACCAGCAAGCACCGACCAGCTACAACACGGGTCCAGCAGCGCCTGTAGGTAAGGCACACTATTCTGCGCCTCCAGTAAAAAATCCGAATCCAGTTGTAGCAAAAGGTATGGGCAAAGATAAACCAAATGGCACACCCAAAGGAAATGCTACATCAGCACCAACTACAGCTTCCTCAGGATACACTAATTATGATGCTGCTCTCTATACAGCGGCGAGTATGTATGTTGCCCAACAACATGGTACAGGACCTGCAGGTAAGCCAAATGGTGCTCCCAACACTTGGTATCCACGTAGAGGGGGTGCTCAACCCGCAGCAATGCGCGGTGGTCGACCGAAAGCGCCACCACGACCACAGCAGCTACATTATTGCGAAGTTTGCAAAATTTCTTGTGCTGGACCGCAGACTTATCGAGAGCATTTGGAAGGCCAAAAGCACAAGAAGCGTGAAGCTTCGCTTAAAATGCAGGCAAGTGCACAATCGACGTCTCAGAATCGTGGCAACAACTATCATTGCGAACTCTGTGATGTCACTTGTACTGGCACCGATGCCTATGCAGCTCACGTGCGTGGTGCAAAACATCAAAAGGTCGTGAAGTTACACCAGAAATTGGGTAAACCTATACCCTCAGAGGAGCCGAAAAAAATGAGTAAGATAAATTTTGTGCCAGCAACCGGCACACCTGGAGCAGTCACAACGGCGAAAAGTGATGACGATGCTGCGGAAAACGAAAACTCTGTCGACAATGGGGACGGTAAGATTGATTTTGTTTGTTCCTGATCCAAGCCATCTCTAACAGAATTCCTTTTTAGATAATCAAGATGATTCTTCTGAAAACACTGACAACATCAAACCCGTTGGAGGAGAATATATTGAAGAAGTGAAAGATGACGAAGGCAAGATTCTCAGTTTTAATTGTAAGTTGTGTGATTGCAAATTCAACGATCCAAATGCCAAGGAGATGCATATGAAGGGACGCCGCCATCGTTTGCAGTACAAACGTAAAGTACAGCCAGATTTGGTAGTCGACTTTAAGCCAACACCGCGTCAACGTCGACTCGCTGAAGCACGCGCTCAACGTGCGCTAATGCAATCACATCGTGGCGATGATCACGAAGGCGGCGCTTACTGGGATGAACGCAATCGTAATCAGTACAATGAAGAATACGATTATGGAAACTGGATGGGTCGCTTTAATGGTATGCATTAAAATAATCATACATAAAGAAGAGGCAAGAGTAACGCTGTTTTTGTCTCTGATAGGACGTAATTTTGGGGGTCGCATGGGAAACGGCCCACCACCACACTACGGTATGATGCCTGGTAATGTTCGCCGACCAGAGAGTACAGACGATCGACACGCAATCTCGCGTCATGCAGAAATCTATCCCAAAGAGGAGGAACTTCAAACTATACAACGCATCGTCTCACATACCGAGCGTGGGCTTAAATTAGTGTCTGATGCATTTGCTGAAAATCCTAATGAGAGTGGAGCAGTCAATAAGAAAGAAAAACCTGACAGTGCCCAAGAAAAAGACGGACGTGACAATCAAATGCTATCATTCCAAAAAGAGGCTGATTCTGGTGGCAATGTTTTACGCATTCTGAAAGGTGTTATGCGTGTAGGTTTCTTGGCAAAGGGACTACTGCTTCACGGCGACAGGGCTGTCGAGCTGGTTGTACTGTGCGCTGAAAAACCAACTGTTGGCCTGTTGAAGCGTGTTGCCGATGTGCTGCCAGATAAGCTGAAAGAAGTTGCGGGTAAGTCTCAAAGGACTTTAATACAATTCTGTGTATGTTGTGCTTAAAAAATGATTACGTCTTTTTGGTGTCTGTTTGTGTGTGTGAATCGTTCAAAACGATCAACTTTTTCCACAGAAATAGCTTGCGTAATTATTTCAAGAAAAAAATGAAAAAAAAGAACATTATCATTGAAAAGTCTACACTCGCCAACGCTTGCACAGCACTTGGTCAAATTCGCATTACTGTGAACTTTACCAACGTCGAATACTTACACAAAAATCGAACGCTATAAAAAAAGAAGTAAAAAAAACATTTCGTTAACAACAAGAATATTAAGTTAAATAGAATCCGGGCAATTTGTATGGAAAAAGTGTTCACATAAAAAATATATATATATATAAAATGGCTGCTGTGGTGGAATAGACGCCCGCCCGAATGCTCCACTATCAGCAGGACAAAAACGAAATAACGGATTTTAGCCACAATAAAACGTCTTTGCTGTTTTCAGCTTTTCTCTCAACAGGATAATAGAAGCGTGTCTCACACTCTCACGCATTCACTCACTGAGTCAAACAATCAGTAACCTCAGTTAACCTTCCTCTCTCTGCACTCTGCACAAACCTTGGGCTCACTTTGCTGGAGAAACGAAATGGATCGACGAAATGGTAACAGAAAGCGGAGAATCAAGTAAACCGCATTAAGAAAGCGAGTTTGATGTCAGTTATAAGAACGTCCAAGATCGATAAATATAAAAAGAGCCCAAAGGAATATATTTATACAAAGTTTTCCGTCCTCATAATGACATTACATTCACGACAAATTACCTACAGAATAAACTTTACTGGACCGAAGTGAACCGAACTGAACATAACAAACTTTGTGTAAATAAAATCCTTTGCGAGCGTTCGCGGTTTAACCCAACTCTCATAGAATTTGATCCACACACAGAGCAAAGCGCGTATCTATTTACATATATATTTATCTGCATTTGTATATCTGAAAATCGATTTATCAAGTCTTTTTTTTTCGAGCAACGTTTTGACGAAATTTAGCTGAAAGCCGTTTTGTGTGTATCAAGCTTTATCAATAATACACAAAAGTTGTGACCGAAAATTCGTTGAATGGCATGAAATGATTAATGGCGACAGCTCCCATCGCAGTTTTGCAGTTGATACTGAGTAGGAGGCCTCATTTATCCAAATAATGATAATAATGAGATTTTTTTGTATAAAACGCCCCACTCATTTTTTGGTCAAGAATTTCGGTCGAAGTTTTGTTGTTTTCTTTCTACCAACTATGTATTTTTATAACTAATGTTTCGTCGTAAGTGGAATTGCAAGTGAGCCAACCAACCACCTTATGGTAAACCTGAAGTGAAGGTATTTTCTCTTTCGCAAACTCTGCAATTCCGTTTACTGGATTTGAATCCCAGCAAACATTTTCCGGAGGACTTTAAGATTTTGATGAGCACTTATTCTGGTTACATACATATATATTCATATATATATATATACAAATGATGAAAAGGATTTGATGGAAAAATTTTTTTGTAGTTATTTAAGCCCGTTAATATTGTTTGCTGGGAAGATGTTCTCAAAGCTTGTTAGAGAAACAAACATTTTCATATAATAATATTTTAATTTTATTTTTTATTTTCACTCGTATATTCTAAAGTTGAATCCAATGTTTGTCTCTTTATATAGAATGAACGTGTGCATGGTGTTTCTAGTGGCGGCAAGTCATGCAATTCGAACCGAAACTAATTTCTGCGGTTCGAATAGTCTGCTGCATTAGAATGTCATGGCCCATGACTTATATTATTATGTGGATAGATGACTTTAAGTAATATTTCAAACACTTTTTCATTTTAGGTGAAACTCCAGTCGACTACAAAGTCGAGTATGTCATTGAAAAAGCTTCGGTAATTGTATCCGATGAGAATGTAGAAGTGAGAATTACTCTTACATCGCCATTATTACGTGAGACTAAGGGGGAAAATGCTGAAAAAACAAATACGGATAGCGATGACAATACGTTACTACCACGTGAACCGTGTCTTAAGGTAAGTACTTGTTTTTCTTAACGTGCGATATGTTTTAACTTTTGATTTGCTTCTAGGCGCTGGCAGATTTGCGTCACGCGAAATGGTTCCAGGCACGTGCCACTGGCTTACCCTCATGTGTTATGGTTATACGCATCTTGCGTGATCTCTGCCAGCGTGTGCAGTCCTGGCAATCATTGCCCCAGTGGGCGTTAGAGTTACTAGTCGAAAAAGTAATCTCATCAGCTAATTTTCCTATATCGCCCGGTGACTGCATGCGTCGCATTATGGAAGCTCTAGCTTCCGGTTTTATTATTAGTGGACCAGGTCTCTTGGATCCATGTGAAAAGGATCCAACTGACGCACTGCAGGAGCTCACAAAACAACAACGTGAAGATCTAACAGTGTCCTCACAACTTTTCTTACGTTATATAGCCTTCCGACAGATCTACAAAGTGCTTGGCATGGATCAGTTGCCTGCCATGAAATTTCCAATTCGTCCATGGCGTATTAATCGTAAACGTCGCCGTTCATCAGGCAAGGGTGGTCACTCCGGTGAAGCAGATATGGTTGAAGGCGAAGAGAATTCAATCGATGAAAAAATAGCTAAAACAGAAGGCGAGGGTGCGGCGGAATAATAATTTTATTACATAAGTCTTTTCTTCGCTTGACTTTGAAATCAAATTTCTTTAACGTTCTTTTCTTTAAGTATATAACCAAAACGTTCACTTTTTATATAATATTTAAACATAGTCTAGCCCACAAACACTCAGTCAAGTGTCCGATACATGTTTTTCTAATCTTAATCGTGAGACAAAAGTTACATGAGTTGCCGTAATACAGTTATTGGCACTTGTAGTTAAGGAAGCTTCAATGTATTCGATTACCTTCCTAAGCGTTTTATTAAAGATTCTGAAATTTAAATAAAACATAATAAAAAATCTTAAACGTAGTTCTGCCATTTAGAGCATTGTTTTTTTGGGTTTGGTGCACTGTGGCCAGTGTTTGAAGCATGTTCGCGTTTTGAAGCAGATGACGCAGTTCTTGTATTTCTGGACAAACAATAATTCAACTTTATCTTTTTATTTATTGACTTGGCCTTGCTTTGACTGTCATCAATATCAATGGTGTCTTCTGTATTAGTAACTTCTGCAAAAGCAGCCCATTTGTTTGCCTTTTTTGATGTATCCTTGGGCTTTTCTTTCAATTCAAGTTCATCGGTAACCTCAATAGGATGTTCTTCACATTCCTTAAGCAACTCAAGCGCGTTGTTTTCGTCCAATTGTTCTTTCTTTCCACGCTCCATATTCAGTTCCTGTGCTTTAAGACGGCATTGCGGTCCCGAGCCGCTCAGGTATACTTTACCAGTAAACTGCTTGACATTGCAAATTTTGCATTGCCATTTGTTTGCTTTCTTGACAATATCTACCTATGATGGTTCAAGGTTAACAAAAGTCACTATTTACATTTTGATTGGCTCACCTGAAATATTTTACAATCGCTGCATTGCAAAACCCGAATTTGTTGCGACATTTTGTAGGCCGTTTGAATCTTTTGAAAAGAGCGCTGACAACTTGCTGCGTGTGTGTAAGCGGGAAAAGGTGGTCAGTTCCTGTTCGTTGTGATCACCTGTTTTCATGTTGCGTTGTTTATTTAAATTGCGGTATCTCCGCCAAAACCTGAAATTTCAAAATGCGTTTGGTATGTAAACTTTGGTAGTTTTTTAAATAAATGTATCTAATTTTAATTTTCGGTCTTAATTAGTACTGTCTGAGCAACGATTTGGCCAAGCCATGCTACATCATTACCTTCAAAGGGCTTCGAATTATGTTGGATTGCGGCCTGACTGAGCAAACAGTGCTCAACTTCCTGCCGCTTCCTTTTGTACAAAGTATGAAACTGTCGAATTTGCCGAATTTCATACCTAGCCGTGATCACGATCCCCAAATGGATGGTGAGCTAAAGGAGTGTTGTGGTCGCGTCTTCGTCGATTCGGCGCCCGAGTTTACCTTGCCCATGGACAAAATTCTCGATTTTAGTGAGGTTGATGTGATATTAATTTCTAATTATTTGAATATGCTCGCGCTGCCTTACATTACGGAGAACACTGGTTTTAAGGGTAAAGTATATGCCACGGAGCCAACACTGCAAATTGGTCGTTTTTTCCTTGAGGAGTTGGTGGAGTACATTGAAGTATCGCCCAAAGCAAGCACAGCGCATTTGTGGAAGAACATGTTGGATATATTGCCTAGTCCGTTATGCGATGCGTTTCGTGCAAAAAAGTGGCGTACTATATTCAGTTTAAAGGATGTTCAGGGTAGCTTATCCAAGGTAACCATAATGGGTTATGATGAAAAACTCGACATACTCGGTGCGTTCATAGCGACACCTGTAAGTTCTGGTTATTGCCTTGGCTCAAGTAATTGGGTGCTGAGCACTGCGCACGAGAAAATTTGTTATGTCAGTGGTTCGTCAACGCTAACGACGCATCCTCGACCGATTAATCAATCTGCGCTGAAGCACGCAGATGTGCTAATAATGACTGGCTTGACGCAAGCGCCAACTGTTAATCCAGACACCAAATTGGGCGAACTCTGCATGAACGTCGCGCTGACAATCCGAAATAATGGATCCGCTCTTATACCTTGCTATCCTTCGGGCGTGGTTTACGATCTCTTTGAGTGTTTGACACAAAATCTGGAGAACGCGGGCTTGAACAATGTGCCCATGTTCTTTATTTCGCCGGTAGCGGACAGTTCGTTAGCGTACTCTAATATATTGGCAGAGTGGCTGAGCTCGGCTAAACAGAACAAAGTATATCTGCCGGATGATCCATTTCCGCATGCGTTTTATTTACGAAATGCAAAGCTTAAACACTATAAACACGTATTCTCGGAAGGCTTCAGCACGGACTTTAGACAGGTATTATCATAATTTCTGTAAATGAAGGTTTTATTTACAAAAGTCTCTTTTTAGCCCTGCGTTGTTTTCTGTGGTCATCCCAGTTTACGTTTCGGCGATGCCGTGCACTTCATTGAGATGTGGGGCAATAATTCAAACAACTCAATTATATTTACGGAGCCAGATTTTCCATACCTGCAAGTATTAGCACCTTTTCAGCCGCTAGCAATGAAGGCCTTCTACTGTCCCATTGATACCTCACTGAATTACCAACAAGCCAACAAACTGATCAAGGAGTTAAAACCAAATGTGCTTGTCATACCCGAAGCATACACGAAGCCACATCCCAGTGCACCAAATCTGTTCATTGAGCAGCCGGATAAGAAGATTATCACATTCAAATGTGGCGAAATTATACGCTTGCCACTGAAGCGTAAACTGGACCGTGTGTATATCTCATCTGAAATGGCACAGAAGATAACGCCACGTGAAGTGGCCAATGGTGTTACTATATCGACGCTGACAGGCGTCTTGCAGGTTAAGGATAAAGTCCATTACATAAAGCCATGTCCAGACATTGTAAAGGAGGAACACGGTGGCAGTAGCAGTGGTAAATTACAATTGCCCAGCAAAGAGGATATATTAAGAACAGTTAAATACGAATACGGCACAATTGACGTTGATACGTTGACGAAGCGACTCGTGCAAGATGGATTCACAAATATTAAAATGGAACGCAATGGCGCTAGCTTAACGCTTCATTTGGCCAATGAGGACACTTCGATTAAGTTCGATGATAACGAGACGCATATCGTTTGCGGTGGAAAGCAATCTCTTAGACTGAAGTTACGCGATACGCTTTTGAAATGCTTACAAAACTTTTAAATAAAAGTATTTTATTAACAATAAAAACACACATACTCTACTTGGCTTTAAGCACATTCGTGCAACGTGCACAGGTTTCATTCAAGTCTGCCACGGCAAAGCGTCGACAGCGCGGACAAAGTGGCTGTTGCAGCTCTTTTAGTTCCAAGTGCGTACCAGCGCTCGCTTGGCTTGGTTGGTGCAGTGATATGCTGCCCACTTGTAGTATCTCGCAAAGTTCAGAATCGGTCACGGGCGCCTCTAAGGTGTTTTGGAGCTGTTGTAATTGTGTCATTTGCGCATTGTTATCACATACCAGACGCACAGCCAACGACCAGCTATTGACGTCTCCCGCTTTTTGATTGATTAAACGCTTCACATCTAAAGCGGTATTCAGCAATAGTTCCACATCTGCATTCTTCCAACTTATATCAGATTTTACAGTCTGCTCGTGGAAAGCTGTGCCTGCCGCATAATAACTCCAACTCTCCTCTACCAGAAATGGCGTTATAGGCCACAGCGCCTTACACAGCTGCTCATAGCACTGCGTCAATGTGTAACGTATACTCTGCAGTTCCACAGCATTCCCACAATACAAGCGGTCCTTGATTAAATGCACATATACGGCCGATATCTGATTGGTAACAAAGTTCTGTATACTTGCTACCACACGATTGTACTCATAGCCATCATAAAGTCTTTCTAATTCAGACTCAAAATTCACTAGACTACTAAGTAAATATCTATCCAAGTGGCAATGTGTAGTCGTAATCGGTATGTTTTCTTGTTTGGTGCCAATAACGCCGTTCAAATAACGCAATGTGCCACGTATTTTGCTAAGGCTCTCAGCTGCCTGTTGCAGCAGTTTGTCACTAACAGTAATCGCCATGTGCTGCGTACCATGTGAGGCAACCCACCATCTAAGTGCATCCGTGCCGTATTTTTTGGTTAAGTCCTTAGGTGAGATGACATTGCCAAGTGATTTAGACATTTTGTAGCCTTTTTCGTCAACCGTGAAGCCATGTACAAAGAGCGCTCTACAAATATCAAAATTATAAGCAACAAACTCCTTTTTAATAACTTGTTACTCACTTATAGGGTGCACAATCTCTTGTCGCAATGCTGGTTAGAAGTGATGATTGAAACCAACCAGTAAATTGATCATAGCCTTCCAAGTAGAGATCAGCTACTTTTTTGTCTTGTAGCACCGCTGACCAAGTGCTGCCAGAGTCAAACCATATGTCAAAAATATCTCCACCTTTCACCAAATCCTCCGCTTCACACTTCAGTTCATTTAAAATGCTGAGCGGCAACAATTCGGCAACAGGCTTTGACCACCAAAAGTCAATGCCGCCTTCCTTATGCAGTAACTTGCAAAGATGATCTATGACATTTCTGTAAGAAATACTATTTAATACGATATGTCAGCATAGTGTATCGCCTACCTACCTATTTGTGATAACCTTGCCGGTTTTACGCTCATAAAGCACAGGTATGGGCACGCCCCAAGCTCGTTGCCGTGATATGCACCAATAAGGACGTTTGCGAACTTGGGTAATCAACGAGTTCTTGCTCGCCTCAGCATTGACGCGTGGGTAGAATTCGATTTTTTCAATTTCTTCCACGGCGCGTTGCTTAAGCGCTTCCGTGTTGATAAACCATTGTTCACTGGCGCGCAATATAACCGGTTGCTTGGTGCGCCAATCGATGGGGTAAGCGTGTATGAAATCACTCGCGTATACTAAATCTTCGCCAATGTATTCCATCACCAGTTTGTTGCCGTCTTCAAGCACGGCTTTGCCACGCAGAAATTCCGGTGCATCTTCAGTGTATTTTCCTTCTTCGTTCACATAATTTTTAATACGTATTTTGTTTGCCATACTAATTAGAAAGTCATCTGGTCCATGTGCCGGCGCGGTGTGCACCAAGCCTGTGCCTTTCGTGTCCTGTACATGGTTGCCAGCAAAGAATGGCAGTGCGCTCTCATTTTTATTTATTGGATGACTATACTTGCATTTGTTTAAATCCACACCCTTTATGTTCTGTACGACTTCACATTTTATATGTGTCGCTTCTTCGAACTCTTTGATTAATCGTGTCGCGATCAGGTACTTTTCATGTTCCGCAACTTTGCCATGGGCATCTATTAATCGGACCAATGAATAATCCAATGCGGAATTGTAGCAAATTGCCTGATTACTGGGCAACGTCCAAGGCGTTGTAGTCCAGACTAGTGCGTAGACCTTTTGACTTGTTTCAAGATTTACGCCTGCTGGCAATTCTTTCAGTGCAAATCTGACATAGACTGACGGGCTCACAAAGTTCTGGTCGTATTCCAATTCAGCTTCTGCCAGCGCCGTTTTGGATGAAGGTGACCAGAAGACTGGCTTTAAGTCCCGGTAGACTAAGCCGCGCTCGTATAGGTCATAAAACATTTTCAATTGATTCTCTATGAAGTTCGGTTGAAAGGTCAAGTAAATGTGTTCTGGCTGCCAGTCGCTCAGTATGCCCCAACTGCGAAAATCTTCTTTCTGACTTTCGATGGCGTCCAGAGCAAACTTCCGTGCTTTGCATAAAAAGGTAATTAATACTTCGATCATAAAGAAAGGTATCTACATGCTTACATTTCTGTCGTATGTTGAGTGGACTTTGTGTTGTGCCAGCGGTGGTAGCCTTAAGCTCAATGGGTAACCCATGGCAATCCCACCCAGCAATGTAGTTGATTTGCTCACCACGTGCAACATGCTGACGCAGTGTTATGTCTTTCAGTATCTGATTTATGAAATAATACAGACATTTGTTTCTAGCTACATACTTTCCAATGAAGCTCTCACCTTATTCACAGCATGACCCATATGCAGCTTCCCATTGGCATACGGTGGTCCATCGTGCAGCACGAAACTGGGCGCCTCTTTATGTTGCTCTTGATAGCTATATGCATTACCAAGTGTAGACTGAAAGATGAGTGGATTGTGTTTCAAAAGATCTTTGATATTACAAGAATGCATACCGCCAATAGATTTCGTTCAATTTCCTGCCGCTTTGCGGGCGTCAAGCGGCTTGGAAACTTTGTCTTTGGCAAGTTTATAGTATCTGTGTACTTTTTGGCATCCTTGGTTGCTTGTTTCACTGAATAAAAACGAATGTTGCAGCTTCTTTGTAGAACTCGTAACATCTTCGTTATTTAACCTGACAAGTGCCGCCGACCAACAACAAATGCCGGCAACATCCGCCAGCTGAGCCTAAAAAAATCAGCTGTTGCAAAGTAGGCGCGAAAACTTGAAAATTGTTTTTTTGAAAAAGTTGTTGTATTTATTTAAATTTTCGTACAAGTGGTGTTATTAACAAAAAACAATTATTTTGCTTCATCCAATGACATGCTCGCGGCCAATTGCTTAGCCTTGGCCAGCACGTCATCTTGGTCGCCTACCATATAGAATGCCACTTCGGGCAAGTCGTCATATTCGCCATTCAACAATCGCTTGAAACCTTCGACAGACTTTTCGAGTGGCACTATTTTGCCAGGATGGCCTGTGAATACCTCAGCCACTTGGAATGGCTGGGAAAGAAAGCGTTGCATTTTGCGTGCGCGTGCGACGGTCATCTTATCGTCTTCAGATAGTTCGTCCATGCCCAAAATGGCAATGATATCCTTTGAATTTGTGACAACTGTAGTTCATAAGTAATATGAAGACCTGTGTCATAAATACCTGTAGTGATTTGTAATTCTGCAGCGTCTTTTGTACGGCTCGGGCGACATTGTAATGCTCTTCGCCTACTATGTCTGGATCAAGTATTCGAGATGTTGAATCCAATGGATCAACTGCAGGATAAATGCCCAACTCGGCAATTGGACGTGAAAGCACGGTTGTGGCGTCCAAATGCGAGAATGTGGCAGCTGGCGCGGGGTCGGTGAGATCATCAGCGGGCACATAGACCGCTTGTACAGACGTAATTGAGCCATTTTTGGTGCTGGTAATTCGCTCTTGCATAGTACCTGTAACAAAAGTTTATTATTCATTATATAGCGGTGAGTGGTGAGCGACAATGGCATGAGAGGTTTACCCATATCCGTGCCTAAAGTGGGTTGATAGCCCACAGCTGATGGTATGCGTCCCAACAAAGCTGATACCTCGGAACCGGCTTGCGTAAAGCGGAAAATGTTGTCGATGAATAGTAAGACATCCTGGCCATCAATATCACGAAAATATTCGGCAATTGTTAAACCAGTAAGCACGACACGACTTCTGGCGCCGGGTGGCTCATTCATCTGGCCATAAACGAGTGCCACCTTGGACGTGGCGTCTTCCAAGGATATGACCTTAGACTCAATCATCTCATGATAAAGATCATTACCCTCTCGCGTGCGTTCGCCAGCACCAACAAAAACAGAGTAACCGCCATGAGATTTGGCGATATTGTTGATAAGTTCCATGATCAGCACAGTTTTGCCAACACCAGCACCACCGAACAGGCCAATCTTGCCGCCCTTAACGTAAGGCGCCAAAAGATCGATGACTTTGATGCCAGTCACAAGTAGCTCCGGTTTTACACTCAGCTCTTCCATGGTTGGCGCTTCATTATGTATGAATGAGTGGAAGTCTGAAGTAATTGGTCCACGTTCATCAATCGGATCACCCACGACATTCATAATTCGACCCAGAGTGGCTTTGCCTACTGGCACGCGTATTGGATAACCGGTGTCGACAACTTTTTGACCGCGACGCAAACCCTCTGTCGAGTCCATGGCCACCGAACGTACAACATTGTTGCCCAAATGATGAAACACCTGAAATTATATAACCTTAACTTTGACATCTGACTTGTCCACCTCCATTACATGCCTCGAGCACCAAATGACCTATGGGTGCATCCTTGACTTCCATGGCATTCAACACTTCCGGAATTTCGTCTGGGAAAAAGACATCTACAACCGGACCAATAACAGCGTTTATAACTCCCTCCTTAGGCTTGCCCAGAAGTGAGGGTGTTCCGGTCGCGGTGCCATCGTCGCTTTTGACCTCTTTTACGTCTTTCGTCTCGTCCCCTGGACAGACTTCACTTTCTGTCTTCTCTGTTTTTGACGCAGTCGGCGCACAAACATCGACGATCTTTTCGGCGCAGGCATCTACTAAATTTTTTGGCTTTTCTGGTTCACAATACATATCCTCCAACTCTTGTCTATGACTCTTATCCATACAATCATCGTTGTCATCTAAATTTTTCGTTATTGTAAGTCTGAACTATCCATTACTTTTGCTTACTGACCTTTCTTTTCACGAACCGTAAAAATGAAGTGAAGAAATTTTGGCCTGCTCAGAATACGGGGTCCTCTGTTCATGCCCACATTAGCGCGTATAGCTAGGAAAAAATCGAAAAATATATTTTATTATATTTCATTAATAGCTTATCAAATCAAATGGTAAATCCATATATTTATTTTTAAAGTCAATTAAAGAGATATCCAACATATTCACTAATTTTTACTTACCCGTGGCCAATTTACCAAACTTTTGAGGTTTTAAAAGCAAGAAAGACATTTTTATTTTAACTTCTGATCGTATCCCAGAACTGTATCCCAGACTGAACCATAAATTAAGCTATTCTGGTTATTTAAAAGCCAAAGCCTACTTTGAAAATGCAACGAATTCAATTCGAATTCTTTAACGGCAAGTAACCATGGCAACCAAAACCCGAAGCGTTGCGACACAACAAACAATATTGGAAGCTCACAACCTTATTGATCATAGCAATGGATGTGTTCTCGGACTACACATCGCCTGTTGTGGAGTTTAAGCCCACACAGCCGTTAGACAAGGTAAAAGTCACACTTGTGGACAACTGCACCGGCACCGATCCACCACCGGCCGTTAGAAATGTGTGTCTTGAGACTTATCCAAAAGTTGATGCATCAACACAAACGGAACTAAACGCCGGCACACAGACGGCCGTGTACGATGAGCGTGAGTTGGCCAAATGGTTGCGACGCATCTATCCCATGGTGGAAGCTGAACTCCTTGAAGGTCCTACACCAATGCTCGACAATAGCATGGCGCATAGTGAATTATCGCTCCTGGAAGCAGTACAGGTTCAGATCTATCAAAAGCTGAGCATGCACAGCAGCATTGAGAACTCACAGGGCTTGGCCACATGGCTGTCGGTGCACACAAACAATGCGCCCTTACTGGTGGCCACTACGGTGGCGCCACACGACGATTGGTGTGAGCATGTCAATCAAACGCTTAAACTATATGTGCCCAAACGCATGTCCAACGGTAACTTTGTAGTTTTCACTGAAATGAAAAGTGTGCAATTGAAATCATGTTTGCGTTGCCTTTGCACAAATCCCTACAACAAGAATATTTTTGCCGGCGCTAGCATGGATGGCGATATTTATTTGTGGCAATATGAGCATGCTGGCAACGAGTCGAACATTGAAATCAAACAGCTCTTTTGTGTATCGTCGTCGCAAGGTGCGGCAGTGGCAATGGATTGGCCGGATGAGCAACGTCTGCTTACGTGTTATGCCAACGGTTTGGTACAACAGTGGCTCTTTGGCAAGCAAATGGTGATGGAGTGGCAGTTAGTTCTCGAAATACTCATGCTATATTGAATCCATATTAATGCGCTTCTAATTTAGCTATACTCTGCGGCCCAGCGGCATTGCCAGTGTGGAGTTGACTTGTCTTGTCTCCTTGGACTTAAGTGATTTCGTTGTGGGCACGAAATCCGGAGAAATCTATCGTTGCTGGCACGCGGGTATTGTAAGCAGCAACAGTGGCATAAAACAGTTGCAGGTAACGGCTTTGCGCGCACATCGCTTTATGGTCTCTACGTTGCTTCGCGCATACATGGCTGGACAAATGGTCGTGCTGAGTTGTGATTTAAGCGGTCAAGTCTACTACCATGACGTCAGCCACACGGATGAGGTAATCCTTTATGAATTTGCATTGTAGCAACAATGATTTACTGGCCTCTTATTTCCCATTTAGGACATTACAAATGTCATTGTACAAATTCCGCTGCCTTTCAAGAACGCGATTGGTTGCACCCGTGAGGGGAACATCATTTATTGTCCGAGCAATGATGGCGCATTGGAGTGTTACCGGTAGCTAATCATACTTATTAAAGTTTTTAGTTTTTTTTTCATTAATGGCCTTATTAATTTGCAGTATTTCCGATGGTGCACATGCTGTCATTAAGGGCGCGCTGCATGGCAAAGGCAATCTCATCAAGTGCAGCGATAATGGGTAAGTCGACTTTCGTTTTGGTATATCTTTGCATTTAACAAACTTTATTGTTTAAAGCTGCTGGATTGTAACTGGACTTTACAACGATGAATATCAGATATTTTACATAGATAATTGAAGTTGTTTTTATTTATTTACATGAGTTTTATTTATGCTATAAATATGCGTTTACCAAAAAATTTATAAAATAAAAATTGCATAAATCATTTTGTATTTTCTAAAAGTTAAACCAGTAAGTGTAATGTATACCATATAATATAATCAAATCAACTAGCCTTGCACAGATCTATAAATCTTTCAAATACATTCAACATACTACAAGTCACAGATACAAACTACTCAACATGCGCTTCCGCTTCCTCGCGATTAGCTGCTCATATGGTAAAATATTTACTTTTCATAAACATGTATAAGTTTTGAGGTGTAAAAAAAAAAATAACCAAGTAGTTGAAGAAAGAGAAAGTCTCTGGATGGTTACAAAAATATATAGACATAAGAGTTTAACTTTATATAAATTATTACATTAGTTAATGTTAGAAATATACAATGTACGGGAAAATTATCGAAAACAAATTAGCTTCAACTTCTCTAATAATAGCGGTACATAAAATCAATCGTTTTAAATATACATACATATATAATAAATTATACATACACGTTTAACATTAACGATACGATATACACACACAATATCTGCGCAATAATTCGCTAAATAATTTTAAATATTAATTTTGCACATTTGTTTTCCTTTCATTTTACTTTAGGCTTGTTTTCTTTAGCTATTCCTGTTGTTGTAAATTCTACTTAATTAAAGAGCACCGTATTCGGGTCCTCATTATCCATTTGCTTCACATGACGTAGCACATCCTTCTTTGTAATAACGCCCAACAGTCGACTGTAAGTAGAAAAACAAGTAAGTTTGAATCCACAAGAAAGAGAAGCCATTTTAACTTACCCATTGTGTGTGACTAAAGTTTGACGCAGACCAAGCTTTCGGAACATGTCGACCACTGTTTCCATAGGCGTTTGATCCGTGACTGTAATGGGCGCCATATCCAGTATCTTTTTAAGTTTCAATGGCGGCGGTCCAAGGTTTTGCGTTGGTGTGGTGGAGGTGAATAATACTATTGAGTTGCTATTGATGCCTTCAATCAACCGTTTGCCGTTACCTTTTTTTCAGAATTTTAATAGTTTTATTATTTGTGTTAAGTAAGGAGATTATGGCTTCATACCTATAGCCAAATTAAGATCTCTGCGCAGCACGAAACCGACTAAATATTGATTCTCACGGGACACAACAACCGGATAGCCGTTATGCTCAGTTTCTTTTAGCATATTCTCGACGTCGTCAACAGTCATAGAATCCTGCGTAATAACGTTAAGTGTTTCATTGCGCCTAAAACGAAAATGTATTTAACAAATGTTCCGACAACTGCCGTTAGACCGAAGACTTACTTTGGCTGCATAACATCCGCCGCGAGCGTTGTATGCGCGAATTCTTCTTTGCTGTCGAGGAATGGATAACCATTAAGTGCAATGTGCGCATCGTAAATACCCTGGCGGCCGAGAGCATCGCCGACCCACTTTGAAGCCATGGCTGCTGCCATAAGCGGTACAATGTAGCGTACGCCGCCTGTTAGTTCGAACATGATAACCACTAATGAGACCGTCATGCGTGTTACACCGCCCAACACGGCCGCTGCACCCACAACTGCATACAGGCCCGGCGTTATCAGATTACTGTCTGCACATTCACCCGTAAAGAACCAAAAGTTTGGATAGCTGTAAGCTAATTGTTCAACGCCAATGCCAACAATGCGGCCCATGATGGCACCCAATAACAACGAGGGTATGAAAAGACCAGAAGGTACTTTGATGCCAAAAGTAAAAATGGTAAGCGCGAGCTTAAGAAAGAAGGCTAAAATCAGCAACCATATGGAACTGTAAACGCCGGGACCGGGTTCGGTAACTTCAACATTCGATATATTCATGCGTTTGTAGTCGCTACAAAGAAATAAGTTAAATGTTTTAAAACTTCTGCGAATATATTAGATTGATGCAGCATACCATAACGGATTTGTGACATCGCCGGGTGAACATTTGCTGACTAGCAGAAATATCAATTCGTTCATGTTCATACGCGTGAATGGATTTGGATAGCAAATAATGCCCGTGATAAGTGTGACAAACAAAACTTCCGTTACTGGATATTGACCAAGTTTACTAAATTTCCTGTATCGGCACCACCACAAATTTGCTTTGATGAAGAACGTTCCAATGCAACCCTATTGATAGAAAGCATTATGAATAGCATACACACACAGTAGTATTATTTTGCCAATACTTACGCCCATTATGCCTAAGAAAACAAACGGTATAAGCTCAAAGAATATCCACGGTTTGTTGTATTCGACAAAGAAGAGAACAGAATGTTCGTTGCCAAAGGGTGTCAGCGAACGTAGAACGAAAGCGGCAATCAAAGCACAGAAGAATGAACGCCACAACGTCTTCAACGGAAAATAGTATGACACCTCTTCCAGTGAAAAAAGCACGCCACCAATCGGTGCACCAAAAGCTACAGAAACGCCAGCCGCTGCGGCCGCCGAAAGTATCTCACGTTTTTTAGCCTCGTTGCGTCCATATTTGGGAAACACATGAGAGAATATGTTGCCAATACAGCTTGCGATGTGCACCATGGGTCCCTCTTTACCAAGCGTAAGACCCGCTGAGACGGACAGCATCAAACCAACTGATTTAATAAGTAGTGTCCACTTGCCGAGATAGCCACGTATGATAAAACCAGAGAGTATTGTCTTTATTTCAGGTATACCCGAGCCGCATGCATAAGGTGCAAACATGCGGACAAGCGATGCGCTGAGTGAGGCAAAGAGCAAAGCCCAGAGTATATACCAAATGTAGGAAATGATGTAAGGACCAGTGCCATTGCGACTCAGACCAAAAATTTCAGGCCAAGTTTTCCACTACACAAAAGAAAAAAAAAACGAGTATTATTTAAAATAACAAGAGCAATAATATTAAGTTGCATTGCTACCGTTGAACAATTGCCCTCCTCGAATACGGATTGTTTTGTGGGCCAACAACATTGCTCGCGATTAAACCAGAATGCTTGCGGGCAAATGCCATGCTTCAGATCGGACATCCAACTGGCGCCTATATCGACCATGCCAGCAACGCAACCAGCAGCTATGCCTACAAGTAACACGCACAGCCAACCCGAACCCGCATCGATGGAGCCCTATTAAGACATGTACATAGTTTAGAAAATTATTTTATATTATGTATTTTACACATACCTTAATTAAATCCCAAAATGAATCCTGCCGCTTCTTTACTATATAACGATGCCTCATGCGATCCCTGGCAATATCGCGCTGCCAATCGATAGTGTGAAAATCCTCATACTGTCCAATGCCGGGTATATCATCTTGGACGTCTGTCGATATTAAACCAAACTTTTAGTAAAAAAAAACAAATAAAATTTTAAGTGTCATTACCCACCTGAGGAGCCATAGAACGATAATCCACCTAGAAATGTGTACATATATGTAGTTATTGTTTTGATTGTGTATTATTTATTTATAATTTTGAAATTTGACATTGTGATAAAAAACTAAAACAAAAAGGAAAAGACGCCAAACCAACAACTATTTAAATTAAGTCATGTGAAACGCCGCGTTTTTTTGCATGCAAATCGAACTGTGCCAAGCTGTGTCAACTGTGAATAGATACGTCAAACCGGCGCAACACGCTTCATTTTTTTTTTCTTATTCCGTTCGTGATTAATAACGCAAACAAAAGAAACGAGAATATCTTTCTTCAAACGCTTATTAACATACAACTAGTTTTGTTGTTTTTTCTAGTTTAATGTGACAAACGAACTGATTAAATAGTATAGTAAAAAATCATATTTCACGAGTTAATACTGAAATGAAATATTTCCGCGGAACGTTGAATTGACTCAACAATTAAAATATATATATAACTCAATTGAAAAAATTATTTTGAAGCTCACCGTCTGATGGTTCGCCAAAAGCATTGTGCGTTGGCACATGTTGTTGCTGCTGATGATGGTGATGTGACAAAGGTTGCTGATGCATTGAACGCTGACTGTGATGATGATTGTTCTGTTCATAATCTCTTTCTATATCTGAGTCTGTTGGATTGTGATGCCGTTGATAAGAATTGTAGGAGTTACTGCCGCCGCCCACATGTATGTCGCCCGGACTCGAACGCGGCGTTATATCGATCATATCTTCGTCGTCCGTATTCGTAAGCGATGTTGTCGCTGCCAGGCCTGGTACGTTTGCCATGGGCGCTAATGGATGGTCGTGATAATTGCTGTCACCGGCTCCGGCACCTGTCGTATGACCGTTGGACTGAAAAAAATAATTTTAATGTGGGTTTGTGATATGTATATTAGTGAATTAAGTATCTTTTTTAGAGCAAATTAGTAGTTACGTGTTTATCTTATAGGTCTAAATATTTTGTTTAGTTAAGATTGTCTGTGCATACGCGATAAGGCGCTTAAAACTCGTCACTCCGCTGTCAACAGTTTAAGAAAGAAAAATAAATTTTAATTCTCAGTCTCTTTCGCAAATTAAATTTGTTATCGCGCTATATTTTTCAATCAGTTTTTACTGAGCGTAAACAGACCTCAGTGGCCCATTGAATAATTTAACTAATTGAGCAAACGAGTGAGTGATTGCTGCATATACACGCCACATCCGCCCCCATATGTGGCGTTTGCGGGTCTGTGGCTCTGTGTTATGGCACTACAACTTCTTTTGACTTACCTTTTTCAGTACCGTTTGATAAGCCGTAATGTAGCTGTTGCCTTCAGCAGCCGCTTCACGGCTTCCCTTGAGAGGATAGTTTTCCATCTTTGTTAATTTGTGCTTTAATTTAATCACGCGCAGTTGCGTCTTTTGTATATATATGTGTGTATGTAAATATAATTTCTTTATTGCATATAATGCAATTTCACTTGGACTATTGAAGTTGCAATGTTTGTTGCGACACTACTTTTCACATGTCCGTGTGCATCTTACCGAGCGCAGTAACAAAACGTCCTATAAAAATGGGTGGCGCTCCGCCAGCACACAAAAGGAATCTACGGGGCAAACACACACACACTCATGCAGTGAAAGTCTTTCTCTTTACTAGGCTAACACGTATTTGTTATCAACATTTAATTTTGCATTTGTGCATTTTTAACAACTTTTTAACTCATTTTTACAACGCGATATTTAAAAATTATTAACAAACAACGACGAATGACGTGCTAAACTTTCTGTTTTTTTCTTTGTTTTTGTTGGTGGTGCTGGCATTGGGCGAAAGGAAAAAAATCTGTGCGCAGCTATTGCGTTCCAGTCGCAGTGTTGCAGTTTCAGAAAGGTTTTTTTTAGTAGTTGCAGGCCAATTTAAGATTAAATTATCTACAGTTAATATTAAAATTAAGCAGGTTGCTTACGTAGTTCGCAAGAATTTTGCAAAAATCACGTCCACGACGGAATACGAAATTCGCGTTTGCGAAAAAATTTAATTTGAATGAATATTAGGTACGCCTATGTTGCATTGCGGCACACAGCACAAAAGCGTATTTCCGTCGGATTTGAATATTCTTGAGATGGCAATTGCAAGATAGAGATGGCCTTACAGAAATGAACCGCGAAGGCGACCAAGTGTACATGTAGTCGGCGAACCGTAAAACTCCGGATCAGCTCTAAGTGCAGATGAAAATCGATGGGATTATTAATTACATATACGATCTGCTACTACTTTGAACAAACCTTTAAAATTACACATTAATTATCACTGACTATAGTCAATAAAACATATTTTTAATAATTCAATGTTTGTTTTGTATGAAACTGCATTCGTAATGTGCATTGACCTTTTGAAATGTAAATGTTTTTAGTTTTTAATAGAAATAATATATGTATATAATGATTATTTTTAGATCTTTTACGTGTTTTGTATATTATTTTGAAACATCGATAGTATCGATAAGGTGCATTAACAAAACGGTACCTTGTGTGTCATATCATGCGTAGAAATTTTTCAATGTTTCATGACACTGACCACAGGGTGTAAGATTAAGTTCGAATAATTTCTGTTATTTTTATGGCTTATGAATCGCAAAAAAAAAACAAACGATTGAAAAAAATAAGACCAAGGCCGTTACAACATATTTTTAAGCTCGCCCCACGCTTGTCTTTCGTTAACGTCACGTTAATGCGTTGTATGCTAGCTAACATAACTGCATGCAACGTATTAACGTGACGTTAACGAAAGACAAGCGTGGGACGAGCTTAAAAATATGCTGTAACGGCCTTGGTCTTATATTTTCGTTTCTTCCAAGAAATTCTAATTTTATTTAAATACGTAGATGGGACACACTTTCATGTTAAAAACGTTGAAAAGAATAAGAAGAACTTCAAAATATTCGTTAAACGATTCAATAATTCCACGTCTTATTTCCATTATAAGAATATTGACAAAGTAGTACAAAATATATTTATTTAAGTATGCCGCAAAAAGATATAAACTTGTTAAATTAATTCTGTTTTATAACTCAACAAATTTGCTTTACTCACTCCAAATCTTCTGTTTGGTTTGTCAGTGACAGCTCCAATCGCGGAATGTGGGAGGGAGGGTTGTGAGTACTGCATAACAAGCACCATACGCGTGGGTATATATGAGTGTATATGTTCTGATGACGAATTTGGCATGGCCAATACTCGTAAAACCATACGTAATCAAATATTTGCTAGATTTACAATTGCTGTGTTTGATTTATTTGCAGTGCAAATGACACTTGCGTCTGTACCACATGCTGTGACTTACCTAAGAACAGGGACATGCATAAAAATTCATCCTTTCGGCTACTATAAAAACGTTGGGTTTCGCTAAGCTAAGCACAGTTCTCATTCAGACTCATTTGGTTAAGGTAACAACCAGAAGCATCAACGACAAATTTTTATAATAATATAAACAAAAATGGTGAAATTCTGTTCATTTGTGCTCGCTGTATTGGCTGTAATCTGCTGCATAAAGCTGACTTTAGCTTTACCCACACCCGACGAAGAACGCTACATGGATAAGGAGGTAAGTCAAAGTTAGAGATATAATCTATATGCCTAATCTATATATTTTCATTAGTACAACCGTGAATTATTCAACTTGATGAGCTCCGTTCAATATCCACCTCGTCAGTATGCCAGTCTCTGCAAGTATCCATATTACTACAACACTTTAACCGCACCTATGCCTAAGCGCAACTCCGAGCTGATTAATTCGCTCTTAAGTCTGCCCAAGAATATGAACGAAGCTGGCAAATAATTTGGAACTGACATAATTTGGCTGACCGCAGAATGATTTTTGAAAATGAAAAGATAAGTGTTATGTAAAATATGGATGTATTAGAATGATCAAATTAGTGACTATATTTAAGTGAAATGAATAATTATTAAATTAAACTGTAAATTTCAAAGATAACGTGTTTAAAGTGTGCATAAAGTTAGAAGCTTGCCAGCCCTTGTTCTGGTTATTCGTCGCCGCCAAAACTGACTTTTTGGTTTTAGCCCTTGTGTTCTTTTTCCTTGTTTTGACTCAAGTGCTTTTCGACGCAAAAGTACCAATGAAATAACGTAAAAATAATAAATATATGGAATAAAGGTTAAGTTGGCAGCACTGCTTAAAAAAAGACTGCTGTTTTCTCCATCATCTCTAGATCTCAACAAATGATACTCCTGGTGCAAATTGATCTGGCGTAAGTCGCAGTACATTCGGTGAGGACCTGAGTGATTATTAACCCACTACCGGTTTATCTTGCCATCACTAGAGGTGACAAAAAAAAAAATGTAAACAAAACAGTTTTGTTTACATATTCGCTACATTCAACTCGATTCGGAAACAAAGTGCAACAAAGCAGTGCGACGACGTAGAGAAAAGTGAACAACAACAAATACCTCCTAAGTCGCATATATTACAAAAGCAGCAAAGAAATATGGCCGGTTTTGTTGCTGTGCACACAGGTGAGCACTAATATTATTGCAGTTACTTGCAATGCCTACCCCCCGCAAATGCATAAACGAATTGCCACCACCCACTACACTTTCTCGCTGCTCTTCTAGGTGCTGGTAACTGTATTGACGAAACGAAATATCAGCGCGTCATCAAGGAGGCTTGCATACGTGCTACGGATATTTTACGTAACGGCGGCAGTTCCATGGAAGCCTGCGAAGCGGCGATAATGCGCTTGGAGAACTGTGGCAATACAAACGCAGGTTTCGGGTCAAATCTCTGCTGGGACGGCACAGTGCAATGTGATGCATCTATAATGAACGGTAGTACCTTGCATTTTGGAGCCTGTACGAACGTTAGTCGTGTCAAAAATCCCATACAGCTGGCACGATGCATTTGCGAAGGGCAGTCGCAGTCACTGCCTATGGATCGGATACCGCCAATGGTTATGGCTGCCAGCGGCGCGGAGTGTTACGCTGAGGAACTCGGCTGCACAATGATTGAACCCAGTGCGTTGATCTCATCAAAGGCGAAGTTTCACTACAATCACTACAAAGCGAAGTATGATGCTGTAATGGTAAAAAATGGCGACGATGTGCCTGAAATGGGCAGCGAAGTGGAACTGGCACCAGCTTTAGATACTGTAGGCGCGGTGTGTGTCGATGCTGAAGGTAACACTGCAGCGGGCTGCAGTTCCGGTGGCATATTACTTAAGATGCCCGGCCGCGTTGGCCAGGCGGCAACATATGGTGCTGGTTGTTGGGCAACCGATACAGATGAGTTGGCGGTGGCAACTTGCACCACCGGCAATGGTGAATACCTCATGAAAACTATGCTAGCCAAAGAGATTTGCAGTGATGCGCTAAGCAGCGAATGCGCCGTGACAAGTTTGCATAAAACATTTAAACAAAAATTCTTAGAATCGCCATTTTTGGACGCACAGCAGGAATTATATGCGGGCGCACTGACGCTTCTCTACTATCCAAAAAGCTGTCGTGGCGAGGTACTCTGGAGTCACACGACGCAATCGTTCTGTGTCGGCTACATGGCCACAACGCAAAAGACGCCAAAGGTGAGACAAGCGCATATTTATAAATGATTTATTTATTTCCATTTTTTTTTTTTTCTTTTCTTTTTACGGCTAATCTCTATCCATCATCTATGTCTCGTTTCTGTCAGTTTGTCTATTCACCGCTGCCCACGTACAGTGTCCCGGGCAAATCGTGCGTCGTCAATGGCCATAATTTCCATTTGCGCATTTAAACGATAGTCGTCGTACAGTTGCTCGGCCGTTCGTTTAGACGGTCGTACGGACGGTCGGTCGCCAGTTGCAGACGCTCGTCTCCATCAGCGGCGGCCATGCCAGTTGGTCGCGCGCCTGTTCATCGTCATTCACTGTCAGTTTTGCAGCAGTTCGCTGCAATTCAACTGATTTCAATGTTTAATTGCCTCGACAATCGCTGCCAATTCGCTTGCTCGTTTGCTGGCCTTATGAAGAGTAACAACAAAAATTACAACAATAATAAAAACAACAACAACAATAGCAACAACGGCAAAAGCAAAAGCAAAAGCAGCGGCATCAGTAGCCATAAGATATTTTTTGTTATTAATG
Source organism: Phortica magna (assembly GCA_037044515.1). Lineage (NCBI taxonomy): Eukaryota > Metazoa > Arthropoda > Insecta > Diptera > Drosophilidae > Phortica > Phortica magna. The sequence continues at coordinate 403,988 of JBAMBP010000519.1, forward strand.
CTCATTAAATGTTCGCGTATGAAAAACGTTTATTTTAGCACAAACATTTAAGAAATATAATGTAAAAATGTATGCATTTAATGATTGCAGCGTTTAATTTAAGCCAAAATGCGTTTCGAATGCAAAATGTTTAAAAGGCATGTTGCATGCAAGTGCAGTCAAGTGTTTGCTTTTATACTATAAATTATAGCAAATGAAGGTACTTTGTCTACTTATATGTTTGCCAAGATGTTTTCGTGTAGCGCTTAACCCATTGATGCCACAAGTGGCACTTTTCAACGATATCATTCTTATTGCTGAATTTCGTTTCAAGATGCGTCGTTTCTGCACACGACGCTTATCATTATCTTTTCAACATACAATAATAAAAATCAATAGTCTTAAAGATAAAAGTTGTTTATGAAACTTTATTAAACTCGAATATATAAGCAACGCCCACCCGTTTAGCTGAAATGGCCTTGAGTTGCACAAGCCCAATAGCAATGTTGTGCATATCTTTGGCTAAAAAGAACTTCCCATGCCTATGTATCTATGCGCCATAAAGCAAGTGATCATTATATGTTATGAAATTAGATTCTTTTGTACAATTTTATGACAGAATTTGTCAATTCGGCTTGGCTTTTTCTAAGTAATACAGTAATAAACTATTATCATGTTTAGAAAAACAATCTCAGGATCAATAAAAACATTTGGCTGTATCTAAAAGATAACCAAAAATGAAGCGATTTTTTTGTATAAAAGTCTGTCGGGAAAATCCAAATGCAACAGTTTTGATAGTAAAGTGACTTAAAAAAGTTGAAGAAGTGAAGAATTTTGGTATAGAAAATGAAGTTTCTCTGGAGCGTTGTCGTGGTTTTGGCGCTTGCTGGCCTGGCGCAGTCAGCGGACGATTGTGGCACATGCATGTCGAGTAATGAAGTCCTTTGTCTAAATGAAACAAGCTACCAATTGTGCATGAGTGAGTCGGCAAACACTTGTTAACTGCCAAATGTAAACGAATGACACGTAACCTTTTTTTAGACGATGAACCATTGACACGTGTTTACCACTGTGCAAAAGGCAAGGTTTGCTCCGCAACCAACGACATCTGCACTGATAAAACAACTACGAATACAGGCGTTTGCGGATCGGGTAGCGGCGCCTGTGGCCAATGTCCGACGGACAGTAAGTACACATGCCTGAGTAGTACTCAGTTCACACGCTGTATTGGGGGCGCTGCCGATCCGAGTTTGATTCAGTCGTGCGACACGGGTAAAGTTTGCGTGCAAGAACTGTTGCCATTTGCCAAAACTATTTGCGTACCACAGTGCGTGGTGGACTCGGTAAGTGTTACTTTAGATAATTTCTCATAAATTTTTAATTGTTTTTGAATGTCTTTAAGTTTACAACCCTACTGGAAGGTAAAATCTGTTTAAATGCAAAATATGATGAGAAAGCGACGACCATCACGCCACCAGTGACACCCACCCAGGATGTGTTGAAAACAGCTTGTACGGATGGCAGGCCATCGACGGTGACTACCACGTATTACTTTGTGCGTAATCCTGATGACACCGAATGTACTTCGTACGTGTACTGTGAGACCATCAGTGGTGTCATGTATCCTATTGTGATGAGCTGCAAGTCAGGCCAGTACATCAATATAAAAACGGGCAAATGTCAGACCACTAAACTGACAGATTGTGGGGTTTAAACAAAAACAAAGAACAACCTGAAGGAATCGTTGGTTTATTATATAACTTCTGTTAAATAAAAATAATAATTGATGTTTAAATAAAATTAAAGATTTAATAATAATTTCTTGGCCATTGATTTTTTAAAACATTTTGCGAGAATTGTGCAATTGCAGAACTTATTTTGGTCTTTGTCAATTTATGATATCATTATATATCAAAGCATCAGAACTAAAAAAAATCCACTCAGAAAGGGCAAATCGTATAAATGTGGGAGTTCCTTGTTTACTAGGTTGTCGAAGCAATTTAACGTCGCTGGGAAAAGTTAATTGGACTCAAAATAGAAAGAGGTGTTTTACTTATGGGAGTACCCTTTTATTATAATAAACAATAATAAATCTCAACACGTGCAACGAGCGCGGCCTTGTGATGTGTCTGAGTCATAATTAGTTTGCGAAAGTTTGAAGGCCTTTCGGTTAAAATACGATATCAAAGTGTCTTTTAATGTAAACAACTTTCGATGAGGTTTATCTATGCGATATAAAGCAAGTTTTCGAGTGAAATCAGATCTGGCTTTGCCTTTTATTACAAAGGCTGTAAACAATTATCATGTTTATTTAAAATCGTAACAAACAATTAAAGACAATCTCATTGATAAAAATTTTGGCAGTTTTTGCTAGATAACCATTTCGTATAAAAGTCTGTCATCAAAGTTGAAGCGCCACAGTCGTGAAAGTGCGGAGACTTTCATATCTTTAAAAAAGTAAAGAATTGTTGAACAGAAAATGAAGTTTTTTTGGAGCGTAGTCGTGATTTTGGTCCTTGCTGGCCTGGCACAGTCATTGGCGGAGGATAAGTGTGGCACATGCATGACGAGTAATGAAGTCCTTTGTCTAAATCAAACAAGCTATCAGTTCTGCATGAGTAAGTGGGCCATTTCATTGTGTTCCTCAACAAATTTTAATCATTTCACGTAATTTCGATTTAGATGATAAGCCATTGTCACGTGTCTATCAATGCGCAGAGGGGCAGGTCTGCTCCAACTCAAATGACATCTGTGTTGATAAGGACACAACTTCCTACACTAATGTTTGCGGGCCCGGCACCTCATCCTGCGGCAACTGTCCGGTGGGCACGATTTATACTTGTGTGAGTCGTACTCAATTCGCACGCTGTGTGGGCGGCGCTGTTGTCCCTAGCATGGTTCAGTCGTGCGACACGGATGAGGTCTGCTTGCAATCAGTCTTGGAAACGACCGGCAAAATTTGTGCACCAACGTGCGTGGGCGACTTTGTAAGCAAACGTTTTTTTTTCCAAAATTGTTAAGAATTCTGTTATATTAATTCCTTCCACAGCTTGGAGGAGTATGTTCAAATGTTGAATACGAAACAACGACTACGACCAGTGCGCCCCCAGTGACACCTAGCGCAGACGATTTTAAAGCGGCTTGTACAGCCGGCAGGCCAGCAACTTCGACATTAACGTATTTCTATGTGCCTAATCCCGCTGACGGCACGTGTACATCATATGTGTACTGCGAGACCGTCAATGGTGCAATGTATGCAATTGTAATGACTTGTAAATCGGGACTTTTCTTCAGTCCCGAAATGAGAAAATGTCAGAGCACTCAACCCACGAGTTGTTTAGCATCTACAACGACGACAATCGCTCCCACCTCGTCTGAAGCTACTTCCAGTTCAACTGATGCCGCTTCCTCTTCACCAGCAGCCACTCCCTCTTCGACTGCCGATCCTTCCTCTTCATCAGCCGCCACTCCCTCTTCAACTGCCGATCCTTCCTCTACATCAGCAGCCACTCCCTCTTCAACTGACGCCGCTTCCTCTTCATCAGCAGCCACTCCCTCTTCAACTGATGCCGCTTCCTCTTCGTCTGAAGCCACTCCCCCTTCAACTGATGCCACTTCCTCTTCATCTGAAGCCACATCCTCCTCAACTGATGCCGCTTCCTCTTCATCAGCAGCCACTCCCTCTTCAACTGATGCCGCTTCCTCTTCATCAGCAGCCACTCCCCCTTCAACTGATGCCGCTTCCTCTACATCAGCAGCCACTTCCTCTTCAACTGATGCCGTTTCCTCTACATCAGCAGCCACACCATCTTCAACTGATGCGGCTTCCTCTACATCAGCAGCCACACCATCTTCAACTGGCGGTCGTTAATCTTCATCAGCAGCCACTCCCTCTTCAACTATAACACCACCTTAATGATCTGACGACGCTTTCCCCTCCCGCTTCATTTTAACTAACAAACTAAATTTATCAGTTTGGCTTTCTTTTTAATTAAACTTAAACCGTTTAAATTAAATTATTCTAAAATAATGTTAGTTTTGTCAAAGATAAATAAAAATGCACAAATATAAATATTTTTATTGCGATCACATTTATTAAGTTTCGTACTTGAATTTGATGTTTTTTTTTCATTTTGTTTTTTTTTGTATTTTTTTTTGCTTTCAGAAATGTTATTAATGATATTTAAAAAACACAATTTTATATGTTGTTTTTGTTGTTGTTGTTTGATACTTAAGTGAATTTAATAAATAACAAAAATAATAATTAAATGTTTTATGTAATATGCGTAAATGTTTAAAGTAAAAATACATTAAATACAATTAAAGTGAACAACTAAAGGAGGACACATCCATCATCATATATTGAATAATGCTTAAAAATTATTACGCGCATGTGTGTGTTTATGTATGCATGTGTATGTGTATGTTTCTTTTGTTGCTTTAGCGCCAAATGAATAAAAATAATTGTTTGTCTCACACAACACAATGCAAAAAAAACGTGTTACTAATAAATCTAAATTAACAAATTTTGCACAAATTATTTTTTTATAATTTTCTTTATACAATTTAAATTGTTTGTAAAAAAAAGAAATAATCCTTCACTTGTCGCTCTTTTTGAACGAATTTTTATGTTTTTGTTGTTATTTAGTTAAAGAATATGAAGCGCTTAGAGTGAAAAGCGCAATTACGATAAGTTTCCTTAATTTCCAGTTGTTCCAAACTCAATGCATACTTTCAATATTAAACTAGTGTATGTTATAAGCTAACATGAGCAAACGTAAAACACTTTTGCATAAAATGATATTTGCTAAGTTTGCTTGCGCTACGCTATGACATACAACACTTCAACATTGAATATTTCATTTTTGGCACGGAGCTACTGGAAACTATTGAAACATGTTTGTTGCTGAATATTCCATTCACACGTTTCATACCCTTTAGTTTAGTGGCGAAAATATATATGTATGTATTTATTTTAACTACTTTATTAAATTACTAAAAATAGTTAATAGCGAACAATTATTATCATTTATGTTTAGCTTGTCTGTGTGTATGTATGTGTTTGTGTGTGTATGTATGTATATAAATTTATAAGTATATGAATATATGCAACTCTATGTATGTATGTATGTATATAGACGAATTTTTTCTCTCTTACTTTCTTTATGTACGAGTATGTATTCTCTCTTCTCCTTCTTTTCGATATTGCGTGGGTTCGATTCTCTCTTTAAACAATAAGCATTATTTTCTTCTTCTCTATTTTTTTTTTGTTATTTTAAATGTTTTTTTTTAATATGAAAAATATATTAAATTTATAAAAAAAATTAAACTTTCAATGATTTTAATAATAATTTATATGCGCTCATTTGATGATTTATGTACGCAACATGAATTTAATAAATTTGACTTATTTTTGTTTTTTCCATTTTGCCTAAAAATAAAAGCGCATTAGCGCAAAAATAATTATTTTTATTTAACGATTTCTTAAACCTTTTTTTTTTGTTTTTTCTTTTTTTTAAATAAATTTGTCATCAATAATAATTTATTTAATAATTTTGGATTTTTTTTTTTCTTTCTTTTCTTATTTGTTGTGTTGTTAATAAATGATAACAGCTTAAAAATGATTTCTTTCGCTTTGCTCGCATATTCAAAATTTAAATTAATTTAAAAATAGATTTAATTTCATTTACTTAATTTACTAATTACTCTAATTAACGCCGCGTTCTCCTCCTTCAGACGATGATTATCCGTTTTATAAACTTCCAATTGCTGTTGTGGTTCCAAGAAGCGAAGAGGAAAAAGAAAATACCAAAAATTAGTACAAATTTGAAATAAAATGATATTTTAAAATATTTATTGCATATTTTGAAGCGCACAAGGGCATTATTAAACAACACTTAGCATTAGCAAACGTTTTTACAGCAAAATGTTTTTATTTTTTTGTATTATTTTTAAGGCATAAAAGTTTCACACTCTTGCGGGCGCTTTGGCTCGAATCTCATCAGTTTGGAACACATGAACTGATTCGATTACTCGACGTCAAGCATTAAGCACCTTTGTTGGGTGGTTTGGGGACTAAAGGGTAAAGTCATTTCGTTCTGTTATAATATAATATCAGAATTTCTAAACACAACATGCAAAATAAAACAAAAAGCAAATTCATGCCAAAATTAGAAAAATTCCTGTGTGAACAACGTAAGAAAAGATACAAAATCAATCAGAATCGATCTTGCGCTAATGACGATCGATAATGAGCATGTTTACGAACTTATGAAGTAATGACAAATGCATTGAATAATGTTTGTCAATGAACGAACTATGAATTTTGCACTGACTTGACTGTTGTTTTGTCTGACTGCTTGGAACATACATATATTCCAATATATATTCAAAGTATCTGTACATATCAATAAATAATGCGATAGATAAGTCTTGAATTAATGACGATTGACAAGTTTCACAACGAAAACGATTATACAAATATTGGAACAAAAGTTAACAAATAAACTATATATAGGACGTAATGAAGACAGAGATAAAGAGAGATAGACAGACAATATGAAATCTTATTGATTAAACGAACGAGAGAGAAAGAGCGAAGTGCACGTAGATTTTAGTGCCAATTAAAGTATAACAACTCAACTGAAGACATCATCACATTAAACTTGAACTCAAACTCAAAACAAAACAAAGGGAGGAAAGACGAAACGTTGAACTCTATACAGGAACCAGAGTTTTTCATATATTCAATATCAAAATTAAGCGAACTTCCGGCTCCCGTTTAATTAAAAAAGTATAGTAAAAAAACAAAATAAATCATTTAGCAAACATTAACGCATCATCAAACAGTGAAACAGAGTTGCGAACGTGAGCATTGCACAAAAACGTCATTTCAAAATTTATTATTATTAAATTAAACATTAACATTGAACAAGGAATTCGCTTCAAATAGTAACGGTTTATTATACATAATATTTAACACTAATTTATTGTAGCATAGCTTCTGGCGCATAAAAATCCATGCCACTGAAGCCAATTCCATTATTCCTTACATTAAGTACGAGTACGTTACATATTGCCTATATAACACATACGTTAGTATAGCCTGGAAGCGATACTGTTGTATGTGCTGTGTGGGTCTATATAACATAAGAGTTCTGAATGTAAAGAACGTTGGGCACAACGCGCAGCATTGGTTTTATGAGCCAGCGGCGTGCATGGCCACACAAAGGCACATGCTTCGGGCAAATCTAAACAATTTTGATTTTATTATTGTACGCCAAAGGATGATGTGCGCCGAAACATATCTCTTCAAGAGTTTCTAGTAAATATTTATATATATATATAACAAAAAATGTTGTAGCAACACAAAACGAATAACAACGCAAAGTTTAGTGATTGACGACAGACTAGTTGCGCATTGTTGGCAACTTTGCTCACCACATTCAAAGTTTTCAACATTCTGCACTCCTATGTATCAGATGAGCAACACAAGACATAAGACACTTTAGTGTGTACACTAAATTGCCGTATGTGTTGTATTTCACTATGCAACATAGGTGTGCACAATACTAGAAACGCTAAAATATGGCGAACTAAATTGTCAACAATGTGGAGGGAAAAGTTGCATTAGTTGCGTTCCAGCCAAATTTTTATAGCGTACCGAAATCTCTGACGGATATGTTGGCGTGTCGTTCTCGAGGTCGTCGACAAACAGAAGTTTGTATTTTGTTTAAATTTGCTTTTTTTAATTTAAGTTGTCGGTTTGTTGATCGATGCACGTCGTTCTTGTTATTGCTTTCAAAATTTGCATGAAAATTTCTCACTTGCGTAGAAATTCAGCAAATTATTTTATTTAATTTATAGTTTAACAATACAACATAAGCACTGTCAATACTTCCTTAGCTGAGATAGTCTACGATTATGTTTATTAAATATGCAACAGTTGCGAGAGATTCCAAGTATGTTTTTGATTTATGTCAAAATTCGTTACTAAATGGTTTTGTAGTCAAATAAGTTAATTTGATTTTTTAGCCTTTGCATAATAAATTTTTACGTATTGCGCACTTTTATTGAGCAAGTTTGACAACGCATTACTTTAAAAAAAAAAAACTAACTTCGAAATGAAAATTCATACAACATTTACTTCGAAACGAAAAAACGCATAAACTTCGAAAGTGAAGTTTAATGTTCGAACAAGAAAATAAACTCATGTTGGCTTTTATTTATGAGTTACGCGTGTTTGCAGTGCAAATGGCAAATTAGAACTAAAAATTTATTGTGCAAATGAACTAAAAATTAAATTTTTAACACTTTAAAACAGACTTACACGCTAAGCAGCAAAAAATTTATACAAAGAAAGCAACACATACAAAAATGTTGCAGCAAAAGTGTTGTTTTTTTTTTAAGATGAAGAAGATAATGATGACTTGACTTAGCTAATAATTCACGTATTAATTAAGTTTAATTTAAATATATAATTACATTTTTTTAATTTAATATTTAACTAGAAAACTTTGTTCTGACTGATTAATTAATTAATTATTGTGCCTTTAACTTCAACTGTGCTGACGTCGTGAACTTTTCTTTATGTTTGATAGCAAAATGCGTTCCTTTATAACAATTTGATTAAATATCGCAAATGTTTATGTATAAATTTCAACTACAATACAAATACTTGTATGAAAATGTTTCATTTTTTTATTATTACGTGTGTGTGTGTGATCGATATATGTGTGATATAGTACGAATATAGTATAAATATAATTTATGTCTAAGAATTATGCTTTGTTTGCGCTTTGATTTGCAATCAAAACAAAACTATGTTACTAAGTGTGTCTGTAAGTTTGTATATAATTTAATTTTGATTATGTTTAAGCTATTATTGTTTTTGATCTGTTTGTTTGATTGATTGATTGATTTATTCATTTCGATTTAGCAAGTTGACTCTGTGCCGATGTGGTCAACTTTGAGACGACGCGCGTTAACGCGCGATTCTCGGCTCGCAGACGCTCGTTCTCAGTCTTAAGCTTCTGCAAGAGCTACAAATTTATAACGATGATGACAAAGACGACGACGTTGGCAACATCAAAGTCGCATAGAGAATAGTTGAGAAAGTTGATAGTGTTGGTTTTTTTTTTTGTTGTTGGTCGTAGGGAGAGAAAAAGAACATATTTATATATATATATATGTATATCGATAGCAATGGAAAACGAAAAAAAGAAATTTTGTTTGTGTGTTTTTGCAGACACAATGGCATGTCACAGAGTTGCCAAATTAGGCGAATTTTCTTTTTTCACCGTTTTGCATATGAAGTACGCCTATGTTACTTACAGTCAAATGACACATACGTTAGTCAAGCAAGCATACTTATACAAAAAGTGCGAATGCTTAACTAACGTATGTTACGTGTGGCCCTAGGCAACATAGGCGTACTTAGCACGCGCAATGTGGAAAAAAGTCGCCTAAGTTGGCTCAGTGTTTAATTTATGTATGATGAATGTTGATTGGGCGTTCTTTGGGCGGTGGGCGTGAATTTTCATATATATACAAATCAAAAGAAAACTATGTTATTTTCAAAACCAAAAATCATTTTGAAAAACCTTTTGTTGATGAGACATGAATGAGAAGATGAGCAGCGAAGGATTTGAGTTGAGTTTAGTTTAAGTTGAGTGTCTGAGTTGATTTGTTACATTTTGTTTTCAGTAGTAATTTTGAGTTTTTGTTTTTGGTTTGATGATGACTGACTGACTGAACAGTTTGTAAGTTGATGTCATGAATAATGCTGATGAAATTAACTTTTCAATGATCAAAAGTTTGTGTATTTTCGTTGAAATAAAAACAAACAAACAAAAAGATGAACATTTTTCATTACAAATTAAAAGATGTTCTGTACAAATATCAAAAGTATAAAAGCTATTAAGAAAAACAAAAAATATATACAAAAATAAATATACCAGATGCGTTGAGCAAAATAAAGCAGAGCACATTTTCTTTCTTTGGCATTTTTTTCTTTGTTTCATTTGCAAAGTTTAATTGATTTTTGGCGGTTTACAATTTTGCATAAACTTTTAGGGATATGAGATAAACAAAAATCAACACATGTGTGCGTGTGTTACTGTTTTTTTTTTTCAATCAAGAAGAGGTGAAGGTGAGCTATAAATACAGTAAAAAAAAACTTTGCTTTTCAACACAAGCGTGAGAAATTTGTATATAAAACATTTTTTTGTTTTTAAACTCCGGAATACAAAAAAACGTTAATTTTTTGAAAATTTTGGGTAAAAGTAAAGAAAAAAGTATAAATCAAATTTGGTAAATCAATGTTGAGTCAATTAAGCATTTCCAAATGCCAATGTTCCTAATATCAAGTGTTGCATAGTAACACATTAACATTAGGAACGCTGGAATAGGAACAGCAAAATGTATGCAAATACCGAATTTTCATTAAAATTGTTTTAATGGCGAATTTAGTTTTTTGTAAAGCAATACATAAAAAAACAATTGCTTTAATTTATTATCAAGTTAATTAATATAGCAAAGATAATAATCACTTTTTGTTAATAAGAAAAAAATAAACTATAAAAAAAAAACAAACAAAAACATCGCAAAACATCCATCAAAATAAACAAATTAAAGGCAAACAAACTCGCTCAGCGCATAAGAAAAAAATATATATAAATTTCCGCAAAACGTTTATATTCAAAAAAACTATTAAAAGCAGCAAAAACAAAACATTAAAAAAGCGCCATGCGGCGGCGTATCTCTTTATCAAAGAGCTGGAGAGATATCATCAACAGAGCGTGAGCGTTAAGAGAGCACGCACAAGGATTGTATCTTGGCGGGCGGCCGCAAAATAAGAGAGCAAATAAATAAATAAAAGTAAAAGAAAAAATAATATTTTTGTGTATTATGTGATTTTTCTTTTTTTGTAAATTTTCAAAATCAAATGATGCGTCAAAAAACTTGTGTGTGTTTATTTTCTTTTGTTTTTAGTTTTTTTTTTTTTTTTTTTTTGGTGAATCAAGAATTGTATAAGAACAAGCACAACAACAAAGAGAACTTATGTTTTTTTTTTTTGTTTTTATTTTTGTTGGGGGTAAAGCTTTGAAAACTTATTAATTACCTTGAGCTCTTCTTCCATTTCGGAAAGTTTACGTTCCATTGCTCTTCTTTCGCGCTTCTCAAGCTCGGAGAGAGAGTTTTTAGTTGTCTGCAAAGTGGGATTTCATTTTTGAAACAACAATTTCTTTCAATACGCTTTTGAAGAGTGTGTAAGTGAGTGGGCGGGGGGAAAATATGAAATGCAAGTATTTTTGTACTGTTGTTGGGTTTTGTTTTTCTTGAAGTGGCATTTGTTTGAGAATATGTGTGAGTGTGTACAAGAATAGAGCGAGTAAAAATTGGTTGAGCATGTACAAGCAAAACAAAAAAAAGTAATAAGAGAGTAAAAGATCAAAAAGCACTTGACGCAAGAAACAATATTTTTTTTTTGTTCAAGTTGTAATTTCTGGTCTGAGCGTAAGAGTGATGGAAAAAAGAGCACGCGCACAAAAGCAACGGTTTTTCTTTTGTTGATTGCCTTTTTTGTTTTGTTTTTTGAAACAAAGTGTTACAAAAGTATTTGTTTGGTGATATTGTAACTGTAGTTGTCTAGCACTGAACTAGACTGTTTGAGCATAGTTTTTTTTGGGACTAAGGCTGAAGAAAAAGTAGTAAAGAGCAGCAAAATAACGACAAAAGCAATGCACTTACTGCGTTTGTAATTCGCTCGAGCGTGGCTCGCGTTTGACCAACTTCATCGTCCTTTTGTTTGAGCATTTGCTTCAGTTTATCATTTTCCAATCTGCAAATATTTTGCGAAAATATCAAATCAATTGTGCCATAAAAAAATATGTATGCAATTTAAAAACTCACTTTGCGGCTTCCCAGAGCGCCTTGTAGTCAATGCCATCGCCATTTTCGGTTTTATTGCTGCTGCTGTTGTTGGCGGCTTTGCTAATCTCATTGCTCGCTGCATTAGTGCTCGCAGTGCTGCCGAGTCGTGAGCGTGTTGTACGCTCGCTGCCGCTCTAAATTGTTTACAAACAAATTACAAAAATTAATCACACATTCGTCAAGTCATATTTACACACGCTACAAAAACAAATTTCTTTCCAACAATAAACAAACACAAACAATTCTGTGCAAACCCAAACGTACTTCATAACCTTCGCTTTTCTCCGACGAAGCGCTGACCGAACGTTGCGCTGCGCTGCGTGAACGAGAACGTGTACGCGACTTGCGTTCCTGTTCGCGCAACGAATTACTGCGATTCACAATGGCCGCCATTGTTGCTGCGCTGACGCCGGCAGAGGCATAGCTGCTGCTGCCGCCGCTGCCGAGCGCATTCAAACTGTTGTTCGATGTCGTCAGCGGCTTCGATTTGAGCAGACGCGATGACGCCGTCGACGATGGCGTCGCTGCATTCAAATATGAATTTGAGCCTTTGAAGGAATTCGAACGTGTGGCGCTGCTGCCGCCCTTTGCTGCGCTGCCGAGGCTAAGCGATGCCGTTGTGACGCCATTGTCATAGCTCGAATAGGGACTGATGTAACGATCGCTGCTCGTATAAGGACTGAGGCCATAACGCGATTCATAGCTACTTGTGCCGCCGCCATTTGCTGTGTGGTAATGATTCGTTGTTGTTGTTGTTGTGGTGGCAGAGGCGGCGGCAGAATTGGAAGAGGAGGAAGCAGATTTGTTGCCATAATTATTGCCGAGCACATAATATTTTTGTTGTTGATCTTGTTGCTTATGATGATGATGTTGATTATAATGTTGCTGATGATAAGCATTGCTGTTGTTGTTTAACGTCGATGTTGCTGCAGCAGCATTAGTTGCTGCTTGATTTGTTTGATGTTGCAAGGAATGCAAAGAATATGTTTTGCCAGCGCTTTTATGATTACTATTAGCCAAATGATTATGTTGATTATGATGATGATGTTGCTGATAATGATTATTATTAGTCGCATAGCTCGTCGCATTGCCGTTACTGATTGCGCTTGTCTTAGCTGTGGCTGATTTTGTGCTAAGATATTCATAGCGTGTACCATTTGTATAATAGCTGCTGCCGCCATTGTTGCGACTGCTGCCACTGCCACTGCCATAGAGACTCTCACGTGAGCTATAAAGGCCCGCATAAGGGCTCTGATAGCTGCTGCTGCTGCTGCCGACGCCGCTGCTGCCATTCTGATAGTAACCCGTGCTCAACGGTCGCGTGCTGCTACTATAAGCGCTGCTGCTGCCGCTGCCATTGTAGTTGTATGCGCTGCTGCCCGCTGTGCCGGCGCCAGCACGTGAGCTGGAGAGCGAGCGACGACGCGTGCTCAGCGGCGCTTGTGCTGTGCGCGAACGTGAACGAAATGACATGTTTGCCTTATGCAACTAAAGTGCAATTTATATATATTTGACTTGTCTAATAATAAAATAAAAAAAAAAATTGGCTGTTTTCAATACATTTACACGCCCCAAAAATTGTCGAATCTTGTCATAATTATTATTAATATAAATAATAATAATATTGCGCATTCGGCACGTTTGCCAAATGACGACGCTTTAGCTTGCTTTCTGTCAACGCGTCACTCGCGGCTCATCAATAACATGAAATGAGCAATACAAGCAACAACAAAAAAAAAAGAAGGTGCAATTAAATTGTATTACTTTTTAAACAAAGTAATTTTTGGCAACGCCAACTGACATGTGTTTTGGTCGCTTTTGCTCTTCTTTGCTTTGTGCGGCGGTCGCTGGCCCCGCCACCTTCACAGCTTGATTCCAGCACAGCACAACTTCAGCTTTCCCGCTGGCCAACTGCCACAAAACCGCACAAACAGAATAAAACGTGACGTCAAAGCATAAATCTTGACATTTTCCTGCTGTTTTGCCTCAAGCGTTTTTTGTGTGTCGTATAAAAATTACTGTTTTCATGATTGGAAACAAACTTAAATTGTCTCAAAGTCGAAATAAATCTATTTATTTGTTTGTTTGGCCAGCCAAGTGATTATTCAACAACTGTTCATGCTACTTCCTTGGCAAGTTTGGCACAGCGGCGACACTCACGCTCACGCCCACGCCCACGCCGTGTCGTGACGCGTCGTTTAGCATTGCGTGAAAATAAAAGCATAAAAATTTCGCCGGAAAAGCGAATATGTTTTGTCAAATTCTCTTAAGAAAAATGTGCATAAGATTTATGTTAATAACTTTTGCATTACCAAAGACTTAAGAGTTTATTACAAAACACGATTTTTTATGCGTTTTTTAGTATTTCTTAATTTGATTAAATTTAAATCTTTTATATTGCTTTGCTTATTTTCGGCAGTCGCTGAATTTTAAATAAAACACTTTCGTCACACAAAAACGGTGTCAACAAAACCAAAAAGATAAAGTTAATGAGCAACAAGAAGAAATCTTCTACGCGTTTTTATATCTTTTGCGTTTGTTATTTCCGCAAAATTCTTCGGCGTATAAACTTGTTGCATTTTCAGCACACGGCGGCAAACTGAGGCGCACAGACAGTCGTTCAAAACAGTTGACGCAATGCCGCTGCATTACATCATGCAATGCGGATCACTGCTCAGTGAGCTTTATAAGCAAAAAACTATGAAAAAGCCTTAAAAAAGTTGTGCCAAAAAGTCAAAACCTTATTTGGCTGTTGATTTTTATGATTATTTAAACTTGAAAGCGCCAAAATACTAAAAAAAACTAAGTCACAAATGGCGTTGCGTTGTTCTAATTGGCTTGCGGCTTGCAGGCGCACTGACAAGATTCGACATTTGTGTGAGATACAAGTCGCGTTGCGTTGCCATTCGACGATCAAATTAAAAAAAAAAAGCGGCATTAGAAAAAAAAGCGCTGTAAAATGATACAAATTTGTTGGAATTTGTACGAATTCGAATACTGCGGTTTTTTTACTTGATTTATTATATGACAGATACTTTTTTGTTGTGCTACGTTTTTACTATTGAATATAGTTTTATAGTTTCTTTTATTATATTTTGTACAAAAAAACTTTTTGCTTTTGTTGCGCAGTTTGGTTCTTCTGCTTCGCTTTGTTTTGAAAGCCTGATTAATTTGTCAGTTGATTCTTTGTTTCAAATGTTTTATCTTTTTGTAGATTTGTGTGCACCGCGCCAAGTATCCGTAAGAACTGAGCTCATCAACGACGTTTGTAAGATTTTTATTTGAAAAACATGCGGCAAAGCAAAGCGATTTTAGCACCTGAATTGAGCATAAGTTCTTTGCCTTGTAGAACTCAAATAGGAGAATAGGAGCACACTTTCTCTTTTCACATCAAGATCGTTGCTCTTAAGTCAGCACACAAGAGCACGGCGCGGTCGCACATATGCCGGAAAATGCGGCAAATGCGGAAAATTTTTCAACAACAAAAAGAAAAGTAAAATTTCATTTTGCGTTGCCGCGGAAAACCAAAAAACTGTGGTGAGTTTTGGACGGGTGAGTGGGGGCGGCGGCAGAGTAACAGATTTTATTTGATTTTATAAGCAACAAAGACAAATAAATATAAGCAGATGTGTGTTGTGTTTGCCTGCATTTGCGTGTGTGGAAAATTTGAAGACACAACATTTTATTATGAAGAAATATGGAATGCGCTACGAGAACAACTCTTTATAAGTCGGGACATAATTTTGTTAAAAAAAAAATAAACATAAATCCAGAAAAAAGAAAGTCCTATGAGGATCTACCTTTATATTTCGGGATATCATTTTATTAACAAATATTATTTATTATTTATGATACTAAAATTCATTTGAAAAGCAAAAATCCCAAAAATATAAAGAATGACATATGACAAAGTATAATCTCGTGAAAATACTAAGAATTTTCATCAATGATATCAACATAAGTCATAGTTTTTGAATGTTTTTCAATGGAATTAAGAAAATTTGCTATCGCAGATGTCTTTTTATTAGCAAATAGGGATTTTCCAAAGCTTAGGCATTGAGTCCAAACTTAGTGAAGTCATTGTGATGAAATTACTGCTTTAAACATATTGAAGAACTTGAAATGCTTCAGTTAAAGATACTCAAGTGTAGCGCACTTCAAGCGAAATTCTATTTTATATTTCAAGTGAACAAAAAAACACATTATTTCACTTTGAAAAATACTAAGAAGAAAATTGAAAAGTCAAAACAAACAACAAAGCCAAAATATTTCACCTGTGCGCGCCGATATTTTTGGTAAATGGTAACAACAAGAATTTGGGACGACTGTCGCCACAGAGAGCGCTACCCTACACCTATTTTTCGGTGTTCCATTAGACAGCAAATGTATCCTTAATAAAAGCATAAGTTTTCATAGCCAAAAAGTGGGTCAAAAGGCGAAGGGGTCAACGACACGGCTAAAGGGAGTTTTACGTCACGCTTCGTGGCAAGTAAGCGCATTTCAAGTGTTGCTATTTTTAAATGCTTTTACGAATTTTCAATATGAGAACAAACGACTAATTCGAGATGGCAGCAAAACGCAGCCACCAGGCAGGCAATGAGCTAATTTCATATGGGGAAATAATCATTTACTTTGGTTTTTTGGTTTTTTTTTTGATTTTCGGTTGAAAGAAGCAATAGTCAAGAAATGGGGCAACGTCGCGACTTCGACGATGAACGTAAAATGCAATTTATGCGATTTTTAGTGAAATTTGAATTTTATAGTTTGTAACAACAACAACACAAGAAGAGGAAGCAATGCTTAAAATAGCACTGACTAGACGAAGAAATGTTGCTTTGGTTCGCCACATTTACATGCAGCATATTGTATCTAAATACATAGCGACATTTAGGAGCGTGGCCAAAGTTCGTTGTACTTTAGTAGCTAATAGAAATGCTGTTCAAACATAAGTCAATTTGTGCACTTTGAACTTTTCGTAGCATTTCTGCATTCAATACAAGAGCCTAATTATTTTATTTGCAAGTAAAAGCCAACAAACAATTAGAAACTAACGAAAATATGCAAAAGACTAAATAACAATTCATGCCAAAATGTAACAAATTAGCGACAGTTGTGTGTCGACGATGTCCAACAATAAACATGCTGTCTAATTGCGCATATTTGAGTCATACAACAACAGCAGCAACAGCAACAACACTTGACATCGTTCATCATCATCATCATCAACATCACCGTCAGCATCATCATTATTGTTTGCCATCAGCAACATCAGTAAAACGAAAATGCATGGCATGCAAATTCGAACGACAGTTCAACGTCAAACCGATAAAAATATATATATTGTAGAATATATAGTATGAAGAGCGCAGCAACAAATTGTCAAATTGTCTGCCATGTTGTCTAAAACGACAACGTAATGACTTAAAAATAAATTGTTAACAGGTTTGCCTTCTGTGCGCCAAAAATCATAATAATAATAAAACCGCAACAACAACAGCAGTGTAAAATAATAGATTACCGCGAAAAAATTCGCTAATTAATTAATAATTAAACATTTTCATAAATCAAGCGAAGGCGTGACCTCAGCCATGAAAGTGGGATACGAAATTTTAAATTAATGAACATATAATTCAATGCAAAAGTTTGCGTAAGTGAAGAAGCACACTAGTATACAAAAAAATGGGTCACTTGGACCAACAAACAGTAAAAATCGAAAGAAACTAAATTTGACTTTCGAAGGCCAAAGCAACCAAAGTAGAAACACGCGACTCCTCACTTTGCCGCACTTTGCACACCTCATCACGCGTCGGTGGCAAGTGCAACAAGGTGCGAAGAAAATTGAGTACTTGTACTAAAATTAAAATCACACAAAATAAACGCGGCGCAATTATAGCAACGTATGTATATTTTTCTTAGTTTCTCCCACAAAACATTACGTTTGGCGCAGCAGCTGGTCAAATCCGACCCTCTGTCCCTCGGTCAGACGTCTTCATCGCAATTTTCCACGCCATGCCAATGGCTGCCACATGCGCGTTTCAAATTATTGGAAATTTGTTATGAAACGTAAGAAACTATAATTAACATTGGTGCCGCCAGCCGACCGACCGAGCCAACCAACCCACCCACCTAATGATCGTACGTACTCAGACGCCGTACGACCATCGATTGTATTAAATATTCCAAATTTGAATGCGCGCCAATTGCTTAGCGTGCAAAGAAAAGAGCACAAGACGTATCTACGTCGTTCTGTTCGTTCTGACAAAGAGTTATTTAGTACTTTGTTGTGTTTGTTGGAAAGAAATTCGTACTCATTTGCAATAACTTATAGTAAAAGTAAAACGCATATGGCACATACCTCCTTCTCTTTATCCTCATTATCATTGGCAGATGATGATTCATGTCGGTCTGGATCAAGTTCCTGCAAAGGAATAAAAGTCATTGTTTAAACATGTTAAATATTGCAAAAAAAAAATACAAAACAAATCTTCAATTTTAAAAAGTCATATGTTACAAAGTGGCACACGCCTCGGCAAGCCACTACAGTTTGCAAAAAAAAATTTAACGTTAACATTAAATTCGAACATAGTTGGCATGTCGTCCTAACTAACATATGTCTGAACAATATATAAGTAAAGCCAAAACTGAACGCAAGGCCAACGTAAGTGGCGTGTGACACTTTGTAACATATGCCATATCATTATTGTGCTTTGTTGTGCAACTTACATCCATGTCAATGTGCACAACGCCGGTCGATCTTCGCTTCGGTTTGCGTCTTCGCTGTATGGCCATGTGCGCAGAGCGATTGTCATTCTCCTTGTCATTATCTAATATATAATCGAAAGTATATTATTCGCAAAAGATTTATAGCAGACAACAACAATTGAATAATTACCTTTATCATCGGCCGGTGTTGCTGTTGATGATAAAATAGACGCTGATGTTGTTGTTGATGATGATGACGTTGTTGTTGCTGGCGTTGACGCAATCGAATTTGAGCTCAACGATGTTGAAGAAGACGATGACGTCGATGTTACTGCTGGTGTCGTTCCTGCTGCAGCCGCTTCGTACTTGCGTGTATGCGTTAAATAAGCAGTTGTTGTTGTCTCATTAGCGGGCGCGGACACGGGCCGACCAATCGAGTTCAATGATTGGTTTGAGGCATTGACTGTGACAAAGACGTTCGTTTATATGAATGAGACGTATGTTGTTTTTGTTACTCACTCGAATTGTTGCTTGCGCTGATACGTCGCTGTGAGCCTGTTAGGTTCGCTGCCGCAAGCACAGCCGGTGCGCTCGGTATGATCGTGCTGTTCGGCGCCGGGAAAGTCACGCCGCTGGTTACATCCTCCAATTTGAACTTTGTGTTTAGTAAGAGTGAAGTTTATATTTATTTATTAGTTTCATTATAAAAGCAAGACTTCAGTTAAAATATTAAAAAATGTAATTAAAAGTTGATTTTTTATTTTTTTATAGTTTGTTTGTTTGTTGTGTGTGTTTTTTTTTTTGTCTTGTTTAGTTGCTGTAACCAAAAATTGTTTGTTTTTTGTTCACTGAGTTTATTTTTTAGTTTAATTGACGTTTAGTAGAGACCTAAGCGCATATTTAATAACCATAACCACTTTTTGTTGTTGTTGTTGGCACAACAGTTTTTTTTTTGTTGTTAGAAGTTTGCGTGCGCAAGTTTCAAAAGTATCTAACGCTCTACGCATGCGTTTGCCACCGCTTTTGGAAATATTCTGTTCTTGAAATCCTTTTAAATAACTTAACGCTTTATACGTTGCTTTTACGCGCGCGTTTGTAATTTCAAACTAAAAAATTACAATAAAATATGACATTTTTCAGCAAAAAATATATATATATGTGATGATACGATAAAAAATATATATACAAATTATGTCTATGATTTTAACATACAAAAACATATTTACATAAAAGAAAAGTTGTGTGAAAGTGTTGCAAATTGATAATCTGTTGTTAGTTTCAATATTCGCCATTCTGCCAATGTTGCTAAAAAGTAATATTCTTATATTCCATACGATCATTCAACACATACGACAGTTTAGTATTGAGTCGTCATGGGAAACATAAGCACATTTAATATATGGAACATTGGAATGGAAAATGAGGAGCTAAATTTACATGAAAGCTAACCCTTTGTATCAAAATGCAACTCTTCTCACAACTTAATTCAAAACAAATTGAACTGAGGCGGTAATAAAGCAACGATGACTTTTCGATAAAAGCAAATAATTATTTCATTAATAGATTTCCATTGCGGATCAAGAAAACTTTGACAGAAATAAATTAAAACAAAAACATGCGTAAATTAACATTGGAGTATAAAGCAAATGCAATGAAAAGCCTTTTTTAGTAAACAATATGCGTGCAATAAATGACAAAAGGTACAATATATGAATCTGCTAACTACATAATAATGACATATAAATAAAACAGATACATGATTTTATAGATACAAATATATATGCAAATATGTGTAAATGCACAAATAAAAACAAAGTTGAAATACACAAAAAGAAAAGTAACAAAAACGACTTTTTATACGCAGGCAGTAAATATCGACGCAGTCCTGACAGAAAACCAAAAGGAACATATCCGTTTTTTTTTACGATAGTACCGACATTTAAAAGAGTACATGCATGCGTGCTATACTTAAGGATTAGCATAGAAAAAAGAAATCGTTCGAGACACATAGCGAGCAGAGCACAGGACTGAGACACGCACGCACATACTCACGCCCGTTAAACACACACACAGACATACACACATGAAGGATTAAAAACGAACGAACAAGCCAAAATTTAAATCAGACTTATTGTTGTAAGTTTTTTTTGTTGTTGTAATTGTTGATTTGGTTTGTTGTTGTTGTAGTAGTTGTGTGTAGTTGTTGATGATGTTGTTGTGCATACCTTTGAGCCTGCATCGAACTTTAAACGCCATGAAGGGCGACGTTCCGCCAATGAACTTGATGTATTGCCACCGGCGCCACCAGCTTCACGTTGAGGCATTGCTGTTGTTGTCGTTGCATCACCACTAACCGCCGCTGTTGTCGTCGTGGAGGACGTCGTTTGTAAAACGCCAACTGAATCAAGACTACGTCGACTATTTATTGCTAAATTTGCATAACAATTTATCAATGAATCACGTGGATTTAATTCACTTAGCGCTGAGCCAGACGTTGGCGTTGAGGCATTCGATGTTGCTGCCGACGCTGACTTAACATCACCTGCACCAATATACTTTGATTCAGTTGAATCAAGACCGCCAGGCGATGACAACGGCACAAATAACCCACGCTTGTCCCGCAAGCGCACAGGACTCTCAATTGGTGGCGCGATCATTGCATCTGTGCTAAGGCCACTGGTCAACGAACTCGTTGAATTGTTTGTCAGCGTTGAGCTTGGCGTATAGCTTGTAATGGACAGGCCGGATGATGTGCACTCAAGCTCTGTGGGTCGTTGATATACTTCAAGTGTCGGTGCCGGTGCCGGCGTCGCTGTCGGTGAGTTAATCTTCGTCTTGTTATTGGCAACATCATCATCATTGTCGTCATCATTATCATTAACATCATCAGTCTTTTCGTTTTCATCTTTGACTTGTTTCTCATCATCAGCTTTATTATCATCATCTTCTGCATTATGCTTACTAACTGACGCCGTCGTACTCTCAATTGCAACTTCTTCTAGCGGTTCTGTTATCCTGGCGCTGTTGCGTCGCACCGCTTTGATGGTATAACTTGCGCTAACCATGCCTGCGTCATCTTCGCTTTGCTCGGTTGTCTCAACGGCGGCAACACTTTCTTGCTCTTGTTCACGTTCCTTCTCTGCCTGCTTTTGCTCATCGGTGGCATCTGCAATTTGTATGCTGGCGCGTTTTTTCGCCACTGGCGGCGCAGCAATCGTAAATGTGGCTGTTGCATCAATTTCGGGCAAATCGCTTGATATTTCCGTAACGTTGTCATGCTCTTTAATAATCTCATTATGTACTTCATCAACTTCTGCAGCCGTTGGTGTTGCTGTTGTTATTGTCTCAATAATTTCGCTCGTCTCTGGTATGAGTGACGGTGGCGGTGTTGTCGGCGGTGGTGGTGGTTCTTGTGGCTCAAGTTGTTCTTGTGTGCTTGTTGTTGTTGTATCAATAGTAGTAGTTGTTGTTGTTGATGTTGTTGTATCTTGCGTTTCATTCTGTTAATAATATTAGTATTTGTTTTTCTTTAAAGTTTTAAGAAAATAATAATTTACTACTAAAAAAAAATCAAATGTGTAATACAAGATTTTCAAACTCTTTTGAGTTAAGATCTCTTGCTGCATCACTGAAAATTGTTTACACGCTCAATCACATAATACATAAATTCGATACTTGACTACATTTAATCATGCAACGCCGCCTAAGACATGCAATATTTTTGTATTTTTCTCGCTTTCAAAAAAAAACATTGAAATATTTAAAAAAAATTGTATGTACGCTGCTCAGTCAAGTGTTGGTTTTAGCTGCAAACAACATATGCCATTTGCGTTCAACTATAACGAGCAGCGCACATACATGTACATACATACATACATACGAAGATACATATGAGAAATGCATACTTAAGTGATACAAGACAACATTGAGTTACAATTTTCAAGACATATAGAAAAATAAATATATATAAATAATAATACTTAATATTAAAAGTATGTTTTATCAGCTTTCAGCGCAAGTTTCTGATGCAGTAAAGTGTAGGAAGTAGAATAAAAATATCTACTGACGTGGTAGAAGAAGCTATACAGTGATAAGATTCTTTTCTGCGCATTATTTTTTTCTTTTCATACAATTTAAAAAAAAAAAAGTAGGAAAAAGCGGCAACCGCAGACTTTTTTATATAATAACTATAACAATAATGAACTATTATTCATTTGTGGTTAATATTTTTGCGAAAACGCGAGCGAGCGTATGATGAGCGAACGTATGATGAAACAGTTCAGCGCGCAGCCCAGCAGAGCACAAATCAAGAACGTGCAAAAAACATGTATTAAACAAAAACAAAATCAAATAATAATAAAATTCTGATGAAAAATATGCTGGTAAATGATGATTGACTGATGAAGTGCTGAACGACGATCGAATGCTGTTCAATCACTTGACTGAAAGATACATTTACTGTAAGATAGACAGATTGTCTGTCTGTCTGTCTGATTGATGCCTTCGTTGTTGTTTGGTGTCTGCTTACGTTTTGCTTAATAAAGTTGTTTTTTGTTTTGGTTTTTTAAATAAACTAATTTAAAATGTAATTCGCTTAAATGAACAAACACCATCATTGAATGCCATTTCACCCAAGTGTGGTTTTGGATGTGCAAAATAAACGAAAAAATATTAAAAATATGTAAAACAAAACAACAACAAAATAATACAAAATATAACTAAAAAATTGTGTAACTTCACGCTTGTTAAATATTGAATAATAATTATAATAATAACATTTAAACCAAAATATGCAATGACACCATAACCGAAAAAGCTTTTGGCTGACTTCATAAACGCAGTTTGCAAGTGCAGTGTTCATAAACGGCATTGCTTTATTTTTGGCAATGTCGAGTGTTCATTAATGCCTGGCAAAACTTATGTGTTGCATTTCAGTGTTGCTTTGCAAACTGCATTTATGAGGTCAGCCTGTTTTTTTGGTGCTTTCTTCACATTTGCCATTTGTTTTTGGTGTTTGTTTTTTCTGCTTAATTTTAATATGAGCGCTGAGGTTGAAAAAGTACTTGAGTAGTAGAGAGAGCACAAAACACACAAAATGATTTAATGACAAAAAAATATAAAAAGGTACTAAAACGGCACAGGCGGACAAATGTGACGGTGACGACAGACGTTTTTTGTGTAAGTATGAGTTCAATTTAAATTGCATTTTTTTTGCCATTTGATTTTGATAACAAAATGTGCCTAAATTTGCCTAATTTTTTTTGGTTGCCTAAATTTGTTTTAATATATATTATTTTTTTTCAAATTGTTTTTGTACAATTTTCATTTTCGATGCTTTGAAATTTTATTTGTTTTTTTGTGTTGAATTTTTTTTTAAACTATTTTGTTTTTTTCTATTCTTTATTTTTGTTGTTGTGTGTGTCATTAGAAGTTGGTCCTTTGCGCTTTTTGTTGGCGCGCCTACTTACATTGCTGTTGTTATTGTTGTTGTTATTGTTATTCATGCCAAGATTTTTCTTCTTAACAAGCTCTTCGGCACTCTTGATTTCATCGAGCGTTACGCCTTGCGTTGAACGACGCGTCTCACGCACGCGCTTCGCATGCGCCTTGCGTTGTGTCTCGCTCTCCTCGTCCCGCACCGGTGGCACAAAGGATCTGCAAAAATGTCACATAATTAGTAAATGTCTTTAGAAAATAATACACTTAATTATTTAATAAACAAAAACAAAGGAAAAAAATGACATGCTTATTATTAGCACAAAGCGGCAATTGTAATTTTTTTAGACAATGAACTTAAAGCGTTATTACTGTAAATGCTCCAAAGACGGCACAATCGTATTTCTGACCATCATTAGCTTTGGTCTTGTGCTCGCATTTTGGGTAACAAAAGAAGTCAATTTGATTGGGCAAAGATCTGTGGTAGCTTTCATTATATAATATCATAAAATATAATATATATAATTTATATGTTAAAATTAAAAATGCTGCTTGGCGGCTTCTTGTAAGTCATGGGGTTATAGCGCAGCTTTGTGAGCGTTTGCTTCAAATTAATGTTTTTTGTGGTTATTAGCGCAAACAATGAAAGGTAAAACTTTTCAAAGTCAAAACGAATTCATTACTTGAAGAAATTTTTGAAAATATTTGTGGCTGAATTCTTTTTCGGTAGTTCGGCGTTGCTTTCATTGCCATTTTTATTCTGGGCAGTGCTCGTAGCTGTTGTTGTTGGTGGTGGAGTTGTTGGTGCAGTACTAACTTGGCTATAATGTTCATGATGTGTTCAAAATACATACATATGTAATATAAGTATATTAAATAATTAAATTCTAAGAGCACACACGCACTTACTAACCGAACAAAACTAATAGACTACAAGATCTAATTAAATAAAAATTAAATATATAATAAAATAAAAATTAAATAAATTAAAAGAAAAATAAAATAAAAAAACTATAAAGTATAAATAATAATAAATTAAAAATAATTGTACTTATTACTTTACAATTTCAATTTACAATAAAAACTGTAACAATTTTTTTTTTCAAGGTATTAAATTATGAGATCTGAATTATGCACTACGGTGCTGTACAACTAAAAAACAACACTACAAGGTGCATGTGTGCAGATACAATTCTAATGGTGACATACAAAACTACACACCTGCGTATTGGTGGTATCACGCCGGCCACTGTGGGCGCATTGTTGGTGGCCGACGTTGGCGTGTTCGTTGCAAACGTCGTTGTTGTCGTCGTTGTAATCGACACCGGCGGTGTTGTGTTGACCGGCGTTGCGGGCGGTTTCCTGGCAAAAAGAGATGTCCAAAACGAATTAGTAAACGAAAAATATGCATTCATTTGACAACTACAAACTAATATACACTTAGCCAAGGCACAGTCAATACCAGATAGACTGTGCCGTACAACAGTAGAGTAATAATGAGAGATAGTATCGAAAAGTAAGCATTTTAGTGTAAAATTTTGGTGCAAATGGAAGGCGGAAATATGAAACTACAAAGCAAAAAAGCATTGATTATTGTGTGACATAAATGTGCGTTTTCTAAAGAGGCTTTTCAACACATTTATTAATTATTATTATTATTATTATTTTTAGATTATTGATTATTTGGCTTTGTTAAAGTAAAATTAAATGAAACAAACCTGTAATTGAACATTGAATTATCTTTGAGTGAAGCCGATCTTTGTACGGTATAATTTTGATTTGTGCTGATGAGATTGGTACGAGTTGTTGTTGTTGTTGGTTGTTGTGGTGTTGATGATTGTGTTGTTGTTGTTGTTGGTGGTGTTTGTGGTTGTGTGAATTGATTTAAGGATGTGCTAGTATTGGTATTGGTATTTGTATTGATATTTGTATTGGTGATGTTTGAGGAATTAACATTAGCGTATCCTAATTTTGTTGTTGTTGTTGTTGTGGTGGTTGTAATATTGTTTTTATTATTGTTGTTATTGTTACTATTGCTATTGTTATTGTTGTTATTGCTGTTTGGCGCCGCATTCGCATTCGTATTGGTATTTGTATTGGTATTCGTATTGGCCGCGCCCGCCGGCAGTATGGGACATGAATTTGCCTTTATGCGCGCACGCAGCTCATGATATTTCTGATAGAATCTGTTTATATAGCGTTGATATATATATTTATATTTATATGTATTTGTTTGCACAGATTTTATTTTTTGTTATTTTATTTAAGCATTTATGTTGGATTTTGATTTGTAGTTGTTGTTTGGTTGGTGTACAATGCAAATAAAGCAAATTAAACAAAAATAAAAAAAAAAACGAAAAAAATAAGAGAAAACGTAAATTATTAATTGGCAAAAAAATTAATATGCTCAGAAATAAGCTTACAAAAGTTATTTGTGTTGCTTGTGTTTCGCTTTGCTTTGACAAACTGCTTTCAACAAATTATTGCTCATACGACGTGTGTGCGCACAACTCACGGCCCAAAGCCGATAAGCAACGTATGCGTAATCATATCAAACACCTTTTCAACAAGTAACAAAAAGAAAAAAAAACAAACATCGCTAAATTTAAACAATTACAAAACATATTCAAAAGTCTTGCAGTCCGTTCGTGCCTTCCGTCCTCCCTCTGTCCTTTTCTTACTTTTTTTTTTGCGCTGACAAAAAGATAAGCTTTTTGTTTTATTGATTTTGTATCAATATGCTTTTTGTTGTTGTCTTATTCTTACTGCTGTGTGATTCATGCGTGTATTTGTGTGTGTGTGTATGTGTGTAGTAATATGCATGTGTATGTGTGCGCAAGCAATTTGATAAAAAAAATGTACTTATTTTTGTTGTTGTTTGTTTTTGACAATGAAATTAAGCAAAGCGTACAAAAAATTGTTGTTCTTTTTTTTTGCAAAAGCAAAGGTGAAACACAAACTTGACAAAATTATTATATGCAATATATATGTATGTAAATATGATTGAAAATTATTGTTTTTTGTTATTAAAAAATGTTAAAAATGCAATTTTTTTTTGGCAAAATGTTGTTTGTTAGCTTAGAACTTCTTATACATATATATTCTTTTTCGATCGATTTTTCAGTTCAACACAACTCACTTTTGATCGTTTTCGAAGCTTTGCGTGCGTCGCAAAATCACATCGTTTGTCTCTGCATTTGTGTTTGTTGTTGCTGTTGTTGTAGTTGTCTTGTTGCCAACCTCTTTATCAGGAACTTCTATAAATAAGTATGAGTAGAGAGCAAAAGAAAAACGAAATGTATTATTATTAATTATATTATAATAAATTTATACTAAAGAAAATCAAAAACTTCAATGAACAACAACAACATACGATTTTTAGTGAGGCAATCGTGTTGTGTACGCGGCGTTTTGCGACGCCAAGGCGCCTCATCTTCGACGGTTTGTTGATCTGTATGCGTGTAGAGTTGTTGTTGTTGTAGATTGTTGGCGTTGCTTTTCATGTTATCGGCTAGAAGAAGGCGAAGAAGTGAAGAAGAAGTATGTGTATGTGTGTGTGTGTAAGTTTGTATTTTACGATTAGTAAGAAAGTTAAAGACATATATAAGAAACTTTAAACCAAAAAGAGACATCAAAAGTAATGTAAAGTAAAGTAAACGAAAGTCAACTAAAAGTCGTGTGAAGAGTGACAAAGAGAAAGAGAGAGAGATAAAGAGTGGGCGTGAGTTTTGTATGCTAAGTATTTCTAATGAGCGAACATATATAGAAGTAACTTTGATGAACTTTGAACTTGATTTGTTTTACTAAAATATGCGAAAAGTAAACAAACTTGAACTTCAAACTAGACACAACAATACGCGCAAAAGTAATACCTGCTCTTTGCTCTTTATCATCATCATCAACATCATCATGATCATCATCAACTGTTACTACTTCCTCAACAGCTTCATGGTATTCGTCGTCTTGTTCTGACAGACTGGTCGTATGCGAACTCTCAGTTGAGTCTGTGAGATCAGAGTCCGTTTCGTCCGACTCATTAACACTTGGCAGTTTACTAGCAGCGTTAGTAACATTATCAGCAGCAGCATTAACATCAACATCATCATCATCATCATTATGATCATCCACAACAGCAACACAAGGCAACATTGTCGCAACGCAGGAAGTTGAAGCAACTGCTGGCATTGTGTGTGTGTGTGTGCGTATGTATGTTTGTGTGTGTGCGTTTGTTAGGCATGGCAAATATTTTTTTTTAATTTTACAAAACAGAGAGACAGACAGAGATAAAGAGAGAGAGATACATTTGACATACTATAATATATCTAATATAATGTTATAAAAGATATAAATGTGGCAAGATGATGATGAAGAAGTTTGCCAAAACTGTATTGCAATTGTTGATGTCTGTGTGTGTGTGTGTGTCAGTGTCAGTGTGTGGCCTAACTTATATGAAGTGATTAAATGCGACAATGGCAAAAACAACAACAAAGACGGCGACGACGACGACTACTTATGAATCAAAAAAATATAAATAAAAAAATACAGAACAAAAATAAAGTTATGTAAACTTAACGCGCACGCAGTGCTGAGATACATGAGACGTGACGTGACGTGTACAAAAGTACGTAAATATCATTATTATTATTATAAATATTATTGAAAATGTGTGTAGAGTGAAAGTAGTAAAGAAAGTTGCAAAAGAAAAGAAGCAAATAAATAAATAAAAACAAAAATACTAATGATAAATGTAGAATAACAGAACAGAACATAAGACGAGCGATAACGACGAGGACGAGAACGATAACAACAACAACGACGACGACGAAGACTTTCATATGCACAAATCGACAGTTACAATTAAAAGATACTAACCATCCTTTGTATTATCAGTTCTCACTTCGACGCGCACAATTTTCGTTGGCGTTTTGTCCACGTGATTTTCAATCGTGTCTGAGATTCTACTGCAAGTTGAAGAAAGCGTACTTTAATACAATGAAAGCGCTTTAAAATATCCACAATGAAACAAACCTGATTTGACTAGATGGACGACGTTTGTTGCGCTTGTTTGCACGTAATTCCTCCAAGAATTTAAGCATCTTACGATCGGCAATATCGATGCATGTCTGGCCGGCATAATTACGTATATCCATGTCCGCCAGCGATTCAATGAGCATTTCGGCGGTCTCCTTCTGGCCCCAGTGCGCGGCACCATGCAACGGCGTCCAGCCATCATTATCCTGTTTGTCAACATTAGCGCGACCAGCGAGCAGAAGACTTAAAACCTACAAATAAGTTTATTAATGTACTTGAAATGTTTGTTTTCTTATGTGTGAAAGACGAACCTTCGTATAACCCTTTGCCGCTGCGACATGCATGGCTGTTGCACCTGTTTTCGGATGTGGCCGATCCACTTCGGAGGCATCGCTGCGCAGCCATTTCTTTGCATCGTTCAGCATTGCCATCTCTTCGGCTTTGCGCGCCTGTTCAACATCAATGTTGAGTTCCTGCACCACTTTGCTCATATAATCGATCATCGGCACATGTTGCGTATCAATGGCGAGATCAAGCGCCAGATCACCATCGCTATTCACAGCAGCGACATCGGCACCGCTTTCCACCAAATAACGTGCTATGCTCACAAAGCTGCAAAGCACAAGAAGAGAAGAGAGTCTCTTTTAGTTATATGGTGTGTTTAAATTTTATAGGCTTACTCACCCGCATGATGCTGTCGCATGCAGCGGCGTCCAACCTTCATTGTCCTGTCTGTTTATATCGGCGCCATGTTCAACCAGAAATTCAACCATTTCCAGATTATCATCAATGCAAGCCTGTTGGTACATAAAATAAAAAAAAAAAACGTTGACCTTTAGTATATATTCTTGCTTTTGATTGAATACTTTGTTTTTCTTAGTCTAGGAAAGATTATTTATCTTGTTGCGCTCTTGTTAAATAACTGTGAAAACATTTGTTTATCTTACTAAAACGCTAAAAGTAAACAAATGCTTTCAATTTCATGCAGCAAACGCACACAAGCACACAGATACACACGCATACACACACACAGCTACATGCTTACACCCGCCCCGTTCTACTTTATGCGGATTTCCGTTGAAACGGGGCGCGCGCTGATGATGATATCATACTCATAGTCAACGTATCATCATCATGCAGTGAAAGCATTTAGTTATACTTTTCGTTATTCATTTCTTTGCAGTTAGTTTTTGATTGTCGTATCTAAGAAATTGTAAGATATGACGTCGTTCGTTTGTAGTTAAAACGGCATTTTTCCTTTGCTTTTTTCAATAATAATAAACTTTATGAATCAGTTGAGCAACTGTTCCATTGCTCAAGTGCACTTTGTAGCTCTTATTAAATTTGTACAAATTTCACTTGATAAAAGCGTAGAAAAATAAATATGACACACCCTGTATTAAGTATAGCCTCTTCTGCTTCTGGTATATCGATGATGATGATGATGTCTCGCTTGCACATATTGCCATACAATATTCAATTTGGCAATTGCCGCTATGCGACGTTGAAGAAGAAGACGATTGCAATTCGCACTAATTTCTTTGATTTATTTTGTTTTTGTTTCAATCGATTCAACGTTAAAAGCAATAATAATAAGAACAACAACAACAACAAAAACGTATAAAAAACATGCAAACAAAATGGCATACAACATTTAAAAATGTACAAAGAAACAATTTAAATCTGGCGGACTGCCAATTAATTAATTATGAACAATTTTGATAAACTGTAAGGCAAGCAGCAGCAGAGAGAACAACAGACAACAAAAACAATAAAATGCTACCGCCTTTTAGCCGCCCACACATGCGTTCTACCTCATCATCATCAACATCAACATCATTAATATCATCATTTAATAATGATCATTATGATAAGCATCGACAGCATGCTAGCTGAACATAGTTGAGTTGAAAGAGACAGACGGACGGACAGTTGATAAAACAACGCGGCATATCGTCAAATATGTCAACTGCTTATCGATGGGCGGGGTGGGGTGGTGCGGTTGGTCAGGCAAAGTGCTGCAGAGCCAAAGCGTTCAAGTATTATGCATAAAGACGATGATGATGATGATGAAGAAGACGAAGACGACTGACACAAGTTGACATAAATTATTTAAAAAATGTCTTGTGCGCTGATTTTTATGATTTTTCTCTTGCTCACACACACGCTCTCTCTCTTTCTGGTCTTCTTATATTGACAGCATTTTTGCGTTTAATGTCGTTGACAGACAAAACAGCAAATTTGTTGAAATTTTTCTTAAAAGCAACGAAGAATAAAATACAAAAAAAAAAAAAAAGAAAATCAAATCAAATAAAACAAGCAAAGTGCATTGAGCACTTTTCACAGATAAACAGATACTTTTTTGTATTTGAATTTTCATTGAATTCACGCTTTCTTGGCCATTATTATACTCATGCAAAAAGAGCATATTAACTTTGTCATGGCGTTTGTAACGCAGATATGTCTAGGCATTGTATAACTCAGAATTATTTCGATCAGAACACTATAGCATAGAACGCCCATAGGAATGATTGGTTAAAAAGAAGGTTTTTGATGGGAAAACTTTTCCGTTCTTGAAAATAAACAGACCAAATTTTGCAATTACGTGTTTTTATTAATGCCTGAGTATAAGCCAAAGTTTTATAAGAATCGGTTGTATAAAATTTTTATAAGAGAATCGATAAAAAGGATTATCCAATAAGAATAATTAGGAAAACGTATATAAGTTTCGGCAAAACCGAAAATAGCTTCCTTTCTGTTTGTATTTGAATTTTCATTGAAATCACGCTTTCTTGGCCATTGTTTTTTTGTAGTTTTTCAAGATTTGTTGCGCTTATTTTTAATGCCGATACATTTTGTTTATTTTAGCGCATTTTCATTGTTAAGAATAGAATTTACACTTTTACACGTTTTCTAATCAAAACAAATGTTATTCACCCCAATTTGCATTGTTTTTTTTTTTCTTTGATTTGTTACAGCAAACGATTCATGTCGATAATGATCATGATGATGATTACATTTGTTGTTGAAATTGCACATTATGCGTTGCACTCGCAATCGATTACTTCAACTGCTGCTGTCATTGTTGTGCTCGTCGTCGTCGGTTTGCGTTACTGATAAGCGCACATTTTACGAAATACAAATCAGTCGTCTTGACTCATGCGTCGAACCGTCGTCATCAACAACGTTACAATCATAATCATCGTCGTGCCATTGTTGCCATAATCACTTGTTCTTTGCCCCTCAGCTTAGCTCAGCTCAAATGCAAATATGATTTTGTGCGCGCCGCCAAACAAGTATTTGGGTTAAAATGTTACTTGGAGTTACTTTTTTCTATCTTTTTTTTTGCCTCCAGCTCAGCACGAACTATGTAAGTACTCAAGTATGCCAGCAGCAGCAGCAGCAGCTGAAGAGGCTTAACCGCGTTAAGTCAGCTTGCAAATCATCCTTTTGGGTCGCCTTCCCCTCTCACTCTCTCTCACTCGCACTCCTTTGGAAAGCATTCACATCGTTTTGGCAAATATTTCAAGCATAAATTCTGCTTGCGTCATCATTAATGTTGCACGTGTATCCCAACGCTGCTCAGCATGATTAGAATATATCTTTTATTTGCGCTGTTTTGTCAAACATAAATCCGTGCAATAAATTCACAAATTTTATGTGCTCTTCTTTTTGTTTCGAGAAAATAACAAAAAAAAAAAAACGCTTTTAACAATTAAAAATAGATACACACACACACACATACATAGCGAGCACAACAAGTACAAATTTATATATATTATATATATTTGTGTGATTTTGTCGAAAAGTTGATTTAGCGCCATGCCAAATTTTCAAACAAATGCAGCAACAACAATAACAACAACAAATGCTACAAATGAAAACATATGGCGGCGCAACTATTTTGGCGGCCCATCATAATTTAAAATAATTTTCGTCTAACAAAATTGTATTTTGTTGCTCTGCAAAAATCTCGAAATAAAAACAAAAAAATACGAAAAAAAAATAGTTGCCAACACCAAATAGATACAAGATACATTTCGCAAAATGTCTGAAAAAATTCGTAACGCCCACAGAATTATTTTCGTTTTTATTGATGCTGTGGAAGGTAAACTATTTTCATTTGACCGTTCATGTTGTTGTTGTTTGTTGTGCTTCTTCTTCTTCTTGTTCTTCTTCTTCGTTAGCGAAAAGTCATTATTGAAAATCATTTGACTTGTTGCGCGTTTTTTCGTGCATATATTTCATGTTATAATACATATTTTTTCCAGCCTCGCACAAAAAAAGATACATTCTTGTGCAATTTGTCAGTTGTTTGGCATTTCACTGCGGATATGAGTTGCCTAATAAGCAAAAAGTATGTCCAATAAGAAAATTGCTTGAGTAACATTTTAAAAATGTTATGCAATTCTTTTTGTTACGTAGTAGCAAATTTTTTGTACATTTTTCAAATCAAACAAATAAATAAATAAATCAAATCAAAAAACGCGCATTGAATTCTTGAAGATGTTTGATTTGATTTGTCTACAACAACAATAAGCGCAACAACAACAACAACAACAAACCATAACAACAAATACGGCAATTGCGGCGAATCTCAGCAATCTCAGCGTCTGAAAATTCGGGCCAAGGTTAGAAAACACGTCAGAACACAAAAGTCAAAACAAAACTCAAAAAACCAACAAAAATAATGTAAAAAAAAAAAATCACACAAAAAAAAACAAAAGCAGAAGAAAAGGCTTACAAAAATACGAGCAAAGTTTTGTATGAAAATTCACATAAGAAAAAAAAAAAAACAAAGCTGTCAAAATGATTGAAAATTGTAACGCAGACAAGGCGAGGGAAATGAGGAGCTTACATGTGATAAACACAGTTTAAATCTCAGGAAGCAACAACTACAACAACAACAACAACAACAAAAGCTTGTTGAATTATTGCCTGACAGTCTAATTGAGCGCAATTTATTATAATTTTTACTGTTTGTTGACATTAAGCAACATTTTCAACAAGAACAAGAACAACAATAACAACAAAAGTACCGACAAAATAAAATAATATTTATTTACACAAAAGTTGACGCAGCATGTGCAATTATCCTTGAAATGTTGCAGATACTCTTCGCTGCTTTGGCACATAAATTTCTTTCACACTTGTCTGAAAAACGCATCTACACACTCACACACACAGAGACACTTCTCTACCTACACTCAAAGTCATGTGTGTAAAAAAGTGAAAATTATGCACGCCACCGACGCCTTCCCGCCGCCGCCGCCTTCTTCATCATTGGCGCCTTGGCCACTCATGCTCATGCCATTGAATGAAGCATGGACCAGGGACCAAATCAGTTTCATTTGTACAAGCAAAGTTGAGGTTATTGTCAGTCAAGGCGGCCCGTTATTCATGCTGTCGTTCATTCGTTCGTTAGTTCGCTTATTCATTCGTTTGTCAGTCGTGTTCTTCTACTCCGTTCATTGAGTGTTGTGTTGCGTTGTGTTGTGTTGAGGTGAGATGAGTCTTCTTGTCACCTCGCACGCATATCAAAGTCAAATACGTTCAAAGTCAGTCCATGACAACGTTCCGTCGCTTTTTGAACGCGAAATTTGCCATTGAAATGTAAGAATTATTTTTTATTTATAACATTTTTGTGAAAAATGTCAATGAGGATCAACAAAAAAAGAACGAAAAGCAACGAACAAACAAATGAATAAATAATAATTAAGTTAAATTTGTCAACATATGTTTTTTTTTTTTGCATATTTGCTTATAAATACTAATAAGTTTTATAAGGGAAAAATGTGACAATTTTAAGTCACTTGAAATTCGCAGTGCAAATTTCATTTGTATTAAATTTGGCAAACTGAAATTCGGTTGGGAAGGTCCAGAAAAATCTTTCCAAGCGTTAGGTTTACTAAATATTTTTCAGTCCATTAATAATCTAATTATTTATAAAATTTAAGCAAAATCTCACGTGAGATAAACATTAATTTACGTAATTTATAAAGTTGTGGTGTAGAAAATAAATATCCCTTCATTTCTATTGCATAAAAATGCCAAAATTGCACCGTAAAAGTTAACTATTTAAAGGCATTAAACTTTTTCCAGTAATATACTTTTTTAAGATTTTACTTTATATCAAAATAAAGTCACTCAAGCCAAATAGCTTAATTTTGTGCAAAATCAAAAAGAAAAAATTAAAATACTCGTATATATGATAAATTTATGGTTGCTTGGTCTTGTCTAATTGCGTCGCAAATGAGTCTACGACTGCAATAATAATTCAGCTCATTTTCATTATCGACTCAATAAATAAATGCGTTTACTCGAATGCGGTTAATTAAAACGAAGAAAATTGTGGAAAAAGCTGCGGGCAATAACAGCAGCAACAACAGTAACAACAACAACAATAAAAATTAACAATGAACATTAGAAAAAGAAAAAAAAAATAAAATTATAAAATACAAACAACAAACAAAGCGCACATGGATTAATAATTTGTAATTGAAAACTTTTATTAAGATTAGAGACGCATGGAAATGCATGACAGACAAGCAGACGGAGAGACAGATACACAGACAGACAGACAGACAATAACAAGCTTGATCATTGTTATTACTGTTGTAGTTGTAGTTGTTGCTATTGTAATTTCCGTTGTATAATGCAAATAAAGCAAACATAATTAAGACAAGTTAACAAGTGCCGAACGACCAATCGACGAAACGCGACGTGACGCGACAATTCAATGCAGAGGACAACAAATAATGATGACAAGTGCTAATTGTTGAAAATGAACATTCAACGGTTTATAAAGGAAATCATTATTGAGATCATTAAGCGCTGTGTGAATGATGGTTGATGAATGCTTGTGGGGGGAATGTTTATTGTCTTTGTTCCAAGCAAAAATTCAAAGCTACAAATAAAAGTCAAAAATTTCAATTTATTATCAACGCAAATTTTCCAAAATAAATTTAATTATTTCATTGCATTTTATATGCTACGGAAAACGGAAAATGGAATATGGAAAATCAAAGCTATACAAATTTTCCTATAAACAAAAAGCAAAGCAAAATGAAAATGAAAATCGTATGCGACGTGAAAACAATTCATATGAAAAGCCAACACAACAAAAATATACAATAAGCGCAAAAATGTACAATACCGACTTTTTCGCGATATAAAATATATATATTTTTGTGCACTGACGTTTAAAATAGATACATTTTTTTTTTTTGCTTTTTGTAGCTTCTGTACGTGTCCTCTCTGCTGTTGCTTTGCTTGGCCACACAAACCGAAGGCATTTCGCTGTGATTTGATTTGTAAATTGTCAGTTTGCATTAGAAATTGCACAGCGATGAATTGAAGTTAAAATAATAATATTTATTATAATGTAGGAACATTACAAACTACCAAAAACTATAAGTTAAACAGTTGCTCAATTGGCGCGGCGTCTGTCTATCAGACTCAGCACTCAAACCCCCCCTCACCCGGCGTGCAGCAAATGGCGTTGCCGCTGCTCGACATGAGCCGAAAAATGAACGCAAAACGTGTGCGCTGCCGATTTTGGGCCGCTCGAATCAACTTGACGCGACTCGACTCGTGCGTAACTAACGGTTGGACAGGCGGCCGGACTGCTGTGCCGATGCTCTACAAATGTGGCCAACAGTCTGACTGACGTAATAATTTTGTAATTGCAACATGACTTCTCATTGCACGCTGTTCAATAAACATGGCGTTTTCGCAATAATGCCTTTGGCAAGGATTTATATTAAGCTAATGACGTCATGCACACAAACACATGAACACAGGCACACAAGTAATTACAAGTAGGCAACAAGTAGCGTAGCATTATTGGATTGAAACTCACCTGATGCAAACCCGTCAGGCCATCAACATTTGCTGTGTTAATGTCGGCGCCTTGGCTCAAAAGCAGCAGGACCTCATCTTTATCGCTGGACAGACATGCCGCCAAGAAGACGCAGCCGGAGCTGAATTTGATGCGTCGGCCATTCTCGGTGCGCGGCGTGGCGGGCGCACGATTTGTGTCCGATTCTTCCCAGCGCTTCAATTGCTCGGCGCGTTTCATCATCGCCGAGTTATTGCGCACGTCCAGCGTAGACATGTTGTTCTTCTGTGTGTGTGTGTGTGTGTGTTGGTGGGTGGGTGTGTAGGTGCGTGATCCTGTGCTTGTTTACAACGCTTTACGATCAGAGTCGTACAACCACGTCACGTCGGCGACGACGTCAATGGGCGGCAACGTATGTGTCCCGTTAGTTCTTGCTTAGCTATGCTCGTTATTGTTTTTGGCACACGCTGTTATCGTTAAATTTATTTTGGTTGTGTTTTTGTATTGTTTGTTATTTAATTTTTAAACTTTTAATCTAGAAGAATTTTGAACATGAGAATTTTGTTAAATTTTTTATTTATTTATTTTTTTCATAAATTAGATTAAAACAAAAGCGAGTCTGAAACTAATAATTTTACAATTTCCAAATTCGAGTACAATTTTTTTTTTTCTTTCACTTTGCATTTGTAGGCGACTTTATCAGCTAATTCAACGCGCAACTTCTTCTTTCTTCATGCTTTTCTATTTTTTTCTTCTTTTTTTTTTATCGTATTTTCTTCTCACTTCAGTGCACAGCACACAAACACAAACATCAACTACATTGATGAGCCGCACAACTTGCCGAGTGAGCGAACGAGAAAGATCGTGCGCGATAGCATAGCAAAGAGCGTGACAGCGTTGGATGAACGCAGAGCACTTTTCGAAATTTTCTTCTGCATAAAATAATTTTTACTTGTATTTTTCTGTTTTTCAAATATAAACTTTTTCACATTAGCACATTTTGTTGTTGTGTTTTTTAAAATTTTTTTTTTTATGGATTTTGCATTAATAGACACGCGCAAGCAAACAACACAAGAAACGCGCGAAAGGCAACGGAAAAATCAAACTAATTGACGATGGAAATAAAACACAACACTTTGGCCAACAACACAAAACAAAATAGATCGATTTAAATTGAAACGAATCGATTGATCAAAAGCACACACACACGCACACACAAATGCAAAAGAAAACGAATGCACATACACGAAGAGAGACGAAACAATGCGAAGAATACACTCAGCGACGACGATCGTTTGTAAGAAGAAGCACCAGCAGCACAATATTCACTAAAGAAGAAGCCAGGCAGAATAGATACGCGACGACGCCGATTGTGTTGCTGTTGCTGCGCCTATTGGCAAATGAAAATTCCTTAGCACGCACGAAACGAACACTTGTACGGTCATACATACATTTTTGTATTTGTATCTGTGCGTGTTAATGTTTGTGTGCGCAAGTGCTTTAAAGAAGAAACACACAATTTAAGTTGTGCAAATTTTTGTTTTATTTCAATTTCATTAAACATATTTTAAACATTTAGATTGCAATATTTTCTTTGCATTGCTCTTTCGTTTGCTGTTTATCACTGCACACGCTCTGCATTTACATTCGTTGCTGTCACACACGCATACGTAAAAAACACTCACACAAACTCGTAACACCGCCACAGTGCGACCGTATGTGTGTGTGTGTTACCAATTTGACATAAATTCAACAGCCGCCGCGTCGCGCACCAAAAAAATAGTTTTTTATCTTCTTCTTTTTATGTTAATTTTTGTCGCATTGAAATCATTTTTTACATAATAACGCACAATTAGAGAACTTATATTTAAAACACTTTGCAATTTTATAAATTTCATGTATTTGCGCACCAAAAACACTGTGCAAAATTATGTAAAGGCATTTTTTTCCATCGCACAAACAAGAGAAACACAACGCACCACGGCGGAGATATAACACAAACCCAAAACCGCACGTATGGAGATGAGTGAAAAATATATTAAGTATAAATAATATATATTACACACCACACCGAATTTGTTGATATTGCTGCTGTCGCCGTAATACAACGCGCGTACACGCTTGAAAAATTTATGCGCTTTTCTTTTTTCGCTCCGTCTGGTTTGGATGATGTACTCCTATGTTGAAAAGAGCTAGATACAACATACGATAGTCAACCGCCCCAACTTAAACACACGCAACTAAGTGCTGCCTCTCTAGCCTTTTTCCGGACAGATATGTGCCTTTTTGAACTGTCTTTGATAAAAATAATACCATACTCATATATCTGTCATATCTCATTCCTATTTGTTGGTCAAGTAATATTTTCGTCCAAGATTATAAAATGACTGATATACATATTTAATGAATTGTTTGATTTACTAAAATATTTCTGTTTTTCTGCGCAATGTGTTTTGTTATGTTAGTGAAAAACTGGCACTACTGGTATGTAAGTGTTGGAAAATTCGAACCGCTTTGCAGTAACATTCGATAGATGAATAAGATCGATAAGTCAAAATATATTTTTTTAAAATTATTTTTGATAAGAAAATTGTCCTTGCTTTCGCAATAATTAACTATTAAAATTACGTCATTTAAGTCACTTTTCAATCGACAAACTATATTTAAATATATTCTAACGTCGCAGAGCTGCACCGTCGGTGAGGTGCACTTGGTCATTAGTTCGATGCTATCGTTTGGTGACTTATTCCGGACGTAGGTCGATTTCGAAAAGCTGTCTTACCGTTAACTGGCACGCTAAAAAGCGCCTCTCTTGGCAAAGAAACTAACCTTTGCTAAAATTTTTAACTGCAAAATCGTGCCAGCCTT
This sequence comes from Phortica magna, assembly GCA_037044515.1. Taxonomy (NCBI): domain Eukaryota; kingdom Metazoa; phylum Arthropoda; class Insecta; order Diptera; family Drosophilidae; genus Phortica; species Phortica magna. The sequence goes on from JBAMBP010000519.1 coordinate 443,778, forward strand.
TTGGACCGAAAAACTATATTTGTTAATTGTTGGCACGAAACTAACCTTATTTAAAATGTCAGTCAGTAAGAAAGTAAAACGATATTTGTTACTCTAGCGCAAATAAAAATGATAGGGAGTTAATAACACAATGACTCTAAAACTGAGAGCTAAGCGCTAAAAAGCGCCTCTTTTGGCAAACAATTTATTCTTAGCAATCCATCCATTCGTCGTTAATGGAGTTTGTTGATTTATAAAAAAAAATTTCAAAAAGTTGAAAAAGAAAATATAACTATTGTTTTACAAGACAATACAGTATGTTTTCTAACTTTTGAGCTTATCAGCGACCAATACCATAAATATTTACTATTCAAATGGAATAATTATTTGCGTTGATTGGGTATCCTTTCTTAATCTGTCTTGTGCTTTCAGAGAAGAAGTGGCAACACCGAAGTATACAACACCCAGCCATTGGTTGCGGTAAAGCCTTCATGCATCGTGTGTTTCAAAAAAAACAAGCACAAAAGGTATCTTTGTGCTTGCTACCAACAAAAAATGAATAGAAACGACGTCAGCCTACCGAAAACAAAAACTATCTCATTTCCAACCCTTTGACACCTCTCACTATTACATCAACACACAGTCAAGCATCTTTGAATTCACATATAGTAGGCTGCCCCGGGCATGTTTGCCGCATTCTAGTGCGGGCACTCAAACTCAAAACGTTATATATTTGTTTCAAAACGAACGTGGAAGATAAAAAACCAATCAAAAAGAAAAACAATTTAAAAACATCTGATAATTTATTATCTCGCGTGTTGAAACAAGTGATAAACAAACACAGTTGTTCATTAATCGACAAAAACAAATTGGAAATATAATATTATTGACGTAAAGTGTGCTCAAAAACAAACTCAAAACTGAGAAGAACAATTTTGATATCAGATGGCCAAACTCAACGATTAAAGCTTTCAAAATGTGTACGGTAAGTTTAACGAAATTTAAAGACAAAACTAATCTCAAGCGAGTTGTGCAGGACTATATAGTGTGCTCGCTTGCACACGTGTCGTTTGTAATACGCGATTTTTTCTCGTTGTTACCAGAATTATTTGTTGAGTGTAGTAGACGGTAAAAAGGAGTTGTAATAGTAGTAGTAAGTTGTAAAGCGTAGCAGAGAGTCAGGCGCATAAAGCGTTGCTATGTTTTGATTGTATAGCATATAAAAAATATCATATTGCATATGCAAAGGTGCGCGCACTGCGCCATTTCTCGTGCTTGTATTTGTAAGAGGAGTAAGCATAAATATGAATAAAAAATGAGTTACTAAAGGCAAAAAAGGATGTTGAGTTCATTCACATTTTCTAAACGCCATTACGCATTTAAATTGCTGGGCAAAGTTAATCGCTTGGAAAGGGCGTCGCTTCGAGCAATTTCGATTTAAAATTTTGCTTGCGAAAAGATTTTCATAGATTGTAAAAGCGAACTTAATTGCGTCAAAAAACTATTTCACAATCGCCATTGGAGCATGACATTATGATGGCATCGCAGCCACCCCTCGCGTTCGTCGTGCGCATTTCAACCCTCTCTTTCGTACTATTTGGCAATTGTTGCTATTTTTGCGTCGTAAATTTCACAATTTCATGCGAAAAACACAATTACAAGGCCGTTTGGATGCCGTCATCATCATCACATGCATGCTGAGTACATGCCTAGACAAATGATCTACACCCACACACCCAACAAATGCAACCTAATGCCAGAACTTGCTATTGCACGACACAGTGGGCGCAAACACATATGCCCGTGTGTTAGTGGAAGAGAGAAAGAGCGCGGAAATTGTTTAGCAAAATTGTCATCGTTTGTCATCTGTTTAGGCAACAAAACTTACGTACTCTGATAAAATCTAGTTTTTGTTTACAACTTTGTCATAGTTTTTTTTTGTTGAAAATATTTTCATACTCAGTTTATGGCTTAAGCCATTTTGCAGTATGAATGAATTTGTATTACGACCAATGGTGGTCATTATTATTTAGCAGGCGCCGCAATTCTTATCTAAATTCGCGCAGATAAGCATAAAGTTCTTTTGTTCGCAGGCAATTGCAATTTAATAAATTCCTAAGAAATATTTATGAATAATAAAAGTTTGACGATTTCAAAAATTCCTGATTACCATTCAATTATCTTTAATTTTTGTGCCTTTAGCTCTTAAAACAATGCGATCGTTTGATGCATTTTGGTGTGTGTCTGTGCTAGATCATTGCTGTTTCGCGGTGTGCGGTTGCGTTCCAGGCTGAGTGCAGTAGTGCGTAGTTGCCAGCTGTTTTTTTATAGCTGGAAAAAGAAAAAGGTTGAAATATTTTCTAAAACTATATTGTCAATAAAACCTACCAACACAATGTGTTGCCTTATAAAAGGCTCAAGGATCAAGCAGCACATGCTGCTGGTAACGACAGCTGCCAGCGTTCTTTGTTCGGCAGTTCATTGCTTTCGGCAGCTGTTTTTTGGCACACGTTTTGTTTGTTTCGTTATTGATGAGGGGGTTTTTTTTGTTGTTTCTTTGAAATCCTTTTCAGGTGTGTTGGCTCTTGAATGACATGTGCACATTGTTTAAAAACGCATTATTTTTAGTTCTTTAACATTTACAAAGACGCTCACCGTTGACTCAACACGCATAAAAGTCGTGCTGGCGATAATTTTAACGCAAAAAAAAAACAAACAAAAATAACCAAACTGGTTTCAGCAATTAATGTTTGCACTTTGCCGCTAACGAAAACCTGAGCCGCAACCAACTCATTTGCAACGTTTACATTCTAAAATGTTACATACATGCAAGCAAACAAACGCATACTTAGCCAATTCAGCCCAACGCAATGCAATGCAACGCTTAAGCTCAGCTTTGTAGAGTGCAGTCAACTTTGCTGCAAGCGAGAAGGCCTTGCAAGGCCGTTTTAAAAATAACTTTGACTAGCTTTGATATAAACGCTTCTTTTATTTTGTTTATAATTTGTATTAGCTTATGGGCACTTTAAACTTTTTGAGGCCTCAATTAAGTGCATGTGACATTAAAATTATTTATAGTTTTTAAGCACTTTTTAGTAAGTGTATACCAAGCGATAATTGCAACAAATTCTTAGAAAAAAAGTTAATTTTTTTAATATACATGGCTTAGTTAGTAATAAAAGAGACCTGCGCTCACCTACAACTTTGATTGCCGGTCAATAATTGCGGAAGACATGGAAATTTGTCGCATCTTTTCTTCTGTTTGGATTTGTGCCAAAAATAAATTTGGTATTTAATGCGTATGCCACTTTGTCTTCAGCTGTTTTTGTTTTTCTGTTTTTGGGATGTCTTGCAACTGTTGTAATAAAAACTTCATGTCAAAAGTGTCTAGACAAAATTATAGGCACATTTTTCAGCCAGTCGTCGCCTCTTGGTAATTTTAGCTTTACTCCATTGCGCACTTCCACTAATTTTTTTCTGCTCCTTACTTCTTTGCTGCTGTATGTGACTTTGTAGAACTTGGCGCAATATGATTTTATAAAATATAATCACTTTGGAATGCACTATCGTTGTGTGTGTGTACGTACGTGTCGGCATTTGTATTCTTGCCAATTCAGTCAGACAGCTCTAAAAAGGCGTTAAGCCTTCGTGATGTGTGTATGAGTTGCATTAAAGTTTTTAATGCCAGTCACATATTAAATTCGTTTAAAAAGAAAAATGTACGTTTTACTGGAATTAAAATTGACGCATGCCTCAATATCTAAACAAACCTCGAACTGATAATTTTAATAGAAATGAATCATAAGTATTGCAATTGGGCTCAGTCATTCAGTCAGTGTTAGTTTAAACAGCACACCTGTCACAGCTGTTTTTGGCCAAGGCAAAACATTTTCGGCATTTTGATCATCAAACAACCCCGTTTCATTACCAATTCAAGCAGCTAACCGAAACCGGCTAAGAAGATGTTTTTGCCTCAAACAGTTACAATACATTTGTTCATTCGTGTATCGAAAACGAGCATGCATATATGAATGTATAAAAAAAAAGGAGTTGAAGCAGTGAAGTTGCAGCTGCAGCTGCGGCGCAACTCACGTCACACCTCAGTGGCACTTGAGAGGCGCCGATGGCGTCTGCTACGTTAATTGTAGCCAAGGCATAGTTCAGTGTTTGTGGCCGTGCATTGACACGCGCCACACGGACATGCGCCGGAGAAAATCAATGAAACGCAGTCTGCAACATTCGTCTGCTGACAATGGCGGCGTCAACAGCAGCTTCAGCAGCTCCACCACTGTAGCCTTGCCGGCTCGCTGGCTGGCAAAAAGGGACAACACGCATCCATCAAGCCTGGTGGTGGATTAATGTCACTTGTCCGTGTGTTGGTACGACGCCTGATTGTACGCCATTTTGCGTACAATATACGAGCAGTAGTAGTTGTACTAGAGCGCATCTGTGGTCGGTAACACCATCATTGTTGAATTGAATGCGATTTTTATGCGCAGACATGTGCGCAAAATAGGCACAACTTTGTCATCGATTTTGTGCACGAAATTTTACTTAATTGTTGTTAATTTCCACATGAACACAATATATTAACAAAGTTTTTTTTAAAATCATCTCAAAATTCATTGCGAATTACAATTGTTGGCAAGTTAAATCGCTTAAGAAAAATAAATGTAAACAATCGCGCAGTGTTGAGAACACACGAAGCGACGAGTGTACAACACTCATCGCGTACGAACGAGCTCGTTCGACTTCATGCCCGCTCGCTGCGTTCGTTTATTCGCTCGTTTCCGTGCAAAGTGAACGGACGTAAAATGTTGAATTGAGAAAAACAAAATAAAGAGTTTTTACATAAGTGTTGTACGCTGTCATAGTTTATTAAAAAGACTTTTTATAAATAAAGCAGTGTTATTGTTTTAACTAAAATAAAGTAAACTTTGTTGTTGTTTATTAGTCAACAAATTAAAGCGATGCTGATGCAAATGGCAATTTTGCAAGCATTATAAAATTGTATTAAAGACGACGCATGTCGAAAAATCGATAACCGACATATGGCAGCCAAAGAATCTCGCAACCTCGAATGAACATTATATAAAGTTAAACAAAAAAACAACTACTATTGAAACAACAACTCGAATAAGCAAAAGTATTATTGGAAAACGGATTTCAAAAAGCAAAAACTTGAATTTTTCAACAAAAAGAGAAAAATTTACTCAAGGTAGGCATAAATAATGAATACCTAATTTATATGGGTACTTTGTACCACTGTATAATACATAAATGTATAAACGTGAGATGAGCACGTATTAAAAAATAAGTAAATTGCCAAAAAGAAGCCAAAAATGCTCAAAAAATATATATAAGTTTACAAAGCAAAAATTCAAATTAAGACACTTCGGCTGGGAGAGCCATATGCTTTACTTGTGTTGTGAATGTTATTTCAGCTTTTTTTTGCTTATACCTACGCCGCCACTTCAACAAGATTTCTCATTGAGATTGTTGGTTTTGTTTTTCTGCCAATATGGCTGTCGTCAGAGTTGTCGAATGTGCAAATTTCATCAAAAATAAAAATATAATATGTACTGAAATGAAAACAAACATATATTTTTCGAAAAAATAAACATTGAGTCATCATAAATTTTGCGACATTCTACAATTATTATTAATAGAAGTTTCTATTATGCATGTACGTTGTTTTGTTCAAAGCAAAAAGCGCTTGGCAACTCTGATTACTAATGAATGGTTTCAGCTATAAAAACTCTCTCACTCACTACAACAACTAATCGCTACCCCTCGAGCTTCATCCCTCTTTGCCACATACGCACACGTCTATCAACAACTAAACGAGTAAACAATATATTTTTCGTTTTAATTTTATGTTATGTCTGACTCGACTCAACACAACTCTGTTTATGGAATATTTTTCGTTTTTTTCCAAATACGCATGTACTTTAATTTTAGCGCTGACGATGTGCTCAATTTATACGTTGGGAAGGTCAAAGAGATGCTGTGATTAATCGAAATTTATTTTTGTTTTTGTTGCTTGCACGATAAACAACATTCATCTACGTACTTAAAATTGTTCTAATTAAAAGCAATTTATATTGTTGTGATCCAGTCACATTTATTTTACATACATAGTATTGGGGACTACGTCATCGTCCGCCAGCAGCGTTTATTCACTCGTACAATGGCATATCATTTGTGTTTTTTTCCCCCTACTTTTCAACATATTTTCGTTCCGCTCAGTAAATACTACGTATATATATATACATTATATATATAAAACTAAATAGTTTTACATATGCAAACATTGCTGGTTGAGTATATATATGTAAGTGAGTGGAGTTTATGGGAGTAAACCCAGTCGAAAACAAGCGATAAAAACTTCTCTTTGTTTTTTGATTTCCGTACGCTTCTCGCACACACACACACACTCACTCATTCATTTACTTACATAAAACGGAAGTGATGCATTCATGCGTGCACCATACTTTGCTTTATGTACAACCTTTTCTGCCGCAACGTCAAAGAACGCACTCGAGGGCATTTCGTTGATACAAAAAAAAAAACAAAAAAAAAACGGAAAACCAAAAGCGGATGTGAAATTTGAAACCAAACAAACCATGCGATAGCACAAAAATTCGTAAAAGATAAAGATATATAAGTTGTAAGAAGCCCAGCTTAGCATTGTGTATGGCACGTCTAGCGGTACTGAAACTGGCTTCGTAGCGTTGTGCAGCAACTTGAACTTTTGCGCTCAATTTGCCGCTCACTCAAGTTTTCCATCAAAGAGAAAGTTGGATTTTTGCTCAACATGATTGTGTGGCAATGTCTGCAAAAACCAGCAGAAAATAGTTGCAAAAAGCAACGGCAACATAAAAACTTTAAACAAAAGAGGCGAAAAAGACGAAAAAGAGAAACGCGCTTTTTGTCGAGTTTAAGTTGAGTTTCAAATTTGTTATGAGTTTAACAACCTTTTGGCAAAGTTGGTGGTCTTCTTGCATTGCATTTTCCACCTACACAATCACACACACATAAATGATAGCCATTCAACATTTTCCCACAGACAGAAGACAAAAAAATATACACTAAAAATTAAGAAAGAAAATGCTTGTAAAACGACAAAGCAAGAAGGAATGCCTGAGAATGTATCTGCTTATCGCGGGTAGACGCATAGACAATCAGCATTAGAAACAGCATTGATGTGATGCTGTTGTCGGCAAACTGCTGCTGGGTTGCTGCTGCTGATGATGATAACAAGAATGTGGTTCACATTAACTGCAGCCGCCGCTGGTGGTGGTAGTGTTGATGATGGTGGTAGTGGTGGTGGTGGTGGTGAGAAAGACAAATGCTTGAAAATATTTGAAATTCCAAGAATTTTCCCGAACACAAAGACAAAGACGACCTTTTGAACTCGCTCGCGACTCAGCTACGGCCTTAACAAGCCAACGACGCCAACGTTGCTGCAAACGCAAACGCAGACTCAATCGATAGAAATCGTGATCCCCAGCTCAAATTTATTAATGGTCTCAATTTGACTTTTGAGTCTTTTCATGAAAGAATTTCTCTTGAACTTTGCCGCTTTTAAAAAGTTGAAGCTGGGAAATGGGAAACTCGAAATTGACTTAAAATGTTGAAACGCGTTTTCGATTTGGTCGTACAATCGATCATTGTTCGATATTGTTTCTCCTCCTATGTTGTTCCATTGTGTGCATGTAGCGGCTTTTGTGCTTCGTGCTGACTGAGATAATCACCGACGCCTACTCAGCACAGGCTGGCACGGCTTTCGTTATTATTATTATTATTATCAACATCGAAGACGACGACGATGACGACGAAGACGAAGACATTCGACATTCATGAGATTGCCCTTTGTTCGGCTTAAGTACAACAAACAACTTGGATTTTGTTTTTTCTGTTTTTTGTGTTTTCATGAAGCTGCTGCTCTGTACGGACCGCCAGCGTCGCAGCTGCTGCATTTCTTGGAAGGACAACACGCTTGAAGAATGTTATTCTTTTACTTCACTGCTGTGTAAAGTATGTTTTCTTGCGTCTGAGCCTGCGCAGCATCTTGTATTTATTGACGCACGAGGGAGAGGTTTCTTGGCATCATTGCTTGTTGCATTTATGCATTTTAGTGCTGTAGCGATGTTGATTGTGAGTATCGATACTTGAAGTATCACTTATTTTTGCAAACAATTTAGCAAAAATTTCAAAGTGCAATTAATGTTTGTTTTAATTAGTTTTACAGAACTTATGATCTGTAATCTTTCTATCTTCCATTTGAGTATATCTCGAACCATATCAGGCGAAAAAAGTATCGCTGCATATATGTAATAACAATGGTACAAGTTGGTTTTCTTTTGAATTCCAACTCGAAACAATTCTACCTTCAATAACAACACTGACATATCACATCAGTTCTCTGGTCGTGTTGGTTGCCCTGCCAGTCGTTTCTCCCCACTGTGGCAGCTCATCTACAAAGCATAGTTCTTGTAAATTGAGTACTTGTATCACCGCATTCCAATCTCGGTTGGTTTTATTTAATACACAAGAAAAACAAAAGACGAAAAAAGAAATACTGTGCGAAGCAAGAAATCGTCTGTAGTCTGTAATAGTTTCCCACAGTTTCTCGAAGCCAGCCAGCCAAATTACCTTCAAGTTGCTTTGCTATTGAGTTGAATTCGTGCTTTGTGCTTTGTGCTTGGTGTTTGGCTTGGGAAGCTTGGCTTCGATTGCCTTGGTTGGGTTTGGTGTGCTTTGCTTTGCTTTGGTTTGGTTTGTTTTACCTTCACTTCACTTCAATTTTGCTTTGCTTTAAATGTTAGCGATGTTTGCTGGTGGCGATGATGGTGATGGTGGTAGCGGCAACGGTTAGGACCTTAAAGCAAGCGAGTGCGCGTGAATCCAACCGCACAATTCCAATTAGAAACACCACACACATACACTGTGTTGAGCGATTGGGCAAGCGGGCAGAGTGAATGAGTGAGTCCATGAGTCCATGTTTGCCGTACTGAATTTTTTATATAACGTTGTTGTTGTTGTTGTTGTCGTCGATGTTTGCTCTGTTAGTAGGAAGCAACAACGAAAAGTTGTACGACTGCATTCCAATGTTCATTGTTTTTTTTTTTTTCGTTTGTCTCATATGTTATGCTCTCTCCGTTTTTGGTTTTATGTTTCGCTTGCGTTTAACATGCCTTCTTCTCAAATGTTCATTTCACGTACATGCGTGAAGGAGATAGCAAGCGAAAATGCATTTTCAGTTCACATTTTTTCTTCTTCTTTTTTTGGTATTTTCTTTCAATTGAATGTTTCTTCGCTCGGTGCATGTTTTGCGGGTCGATCGGTCGTTTGGTCGGCCTCTCGTTGCTTTGCAGTGGTCGCGCGTTGTCAGTCTGCATTCGAAGTTGGTCGGGCTCTGGGCATGCGGTGGTTGTCGACTCATTTCATTGTTCATATCATATTTGTTAATATAAAATATCAACATTTTCACACGTACAAATTAACTCAATTTATAATAATAAAAATAAAACTTGATGCACATAACTTGTAAAATTGATCTCAAACCAAGACGCTTAATCGGGTAAGTTTTCTAAGTTGTGTGACTTATAGAAAATATTAATAATAATAATAGTCTTGATGAGCCAAAGCCTTGAATTATATTATTAGGCTTGATAAGCGTTTATATATTGCTGTATATACAATATATTACTTGCTTTGAGGTTATGTTTGAACGTTGCTAATCTTAATTTTCATTTCAAGTTTTGTGGTTATGTTTGTTTTAATGTCGTGAAGGACAGACAGACAGACCTCCCAGTGTCTTGTTGTTTCTTTTCGAAGTTTGTTGTTTTGTTGCTGTGTTGCAAATCGAGTTTTTGTCTTAATTCCTGGAACGTTTAAAGTCCAAAGGCTATATGATTTAATCAGCGTGATTCATTGAACTTTTAGCTTGAACTTTTAATAATATAAATGCAATCACTGTGTTTATAGAAGTATAAAATTGTATATTTTATACCGCAACAACGTCGTCTTGATAACAAACTATCAGTCATATTTTATAAAACACAAGCTTGTAATTTCCCGTGCAATATACAAATAAAAAAAACCCAACTTTTTTTTATTCATTTATGCCATTTAATGCTCATATTACAAAACAGCGTTTTGTAATTATTCATTGTTTAGTAGTATTTATAAAGGTACGCTTTAATCAGTTAGCCCCTCATATAGTTGACATATACGACGGCGACTCTGACATTTTACAATTGCAAATTTACACAAATAACTGGAAAAACAGATAAAAAAAAAATTGTGGAGAAAAAAATCATTTCGAAATTCTTGAGTTGTAATTCAGCAGAATTGTTGACTTGCAATTGCAATTCCTCATTGCTGGCATTAGTAATAGTTGTAGTTGTTGTAGCTGTAATGCACTTTATACGCTCACCAATTGCAAAAGTGCAGCAACTAGCAAAGACTTGTTGTTATTGCTGCTGCCTTCCTTCACAGCCTCTTTGCTGTTGTCGACATTAAATGTTTTTTTTTGCCGCTCTATTTCAACTTAACAACAACAAAATATAAGTAACTTAACAAAAAAAAAACACAAGAAACAATCACATTCAATCTACTTCACTTGGACACGATCCGCTACCATCCCTCTCTCTCTCTCTCTCTCTATCTCTCTCTCTTTCACTACTCATGTAAGCTTTACCATGAAGCTTTTGCAACACCTTCACTACGGCCGCAACCGCAACAATCATCGTCGTCGTTATTATTGTTGTTGTTGTTGGTCTATTTTGTTGTTCATTTTGTTGTTGCTTTTTTTTGCAATGATTTGTGGTTCGGTTTTTTTTCAACTTTTTCTTTGTACTCAGGAAAATTGCATTGCATTGCATTTAGCGCAATGAACCTCTTGAGACGTTCTCGCTAATGCTCTGCGTTCCATGTTCCATGCTTCTCGCTCATTCTTTAACAAACTGACTTGTGTTCCATGTTCGTCGTAGTCGTCTACTGTGTTATTTTTTTCATTGATGATTTTTATTTATTTCTTAATGCCGTGCAGAGCTCCATGCATAAAACACCAACAACAAGGCTATGCTCTTTCAAACATGCGCGCACACACACACACACACACACTCAGATATACATATATATACCATAAATGAAGATAGACGCGAGTGCACTCATATATACTACTAGTATGCGCTTACTCGCTTGCACTAGTTATGCTGGTTGGGTTGCCTTGCGTTGTCTTTTTTTCTTTGTTGTTTTGTTTGTTTGTTCGTTCGTTTGCTAGCTAACTCGCTCTGGGCACGTTAAGTTGTTGTTGTTGTTGTTGTTGCAGTTTATGCTGCAAGTCAGTTGAGACACGTTTGACTGCATTCCATTGAAACTTTCTCACAGTCTTTACAAAAGCGACGTGCCCATTGCACCGTCCCACTGTATAAGACAGGGCAACGCCATGCAACTTTTATGTTGCTGTCGTCGTCGTCGTCGTTGTCGTTGTTGTTGCTGCTGATGGCTATAAGCTCTTGTGGCGCATTAAATTTGTTTTGTTGGTCCTCTGTGTGGTTTCAACATAATTTTTGCTGCTAGCTTGGCCAAGCCATGTTGCCGACAAGACCACCGCCAACAACAACAACAACAACAGCAACAATAAATTGTCATACGCTTTTGGCGTTTAAACTGCTCTGCTTAAAACCTGAGAATTTTCGAGGCACACAAAATTTCCTTGCAATTTGATATGTTATCACAAAATTATCGCATGCGATGTTGTTCCAAATACCTTCTAGACTTAAGTGAAACTTATCGTTTTATTGATTATTTGTTTGTTGCATGCGCAGCAAAAAATGAAAATTAATTCATTTGAGTTGTAATAGCTTAGCATTGTTAGGCAACGCGTGTCATAGTTTTTTAAACCTACAATCACTTCAAACGCTTACACGTTCCCAGGCAGGGGGCACACAAACACGTCACGAGAACGCGAATGCGAACGACATTTCTCACGAGGTCTAGAATGCTTGGGAATATCGACAAACGCTGCCTAAGCGCCTGCGCCAGCGTCAGAACGTAAAACAACCACTATGCCACCCTTATGCCATAGTATTGAAAGGCGCAGTAATGCGGTTAGAGGAAGTAGATTCTTTTAAAGGTTTTTTCCCTGAAAATATGTTGTTGAAAAAATAATCATAACAAAAATTGAAATCTTATCTAAATGAAAATACCATTTTTTAGATAAGCATTTCGAAAATGTTATAAATACGGAGTCAGTTATGCGTAAAAACGCAGTCTGTTTCTGACTATTACTACTTTACTACTATAGACATTGTTTTGTGTTAAATTCTTGTGGCATACAAAAGACAACTTAATAATGTAAGCTATAATATAACCTCTTTAATTAATAAAATTAATTAGCAAACTTATTGATTTCAATTGTCTTTTACACAATCATTGTATTTTTCAATAAAAAACATTGCGTCATCATTATTTTCAGTAAATTCGGGGAATTAGGTAGTAGAGGTATTTTTATTATCATGATTGATGGCTCCTATCAACTGTACTAGACTATACAAAAATACTAATTATTTACTGTGTTAGATAAAGTTTGTGCAATTTGCAATTTGGATTTTAACTTATATAACATTATATACTTTATAAAAAAACATAACTAAAAAAAGTTCTCTGCTGATTAAAAGTGTATGAGTGTGTTGGGGTGTTTATTTTGGTTGTTGACTGCACTTAAAACAGCTTTCAACTTGGCTAAAAGGCATTAAACCAGTCGCTATATTGGACCGTTCAGTTGTGCGCGAGCTTAGCTAGCGATCGGTGCTGCAATGCTATACAACGCCATTGGCGTCGCGTAGTCAACCGACTAAATTTGGTTGGCTTGAAGGCATTGCCTGCTTTACTCGCCTAATTGGATACAAAAAAGAAAAAAATATAAACATTTTTTTAAAATGAGCAACAAAGTGAGTGCCGTACGCAAAACCAGAGCGGCGCCTATATTTATTATTTGATAAACTTATCTTTGAAGTATTATAAAAAGAAATATGTACATGTACTATATAAACCAAGGTGTGCTTAAGGCTAATGAATGACTGTTTTTATCGTACATTGCATGTCGACGAAGTTGTACAAATATTTAAGCCAGACAAACAAACAAGTGCATTTAATAATTTTTATTAATTTTTTTCTTTGTTTTTTTCTTTTCATTTCAGTTCAAAAATAACTGCAATTATAAAATCGAAGCAAAAGAAGAAACAACAACAGCTCAAACAGCAGAACTCAACAAGACCTATAAACAGTTTAATAAAGTACAGCAACAAAATGGCAAGTTTAGCGCTTAAATTCTCTAGCGAAAGCTTTTACGGTCCTAATAGGGACGTTACGGACAATAGAACTAGCGAGACAACAGAGTTCTTGAATCTGAAAAGAAGTTTTATATATACAATGGACGAGAAATATAGTCGTGAAGATGAGCGGCTGAAGACGTTCGAACATTGGCCACTAATTTGGTTGGATAAGTTTGAATTGGCACGGACGGGTATGTTCTATACCGGCGATGGTGATAAAGTGAAATGCTATTTCTGTGAAGTGGAAATTGGATGTTGGGAAGAATCTGAAGATGAACCCGTACCTGAGCATTTACGTTGGTCGCCGCATTGCCCTTTGCTGCGTCGCCGTACCACCAACAATGTACCGATTAGCAGCGAAGCGCTCGATCGTGTACTGCCACCCATAAGCTATGATATATGCGGTTCGAATGATACACCATTGAGCACTGAGAGCACGATGAACGCATCGCATGATGTACCTCCGCAAGTTGATGATACAACAACAACAACGCCTGCTGTGCACAACAGCCCATCATATTTTCCCGAGTATCCTGAATACGCGATTGAGTCGGCGCGTGTACGTTCATTTGTTAAATGGCCGCGTGCGATGAAACAGAAACCACATCAATTAGCAGAAGCGGGCTTCTTCTATACTGGCTTCGGTGATCGCGTCAAATGCTTTAGTTGTGGCGGTGGTCTCAAGGATTGGGATGACGAGGACAAGCCCTGGGAACAGCACGCCTTGTGGCTAAGTAAATGCCGTTTTCTGAAGCTAATGCAGGGTCAAACCTATATTGATTCGGTAATTGCCAAGCGTACATCAGACGAAGCAGAGAAGGAGCAGCAAACCAGCGGCGCTGCTGCAGCTAATAATGTGTTAGCACAGGCGCCCGTATGTGAAGGTGCCAGCGCTGTGCCAGTTGATGATAAGCCAGCTGTGCCTTTGCTTGGCAACGATGTGGTGAACAGCACCGAAGTAGCCTGTGAAAGCGAGACGCCATTGGCTTGGCGCATTTTGAGTAAAATTGACCAGCACAAAAGCGGCAGCAATGAAGATGTCACTTCAAATTCCCAAATGAGCGTACCGGAGGAAAAGCTTTGCAAGATTTGTTTTGCGGGTGAATACAATACGGCTTTTTTGCCCTGTGGCCATGTTGTTGCCTGCGCCATGTGTGCATCATCTGTAACGAAATGCCCGCTCTGCAGGAAACCAATCACAGACGTTATGCGTGTTTATTTTTCTTAAAAATGTCAAAAACTAATGATGTGACTTTTAAATGTCCGCAAAATTTACAAAACGAGTTTAAAAAAAACCGGAAACCGAAATTTGGAATTAACATGTTACACAAATATTACAATGTAAATAACATTAGCATACGATTTACTATAAGCAAAATACTTTCCATGCAGAAACGGTACCAACGGCCAGTTGTGCCCTAAAATGTTATTAAGTGCAACTGGCCGTTGAAAAAGCCTCTTATTTATTTTGTAATAATCTGCATTTATATAATAACACAATGAATTCAAAAGTTTAATTAGATTTTTTTTTTAATCTAATTTTTACTAGTTTTGGCTGGAAACTCTTAATAATTTTATTATTATTAATAATAAAATTTAATGGAGATAAAAAATACAAAAAAAAAAAACAATAAATATAGAAAAAACAAAAAAAAATTACATAATTCAAAAAAATCGTCAAAAACTTACTACAACTTTGTTTAATTATGATTTTATATTAATAATAAACAATAATTTAAAAAACAAAAAAAAAAAATATCAATAAAATGAAGAAAAAAAAAACAACACAAAAACTTACTAAATGCACTCAAGTTCTAAGTCTGAATTAATACAATTTATTTGTTATAAAAAAAAACTCGAAAAAAATAATATGCAAAATGTCTCTAGAGCACAGATTCTCACATAGTAATTCTGTATTGAAAATTTGTTTGAAATCAAGCGCAAACGCAAACGCAAATGCGTCTAACAAAGTGGAAAACATTTTTTTAAGATAAATAGATACTTTCAAATTTATTCTAAAATTATTTATCGCTAACAATTAAGAAATATTGGCTTATGTGAAAACGAAAACAAACAGAAAAATAAAATAAAAAAATGTATACTAAAGTATTTATAAAACAAAAACAAAACCACAAGTCTTCTTTTATTTGCAATTGTAATGCCTTACACATGTGTGTGATCATTAAGTAGTTGATTGATTATATAAGCTGAACTTATGGTAACCTCACCTTGTAATTACTTTAGCTTCAAGTTGTTCCGCCAACCTACGCGGGTCTGCATAAATTGCATTCATAATTGCATTGCCTGATGCGTCATCGTTATTGATTCCTGCAACGTTTGCAACGCAGTTTGTCGCTTCAACTTAAACCCACACAATAAGTAAATTGCGCAAACATTATGTGTTAAGCAGCCTAGTGTGAGGGTATTGAACCAAGTTGCAGCAATCAAGTTTGCCCAATATGGTTGACTAATGAATTATAATGCTTTGTTTGGCACACGAGCCATAATTGCAACTCTTTGTCTAGAAAATTTAATCATTGAAATATCAATTCTTTAACGTTACTCTTATCGTTTTATTTTCTTGCCTATATATTGGTAAAAAAAATATATTGGCACTTGCAAGAGCCTGTCCTTGAAATCTATAGTTGAAATTATAATTCTCAAAATGTAAGCAAAACATTTACACTCTAATTGTACCTTAGTGGACTCATAGTAATGTCGTGATGTAACAGAACGATAATGTCATTTACAATGCTTATAACCAATATTTGTAAATTACTTAATTTATATTTTTGGTATGAACCTATCAGGTAAACATTTACTATATACTCACGACTATATTTCTCGTCCATGGTAAAAATACCTAGATTAAAGACAAAGTCACACCTTGTTTGCTTGAAAGAAACTATTGGGTTTGCTTCCAATGGATTTGAGCACGTAACCAAAAGCTGTTACAACAGTTGATAACTCGATTTCTGATAAAGTAGAAAGTTTTTTTTGGGTTCTTCACACAAAGAGAGTAAAATAAGCTCTTACATTTTTTATTTTAAATTCTCAAATGATGTATGTGTGGTGCATTTCCCGCTTTTCTCGGTCTCTGTATGGTTAAACTGACCAGCCATTTGTGTTGTTTCCAATATACTCGTAAATCTTCGAGTATCGGATTATTTAATGAATAATTGGCTTGTTACCGACCAAAACAATAACGGTGCGCATTTTGACATCATCAATAAATTTTAATTGCATTTCAATTAAAGTTTATGTATTTTAACGACAGCGCAAAACGCAGATTCAAAGTTGAAGCCAAGCAGCAGGCAAAGAACGGCATTCCAAACTGGGTCCGGTTTGTTTGCCAGTCAAGGTAGTCTGAGCGTTTATCGAATCGCTCACTGGTGCAACAACACTTCGCAAAGTTGTTGTCAAGCGAATACGTTAGCAAGTTGCATTAAATGGTATGCCTTTTTATAGAAACTGGCGCTTTATATACATTTTTTGCTATTGATGATTTCAGCAACTAAGTTCATAAGTTTAACTCAGCCGTGTCAGGACTTTGATGAATGAATCATTGTCACAGTTTATAAATTTATGTTGATTGCTTGAGAACTCTCCTCTAACAGATCAAACTATTTGGCTTTGATCAATATTTTATTTAAGCATGCACAAAACTGGATTCAATGCTGAACAGCATTCCACAATTCAGACGGCGTTAAATTCTAATTATGTAAAACATTGATCTCGTTAATAAATATTCGTGTTAACCTTCCATTATGGCAGCCAACAAAAAAAAAAGAAAATATGGTGTGGCAAAATTGAAAGGTTTCAACGACTTGAATGAGAACAGCTGAATTCAAGCAAAATATGAAAGACATCCGACAATGAGTAGGAAAATTTTCCTACCAGAAAAGGGAACAAGCCAACCTACACGCCCTTAAAACAGATGTGCGCGTGAATGGGTAAAGAATCGCTTTATAGTTAAACATTATTGTAGAATAAGGTATTGAATCATGCTATATAAGAAAGAATCGTAGCCTTATGAATAGTATATGTTCTCTTGTGTCATTAATGTACACAAAATGCATACTGTAACTTTGTTCGCCTTTATTGTGCTCTGCTTGGCGGCCATTAGCCAAGTACAAGCAAATTGTCCTGGTCTTGTCGGTAAGTATTTGTTGACTGGGTTGGATATCATTTCTAATATAATTTTTATTCTTACAGAGAAGCCAATTTGTTCTTTGCAACCAAGTAGAGGACGCTGTGTAGGCAATAACTGCTGGACACGCGCTGGACGATTGTGGGCCTGGAACTCAAGGCGAAGACGTTGTGTTAGGATTAGCTATTTGGGCTGCGGCGGCAACGCAAATCGATTCTGCTCGCGTGAAGCTTGTGAAAGCAAATGTCGATGTCAACCATGTGGTCGACCAAGGCGTACCACTCGGCGTACTTCTCGGCGGCCCACTCGTCGTACAACCACTTCAGGCCCCCCTCTGGAACCGTCTACACCAGGCGGAATTGTTCCGCCAGCCCTTACACCCCCTGCTGTGACTCCCTCAACAGAGACTGTCCCAATAGTGACTTTGCCAGCAGTTGATCCCTCTGAAGTGACTCCTTCAGCAGCGGCACCTGCCGCAGAGTCTTCTTCAGCAGCGGCTCCTGCCGCAGAGTCTTCTTCAGCAGCGGCACCTGCCGCAGAGACTTCTTCTGCAGAGACTCCTTCAGAAGCGACTCCATCGGCAGAAACTGCTTCAGCATCGACTCCATCGGCAGAAACTGCTTCAGCAGTGACTCCATCAGCAGAAGCTTCTTCAGCAGCGACTTCTTCAGCAGAGACTCCTGAGTCTGGAACACCAACGGCCGTGACTCCCTCAGCCGAAACTCCCTCAGCTGTGACTCTCTCAGCCGAAACTGCCTCAGCCGTGACTTCATCAGCAGAATCCTCTTCAGCAGTAACTCCTTCAGCAGAAACACCACCGGCCGTCACTCCAGCTGCTGCTACTTCGGCAGCAGGTACTCCTGCAGCGGTTACTCCAGCAGTAATTACCACATAAACAGGACCCACACGACCAAATAACCTCAAGCCTTAGTGAAAATACCAAACAATAACAAACAATTTTGAAAATAAATATCAGTTAAACTTATAAAATTTTGAATTTTTCTCTTATTTTACTTATAAACATCATTAAACGTGAGAGTTAATGTGCAAGAGTCTTTACCTTATTTTAACAAAATTGTTTAATATGGCGAAACAAGATTGTAAGGCTGCAATGACTTGAATCAGAACAGCTAAATACATGCAGAATATGAATACTACGTTTAAAATTCGGTCTATAAAAGAAAATAAGGCAACCTATAGACCTCAAAACAGATGTGCAAATGTGAAACAGATGTGTGAACAACAATCAATTAAGCTATGCTATATAAGAATGAATCGAAGCTCCATATATGACATAACTTCTCTTGAGACAGTAAGTAACACAAAATGCATACAACAATCTTATTTATATTTATCGTGCTCGGCTTGGCAGCGATCTCCCATCAGGATAATTGTTCTGCTCGTGTTGGTAAGTGACCATCGTCCTTTAATGTGACTTATTTCTTTGTATCATTAAGGCATATTTGTTCTCCCCACAGATGTTCCCGATTGTTCACTCCGACGAGATAGAGGTATGAGAGGGAATAATACTTGCCGGAGTCGTGCTGGTCAACTATGGACTTACAATTTACGAAATAGGCGTTGTGTAACGTTCAACTATTTGGGTTGCGGTGGCAATGCGAATCGATTCTGCACTCTTGCAGCTTGTGAAAAAAGATGTCCGGTCCGTCCCCCCCCTGGATAAAATAAAATATAAAAGCAGACAAAAAATTTTTGAAAATAAATATCAGTTAAGCTAAAAAGTGTAAATTTTTTCCATCCTTTTTTATAAAAGACGAGGTCATCAATTATTAACCATGATCAAAGGGATATGAGACTATAATGAGCACAACCTTACGTCAAACAAACACGGCATTCTTTTGATTCTTAACAATAATAATATGCTTCTGGCCATAGTTGCTTTCAACTTCACAAACATCACATCAGCTAAAAAGTAATACGACAATATAGCAAGTACAATTTTCCAATCAAATAAGATGAAAAGAGATATCAAAACAGATGTGCACGTGAGTTGACAACCTAGTCAAAAATATATATGGAACGAACAATTAAATTATGCTATATAAGAAACTTTCGGAGCTACTTACATGAGAATTGTTCTCTTGTGTCTGTAAGGTAAACGAAATGCATATTGCAACCTTATTCGCCTATTTCGTAGTCGGGTTACTGGCGATCATCTCTGCTCAAGAGACTTGCCCCGGTAGTGTTGGTAAGTGGTTACTGCCATCTAGCTTGTCTTATATTCTATATAAAGCAAATTGTTTTAGGATTAAGTGTGTTTCTCACTGGAATACCTAGTTGCTCTCAGCCACCAAACAGAGGTACCCGAAGAGGCAATAATTGCCAAAGTCGCGCTAGCCAAATGTGGGCCTGGCATCCACGGAGAAGACGTTGTGAGACGCTGAACTATTTGGGCTGCGGTGGCAATGCGAATCGATTCTGCACACGGGAAGGTTGTGAGATCAGATGTCAGCCAGGCCGTACCACACCGCGAACTACCAGTCGACCACTCACACCGGCAACCCCAATTGTGAATCGTCCTGCGCTGATTCGTATGCTAATGATTCCTCCCATGTTATAATAACTACTTAAATAAGGTCTGTGTCCAAAAAAAAAAACATTGGAATTTAATAATACAACAATGCATGATAATGTATTATATTTTTCGAAATAAACAAAAAACACACACATACAAAACTTTAAATAATTTCGTATAGTTTTAATACGACAATGGCAAGTGTAAATTTTCGAACAGACATTAATAATTTTTTTGAAATAAAGAAAACAAGACCACCTACAGACCCCGAAACAGTTGTGCACGTGAGTTGAAGATTAATGTGGAACAAACAATTAAATTATTGTATATAAGAAAGAATCGGGGCAACCTTCACGGTATTTATTTTCTTGTGGCAGTAAAGTACACGAAATGCATGCTGCAACTTTATTCGCCTTTATTGTAGTCGGCTTCGCTGCAATAATCTATGCTCAGGAGACTTGTCCCGGTCGAGTTGGTAAGTGATTGTGGTTAATTAAGTTGCTTGAGTCTGAAGATTTCTTCTCACAGGGGTACCAAATTGTTCTCAGGCACCAAACAGAGGTAGCCGAAGGGGCAATAATTGCCGGAGTCGCGCTGGCAATATGTGGGCTTGGAATTCACGAAGACGACGTTGTGAGGCGCTAAGCTATTTGGGCTGCCGAGGCAATTCGAATCGATTCTGCACACGAGACACTTGTGAAATAAGATGTCTGCCTGGCCGTACAACACAGCAAACTACTGCACGCACTACCAGTCGACCAACCACTCGACCAAGCACTGCACCAATTACTCTGCCACCCCCAGCTGTAACTCGCCTGGCTGTGACTCCTCCAGCAGTAACTCTCGCAGTAATAACCACATGAACTGGAACCACG
The DNA here is from genome assembly GCA_037044515.1 of Phortica magna. Classification (NCBI taxonomy): domain Eukaryota; kingdom Metazoa; phylum Arthropoda; class Insecta; order Diptera; family Drosophilidae; genus Phortica; species Phortica magna. The sequence continues at coordinate 464,667 of JBAMBP010000519.1, forward strand.
ACCAAGGAAAAGCTTTTATACAATGACAAAAAATATCTAACAACTTATTCATTACACTTTTGAAAATAAATATCATTGACTAAATATCAATATTGCAAATGTCTCGATTTGTTTCACTTATATTAAGTTGCTCCAAAGAAGTCGAAAAATTTGATATAGTTTAAGTTAAACTTCATGCGACTGCGGAATTTTAATGTCAAGGGTCGTTGCACTGCCAAATTGTTTAAAGCCTTTCCATTGATTTTTAATAACGGCTTCTGATCAGTCAAAAACTGTATGCTCAATATATTTTTTTGGATTTTAAGATCCATCCCTTATAAATCAAGGAAAAACTGTTCTCGTATGAGATAGAGGATTTGAAAGTTACTATATTATAGTCTCTACAATAATGGTTTGGATTAGAACATTTGATCTTGCTTTAGAGAGAGGAAGTTTGAATGTAATTGTAGAATTTTAATATACAAACCAGAATACTTTCGTTCTCACGTGAATCCTTAAATGAGTTAATGCGTTGAAACCGTCTAGCACAAGCCCAGCAAGAGGGTCATGGCGTTTTTGATGCTGAACAACTTTTTTGCGTATAATTGCTTTTAATTATTTAATACCAGAAATAAGCAGAAATTCAGATGGTATACGACAATGGCAATTAAAACTTTCCATGAAGACAAGATTAACATTTAACATAACATAAAAATACAATGCACAAGCACAAATTTCCATTGTGAAAACAACCAAAACAGATGTGCACGTGAAAAATCAATTTAGTGCCAATCAATATATATATGTAAGAATTTTACTATAAAAGAACCAACCCGAAATTTAATCAACATCATAAGTTCACTTCAACAAGTAAACAAGAGAAAATGCAGATTGCTACCTTGTTCGCTTTTATCGTACTCGGCTTGGCAGCCACCATCCAAGCTCAAAGTTGCCCCGGTCGTGTTGGTACGTGATCAATGTATTTTTGAATTGGCTTGGTGCATCCTGATCATTAATCCTTTTATTTACAGAGAGACCGAATTGTTCACTGACACCGAACAGGGGTACCAACAGGGGCAATAATTGCCAGAGGAATGCTGGTCGATTGTGGGCATGGAACTCAAGGACCAGACGTTGTGATACTCTTAACTATTTGGGCTGCGGTGGTAATGCCAATCGTTGGTGTACTCGTCAAGAGTGTGAACGTAGATGTGACACACGCGCCACCACACGTCGTACTACCCGTCGCACTACTCGTCGTACTACCCGTCGTACAACCCGTCGTACCACCCGTGGTCCAACTACTGCTCGTCCTACTCCTGCAGCCCCAGTCACTGAAGAGGCTCCAGCGGCAGTTACCCCTGCAGCAGCAGCAGAGACCCCTGCAGCAGCAGCAGCTACTCCTGCAGGAGCTGCAGAGCCATAAACGAAAACTGGATTACTTCTTTAACAAACACCAAACAAAATATCATACTTCTTAAAATAAATATCGTTAACAGTGCTAAGATGAGTTTTTGTTTCTTTAAATTGTTGGTCGCATAAAGACAGATAAGCTTATAATAAGAGTAATACAATTTGTTAAAGGACGGTTCAATGTGGTAGCTTCTTCATTCTAAAGATCGAACGCAGTTTCCAGATAAGAAGCCCCTAACTGATCGCTTATTTGCTATAGAGCTACCAAATAAAAAGCCAGCAGACAAGAGTACATAGCAGTTACCCCAGCAGCAGCAGAGACCCCCGCTCTAGCATAAACAGCAGTTACTTCCGTAGGAGCTGCTGAGACATAACCCCAAAATGGATTACTTCTTTAACAAATACCAAACAAACTATCATACTTTTTTAAATAAAGATCGTACACAAACAAGTTTTAAAGGGCTCGATGTTTATTGAAATGTAAAAAAAGCATCAAGTGGGCTGATGTGAAATTTTGAGGTATTTTTTTTGGTAAAAGTGTGACACTTTTCGTGAAGAAATACTTTGATGATGTGAAATAAGCCAGTTAATAATAACTCACACATTACAATTAATAAAACAAGTACAATCCCTTATTGTCGGCCAAATCAAAAACATATGTGCACGTGATTGCAAAAACGTACCACTAAAATAATGAATAAAATTATGTAAACAATTGTTTATTTTTTGTATAAAAACCAATTTTAAGTAAAGTAATTCATTTAAGTTGACTTCGGTTCGCAGAGCATTTAGAATGCGTTCGTTGATATTATTTTCTTTAATGGGGCTCGGCTTGTTAGCCATGATCCAAGCACAAGGAAATTGTCCTGGTCGCGCCGGTTAGTGAACCTTTTACATTTAAGTGACTTTGGTGCATCTTAATCCTTAATAATTTTATTTTCAGTGTCGCCTAACTGTTCACAGCAACCGAACAGAGGCAACAACAGGGGCAATAATTGCCAGAGGAGCGCTGGTCGATTGTGGGCATGGAATTCTGGAAGCAGACGTTGTGAAACCCTTAATTATTTGGGTTGCGGTGGCAATGAAAATCGTTTCTGTACTCGTCAAGACTGTGAAAGTAGATGTCAATCACGTGGACCAACCGGGCGTACAACTCGACGAACCACCCGACGTACCACCCGACGTACCACCCGTCGTACCACACGACGAACACCTACTGCTCAACCCACACCAAGTGGTCCCGTAACTTTAGAAAAAAGTTGGACACCAGGACTACCCGTTATTATTTCTCCACCCCCAGGCAGCATACATTAAAAGCGAGCTGCATGTTCTGAACCAAACTTAATACTATGACTGTATGAAAAGGCAATATGTTTTTCTAAATAAATATCGATAATGGTAATGAGATGCTATTTCTAATTTTTATACTCTGTACACACTATGTACCAGGGAATGTAGTGGGGATATAGTTCTTTATAAGGACGACAAGACGAGTTGATATAGCCCTGTCCGCGGATCACTCTGGTTTGTCTTCCTTGTTTATACGAAAATTATACGAATTATGGCTATTTACTTATTTTCTTATTTCTCATATGCCAAATCAAGAATTAATTTGTAAAGTTGACACAATTGTTGCGCATTTCTTACTGCCGGAACGCTTAAATTGTATTTTTGGGTAGCTTCAAGTCCAATTATATTTGCATATTGTGTATTGAGAGCCCAAATAATAAACACAAGAGCTTCCATTGTCAACGAAATCGAAGACATATGTGCACGTGGTTGCATAAAAGATAAATCTGAGACAATGGACAGAATGTAAAATATTGCTATATAAGAACGAATTTACAGAAAAACAATCAATTCAAGTTAACTTCTTGTGGTAAAGCACTGAAAATGCAAACTGTAACTTTATTCGCCTTTATTGTACTCGGCTTGGCCGCAATGATCCATGGCCAAAATTGTCCTGGTCGTGTTGGTAAGTGATCGATATGCTTTAAATTGGTTTTGGTACAACATAACTCTTTATTATTTTACATACAGCGTCGCCAAACTGTTCACCTCAACCGAGCAGAGGCACCAACAGAGGCAGTAATTGCCAGAGGAACGCTGGTCAGCTCTGGGCATGGAATTCAAGAACTAGACGTTGCGACAGCCTTAGCTATTTGGGTTGCGGAGGCAATGCGAATCGGTTCTGTACTCAACAAGATTGTCAACGTAGATGTCAATCAGGTGGCGTCACCCGACGAACCACTCGTCGTACAACCCGTCGACCAGGAGCAACAACTATAAATCCACTCGCGACCCAAACAGCAAATACAGATATTTAAAATAATATTTACTTGCATTTGATTGCGAAAATAAGCTTTGAAATCAACAAATAAAAAATCAAAAAGAAAAATTGTCAATTATTTATATGATTATCAATAAATCGATAATATGACTTATTTCTGCATGATCACAGATGTCATTATAATGGAATAATCGAAAAATATACACGTAGTCTAAAAAAATATATAGCATTTGAATGACTTTCATCTGATCTCCTTTAAATAATCTAAATGATGTCAGGGGTAATAAAACAATGCTGGGTAAACCACCCGCTTGTCAGCAAAATAGAAAACAGATGTGCCTACGACAGATGTTATTGCAAAATATGTTACTTTGAATTCTACTTAAATGTTAAATTTCGCTATAAAAGGACAAACTCAATATTAAAAGTTTATTTCTTTATGTCAAGTGTAGTAAAGAAAATGAATTCAGTAACCTTATTCGCCTTTATCTTGCTCGGCTTGGCCGCAATGATCCATGGCCAAAATTGTCCTGGAGGTGTTTGTAAGTTATCAAAGTTATTTCTGAAGTGTGTTTGGTGTATATATATGTAACTCTCACTATTCCTATTTCTAGTGGGGCCTAACTGTGGATTGCAACCTAACAGAGGCACTAACCGAGGCCAGAATTGTCAGAGGACCGCTGGTTCATTGTGGGCCTGGAATTCAAGGAACAGACGGTGCGACTCTCTAAGTTATTTGGGCTGTGGAGGTAATGCGAATCGCTTCTGTACACGGCAAGAATGTGAAAGTAGATGTATCGCCCGCCCCCCACCAGGCGGAGTAACTTGGCCTGCGATTTAAGGAGCATGTACTCCTTTCAGGTGCAGGAGCGCCAATGAATACAAAACGAATGTCCTTTTAAAAAAATATTAACATATTAAAAAAAAAGCAATTATTAAAAATAAATATCATTTGAAGCTGAAACTATGTATTATGATTGTATTACCTTTTAAGTTATTGCATTCTACTCGACTATTGATAAACCTTTGTTCGTTCGCATAGAAGTGGTTCTCTGCAGTTCAATGGTTATGACATGATTAGTCATTAGCTAAAATGTCATACCTGGATTGCTTAATGGGGTAATCCTTCAACTGGGAGAGTAGGAAACTATAAACTTAATTTTTAAATTAGATTTATTGTGTTTTGGTAGTCAAGTGATATCTAACTCGTTATTTTGGCTTACACGTTTACATTTTTCAGGCAAAAACTAGTAAGGGCGGCATAGTCGAGTATACTGGACAATATAATACTCTGTACAAACGGAAGGCGGTGCCACTGTGCCGAAGTCTAGTAAGAAACAAGTATTTGGCATTGCCCAATTATATATTGGTCGCAATTTCCAGAAAATCTGTTAACAATTTCAAGTTTCTAGCTCTTACGGTTTCCGAGAACTATTGGTGAGAACGGACGAACATGACTCAATTAATTTTTCTTCGTCCTGATCACGAATTGTAATACTTTGTAGGGTACCCTATCGCTCCTTCTATGCATTACATACTTTCAAACAACTTTCAAACAACCACAATATACCATGGTACACAGTGTGTACATACCCTTGTAAAAAAATTTTTTTATAAAAAAACAATTTGTCTGACCCAAAAAAATATTATGGAAAGATATTTGATCCTAACTATAAAATAAAACGTGGACATTATGTAAAGCGGTTTTGATCCTTATCCATGATTTGCACAAATGTTTCTAATTGCTATAAAATACTTGATGATAATTGGTTTGGTAGGTTGGGATCTCTTTTTCGATGATTTGTTTCTTTTACGTATTCGAAACACGTATTCCGGAAAATGGAACTGTTGCCTTAGCATATTTAAAATCTTCCATAAAATTTTAATACATATTTTCTTACATTTTATTGGGTCGGGGATACTACAAGTATGACAAAGGAAATTAAAACTTTTTAATAAGTCAAGCCCCCATTGTCAATCAAACCCAAAACAGATGTACACGGGGTTGCAAAACAATGACTTCGAGCCAATGAATACAAGTTAAATTTAAAATTGTGCTATATAAGAACTTGTCCGCAGCTTTATCAACATTATCAATTCTCCCTTGATAAAGTCAATACGATAAACATGCAGACTGCAACCTTATTAGCCTTCATCGTGCTCGGCTTGGCAGCAATGATCCATGCTCAAAGTTGTCCTGGTGGTGCTGGTAAGTATCGTTGTGCTTTCAAGAGGCATTATTATATCATAAACCTTTCGTAATCGTTGTTCTTATAGAGCGGCCTAGCTGTTCAGCACAGCCGAGCAGAGGCACCAGCAGAGGCAGAGACTGTCAAAGACGCGCTGGTCGAGTATGGGCATGGAATTCAAGGACCAGAACTGCTGAGCCTCTTAACTATTTGGGCTGCGGTGGCAATGCCAATCGTTGGTGCACTCGTCAAGAGTGTGATCGTAGATGTGATACACGCCGCACAACACGTCGGTCCACTCGTCGTACCACTCGTCGGGCCACCCGTCGCACAACCCGTCGTACTACTCGTCGTCCCACTCCCGCTTCCGTCACTGAAGTATCAGAGGGTCCAGAACCAGCACCAGCTCCAGCAGAAGCACCAGCCGCAGAGGAGTAAATTTGAAACGAATTACTATTCTGACAAATGCCGAAACAAAAAAAAAAACAGACATGCTTATATATTTTTTTAAATAATTATCAATTAAACCGCTGATATATTATACTTACATCGTTTTTATTATTTTGCTTCCTTTTGGTTTTTACGTTGGTTGAACGGCTAGATGATATTTAGCTATCGTCGTCTTGATAATAATTATAGATATTTTTACTTTTTCTAGTATATAATTTGAGTTTTGTATTTTCTATACATATACAATATAATTGCATCCGCTTAGTGTGTTAATTTTGTGTAAATTTAAATTGCAGCACTTTTTGTTTATCATTAAAAAGTTCTTTAATCGAGATATTTATCATTCATTCGATTGCAAGAAAAATTCGTAAAATAATCACCTCTTATTAGTGAAAATTTATAGATTTCTACAAATAAATTATATGTTTCCTAAAAACATCTTAAGAAATACTGTATCTTATTAGATACATTTACTTCTTATTAGAGTTGGATCCTGGTTAGTGCGACATATTATTATTGCGTTTTTCTAATATCATCATCAGCTTCAAAATTTATAAGTTTTAGTTGCGAAGAGAACCTTAACTAGCGGCCACCAGATTGAGTGCCTAATCTCAAATGTTAAATCCAATGTTACAAGATATCTTCTTTTTAAATAGACAGTTGAACGGATAGGCGTGGGTGAGTGTTATGCTTATTAATATAATGTATACTTTGTAGGATCTCTGGAACCTTTATTCGTAAGAACAATTTTCGTGACAAGGTTTGGTAAGAAACTTCTTATTAAGGTATAATTTTATATATTAAATTTACAAATTATTTGTAAGCGGATCTGCTTTGTAAAATAAATAGGCTAAAGGAAATATTACAATGGCGAGTTTAAATTACCAGGCAGGAAAATATAATATTGACCGCTTTAATAGACTACAATATACAAATACGAGCTACCATTGTCAATCAAACCCAAAACAGATGTGTGTTTTGTTGAAAATAAACGCGCTTTTGAGCCAATTAATATATGTAAAATTTTTAAATTTGCTATATAAGGACAGTTCTGGAGTTGAAATAACATTGTAAGTTCACTTCTGATATTAAAACACGGAAAATGCATTCTGCAACCTTGTTGGCTTTCATTGTGCTCGGCTTGGCAGCAATAGCTCATGCCCAAAGATGTCCTGGTCGCGTCGGTAAGTGTTCGTTATGATATTAAGTGGCTCTGATACAATTCGTATATTAATCGTTATTTTTAAAGAGGAGCCCATCTGTTCATTGCAACCGAGCAGAGGCCACCGCAGGGGCAGTAACTGCCAATGGCGCGAAGGTCGAGTATGGGTCTGGCACGGAAGGAGCAGAACTTGTGAGCCCCTTCACTATTTGGGCTGCGGAGGTAATCACAATCGTTTCTGTTCACGTCAAGAATGTCTTCGAAGATGTGAAAGACGTCGTACTACTCGTCGCCCTACACGCCGTTCAACACGTCGAAGCACTGAGGGTACTGATCCCACTGAAGAAAGTGCAACTGAACCCGGAGTAGAGCCCGAGGAATGAATTTAAAATTATGATCTTGTTCAGGAATATTATACATAATCATTTGACTGCAATTATTTGAAAATTTAATTTGATCTCTAACAATAAATATAAGAATATAGTTTTCAAAAAAAGTCTGTTTTTGTTTTTGCACTGTGATTTGAGCACTTCAGTCATGTTATTTTATTGTTAAAACTTCGATTTTGTTTTTCGAGATTTTTCGTGGACTTTTTCATTTTTTTATTGCTGAAACCTAATTTCCATAATAAGGACTTCATCAGACAATTAATTGTATAGTTTCAATGGGAAGTAAGCAATTGTTGTAATTGTTATCGGAAATGTTTCAAAATGAACAATAAATTCGAATTCGTATTGGAAGATATCGGAAACAGTTTTTACAAGTGTTTTGTGTTCTATAAATAAAAACAAAAGATAGTTTCTATTGATCAGTTTGTTATGTTGACGCTATAAAACAGTATATAAGTCGAAGCTCAGTTCAAAGGAGAGTAGTAACGAATAGTTATCGCAGCTGATATCTTAAAAATAATGAAAGTCCTAACCCTTATCGTTTTAATTGGGGCTTGCATAGCTGGAGTGTATGGCGATGCCAGTTGTCCGGGCAAATGGGGTAAGTTAGCTAAGTTTACGATATTAACATCTAACTAAATCTTATTACTATTTAAAGCCTCGCCCAATTGTAATCTGCCCATGAATACGGGTACAGCCGTTGGCAGGAACTGTCGCATGCGTGCCGGCACAATGTGGGCCTGGAGAAGGAATGATCAGCGTTGCGTTGCCTTTACCTACTTGGGCTGTGGTGGCAATGCGAATCGTTTCTGCACGAGAAATCATTGCATGTCCACATGCGTTAGACGCTCTCCCTCACCCGAGTAATGAAAGCAATAAAAGCAGCTTTAAACAGAATGACTAATTGACCGATGCAATGATACAAATATAAATGTTAAAAAAAAAATTAAGAACAACAAATCGTTTGAATTCCACTATGTATTTAATGACTTAAGGATTTATTAACTCGAGATGAACATAACTGGGATTGTTCATTACGAAAGCTTTATGCATATTCAAATAGATCGCTAAATCAACAATGTTTGTATTGCTAAAGTAATCCATGGCAACGACATTCGCATTGAAGCCCCAGGGTCCTTTGAGCCACTGCGTTACTTTCGGGTTGATAATCGCAGCGCGTTCTTTGATCGTTTGTAGTTTTTGTGTGTTCTACGTAAATGAAGACTATGTAGAGTGCTTTGCATTGACAAAAATCTTCTACGACTTACCAAGGTTTGCTCTAAACTGTTCACAGCCGAGAAAATCCAACCTTCGTCCTGCACTGGCGATGTTACCTTTTTGCTGAACAGACGGCGCATGTAATCCAAAGTTTGGGTTGTATTCATGAAGCTGGTTGTAAAGCGTTTCCATAGCGGGCACAAAAGTTCGGATTCTGGAAGGTTGATGTGCGCAAAAAAGTCAAAGAGCAGAAAGTTCATCGAATACACACCGTTTTCCGGATGAGGTAGCTCGGCAGCTGGATACAACAACAGCAGATTTTTATCTTGTGCACGTATATCCTCGAAAGTGGCCATATAGCAATGCTCATTGGTGCTCATGTTGCGATGATAGACAAGGTCACCGATTTCGTGCTTGAGTAGATGCAGTAGATCACCATAACGCTCTGGGTGCTTGTAGAAACCGATCGGGAAGGAGCTAAAGTCGAGTATGACCACCTCGCCGGAACGCTTTACAAACCGTTTCACATCACGTAACACGTTCACGAGCGGATTCATGTACATATTCTCATTGACAATCCAGAAGTTCTGCGGCATGCTACTGTCATATTTGTCCACATTATTAAACCTTTAGGCAGCGAAAATAACAATTGAACTTTTAAATAGAGAAACGCTCTCTGACGTCACGACAGGCTCACCCAATGCTTAAATCCAAGTAGCGTATGCCGAACACCAACTGCGACCACACGTCAAAGTGCTGCGACACAAGGTAGTCCTTGATGAGCACCGATTTGGTCTTGCTGTAGTTCGTGATGTAAGCGCCCGAAGCATGCGTGCCGGGTATGAAGAGTTGCTTAAGCGGCGTACGCGCAATGTCCTTCATTTTGGCGAGCCAATTCGGTTGTATCTTCAAACATTCGGCCGTCAGCAGTTCAGTGCCATTGAAACTGGCAACATAGAAAGGCAAGCACTTGCCTTTGGGATAGAAAGTGGCTGCCACGTGTTCATCATTTCGATTCCAGCCGCCCGGGAAGTATATTTTTCCTATTTTCATTGCTGTTGTCACTTTGCCTGTGCTATTCTGTATGCCATCGATGCGCACTTCAGCCTGAAGATTTGATACGGCGGGATCCTGTCGAAATAGGCCAATCCACTCGGGTCGATTGTGACATTCCGGACCCCAATTGATCTCAATATTTGAGTCGTACAGCGTTTTGCCAGCCAACGAAATGGTCAGATATATCGGACATGTTGCGCTCACTACACGATGAAGGCAGTGAAAGTGCTGAGTTCTAAGGGTTTTTTTTAACCTTCCGGCTAGGAATGATACACAAACCTTTAGTGATAAGTAATGAGAGTTTTGCGAGCAGTAAAAAAACGCCATAATGAACCATCGCGACTCAACTTTAAACTTGAACTAAATCTTGATGAAATAAGTAACGAAATGTGACAATTTTCTAAGCAGAACGACAACGATCTCATCCAAATTAAGTTGATGACAATAGAAAATGTTGTTGTTATTGTCGTTGCACTTGTGTGCGAAGACGTACAGCCTGCTTTGGCCAAACTAAATGACAAAAATACGCCGTATGTGAGTGAACTGATCACCCTGTTTATTCAATTAAAGTTCACACATAACGCCGTGGCGTCTTTTATTCGCTCACTCGTTCGCACGCTCAGTGTGTCTATCTCTCTATACATGAGCACCGAATGCTCTTCAGATGAGTAAAGAATATTTTACACAGATTTGAATTAAATTAGATTTTATTTTATTTTTGATTCAACGTCGACACTTGGCCTCGCAATCCTGTTTCGAGCAATAACGATTGCCATTGCCACCGCAGCCCTTGTATTTGAATTGCACGCAGGTTCGATTTAGCGCCGCATTGTAGTGCCACAACGCGTTATTTGCGGACCGTCTGCAACGCCGGTTCCTATCATTGCCCGCATCCAAGGCACCCACGCAGACTTGTTGAGCTGCAGATATTTTTTTAAAGTTGATTTAAGCAAAACTGTGTTGGAGCGGTAAGATAGTGAGATGTAACTTACCGGGCTTGCCTTTGCAGGTGTTACTGGGTGGTCGTGGTGGAGATGGACGCCGTCTTCCCAATCGTGCTTCACTAACAGCGAACAGAACTAGGAAAGCCAACATCAATGTTACGGGACGCATTTTTCTGTTCGAATACAAATAAAGCTGTCACAACTTGCGAATCTCGATTGCGTTGAATAGGTTTGTGTTGCCATTTTTATGTATGACGATTAAAAAGGAAAGCCAAGAATAAATTTTCAAGAAAGGCCAATCATGAAAAAGCAAACGAAGAAATCCAAAGAATGAAAGCTAAGAAAGAAAGTCCAAATATGAAAAGCAAATAAAGACATTTCGAACAAGTGGAAATTTTTCGCTATGAAAGAACCCGGTAACAGATGTTTTCGGATGAAGAGAAAAAACGATCTGAATGAACGTATTGAATTTAATGCATAATGAAAGTATATTCAGTTTTGAATGCATTGCTTTCGTGTGACCTAATTACATACTAAGTTTGGTTAATATAAAAACCTGATCGAAACTCTTCATGTCATATCAGTCAAGTACTTCAAGCAGTAAAGGACACTAACCTACAATGAAATTCATCATCAGTTTCGCTCTTCTCGTTATCTGCGTCGCCTTTGTTCAGTCGCAGGAACTTTGCCGTGGCCGACCAGGTAAGTTATAAATGAAAGCTTCTAATTAAAGATTTGGCTCTCTACGTAATCAAATTATTTCTTTCCAGTCTTCCAGGTATGCACTGGCGGTCGTGACGAAGGCAATGGAAATGCTCCTTTCTGTGGTGCCCGAGCCCAACAAATGTGGTACTACGACACTGGCAGGAGAGCTTGCGTCAGCTTGAACTATCGCGGCTGTGGTGGCAACAACAATCGTTATTGCTCAGTCGCCCATTGTCAACGGATTTGCCGCCGTTAACGCTTATTGGAGGCTTGAATGTATCATTAAAATTTTAATAAACTGCCTATAAAAAAAATATCTAAAAGTCTTTTATATTAAATTATAATTATATTTTCATAATTCAGTACTTTAGTTGGTTAAGCATTTTTTTACTGTTGGCTTTCAGTTCAATCCCTACTTTTTTTAGAATGACATGTAACAGGTTTATCCCCTTCTTCTGATTTTTATCCGAGCTGGTGTTTACCAAACAACTCCGATTAATATAAAAATATATTCTTGATCACCATGACAAGACACGTTGATATAGACATGCCTGCAATCCGTCTGTCGGTGTGTTCACTATCTCCTCCGACATTTTTGAAGCTACCGACATAAAATTTTGTGCGTTAAAAATTATAACCACAAATCATTGCTTGGAAGCTCATGACCGGAACACAGGAACTGTTACCGCCCATACAAAAAGAAGAGGAAAAATAAAAAAATGTAAATCGTAGTTTAAAACACTTCTTTCTTTTATAAGATAAAAGGCTGAAAAATTAAAAGGTTTAACACCTTGGCTAAATGTGTGTTAGTCCCATCAAGGTTTGACTATGGGGCGCTCCCAATGAGGGGTTTTGAAAATTTTGAAATCCATGTAAAATAACTTTTTTATTTCTGTATGACTTGACTTGAATCTTTACACTTACTTGAAACTTCACACTATTTTAAATAAGAAATGGGCATGGCCCACATATAGCCGAAATGACGAACATCCTTATTTCTCAAACCAAGGACATTCAAAAATGAAAATTCGTATGTAAGCTATTGAAATTTAAAGAAAAAAAATTTCTATGAAAATATGGGCGTGGCAATAAAAAAAGGGCGTGAAGAGTATTCAATATATTTATTTAAGGCGCTCTTGCTGGTTTTGGCTTACGTTTGCTTTCTAAATGGGATGACATTATTTTTCAAACTCATTATTAAAGGATTTAATTACTTAATTCCTATCTATTAATTAATAATAAGGAAATAATTTATGTTTGGTGCTACTTTCTGATCTGTTATTTCGAATATCTCATTTTGTGAACAAACATGCGAAGGAACACGCACTGTTGCGTTAATGGAGTGATTACCAGATCAGCAGAACCGACCTTATATTGAATATCAGTTAATTTTTTTCAGTTTAAAAAGAGAATTGTGCCCAGGTGTTTTTGTCACAAGCTCACTCGACATAAATATCGATAACAACAGATCTTTTGGAAAGTAGCGCACAAATTGTGATCTATATTTTTGCATTGAATAATAAGCATAATGATATATATGTAAAAGTAACCTAATTTTTTAGCTCGTTTGATTAATATAAAAACGCGAGCAAAATTCTCAGAAATCAGTCAAGTACTTCAAGCAGTAAAGGACACTACCCAACAATGAAATTCATCATCAGTTTTGCTCTTCTCGTCATCTGCGTAGCATTTGTTCAGTCGCAGACAGTTTGCCGTGGCCGACCGGGTAAGTTCCAGTTAAAATCCGAAGTTTAATCCTTGGAAATTAATAATAATCCGTCTCTTTAGTCTTCCAGGTGTGCACTGGCGGTCGTGACGAAGGTAACAACAATTTGGTTACCTGTCGTATAACTGCCCAACAAATGTGGTACTATGACACTGGCAGGAGAGCTTGCGTCAGCTTGAACTATCGCGGCTGTGGTGGCAACAACAACCGTTATTGCTCGGTCGCCCATTGCCAACAAATGTGCCGTCGGTAAAATGTATCCAAGGCTTCGAAATGTGACTTATATCCCAATAAACGTCTTAATATCATAAAAAACTAAGTTGTTTTATTTAATATTAATATAATATATCTAAACCATATGAACCAAAGTCTTCCAATTTTTACCCATTGGACTCTTATCAATTCTCATGAAAAAAAAAACAATAACACTTACTGTAACATTGTAAATAATATTTTAAAAAATTATTAAACAAAAGTACATACAAAAAACTTTATGAAAATTTGGTCATCAGAATAGCGCCACCTGCAATATTTTTCATTTTTGAAAGTTTTCGATAAAGTTTTGTGTTTTTTAGTTTTGTAGTTTTCTATTTTGAATATTTTTTAGTATAATTAGTAATGTGTAGGCCCGCCTTTGTTGACAATCACTTCGTAAATTCGATTAGAAGCTGAATTGTAAAGTTGTTCAATATAGTTTAAGGAAATGGTGGACCAAGCGTGTTTTATGCCATTGATTAACTCTTCTTTTGTGGTATACTGTTTTCCAGACTCGTACACTTTTCTAGCCAACCATCCCCAAACGTTCTCGATGATATTTAGATCAGGTGAGTATGGTGGCCACTCAAGAACATTGACTTTTTGCTTCTGAATCCACGATTTCACCGACCGGGCTGTATGAATTGGAGCATTATCGTGCTGGAAATGCCATTTTAGATTTCCAAATAAGTTTTGGAAGTGAGGGAATGCTGTTTTTAAAACGCTTTTGTAGTTCTCTGCATTCATACGTGATGTTAAGAACTGCAACTCGCAGGTACCATAGAAGGAGATAGCTCCCCACACCATCACACCCCCCGCTCGGCTGTGCAAGCGATCCAAATAATGTTCCTCTTTACGCATGTCGTGAAAATAATAATTGTAGCCATCTGGCCCTTCCAAATTAAATTTCTTTTCATCTGAAAAGACAACGGTATGCCACTCAGAAGTCCACGACATGTGCTTTCGAGCAAAACTTAAGCGCATTTCTTTTCTGACCGCATTAAGCGGTGGTTTTTTTTTTAGTTTTTGTCTCTTTAGGTGTGCAGCTTTCCTGATTACTCTTTGCACTGTTGATAAACTCGCTTTAACACCACTTTTTTCCTTAATTTTGGAAGACGAGTCGTGCGAATTTGATGCTTCCCTCAGTATAGCTCTTCTGTCAGCCTGGGAAACCACTTGATTATTACCGCCCTTGAAGTTTTTCCCATAGGTTTCCTTATTCCGAAGAAAATTTGCAATCGTTTTCCTGTGTCTGCCAGTCTTAGTATATTTACATATATGTATTATAGATTGTGTTGCTACCTTCATGCTATGTACTTACAATAAGTATCTGTGGGCTTTGTATTGCTTTAACCATATTTCCATTGACATTGCGAAAAAATGCCAAGGGTCTCTAGCTTAAGAGCCCGTACTTTCGTTCTTGAAAATATAGTTTAACATAGAGAGTATTTTGAAGTCAAATAGTTAACTTTTTGAGATCCGTGAAGGCGTGCGATTTTTAAAAAAAAAATTCTAGTTGTACAGATGTTTTTGAATCAAGGTCACACGTGTCAATGCATATAAAATATGAATAACACATCACACATTTATTTTATAATATTGAATAACAGTGACAGAGAAATCATGCCAAGTTTTTCATACAATATTTATAAGTGACCCGATAAGGATTAAATGGATCAATATAAAACACATAGTAAAAATTAACAGTTATCACTCAATCATATTTAGCAGTGAAAGACACAACAATGAAAATCGTGTTCATTTTAGCTCTACTCCTTATCTGTGTGGTCTACGTTCAGACGCAGGAAGATTGCCGTGGTAGACCAGGAAAGTGACTAACAGGAATTTCAGACATAACATTTTTTATAATATATAATACTGTTCATTTTGCAGTGCCGCAGAATTGTATAGGGGGTCGTGCCGAAGGCCATACTAGTTTTCCTTTGTGCTTTTCTCGTGCCGGGAAAATGTGGCATTATGTCTCTACGTCCAGAACCTGTTTAAGTATGCCTTATCGTGGCTGCGGTGGCAACTTTAATCGGTATTGTTCGGAAGCTCATTGTCTACAATCCTGTCGTCGTTAATATGTGTTCTAAATGCTTGGAAGTGTCGATCATCAATAAATCTCATTTGAAATCATTTGTTTTATTTCTTTTGATCTGTATCGGAATTGAGGCGATTGAATACAGGTGTTTTCGACACAATAAGAAATTGATATGAATAATAAGTGTAATAATAATTTTACAAAAATGACCTAATAACGAATCGTTCTTGATTAATATAAAAACGTGATCAAATCTCTCGGAGGTCAGTCTAGTACATCAATCAGTAAAAGATACAATCCTGCAATGAAGTTCATTACCAGTTTCGCTCTCCTTGTTGTTTGCGTTGCCTTTGTTCAGTCGCAGAATATCTGCCGTGGCCGACCGAGTAAGTGTTTGAAACAAACTGATGCACCCATTAAGGAGTATTGAGTATTTAATGAAAATTGGCTTCTTTAGTCTTCCAGGTCTGCACAGGTGGTCGTGACGAAGGCAATGCAAACTTGAATACTTGTCGTTTTGCTGCCCAACAAATGTGGTACTGGGACACTGGCAGGAGAGCTTGCGTCAGCTTGAACTATCGCGGCTGTGGCGGCAACAACAACCGTTATTGCTCGGTCGCCCATTGCCAACAGGTCTGCCGTCGTTAAAATGAATATAAATAACCATTAGATCTCAATAAACTTCATATACAAAACTCCAAGCTGTTTTATTTTAGAAAAACAATTATAATTAAAAAAATGGGGTTTATCCTTTTGGATAAAGTTTTATATGTAAAAGTACCTTTTACTTTTTGTTTTAGAAATTTAATACAGATGTTTTCGACACAAGTTTAAAAAGTAACGCACAAAAGATTTCTAAATGATTATGAAACAATACTGAATAATATTTATTATGGTGATACAATTATAAAAAAATGACCTAATAAGGGTTTGTATAAAATACGGAATAAACATTCTGATGGATTAGTTAACACTTCAGGCAGTAAACGACAGTAACTTACAATGAAATTCTTGATCAGTTTTGTTGTTCTCGTTGTCAGCCTCGTCTATGTGCAGTCGCAGGAACAATGCCGTGGCCGACAAACGAGTAAGTTGATAATAATTCAATAATTTGGTTTGTTATATAACATTTAATTACAGTTGTCCGCCAGCTGTGCGTAGGCGGTCCTGACGAAGGCTACGCCACTACGTCTATATGTTTTGCACGTGCCCAGCAAATGTGGTACTTCAACACGGCCACAAGGACCTGTAGCACTGTATATTACCGTGGCTGTGGTGGCAACAGCAATCGCTTTTGCTCGGCCGATCATTGTAATCAGTATTGTCGCCGTTAAAATTTATTTATGATCTGACGATTTCAAATTAATAAACGTGTTAAAAAATCTTTTTTGTATTATTGACGACAGTTTTGAAAGACACGGGCATTTTCCAAACTGAATGAACGTATTTAACAATAAACTTAAAGAAAGTGTATCTGAAAATTACTGACTGGATTATTTTACAGTGACCTAAAAACATGTTAATATAAAAACCTGTACAAAACTCTCGGGTATCATTCAAGTACATTAAGCTGTGTCGAATAACTGCACAATGAAATTCATCATAATTTTTGCACTCCTTGTTGTCTGCATTGGCTGTGTTAGGTCGCAGGTCTTTTGTCGTGGTCGACCAAGTACGTGATGGAATATCCTAACCATAAATCTTCAATACTAATCATAATTTTCTTATAGTTGTTGTTCAGTCGTGCTCAGGTGGTCGTGACGAGGGCTTCAGCAATACGCCCTTATGTGCCTCACGTGGCCAGCAAATGTGGTACTGGGACTCGGGCAGAAGGAGCTGCGACAGTATGAATTATCGTGGCTGCGGTGGCAACACCAACCGTTATTGCTCAGTCACCCATTGTCAACAATCTTGCCGTCGTTAAGATTACTTCAATTCTTGCAAATGTCAAAAAGGACTCAATAAACATGAAAAAATGTTTAATTTTAGAGAATTCTACGAATTTATAGTTTTCTTGGCACTTCCAGTTATGTATCTATAAACAGTTTGAAGTAGTTAAGAATTATGTCAGGAACGTGCTTACGTTGAATAGTTTTTAGTGACTTTTTATGGAACTTTCTTAAACAAAACAACAAAATGCGTACAGGTGTTTTCAATGCAAGGTCTCATACCTTGTGACTTTCAATAATGAGATCCGAATGACCATTTTGATAATGGATTTTGACTGAAGTATTTAAAAGTGACCTAATTGCATATTAATATAAAATCGTTATCAAATCAGTCGTAAATCAGTAAAATATTTACTTTAAGCAGTGAAGTACCGTACAATGAAATACATCATCATCTTAGCTCTCTTGTTTGTCTGCGTCGTCTATGTTCAGTCACAGGAAAACTGTCCTGGCAGACCAAGTAAGTTGCATAGATTATTTCCAATTTAGCAATTTGTAATATTATGGTATTTATTTTTAGTCAGCCAAGTGTGCTCAGGACCACGTGACGATGGCTACACCATTATGCCGTTATGTTTTGCACGTGCTCAGGAAATGTATTATTATGTCGCAGGCTCAAGGAACTGCTTCCGAGTGAACTATCGTGGTTGCGGTGGCAACGGCAATCGTTATTGCTCGGTCGACCATTGCCTACGGGCCTGCCGTCGTTGAAATAATGCCAAGATTTTTAAAAATTAATTCTTAATAAAGTGCAAAGAAATAAATTCATTAGGCCTTTGTTATATTGAATTGGTTTATGTGGTGTGCGGCTTAACGTAACATAAGAGTTTATAATTATAGAAATGGCAGCAGAATTTTCAATAAAAGTAATTTTTCAATTATTTTTATAATTAAACGTTTTTTATATATTTTGTCTCTTTCGGTTGCAACTAATATTTAGTGTCTAATTTAGCTAAAAATTAAATACAAATTAACAAAATTTCATCACTTAAAGTACACAAAATATTTAAGCACAACAATTCGCAAAACTTTTAACTTAACTAAACCATTAAACTGTACATAAAAAATAGTTTTTATTTTTTAATGTTTTACTTTATTTTATATAAAAAAAATAAATTAATAATAATAATAAAATCATTCGAGTTTTTTTTTTTGTAATTTTTTAATTAATAAATTAAATTGTTTATTAAATAAATTTACGCTATTTGAACGGAATGCGACAAAGAAATTGTTTTGTTGTTTTTTTATTATTATTGTTGTTGTTGTACAGGTACACGCTATATTTGTTTAAATAAATGTTAGCAAATTGTGTAAAACATATAACTGAGGTAGGTTGAATTATTTATACACAAAAAGAATAATTAAACAAAAAATTATATAAGAAATTAAAAAAAAAATTAAGTAAGTTTGCTGCATGGAGACGAAACAGTCTATTCAAAGCATATTTAAATTCATAGTTTAAGTTAAAAAATAATTTATTAATTAATTACTTAAATTATAAAAACATAAAAAAAACAGTCTTGTGGTTGCATTTGTGTTAGTTTTTTGTAGTTTCGACTTCTCTTATTTTTGTAGTTTATTTATTAAGCTATTTAATTTTTTTTGCTTTTTTGTTGAATATGAAAATTTCATTGATAATTTGACGGATTTACTGTTTGCTTATATTTGTTGCTTTTATAAGTTTTGGCTTCAGACAAATTCACTTTCACTCAAGTCGCTTAAAGGCTAAAAATCTAAGCTCTAATTAAATAAATAAATGTTTACTTAATTACTGGGAGTAATGTGTCTTTTTTGTGTGAGGGGATCTAGGGGCTTAAGGGAAATTTTGCGGATTATGTACAATGATGTGCTTACAATTGATAAATATTTACAGACGCTTATATACAAACTATACAATGAAATGAGTAAGTTTGGTGCCGCAGCATTTGCGTGTAGTAAGAAATTCACACAAACTCATCGAACTGCTTTTGCTGAACAGCTGAAATCGCACTTAGATGGCGCTTTTGGACATGCAATCAGCTGACTTGTTGCGTCAACAGATTGACCAGTTCGGTGCGATCCATGTTGTTGAGTGTCTGCATGTCAACGCCGAGCGCCGCTGCAACTGCCTCAATGTCCAGGCCGAAGGACGTGAGCAATTCGAGGAAGCGCATCTCCTCGCCTGTGAGCGGGTTTGTCAGCGTCGGGCAGGAGTGATTGCATTGAGGCCAACTGCAGCGCTCGAGCAGGCGCAGTGCGCACTTTTCGGGCACACGTGGCACGCGTGGGCGTCGCTTGGTGGCCGTGTTGGAGGTGTGCGTCTTGTGCGTTAGCGGCTGTTCGTCGTGTTGCAGTTGCTCCGTTGTGGCCGGCGGTTGCAGTTTGTTGAGCGTGGCCGACGCAAGAAGTTGTTTCTTCTCCTTGCGTCGTCGTCGGCGTTTCTCCTGACGGAGACGGTTTGTCGCTTCGTCATCGCCGGCGTTATTTTGGTTATGTTTGCGTTGCGCGTTTGTGCCGTTGGCAGAGCGTCCGCCGCCGTTTGCAGACGAGGTGCTGCGATTGTTGCCACCAGCCTCGTTTTGATTATGCTTTCGTTTCTGATTGCGTCGGCGTTGCTTGCGGCGTGCTTGTTGCTCCTGGCGGCGTCGTTTGCGCTCTTCGCGTTGTTCCTTGCTCAGTTGATTGTGTTTACGTTGTGTGGGCGTGTTGCTGTTGTCACCCAAGTTATTCTGCTTCTGCAGACGCTGGCGATGCTTCTGATGCCTTTGGTTGTTGTGCTGCTGCAAGGTCGTTGTGGCTTCCGTGGAGCGTTTGAGTTTGTCGTTGCGCTTGCGACGTGTTGCATGCTCCCAGCAGCGTAACGCGGAGGGCAGTGAAATGTCATCGATTTTAATGTTTACCCAATCGCGTTTCGAGAGCACGGCATGACCAATGCAGGAGGGCGCGAACACAGCGGTGACATTATCGAGTGATGAGCGCAATGCGCCGCCCATTTCGTGTATGTAATTCCACTGCTGAGGCGTAACTGGCGCGCCCACATTGTCTGCGCGCATCTGTGCCTCATCGAAAAGCCATTGAAAGACGAATAGTGGCGCTGTTGAAAGATAAGAAATGAGAGGTTAGACAGTTGCTGTGGCACATTCAAATGCTTGAACTTACTCTTTAAAGTGGGATAGAGACGATAGCCAAAATAGCAGCGCCAAGGCTCCGCTTCATGTTCTTTGGTGCATGCCTCTGGCAGCTGGCCCTGCCACATTTTCCAGCCACGGCGTACAGACTCGCTTGAGGCAACAGCTGCCGGTGTGTACGGTTCACGGTCGAGGAACCAACCCGAATCGCTGACGCCACGCACTGTGACTTGCAGCTTTCGTTCATGCACAAGAAAGTCTCTGATTCTGTCAAGATTTAACATTACACCCAGGCCACCTGCTGAGGAGCCGGCAAGCAGCAATTCCGCGCCCGTCGAACGACCCAGGCCGAGCGGTATGAGATCCGCAATGACCTGGCGTAAGATGAGCGCGCCCATGAAGCTCCAATCGTCGCGTGCACCGTCGAGCCCGACGCGTGTGCCTGACCACGAATCACTGCTACAGTAGGGCACCAGTACGTGATTCGCATTGTGCCAGTAGGGGTTTTCTTCGGGCAGCGGCGATAGTATGCCACCCATGTCGCGTGTGTCCGGCCACTGTGCTGATGTCATTAGGTGACGCAGACGCAGCCAACGCGCACGGCATGAACGCACATCGTAGCAGTGCCAGCCGCCCTCCAGAAACACGATCCACTTTTTCGAGTTGGCATTCTTGCGTAGATAGAAACCGGAATGGGAGCCATCGTTGCATGTGATCGAGCGATTTGAGAGCAGAACGCGTTTCAGAGCCCGACTATGATCATTGGTTGGCGCGCCAAAAATATTGCGCTGAATCGTATTAGTGCGGAAGAAGTCATTTGCTGTCGTTGAGTTTGCATTGCCATCCGTCACCGATGGCGCCGCTGCCGCATTTTTGCTCAGTAGAGCAGATGTGTTTATTGTTGTGGCAAGTGAAGGCGCCGCATTCACCACCGTGCTCAGTTGCAGCAATAAAAGCAACAAAACATTACTATTTGTCACTGGCTGAAAAGACAGAAGAAGTAAATAAATTGTTATTGTATCTTACGTTTCAAAAAAATTCTTAAAAGAGATAATGGGATTCCCAAATCGTAGAACAATGTTCGAAAAATTCAACAGTGGCAGTACTGTTTATTGGTTAACATGTAATAAAATGTGTTGCATAGTTTTGGGCATTCGATTTATTTTTCTGTTGCATTTTTAGATCAACTGAATTCAGTCTTTGATAAATTTTGCAATTTCTAGTTACAACATACTATGCGTACAAGTATCCTTTGGCAATATTTAAGCATTCAATATGAAAACTTAAAATAATCAGGTTTGTTTTTTTGATGAGTGTAAAATTTTCCTAAATTGTATTTATAATGGTATCCCAGTTAAAGTTGCTAGGCTTGGGGCAAGAATGACGCGAACTATTTGCAAAAAATTTAATTTTGCAATGACGCATGCGTAGTCAGCAGTCTACATACATGAGAAAAATTGACAACGGCCTTTTTTGCTTCTTCCGAATTGTCGATATCCGAAAAGCATAAAGAATATCATAATAGCCTAAGTGCTTATGAAAGCCACTGCATACATGAGGCAAGTCAGATGGCAAATGCCTTTGCTTGGGTGCTTGTCTTAGCTAATGGCTGTGATTTGTTTTGCGCATGTGTTTTGTATTTCATTTTATTTGCGTCACATTTTGGTGCATGTGTCTATTACATGTGCTGCAGACTTGAGACAATTTAACTACTATAATTTGCATTGTGCAACAGGAAAATGTGCGCTCGCACAACGGTTGCTGCACGTTCTTCGTTCGTGCTCAGTACGCATAGCTTTGTGTTTGTTTGCATGGTTTGTTGTTGTTGTTGTTGATTTTTTGTTTTTACTATTGTTTTCTTTGTCTTTTTGGCGGAAAAACTTGCTTTGATCAAAATGCGAGCAAGAAGCTTTGCGATAAGATCAAAGAGTTGATGCCGCGACGTTGGTTTTTTTTTGTGTTTTCTTCTTCTTTCACGTCTTTTTCGAGCGTATGTTTTTGTGTGTGTGTGTGTGTGTACGCGTATTTGTCTCTCTTTGGATCTGTCTGTTTGTCTGTCTGTCTGTCTGCTTTTATGTTTGTATATTTGTGTATGGCAAGTGTAAGAAAAGAAAGAATGAAGCAGAAAATGAAAACAATAACAAAGCAATTTGTTGTCTCTGCTATTGTCGCTGTTATTATTGTTGTTATGTTGTTGTTGTTGTGTTGTTGTTGTGTAATTATTGCCACTCGTAGCATAAAACAAAAATTAATCATACGCTATGTTGTCTTTTAGCTTTTACTTCTCTTTCGCTCACTCATGCACGAACTTGGCTTTGAACTTTGTCGGATGACGCGTTATATTGTCTTAGCTTCTTCTTATTTAGCGCAATGCTCCATTTTTTCTGCTCTTTCTTACATTTGTCTGTTTTATTAATTTGTTTTTGTGTTTTTTCTTCTTCTTGCTGTTTTCTGCTTAACTAAATTGCCTACACATGCCGCCAACGTCGTCTCGATTTGGCTCAATTCAATAAATACGACACAAACCAATCAATGAAGTCAATCGTCGCCGGCCTACGTCTGCATAAATAACCATTCAGAAATCGTATAAAAATCTTCAATCAATATATGCGCCTTTGATCTTTGCCGTGCCCAACATACATAATACAAAACAAAATTAAAAGACAAGAGCGATCAAATGAGCGCCTCAGCTGTGTGTGTGAACAAGCCACTGCGCAGCGCGTCTGTGTGTGTGTGCGTGTGTGTGTGTGTGTGTAAGTGATTGCTTACATTGCGGCGACAAGACAAACAACAAACAGAAAAAATCTAATAAAAATTAAAAATTTATATGTTTGCATGTCGGCTTTGTGCACATAAATCCAATTTAAATGAAGTTTAATAATATTCAAAACACAAATTTATTGTTTAGACATGTTTCGACGTAAGCATTCTTTTGCGACAGTGGGTGACTTTCCAGTTGTATTTGTGTGTGTGTGTGTGTGCGTGTCAGTGAAATTTTGGCATGTCATTGAAAATAAGAGTTTTGGAAAATTTTTGCCATCAAGAAAAATATATTATTTTTCAGAAGTTAATAAACTTTCTTAATAAATAAAAATTCTGTGCTAAATTCTTGAAATTATTAAAATTCTTGAAATTGTTATTTTTTTTAAAATAAATTTAAGCTTTTAATTTATAAATGTTTTTCAAAAATACATTTTTAATTTTAATAATTTGTCTAAAAAAAATCTAAAAATTCCACACATTCCTTAATTTTGTCGCCGATTTAAAATGTTTTCAATATTTTAAACGCATTATTAAAATTCATTTGAAATTTACCAGACAATTTATTTGTTTTTGTCACTGTTGCTCTAATTAGCAGCAACGTTGTTGTTGTTGTTGCCGTCGTAATTGCTGTGTTTTGTTGTTGTACTCATACGTTTGCTTGGTCGTTGTCGTTGTTGTTGCTGGCTGGCGTTTGCCTTACAAGCAATTGCTCTTTTTCTCACATGCGCTCATTTTTCGTATATTCTGTTATTTGTTGCGCTCTCGCGCTTGCTTGTTCTCTTTACATGTGCGCTGTTGTTGTGTTGCTGTTGTTGCTGCTGTTTTGTTGTTGCTGTTGGCTCTTGTCTAGTCGCATGCTAGTTTTGTTGTTAGTTGTCGTGCATGTTTGTCTTTGTTGTTGTTTGTGTTTGTGTTGTTGGTTAGGCCAGAGGTGTTGTTGTTGCGACGGCAGCGCGGCGGTGGCGGCGGCGGCATGTTGTGCGCGAACGAGCGAAATGTTCACAAGCGCCGCTTAATTACCCTATATAGCGTCTTAAGTTGCGCTATTAATTACACGCAGTGATTATTAATATTTCTCCTTATAGCCTCTTTTTGTTGTGGCCGACGACGTCGCTGCCGCTGCCGCTGCGCCGCCGCCACTGTCGCTGTCGCCAATCGCTACTTGTCGCGGTGATTATATTGTCAGCTTTTATTAATTGCTGCAAATAGCGCCTCAGTGCACAGCGAGCGCGTCAAGCAAGCAAGCGTTTTGCCTTTGAAATTAAGCATACGCCCCATTGACGCTCTTTCGCTTTGGCGCTTTGCCTTTGATTTATTTATTAAAGCGTTTTTACTGTTGTTGTTGTTGTTGTTGTTGTCTTCAATTCGTTGCTTAGTTTTCTCTTTTGTGTGTTGTTTGTGTATATTTTTTTGCTATCGTTAACATTAATTAAAATGCAATTAGTTTTTAATAATTTTTTAATATGCAATGCAGAAATGTTTGTTTCTTTTATATTTTCTTTTGCCGCTTCAACATAATCAATCAAAATGATTTGACTCAACGATTAAACGCTTCACTTCCGCTACTCAATTGCAATGTTATAATGTTTTTTTTTTTTTTTCAACTTTGTTGCTTTGCTGATAAAGATCAACGACAAAAAACACGATGATTTATTACACGCTTCAAGCGGCAGAAGAAGTAAAAGGAACATAAGAAGAAGATGATGAAGCAATAAAAACAACAACAACAACAACAACAACAACAACATAATCAATAATGACCTTGTCAAATCAAAAGCCGCCAATGTTGCGCGTCATTTGCTCAATGATGAGCTCTCTTAGTGCAAGGCAGGGCAGGTGTGCGGGGTGGAGTGAGACAGCGATAGAGTGTGTGTCTTCGCTTATCGCGCATGTACATATGTATGTGTATGAATGTGTGTAAACATTAGTTTGCCGCGCATAAATAAACTTCCGCTGAGTGTTGTTCAAGTTGATTTTGTTTGTTTGTATTTGTATATTTGCGTTGCATGCAACATTTGCCGACGAAACGTTACAAGTCTCTGAAATACTTCAACAATATCAGTGACAATAAATCAAAGTAAATAAATAAATATTCTTTGCTAGTTGTTGCTTGTTGTTGTTGTTGCTGATGTTATTGTTGTTGTTGTTGTAACAGTAGCAATTGCCGCATTTCATGCTGAGTAAATACGCTTTGATGTTGCTGCCGCAACGAACTCATGTTGCAGACACTCAAAGAGTGTGTTTTAGTTGTTCTTCTGCTTCTTCTTTAAGGGGGTATTATTTATATCACCACTTCTAATCATCCGATCAACTCAAAATTTTTAATGCATCTTCTTAATATATCCCTCTATTGCAGGAATTACGAGTATTGAAAACAAATGTTTTTTACTATTTTTTTTAAATTTGTCAAGATCAATAAAAGTGGTAAAAACCCTTTTTCATTTCTAAATCGACGCCATTTTGTGAATAAATTTAATAGTTTTTTTTCCATCGTCCCGGCTATAGCGCCGTCTAACCCTAGCATAACTACATTGTTGTTTGTTTTTTCCGAAGACTGCGAGGATTGGCATCATGTCAACCATGAAAGCACTTTTATTTTTTGATCTTCACTTCATAACATTTATGATCGATGATTTTGAATTTTTTCTTTCTGGGAAAAATTATCTTGGCTGCTTTAAATATCAATAAATATTTTGTAAAAAACGGAATACCAAAAAATTTATATTATTATATTTTTTTATATTTATTTAATATTATTTTTTATTTTTTTTCATCGTACTTTGAAAAATGCCTAAAATTTTGGCTTCTAGCCCAGAATACCCCTTTAACCACAACGAACTCATGTTGCAGGCACTCAAAGTATTGTTGTTGTAGTTGTTGTACTTCTTCATCTGCTTTAATTTTTAATTTTCCTTTTTTTCGATTACGATTTGTTGCCGAAGAAGACATTTCGCGCGTGCTCAACGCATGTTGCATGACAGCTCAACATTGACGGAGCTGACATTTCGTCAGTCCATCAGTCAGACAGACAGACAGACGGACAAACGTCACTTCAACACGCAACTTATGCCGTCTGACATTTGACTTGTGATAATTTGTTGCATGTGTCAGACACATGAGCGGACAATGTCGTCAGTGCCACAAGCATCCATGCAACATCAACAACAACAACAACAAGCGCAGATTGATATATTTTATTGTATTGCTGTTGTTGTTGTTGTTTGATAATTGATTATTGGCAGGAGTTGCCTGCGAGCTCTTTTAGGCCATGACACGCGCAGCTGGCGAGCACCGCGGGCCATCATCATCATTATCAACATGATCATCATCATTGCAATCGTCTTTGAATTGACTTCTTTTTTTGTGCATGCTTCTTTTTGTTTTTTTTCAGCACGCTTTCGTTACATGACTTGTTCGACTTCATGGACTCTCGACGCGACGCGACTCGACTTGAGTCGACTCGAGTCTCGTCTTGGCGTGCATTATTCATGACCTCAATTGGACACAAATTACTGTGCCGACAAAGGCCTAAACTGGCGGCACTTTTATGCCGAATGATGAGTTGCCAATGCAAGTTTCTCGTCCTCCTCTCTCCCCTCTCCATCTCTCTCTCTGTCACACTCACTCGTTTCGGTTTCGGTTGCAACTTGGACACGCTCGCATTTTGCTTACTTTCGCAAGCGAATTTCTTTTGTCTGCGCAACTGTTCTGAGTATGAAAGACAACAACAACAACAACAACAACAACAACAACAACAACAACAACAACAAAAACAATAAAAATGGCGCTGCAAGCAAAAAATGCAAGAAAAACAGCAACAAAGGGCATTGTTGTTGTTGTTGTGTGACTTTCCTAGAAATGCAACGTGCTGCTGCTGCTGCTGCTTCTTCTTCTTGCAACTACCGTTTTAAGCGTGCCTCAACATTGAGCTAAAATTGTAATTGCGTAGCAAACTAAATGCCAATGCTCAAGGCTGTTGTTTTATGGCATGGCATCGCTGAAGAAGAAGCAGCAGAAGAAGAAGAAGCAGCAGCAGCAGAATGCGAAATAAACAAAAATACACCTGTTTGTAGCAATTTAATACTTTTTATGGCATGGAAGTAACGCCGAAGGCACAGCCGAGACACACACACACACGCACACACACGAAGAAATGAGCAAACGTACGAACGAATGCAGGCAGGAACGAACGAGCAAACGAATGCAGGCAGGGCCGAACGAACATACGAATGCAGGCAGGAACGCATGCAGGAACGAATGAACGAACGAATGAACGAACGAACGCGCGTATGGCACACAGTGACGACGAGTAATGTGTGGAAGAGAGCGCGCGACTGTTGGCGGCAGCGACGTTAGCAGCGCAGGTAATTCGGAAGCAAAAGCTTGTCCACAGTCGCCGTTGTCGCGCTGCTGCCGACGTCGTCTCTCCAACAACAACAACAACAACAAAACCTCAAATGATGCCGCAGCAGCAGTCGCAACATGCAACTTGGGTTTTATTAGATCGAACGTGCCGTGCTCCCCTTCATTTGTTAGCCGCGCCAGTCGACCAGCCAGCCAGCCAGCATGCAAGCATGGCATGATTGTTGTACAGCCGTTGTTGTTGTTGTTGTTTTTTTCTCTCGCTTGCTCGCCTGCTCTTTTGGTTTGTTTTTTTTTTCTTCTTATGACTGTTGTTGTTGTTGTTGTTTTTCTTACGCTGTGCGCGCTAAACCCGTGCCGTTTTGGCTTTGAACTTTGCCGACGACTGTTTTGCGGCATGTTGCAAAGCAGTTGAGAAAAGCAGCAGAAGCAGCAGCAGCAGACGATGAAGAAGACGAAGACTCAATGGCAACGCCATCAGTAACAACAACAGCAACAACAACAACGACTATCTTAACTGTCTTTCAGTCGGTTGGTTGGTTGCTTGGTCGATCTGTCTGTCTGTCCGTCCGTTCGCTCTACAACTTGTTGCTCTTTATAGTATAGGCTGTTGTTGTTGTTGTTGCTGTCTTGCTTTTATTATTGCTCGCACAGTTTTGCTGCCTCTGCTATCATGTATGCTATTGCCAAGAGCAGCGGGCGCATGTGTCAGAGGGAGAGAGCGACAGAGCACGGCTTAATTCATTGATCTTAACTTTGAAAACAGTAGCAAACTTCGTCCGTCGGTTTACTTTTAGCCGCGAACGAAAAACATTTATGAAGTTGGCTTTTTTTTTTTTTGCGTCGAACGAAGTTGTTGTTGTCTCAACTTCAACTGCTTCTTCTTCATGTTGTTTTTCACTCTTCTACCGCAAGGTTCGGTTTGCGGCGAAGAAGAAGAAGAGGCAGCAGCAGCAGCAGCAGAAGACAAGAGACTTAAAGTTGCGTCTTAAAGGCAAATGTGCTGCAATGCCGACGCGCTTTACTTTGTTGTTTGTTGTTGCCGTTCAAGCTACTACGACTACTACTACTACCACTATTGTTGTTGTTGTACAATTGATGAGGGTTTCAGTTCAGTTGAGTTGAGTTGAATCGTTTTATTTTCGTTATTTTGTTGTTTTGTTTGATTCTTCTTTGCCGACAGTCAAATTTTTAAGCTTTGCTTATTTATTGTTGTTGTTGTTGTTTTATGATTGTGCGAATAAACGCTAATAAGCATAAAAAAACGTGTTCAAAGGATTTTCTAAGTGATTTTATGTTTCTGTCTCTGTTTCTGTTGCTCTTTGAGCCAAGTTGACTTTGTGCTCGGGCGTTCATTATGCTAATAGTATCGTAAATTAAGCCGTGGGCTCTTCTTGTTTTCGGCGCGTCTTTTGCGGCTTAAGTCGGAAGCGATTAATTTTAATTGACGTGCTACTGTTTTAGGCGGTCCGCACACTTTGATATCAGCGCCCAAACATAATTTAAGCGCTATATGTGTGTATTTGTATAAATGTATGCGTGTGTTTGAGACTCACCTGCTTGAAAATATGTTTAATCCATAAATTTGTGTTTTTTGTACTTTTGACTTTCATTTTCAACATTTGTTCAGCTTTGTTTGTCTTTTGACGCATTTCGTTTAATTATTTTGGTTTTTTATTACACAATTATTTTTTATTAAACGACACTTTGTTTGTCCAACATTATAAAAAAAAATGCAATATTTTTTAATATATATTTTTTTTCTTGTTATTTCTCAATTATTCAAACACATATTTGCCACAATTTTTTTTCGTTTGTCAAACACTTTGTTTTGTTTTTATTAAATATTATTTTGTCAGAAATGTTAAAACGCTTCTTGTATTGTTTGTCAGATATTTATTCTTCCACTTGCTCTTTTTTGTAAGTCAAGTGTACGCGGCGTTCAGTTCTGTTGCACGTCTGCCTTCTACGAGTATTCGTGGCGCAATATTTTTATTTTGAGTTTTGAGTTTGCTCATGAGTAGCAGCCTTAAAAACACATTGAACGAGAACGCCACCTAGTGAGGAAAATCGCTAACTGGCGCTGAAGGTATATTTATATACATATATTGTTATTCCGGATTATTCGGGTTTTGGTGTGCGTGAAACACAAGTGAGCCAAAGCGGCTGCTTTGACGCGAAAGTGTCCGCGAGAAGTGAAGGGAAGGCAGAAAACCAAAAAGGCACTCACCATCGGCTCTACCTAGAAACGGAAAAAGCGCCCAGGGAATGCAGCACGACATGCGACAAGTTAATTTTGCGCTTGCTGTGTCATTCCGTGTCATGACATACTCTCTCATCTGCTCTCTCGTTCTCTATTTACCTGCAGCGCGTGTTTCGATTTCGCTCTGCCGACGTCGTTTTGCGCTCTCAGGTAAACACAAGTATTTTGAAACGTTTGGGCGTGGAACACACGACGACGCATGCTCTCTGCCGCTTGTCTGCCGCTGCCTTGCTCACGCACACTTGCTTACGTGCACGCGCATGTATTTGGGTTTGTGTGTGAGTCTTCGATCGTTCAAGTCAACAACAACAACAACTCATGTAAAAATGCTTTGAATTTGTTTAGAATATGGAAAATAATAACAAAAGTAATAATAAAAGGCGATGTGAAAACAGAAGCAATGAAAGTTTGTGGGTATTCGATGCGTTCGTTGGATAAACATTAATGCAATTTGTTAACGATGCTTTTCTCTTAGCAAATAACAAATTATTTTGGCTTACATAAAGTTCAACAACAACAGTTGCCCCAAACCGTAATAAAGCGTTAGTTATTCAAAATAAGTCCCTTAACACCATTGCCAATGCAATATATTACTCTATGGAGAGATAATACAGTCCCGAGCATATGGTTCAATCTCGGGATATCGTTATTTTTGATGCGCAATACCTGAATTCCGGGATTATCCCTGAATTGAATTGATGAGCCAAGTACAGTCTCGTGATTTTCGGGTACACGAGATCCGAAAGAGAAAGAAGTCCCGGGATTGTATGATCAATCAATCTATGCTACATCAAGATCTCGGGATACCTTCAGTTCTAACACAATGAAAAAGTGTGATCCCAACATAAACTCATCTCTAGCTTAACAACCATTCAAAGACAGCCAAACAGTAATTGCCGAAACATTTTCAATTTAAAAACAATGTTTTATATTTAACGTTTTTATAATAATTTCACATTAAAAAACAAAGCTTGTTTTTGTGCAAAATCCTATAAAAACGAATTTTTATCACTTCGACCGTTACTTTTCCCACAATTCGTGTTCCCATAAGTTGAGTTATTTAAAAAAGTTATAAAAAACAAAGTTTTATTTTTAGCAAAACAAACGGTTTCGCCGACTGACAAAAATAGTTCATAGCTCACGAAAAGCAACAACAATAACAACATCATCAAATTATGCGAAGCGATAAAATCATGTATATTTCTTAATAAACGCAACGTTGTCTGCTCTGACGGACAGACGGATTGACGGCCTGAGGACGGACGGACACT
Organism: Phortica magna; assembly: GCA_037044515.1. NCBI lineage: Eukaryota > Metazoa > Arthropoda > Insecta > Diptera > Drosophilidae > Phortica > Phortica magna. Next base: position 496,202 of record JBAMBP010000519.1, read on the forward strand.
TGTTAATAACCGTATTAGCCGAAATGCCGAAGTTGCCGAAAACGGTGTTTTATCTGCGCTTCAGATCAGCTTTAATCGAAAGCCGAAAATGCTTCTGGTTTTTAATACGCGTTTGTTTTTTATTTGTTATTTTTTTTTCGCTTTTTTTTGGGATTTTTTTTTTGCATCTTTTTGTATTGAACCTTTTTTTTACAATTTTTTTCGTTTGGGAATTTTTTATAATTTTTTCTTTATTTTATTTGTGTTTTTTGTGTTATTAATTCATAATTTTTTTCGCATTTTTTTCACATGGATATTTTGCCTTTTTGCAAGTTCGTTGCTTAGGTCTTTCATTTTTGCTGCGCTACCGTTTTGCGGCAAACATAAATTAGCGCTTTTCGACGCATTTTAAGGCAAACTTAAGTCTGATTTAATGTAATTGCATTTAACTCATAATTTCTGTGCTAAGCAATTGAATTGAAAAGGGTGAAGAAAGAGGAAAAAGAGTAAAATATCTCCAAAAAAAGAAACGCGCGAAATAAGCAAAGATTTAAGAGTCGCGACTTAATTTAAATTGCTTTTAATATCATTTGAGCTGAGCGGCATTTAATACATGAGAGTTTCTGAGAATTCTCAGCTATAAAAACATAAAATCTCAATCAGCTCAGTTCGGTTCGGATCGGATTGGATCGCTTCGAATGGCAACGGACATGAGACGGACATGTATTCGTCGCTTAGGCTAAAAGTTGAACTTATCTAATTGTATAAATCTAAAACGATTGTGCGTCGTGAAAGCGAAAATCTCTTTAAGGCTTTTGTGAACCTTTACCCCTCACCCTTTGCCCTTCTGCTTTGCGTTTGCTTTCAACGCCAAAAAGTTTTATACACAAATTCAATTAATGACAGATCATTAAAAAGCATTTAGCTTTGAAGTCTGCCGATGTCGTTGTTGTTGTTGTTATTGTTATTGTTGTTGTTGCTGTTTGGTTGCCGAAAATATTTTCGGCACTTTTATTTCCAACCACTTAAATAACAACAACAACAACCAAATTTCAGCAAAGGCCTACCCTTTTTATTGGTGTTGTTGTTGTTGTTGTACCTCTGCTCATCTCTCAACACAGTCTTGTTGTTGTTGTTGCTTAAGTCGTAAAATTAATTCTTTTTTTTTGCAAATTTTTACAACTTATCAACGCTGCAAAGCCGAAGAAGAAGACACTTTATTTGCGGCCCATAAAAAAATCGAAATCAATATCAAAATTAGGCCTAAATCGAAAGGGACCCTTAAACTGGGTTATCAATGCCAATGACGATCATCATTGGCATTGTAAATTTGATGCCATTTTGCCGCTTAAATAAAGTTTTATGTTCGTCGCTGCCAACGTTGCTTTTTGCCCTTTTGCAAAGTTTTGCCGGCAAACATTTCCAAGAATTGTTTTTTTTTCGTTTGTTTGTCTAAAATTCATAAGCGGCGAACTTGAAAAAAGCTTTGTTGTTGTTGCTTTTTGTACTTACATCGGCGCTGATTAGTCGTTAAATTACAAGCATCGAAGCAATCGAACAACAACAACAAAAACAAGAACAGCTGCCAAGCTTTAACCGAGCTTAAGTCCTATTTTAGATCAAACGAATTGTAGCGTTCCTTAAGGGGGCGCTTTGGTCCAGAAATTTGAAAAGATTATTTTTCTTTTTACATATTTTTCATTTCTATTCTATTTTCCATGGTTTCAGGATATAGCGACGTCCTTCCCTAGCATAATTGAATTTTCGTTTATTTTTTACGGACACTGCAAGAATTGGCAACATGTCGACCATGACAACACTTTTATATTTTTGGTCTTCACTTCACAACAACATAAAACTATGATTTTTAATTATTTATATTTTTTTTAATTATCTTGGCTTCTTTAAATATCAATAAATAATTTGTAAAAAATTTAATGCCTGTTAATATATTTTTTTTATCGCATGCGGAAAAATTACTACAATTTAGGCTTATACCCCCCTTTAGCAATAAATGCATGACTGTAAATCCCATTGCTGCTGCAGTTGTTGTAGTTGTTGCCATGGCTTGTTTTGTCAATATTTATGCATTAACAACACGCAATTATTAAATGCGCGGCTGAGCCCGCGGGAATGCTCTTGTTGTTGTTCCGCTCTCACTCACGTCTCTCTCTCTCATCTTCGTTGCAGTTACAAAGTATTTTCTCTCCGGAGATTAAAACGCATTTGCTTTGATTTGTGTTGCTGTGCTTTGCTTCGCTTTGGCGGCGTTTCTTGCATTGCTGTTGTTGTTGTTGTTGTTGTTGGTGCTTTAACTAGCCAACAACAACAACAGCAGTGATTTGGCTTCGGTAGCATTTGTTGTCTGGCAGCGTAATTAGCACAGCGGCAGCGAAATAGACCCAACTGCTGTCGTTGTTGTTGTTGTTGTTGGCTGATGACGGTTTGCTTTGCATGCTTTGCAATTTTAATTAGTTTCTTGTTTAAATGAAGCAACAAAATATATATTAAGCATACGCACCTTTTGGCGGCCTTTGGCGCACAGCTGACCTATAAAACGGGGCATTGCAACAATAAAACAAACGTCAATCAAGTTTGGTTGCGCCAAATGAAGAAGAAGAAGAAGACTGACGAAAACAAAAAAGAGCACAGCAGCAGCAGCGGCAGAAGAAGAAGTAGCAGAAGAGCGGAATATAACAATAACAACAAGAACAACAACAACAAACTAGCTGAACACGTTGACTTGTATTGCGTACTACTTTTACTACGACAACTGCTAATGATGATTATGTTGCTCTCGTTGTTGTTGTTGCTGTTGTTGCTCTTGAGGATGATGATGAGATTGGTTGTAACGGCTGCCAGCTAAAGCGCAGAGGGAAATCGTCGGCAGCGACGGCGGCTGCGGCAGCGGCTGAGACGCGTTGTTAAACCGGTCGGACGCTTTGATCCTGCCATTCTATTGTTCCGTTTCAAAGGCCACTATTATGTAAACAATCGGCGCCTTTGATCTTGGCCGCATCAAAGTTGTGCCGCTGCGTTTCATCTTCGCCGCAGAAGCAGAAGCAGTTGTTGCTGTTGTTGTTGTAGCTGAGCAATGGCGCAGATATGCCAACAGCGACAAGAGCAGAAGATCATCATCAGCAGAAGTTGTTGAAGCTGTTTTTTGTTGCTGTTGTTGTTGTTGCTGTTGTTGCTTTGCGTTTGGAAAGCGTGAAAAAGTATGCACGGACAAGCTTCCGTTTAGAAAAAGTCACATGCGTGCGCGAAAGAGACAAAATATGTTGTCAATGTTGCACATGCGCGGTAGAGAAAGAAAGAGTGGGGAAGAGTGAGCGAGTGAATAAACTAAACGCGGCACTTCAAAGTCCTTGCATAACATATTTTAATCCTGTCGTCGATGACAAATGCAAACAGATGAACATTAAATGAGCCAACAACAATTTGGCCGTAAGAAGAAGACCAAAGAGCGCACAAAAAGATTGCTGATCATCTCATTTCGGATCGAAGCAATTAAATTCTTAATGCACAACTTTATTATTATTAAATACTTTTATCGGCCAGCAAGAAGAAGAAGCAGAGGCAGCGTGAGTGCCTTCATCAATTGAGCGATACGAAATAATGGTTGGGCAGGTTCGTTACTGTTTGATCCTTTTATAGGTCATTAAAAGGCATGATGAGAAGTCGTCATGGTCGTCTGATGTATGCCGTGCAGATTTGTACAAGCAAAGGCGGTAAAAAGTCAAAGTAGCAAAATAAGCTATTAAAAATTACACACACACACACACACACACACACAGACAGACACACACACAAAGGACTTGAGCTGCTTAAGTCGCTTGATTGACTTTGTTGTAGTTTTTGGCCAGGTGTCTCTTTGTTCGCTTGCCACAGGATGTGCGCGCAGGATATTTGCGTGGGAAACATGCAACAATCTCAATTGCGGCTTTCGCTCTTCCCCTTCCCCCTCATTCAGAAACAACTCGCGTGTTAAACGGCAGCAGCAAAGCGCATAATTGGCGCCAATTACATGTTACAACGCCAGTTGGCAACACTTATTTCAAGCTGCATGAAAGAGACAGACAGAGTGAGAGAGCGAGCGATAATTATAATTGCAGCAGCATAATTTTCTAAGATCATTTCGCTGCGAGCGTAACTTAATGTAGCAGTAAACGACGAAGAAAGAATAAGCAACAATAACGAAAGCAGCGGCAATAACAACAAAAACAACAACAAACGCGCTTTCGTTGCTCACCTGTGTTGATTATAACAACACAATTGCGTGCTCTCTGCCGTGCTAAAATGTACGCTCCAATATTGCCGTTGCATGTCGTCGTCGTCGTCATCGTCATCGTCGTCAACAACAACAACAACGTCTTGACTTCGTTCGTGCAGCAGCGGCAGCGGCAGAGACTGCGACAGCGAGCATTCGGCAATCAATGTTCGTTCGTTCGTTCGTATGGTCGGTAAACTAGCAAACGTTGTTGTTGTTGTTGTCATCGTCGTCGTCATCGTCGCCTCGTTCGGCGGCGAAGATCAAAGTTGAATCTCTGCACTGAGGCACACGCCATTTCGTACATCAAAGCGAGCCGACAAATTTTCTGCGGTTGCGCCGAGACGATCTTAAGAAAACGCCGCCAACGTCGTTTTTACCAAACGACCGAGATTTGTTTTGTTGTTTTGGAGCATGCAGTCGAGAGTGAGAGCAAACAACAGCAGCGGCAGCGGCAGCGAAAGAGCGTAAGCAAGTGAGCATGTGAGCACGCGAGCGACAGTGAGAGAGTGTAAGAAAAGAGCGCCCAGTACATTTGTTGTGGAACGTTTGGCATGAAACGAATTTAGGCGCGTTTGCAAAATACGTTTTATCTTATTTCATTAAAAATCCTCATTTTTTTTTGTATTAAAAAAAATTAACACCAATTTTCGCGCAGTGTACACGTTCGCCTTTGAAGCCGTGTAAACTCAGGTGTTAAGTGTACTACCGACTATGCAATATTAAAGCGGGGCAAGCAACAAACAGCAGATTACTGCCAAATGATGCCTTACGCTTTCTTTCTGCTCAACGTCATCATCATTATCAACATCATCATCATTATCATAATAATCGTTGTCGTCATCAACTTAGTCGACATTTGTTCGGCTGGCATGATGATGCGCTTACTTGCGGCCTGCTTGCCACCATTTGAGGCGACGCCGCTGCTCATTCTTAATCAAGAAACGCATCAGCGGCGTATCACAGTAGCACTTTAAACGTAAATTGCTTTTAACATGGTTATTACAATCTTAACGTTTGTCTGGCTCTGGCTCTGGCTGTGGCGAACCGTGTCTTGTCTTGTCTTGTCTCACAGACTGCAGACTGCACTTCACTGCACTTCACTTCACTGCACTCGCTTGCTCGTGAAAGCACTTTAGTACAAGTAGCAACAACAATCACACAACAACAACAACAATGGGTTGGTACAACAAGCATAAGACAAACAACCTGTTGCCTTTTTTTTTTTTTTGTGCCTCAGCCGCCATCATCATCATCATAATCATTGTCGCTGCTTGTGATGTTAACTTCAGTAGCTGCCGATGACGACGACAAGTGTTGTTAACCATGTTGTTGTTGTTTGTTGGCTGTTTGCACTTTGCTACAATTGCAATAGTAATTTCGCTCAACTCTTCGTGTTTCATTAGACAATTTGTGCTAATTTTTGCCAGCATTTCATATAATTATAAGCGTTGCATTTAGCCATGTTTAGGCCAAGTTAAGACAACGCAATGCGCAAAAGAGAGACAGCGTCGGCAGATCAAAGCGCAAAGGATAAAATTTCATAGGCAGGATTAAGTGAATGCATCGATTGTCACTTTTGTTGTTGTTGTTTGTTCTTGTTGTTGTTGTTGTTGTGCTTTGTGTTAATCTTTTGGATTTTGCATTTAAATGTATTTCAAAAGAAACAAAACAAAGTACGTGGAAACTTTTGCGGCTGCGCAAATCCCTTGACTTGTCACACCTTTCTGCACAGCTGCCACAGCTGCCACATGGTTCTACCTGAGGAGCGATCAAAAAGTGCGACCGCACTTGATTAACAAGCGGAATTTGTCGCCTTTTGTGTTGTTGCTGTTCTTGCTGTTGTTGTTGTTGTTGTGCTGCAAGTATTTAATTTCAGTTAAATTTGTTAAATAAGCAAAGAATGTTGAGAGTTATTTTGCATGCGGCATGCAGCATGTGGCATGTGCAATGCAAACCGATTCAATGGTGGGTTTTTACGCTCAAGAGGTCCTTCAAAAGGACCGACCAACCGATCGCTCGTTCGGCTGGCATTGTGCATGCGTAGATTATCTCTGTGCGGCTGAGATAGTGGCCTGGCATTCCAGCGAATGTGCTCGGCAACTGTTGTTGTTGTTGTTGTTGTTGTTAAGTGTCTGTTGCATGCTGCGCTTGGATCACAACAGCGGGATACAAGTGCATTGATCAATAACAATGCCGCGCGTTGAATGCTGACAAAATTTTCATTGGAATTTGTTCCAAAGTGTCATACTGTCAAAACACTGAACTTTGCCGCCGCCGTCCTCATCATCAGCTCAGCATCATCATCATCATGTTGTAAACTGTGCCACACACACTCCTTGCTTAGTGACTCCGCCAAGCCGTTTGACAACAAAGCCAACAAATTCTTATTAATTTTTATGTCTTCTGCCTTTAGGCCTTGTTTAAGCCAGAGTATTTAATATCTTAACGGAAATGCAGGCATTGAACTCTGGCGTCGTCGGCGCAACATCAAATTGCGTTAAGATTTATGACACAGCATGCGGCATGCAACATGCAGCGGCACATGCGGCAGCCAACGATTATTGATTGAGTTTTCAGACTTCAAACTAAACGAAATCAATTTTCGTTCTGCTAAATGCAATGCCAGCGCGCTCCGAAGTGAAGGGCGGGGATGTACAGCGACAAGACAAGCGGTCCAGATCAGAGGCCACCAGCGTGGCTCACAACTTGAGACTTTACGACATGCCAACTTCGTAGACGAAGACGACTTATGAATGAAGCGTTTATTGTGCACGAAATGAGTCATGACTCTCACACACACACACACACACACACATACACACACACATGCACGCATACACTCCTACATGCATGCATGTAAAGCACAATAACATTCTGACCCAGAGCTTTTACTTATTCTTGTTCTTGTTCCTCTGCGTTTGCTTTGCTTTGCTTTTATTGTTGATGTCGCCGACGTCGCCTTTCGTAGGCTTGGCACATGAGGCGGCACACATGCAAAGCGCACTGAATGACAAATTACGCCGATATCGTTGAAACGCACGCGAGTTACAACAACAACAGCAACGACAATCAAGCAGTAGAAAGGCTCATGTTGTTGTTGTTGTCGTCGTGTGCATTGCGCGTGCGCCGCGGCAACTTGGCTTATATAATGTGCCTCGCCGCATTGCCAGAAGCTGCAACAGCGATAATAAAACAAAAGCAGTTAAGCAACGTTTACGCAAAAAGACAAAAAAAAAAAAAACCAAAAAAAATACAACAACAACAAAAAAGAAAAACAACAACAAAATAGAAATAAAGAAAACCCAAGTTAAGGTAAAGAAGAAGAAGAAATATCTGCGCTTTGGAGAGCACATGAGGCCGGCCCGTTGAGCGCATGAAAAAGAGATGCCGACAAAGTAATAAACCAATTAGGACATCAAAGTGTTCAACCGACATTCATACATGTGATGAACATGCGCGTGAGATCAGAGAGATCAGCGCTTTGATCCGACAAAGACGCGCGTACCTTACGCCCGGTCGCTTGCTCATCATCATCATCAACATCATCATTGCCATGACGATAAAGACAAAGAGCATTTGAAGCATTTGAACCAAGCGGTACTTTTCTTCTAAGCTCAAATTTGAAATACGCACTTGAATTTCTACAACAATCGCACTTTTGTTCTTTCATTAGGCCGAAATGGCAGTTTGGAAAGCCTGAAAGGATTGCCTGGCAGTTCTAAGCAGCTGAGTGAGGTGAGGCGCTGTTTCGTTAGAAAGGATGTTTGTTCAAAGACTGCAAGCCGAAGAACTCATCGGATCTTTTGTTCTAACTACGCTGATGACTTAATGGAACCTTGAATTGTATTATTTTCTCAAGTAACTCAACAAGGCATAACCGGCCATGAGGTATTCAATGCGCCGATAGAGTTTTCTAAGGCACAGCAGCCAAGGAACCCTTTTTCTCGGTTCGGGACGTTTGATAAATGGTGCGTTCTCGAGTCTTGCCTTGCTTCAAGCAACGCTTAGCAGCTTTATCCGAGTTAAGGAGATGATAGTATTAACTTCTGGCCCATGGTAGTGTATTTGTTAGTCGCTTAAGCTCAACTTATATACCATTTTCGTTCCAAAAAACTCGTCGCTTTGAGAAATGTGCGCGTCTCTGCATTATCACACATTAGATTACAATCGTTGATAGCTCATTTCGAAATGTTCATGATGATGTTGCTCAAACAATACGCCTCAAATGAAGTATATAACCATCTATCTATCTAACCAGCCATCTAGCCTAACTAACTCGCAATGAGCTGAGCAGAACAGTTATGTAAATGATGCTGTTGTTGCTGTTGTTGTTGTTGTTGGCTTGCGTGTTATCGTTTAAATCAGCGATCAGCATTGCAGAGACGACTAATTAAAAATTTAAATCGCACATAATCAATGTGCGTTGATTTCATAATAAATTCTGCAAATTAATATATTTATTAGTGTCTCAAAACAAAGTGTTTTTTTTTCTTCAGCTGCTTCTTCTAATGAAATCATAAAATGTAAAGCATATCGTTAAAATCAATACGTTTTATGTATTAATTTATGCACTTTCAGAAGAATTCGACAAATGTCGAACGGTCATTTTGGTCGATTGTGCGATTGCTTGAGTGTAATGTATGGAAATGCTGCACGTGTTGTACATGGCCAAGTGGCAGAGTCGAAGGCGGCGGGTGGCGGGCGCGCTTCAAAGGCGCCGTCCGCATGCCAAAAAGTTGAACGAAAACATCAACAAACTCATAATCAACTCAACGCAACTCAATTGAGCTCAACTGATGCCGAATAAACGGGTTAAAGACGCGCATAAACCATTTAAGCCCGAAAAGAAATCGAATCGAATCGAATCGAAATGAAACAAAACAAAACGAATCGAAGCGAATTGTAGCGTAGTCGTTATAGTTGTTGTTGTTGTTGTCGCTGTCGAACTCTAATGTTCAAACTCGAACGAAATCGATTTCGTATTGACTGCGAGCATCAAAGAGACCGCACTTCATTTCACAAAGTCAAAACAGTTAATTTATATCATGTCGCGACTACTGGTCTTACTGATTTTGCATTTTAAAAGTTCAACGCGGCGTCCGTTTTACCAAATTGAAATATGAAATTAATTTAAACAAAAAACCAAACGACAGACAGACAGATAAATAAATGTATAAGAAGCAAAAAAAACCTGATTAGCGGCAATCAAATGCAAGCGACGCTGCTCGCTGCTCGCCTGGCGCTGACTTAGGCGACACTCTGGCCAAGCGGCGGCGTGTCTTGAAGCTCGAGCGTGCTGGAAACTGGTAACACACAAATTAGTCACATTGAATGTGTTTTTGGCTTAGTCGTTTTTCTCTTTAGTTCAATTCGAATTTAATCAGTAACGAATTAATTAAACCGAAGCAAGTCGCTGAAAGTTGCAAATTGATTTTAAGCCGCCGCCGCGCATTAAAATTCATAAATAATAATTTTGGCTGTGCCTTTTTCTGCTGGAAAGTGTCAGACTTTAACTGTCATCAATCACCTGCGGTGTGTAGCGCAGCAAGCAGCCTTGGGCATATGCGTAACTAAGTAGCGGCAGCGGCAGCGGCAGCAAAAGATCAACGGGCTTATGAGCGATCGACAGGACAAGCAGCCGAGCATAAATAAGGCAGACTGCCTGAGTGTGTGTGCGTGTGTGTGTGTGTGTGAGTGAGGCAAGTTCAAAGCATTGCTAACGAATTGGGCTAACTCGCAATTACATGCCTCATTTCGTTGCGCTCGTTTATCATGCATCGCTCGGCTTGGGTTGGCTCGTTGAGTGACTGCGACTGTGACTGTGGCAATTGCGATTAGCAGCGCTCACTCACACACACTCTCACACACTCACTCACACTCACTCCCCCAGTCGATGCATCATTTGTGATCGCTTTAGCTGATTGGTGACACTCCACGCACATTTGTTGTTTTGCCTGTGCGGCAACCTTTGATCCTGCCGCATATTTGCCGCTCTGCTCGCTTGTTGTTGCTTGCTGTATTGGTATTTCAGTGCTTCAGTGCTTCACCGTCACCCTTATCGCTTGGCCATTGCCCAACTGGTAAGGTATGAAGCCGAAAATGTAAGATTTTCCAAATCGTATTAGTTACCGTGGGCGTTGCTTGTTTTAAAGCAATTAAATGCCACGAAGCGTGTCTTATTTCGGTGTGCCGGCACATTGCAGCAGGTTGAAGCGTTCCGCTATACTTGCAACATGACAGCGTGTGATCTACGATCACATTGCATGCTTTGATCTTATGCCGTACGAAATGAACTTAGGACAATATAGAAAAAAAACAAGAATTAGCTGTGGTTGCCGTTGGGCGTGGCCCTGCGTTTACAGTTATCGATGAAGAAGCGTTTCATAGTCGAAACAAATGATTTCAAAATGAAAAGGACAACGCTTTTCCGAAAGCTTTTTTAAGTACAGCCGGGAACCGTTTAATTTTCATATTGGGAAATTTTAATGTTTGAAATGCTTTTCGATGCTGTTAAGTTAACGTATGTAAATCTGCATACTGTTAAGCATTACTTTGAAATTTAATAAATTGTAGAAATGTAGAAAACATGGCTATTGCAGTATTGGCATTAAGACATAATTATAAGAAATTGTAATAATAGAAATAAATTCACTTTTATTAAAAGAAGTGCGCTGTTTTGAACTGATTTTCGCTAACAGTCTTTTGCTTACAGCATATTACTTACACTGTGCTGTTAGAGTTACAGTCTCCCGCGTACAGTCTGTTACTTACACGCTACTCTTTACAGTTTCCTGTTCAACAGTCTTCTGGCAACAGTCTTATGTTAAGCATCTTCGGTGAAATAAGTCCACTAATGTTAAATTAATTTCTAAGCAAAATTTTAAGCGCTCTCATTAAAATACACATTTGACGCACTTCATAAGAGCTTTAGAAATTATATTTCTTATCTTGTGCTAAATCAGTGCACAGAACATGTTGTAAGACAAACACACACACACACACACACACAAACAGTTACTTACCCTTTTATCTGTTAGAGACGCTTACACATCACTCGCTGTCAAGCAAACTTGCAACAATCAATTTCGTGCGTATTCAGCAACTCTGCTCGTTGGGCTCATTTCCGTTGCAACCAAGCCACCTACCCCCGCCCCCACACCCAGCACTACTTAACCCTTTGCACAACTATTATCTTGTCGGTCTTTTGTTTTGCGGTTACAAAAAACAATTTGAAAACAATCTAAGTAAAATGTCAAATCTTTGTAAGATGCTCAGCACAAATGCCTTACAAGCATCGAACTCAAACTCTTGAACAAGCGACACTTTAGAAAGCGACTACAACGACATTATAGACAAGATTATTGTTATTGTTTATACTGAATTGACATGCATTATTCTGGCAACAATACGCAAGCAAAGTATCTCGAACTCAAGCTGACACAAGCCAAGTATCTGATATGGCGACGTTGTGATTTCAAGTATCCGCACTGTTAAAACGTTTGCTGTTCTCTGTGTGTGTGTGTGTGCGTGTGAGGTGTCAACTTTAGTTTGTCTTATGTTTTCGTTTACAAGAAACGCTTTGAGCTTCTGCTGAGGATATTTTTTTTGCTACTTTTAGTAGCATACTCATATGAAGTATGCATGCGGCATAGATACTTAAACAAATCCACCGATAACATCTCCATTGCAATCTACACTAACAATTTCAATGCACTCAGGCACATGTGTGTGTGCGTGTGTGTGTGTGTGGCAGCAGTAGTCGTGTTTTTAAGGCTATCTATGCTGCCACAGCTGAGTTACAACACTTTTTCCGGTATAAGTTTTTTTTCCTCTTTTTTTTGCCGAGTTTTCTGTTGATTATGCATGGAAAAGTCGGTCTTGATATGTAAACTCTTGAATGTACAGTAGAAGCTTAATTGGTTGTACAAATACAGTCATGCCTAAACTTTGTCAAAGCGACATGTCACTGGAGCATGAGTTGCCACTGTGGTTCGTTTGAGTGTTGGCATTAAAGTTGGCGAAGTTTTTGGGCGTTGGAAATAGTTTGTGATGTTATGCACTTATGTGGGTTATTAGTCACATTCTGTATGTGCTGTGGATGAAAAACTTGGTGAAAATTTTACGGTCAAACAGCTACATCGGTAACACTTTACACAAAACTTGTATCTTTTGTTGAAAGTGACTTCTTCCCGTACGAATTAAAGTTGTGCCTAAAAGGTTTAAGTTTGTCGTCACTGTAAGTGCTTTAGTGATTGAATGAGAGCTGCAAATGTTGTTTCCAAGATTTTGATGTCATCATGAGAGAGAGAGTCACTTAAATACACTCATTACTTCTAGCAATTGCATATTGGGTTACTATTTATGCACATCTCTCCGATCCTGAGTTTGTTTTCAAGATTTTGTTGTCATCATTTGCCTAAATACACTTAACACTTCTAGCAATTGCTCATCTCTCCGATCCTGAGTTGGTTTTAGCTTAGTTTGGCCAACTGAATGCCCCTGACTGACTGTCCGACTGTCTGATTATTATTAACGATTCTTAAAGCATAAAATATATAATTCATTATATAATTCCCTCTTTTTATTATAAATTTGTATTTGCTTTGTCATACATTTATGGACATTTTAGTTGTTGTGCTAATTTGTATTTATTAATAAAATGTTCTGTCATAAAACCACAAAATAAAAACAATAATAAATTTTTAATAATTTTGCGATTATTTCAACAAATTATGGTTACAATTACGCGCAAATAAGTCAAAAATGTCATGGGATAAGCATTGAGCATTGATAAAAGGCCCCACAGCTACCAAGCTGCGACTGATTCGCATATAACTGTTGCCGCCTCCGCTCCCCTGCGTTGCTACGCAAATATTACTATTTGTATTTAATTGCAATAATTGCAAAAATTTATTTACGTCTGTTGACCTGAGCACATGTGAGGGAGTGATGTTGATAATTATTACGCATAAACGACAAAAAGGTGACGAGAATCGCTCGAAACCAGAGTTCGACAGCACACACATTAACACAGAGAGCGTTGGAAATGCCACAACGACCGTTCGCTCCATTGAATTGTGCAAAACGCTGCCAACTGCAATAATGTTATTGGCCCAATAAGTGAACCCATGCCATGCAGCTTGAGCAACTCACTGGTTTGGTTGGCTTCAATGGCCAAGCGGACTGAAGGACAGAGGATCGTCGACAGTCGAAGTGATTTACGCAATTAAAATAATTTCGGACAAATGCCGCATAATTCTACAGGAATGCATGTGTGTGTGTTTGTGTGTGTGTGTGTGAAGGCGTTATGCATGCATAGCGACAGCCACAATTGTGTGTTGCATACTATTTGGCGCACGCATGTTTGATGCAGAGAGGTGAAGTCACTGCAGGCGTATGTAATGTCATAAATCACAACGGTTTTGCCGGTATGAATATTTTGTACGTATTTTGTTGTTGCTGTTGTTGGACATTAGAGCGCCATTAGCAAATCTACAGCTTTAACTCACTCACACACACACTCAACGCTTTGTTATATAAATAAATCTACAGGCAAATTAGCGGAAAATTAAATGCTCGCATTTTGTGGCTCACAGCATTAACACAATGGTTTCTGCCATGCCAGCAGCGGCAGCGGCGGCGGCGGCAGCGGTGACTTTTCACAAAAAAGCCTCAAATGCGCGTGAAAATCTCATTTTGCAATTTCGTTGCATTCAATTTGCAATGCAAGTCAAATGTTATGTTTCGCGTAGGCCAGCAAGCGATTTGCTTAGTGAAATTGTAATCAATATTTGACACGTTTGACGCGCTGCGGTTTCACAACGTTCGTGGTGGGCGTGGCACTTGTAATATAAATGCAGCCAATATTGATGACATTACGAGAAGCCATCAAAAGTAATACGACAACGAGTCAATGTCGCTGACGATGACGATGATGAACATGTCGCATGTAATTCGATGGCACAGTTGTGGCACAAAAGGCAAAAAAACAAACAAGTTGCACGAATAATGGAAATGCACGCTTGTCCGGCAATGCTCGACAAATTTGCATAAGCAACAACAACAACAGGCACAACAACAACAACAATGCAAACGTTGAATGGAATGCAATTTTTGACAAATACTCATGCACATTTCGTCCGTCCGTCCGTCCATCCGTCGGAACGTTCGCAAATCGATTGTAAATCAGTGCGTGCGTAGGTGTGTGTTGGAGCGTGGCGCACGACTTGTGCCACATGTCAATATCAAAACTTATATTCAAAGCTCGGACAATGGCTAAGCAGGCAACGATTCGCTTCAATTCGCTTCGCTTAAATTTTCCAATCAGCATGCAATGCCTTTCAAACGCACGCCGAGTCAGTCGCCTTTGTTTGAATGTGCAATTGACTATGTGTGTGTGTGTTTGTATGTGTGTGATAAATTTAAATTGAATTCCATTTTTGGCGTATTTGTTCATTCGAGTACGTAAGCGCCGTTGGTGTTCCTCATGCGCGCATTGTTATTTTATTTGCGATTTTCTTCTTATATGTGAATTTACAATACGCTGTTGTTGTTGTATTTTGCTCTGCTGCTTCTTCGTTTTTATTATTGCAATCGCTGAATTTTTTTTGTAATTTTTTATTTCTATTTTTTTTTTCCTTCGCTCATCTTTTCACTTTATGAGTTATGATTTTGCATAATCCGCATGCATGCATATGTGTGAGTGTGTGTGTGTGCATTGAGCTTGCACGGGCATTTTGCACGAGTTTAGTTGCATTATGCATATTTATTGACTTGAATTATGTGGCAAAGCTGAAAGCGTCGCTGGTGTGCCTTGGACAGCTGTGAAGCATTTCAAGTGCTCAATATGTCTGTGTGTGTTCAAGACAAGTGAGTTCAAATGTAGCAAAGTTCTTTGCTTTAATGCTGAGCTGCTTAAAAGTATGCTATGAAATGCATAACTATGAAGTTTGCTTATCAACTTTTATAAATGCAAAAAAGTTGTTTTTGAAATACATTTCTGCCAAGACTAGCCTACTGGCAATGCTGCAACTGACAATTAAGACAAGTTAATAAATAAACGTAGTTAGCTGCTTAAAAGCATGCTATGAAATCCATATTTTCATGTAAACGAAGTTTTTGTTGAAATTTCCAAAAAAATGTTAATCTTTTTGGCTTCTTCGCTGCCACCAATTAAAAGTAACTGATATAGTATTACAAAACTTGGCCAAAAAGTCTGCTATGCAGTTTAATAGCACTGCAAATTGTAGCATACTTTTTGGAAACTTTACCTTTTCATAAAACTTAAACTCTTGAAGTAATAAACACTTTGAACTCTCAAAAGCAACTCAATCTTAGACATCAAACTGCTAATAAATTTTTACGTACTCGTAACAAACTTTCGTACCAAAAAAAGGACGAACAGGACGAAAAGAAATATAAGAAAAACAACTTTTAAATAGAGTGCGAGTCCAAACAGTCAACACTGACGCCAACATCATCACTGCTGACAGTCTGTTTTGGCTGCATGCAACCACAAATTGTTTTCGTGACTGTATCTGTGTGTGTGTGAGTGTTGGTGTGCAGTGATGCTTATACACTTTAGAAGAACTTCGCTTGTAGTTTTTTATGAGGTCAGTCTGACGCTAATGTGCATGCAAGTAAAAAAGAAGGCAGCAGCAGAAGCAGAAGTGCGAGCGAGTGAGAGCAACTGATAACATTGTTTCGCTTGATCGCTTGAACCTTCTGGCAACGGGCAATGGCCAACCACATGCATGGCAAGTGCGCTTTAAAGTATGCCATGTAAATTTGGTTATTTTGCGGTCAGCCTGTCGACATGAGGTCAGCGGGCATTATCGGGTTGCGATTTCGGTTTGGATTCATGCCATCAAATTGAATGCATGTCTTTCTCTCTCACTATCGCTCTTTGCATGTGTGTATGTGTGTATGGGTGTGTGTGTGTGTGTGTGTGCGTGTGTTTATAATTGATTGGTTTTGTTACAAGTGACGCACAAATATGCATGCAACGCGCGGTATTAGCATTCGGCTTCGGTGGTGAACTTAAATGGAATTACATATGCAAACGGCGCGGTTTAATTGAATTTCATGTATGATTGCATATGTATTTGTAAATGTCTGTCTGTGTGTCTGTGTGTGTGTCATGTTTTTGTGTTTTTTGCAACCGACTTTCACTTAATGCCTTCAAATTAATGAGGCACATTAGGCTCGGACAGCAGCAAGTACGGAAGGCATATCTTTCCGGCATTGTGTTTTCATTTGTATTTGTATTTGTATTATTAGAAAATTTCAACATTTGCCGCTTGAGCTTAGTTTACATTGTTGTTGTTGTTGTTGTTGCTGTTACTATTGTAGAGTAAATATCTTGTTATTATTTTTGCATTTAATCCCGGCGATTTATAATTTTACACAATGCTTGACCTAGTTTAATTATAAGCATGTATCTGCGTGCATGTGCATGTGTGTCTGTGTCTGTGAGCGTGTGTGCGTGTTTTTTAACGCAAAATCTTCTGAAATTGAAATCATTTGCCATGTCAGTGCAAAAAAACCAAAATCTTTTGCGGTTAAACACTTTTTTGCCAGGAAAAAAAAATAAATATTTATAAAAAAAAATTAAATGATTTTTACTTACATTTCTCACCACAGATAAATAATTAAAAACGCATCTTTTGCTCATTTTTTTTTTTATATTATTTTTTATTTTTCAATTAATGTTGGTTTTTGTTGTTGTTGTTGTCGGCTTGAGTTTTATTGCTCAAACATTTTATGTATGTTGAAAAAAAAAAATAAATGTAACAAAAAAATTATTATAAATGATTTTACACACAAAAATGATAAATTTTTTTACTTAAATTTTTATTCTTCTATAATTTTTCATTAATTTGCTCATGTGTTTTAATTGTTATTGTTGTTAATGTTGTTGTTGTTTTTGTTGTTGTTGATATTTCAGTGACGTGTCAGTGTCAACTTGTTAAATATTATGAAATGATTTTAATTTATAGCCTATTAAACAAAATAAACAATTTAATTATGAATTATTTTTATGTAAGTATTTTGTTTATAGTTGTTGTTGTTTTTTTTTTCATACTTGTAATTATGTATTTATACATACATTTAATGCATTAATTCATTAATACATTTGACTCGTTTATTTATTTATCGCTTTTCATTTACTTTGTAATTTTCATATTTTGAGATTTAACAATTAAAATTAATGAGTTTTTCAATTTTTACACTTCAATTGCTTCGTTAAAACTATAAACTAATTTATCTTTTCTCTTTTTTTGCTTGATAGGGCGGGCGTTTAGGAGTAGGGGGAGGGAGTGGGAGTTGAAGTATTTTATATGTTTATAAATATTTGCTGTTGTATTGTTTGCATTGCTGTTGTTGTTCTTGCTGTTGACAAATATATGCCATAATTAGTTGTTTATGCACTCAAGTGTTGCACTCAGCAAATACTCAAGTCATGTACATGCATACACACAAGCAGCCAGAGTGACTCACGCACGCACACGCACACTCATTGAAAATTTAAATTTATTTCGTTTCACAAATTCATTGCTCAAATAGCATTGAATAAATATTTTAAGCATTTTCAATTTACAGATTTTTTGCTAAGATTTTCCATTCATTCATTCAATCATTCAATAATTTATTTACTTCGCTTTCGGTTTTTGCAACTTTTGCTTTTTATCAATTTCATCATTTATTATTATTTAAATATTTTTGTGTTTTTTTTTCGTAGAAAATGCCAAAATTTACATACAATAATGCTTAAATTTATATTTTATAGCATATTTTGCGGCTGACAGTTTCTGTAATAAATACAACACAACAAATGCAACAAAAAGTACATTTTTGTTTAACATAACACATAAATTTGAGGCTTTAATTGTCAAAACTTGTGTCAAGTTGTTTGATCATCATTTTGCATAACTTTAAAAAGTATCGTTCTTCATAACAAATTTTCTTATTTATTAAATGGTAAACAAAACACAAAAAAATGGCTAGGCTTTATTTTAATTAAAAAATTAATTGCATGTCGTTACGAATTACACAAAAAGTCGCTTAAAACTATTAAGCAAAATACAAATTTTTAAAAAAAGGTGAGAACAAAAGATGTTGAAAAAAAGTGTTGTCGCCTTTTTTGATTATTTTTTTCGCTTAATTTATTTTATAACTCGTTTTTTTTTTCTGTTCATCGTAAGTAATTATTATTTAATAGCTTAAAAACAAACTTGCGTATTTTTTTTTTATTTTACGCTATTTTATGTCATTTTATTTTATTTGATGTCTCACTACTTTAGTTTAATTTACAATGAATTTCATGCAAATGCAGAAAAACGATTCGTTTATAAAAATGAATTTCACATTAAATTGAACAATCGAAGTTACACGGCACAACAAAGTAAACTACAATGCAGCAAAATTCCTAAAAGTATGCAAATGTTTTAAATAAGTTGTTGAAACCATAAAAAAGAATGTTTGCAACTCTCACGCAATGTTTCCTTTTGTCGGAAGGTGCTTAAAATAACAAATGGTAGAAAGTACTCGCACTACAATTGTTATGCCAGGCTAAGGTCGTGAAACCTCAGCAGTTTATTGCAATGAATGCCACTTGAAACTGTCTTAGCTCCTTGTGCTTTTTTCAGGTGTTCCTTTAAGCCTTGTAATATAATACTCCTTTTCTCTCGCTGTCTCTCTGTCTCTTTATCACGACTGCTCTTAGTACCTTTCAGAAGCCTTGTATAGTCATCTTCATACACCTTAATTAACACCTTATCACTTCATTACACCAAAACATTTCTGTTCAATTATAATTATGAGAAAATTGATTGAGAGAAATGATTATTTGAATAACAATTACAAATTTGATATTTCCAGACTAATTTTGTGGTTTAATTGAATCGAATTGTTCAATTGTGGCTTAGCAATTGAGTTACGAATTGGCATATTTTCATTCTTTTTTATATCTTAAAGTCTTTTTTGAATAAAACTCGAAACATACAATCAAAGTTACAGAAAATGTCATAAAGTATTCACTCATGCAACGAGAGCGCTTAAAGCGCCATCTATCGCATGGTTTTTTTGCCTGTTACGACTTAATTAGCATTCACCTGTTCACTGTTGGCTTCAACTTGCTGAAATATTACATAATTGAGTTTGCAAAACATATATTTTTAAGTCTTCCATTATTTTGTTGCGCAGTGTAATCACTTAATAGAAATGTTGAAATGTTTTTCAACAAACTATGAACAAAAATGCCAAAAAAAAAACAACAACAAAATTTTACTAATTGTTTAATATTTATGCGACTTCTCTCAAATGAGTTCTGCCAAGCGTCAAAATATTTTGTGCTTTTTGCTTTTTGTTGTACAAATTTGTATTATTTTAATCCGATTTTTGTTTTTTGCTCTCATTTTTTTTGAAACTTTAATGCGTGTTATTTTGTTGTTGTTGTTGTCGCTATTTCATGTTGAACACATTAATTTATTGAGTTGCGCATAATTAAAATTAGTTCGAAATTGTGCAACAAAACAATCGATAACAAAATAATGAGCTAAAAAACCGAAAGAGAACGAAAATTAGTATTGAAAAAAAAATAAAATCGATGTTGGTTTTTGTGCATTGAACTGTTTTGGCGGCACTTTAATTAAATTTGCGTTAGCGCCAAAAAGCATGCTGCACACGCACACACACATGTGTATATGCGACGCCAACAATGCGAGGCAACAAAAAGTAATGAACATAATAATAAAAAAAAAAATAATAAAAAGACAGTAATTATAAGCGAAAAACAATGATTAATGTTTAATTTGAAAATTTCAATTGTCTTTTATTTTTTTTATACCTTTTTTTCGATTAATTCATTTTGTGTGTTGGCGCGTTATGAGCGCCAATAATCAAATGAATATTATTTTCATGTTGCAAATGCATTTTTAATTGTTCGTTGGCAAGTAATCATGAACAAACAATGTCAAATGCAAAAGCAACAATTGCGTACTTCGACGTCGTATACATCGATAATGATCATGATCACGATGATAATGACAATGATGATGAGGAAAATGATGTTGCACTTAAATGCAATACAGCTAAACATGCATTTTAGTCAATGTCATTCTCATACATATAAGTATTAATATGCACATGTGTGTGTGTGTGTGTATAACTGTATTAAAATCTGATATGGCAATTAATTTAATAAATATCATATATTGTTGTTGTTGTTGTTGTTTTTGCTATTGCACTTATCTTAATGCTATTTACAGTTCGTTGGCTAATTTATATATAAATTTCGTTAGTTCATTAATACTTTGTCATAAATAATCATAGAAATTGCAAAAGCAGCCAAGTTCGGCTTACGGACATGGCAAATATTTTCCAAAAAATAAAAAAAAGACCATAATATATTTTAGCAGAAAAATTATAAAGTTATCGTTTGCTCAATTAGCAACTAAATGCTTCGTTGAAATTTTCAGCAAACTTTAAAACGACTTAGAAATTAGTAAAGTACTTTTTAGCTCATACTTATAGTCAATGACACGCGCTTCTTGCCCGGTTGAGCAGCTTTTTGCGTTCATTAATTTGCGTTAAACTTGATTTTATTTACAATGCATTATACTCTTATAATATACAGAGTACATTTTATTACGCAAACATTTCGCACATGCCAAGCGAGCGCTGCAGCCACCTGCTCATTGTTGGTAATATTATATACTCTTATGTAGCATTAAACCGCACGCCACATAATACAATTAAGTATTTAGACTCAATAACCACGAACTGTTATGTGTGACATGTGACGAGTAGTGGTGTGCTCAGGTGTCAGCACTGCATGTCGTTTGGTTGGCGCGACATTGACGTATGTTACATGCACAATACATGCAACATGCACTTATTCAAATGCTATGCTTGCTATCTCACTTATGCACTCTTTTGCTTTACGCTACTCGTTACTTTTAAACAGCTGCTAAGCCATTCAACTAATGTATGCTTAATCAATTTTTGTTTACTTACAACTAATGTTTTTAACACACACATGTTTTATTTCGTTTCTTTTTTTTTAATTTTTCGAATTTTACTGTTGTTGTCAACACTTTTTAACTAGAATTTTGCTTATAGTTGGTTTTTTTTTTTTGTTTATTGTGGTATTAATTGTTATTATAACTGTTAAATATACACATACAGACATTTATAAAAAACTGTATCATATATATATTTATTTTATATTTGTTTATGCATTTTTGGTTTTCTTTACTTTGTATATAGTTTAAAACTTGTCTAAGTTGTTGCTACGCATTTTTAGTTTATAGAATTTACTAGTAGAACATTGCTGACTTACACGGAACCAATGACGAACGCCGCAGTTGCTGTTGTTGCTGTTGCTGTTGTTGCTGTCGCATTATGGCAGTGACAACGGCAGTTGCAATTGCAGTGCCTTGCCGCTCGGTGTCAGTGTCGGATTACCGCAGTTTACGCCCAATGCGCCAGCCAATCATCTGTTGCAGCCGCCGCTTGCCTGCGCCGTTGGCCTTGTGCATGGGTCAACACTGGCAGTGCCAGTGGCAGCAGCAGCAGTGGCAGCAGCAGCAAAGACAACAGCAACAATGCCGCCATCGTGTTTATTATCTGCTGGTAGATTCAACAACTGACAGCGGCAGCTGTTAACCTCAACCGATGACAGCCATTTGGCGGTGGTGTTGGTGTTGTTGTTGTTGTTGTTGGTGGTGGTGATGGTGTTGGTGTTGGTGATGGTGGTGGAGTGGGTGTTGTTGTCATTGGAACTTTTTCTGCTCATTATGCTGCCACTTCCACTTGACTGCGTGCTGCTTCTTTGCTGCTGTTGTCGCTGCCTGCTGCTATTCATGCTTCTTCTTGCTGCTGCTGTTATAGTCTGCTGTGTTGCTGCTGTCGTTGTCAGTGTTGCGTTTAGCGTGACGTGACCCTGTTGTCTATGCTGTTGTTGCGGCCGTTGCTGTTGCTGCGGCCGTTGCTGTTGATTACTGTAGCAGAGCACCAAACCGACGAGCATAACAATTGTCAACCAACTGTACTGACAACCGGATGAGCCCGTTTGCATTGCCTCCGGATGTTCACCTGAAATTATGGCACGAACTAATTTCAACTTTATTTCATGCATTGTCTTCAAAACGAAAATTAACTTAACTTATAAGATGTCACAAACAAACGCACACACGCACACACACACACACACACACGCATACAGTCATATATATAATAAACAGTAAACAAGACAAGACAAGTTGAAGATTAGCATTTTGCATTTAAGTCGTCATCATCAACATAATCATCAACTTAATCATCATCATCATCATCGTCATTGTCACTGTCAGTTTAGCAAGTTCTTGTACTTCTGCTTCTACTTCTGCTTGTTCTCTGCTTAGTTGCGTAATGATGTCACTCAGCTTGGTGCTTGGCAACTTTTAAAGCAACTTGCAACTTGTTTTGGCTTCGCTTAGCAAAAGTATCTTGTTATGCTCTGTTTAAGTCGAGCACAAGCACAAGCAGCACACAAAATTTTCAATGTGCAATGCATAAATATTTAATTAATGTGAAACGAAAGTTTGCTCAATAAATAACGACCAAGAGGCAAACAGACAGACGGACAGACAAAGAACAGCGGCTCATTGTCATTTGCAAAACTTTCTTACAATTGCTCAAACAACAACAAGAACAACAAGAAGAGCAACAACAACAATTGCAACTTGTTGTGGCAGAAGTTTTATTTGCTTATTGACCATCTTCGTCGCCTTTTGCCATCGTTTGATTGCTCAATTTTCCTGACAGTTGCCATGAATGAATTATTTAATGTTTAAATATTAAATATCTTCTGCAATAATTAGCCAACGCCCAAAATACGTTGCCATGTTTGAATGCTATTGTTTTCGCCAACAAACAAACAAACAAGCAAACAATAATTGTGCAAAGGTGCGGCATGACGAACTGATGGCGTGATGGTGTGTGTTGTGGTCTAAGCGCCTTATATTTATATGCGTTTCATTTGATGGTAGGTTGTATCTTGTATCTGTAAGTGCATGCCGTTCAAGTGTCTATAAATGCTGCCAATTAGATTCTATTGCAATGCAATTAGCTTAGAGAGTTTACGCATTTCCGGGCTTAAATACATAAAATTGAGTTTATAATTACAAGAACAATTCGACTGTGGCGACAAAAGCAAAAACAAAGCACAACAACAACAACAATAGCAGTAGCAATAGCAACAAAAACAGTGCTAATTTTGTCAATGTCATTGAAGCTTATTATTGTTGAATTTGCTTTGCTTGTAGGCGCTTAAGTTCGGTTATTTAAATATGCATTAGTTATTTGGGCGATTAACTGTGTTGCTCTCTGTTGCTGCTGCCAAGTGGCGAAGTGAGGTGTTGTTGTTGTTGCTGTTGTTGTGCTCGTAAGTCGTTAGTCGTCGAGCAAGTTAAATTCATTAATGATGAGCCAAATTAGTTGCTTAACATTCTTTTTCAACGCCTTTTTTTGCTGCATGCCAACTTTTATTTCAATTCATTCGTTTTGTCGAATTTAGCACCTTTTTGTATATATTATACAGTGAGTCACACTTGTATTGAGCACTGTTGCTCTGAAGGCATGAAGAAGTCTTCGAAAAAGCGTTAATCCTGCGCTTTTTGCTTTATGATTTATCTCACAACTTTATTGCTTCATGGCCTGCCCGAAGAGCACAAGAAAGTGCAGCAATTTTCATGTTCAAACACTGTGAAATGCTATGCTTTTTGCAGCTTTTATAGCTCCAAGCATAACTTAAGAGTGAAGCATGTTGGTTGTTGCGCTTCATTGGCAGTGGAGCAGAAGAGAAGAGAAGAGCAGAGAAGAGCGGCGAAATAATGACAAGTTGCGCTTAAGCCGCAATGGGTTAATGATCATAAAACTGTAGTTATGCGAAAGTGGCAGGTGTTAAAGCACACACACACACACACACACACACACACACACACACACACAGCAACACACAAGCACAAGCACAGATACAACTTCTTGTTGCCATTTGCTCACTCATGTACATGCGCTCTGCACTTCATCACTCCAGCACATTTATAAAGCATACACACAGGCGCAAGTTATATTATGTTGGCTGCTGGCTGCTGTTGAATACGCCAACGTTGCTTTGCTGGGAACAAACAAATTGAGCAATTTATAGCATTTAATTACAACTTGCCGACTTTGTTGCTTTGCTCAAACATATTTGCATGTTTAACTTTTGTATTGTTACAAGAGCACAGCGAGTGTGAGAGAGAGGGAGCGAGAGCGAGAGTTTGAGCGTGTGGCACGTTAAAGTGAAATGAATATGTAAAGTGTAGCATAAATCTTGGCGCTTTGCGTAAACTTAACTAAACAAAAGCGTGTTTAATTAACAAAATTAAGTACCTGCTAACGTGGCATGCAACGTCAGCTTCCGCTCGCTCGCAGCCGCCGACTCACACACCGACTCCAACTCATGCTCATGCTCAACTTGAATGTCAGCCAAGCTTGACTGAGCACACAGAGCACTTTGTTGTGTAGTGTAGTGTATTTACACAACACCTATGCTAAATAATCACTTGTTAACGCCTCGTATACGCAATGCCATTGTTGTAATTCTCGTTGTTGTTGTTCTCGTTGTTCTCGTTGAGTGTTCATCATTCGATGAAGTATTGATTGAATTCAATTTTTCAAGCAATTAACTTAATAAAAGTCTTGAGCAAATGAATGGGCACACAACGACAACAAATCAAAGCTTAAGCAGAGACAAAGCCATGACAGACGGACGGTCGGACAGACGAACGTTTGTTGTGAAATATGCTGTCGAAAATCTTGTCAGACAATGTCTTATTAGAAAACAAGCTGATGTTTATGCCATGGCAAGTGAAAAATGTGTAGAGCGCTGAGCAGAAGCGGCAATGCTGAGAAGCTGTTGGCAGAACATGTCTATTTGCATACGTAAAATGCTTGAAGCACGTAAAAGGACGCACATGTGCGTATTCATAAATGAGAAACGAAAAAGCGCTTTGTATTTGGCACAAAGGCAAGCAAAGCATGGACGGACAGAAGGACACAAAGACAGACAGACGGACAGACGGAGAGACGGCATGAAACCATACCGACATGTACGCTTTGCTGTTTGGCAAGCTCGTTGACAGAAATTATTAATAATGTACGAACGTGTCCGACATAATTCATCATCGCATTTGTCGCAAATGTAAAGAACGACCAAAGAAAATAAAAATCATGCAAAAAAAAAAAAATGAAGAGAAAAGCGTAGCAAATCGCCATGAGTGCATTACAGTTGAGTTAGAGGAGACAGCAGCTTGGCAGCTGGTGCTAGTTGGCGCTAGGTGGCGCTTTCGGTGCGACGGTTGGCAGAGACTTTGAAATATACTTCAGCATGATTATGCTTCCGGCAGCACACTTGCCTCAACTAAGTAATTCTTGGTGCGCTTAGCTAAATCTTTGCCACTTGGCAACGTCGTCAACGGCATCATCATCATCATCATCATCATTATTATCATTATTATCATCATCGTCGTTTTCTCTGTCAGCTTTTGTGCAGGCAAATAAAGTAAAGCAACCCAAAAAAAGGGGCAAGTAGAAAATGTAGCAAGGGGTTGGGGGGGTTGAAAAAAAATTGAGTGGAAGCTGACAAAAATATTGTCAAAAGTGTAGCAAATGGCGTGCAAAAAGCATAGAAGAACATGCCACAAGAAATATGCAAAATTAGCACTGATGGATTTTGCAGGAAGTCTTAGGCTTTCTCTGTCTTTCATTTGCTCAGCTGCGACAAAGGTCGACAGACAGACAGACAGTGGGACAGTGGGACAGCGTGAGCGACAAGAGGAAGGATAGTTTTGTACGTGCATGAGATTTAAGTGTTTTTACAAGTAGCTTAGTTTGCTTGCTGTTTTATCAACTATTTTCTTTTAAGTCTTCCACCATTTTGACGTCTTTACCTCTTCCGCAACGCTTTGAATATTCTTAGCAAAGTTTTTGCTGCTGCTTCAGCTTCTTCGTCTTATAATGCTATGTGTTTTTTTTTGTTGTAGCAAAAGGACGGAAATGCTCAACAAATTTCAAAAGATTTGACAGCTGAGTTTGTCGCCAAAACTGCCAAGCGTTTTTTTTGTCCGTTTTTTATTCTATTACATTTGTCTGTCTCTCTGTCTGTCTGTGCCATTTGTTTGTGGGTTTCACTATGCGTGTGTATGTGTGTTTGTCGGTAATCTGCCTAAGTGAAAAATTGCAGCCGCTCATACTCGCTTGAACTCATGCCCGAATTCTTGCAATGTTTGCGCATTCAAAGCGGAATAATATGTTTAGCGCATGAATGCCAAAATACGCATTATTCATTAGACCCATGATGTGCGTGTGTGTGTGTGTGTGTAAATAAGTAAGTAAATCGCAAAGTTTGCATGAGCGATGAGCGATGAGCGCTGATTTGCTGAACTGAAGTTGTTGGCTTAGAAAAAGTCGAAAGTTGTTAATAAACGCCATGAAAAAGTGTTCATCAAATGGTTTGCTTTGATAATGAATATTATGCAAATGTATTTGTTTGCCAACAAGTTGTGTTCGACAGCACTTACAACGTCTGTGTGTGTGTGTGTGTGAGCAGCGGAACAGCATGTGCTTTGAGTTATGGCAAAGCGTAAGCATAAAACGTATGAAAGGCATTAAAAACGTGTTAAATAATTGAAAAGCGCACACACACACACACACACACACACTCACACACACATATAAATAAGTAGTTTATAATAATAATTCTCAGTGAGCAATGAGTTTTTGAAAATATTTCAACGCGCAAAATGAAAATACGCGTTTTGCAACAACAACAGCAGCAACAACAACAATGTGGCAACAACTTGCATGCCTTTAATAAATAATTCTCTTAATGCCACACAGAGTGTAATGTGTGCGTTGGTTGTGTGAAATGTTTGCTCGGTTGCTCGGTTGCTTGGCTGCTTAAAAGAGTCCTTGCCACGTCGTTTGTTCATTGCGTGTTTTTCAATTATGCATCAAGCGCAACAATGATAGAGCATGGCGTGTGCATGGCATGGCATGGCGAAGGCATGGGAAGGCATGAAAGAAGGTGCAGAAAGGCAAAGCAAAGAAAGAAAAGTGAGCCGAAAAAGAGTAAACTTTTTTAAAATATGTTTGACACTGCAAACTTCCGTTGTAAGCATGATAAGCATTTTACGACGACGAGCAACAACAACAACAACAGCTGCTGTAACAGAAAAAAGCACATGCAAACGAAGAAGAAGTAGCAGCGCGCCAGAGGGCGCTAGTGGGCAAGTGAAGAAGCCGCAACTGAAGTTGTTTGCCTTTGTTGTTGTTTTGCTTAAATTTTTGCGTTGCATTCGTTGGTTTATAAATAACAATGTCGTAGGCAAGCACACACACACACACATGCACACATGAGCACACACACACACATATGACAGCTTAAAAATACCAGCGCGCGAACGTGCCGCACACCGGAAGTCATGCTTTGCCATTTTGTTTTTGTTGCTGCTTTGTTGTTTTATCGTCTGTGTGTGTGTGTGTGTGTGTCTGTGTGTGTGTGTGAAATTATTATGCAACGACAGCGTCGCATGCCAAACTGAAGTTCCTTTTGGGCTCAGCGCAACTCAACTCAACTCAACTCTGCTTTGCTCTTTACCGTTTTTCCAACGTGTCATTAATTTTCTCAAGTGGCAGCCATGCCGTGCGACAACCAATGCGGGGTGAGGGGTAAGGGCTGCGGGCCAAAGTTGCTATCGTTGACATTTTTTTGTTCGCAAGTGCAGCGACTTTGATTTGCTAAATACATGCCACATGCCACATGCCTAAGCGTTCGACTATGCCACACACACACACACACACACACACACTGCTGACGCTCGACTTGACTCAACTCAACTCGACTCAACTCGAGTTGAAGCGACTTGAAGTTGTTGCATGCACTTTGGCCATAAGCTGACAGCCTTGCATTGTACTTCTTCTTCCTCAGGCTTGTGTTGCTTGCTTAGCGGAAGGGTGAGTGTGAGAGGGTGGGAAGGGGCGTGCTTTGTCACAACGGCCTCGTAAAAATAGTTTTATAAGCTGATTTGTTCAGCTCGACACAAGTTGGCCTCAAATTGATATCGAATTTGTTGAATTACTTTCCACTTTTCACATTTGTTGCTTCTCTGCACACCTCAACTCACCTCAACTCACCCCTCACCCTCTCCTACTTCTTGTGCGCCTTGTGCTTTGCCTCTAACTAATTCATGTCTTAGCAGCGCCTTATGGGAATTCGCTTAAATATTTCTGTATTTGTTTCGTCTCCTTTGCACTTGTCGATCGTCTGGCAAGCCTCCTCCGCTCCTGCCCCCCTGCTCACCCGCTTTGTGTCTGCTTTGAGTGTGCGGAATGCAATTTAAAAGTTTTTGCTTATGTTCGTTGGGCTTTGTTTTCTTTTTTTTTTGTTGTCTCTCTTTTTGTTTTATTTCATTTTTGGTTTTGCTTTTGTATTTTCTGATTTGAAAATCTCCGTTTTTTATTATTGTTGTTGTTGTTTTTGTCATTGAAGCTAAACTATTTGTGTCGTTGCGAAACTTTTACATTTAATACAAAGTATTGTGCTTTATGCCAGGCCAGAATTGTAGACATTTCAGTTTGTATTTTGTTGTGCGTTAAAAGAATATAAAAAAAAAACAAAAGAAACAAAACTTTCTTTTACTTTGCTGAAATAATAATTGAATGTCACTTGAACGACAAGTTGTTCTGCGCTTTGGCAATTTTGTCACTGTCACTGCCGATGTCTAGAGCCGTCGATGGGGCGGCTGGGTGTGCCGAAGGTAACGTTGGTTGTTACTGTAGCTGAAATTTTATACGACAAGCCAAAGATAAATCAGCCAAGACAAGTGAAAGCAACTTAAAGTTATTGAACGCCGCAGGTGGGCGGCTGGTCGGCTGGTTGGCTGGGCGGTGGGTGTGCCAGTTGGCTTTGCTGTCAGTTGCTATGATTTTGACCAAGTTCAATATTATTAAATTCTCTGTTGGCTTGGCAACACAAGTTTAAAAATAAAAAGCAGAGAGAATTTTGAATTTGTTTGAAAATTTCGCAGAAAATGTAAGCAAAATTACATTTTGTGGCTTACAAGTTGTTGCAAAAGCAACAAAGCAAAGAAGTGACCAAGAATTATGCTTTGTGTGTAAGCCATAAAAAACAAATGCGCACGTAAGTATGCAACAAAAATATATAAAAACAAACACAAAACATGTAAAAGAGCAGCAAATAAAAATGATAATTTAGTGAAGAAGCTAAGGCAAGCTAAATGCTATAAACAGCAACAACAAAGCCTACAACAACAACAGCAACAACAAGTTAAAGTCAGGCCAACTTAGCTTTGACTTCGAGACAACTTCGACCACAAATACATGCATATAAATCACACATGTATTAAGTACGGCAGGATAAAGTTGAAACGTGCGTTTATCTGCGGCCAAACACACACACACACACACACACACACATACACACATATAGCCAAGTAGACACTCAGTCGTACACATGCAACACTTGATTCATTTGGTCAAGGCGTCTTGATTGCTTTATTTAGCTTCGGTTTTACTTTGCTTTCCTTTGCTTTGCTTTGCTTGGCTTGACTTGACTTTTCTTAGCGCTGCCCTCGACGACCTTGTCCTTTCAGGCATACATTTCGCTTGCTTTTTGCACGTGTTGACGTACAACAAAAATGCGCATAAATACACACATTGGGCGTGTGAGAGAGACAGCAACATTTGCGTCGAAAATCTGTGAAAAGTTGTACATGCCACAAAGGAATCCAAAATGAGGCAAAGTCAAAGGCGACCAAAGGGATTTGCTAAACAAATTGCTGCGCTAATGTGCGGAAAAAAGTGAGCAGCGCACATGCACAAACATTCGCACAAGCAAAAAAAACATAGAAAATGCCAAAATGGCAAAATAGAAAAAAGTGCTGCATACTTTTGCGCATTTCGTTTGTTAAATTGTATTGAAATTAATTTAAAGTCATTTAGCACTCATGGCGTTGCTACTAATGTTGCTGTACTTGTCGTTGGCATGTGTGTGTGAGTGAGACAGATTAGTTGAAAGCAAGAAATCATGTATGTGTGTGTGTGTGTGTGTGTGAAAAAATGGTCGAGTGCAAATTTGACACCTTCTGCTTTGTAACTTTCCAACAAATTAAAAGCATTTCAACTCAACTTATTTCTCAGGCAACTTTTGTACGTGTGCACGTGTATTTCTGTGCATGTGTGTGGGTGTGTGTATTGCAGCTGTCAGTGGTGCACATATGTTGTCAGGACACATGAATGGCTTTGGCAATGCATTGCTCATGTTTAGCCTTGAAACGTTCGCCTTTCATTACGCTGAGCATCGAAAGTCCTCTGCTCGTATGTGCGTGTGTGTGTGCGTTTGTGTTGACGTATCAGTTTACGTGCCATTTAGCACTCAATTAAATTCTAACACACACACACACGCATACACACATGAGTATGTTTTAACTTTGCTACGCGTAAAAGTTTTCCAAACTGTACGTTTTCATTTTCCTTAACGCCTTTTTTGGTCTTCTTCTTTTGCTCATTTTGTTTCTACTTCGGCACTTGCATTCACACGCACTCTTGACTGCGTACAACGCTGATATTGTTGTTATTGTTATTGTTGTTGTCGTTGTCCTTCCAACGAAATGTTGTTGCTATTAATCAAAGCAGTGAACATTTGTTGAAAGTAATTTATTTCGTTATCGAAAGGATTTGCCATGCCATGCAACGCGCCTGCCCCTCTGTCCCCTCTGTCCCCTTGTCACCCCAGCATTCATTGCTCAACACTCATTCAAGTGGCAGGCAAGTAAACGTGCCGTGCAAAGGGGGCGGTGAGGCCAACAAGACGTGCGTTGAGTTGAGTGGCATTGGACAGCAAAAGAAAAATTATGCAAGGAAGCGCAAAAAGGATTTCATTTCATTTCATTTCATTTTGTTTCACAGTTTGCGCTCCTTCGGCTTCGGCTCCATTCTGTGCTGATCGACTCACGGCTTACGTGCGTCGCTTAATTTCGATATATACATGTATTTATATATATTACGTATACGACATGTGCGTCTGTGTCTATTTTCTTTTTATCGGTCCTGCGCGTCCTTTTGTTCGACGCTTAGCGCAACTTTCATCACCTGTGCTTTTATCTGTCTGTCCGACTGTCCGACTGTGTGTGTGTGCTGTGTCCGACAGCAACACTAAGCTGCCTGTTTGTGGCATGTTGCAGCAACACACTTACTTACATATACAATCAATTATATATTATACATGATTATAATATATGCGCACATTGATTTTTGCACACACACATACAGACACACACACATGCGCAAAAATTGAATTAAATTTGCTTTCATCTACAAAATTTTAATACATTTGTATAATTTATAATGTTGTAGTTGTTGTTGTTGTACACTAAAAAAGTCTGTCAATAAATAAAGTTGTATCTTCTGTTGGCATCTTTCGATAGTTTGGCTTGAGATACGTCGCATGTCCTTCGTTTTTTGCATTGCGACGTGTTTCTTTCACTCTCTCTCTCTCTCTGTGTGTGTGTGTGTGTGTGTGTGGAATGAAAATTTTCAATTTGTTTGCACACAAATTGAAATTGTTAACATGCTTTTTGGCTTATTTATCAATGCACAATTTAAATGTTTGTCTGCCGGCAACGAAACTCTTCAGCGCATTTCCCACACTCCTTGTCGCCTATTGGCCATGCGATATGCATGTAGAAATGTTGCTTGTCATGTGATTTGAGCAACACAAACATACAAGCACACATGATTTGTGACACAAAACGGAAAATATACGAAGAAAAATCAAAAACTCTGTTGACGAAATTTTGATTGCAAAATGAGAGCAAGAAAAAGTGCTTGTAAGAGTGAGTCAGAAGGGGTGAGCGAGCGAGGGAAAAAAAGGGAATTTAGAATTGAGTAAATATTTGCTATTTTGATATTTTGGCTTGTTGATGACATTCGATGCCATTTGAGACTTCAACAACTTCATCATCATCATCATGAACATGGTTGGTTAAATGTTTTTATTAGTTTTTCTTTTTGTTGTTGCTGTTGAAGTTGTTGTTGTTGTTGTGGCTGTGCTATGCACATAAATATAATTGATAAATTGCAAAAATCAAGTGTCTGATTAACTTTTGCTTTCGTTTCATTAGTTCGAAATTTATTTTGACTTGAAGGGCAAAAAAGCAACCAAAAAACAGAAATACTAAAATATATTTTTGTTGGCAATTTATTCTAATTATTATAAATGAACAGCAAAATGGGAAATTGAATTTTCACAGTTGTGATTTTTATGCCAAAATAAAGACGAAATAAACAGCAAAAAACAAAATAAATACAAGCACGAAAGTATGCTATATCAGAGTAAAAGCAAGTAAATCAATCAGGCGTAGCATGCTTTTAGGCTACGTTGTTTATTGTTGTTGTTGTTGTTATTTGTGCTTTAATGGACTAACAAAAATTACCGAAAATCAATTGCATTGCCATGGCAGCCGTACGAACATGTTTTAAACGGTCAATGGCTTCTTCGTCAATAAAATATTACTTTGGTTACAATTTATGTTTAATATTTGCAGTTAAAATTTGCCGTTAGTTTATATATATATTATAAACAAAATGGCGCACAATCAACGCGGCAAAAACATTCAACGCGCACTTTGCCAAACTTCCGGCCTTTGAAACTTCTGCTCAATGCGCAACTTCCTTGAAGCGTGCCGCGGCAGCCAACGAGGGCGACTAAGATAACCTCAGCGAGCGTGCAAGCGAAAATTCATGGTGAGCACGCAATCAACTTTTATAATTAATCGCTAATCCGACTTGATGATCATGTTCTCGTCGTCGTCGGCGCTCGCACAACCCACGCTCCGTTTGACTGTTGGCATGCTTAATTCTTCTGTGTTTTTTTTTCTTTCTATTTTGTATTCATTTTTAAGCCATGAGTTTCTAATTTAAAGTTAAAAAATGCAACGCCAAAAAAAAAGTGTCTGAAAAACAAACAAAAGCGCAAAGCATTGCAACTTTTTGCTGCGCATTTGTTGTGCTTCTCGTTGTTGTTGTTCACTGTTCAAACTGTTTGTCGTGTCATGTCCTTCTGTCCTTTCGCTTCTTCTGCCTGCCTTTCGTTTGCTGCTCTTGCGCGCATTTCCGGCTACGCTCATTATCAGCATTGCGCCACTTGCCACCACAGTCTTAGCTGCTTGCCACCCCCACCCCCTTCACAGCTGCTGCGTGCTTCACTTAATTACGAAACGTTTTTCTTGAGCGTGGCAAAGTTTTTGGCTTTGCTGCTTCTCTGCTTGTCTGCCTCAGCTGTCGTCGCCACTCGAGTTGCTTTTGACAGCTTTGCATCTTTTGCAACATAGACTTTTCTTGCTCATGCAACTTCGACTTTAATTTGTCTTTAGTTGCAGAGTCTTGTGTGCGCCGAAAATTTGTCGGTTTGCTGTTCATTGCAAACCTGCAAAATGCATTTGTTCATGTCCTTTTTTGCGGCGCTAAGTTGTCCTTTTTTTTTGCTGCCAACGCTGTCAATTGCAACATGCGGTTTCATGACATATTCGCATGTACTTCTGCTGCTTCTTCTTGCTCTTCTTCCACTTCCATGTTGCTGTAGTTGTTGTTGTTTTGATACTTTTCAGACTTTTATGTGACCGAAATTGTCAAAGTTCTTGTTGTTGTTGCCCTTAACATGCCTATTTGTAACTGTTAAGTTGTTGTTGTTGTTATGGAATGTTTTTCTGACGTTGACTGTTGTTGCTATTGTTGTTGTTGTGAACAAAAAACAAGCCAAAACTCAACTCAACTCAACTCAATTCAAACCGAAGCGAACCGAAGCGAAGCGAAGCGCACTGAATGAGACCAACGGCACTCATGAGCTGTTCGGCCATGCCGTGCCATTGCCTTTAGCGTCTCTCCGTCCGTTCGTCCGTCTGTCCGTCCATTTGGCCAACTCTTTGCAAACCGGCAAAGTGCCATTTATGTTTTCACTGTTTTTTTGTGCTCATTTTACGCTTTTGTGGTTAAAAATTATTACATATTATTTATAATACCTTTTTATGTCATTGTGTGTGTGCGTTGTTGTTGTTGTTGCTATTTTTGTTGCTGTAGGCGTGGCATGCTACGTGTGCACACAGCGTACATGCTCATGTGCATGTGTGTGTGTGTGTGTGTGACAAAGAAATGTTGCAAATTAAGAGCGTGCTCAGCTTTCCATGCTGCACTGCGTTATGTCGCAATGCAATGTACCGCGCCATACGCCCTGAACCCCTTCATCCGGCAGTCAGCAAAAAAGCTGTGCAAAAGTTTGAAGTGCTGTGGGCGCGCTTGTTTTAAATGAATTGTTGCAGCACAAATTAAATAAAAATGTGCATTTTCATAGTCATTTTTTTTCAGCATTTTTCTTTTTTTTTTTTTGCTTTCTTCATTTATATATATATATATTTTTTTATATGTTTTGCGCGCTTGCACAGCGTGACGTATACGTAATATTTTATTATAAACTCGCCTGCTGCATTTTATGCGCACTTCAACAGCCAGTGTGTGTGTGTGAGTGAGAAACAAAAAAATTATATATTTTTTAACAACTTTCTTCTGTTATTTTTTTGTTGTTTGTTTATTTTTTATTTTTTTTTTTATATTATTTTTGTTGGCTTCACTTTGCTAACAACAAGGCAGAAATATGGCATCATTTTACAAGCATTTAAACCGCAAAACTTTTGCTATGCAATCCTTCGTCCTTTATTTTGTGCCTTTCTTTATTTTCTATGCTTTTTTTGTTGGTGTTTTTTTTTCAACTCATTTTTCAGCCAACTAAGAAACAAGACTCAACTGCACTCCAACTACGAAAAATGGCAAATAATAAATTGGATTAAAGTTTTCAACATCGATGTGAAACTGTGTGCGTGTGTGTGTGTGTGTGCAACAACAACAACAACAACAAAATGACTGCAAGAAAACAAGCAAACAAAATGTAAAGAGGCTTACAAGCGTTAGTTTTGGCTCAAAGCTCAGCTCAGCAGGTGTAGCAGCATGCGTGGGCGGCGCAGTTGGCCGGCAGGGGGTGAGGACGTGCAGAGAGCGAAAAAAACTTTGTTATCGCAATAATTGCAGAGAGTCTATCAACAAGCACAAGTGACTGAGCGGCTGAGCGACTGCCGAGTTGATTCAACTTTTGCCTAAAGTTAAGTTGGTGTTGCACACAAAGTTGCCGCGTTGCGTGTGCGAGTGAGAAGGCACAACGCTTGGGTCATCATTCAGTGAGTTACAGTTTGATGCTTTTATCATGGCTTAAAATTGCATTTAATTTCGTTTTTCGTCGTTTTTTCTTCTGCTTTTAAATTCTTGTATACTTTTTCAGTTTTTCATTTTGTATTTTCATTTGATATCATGCAAGATACTTTAGCAACTTTGAAACTCGCTCGCCCGCTCACCCGCTCACTCCTGCAGTCGCTTTTTATATATGAAAATACTTCTTAATAACATTTTGCGGTGTAACTTGATCAACGGCTGCAGCGGCGTGCGGGGCGGGGGCTTAGTGCACACACACACACACACATGCAAGCATGTATGTTTGCGTATACTTTGCTGCCACTTGGCTAAGTTTTGTGTCCTTGTTGTTGTTGCTGTTGCGAAACTGACCCAGAATGCAGCAGCAACTTATGCTACGCATTGCTGTCGCCGTCAACGTCGCAGTCAGCGTCGCTGCTCAAATGTTTTACGTACCGCAAAATGTCGTTGCACAAACTCAAACTTAAACTCAGGTAAGCTCACACACACACAGACACAGACACACATGCAGTGGCATGCCACTTGTGGTTGCCAGAGGCAAGCGAGCGAGCAAGCATGAGTTCCAGTTCCAGTCGCTGTCGCCGTTGCTGTTGCAGTCACAGACGCGTCGCATCGCGTCGCATCGCTCCGCTCGCTTAGCTCTGCTTTAAGCTCAATAGAAAAGTGCACACAATATTTGCACTTGAGTGGCGCAACAAAGTTGTCTCGAGTTACCTTGTCTTGCCTGCTTGACTGACTCGCTGCCGAGCTGGCTCACTGGCTGGCTCACTGACTGACTGACTGACTGACTGACTGACTGAGTGAGTGACAAGCTGACTGCCGGCTTGGTTAAACAACAGACATGCACATATGAATACAAGCGTTGCCATTTTATCTCATAGTTGTCGTTGTCGATGCCGTGCTCGATGTCCTCGAAAAGTGCGAGAATCGTTTTAGTTTAAAGTTTAACTAAAATATACATTTTCCAGTTGGTTCACTGTTACTTTGTCTATAAATCGTGTCTATTCAAGTGTATGTGTGTGTGTGTGTGTGTGCGTTGAGAACATATTGTAGTCGCAGCTTAACCCTTAAGCACACACACAACAGTGGCAGTGGCAGTGGCAGTAGCAAGGAGCAGTAGCAGGAGCACCAGCAGCAAGAGCAGTCGAAGCATTGCTAATATTTATTTAATGGATGAGCTTCTAATCTCGTGAACTGTTTTGCTCTAACAACGCTTGAAGGCGCACACGCTCGCATATGTTCAATGCAATCGGATTTATATTAGCTCACCAGCCAGCCAGCGATTGCAACGATTGGTCACGTTGGCCTTCTGCTTCTCCTTCTTCTCCTGCTTCTCCTTCAGCTCTAATTCAGCATCAGCTTCAGTTTCTTCAATTTCCAGTGACAGCGACAATTGCTGTTGGCGTTTGTTGAAAAGTGTGCAAGGCGGCAATCGTAAGCAATATACGCTTTAAGAGTTCACCCCCCACAAGCCCCACATTTCGATGTCTTCTATCATTGGTGGCACAGCTTGCGTTTTATATATTAAATGTTGTTGTTTATGTTGCGCAATTTCAGCAAAATTGCTTTGTGCAAAGTTATTGTAAGAATTTTCTTTAGCAGTTTAAAAGCAAATAAATTATAGGAGATTCAATGTAATCATGACGCTGTAAATTATGTTTAGCACAGTTAGAAAATCCCTGCACTGAAAGTCAACCAAAGACTTTTGAACTTGACAGTGAGTTTGCCACATATGAGAGGAGCAAATCGTTTGGGTTTAGCAAAGCGCAAGGAGTGGGCGAGGGAGAGTGAGTGCTGAGCCCGCAAAGTCTTAAAAATACCGGCAAACGGATATCTGGAATAGCGCCACCTACCGGGTGAAACTTTGGTAATGGTAAGAGAGCTGATCTCATCAAATCATGAGCCTGAAAGTCAAGCCTTGAGTATTTGGTTGGCATAATAAAGTGTTGCCTTGTCTAGCTTGTTTTTTTTTTTAATTTTTCTCATTAGAGGTCTCCTTATAACAGACCACAGCATTCAAGGCTTCTTCATACTGAAGCATGAAAAGAAGTTTTTGTAAAAAGGTTTGATCATTTTCAATTGTGTGTAACTTTATTTTGTAGATACACATTGACCATTATTTGTAGAGGGTTTTTAATAATAAATGCTCAAGTTTATTAATTGATAACGACAATTTTATTATTTTGAGCACTTGTAAGCGCAACGCCATCTATTGGTATATGTTGTGTATAACTAAGGTGTAATGTTGAACTAGATAAAAATATGACTCTTTATAGAAATCTCTCCGCCACTCTCACTTTTCTCACTCCTATAACAACAAATCAGCAACGATATGTAATCTTAAAGTTCGTTTACGATATCGCTTAAGCAGCTACGTCAATTGCACAAGCAAGCAGCCGAGCGAAAATCTCGCAATATGGCAGCTGACAATTTGAACTTATTTCGCGCACTTGAAGGCAATTCTCAGCCACAGGAAAAATGCCGCAAACGAGCACCGAAACCAATAAGTACAAAAAACAAACAAACACACACACACACACGCATACTCAATAGTGAAAGTAAAAGAAAAAAATGCAGCGCCAAAATGTATGCTACGAAAATTGAACGCGAATAATTTTCAACTGATAACACAAAATGTTGAATTCGCTTGCAAGCCAACGACAACAGCGACCGACCGACGGACCGATGGACGGACAGGGAGGCAAACAGACAGACAGACACACAAATAACGGTGCATGTGCAGAGCTACTTGACTTGGCGAGCATTGCGTGTACTCGTGTGTGTGTATGTGTGTGTGTGTGTGTTTGTATATTTGCAACGTTTTCATAAAATAAATAACGCCATGGGAGCGAAAAACAAGCAAGTAACGAGCAAAATAGTTGGTTGAAGAAGCGAACAAAAACAAAACGGCAGCAATTGAATTGGACGTCAGCCAGCCAACCAACCGAACGACAGACAGACAGACAGAGAGACACAAAATGAAGCG
The DNA here is from genome assembly GCA_037044515.1 of Phortica magna. Classification (NCBI taxonomy): domain Eukaryota; kingdom Metazoa; phylum Arthropoda; class Insecta; order Diptera; family Drosophilidae; genus Phortica; species Phortica magna. Next base: position 534,799 of record JBAMBP010000519.1, read on the forward strand.
CATGCATATGTAAAGGTATGTTTGTATGTTGTGTGTGTATAGGTGAGCATACGTACATGTATGCTTACGGCAGTGCTGAGCTTCCGTTTAGCAAATAAAAAATATGCCAAAAAAACACTAAAAAGATTCGTAACCGAAACCAAACTAAAGTTGCAACGACTGTGGCACTGGCAGCGACGCCAACTGCGACGCCGACTGCGACCATTTTTGCTATGAGTTTCATTTTGCGGCGCGATTTTTCGTTTTTCATTTCATGCATGTTTGTGACGTTTATTTTCAATTTGCGAGCGAATTATATACAATAGATTCTTGTTGTTTTTTTTTGCTTATATTTTACTGTTATTTTTTGCGTTTTATATACGTTATGGTTAGTTTTTTGTTTTTGTTGTTTTTTTTTTGGCTGTTTCACCTTTTGCGGCAAAGCAGCGCATTGGCCCATGGGTTAGAAATGAAGGTAAGAAGCTTAGCTCTGCGAAAAACGACAACGTAAGAAAACATAAATTAAAATGGCGATTTTTTACACACACACACACACACATACACACACATACATACAGACAGACACAGCCAGCGCGCTCTGCTATACAACATACACACACACAAAGTCGCTTAGGGCGCTAGAGACACACGTGGGCGTCGCTTGTGGGCAGCCATTTTGTAGTTGTACCCCCCCAACCCGCTTCGGGCAGACGTGCGGGTCTTTTGGTTTGCTCTTTTGCTGTTTTTTTTGCTGCCATTCGATGAATGTCAACTTGCCTCGCGAGCGGCACTCATGCAGCAAGCCATGCCTTTGCCCAGAGCTCACTTGTTTTTTGCTTTGTTGTTGGTGTGCATGTGTGCGTGTGTGTGTGTGTGTGTTTTTTCCCTTGACTTGCCAAAATAAATAGCCGCCAACAAATTGTGCTTCTTTATGGCATGACATTTTCACTTTACGTTTGTTTCTTCACTTTGCTTGGGACACTTTTCTTATGCTCACACACACACAAACACACGTGTGTGTGTGGCATGTTTCCGTTGCAAATGATTTTTCATTTCGTTAACATTTTGCACGTCAGGCACAATGGCTGCCCTTTTGTTTCCGGTTTCCGTTGATTTCGCCTTCTTTTTGGCTTTTCTGCTTGCTTCGGTGACGCAACACGTTTGGTTATAAATATACGGCATATCAATCACAATTAATTACTGCCATGCAAGCATATTTATGCGGTTTAATCAACCGAAATGATGACAAATTCATGCACACGCACACACACGCATTTTCGGCTCAATACTCATGCTCATCAGAGCTCATTGGCTTCAACAAATGCGCAAATCTGCTTGGTAACTTAAAGCGCAACAAGGCGAGCGCAAAAACAGACTGCACGCGCATTAAGTCAGCGCCGCAATGTCCTTTGCGCCACTTTAACTTCCGTTTCCGGCTGTGCTATGTTCCTTGCCGCACATTCGTTCGCGCCTTCACTCCTTCGCTCGCTCGCAAATTGCATGCAGCAAAAGGTGGCGTTTGCCACAGCGTGTGTAATGGAGTGAAAATTGTCCTTAAGCGTCAATTTACTGCAACTAAGAATCAGGCGACGGCGGCGAGAACAGCATGGAAGTGTCTAAAGTGTAAGCGAAGCCAAGCCAAGCCAAGCAGTCTGCCAACATTTCGCTTATCCTTTCGCCCGCTATAATTTGATGCTTGCTGATGCGATAAATATAATTTGTTGCACGTCATGTGTATTAAGTTTTTTTTCGCCCGCCAGACACTTTAGACTTTGATTGCTTTGGTGCACCCTAAAAGTCGATTTACTTTGCTTAAACTTTACTTTTTTTTTTGTTTCTTCTTTGCGGTTTTTTTCCTTAGCAGCGTTTTTTTACGCCATGTTTCCTTTGCCAGCTGTGTTATCCTTCGCATAATTTGTGAAAATATTTATACACATAATGATGCTAAGAAACACGCGGCATGCATGGCAAGGCAAGGCAAGGCGAGTCAAGGTAAAGGGGGGAGTACGCTCAACCGCTAAAAAAGTGGCAAACTTTGCCATGTCAGTTTTTAATGAGCTTCGTTCGTTCGTTGGTACGCCCGCTCATGCAACATGCCACTTTGCCACGCCCACTTTAATTATTAATTTACGCTGTTGTGCAATTTATTGGAAACTGATACTGTTTGCACGCGTCTGACATTTTTCACAACCAACAAACGAAAAACGAACCACGAATAAAACGAGCGCAAAAATTCACTTACCACGACAACAAAACTTACATACAGTGGAACTCCTCATTACGGACAGTTCTCACAAGCGGACAGCTCTAATAGGTGGCCAACAATTTCATTAATGCTTGCATAGAAATATCATGCCAATAAACGGACGGACAATCTAACAACAGAACACGGAAATTTTATTTGAAACCATTTCGATCAAAAAATCCTTCATCCAAAGGCACCGAATTCGAAGTATCCCAAAAATGTTCTTAAAAACCTCATGTGTATTTTTGTTAAAAACGAATTTGGTGATTTCGCTTTTAACAAGACTACATTTTGTTGATAAAAACGTGTTTGGTGATGACCCTTTGAACATGTATGGGGCATGTGTCAAATAGAGGAACGCATTTTAATAAAGTTCTCCAAATAAAAGAGTTTTATTTTTATAAACTCAAAACAACATGGAACAACACCAGAAAAAAAGACATCACCATTAAAGACAAAGTTGAACTTTATAATGTGTTTGAAATTGTCGACTGCCCCCCTAAAAGGGACATCGCCCATAATCATAACGGTGAGTGTGCGTTTATGAGGTGCTTCACTGTAAATGTATTACAACAAAATTGCGTCTGTTAATTAAAATGACACTTTATTAATTTGTTGTCGTTGTCGTTGTTGTTGTTGCTTATGTTGCTTTTGTTGATTGTTTTTATTGCTCGCTCATCGCATATTTATGAAGTGCAAAAAAAATAATTGAAAAAAAAATTATACCAAAAAAAATGATTGAAAAAAAAAAATCTTCGTTTGAAAATATTTCTTCTTCGGCTTGGCTTTGACTTAAAAGTTGTTTGTGAAATTGCAATTTAAAGCCCAAATATCTGTTTGACCGCTGATTGTTAAATGTTTACTGATTGTTTGTAAAGCCACAACAACAACAACAACGCACACATGTATGCAATTAAGCAGAAGTGCCTTCACATCACTGACCAACTTTCAGACAGAAAACAAAAAAACGAAAAACTTTACGCTATTTTGCGTGTTTTTGGTTGCAACAACAACAACAACAACATCAACAACTTGCAACAAAACATGTGCGCTGCCAAATTCTGTGCAGACTTCAATTCATCTTCCCACACACACACACACATGTACTTGCATATGGAAGATAAAGTTTGTATGAGGCGAACTTTGTTGCATAAAAAGTCAAGTTGCCTAGGACGTAGCTAGGGGTGCAGGCCAGGGGTAATTCTGAAGTCATCAAGGATAAAGAACGAAACAGATTAAAAATAAAAGTCACAAATTCAAGATCAAGATATTCAAAGAATATTTCATTCGAAGAACTATTATTAATACATATGTTTTGTATTATATCAAAGTAGAACTGTCTGCTCGATGAACTGTATTAAATATGCTCAACATATACGAACAATTTTGGTAATTGAATGGTTTCACAGATTGATCGATGATATAGTTTTAAATGATCCGTTTAAATATGCCACCGAATTGGTCAAAAGCAAAGATGGCTTGCGATCCAATCCATGGATGTAATTTGCCATGAAAAAGGTCTTACGATCCAAAGCCCCTTTATGAAAAACTGACTACGTCCTTGCTAGTTACAAAAAAAACTTTGTTCGTTATCGACAAAGCGAAGAAGAAGAATTAAACGAAAATGTGTAAAGTAAAAAAATATATTTGCACTTAAAAAAAAAAAACGAGAGGCCAAAAGAAAAGTTGTTGCGAGCGAAGCCTAAAAAAATAAAAAATAAAATAAAATAAAACATGTTGCCAAAATAAGCGAAAATATCAACATTTGCATTTTGCAAAACAATGCGTCATGTTGCACAATGACCACGCCCACGGGCATGCTTGTCATACCATGTTGCTGTTGTTGTTGTTGTGTACTTTTCGCCTCTTGTTGTAATCATTGATTTTTGTACTTTTTTTGCATTGAAGTTTGAAAAATTGGTTGCATTTTAATTTTCCGCCATTGAACATTTGTTTACTTCATGTTTTTGTTTCGCCTTTTGCCGTTTGGCGCTTCATTGTTTGCTTTGTTGTTTTTGTTGTTGTTGAGGGCATTGGAAAACATGGTTTTTGACTTTTCAATAGAAATGAACTTTGAATCGATTAAAAATGCGGCGTTGTTTTGTAATTTTGTAAAAGGCACAAAAGCGATGTCAATGTGCTGAAAATTGTTGTTGATGGCGGTTCCGTATTGGAAGCTGATTGAATCAATTTGATATGCGAAGTGCGATTTACGATTTGCATAGAAAATTTTTGAATTTCTTTTTAAACAAATCACTTCCCTTCTCCAAAGCAAATTATTTTATAAAGTTTAAAATTAAAAAAAAAAATAAAAAACATAAGTAAAAGCGATATAGCAGATATACATTGTATAACTAGTGCGCCGTGCCACGCCCCAAAAATATAAATAATGTTCAAAACTTAACGAAAATCGCACAGAAGCCTATGTTGCACCGTGCCTTACAACACATGCAGCATGCTAGCATTGAGCCATAAGGGTCAAGCCAAATCGAAAGTTAAACTGTCGCATGTGCGCAGTGGCGCTGTGGCTACCAGAACTGGTACCAAAAATGGTACATTTGTACCAAAAATGGTACATTTGTACCAAAAATTGTACATTTGGTACATTTGTACAAAAAATGGTACATTTGTACTATTTGTACCAAAACTGGTACATTTGTACCATTTGTACCAAAAGTGGTACATTTGTACCATTTGTACCAAAAAATGGTACATTTGTACCAAAAATGGTACATTTGTACCAAAAGTGGTACATTTTTACCAAAAGTGGTACATTTGTACCATTTGTACCAAAACTGGTACATTTGTACCATTTGTACCAGAACTGGTACATTTGTACCAATAATGGTACATTTGTACCAAAAGTGGTACATTTGTACCATTTGTACCATAACTGGTACATGTGTACCAAAAATGATATATTTGTACCAAAAATGGTACATTTTTACCAAAAATGGTACATTTGGTACATTTTTACCAAAAATGGTACATTTGGTACATTTGTACCAAAAATGGTACATTTGTACCAAAAATGGTACATTTGCACCAAAAATGGTACATTTGTACCAAAAATGGTACATTTGTACCAAAAATGGTACATTTGGTACATTTTTACCAAAAATGGTACATTTGGTACATTTGTACCAAAACTGGTACATTTGTACCAAAAATGGTACATTTGGTACATTTTTACCAAAAATGGTACATTTGTACCAAAAATGGTACATTTGCACCAAAAATGGTACATTTGTATCAAAACTAGTACATTTGTACCAGAACTGGTACATTTGTACCAGAACTGATTGATATATGATTCTTATTGGAAATTTCCTAATAAGAATAATTGTGAAAACGTTTGCAAGAGTATATAAGTTTCGCCATAGCCGAAAATAGCTCCCTTACTGGTTTTTGTTTTTTATTAAAAACTCTGCTTTCATAGACAATTCTGAATCACGTATAAAAATCATTTTTATTTTGTTGGCACACCCTTTATATTCTATCACGGCTCCGTCAGGGAATTGACGGTCTTGTTGCTTGAATTTTTCAATCTTAACACGCTTAGTCGAAAATCCGTTCTACGTTCGACCAACATAAATATTGGCGCACATTTGAAGAATCGAGTTTCGTGACCCTAAGCTGACTTTGAGCCATCAATCAAAGCGCATTTATTATCATGCCTTTGGACGACTGAAGGCGCATGGCAAATATAATATGCTAAAACGCTGGGGAGACAAAGCAGCAGCAGCAGAAGGACTTTTGGTAACACGAAATGGCTTACGTAATTGAGTTACAAACAAATTAAATGCTAATTAATAAAGCAAATTAAATGATGTGTCGTCAAAGTCATTTTCGTGCTTGTTATTGTCGGTGTTGTTGTTGTTGTTGATGTTGCTGGTGTTGTGCTGCGTAGCGTTTTCAATATGAAATACAACATTCGTTGAGTTGGCTGAGCGAGCAGAGCAATTCAATGTTGAACGACAAATTACATTTTTGCATGCTTTCCGGCGGATTGGCGTTGCTCAAGCGGCGTGCGTGGGTGGCTGGCTGGCTCGGAACGAAGTCATCAGGTGTCAGGTGTTTGTGTGTTGGTCGCAAAATTTGCGTAAAATGAGAACTGCCAAAATGTTCGAGTCAATTCAGCAAAACTTCAGCCAAACGACAATTTGGATTTACAGTTTTGCTACGAATAATCAAAACTCTGCAGATACAAACTGAGCTGCGCGTGCGACAATGACAGACGGCCTGACAGACTGCCTCACTGACTGACTGGCTGACTGAAACGAGCAAATGAATATGTCACCTGAGCCCGGATTACCCCATGGCGAAACGTTGGCGGTTTGACGGTCGATGGGACAACTGAAGCGCAGCAAAGCTAAGCAAACGAAATGAAATTCGCCAACGGCAGCAGCATTGAAACATTCGTGGCTTTGGGCCAACGCGTCAGGGCGCACTTCAAAAACAGAGCAACAAACAAATGACAGAAAAAAAAAAAAGAATATTCGCCACAGACAAATTGTGAAGTTGCCACTGAACTCACACACACACACACAGAGAGAGAGAGAGAGCAGTGGGCACGCGTACAGTCTCGTATAAAATAAAATAAACACTCTATCATGTCGCGTGCGCCGGAAGTGCGCGCAGACAAACGGTCGGAAGTCAGAGTCAAAGCCAAAGCCGTCACAAAGCTGATGGCCAGCCACATGCTCAGTTCAGTTCAGCTCAGTTTAGCTCGGCTCGGGCTTGAGCTCGCAGCGCACAACGCTCGGCGCTCATGTCACAGCGCGCACGGCATGCCAATGACATTTGCTTTACACTTCACTACACACACACACACATACAGAGACACACACACAGAGACACACTTGATGCTCAAGTTAAATGAATGACTGAATGAATGATTGATGCTTTTTATGCGCTTTCACAATTTTCATAAGAACGTAAAACTGATTTCGAAAATCAAATTCGACGAATGTCACTGTGATGTTTCTATATATATATGTGTGTGTGTGTGTGTGTGTCGGACTAAGCATGCTTGCCCCCAAAGCGACCTTCAGGCATTTCAAGTGGTTGGGCGGACTTGACTAACTTAAACGAGTTGAGTTCGAGCGACGTTAATGCCAAACCATCATTATTTTTTCGTTTGCACTCTTGAGTGAGCGAGTGTGTGAGTGTGTGAGTGTGTGTGTGTGTTCCCATCGCTAGTGTCGTTTTGTGCCCGAAAAATGTCAAATGATAAATTTAGAAAATGACAAAATATGTGCAAAGTTATTTTGTTGCCACTGTCAGTTTGAACAAGCATGGTCGGTCGCTCGGTGGGTCGGTGGGTCGTTCGGCAAGGGGAATGTCACACACACACACTCAACAGTGCGACACATTGCATGTGTGTGTGTGTGTGTTGCTATGTTGAACATGACGTGCAAAATATAATCTGACATATTTTTTTTTGTTGCTTTTGTTGTTGTTGTTTGCCCCTCACTCATACTTTGAAATTGTCATAATTGAGTTTGTGACTCGAAATGGAATTTCAGTTAATATTAAAACATGTGTGTGCGCGATAGAGTGAGACAGCAATATGTGTATGAGTGGCTGCGCATATGGCAAACGGTATTTTTTAATGCTTTTATTTTCTTTAATTTCGTTGTTGTTTTTTTTTGTTGTTGTTGCTTCTTTTTCAATTCAAAGTATTTGCACTCAAAGCCAACAGCAGCGTGTTGTAACAACAACAACAACAGCAGGAACAACAACAACAGCAGAATAAAGTAAATTCTGTGCAAAAATTGCAAATGAAAATTTAATTAAATTTTGATATTCGCTCTGAGCTTACAAAATGACTGCATTCGTAATTTGTGCATTTTGTCTGCTGGTTTTCGTACAACAAATTCACAGTTTTTATAAGCAAACAAAGACGATAACAGCAACAACAACACTGGTAACACTGACAACACTGACAACAACGCAGCGCAACTTGATGCGAAATTGAATTTCAAAAATAGAAATGTTATCAATGTCATTATCGTAAAGAGGCAAATGCAATGCAATGTTATTCGTGCACTTTGTTTGCTTAGTTTCAATTGCAAAACAAAAAAAAAAAAAAACAGAGTCACACTCATACATGTACACAGTCACACAGTTACATATAGAATTGCGTGTGCGCTTGCCTGCCTTTGAGATTAGTGTGGCATGTGCAGTCTTTTGTTGCATACTTTGCTGCGCTCGCTGCATGTGCCATGTGCATGAATGTGCTTTCGTATCTGGCATCTTATTGCATTTAAGTGTTATTATTATACAACAATTGCTTGCTTGCATATTACATAATCGAAAATTTTCCATTTTGTATCGAAGGTCGGTGTTGGTCACTTGTGTTCTGTTGTGCTCCGTTGTGTTGCATTGTTCGCATTGTCTTTAGGCTTGGCTTACACTTGTATTCTACTGCAGATAATCCGCTTATGTGTGCACAACAGCTGTCATAGAAATTAGTATCTTATAATGACATCAACATAAATGCCAAACAAAATCTCACCTCATGTTACGGCAGCTCATTGACCAACGGCAGGAGCCTTTACATTTTGGCTTAAGCTCACTTAAAGTTCAAGCAACTTATTTATTATGATAGGATTTAATACGGTGGCTGTTTAAGTGCTTATGAATTCAAACGATAGACTGCCGTATGCGTCATGTCGTGCAGAGCAACATAGAGACATACATTATTTACAACAGATTTGTCTGGGAGACGGTTTAAGTATACGCTTGATTTAAGTTTCAAACCAATTGTTCGTAAACCGAGCGAGCACTGAACGGCAGGTCTCTCTTTCTGTGATGATTGTTACTGAGCGAAAAAGTGCTCAAAACCAAGATCGCATGTTCAACTGCCCTAAGTGCTGTGTGAACATGCTTAACATAAGCTAATGCAATGTTGTTTTTGATCGTTGAATTCATGCAAAGAGCGCAAGTCGCGCAATGCTTAGCGAATTACCGCATAAAAGGGAAAAGCAAATACGCAAATCATTAAATATACAAATATTGTATGTCACAATGTAATGTTAGTGCACATAAAACTTTTATGTACAAATTTGTTGTGCTGCACTGTTTTTGCTTAGTTTATTTACATATATGTACAAATATGTTCATATGCATGTGTGTAAATCCCATTGCAGCGTATAAAATTTACATGATTTATTTTATATGCAATTTCGTTTAGTTGTCATTATTACGTAATGGTTAACCATAAGTTTTGGCTTTGTTGTTTTAATTAGTAACGGAAAATATTAAATAACTCTTTGTCATTTGTCGCGCAAAAATTTCAAATGAAGCTAATAAGCGTTATTAAAACACACATGTGTGTCTGTGTGTGTGTGTGTGTGTGCCTACGTTGGTTGCACACAATAAATCTGGCAAATTTGAAATATTATTTCCCTTTAGAGAGCGATTAACATAAATAATTAGATTGAACCTAAGCCACTAAACACAGACACGCACACGAAGCGAGGCGAGGCAAAGCGAAGCGAACGCGACACGGCAGCATAGAAGAGACCGAACCGGACCGGACTGGACCGGACAGGATGGGACAGAACGTACAAAACTAAATCGAGCTGAGCTAAGTTGAGCTAAAAGAACACAGACACACACACACATATACACACACACAGATACATTGAAGAATTTTGAGAGCAGCTTATGCAACTTTTGCTTGACCTCAAAAACACCGAAAACACGCACCAATACCAACAACAAATCAGACTCACTGTCGAACGCATAACAAGCACACGAACACACACACGAACACACACAGACACAGACACACAAAACAGCATAAACAATACGTTTTTCCATGAAATTAGCTTTTGGCATAAATCTTTCGTAAACATTTCAACAACAACAACAACAAAAGCAACAACAAAAGCCACAGCGAAAGCAACAATGGCATCGTCATTGGCGTCGTCAGCAGCAGCAGCAACAGCGACGTTGACGTCGACGTCGACTGCGGCAGCGGCAGCGACCAAAGCAAAGGAACAAATGAGCGCGCCAATGGTCGATGTCGACGACGACGTTTATGCATTGAGGATTACAAGGGGCACCGAAAGCGTTCGCATCCTTTTTCGCATTGCCCCTTTTTTCTTGTTCGCTCGCACTTACGCTTTCCCTTCTCTAGCATGCCAATGAGCACCGCTAATAAATAGGAGCCACATTAGCCACTTTGACTTTCGTTGTCGTAGTTGTTGTTGCTGTTGTTGTTGTTGGTGAGCAGCTCGACAAGTTTGGCTGGCTTGGTGAGCTGCGCCAGGTGTTTGGTGTTTGTTATTGCTTTTGCTATTGTTGTTGTTGTAGTAGTTGTTGTTGTAGTAGTTAAATAGCGTAGTTTATACGTTTGAATGCTTACGTTGGTCAGAACGTTAGTGGGTTAAGCAGCACGACTTTGTTGTGTGTGTGTGTGTGTGTGTGTGTTGGTGTGTTGGTATTTGTGGCAACATGCTGCTATGCCGTAAAAACCAACAAAATACACAACACGAAATTAATCTCGAAAAATGTACTCAAGTACAAAAATGCAAAAAACAAATGGCGACTCCAGCGCACACACACAGACACACAGATACACTCACACACAGTCGCCTCTTGCTTATACATCTCGTACTCTGCTCACGCGCTTCTTCTGCCCACGCCAGCCCCTCACCCAATACACTTGCGCTTGTTGATTGCATTTGTTTGTATATTTTTTGGCGTCTTAGTGTGTGTGTGTGTGTGTTGGCCTTTGGTTTTGCTTGTGTGTTTGTGCTCATGTAATTTATCAGTAAATTAAGCAATTTATTTTATTTATTCCATTACGTAAATCATGCAATTTGTGCTCGATTTCCCAACGGGAAGTAGAAGGCCTTCCAACTGCCTTATTCCTGCCGTTCTTTAGAATGGAGCATGGGTTCCCTATTTCTTCTAGTTTCCGATGGCGTTTACACGGGCCATGTCCGCTTTTTGCATGTTTAGTTTCTTCCACACTCGCTTCTAAAAGAAGAAACATTTCGCTTCCAAAACCATCGACACTTTCTTCTTTTTGGAAGCAACAGAGAAGGGTTGTTGTCATAAATACCCTGGTGTTATACGTTTTCGTTCGCTGTTATATATGTTAGTTCGGACATTTACTGGTCTATTTTTCATGCATTTTGTTATACAATTAAGGACGCGAGTTCGATTCCCAGCCGTGTCGACATAAAAAAAATAATTTTTTTGTTTTTTTCATATTATAAACGATCATCATATTATCATATATAATATAAAAACAAAAAACTATTAAGAATTAGTGCAAAAAAAAAAAAAAAAAGTCATTTTTTTATTAGTATTTTCCGACGGTTTTAATAATGCCTTTTTTTTTCTTTGCTTTTGTTCATTCCATATATTACCAGTTTTTTCCGTATTGTTTGGCCTTATATTTTCTATGTTCAGAAGTGTTACATTAGATTATCTGATATTGAATAAAGAGAAACTTACATGATGATAATTGAGTGCGATCGCAGAATGCAAACACGCCGGGACTAGGACTTGAACCCTGGCTCGTCGTTTCGTGAGCCGCCGCTTAACCAAAACAGCCATTGAGACACATAGAAAAAGTGCGCTTAATTATAACTAAGAGTAGAGCAACCGTCGGCGCGACAGAAACTGCGCATTTGCCTGTTAGTTCTATTTTTAGCACGGACATGAAACCCTCCCCTAACCCTTCATCAACAAGCAGCGTTTCGTTTTGAGCAGCCTTCTCTATCGCTTCAAAAAAGAAGCGACACAGCCTGGGTTGTTGTCAAAATTTTTCGCTGTTGGTATACGTATAACGAATTTTGCACGTCGTTTTCTGTCATACGACGCATTCAGACGCAAACCAACCCCCGCAACCTCTTGGCCTGAGCTAATATCTCCTTCTGTACACATGGAAAAACAGAAGGCAGGAATTTTTTCCCGTTGGGTTCGTACACGCTGCAATCACACACAGACCTCGTCGAATGTCGCCACACCTCGCGCTCTCCCCTTCCCCCTCACTCACTCACACAGAGTCTTAGCGCAGTTTTGCTTATCAGCCTACATCAGCGTTTTTGAGCAAAAGATTTACATTTACTTTATATGCTCGGCTTTCTGCACAGTCTTAGTCGTGTGCGTGTGCGTGTGTGTGTGTGTGTGTGTATGTGTGCGAGTCATGCACAGCATTCAATTTGTGTTTGCTTTTGCCATTGCTTCAAATTAAGTGCTCACGTCTTGAAACTGTCAATGAGCTGCAAGCCTCATGGCAACTCAAGGCGTGGCGGGAAGAGGTGGGTCGGGACGGCGCACGGCCTGCAACACATAAAAATACGCCTTATGAGCATGGCTCATAATATGTATTAGAATTTATGTTCTGCCACACACATATACATGAAACTAATAAACAAAAGCTGAGACTGTTATTAGTCGCAGGACTTTTGTGCTGTCCGAGCTGCCCGAGCTGCCCAAGGCAACTAAGCCCGAAATGAGGTTCTGCCACACATGACTCGCACTGAATTATATTTGCTTTACACTTGATTGAAGTTAAGCAGTCGTCGCCAGCCTTCGCTCACACACACTCTGTGCATGTATGCAAGATCAAAAGTTATGATATCATTTGATGGCTTTGCTTTGTGCGTTTTGCGCAACAAAGTATGCTACAATAATTTAGTAACCTTTATGTTTTCACTTTAATTCAAAAAATTAAAGTGCTAATATACGTTTTGCCTTTATCATTTATATTTATGTATATCAAAGAACTTTTCCCCAAAGGCCAAGCAATGATAACGCAAAAGGCTGAAAATAAGCCTAAATAGAAAAAAATAGAAAAACAAAAGACAAATCTTACTAAAGACAAACAAATGGCAAAGCAAAACGAAGTCTGAGCGCTTGGCAGGCGGCACACGTACACACATTTGCCGAGTGAGGGAGTGGGAGTGAGAGAAATTCACCATGAGCGTTCACATTTGAACTGAACACGTCACAAGCCTGCAAAGCAAAGTCAGGCAGAAAGACAGACAGACAGACCAACGCACAGTTGGTCAGCCCGAGTTGGTCATGGGTAGCAACCTCTGTACTTACACAGCTCATTGCACCGACAATGCAAGCGACAAATTTTGTAAGTATTCCTTTCGCAATGTCAATTCAACTTGCTCAGCTGCTGTCTGTCAGTCCCCGCTGCCTGCCACAGTGCCGGGCAACGCACCTTTAGGCACGTTGAAGTCCTTCGTGTGTTGCCTGAAGGCAAAATGTAATTTCCTGTGACAAAATACAAAGCTAATCCCAACACGAAGTGAGCATATATGTTGTTATACAATAAATTCCGTTAAGAAAACCCATGGCAGTTGGCAAAAAAAAAGAGAAGATCTAAGATAGCAAACTCACACACAGAGGGCGACACTGACAAAGAGCGAGATACTTAGTTATTTGGCGTTGTCGGGCAGCGATAGTTGGACAAGTTCTAAGCCGTTGCAAAAGGATTTAAGTCGCATAAGAAGTTCTGCGCTAACGAAGGCAAAGGCAAAGCCAAAGGAAAAGGCAAAGAAGCAAGGAAAGAATGACGGCCATGGAGTTGCAGACGACACTCAGAGTCGATTCGTGTTGAGTCTAGTCAAGTCAAGTCAAGTTACTTTGCTTTGCTTGGCTTGTTGGCAATATTTTGGGGCTTCTTGCAACAACAACAACAATACACATAAGAGCATAAAGAAAGGAAGCAGCGAAAGACACTGGGACAGACAACATTTGGCGCACAATGCGGCAGGACGTTGGCGACGCGACAGCTTTGAGCTCAAACGCTTGCACTGCAAAGCGGGTCAAGGCTTTATTTATTTCCGTGCCGATGCTGAGGCAGAGATTGAGGCGTAGGAAGAGGCAAAGATTGAGCCAAAGGAAGAGGCAAATCAGAGGCAAAGACTTCATGTCTTGTGTATCAAGTGTCTCGTGTCTCGTGTAGTGGTGAAGTCAAGTATGAAGGTGCGCAAAACTTTCACTCTGCTATGTTCTCCTTTTTTTTTGAGGCGTTTGTGATTTGTGTGTGTGAAAGAGTGAAGTAATAAAAGTGAAGTCCTGCAGCAATGCAAAGAAAAAGGAAAATATAAATAAATCAGAAAATGGCGTCGCAATAAATAAGTGCTTGAATGCAAGAGGAAGCATTAAAAAAGGAACTAAAAATAAAAATAAAACAGTCGAGTATAAAAAAGTCCAACTAAATGCAAAAGCTTAACTTTTATGCGCCAGCATTGAGTGAATGAATGAATGAATGGCAGAAAGGAAGAAAGAAACATGGAATAAATGAATGAATGGAAAGCTGACTTTTGCATTGCTTCACCATTCCTTGGCTTTCATGGCTCACGGCTGGCGACGGCGACGACGACGATGGTGAAGCATGCCAGGCAAACTATGCGAAGGACAGCGCGGCTTAGTTGCGCAGGAGCGGCAAAGGGGGGGCAGAATTAAGTATTGCAGCAATAAGCAAATGGCGAACAAAAAATTTTTCAAATTAAATTTCAACTTTGCTTAGAGCAAAAAGTAAAATCAAAAAGCAAATCCATGACAGGTGCAAAAACGCGCATTTGACATAAAACACATACACACACACACACACAGACACAGAGACACAGAGACACACACATGTGCATGCATGCCTGCATATGAGTTCAAGGATTTTAATAAGCGCAGCATTCAAATCTTTGTCTGCCAATTGGAGCGCGCATAAAGTTTCATTAAGCTTTGACACATAAAATGCTCACGCACGCACACGCACGCACATCGCTGTATTAAACACGCGCTGGGCTTAGCTTGTGCTTGTGCTTGTTCGCCATTGCGTAACACTTGAAGTCATTTCATTTCATTTGATTTTAGCAGAGCAAAGTTGGTTTTCGGTTCGCTTTGCTTTTAGTTCAGTCGAGCTTAGCTCAGCCAATTGGCTAAAGTAATCAGCATGTGCCTGACAACTTTATTCGCCACATGACGCCACACACACACACACACACACACACAGAGGACATTTGACAGACCGCCAAGTGTATAAGGCGTCAGCATAAGGCAGTTAGACGGGAATAAAAGGCAAAGCAGCAAGTCAATGGTCATTTTGTAAACGCAGAATGGCTGAAAGTCGCTTACGGAGACATTTACATGCGCGTTAGCAAGCAATTTATGCATATGGTTTGATATTGGCGCGTGTATACTGCCAATTTACGCTTAGATGACTCACACACGCACACGCACACACACACTAAGAGGGAGACATGCCAACAATGCATAACAACGCCGAATAAAGTGAAACGGCAACAAACTGTAAGAGAAACAATTGTAGGCAAGAAGTGTAGAAAATAGTGTAGCATACTTTTTAGCATTGCATAAACAAAGCTTTGCGGAGTAAGTGTGCGAGCGAGAGCGGCTGCTGCTGTTGTTCAACGTTAATGCAATTTACGCAGTTGTTATTCCATTTGGCAGTTGTTGTTGTTATTGTCACTGTCGTGCTTCTTTGTTGTCGTTATTGTTATAGTTGTTGTTGTTGTTGCTGACATTTCTGTTGGCTTTGCTGGCATTGCATTGCATGCTCGGCTCAATGTTGCATCACTGCCATCATGTGTTGATGCGTTGTCTGTTGTCGTTTGAGACTACGAGTGTTGCTCAACAACAACAACAACCACATTGTTGCTTAAAAGTATGCACACACACACACACACACGCATGCAGAACACTTGAGGGCAACGAGTTATGCATGCAATGTCCTGACTTGCTTTGACTGCCTTTGGTTGGCATTTCATGTGTCTGTGTGCGCTTGTGGCTTTCGATATGCTTTGGTTTGGCTTATGGCCAAGCGCACAAAAGTCCAACCGCAAACACACACACACACACACGCACACACACATACAAATGGGAATACGGCCAAAAGTCAATGAGCAACAAAGTTGTTGCAATGCTTTTTTTCTCACATCGAATGTGTTTTGTATTTTTGCGCGCTCATTTTGACATGTGGTCGGACTTATTGGCGTTGTGCGTTGTGCCATGGTTGATGGTCGATTTGCTGTGTGTTTGTCAACAGTTCGGTTTTGTTTAACACTTCAGCGCGAATGTTGATCGCTTCTATTGAAATCATTGGCATGTGTCTGCTTACTTTGATGTCGAAGTCGTTGCACTCACAATTGGTGGCAAGTCGACTTGACTGAAAGGACTCTTCAACGTTGTTGTCGTTGTTGTTGTCGTCGTTGCTGTGGCGCCAGTTGCTCTAATTGATATACGCAGCGAGCAGTGGGAAGTGTGAGCCATTCAAGCCATGCTCAGTCATTGTTTTGCTGCTTCTTCTTTGCTGTTGCTGTGTTGCTGCTTCTCTGTCAGCCGCACTGCAATTACGTAATTTATTTTGCAACTGTGTCAAATGCTTGCCGATCATCAGTGATTATAGCGCTTTGGCACTGTTGCCTGCCTGCCTTCCAGTCGGCCTGCCTGATGACTTCAGTCGGCGTCGCATTGTCGGTTGTGTTGCCAGTGTTGCCTGCTGCAGTCTGTCATCAATTGCAGCAATTTATAAACGTCGGTGGCACAACTCGAACGACGCATTCAGTCAGCCAGCTAACCGGCAATCCATCTAGCCAACCTGGCAGCTGACGGCGCGCATGTATCAAAGTATAGCAGGGGTAGGGGGGGGGCACATGACCGAAACAAACAGACGAAACAAGTAATGAGCGCCGGTTTTATGGTTGGTTGTATGGCTGGAAGGGCAGTTTGACGAAGGGCGGGAAAGAAGAGAGAGAAGGTGAGCCATGCCACGTGTTGTTGTCGTCTTCGATGTTGCTGTGCTGTTGGCAAATGTCATTGGCGGCATTCTGCTGCTTATGCTGCTTGCCATCAATGACTTCTTCCTTTCGTTCATTCATTCGTTCGTTCGGTCATTCGTCTTTGGGAAGGTCCTTACGTGCGACTGCAATTAACCGCATTGTGCTAATTAATTTGCTCATAATTGATGTGATTATGTGTTTCATTTGTGCGAAATAACAGGAAGCAACAACAATCATAACAACAACAACAGCAACAACAGCAACAACAACAACACCAACCATAACGAGGACATGCACGCGGTGTGTAGCAAACCGTCGCTTAGGGCGCTGTCATATAACACGACACGACACGCTAAACGACAAAAGGATAACGACAGCGGCGAGTCAGGTCTGTCTGTCCGTCCCCCGTCCGTTCGTCCGTCCGTCAGCCGAGCCAACGTGTTTATTGCAACAATTTTCAGTTCAGTGTCCTTGTTATGAAAGTCCTTGTGGAAATCAACTGAATTATGGCATTGCCAATTGTTAGAACGAGAATGAGGGCAAGGGGAGGGTGCGCGGGGGAACTTGCAAAGAGCGACACGCAGCGCTTTTGGCATGTAATTTATTAATTTACGCGCATTGTCTAATTTTAAAGCCGACGCGCAATTCAGCAATTGAGTTACGCTTAGCTTGGCACAAATGCTTTGTGAAACAGAAAAAAAACGGGGCAGGGTGAGGGGGGGGTTTGTGAAAATGAAAAGAGGTCACAATTAAGCATTTGATTTTGTTACAAATCGCGTGGCGATCCGTTTTCGCTTGCTGCTTATTTGAAACTCATTTGACAACCGCAAAGCTGCGAGAAAATACGCGCTTAAAATACAATTGAATACGCACACACACACACACACACACACACACACACACACACACGCACACACGTGCGCTTAAGTAAGTGTGCATAAACATGATGTGTGTTTGAGTGCATCGGCTTAACAGCGTCGACATACACAATATAAAATGGCTTAAGTGCCGCAACAATGTCAACGCGCGCATTGAGCAACAACAAAAAACAACAAAAACCATCAACAACAACGAACCACAACACACAAAAAGAAAGACATGGCACGGCACTGCATTGAACATGCAGCCAAACAAGCCAAATGCGCAAAAACAAGCGACCGAACAGCATGAACAGAACAGAACAGCACGGAGTGGAACGGACGGAACGGAACAGTGAGTATCGAAGCCGTCGGCAGGCGAAATGTGTACTCAGCCGAAAAAACCAGCAGCGCCCCCTGCAGGCAATTGTGGGTGGCTTTGCTTTGCTGTGCTGTGCTGTCGGTGAAACGAGAAGTTAATGCAGCGCGCGGCGTTACAATTGTTGTTAATAGGCCGTACTTGTTGTTGTTGTTGTCGTTGCTGTAGTTGTTGTGGCATTGCTGTTGCTGTTGTCATTGTCATTGCGGTTGTTGTTGTTGTTGTTATTGCGCTTGCAACAAAAGCTTTAACAACGATGCCAACAGCAATAGCAGCAGCAACTAAAAGTATGCTACACTTTTTTGTACTTTTTTTTTTGTATGTTTTATAGTCTTTCTGTGTGCCTGTCTTGCTCACACTTAATAATGCAATGGTCTTTATGGGCAACTCGTATCATACAATAAGTGTACAAGTACAATACTCTAATACTTATGTTCAGTTGTGTTTATGTGTACATGTGTCTGTGTGTGTGTGTGAATATATATGAGCGCACTTACCATTCAATACATGTACGCGTACACTGGCAACATCTGCATTCGAGGGTGCGCACGAATACTTGCCGGAATCGGCCAAATCTGCATTCTGTATGAGCAGAAATGATGTTGTCACATCGCCCTTTTCGGTAATTACCGACACGCCGCCTCTTGATGAATCATAATTAATGACCTGTAAATGGCATAAGAGCAGAGAGAGACAAAACAGTAAGTAAGTAAGTAAGTGAGTTAGTGAGTGTGTGAAAGAGACAGCGAGTTAAGGCATTTAGTAGTAGAGTAAGTAATGTTTGCTAAAAGGATTATTTCAAAGCTTTTTATAAAAGAGTAAATGACTCGGCGAGCAGCCTTGTCAGCATGATATGACAGCGCGTGCGGCATGACGGGTGGCAATGGATTAAATTAAATTATTTTCAAAGCCAAGCAAAGCAAAGCAAAACAAAACCACACACACACACACACGCACACTTGCTTAATAATACATATATATAAAAATATGATAATCAAGTAATTTAGGTCTCATCATCAGGCAAATGCGCCAGGCTACTGATACTATCATCATCATCATCATCATCATCATCATCAACATCAACATCAGCGTTGAAGGCCAAGCGGAAACGCGGCGCGATGGGCAACCATTGCCCCAAGCCGTGTGTAACGCCACCGACCCAGGCCTGTTGGTCTGTCGAACTCAAACTCAAACCCAAACCCGAACTTGACTCATTATGATTATTAGTTTGCAACTTGTGTGGCACAAACGAGCCAGAAAGCGACACAAAAGACAAAGCAACAACAACAAGAAGTAAAACCCGAAGAAGAAGAGCGAAAAAAAGAAGAAGCGAAATCAAAGCAAATTCTGTTATCAAAGTCAACTTCATTATCGATTAATGTGAGTGGCATGGCAAATGCATATTTAACGAATATAAAACAGTAACTACTGATAGGAGACTAACGCTCTTCCCCACGACCACCGCCCCGCCCCTTTGTGGCGCACACGTAGCCATGAGTTGTGCACGAGCGACGTTGGCGCACAAATACGAGAATAGTTCGACAATAGAAAGTTCAGCGTGACAGCAAACAAAGTAACGGGCAACATTAACACATCATGTTGTTGACAGCGTTGGCAGCGGCGAGCGGCAGGCAAGACGAAGAAGCAGCAGAAGAAGCAGCAGCACAACGGAAACGGAAATGAAAATGGTCGCAAAACTCAACAGTATTTTGTAGGCGCGCCTAAGGGCAAGCGGTGAGTGGTGAGGGGGGTGTGGTGGGGGACATTTGACTGGGAATCGCATAATTTGCTGTCTAATCTCAACTAATCGCAGACATTTGCAATAATATGAAAAATGAAGGCTGAAACGGGCGTTAGAAGACACCAAGAAGAAGAGGCAGCGGCCGGAAGAAGCAGAAGAAGCAGAAAAAAAGAAGTGAAATAAAATAAAACAGTCGAGTTGTCAAAAGTCGGGGGTGGGGCAGACTTCCTTATGAAGAAGATATGAAAAACAATAGGAAAAACAGGCATTTTGAAGCAACATGCAATCGCGTAGCGTCGACAACGAAGCCTAATAGAAACAAGCACAACAACAGCAACAACAACAGCGACAACAACAAAGATGTTGACAATAATAGCAACAAAAGCGAAAATGGCGGAAAAAGTTTTGTAAAAGTTGCGACTTCTTTTGGCTTGGCAAATGTTGAAGGCGGCGACGACGACGAGGACGACGACGACGTAAAAGTTACTTTTGCCTTTGCTTTGGTTTCTTAAATAATGCGATGACTCTTTCGCGTTGTCTTTGTTGCTGTGCTGCCTTTGTTTGTCTACGCGTCGCTGTTGTTGACTTGTCAGCAGTTTGGTTACGCTTCATTTTGCTTCACTTTGCTTCGCTTTGCTTTGCTCTATCAGCGAATATTGTTCGACTTTTACTTTTGCTTTGGCATAAAAATCATATTTGTATTATAATTTTTGACAGCCTGCCAGCCAAACGGCACAGAAAATCGCGCTGTCCGTCCATCCGTCCGTCTGTCCGTCCATGCGATGGCGGTGGCAACTTGAACATGTCAAAGTGTGAGTTGCGACTTTGGTTTCAGCTCAGTTTCGCTTCTGCTTCTGCTACTTCATGTTGGACATGCAGCGGAAATTATGTTGTTGTTGTTGTTGTTAATGAGCAGTTGTCAACAATGTGACATTGTAAAAGATGGCGAAAAACTTTGAAATATTAGAAATTCTGTTAAAGTTCTTGAGACATAAAACTCATTAAAATTTGAAAATCATTTGACGTTTGAAATATGTACGAATATTTGTGGCATAAAGTACGCTTTGTGCCGCAAATTCAATGCCGGAAATGCGCATCAAATGGCGAAGCAGAAGCCATGAAATGTTATTCGTGCTTTATTTTGCTATTTAAGCAAACTTATGGCTTACACATTTATGACAATTGCAGCTGATGTCAACAACATGTCGACGTTGATAAGCAGAGCCTTCAGCCTTCAGCATGATGATGTATATAAAAAATCGCCGGCAATACGAGCCACAGATTTATGCGCGACATTAACGCAATAATCATTTGTGTGCTGCGAAAAAATTGATATAAAATTGCGAACGGCGAAATGTAAATTTTCTGGCTTTAAAATCGCATAAAAAAGATTGCAAATGCGCGCATGATGGATATGTCTATGAAAAGTGATATATAAAGCACACACATACACACACATGGACTTTATGTCATGTGAGCCGCCAAAGCACACTTGTCAAAGGCGCTGAAAATCATAAAAAAAAGTGCTTAAACAATACGCATAAATAAATACAATAAAAGGGAAGAAAAAATAAAAGAAAAAACGAAATTACTTAAAAAATTGAATCGCTTTAAAATTGTTTAAAGGCACATTTTGCTATTAAAACATAGTTTTGCTGGCGTTTTTTTCTGTTTGCTTATAAATTTACAACACGTTGTTTGAATAGTGCGGTTTGCGTGTGTGTGTGTGTGTGTGTGTGGAAAAAACACATTAAGTATACGGCAAGTTAGCCCTGAACGTGAACATCAGCGCGGCAAAACTACTGCGTGCCCACAGTGTGATGAAGAGGGGGCGGTGGTGCGGTGGTGCGCCGGCAACAAGCAGGCCCGAGTGCATTAACTCAGTTTATCCATCCATTAAACTAATTAACAGCAAATTTGCTTGGATCGTAAATAATCCCAACTCGCACTCAGGCGCTTTCACTCTCCGCCACTGCCCCTTGCTATTTGCATTGCAAGTGGTGCGCGTCGAAAGGTGTGCTTATGCGTATGGCTTGTGTTATTTTTCAACTGTTGAGGCGCCGTGAAACACATGCGATACCTTCACATTTTTCAGTTACACTTCAGGCGGCGACTGGCGACCGCAGCCAACGTCAGTCGGCGTCGCCACGAATGCCGCAACAACGCTAACAGCAAAGATTTTAATTAGAAAATTCCCGACATACTTGCATTAAACGGATGCGCTGCAGAGCCAAGTCAAGCGGCTCAGCGCATGGCTTCACATGGCATCGCTTGGCGTGAAGTCAATTCGAGTCGCGCCATGTGTAGTTGAAATGTTTTTGGCGGCAGCGGCGCTGAGTGGGGCGTCCTTAATGCAATGAGCGAAATATGCCGTTTGCAGCGCAACTTTTTTATGCCTTCTTTTTAGTTTGCCACGCGAATTCTTTTGTTTTGCGCTTTTTAGTCCTTTTTTGCCGGAAAACTTTCGACTTGCCAACGTTAGCCTTTTGTCTGATTAACCGTCGTCTGTCTGTCTGTCTCGCTAGCCATCCATCCGTCCAACGTTCATTGCGCTTAACCTTTTTCAATGCTGAAAACTGTCTCATTTTTTATACATGCTCTGCCACTCCTGCTCCTTCATCCTCCTAGCGAACTTCGCCTTTGCTGCTCTCCTTGCTGCTTCCTTTTGGCAGCCACGTTACGCAATTAGCGCTTTAAGTCGTTTAATGCTTATCACCGCCTAGCACACGCCCACCGAAACGCCCAGCTGATGCTGTTAGTGCTGTTGTTGTCGTTGTTGTTGTTGTTGTTGTTGTCGTTGCGCTAATTGACAACGCGGATTTACTTCTTTCATGCCATTTTGCATGTTTATTTCTTTAGCATTTCTTTTTTTAATATTATATTCGCGCATTCTTTGTTGCCTTCACACACACACACACACACACACACACAGACACATGGAGTCTCTACGTTGACCCAGTTAAGTTATATGTGAGCGCGACATGTGCACTCATTAAAACATCATCAGGAAAAGTGACTAGCGCATTGTTCAAACGAGAGCAAAGTGAAGAAGAAGCAGCGGCAGAAGAAGAGGAAGAACAAGTTAAATTACCAGCATAAAATTATTTTATAATGCGCACAACATTGCGTATGCGTAATTTTCAACATTCTTGCTGCTTCATCATTAACTTCTTCATCATCTTCTTCTTCTACTTCTACTTACATGTTCATCTTTAAAACTTCATTCAAGTGGAAGGAAGGCAGCGTTAGAAGAGTTAATATGCTTTTGACCTTAATAGACATGATTGTGCATGAAGCAGTCTTTATTGTCTGTCGAATGCATAAATGAACAGCAACAAAATGGCAATCGAAAAATATTTAATTTCTAAATAAATTATATTTTTTTTGTAGTTGTCTGAAAATGTGTTTTTTTTATGAGGTTTTTATTTTTTAGTTGAAGCTTCAATTTAATGGCGCACAAGACTCGGTTTTATAGCGCCGCATGAAAATTATAAACACATACACACACACACACACTCGAATATATGTACATGAGCACACTCAAAGTTACATGACATTAAAAGGAAGCAAGTGTCAGAAAAAGAGGAACTCGTTATGCACAAGTAAAAATGTTACAATAAAGTTTAATTACCTCATCGTGATGATACCAAAAAATGTAGGCCGGCGGCTCCGGACTGAATTTCACAGTGCAAGTGAGATTTATAGTGCTGCCTTTATCCACATGAAGGTCAGGTCCGCCAAGTATGGTCGCTGTTGGCACTGCGAGAGAGAAAAAGGATGAGCACAATGAAATGAAATGGCAAAAAAATGTACAAGTGTTGTTTGTTGAGCACGGCAAAAGACGGCAGTCGAGTGTGGCTGCGGCTGTGGCAACCTCAGTGGCAACGACAACGGCAACGGCATGAGCTGAAGTATCTAAAGCAAGCGTGTGAGTAAGCGAGCACATAGAATAATAAACTACAAGATAAAATGGAATTATTGTCGCATAAAAAAGAACGAGCGCAACTCAGCGCTCAACTTGACTCAACTCAACTCGAAGCGACGCGATGCTTGCCATTGGTACGTGTGTAATTTATTTGTTGAACAACTTTTGTTGCGCGTTGTCTGCCTCAGCCATTTTTGTTGTTATTACTTTACTTATATTTCGTGTACTCTTTCGCCGCTTTGCTGCTCGTATAATCAAATGACAAACGCACTCACGAAACTCGTGAGTGTTCGTGTTCGACTTACCCACAACGTTCAGACGCACGAAGTAACTGCGCACCGGTTGCGTCGATATCTGGCACTCGTACATGCCCGCGTCGCGCTTCTGTGCCCACTTGATCTGCAGCGTCCAATCGTCGGTGTCCAAGTGATGAGTCGCCTGGAAGCGCTGATCGGACGTGTACGTGTACGAGCCGACCGTGAGTATGTGTATGTCACGGTGACGTATCCACGAGACCTGAAAGCGAGCGAGAAAGCGAGAAAGCGTGTTAGTACACAAATGTCGAACAAACGTATTTTAATGACCAAATAAATAAAAATGTAGCATACACACGGGCGCCAAATAAAATCACAAAACGCACGTAACGCGTGAGCGTGATGGTGAGACAAGCAAAGCTGCAAGAAAAAAGGTTATAAAAATGCAACAATTGAGGCATAAATTGCCAACGCACGACAATCAAACACGCATTCGACACGATTTGACTTGTAGATGGCGCTGCACGGCAAGAGGTTGGCTCAAGCATAAATTTCGACAGCGTTGATTAATTTCCTTTGCTGTCATATTGTTAATGCGCCCCCAGTGTACCGTGTGAACCGACAGCCAGGCCGGCGAGCACGATGAGTTATGTATGTGTGTGTGTATGAGAGTGTGTGTGTGTGTGTGTGTGAGTTGGGTTGGGCCGAAAGGCTTAGCAACTTTTTAGGTCTTAAAAAATTAATGTCACAATCAGCACGAAAAGTTGACAAACTCATCGTCGTCGACGTCGACATCGACGTTGTTGGAAAGTCCAGTGGGATTTAGTTGGCTCATTGATGCGTGTAAAAAACAGGAGACGAGCAACGAACCTCAATTGACTTGAGTAGAGTGGAGTAGAGTGGTGTAGAGAGTTGAGTGTTGAGAGTTGAGTGGCGTATTTGACAAATTTTTGAGCGCTCGTTAATATGTAAAACAAAGTAGTCAAATTTCAGCCTGAGTGAATGAGCGCGTGTGTGTGGCATGAGTGTTTGTTGCTCTGTGTGTGTGGGTGTGTGTGTGTGTTTTTGAAAAGTTTATACGACTTTGCTTGTTGGCTGAGTTATTTTAGCTTTTCTTAATTATGACAAAGTTTTTAAGTAGTTGCAGAACCACAACAGCCAAACCAAGCAACTTTATAAATACTGCCACAGGCACAAGCATAAACATCCACACACACACGCGCGCACACACACATGCGCAACAGACACGTTTTGCTTCTTTGCAAGTTATTAAGTCAAATGTAAATGCAAAATTATCACACATGACAGCGCACGCAACGAATCACAAAACTTACAAAAACATTTCTCCGAAATGAAAGTTTTCTTACAAAATTTTTCCTTTTCAACACAACTAACATTTCGGCTTAACATTTTGTCAAGTGTTGCATACTTTTAAGCGTGTCTCATGCTGTATTGTGTCGGCTTGCTTGAGCAAATGTAAGTTAAAATGTTTTTTTATGCTTTATGCATATGAAGTTCTTTATAGCATTGACAAAATAACAAGATGACTATCAGCAAGCAGCCTAAAAGTATGCTACGCTTAAGTTTTCTTTGTTAGGCACACATAAACGTATAATTTTGTTTATTTTGGCAAAATTTAAGTATTTTTTTATGCAGAAAAAAAATATATTAAACAAAATGTCAAGAGAAACTCAACAAATAAGCCAAAATATTATACAAATATTATTATAGCATACTTTCGTGCTGTTGTAGTTTTTTATTTCTTTGCAAAGTAATAACATTTAATTGAATTAGACGAAAGTTTGCGCCTTTGAGTGCATTAAAGTATAATTAACAAGCAAATACGCATACGCCCCGTGTCCTGCCTTTCGCATATTAGCAGTGCAACGCCTCGTGAGTATTTTCAATTACATGTGCGCAACTTTACAACACCATACAAACACACACATGCACACATGCACAGATGTACAAACATCGAATTACTGAAGCATACACATAACTCTACAAGGAACTCTTAGTACTCAGAACACGACTCTTTGCACGCCGCTCAAGTAGCAATTTCCCAAGAAGCGAAAAAGGCGTACATGCCTTTAGCTGTAAGTATAAACAACACGCTTCTCACTATGTGTGTGCGTGTGTGCGTGTGTGGCCTTATGCATGCATGTGTTTGTGGCAAAATGTGCGCGAGTGCAATTTCAGAAAATTGTTTAAGTAATTTTGTACTCGAATGCAACAAGAAGAAAATTGTATAAAAAAGAAAAGAAAAAAAAAAAAAAACCCACGAATGAAAGAAAGAAAATAAAAACAGCGAAATAAGAATGAAATTCAAGTCAGCCAACATGAAACGGAAAGTATTCGTAACTCCCTCAGTTACGCCTCACGTCTTGCTGTCGTCATCACTATTATAATCATCATCATCATCATCGTCGTCGAGTCGAGTCGTCGTCGTCATCATCATTGGTTTTAGTGTAAGTACATGACTTGAAGGCGTGTGCAGTCAAGCACTCAAGACCATTCCCGCCGGAAATGTGCAACTGAGCAAGCGAGCCCCACTTGAGGTTCAGCACATATTTACACAAGTGTTGTTGTTCATGCCGCTGTTGTTGTTGTTGTTGCTGTTGTTACTGCACTCGTTGCACTTGTTCAGGCGCACTCGAATGCTTTTTCTTACTTAACGTTGGTTACGGCCACGTTTTCTTTTTCATTTTCATTGTTACAAGTGAGTTTTAAGAAATTAAAAGTTGTCGTTCTCATGATATGTCAGACAGAAGTGGCATGGTCCGTGGCAGCAGCAGAAGGGTCGCTCGTATTGCCCAAGTGCAGTCGAACGTTTGGTCAGGTTGCGTTGCACGAGCTCAAGTATGAGACTTGCCTTGCAAAAACAACAACAACAACTGCCAAACGAACGAACGAACGAACAAACAAACAAACAAACAAAGTAAACAAAACAAAGTGTTTCACAGTTGGACCCCAAGTTGCGCTAAACAGCATCCTTTGGGATATTAAGGCAGCGTTGAGTGCACGCTTTAACCCTTTTTGACACGCCAGCAACAACAACAGCAACAACAACAACAGCAATTGTGTCAAGTACTGAGTCAAGTGCTTCACGCATTTAACGGTAAAGTTGCTTGGTTGGCATGCCATGTTCGGGCATGGCAAAAAGGACGTTAAGCAGGACTAAGTGTAAGAATCTTTTTTGACAGTTTTTGTTCAAAAAGTTCTTTTGGCATGCAACGCATGAAGGCGTCAGGGGCTTCAATTTTGTTGATTGTTTAAACGCTTTTGAATGTTTATTTGTTTGTATACACGAACACACACACACATACACACTTATGTGTGCATAATATACATAAGGATATAAATACATCGTCAGTATAAATATTTGAAGCATAAAAGAGGGCGCAAGTGTCTTATTTGAGTCTTACATGCTACTTTTTGTTTTTATTTTTGTTTTCCTCTTTTTTTTGGGTATTATTGTTTTTGTTGTTGTTGTTGTTGCTGTTGTTGCTGTTTTGTTTAAATGCTGTAATTAATCTTTTAGGAAAATTCGGCTTATTATTCATAGACTTGTCATGCATATTAAAAAAGTTTTGTTTTTGCAAATAAGGCAATAAGGAGTAACAATCATTCTCACCCTTACACACACACATATAAACACGCACGTGCTGGATATTAAAAGGCGCATAAAAGATATAGATAGATCGGCTGTTGCGTGAGTTTCGAGAATATTTGTTTCTTGTTTTTTTTTTTGGGATTTCTCCTTCTCTATTTTCTTTGCCTTTGCTGACAATTATACATTTCATTTAACACAGCTACTTAAAACAAAAAGTTGTTGTTGTTTGTTGTTGTTGTCGTGTTGTTTTTCTTGTCTTGTTTTGTACGTAATTAAATGTTACAAATAAGCAGAGCGAAAAAGAAAACAGAAAAACGGTGAAAAAACAACGTTTGCCGCACAAAGAAAGCAAACAAAAATAAGGTTAGTGTAAATATTTTGCTAATGTCACATTTGCGCCGAAAAGTAGGCAACGACATTTTCTATATGTTTTCTTTTGTCCACAAGCGAGCGGCAGTGATGGTGATGGTGACGATTGCACGTTGTACTTTCGCTGCCAGGTTTGCTTATGCTTGCTGTGTACAACCTGCGGCCTAAGCATTGAACATGGCAGCATTCCAACTGTTGGCACAACAACAACAATAACACCAACAAAAGCAACAAAGACAATCAAACACAAACGGGCAAAGGAAAGGACAATGAAAGAACATGAACATGAACGCCAACGCGAACGATGATGAAGTAAATGAG
Organism: Phortica magna; assembly: GCA_037044515.1. Classification (NCBI taxonomy): domain Eukaryota; kingdom Metazoa; phylum Arthropoda; class Insecta; order Diptera; family Drosophilidae; genus Phortica; species Phortica magna. The sequence goes on from JBAMBP010000519.1 coordinate 563,259, forward strand.
CATGATAATGATGATGATGATGATGATGATGCGCAATTTAAGCAGATCAGCAACAAGAGCAAAAACAAAATGGCTGCGAAAAGAAATCTAAAGAAAAATTGTTTAAATTCAGCAGACAAAACAACTTAATGCACAAAAGGCGACAGCGAAGGCGAAGGCGCACACAATGAGCGATAGGCACAGGAGCGACAGTAGTAGCAGAAGACGAAGACGAAGAAGCGGAAGACAATTCAGGCCAAAGAAATAAAGACTAAAAAAATAGAGCAGCAAAGCCGTTAAAAATAAGCAGAAGCAGCAAAAGAACACAAATACAGAAAAAATGAAAGAAAGAAAGACATCGCACATGTTACGACAAAAATGCGAACCAGAAATGTGCAAAAGTCCATGAGCGAGACCATGGGGGACCAGGCACAGAGCCAGTGACAAGGACAGGGACATGGACATGAGGGTAGGGAAACTAATTAAAAATAAAATGCTGTCGACCGTTGAAATTTCATTTTCATTTCATTTGGTTTCAGTTATTTGTTGTTGTTTTTTGTTTTTTGCTTTTTGTTGTGTAACAGCACAAAGACAAGAAAACATTTGTTTTACGCGGCAGAGGGCGTGCGGGAGCAAAATGAAATTCACTTCACTTTTGAAATTAATAATTGCTGAGGGGAAGGAGGCACACAAAAGACAACAACGAAGATATAAATTCAACGGACACATGTGTGTGAGTATGTGTGTGTGGTGTGTGTGTGGTGTGTGTGTGGTGTGTGTGTATGTGTACGCCCACATAGTTCATGTTTTAAAAAACTAACATGACGCGTGTGAATGAGATAGAAATACACCTGAAAAAAAAAAAGAAAACGAACACTTGACTCACCGTTTTATTTCCCAAATTGCGCACACGACAGCTCAGATACGCCGACTTGCCCATGAGCGCGGTTACGTTGCGCGGCGTCGAGGGATCAAAGTACGGCTCCATCCATTTTGGATGCGTAAAGGCAGCGGTGGGCGCATACGTTGTCGTCATATCATCCAACGAATTATAGCCCTCAATGGGTCCTTGCACGCCGCCATTTGTCATATCTGCAAAGAGCATTTGAAACAAGACAAAAGACCAAGTTAAAAACAACATAAAAAACATTCCTTTATGTACATACATATGTATAAGTGGGCATGTCTTTTATCTAGATACATTCGTACAAGTGTATTTTTTAAAAAGTGTCTGACAGCCAGCCAGAAAGACAGACAGATAGACTGACTGAGTGCCTGACCGAACCGAACCGACACGACTCGACGTCTGTCCGACTGACACCTCTTAGAACTTTTGTGTTTGCTCATCGGTCTGTGTAAAGTTAAGCCAAAGTGTGTCTAAATTGTAAAAAAATGAACAAAATACATGTTTTTCGCTTTTTTCTTTATCATAGCACACATTTGGGCGCTTGTGCTGACATCTTTGCGCGCAAAAATATGTTATAAATATTTAGAGTTTTTTTTTATTAAAAACTAGACCCCAACACACACCCCCAACGTTCCTTTTCATATTATAAAATATTTTGCTAATAATTTTGAAATAAATAATTTATTGAATTAAAATATTGATATGAGAATTTCAATTACCCTACCCCTCCCCAGTTTAGAACTCTAGCTTAAACCATATTTATTTTACACAGTTGGTCATGTCTTAGTGTCACTTTATGTTCATGTCTTAGTGTCATCTAAAAAAACAAGATGTTAGTACAAAATCATATTTGCCACACGTCAGTTTTTTTGCAAAAGTTATACATTAAGCGCCCAAAAGCGGGCTAAGCGAAAATGTTGTAAAGCGTGATTTTGTTTTTCCACTTCTTCCTCTTGTTTTTTATATAAAATCAGCCGCGCGTACTTGGCTTTTTGTAACTTGCTATGGTTTTTTGCGACGCGTTGAGTGTTTTAGCAGCAATCCTCGCCACCCCCCCCGAGCAAGAGCAGCCACACAAATCACGAGCGCCAAGTTGCATTCAAATCTTTTTTTTTGCTTGGTGGCTTCCATTTTTTTTTCGCTGCGACTGTGTTACTTGGCAAAGCATGTCTTTTGTGTGACTTAACCTGCGGTGTGTGTCTGTGTGTGTGCCTTGCGCTTTTGCGCGTTTTTCATGCACTGGCGACAGCAGCGCCATCTGCCGCCGAGCAAGTTGATTTGTACTACAGAGCATCAAAAGGGAGTTGATAAAATTGTTGCGTTAAACTCGAACGAAAGACATTTTAAGTGCGCTTTGAATTTAATATGTGTGTTTGGCGAAGGTAAGCGCAAAAATTCAGTTGAAAAATGTTGTAATTTAATTTAAATTGAATTTACGTAAGCAAAGAAATCTTAAAACAATTTTTGCACACACATATAATTAAAGCGATGAAAAAGCCACAAAAACGCACGCCACCCTCTCTGAAGGCTTGGCTGCAACAACTTGTGCATACTGCAAGGCATATATGTACATCAGCATGCACATAATACGCAACCACACACGCACACACACAGACACAGACACGCACACAGATGCGTTCAACCTTCGCCGTCAGAGTCTTCGAAGTCGGTAACAGTAAATGTTTGCGGTTGTGTTGGAAAAGTGTTCTCCTGCAAGCGGAAATGTGTCACTGCTTACATCATCAGACACGCACACACACACACACACACATGTATACTGAAATGTAAGTACTCATGCACACACACACACACAGAGAGTTACCACACACACATTCATGCGGTGCGCTGAAAACTATCTTGTTAACTTCATCTCTTCCTTATACATTGTAGGCGTGCCTGTATATAATCATAAGCATGTGTGTGTGTGTGTGTGTTTGGGTGTGTATGTGTGCTTATGGTTATGCAAAATATTTGCACTCAAATCATATTTCAAGGATTAAAAGTTGCATTCATTGAAACTATGTATTTTCCGCTTGCACGCGTCCCCAAAACATAACTTCGGCTTCATTAAACAAAAGGTTACACTTTCACACACACACAGACACAGAGACACACTGATACGCCTAAGTTCTAAGCTAGATGTCGTTGTAGTGCTCCTACGGCCATGCGCTTCATGCATTTTCATATGCCAACTTGCCTTGCATAAATATTTGATTTGTTTGAAACTTGAAAATTGCATTTTTCGCTTCAGCATTTCATAATAAACCAATGCCTAAAGTTTCTTTTTCTTTTGCCGCCCCTCACCCTCACCCTTTCCCATCACTGCATTGTTACAGCAGCTATTACACCTTTTGGCTTCATGCAAGTGTTGCATACATTGCGGCGTTGAGCACATTTTGTGTTATAAGCTCAGGCCATTGCTCTGAGCTCAAACATGAGCCAACAACAATGCCATAGTAAATAAGTAATGCAATTTTTGTGTCATGCCACACTGCATGTGTCAATGTGTGCAACCCTCTATGTGTGTGTGTCTCAGTTTGAGTGATTTGTGCTTAGAATATACAATAACAAAAGTCAAACAGCAAACAAACAAAAATATTACAATTGTTTGTTAAAGAAATCCCATGAGCTGAGCGCACGTTTGATTCTGTTTCTGATTCTGTTACTGATTTTCGTACTGTATTTTGTGCTTTTTGCCCATTGTTGCCCTAAAAGTGAGTGAGCCATGCGTAAGCACGAATATTTGTTTATGTAAAACTACTTGGGAATATTAAAAATTGCATAAAAAGTATTGTTTTTGTTATTTTCAGACTAAAGGATCAAATAAAGTTTAAAAAAGAAAAGAGGAAACTTTTCAATTGATTTTGCTTAACAAAGTCATTGCCGCATTGCGCCGCTAGAACACTTTACTACAGCGCCCTCTGGCGGCGCATAGTTGTGCAAAGACATTAAGAATGCATGAAGAGCAACAAAGCTTTGAGTGAAGGCCTTTAATGACTTTGAACTTTTCTGGCACCTCATATAAACTATGGCCAATACACACACACACACACACGCACACGTACTCATACACGCACACATGCACACGTATCATGTGCGGAATTAACATCATTGTATGCCAACTGGCAGATGGCACACAACTAACTCAATCATTGACTTGCCAAAGTTTTATGTGCACGCACGCCCACACACACACACACACACACACACACACACACAGTCACACTTGCTTCCCCCTTGCCATGCGCTTTTTGCGTTCATTTACTAATTGCCAAAAGGCATTATCGGCCTTGCAGACGCGCGCTCAGCCTCAGTCTCAGTCTCAGTCTCAGTCACTGATATGACTTCACTCGACTTGAGTCGACTTGAGTTGAGTTGCCACTTTGTCAATGCGGCTCACTGTGACTTTGCATATTTAAGCGCAGTTTTCGACACGTTTTCCCTCACCCCATCGTCATCAGCACCAACAATATCGTCATTGCCGCCAACAAAAGCGGAGCAATTAAGAAAACTTTCGCAATTTTCACTCATCTCATCGCTTTTATATTTATATTTCACTCTTTTCGTTCTTTTGTGCCGTTAAGTCGTGCAGTCAGTCATGTGTGCCGTCCGTCCGTCGGTTGGTCTATCGGTCGGTAAGCCTGCCATTTATTGACTTGGGGCGTGTCATGATTGTTGTTCGGTGAAATGTGCAACATTTTGAACTCGAAGAGTCATGAATTCATTTGTTTTATTTGCTTTGCTTAATTATGTGCGAAATGCGCGTTTGGCAATTTGCCAAAATGAAAGAAATTATTTTGATTTTTATTTCATTTTCATTTTCATTACAATTCCCTATCTTTTTTTCTAACGCCTTGCGGTATGCTAACAGAAAAAAATATGTTATGTTCGTAATTTCTTTGCACATTTTGGTTTGGAAATTTTTCACGCTTTGTATGTGTTAATTAAAAACCAACATGCTTAATCCTGTCGACAAACACACACGCACACACCCACACACCCACACACACATCACATCAACGCGTCGAAAAACAAATTAAGTTGGCAAGCGAAAATTTGTTTCATAACCAAAGCGCTTCGACGTCGACTAATGCAACATGACGTGCGAAAATTGCGCACACTTGCTGGTATTAGTGCCTTTATGCGTGTGTGTGTGTGTGTGGCGATGTTTCAATACATTGAAGTGGCGTCGGTGTCGGCGGCGTTGAAGAAGCGTTACAAGTGCCAAGCGTCATGAATAATGATGCCGCTCGATTGTCTAAGCGGTTTTATGCGTGAAATCGTGAGTTGCTGAAATCAAATGAGTTACGCGAATGCGCGCCAAACGGTATTTAGAGTTCATTAATATCATTTCTTTTGACGCTGCTGCTTTTTTTTCCAAGCACAGTGAGAGGATTTGTTGGCGTTTGCTTGATGGACGCCTAAACAAGCCAAGCCAGGCGAAGCCAACGGAAAGCGTGAGCGAGCCACTTGATTATTCATGCGCTGCTCACTTGCCAAACACTTTTCACACAGACACACACACAGACAGATGCATAAGCATGTATCTACAAACAAACACTTGCGAGCAAACAACAGAAGGCAGCGACGGCGGCAGCGGCAGCGGCAGCGTCCTTCATGCTTACGTTTGCGTTGGCTCAGCGTAGTCATTTATTCATTTATTTATTTATTTGCCCACTGTGCACTGCCGCCGCTGCTGCCGCTGCACAAGTGACGTTTGGTTGGCTGGCATCTTAATTAAGCTTAAATGATGTTGCAAAATTTATTTCATTTCGCACTCAATACACGGCAACACAATTATGGCATGAGCAACCCGTACAAACACACACACACACACGCACATAGATGAAGCACAAACAAAAGGCGTCGAACCTGAATACACAAACACACACATGCAAATGAAGGTAGCCAGCGCAGCGAGTGCGAGTGGGCCGGCAAGAGCGATAGGCTGAGCGCGTTGTTTAACGCGGCTTTGCCAACGTTTTATTTATGCGATACTTTTTTCAAATATGTATGCATGAGAGTGTATATTATATATTTTTGTATCTTTTTTTGTGTCTTTGTTTAAAGTCATAATTATTTTTAATGCCTTTCATTAATAAGCTTCAGCAACAGCGACAAAAACAACAAGGATAATGCAAGGACAACGCCGTCGGTGTCGCACCTCATCTCATCTCATCGCAACTCAACGCACTTCACCTTACCGCAGCACACTTATCGCGCTTCAGCTGTCGTTGTATTATTTAAGCTGCTTTTGTTGATTTCCAGCGGCGGTCTGAGCCGGTTTGGTATGTTGTGCCCCCCGCCCGCCGCACTTCTTGGTCATTTGAGCTCATTTAACTTTTAATTGTTTCAGCATGATTATTGAAAATTGTTTTTTATGTGATTTTTAACGCTTAATTGCACAAAATTGTGATTGGCACAATGAATGTACAGGCAAAGTAAATGAAGGCCCATTGGGCCAATATTTTATAAGTGACTGTGCGACTGTTTATGTTGTTGTTGTTGTTGTTTTCTTTTTGTTTGGCTTGAGCGTTTACACAAGCGCACGGAAATGTTCTTATTAAAACGTCGGAAGTCAGCTAGGCTTGCTTCAAAATTATAAAAAAATTTGTAGCATGCTTTTAGGGCTGAAGTGTTTATTGCGTATTTATTAAGTAAAAAATTATTGCATACAAATTTATGCCTTTGCTTTTGCCTTTCAACAGACAGGACATGTATAATTATTGATATCCTTGCATAATGTTATTTGTGCTTATGTGTCTTGCAGTGATTACAGAAATTCTTTGGTCGCTGGTCAACCTTTGCATACAACATGACAAAAACAAAAAGAACAGAAAGAAAATATGCAAAAACATGAAATTTGTCATGTCTTATGTTATATATAAAATATTTGCATGTACATGTTCGGCTTTGTCAGACAGTGCGAGCAGTTGCACCGAGATGAGGGCAGTGCGGTGTAGAGTGGAGCAGAGTAGTCGAGCTCTAACAAGCGGCAAACGCTCAAATAAAAGCTAACGACACAAACTTATTGGCATTAAAGCGACGAGCGGCGGGCGACAGCCTTGGCATTACAGTTGAGTCAAGACCAGTTATCTATGCACGACACTCAACTGTATTATCCATGTGAGTATGTGTGTGTGTGTGAATCTCAAGCAACATGCTTTGTGCTCTTGAATCTTCAAGCTTCTTCATACAAGTATATATGTTTTCTTCAGCCATTATCGACGCTTGTGCTGCTGCTGCTGCTTGTGCTCAACTTCTGCTTCAATAGTTTGCTGGCTTGTATGCCTGCTTGGCTGCTTGGCTGCTTGGCTGTTAGCTTGACTGCTTGTTCGTTCGTTTCGTGTGCTTCGTGTGCTCGTTCGCTTGCATGAATCTAATGAAGCTGTCAGCATGTGTTTGTTGTTCAATGTTCGAAAAGAAACCGAAAACTTTTGTTTGTACATGCATAAGTGCTTCTATGTGTGTGTATATACTTCAATGCTGTTTAACACACAGACACATACAAAGGCGTTATTGTTGAGCATATTAAAATAATATTTGCGTTGTCAAAAGCGTCCGCCTGTTGTTATACTATGAATAAATGCCAGGCCAGTCTAACAAGGCAAACTTTGAACAAGTGCTTAAAACACATTCACACACTCACACCTACACACACACATACACTCATCGAAATGCATATAAATTTTAGTAATTGGTACCTTTACGAACTATTCTCTAATAAGCAAAATTTGGCGCAAAACAGCTGCCAAAACCGAATGATTTTGCTTCCTTTTTGTCTTCACTGCTCCGCCCAACGCTTCTTCTTCTTCTGCTTCTTGTTCGATCTAACAATATTTCGAACAATAGAACAAATACGCTTCATTATGTTTAACCTTTTCAAGTGTTCTATATTGCTGAGCTGTTCTAATGTGTTCTTCTATGCCGTGTGCCGTGTGTTGCCATTGCAGAGTCATTGCTGTTATTGTTGTTGTTGTGATTTTAGTGTGCGCTCCATTATTGTTTGCTAGTGATTTTATTAATGTGCCTTGGCTCATACATGTATGCATGCATGTTTGGCTGTGGCAACAATTTCCAATCAGCATTTGTAATGCTTTTTAGGTTTAATGGCATTTTCTATAGCATACTTTTAAGGGCAAAGCACGCCATTTTTTGTCATTCTCACGCTCACACATACATTGGCACCACTTTGACACTATTTCGTGTCCTTTTGGCGCTCTTTTCATGCTTTAACTTTCTCTTCCTTCTTTTTGTGTGAGGTTTTTTTTTTTTTGATTTTTTTATGGTTTTTTTTTTTTCTGTTGGTTCGATGCTTTGCAAATCTATTCAATGACTTGGAAAAGGGTCGAACTGTCGCTGTCATTGTCGTCTGACGCGTGTCCTTTCCAAACTGAATTTGGCCAATAAGCGTTGCCGCTTTACGATACAACAGTGTAGCTTAAAAAAAACCAACAAAGAAAAATAAAAAAAAAATAAAAAAAAACACGTCGTCTGCGCAAATGTTTTCGTATTTTAATTGTGTGCGTGCGTGTGTGCTTGTGCACTTGTGTGTGTGTGCGTGTTAATTTTTGGGTCGTGCATTTGAATTTATAGTTTTTTGTTAAAAAAATACAAAAAAAAAGTCGTGCCTTTGTTGTTGTTGCCGCTCGTTTGCTTGACTTTGGCGACGTGCTCGTAAATTTAACTCGCAACTCGATTTAATGTTGGCAAATTTATTTTTATTGCGAAGCGTGTCAATTCAAGCAGTCATGTGCTTGCGTGGGTCGCGCACAATCCGAGCTTGACATAAGCCAGTCTGCTGCTGCTGTTGCTGTCAATATATATGCGAGTGTACATGTGTGCGTGCGTGTGTGCGTGTGTGTGTGTGTGTCGATGCGAAAATGACTTGCAGCGCTTGAAAGTAATTTCAAAGTGCTCAAGGCTAACGTACGAAATGTTCAACGCAAACTAAAGGAAATCAATCAAGCGCCCTCTTTTGGCTTAACTTTTTCACAATTTACCGCTTATTTTTTTTTTTCGCTTTTTTTGGGGGGTTAAATTCATAAATGTGAAATCAATTTCGCGCGCTGAACTCGTTTGTCGCATAATTTAACAAATGCAGATGACGATGACGATGACGACAATGTTCAAGTTGCTCATGCTGCTCATGATGATGATGATGATGATGATGATGGAGATGTCGTTGAGTAAAGAAAAAAAGCACATTACTCATACGCATTGTGCGCCAAGCATGCATGCAATGCGTTGGCAACTCTTTTTTTTTCATGCATGCTCATAGACTTCTTTTTTATACCTCGCTTGCATATGTTTTTTTTTTACGCCCCCTCCTTGTTAAGAAAGCTGCACGTCAAAGTCATAAAGTTAACCATGCCGTATGCCGTGTGCCGTGTGGCATGGCTGAAGGTGAAGTGCAGCATGCGCGAGATCATCATTGAAATGCCGCTTTAGTGACGACGTCAGCTTTATTTTTGCTACTCGATTTGGATTTGGATTTGTATTTGGTTTCGATTTGTGTTCCTAAACATTTCTACTTTTTTCACTTTGGTTTTGTTGTGTGTGAGATTCGGTGGTGATTTTGCGACGCTGGTGCTTTACGATGTCGACGAGGAAAGTCGGCTTAACTGCAGCTTCACTTTTGCTGTCACGAATTTTATGGCAGATCCTTTAAACGTGCATCGACGAAGCTCTGCGCTACGTGCAAGCTGCCTTGAGTGTGCTTGTGTGTATCACTCTGTGTGCTTGTGTGTGTGTGTGTACATGTGTGTGTGTGTGTGTTTGTTTGTGTCAGCGTAAATGCCATGCATACGAAATCAAATCAAATCGAGTCGAGTCATGTCGTCAAGTCGTCGCAGTCTTAACTCTTTCGCTTTAAGCTTTTGCTTCTGCCTCTGCTTGTGCTACTGCTTGTGCTTGTTCTTGTGCATGTCAGTCTGCTGGCTTGAAGTTTGATTGAGTGCCTTCAGATGGTCGCATTCGAAAGTGAGTTAAAACGTCATCATTGTTGCTTTTGCAATCGTCAACGCGCTCTCCGTCGTTGTCTGTCGCTTAAATGACTCAAAAGTGGCAACTATGTGTTTAGCCTGGCATGTGCTCATGTCTATTGCAAGCGACTGAGTACATACATACATACATATGCATGTAAGTGTCTGCGTATAATTGTATTGCTCGTTGAGACAGTCACGTTTTGAATTGCAGAAAAATTCATCAGACAACAATTCCACATGTCAAGAAAACGTTTGCTGAACGATTGCTTGACTGATGGGTTCAATTGTCTGAACTGTCGTAAGGTTCAATTGTTCTAAGTTTTAATTCACTTTGAATTTAACGACACTCACACATATGCATAGACTCAAGTTTCATTCATTCAATCGAACTCGTCACTTGCGGTGACATTATTTTGCATGACAGCAAACGCGTTCTTCGCCAAGGATTCACATTGATTGAATTAAATTGTGGTTTACTTTTTCACTCACTCTCTCTCTCTCTCTTTCTTACACATGCCCACATTACATTTGCCATTTGCCATTAACATATCGCTTTCTCTACTTCCGTCTGCTCTGTGTGTGTGCGCGTGTGTGTGTCAGCATTCATCAGCATTTGTATGCGGATCAAGGCAACGCATCACATTGCTTTGCTCTGCTTTGGTTTGGTTTGGCTTGGTCTGCCTTGCCGCCTTTTTTACTAGCCTCATTTTATAAAGTGCATTTAAATTTAAATTTATTTGTTTTGCGGTGCCACGAAGCTCAACTGCTGCGTTCATTTTTTTTTTCTCTGTTCTTTTTTTTAGGTTTATATATTTTACCGTTATATTGTACACATTCGCTTCTGTTTTTTTCGTTTTTGTTTTTGTACGCTTTTTTATGGCTTTGACTGTACAGGTTTGTTTGAAATATGTATTTTTAAAGCATACTTATATGCGCACGTATGGCAAACGTCATCGTCATCGTCATTGCCACATTTCCGTTGATGTTCATGTTTATTGTTTGCCGTTTTATGTTTTGTTTTCTCTTTTTTATTTTTATTTTTTTATAAATATTTATTCATATTATTTTACTGCTTATTTACAATTGTTGTTGTTGTTGTTGCTGTTGTTGTTGTTTTACGCACACACATGATCGCTTAAGCGTTACAGATTTGTCTCATTTTTTTTTAGTTGTTTATCATACACTTCAAAATATTATGAAAATAATATGATATTTTTAAATTTATTTCAATGTGCAAACAAAGCGACTAACTTAAGTCACTTTTGTTGCTAAAATGCCAGAAAAATATATAAAAATGCTTAATTGAAAAAAATGCTGACAGAAAATACGAAAAAATAATTGTGAAAAATATATATAAATATAAAAATGCATATTTGCATTTATTTGGCAAATATTTGTTGGCCTATCAAGTTAATTAAAGTTTATTTAAAGTTTCATTTGGTAGATTTTTGTATGAAAATTCATATTTACACAAGCACATGATTTGCACAGTTGCTGGCACTCAACATCATCATCGCCAACACCATCATCGTCATCATCATCATTATCAGCTTAAATAAATTGGAAAATTGCTCAACACGCTGCAATTGTAATTACATGGCATGGCTGGCGACGCCAATGAGACGCTTGGCAAAGCACTAAAGTGCCAGGCACAAGTCGCGCCATCTGGCGGCCGGCCGGCCGTCGTTGCTGCCGACGCCGCACATGTGTGCATTCCCAGCGCGTTTGTGCCAATAAGACAATCAGACAATCAACTCGCTGCAGCGCACAACGCTGCTCAAAGCGACGCCACTCCACGCCACTCCCCTCCACTCCACACCACTCATGACTCATCGCGACTCCACTGAGTCAATGTGCCTGAGCGCGGGCACTTCAATTCAAACGAAAGCCACCTGATTCCATTATGGATTATATACACAAACATACACACACACACATATATATGTATCTATAAACAATGGCAAACAGTATCTTGTATCTGCAGTTGCAGTGGGCGCGACAGAGGGCGCTTTGCGACTGACATGCTGCAATGCGCTTGCGAAAAAAAGTTCCCGTAGGACTTTGCACTAACCCAAGCACAACTAATGAGTGTGTGTGTATGCGTGCGTGTGTGTGCGTGTGTGTGTCTGCTCAAGAGTATCTGCATTGTGCTATGAGCGTTGTTGTTTCTTTTACTTTATAATATTTTATACATTTGCCCGTTAACTATTTTTTTACTATAATAATTGTACACGTACAACTCACACACACACACACACGCACACACACACACGTGACACTTACAAGTTGCGTCGTGGCGTCATAGAAGTTTTCAGTGGCACGCACACATGCACAAAGCGAAACTTCAATGCGTTTCATGCTTTGGTACGCGACTGTTTGCCTTATTAGTACAGTGGTGGCCATAAAAATGTGTTAATCTACAAAGGTGCGCAATGTGTGTACGTGTATGTGTGTGATGTATTATGTTGTTTTACGTTACCCGCGAGACATGCCAGATTTCAGTGGCGAGCACGGCAAAGCACCGCAAAGCGAGCGAGCGTGTGTGCGACAGACAAGCGGACATACAGACAGACAGAATTGCTCAGAGCTTTGCACCGCTTGCCTTCGCTTCTCTTCAGTTGATTTGAGTTGAGTTGAGTTACTTTTGTGTTCTGCTCTTCTTCTTTGCTCTTCGGTGCCGTATTCTTTAATGAATTTATCGCGTGTTGGGATTCATTGCATTGCAATGTCGATGTTAAGCATGCGGCAAGTACAAGGCCGCTCACACCGTGCGTTCTCAGTCTATGTGAGACAGACACGTAAGTGGGATCACTATGCTGACATTACACCAAACCAGAGCGCTGCCATACCCCACCCCCCGCATTGTTATGTTCGTGTGCTGCTGACAGACGGACGGACGGATTGACTGCCGGCACGACTAGTTTAAAGCATTAAGCTTGTTTCATTAAAATTATGTACTTTTAATGTTTATGACGGTAATGCGCTTCTTGATAGACTCGCTCACTCACTCAGTCGTTGAGTCGCTCACTCGCAAGCCAGGCAGGCAGGCAGTGAGACCGGCAATGAGGCAGCCAGCTTGGGGTGCGGCTGCTGCTGCTGCTACTACTTTCCATTTGGACAGGTGCGCTGTGTGTGCTGCTACTCTGCCTGTCTGTCTGTCTGTCTCTGCTACTGCTGTTCATTAAAGTAGCTTCATGTGGCATGGCATGGCGTGGCATGGCAGCGTGGCATGTTCGCTGATGTGTTGATGCGCCACTGATAGTGACAGACGCGCGAGCAGCGCTGACGTAACGCATTAAACTTTGACGGCGCCTCTTAATGTGTTGTTGTTATGCTTGTTGTACTCCTCTTTGTTGTTGTTGTAAGTACTTTGTTGCTGCTTCTGTGGCAATTTACTTGAAGCGCACATCAAAGCGAACACGCGCAATGAATGAGCGGCGCTGATGGACATGCTCACTGCCGGACGGACGGTTAGACGGACGTTGGGCCTGGCTTAATGTGCTAACGCAATCGTTTAATTAATTTTAAGTTTAAATGAATTTCAAGTAAGCTCAACTTATGTCAACGCACGGAGAAGAAGAAGACAGCGATTTAATTTAACTAAGCCATTTAGGCGGCTCAACTCAACTCGGCTTGGCTTATGTGCTTATGTAATCAAATTTGTTTACGCATAAATCATAAATGCACAGACGGACAGACAGACATTTGCCAATATGCACGCCAAAGCGACGGTTTTTTGACACTTGGCATGGAATTATTGTTTTCCAATTAATAAATGTCAATTACACTGACAGAAAAACAAGGTCAAAACGGGTTGACTCCAGCAAGCAAGCAATAACAACATGGCACAGCAGGCATGTGGCAATCACTTAAAATGCCAATGAGCGCACACACACACACACACACACAAGTAGAGCGTGTGAGAGAGACAGAGACGGAGCGATAGTTGTAAGAGGCGTTTGCTTGACCACAAACATGCGCCAAAATATCAAGCGAAATGCACGAAGCCAACGAGCAACAGCAAAGACCATGAAGCGTGTGTATGTGTGTGTGTGTGTGTGTGTGTGTGTGTGTGTAGCAAGGAGAACCAGCAAACGAGCGAAAATGACAAAATGCGTACATTCCATTGCAACATTAAAGCAACCAATTGCATTAAGAGCTTCTCAGAACGACCAGACGAACGACACACACACACACACACACACAGACACAGACAGACACATGTGCTGTGCGTTAGGACATATGAGTTTTTGTCGAGCATATTGCTGAGTGCATGCTGCGTAAAGTGTCGTTGCTGTTGTTGCTGTGGCTGTCATCTTAAATAAACGACACACTTCTGCAGGCAATAGCAACGTGCTCTCCCCACCGCTGCCCCTCACCACCGTTGCCTTTGCCAGCAACAAACTCAACGAGTCGCTAATGGCTGCCAATGAATGCTGCCCGAATGTGTTGGCTGCGCATCAAGCAAACGTGCGCCTACACAACATGTCTCCCCCCCCCCCAACACTTTGGTTTGCGCTGCTCCCCAACTAAGCACGCTTGAAATGTTATACAAAATGTGGCAAAGTTTTTTTGTTGTTGTGACAATTTTTATGAATTGTCAATGCACGCATTTCAATATGGTTTAGTTTCCTTCGCCTTAGCATTGCGCAGTACTGCAAAAAACTGCATGCATATGCATGTGCGTGTGTGTGTGTGTGTCAATTGTCCCCTTGTGTTATTTTCATGCTCGTTACTGGCAAGTTTCCTTGAAATTTCCGACTTAAATTATCGCCAAGGATAAGCAACCAGGAGCAATCGGAAGTCGGTGTGTGTGTGTGTGTGTGTGTGTGCATATCCGCCACAAGGCAGGGCAGGGCAAAAGCGCCCTCTACAGCCGAAACGAACCGAACTGAACTGAACTTGACTGTGAGGCAGCAGCAACAGAAGATGAGTTGGGCTGAGTTGAGGTATGTGTGTGAGTGTGTGTGTGTGTGTGTGTGTGCATATCCGCCACAAGGCAGGGCAGGGCAAAAGCGCCCTCTACAGCCGAAACGAACCGAACTGAACTGAACTTGACTGTGAGGCAGCAGCAACAGAAGATGAGTTGGGCTGAGTTGAGGTATGTGTGTGAGTGTGTGTGTGTGTGTGTGTGTGCATATCCGCCACAAGGCAGGGCAGGGCAAAAGCGCCCTCTACAGCCGAACCGAAGCGAACCGAACTGAAGTGAACTTGACTGTGAGGCAGCAGCAACAGAAGATGAGTTGAGTTGGGCTGAGTTGAGGTGTGTGTGTGTGAGTGTGTGTGTGTGTGTGTGTGCAGCAGAAAAAACAAGCCAAGGCAAATACGAATGCAATGTAAACTTTTGTTTCGAACGTGTAAAGTGGCTGAGAGCAAGCAAAACTACAAGCAGCACAAATAAACAAGGCTCTGAGGACACGCAGGACGAGCTGTGCGGTTGGACGCGCGTGAAATGAAAGCCGTGAGCGAAGTGCACACACACACACACACACACACACAGACACTGGTATTACTTAAGCACGAAGATGTGCATTAGAGGCGACGGCGAGTCAAGCATGGCTTTGCGCTGCTCAGCTCTGCTTGGCTCGACTCGACTCGACGCTGTTCAATGTATGTGTCTTATTGTTGCTGTTGCTGTTGTTGCTGTTGTTGTTGTTCTATCAAGCAGCGTTTTTTGTGTTGTTTTTGGCGAATGGCTTGTTTTGTGCGAATCGCATTATTTTCGGTGTGAAGTGCTCAAACTCATGCTCATGTGCATTGACATCCTCTTAGCTTTTTTGGCTTCAGCGTTGGCGTTGGCAATGATGGGCGTGCCAGTGAGTATCATTTTATTTTATGTGCATTTGAACTTGCGTGCATGTGTGTGTGTGTGTGTGTGTGTTTTTGACTGCGCTACAAATATTATGCAATCACACTAATGTAAAATTTTGGCGTTGCGCAAATTTAAGCACAACAACAACAACAACCAACCTAAGCAGAAGTGTGAGCATGGGCGTGGCAGCGGCTTCAGCAGAGCTTAGTTATTATGGCTCGTGTTGCTGCTGTTGCTGTTGAGCACTTTTTATTAATGGTCCCCAAGCAATGGCAAAATGATGCTAAGCCAAGAATTTCGCCAACAAACAAACAAAAAACACACAAAAAAAAAATACAACTAAAATACATGAAAATAAAATACAAAACGTACATAGATAACAACAACAAGAGCAGCAACAACAATGTGTACAAAAATAAAGTAGTAACACGGACTTAAGTAGTTGTCGTAGCAGTAGAACATGTCGTATGCGTAATACATAACGGTCGCTTGGCTTAGCAGCATTAAAAAGGGGTTCAAAGACAAAGATAATGTTCTGCCCTACAACTCACTGTCCCTCTCTCTCTCCATCTATCTGTCCGTCCATGTAGTTGAAGTATTCGTTAAAATAAACGTCGACAACGACAAAACTTTTTCGTGGAAACGAATTTTAGTATTGTTTTCCCTTTCTTTTTTGTTCTTCGTTGGAATTTGAAATTAGATTATACGAAGGCGAAGTTGCCTCGCTTGTGCCCCGGCTTCCTTGAACACTTCTTCTGCTCATAGATTGAGTGACCCAAATTTTTGGTTTTCGGTTTTCGATTGCAAAACTTCAATTTGTCGCTTTGTCATTGTTTTTGTTGTTGTTGGTTATATTTTCGGTTACAGACCTTATAGTTCTTCAATGACAATTCGTTTAGGTAACGCAAATATTTTCGTTTGCATGCCAAGCGACGCCAAGCCAAAATAGTGGTGGCTGCAGAAGAAGTATATTGAGTGAGTCCTTTACCCGAAAAATAAAAAAAAAGTATAAGAAAATAAGGCATATTCTCTCCCAAAAGCATTAAGATTTATGCACATATGCAATAAATTTTAAGCTCGTTTGGCTACGCTTAGGGCAGTTAAGCGAACTTAGAAGACGTAATAAACATACAATTTATTGGTTAGCCAAGGCGAGGCGCGCCGGTCTGAGGTCGTCAATCTCATGTATAAAAGGCAGCCAGGCAGGCAGGCAGAAAGTCAGATAAGCAGCGAGACCAGACAGTCCAAGACAGAGTGAGAGAGTGAGAGAGAGACAGACCGGAAGCCAAAAAACACTGTGAGTCCTTCAAAACAGTAACAGTAACATTTACGTTTCCCTGCTGCTGCTACTG
Organism: Phortica magna; assembly: GCA_037044515.1. Classification (NCBI taxonomy): domain Eukaryota; kingdom Metazoa; phylum Arthropoda; class Insecta; order Diptera; family Drosophilidae; genus Phortica; species Phortica magna. Next base: position 580,296 of record JBAMBP010000519.1, read on the forward strand.
CTTCTTCTTTTCTACTTTCGGTCATAAGCAGCAGTGATAAAAAATAGACCAGCCTAGCGAAAAATATAATTCAAGTCATATTGAATACTTTATGAACTAACATGGCAACTCAACTCGACTCGCCTTGAGTCGTGTCTTTTTGGGTTCGCTCGTTGTAATTGACTGTGAGCGTTTTATGGGTTTTGCGCGTGAAAAATTATGTCTTGGCAACATTTTATTGGCACCTTTTTTTATATTTCGTTGTGATTGAAAGTTTTGCGTCTTTTCCAAGTGCAAATTGCTTAAATCACTTAGATGAAGTCCTTTGCCAACTCAACCAACAACATTCGCCCAAATTGCCATTACAATTTATCACAACTTTCTGCCATGATACGGCAAGACTTTCTGCCACTTAGAAATAACTTTGCTGCGATTTGAGTGCAACGCGGAGAGTTCTTTATTATTAATTATTATGCAACATGGCAAAGTCTGTTTCGAAGAGACTTTCGTGTTTGAGTAACATTCATTGACACTTGAAACAATTATCAATTACAGTTTGCATAGCGAAACATGCTAATTAAGAAGGAGCTCGCAGGCGCTCAGTCAATCATTTAGTCACTTGCTCATTTACTTACTGAAATTGCAAATTGTCTGCTCGCTTCTTACTTTCCTTACTGCTCTTACAATCTGTGTTACGTGAAAGTTACGTTTGTGCCAAGTCTGTATAGAAAACCAGCTGTGAGTCATAAGAGTCATCAGCATGTTAGAAGAAATTCATTTGACTTGACGCACACTAATAATTCTCGGTCCAAAGCGCTGCAGACTGTGGCAAAGAAGCTCTGTCCAAAGTTGCTGGAATGCTTTTAATCATGAACTGTTAAAATGATCGCACATTTCCAGCTATTATCTTCAAGAGGTATTTTTATATTTTGGGATACTTGCTTATATTTTAGTTTAAAAACATTTTCTCTGTAAAATGATCAAAACCTTTTTGAAATATAAACATACCTTCTACGTCAAATCTCAACTTTCATGCCACTTTTCTGTCTGTTTATTATGCAATGCACTTCGCTTTCTTGTATTGTAACAGTTTCAACTTCTCATTGATAATAATACACATTTCATCTTCATATGCAAAAAGGAAAGTCGCTTGCCTTGACATGCAATTCTTTGTTTTTGTAATAAAATTCCTTTCCTTTCGTTTCTTTCTTTTTGATATTTAAATGTACTCATTTTGCCATTACGACTGCAAACAGCATATTTTTCACTTGCTCTCCTCCTTCTGCTTCTGCTTTTGCAATAGTTTTGTTTGTATTTCTTTGCACTCGCCTCTTATCTCCTCTCCTCTCCTCCCTTCACCACACCGCACTCCTGTCTGGTTTACAGTGTGCTCGTTTTGCATGCCTTTGTTCATGCATTTTGTTTCAATTATATACAATTTGCTTGTCGAGTAAATAAATCTTGTGCGCATTCATTTGCTTCCTTTGCATGCTGAAAGCGTTTTTTGCGTGCATGTGTGTGTGTGTGTTTTTTTGTTTGGCTACGTGTGTTATACTTTCGTCCAACTTGTAGAAGTAATGTAAACATAAATCATCGAAACATTTAAAGTGATTTCCCACACACAAAAAAATTCAAAAATAAAAGGAAATTGCGTAAAAATTCGCTTCATTTTCAGCAAAATGTATTATAAACAAACAAAAGCGCTGAAAGGCGCTTATGAAAAGAGGGTTGGTGGCACATAAATTCGCTACCTTTCAACTTTGGTGTAATATTTTTCAACTGACATGAGTATTTGGTCGCTTGTAATTCATTGTTGCGTAATTGTCGCGCAGCGCCTTCAAGGAAGTGCTGGCATGTGTTGGGGGGGGGAGAAGGCTGCACAAATGTACCTGATAATAACACGAAAAGCACATTACATTTTCGCTCAATTGCGCTAATAAATTTACGCCAAAAAAAAAAAAGAAAAAGAAACGAACATTAGAAGGAGAGTGAAAGTGAAAGTGAAAGGAGCTAAAGAAGCGAAATAATGTCTTTGGTATGAAAGACAACTAATTTCTATAATTGCCTTTGCCAGCTGAGCGCGCAACGCCTTCAGCCTGCAACCACTTACACGCTCAACCTCTTCTGCCACTCAGCCAGACAGACAGAGCGAACGAACAACTCATTCGCAGGCACGTTATTCTTTTACAGTTGAACCGACAATGTCATTGTCAATTGTCGCTTAAGTCCTTAAGATTTACGCACTATTGCGTTGCGCTGTTAACGTCGCCGTCAGCGTCGCCGTCAGCGTCACTATGCTGCCACAACGTGCATATAAGCGAATTCCGTTTGTGCGCCAACAAAGACAACCACAAGCGTGCTTCTACCGCAGAAAAGCTCCTTTTGACGTTACAGCAGAAGCATGCGTGCGTTCCTTATCATTACCCCCAACACTTTACCCCAACCATTTCACGCCGCTACACACATAACACCTAAACAATCACACCGACAATATCTAAAGTCACTACAGCAATGCCACACAGCAATCGATTGGTTACCCACGACCACCATCATCAAAGCACGAATCCCTTTCATGTGCCAACACCGACTGTGGAATGTTGCGCGTGGGTCGGTTGGGTGGGGGGCAAGCAAGTGTGCGGTATTTACTTTACTTTACTGAACTTCAACTTAGTAATACAAAAATGTCAAATGTGCTTTGTTGAGTAATTAGAAATTTTGTGCTTTGCTGGCTTCATGCATATATCATTATCATTATCATCAACAAGAACATCATCAACAGCAACAGGAACGAGAACATCATTATTAGCATGCATGTCACACATTCTTATGCTCGTTGTCGTCATTGCTTGCGTCACCATAAGCTTATAGTACAAAGTCATAGTCGCATTGAAGCGTCTCTGAGCCAGTCTGAACTTTTGCCCCTTGCGGTATGCTATAATTAGACACTTTATGCTGATAATAACCACCGCAAAGCGCAATACATGGGCAGCAGCAGCAGAAGCAGCAGAAGCAACTAAAGAACACTCAAAGCAATATTAGAGCATGTCCAAGCATCATCGCTTCAACTGTCTATCTGTGGCTTAGCATGCTTTTCAATATGCACGCTGTCTGTCGGTCTGTCCGTCTGGCACACACATATGCTAAAGTGTCCATGTATGCTGCTAGTGCTGCTCATAATGACCAGCACAGCCCAAATGACCAGCAGGCCAACCAACCAACCAAGCGAGCGAACGAACGTGCCGAGCCATGTTGAGCCGAGCTGAGCTGACCAAGACCGACCGACTTGTAGTCTTTGCTGAAGTTTACTCTTGCTGCGCCTGACACATAATTAGTTGCATAATTTATGACTTTTTGTTATGTGAGTTTATCTAGAAATGAGTTTTTCTTACTTTCCTTCTGCTTTTTTCCATTTAGATTTTGTTGTTGTTGTCATGGTTGTTTTCCGTGTGTGGCCTGTTCCACGAAGTGATTGGTTATGCATTACTTATACGATGTGTGTGTGCGCTCTTTTATAAATTAGCACATTGTGTCCGTGTCAGTTTGTTGGCTAAGAGTCTATTAATCTATATTTGTTTTTTTTTCGCCTTTTTTTCTGAATTTTCAGGTCAATCACTTTAATATGACATTTTTTTTGTGTTTTTCGGTTGTTATACAAGCACACATAACACACGACGTAATCAAAGTAGACATGGGCGCATAAATACATGCACAAGCACATGTGTGTGTGTGTGTGTGTGTAAGCGGAAACCGAAAATGCTTAATTGCTGGTATTGTGAATTGATTACATGCTATGAGGCAAGTATACGTAAAACGTGCGCCTAAAAGCACGCAATAGAACACGAACGATTTACATTTGCTACAAGTTGTTATCCTTTGAATTATGAACTTGTAATTGAATATGCTCTGTTGTATAATTATATGGCAGTGCACACACACACACACACACATACACACACTTATACACTTAGAGTCATTTGAATACGGTGCTTGTGCGTGTGTGTGAGAAAGAGAGCGGGATAAAGAGCTCATTGAGGAGGATAAGTCGAGTTGTGCAGGTCATTAATAATCCCTCTTATCAATGAATGAATGCTCTGCAGCCATTAGACGCTTCAGTGACCCAAAGGCGATTAGATACGAAATTTGTAATAATTTAGTGTTGTGAAACGCACTACTAAAACTACTAAACGTATAATATTTAAATTAATTTATTGCATGGCATTTCAAAATAGCACACAAGTTAAGCGCAATAAACAGAGGGCGCACAAACCGCAACAACAACAGCAACAACAACAACAGCAGCAAGAACAACTGCCAAAAGCCACAAAAATTTTAGCAAAACAAATTTATGCGTCTTCGCGGTCAACGTCAGTCAACAATCCTCAGTCGTCGTCGTTCAACGTTCGACAGTCGTCTTATTTGTATTTGTATTTATATTTAAATATGTATTTGACGCTTAAGCGGAGCGGATTGCAGGGCACACACACACAGTGAAGAAAAGTAAAATAAAGTGAAGTGAAGTAATGTTGAGTGAAAGCAAACAAGAAGAATAACAAATTCAAATTTCGAAATTAGGAATATAAATTTGCTCATTTCACGCTTAGCATCATTTGAGCGCTCGCACTCGTTAAATTGAACGTACAAATAACCACAAGGACCAACCAGCAATGGCAAAGGGATTAGAATGAGTCGTGGCAAGCCGAAGCGGCAGAGGCAGCAGAAGAAATGTTAGAAGTTGCAAGCACATCAGCAAATGATGAAGTGCCGAGCAGCGACGGCGGCGAAAGAGCAAGCAGCTATACTAGACTATAGAGTGAGAGTGAGAGGGAGCGATAGAGACGCAAGAAGTGCAAGAAGACAACATTGAGTGGTGTCTGCGTTAAAGCCTCTTTTATAGAAGACCGAATGACGAAGTGAAGAATGCAGCAGAAGATGATGAAAAAAATAGTAATATTCATTAAATATTTGTAGGCAAGTTTGTCTGTCCGTCCGTCCGTCTGTGCGTCTGTCTGACATGGCTGGGCTGCAAATACTGTTTGCCGAAGCGCAACATGACAACAGGCGGCATGCTAAGAGGCGTGGCGAGAGCGAGCTGAAGGTTGTCGGTTGCTGATGATGATGATGATGATGCTGCTGCTGATGATGATGGAAAGTGCAGAGTGCAAATGTTAACGTTGTGCAAATTTAACGTTTGAGTGCTTCGAGAAATTTATTTGAAAGATTAATATCGCGAAATTGCAGCATGCATAATATTATGCGAGCTTTCAGCGCCGCCACCCGCAACCCGCGCCTTATGACAGACTATCATGTCATGTGCTCCCATGCTGCCACCGACTCCAACTATTTATGGCAGTGGCATGGGTAAATCGCACACGATGTGCCATTAAATTAAATTCATATTTATTTATTTGCTGTTTTTTTTTTTATTCTCTTCTTTAGAAAATATTAAATTCGTAAAATGGCGGGCCAACCACTTGACTTTGCCAGCGCCTAAAAGCTTACAACGTTTTTTATGTTGCTTTTAAGTTATGAATGCGCGTTGTGAGACGTCTGCGCCCAAAGAGCCAAAACGCGCGCGCGTCTCATTGCTATTTGGCTCACTGACTGACAGACAGACAGACAGTCGGACGGACAGACTTGTTGGTTGTCAGGTGCGCCACCCGTTCGGCCGCCCACTGGCGCATTCCAGCCACTCCGCTAGGCGCTTCCCTCGGGGCCGCCTACTTTGACAGCCTCTCTAATTCATTGAATTTTACATGAATGCACTTTGGCATATCAACGGCCGCATTCAAGTACAACAACAGCAACAAGAACAACAACATTTTCGAGGCTAAGCAAGCCTTGCTGCTTTATTTTTGTTATGCTGCTACAGTGCTGCTTAAAATATTAGCTTAGACGAGTTGTAGCTTTAAAAAATGAGTTTAATGTAATCGATTTTTATTATTTTCTGTTTTTTTACTAACGATGAAGAAAGTTAAGGCGTTTTTATAAGTTTAATGCTTTGGCTTGCTTGAAAAAACAAAATTTCAATAATTAATAAGCTTATGTTACATATCACTTTATCAATACATGCGTCAATTGAGTATAAATTTGCTATTTCGACATGATTGTTTATTTTTGTCAATGATTTTTTTTTCATTAAATTTCAAATTTTTATAATTGTTTTTTTTACTAAGCTCGAAAATAAAACCAAAGCCATATTCAATATTGTTTTGCTGCATGGCAAAAATGCAAAAATTTTATTGCGCAGCATATTTTTAGGCATTGCGGTATTTTTGTCGCTTATTTGCGCTAAGCTGAAGCGGCAGAAAATGTTGATTTAAAAATTCAATTGATGACATGATTTGAAAAATAGTTAACGCACAACAACAAAAAACGGAAAAAACACCATTAAAACTCGAACAAAAAGCGAAAGGGGAAAAAAAGTACGCTTTTCATCAGTCTTAGTGGAAATTGCAATTTTGTGGCGCATTGCATATTTGAGTGCATGCATAAGTGAGCTTATGCAACAGCAGCTGTGTGTGTGAGAGAGAGGGAGCGAGAGAGATGGCATGTGTGAGTGCATGCATGCCATGCCACATCAGCAAAAATGATGTTGATGATGACGCAAATACATCAGGCAATGGCAACATTGCAGCGGCAGCGGCAGCAGCTGAGCTCAGCTACCGAACGACCGAATCAAGCTCAGCGAATGGCAGCAAAGGTAAAAACAGACGTTGCAATATTTAGCAGCATCTTTAGCAACTTTCAAACGCACACACACACACGCATACACGCACACACGCACACACACACACGCGCACACACACACATTTGCCAAATACCGACAGTCATTCAGCACACGCCTTTCAACAATCGAACAATGCACGAAATATGCGAACGGCAAAAGAAGCAAAGGGTTGCGAGATGATGAGAAGAAGCAGAGTTTTACGCAAAAAGGAAAGGAAAGGAAAAAAAAACGATTCGCAAAATTGCAATGAATAAAACGTAAAAGTGTAACGTGCAATTGTTCGTTCTTGCTGAAAGCATTTGCATGTCACTCGTCAATGACGAATGTGCGATGAGCGTGCATGTGTGTGTGTGTGTGCGTCTGTGTGTGTGTGAGTTACAGGTACACGTTAAAAAAGCACGTGAATGTGTGGTAATATGCTCATAATAGAAAAGCAATCAGCTTGGCTTGTCTCATGTGTCAGAGCGAGATGGCGACAAAGTGTGTGAAACAAAAACACAAATCGAACTTCACAAAGTGAAAAACAAAAATAAAATTGTCACTTATTCATCTCCTCACACACACACACACAGAAAGAGACATTTAATGGCAACGAAAATTGCTTTGGCACACAAAAGCTTCTTTCAGCTATAAACATAAAAGAAACTTTTTATATTCTTCGGGCAATGAAATTGAACCATTAGATTGAAGCGCAAAACATCGTCAACAACGACAACAACAACAAAAATTACGTTATTTTCGATGAACAAATAAACAACAAATAAGAAAAACAAAACACATGACATTTCCTTCTACTGTTGTACTTTATTCGCGTTCTGTAACGCGCTGTCAAGCATAAATGATGCCACACGAAACCCCACATTGCCCCTCAACACCCCTCAACAACCTTCAATACGCCACGCGATTCAAATCAACTCCATTTCGATTCGAATTTGACTCCAGTCAATTCGAATCGCGTTGAGTGCTGCCACGCCTCACATTTATTGCGCATATGTCATTTGTGTGTCTGTCAGTCCATCAGTCTGTCAGTCTGTCTGTCTCTCTGTCTGTCTGTGCCTTGTTTAATTTGCGCGCCGTGCCAACTCCTCATCAAATTTCTTCTTTGTTTTTGTTTGCGCTTGCGGCGATTTTTTCGTGCACATTGATTGATCGTCATGTGTCAATAGCTTGGGCCATTTTTAAACGAGCGCGCACAAAACTATGCTACACATATTTAATATGCGCTAAAAAAATGCAAGCCACAAAATATGTGTCAAGTGTGCGGTTCAGTTTTTTCTTCTCTTTTTCAACGACTTACTAAAATATTATTTTTCTTTTTGGCAAATTTATGCGCACACACACATACACACACACACACACACACACACACACAACAAAAGCAACGAAGCAACCGAGCACCTTGGCAACGCAGCACGCCTGAGCGGACCGCAAATAATAATGAAATGCAATTTACATAAAAAAAACTAACAAAAAAACTAAAAAAAAAAATCAACAGAAGCAGAAAAATAATAAATAAAATAAACGAGAAAGCGACGAAAAAGTCATGCAGTTAAGCATTTTAAACGCGCACATGACTCACACACACACACGCACACATGCACATGCATTTACACACAGGCCTGCCTGCATTTTGTATTCATACATATTTGTACATAGCATGAAAAAAGCAGTTCAAGTGCGGCAGCGGCAGTGGCAGAGGCAGCGCAGCTTCAAGTTGAACGCAACACTTGAAATGAAATTTGCATCACAGATCAAATTTGCATTGCCTTGTCATATGCTGCCGCTGCCTCTGCCGCCGCCTCAGCCGCTCGCAGCAACACTAACAAAATCAACGACAATTTTTGTTTCAGTTGCTAAATTTTGCTCAACACTCATTGCAAGTGCATGTGCATGTGTGTGTGTGTGTGTGAGTGTGTTTCATTTTGCTCGCTATAAATTTCTGCCTTTTGAAGGTGAAGTTGTTGTCGTTGCTATTCTCATTGTTATTGTTGTTGCATATGTTATTCCCAGTATCGGTTCGGCTTGAAAATTATGAGCGGCACATGTTTTATATATTTATTTATGCAGCTGAACAAGTTCTTCTTCTACATGTTGTTGCTGCCGCTTGAGCAACTCACAGTGTTATAAATATGTAAATCAAGCAAGGCGCAAGGAGCAAAGGGCATGGCATAAAGCACAGCTCAGCACATGCAATATGCGCCGATCAAGACAAAAAGCAAGTTTGACAGCTGCTCAATGTATATGAAGACGAAGACGATGAAGATGACGGCAATGACGTCGATGAAGTTGTTGATGTTCGCAACGAACGAGTTTGACTCGTTGCCTTTGCAGTTTGACATGAGTGTTTGACACCGGAAGTGCAGCAGAGGTTGGCCAAAGTCATGGCAAAGTTTAGTTTAGTTCGGTTCAGTGTGCCAGGCCTCGTTGCACATGGCAAATCAAATTATGGCTCAGCAAATGATGAAGCGCACAACGAAAAACCAAAAACAAAATGTAAAACTTTCTATGCAACGTTCGAAGTTTTGCTGTGCCACAGGACTTGAGGCTTGCAGTCGTGTTGCAAGTTTAAATTAATTAAACGCACAGCACAGACTGACTTACTGACTGGCTGAATGACTGCCAACATGGTCGCCGCCTTAAGCCACTTTGCCGGTTGGCTAAGAGCGAGGGAGGCATATTAGGATAGATTCTTTCAGGCCTTTGGCTCGACTACGGCGGCAATAAGTGCGTCACCTGTGGTGCACTTAAATGGTGCACATTTGAAAGTAAAATGTCTGAATGCTCATTCATTTTGCTTAGAGATTGCAAACATTTAAGCGTTTCAGGCAATAATTCATTTTGAAATGTCACAAACAAAACGACATGCATTAATATATGTCGGTGTGTATTTACTACACACATATATGTATGTGTGTGCTTGTGTGTGTTTCTTAGTTTATGTTTGCAAAGAAAATTTATTTATTCAACACTTATTTTGGTTTGCAGCAAAAACAAATGACAAATATTTAACCAAAGCCGCAAAGTATGCAATATTACTTTAGACAAACACTTGCTTTGCCTACAGGCTTATTTGCAGCCGCTACTCATTGCCTCTCGCTCGCACACCCTTACATATGCTGCGCTGCGGTTGTTGTTGACAATAATGATGACAATGCTGATCATGTTTGTTGACAAAAAGAGAAAATTGCAAAACAATCATAATGCGAATGTACAACAACAACAAAAGCAACAAAAACAACAACAAAGAACGACAAAAGAACAGAACAAATCCAAAATCTTATCATTTTGTGTGCTTTTCTTATAACTTCTTTCATTTCGCCTTTTCTTTTTTTCTTTTTTCTTAATTTTTTGTATATTTGCTTCAGTCTCTGTCCGTCCGTACGGCTGTCTGTCGTTTGGTATTTGCGCTTTTTACTCATTTCTTCATTTGTTCAACGGTTCGTCTTTTCATTTTTAAACAAGCAATTTTCATGCAACAAAGCCTGAAAATGAAAAGCAAAAAAAAAGATCCTTTTCTAAAATGAGACTCAAAACTCGTTTAGTGTTGTTTGTCTGTCTGTCTGTCTGTCTTACTGCTTGCTCGGTGTCGGTTGTCTGTCCGTCCATCTGTCTGCTTGTCTCTTTATTTGTGCCGGACATGCATACATCAGGGCTATATCCTTCCTATACTTAACTCATGCATACATTTTTGTATAACAGACCAGAACACACACACACACACACAGGCACAGTGAGACATAGAAGACATGCTCGTACATGTTTTCATTTAGACTTGCACTGCTTTTTCGGATATTTACGCTCCATTGTTTGTCGCTCGAGCGGAAGCAGAAAATTGTTTGCTAGATAAGAGACATCATCGACTAAAATGCTTTTACTATAGGATGCGCTGCCGCTGCCGGCGCTGGCGACACCGACGCCGACGCTTCTCTGCTGCCTACAAGTGTGCAAATACATATTCAAAATGGTCGTGTGTGTGTGTGTGTGTGTGTGTGTGCGGCAATGCCATTTGCTACAAACAATGAAAATTGTTTTGAATATTATTTTTGTCTCTTCTACAATTCTTTTTTTTCTTCTGCTTCTACTTCTGCCTTTGCCTTTGCGCTTCTTCTACTGTGCACAACTGCAGAGTGCGACAAGTGACTGAATGAAAGCAGCAACGACAACAGCAGCAACAACAACAACAACTATTGAAATAAAGCGCAATGAAAGCGAAAAGTATAAGCGACCAAACTGAGGACAAATGAATGAATGAATGAATGAACGAACGAAATGTATGAATGAATGAAAACACTGACACTAGGCGTTTGTCTACATTCATGTGTGTGTGTGTGTGTGTTCTCATGCAGGCATTTGAATTTTCGTCTATTTGCGGTTAACCAAGAATTTTTCATTTTACTTTTACATTCCTTTATTTGCTTCTGCTTCTGCCTTTGCTGTTGTTGTTGTTCTTCTTCTTATTGTTGTTTTAATTGTCGTTGTTGTTTTTTGTATTGCACTCTATTTTCAATTGCTGTAGCAGTTTTTATTGTGCTCTGTTGGTGTGACAATTATGCTGGCAGCAATTGTTTTTACCCAAAAAAGAAAAAAGAAATAAGAAATAAGCGAAGAAGAACAAATAAAAGTGTAAAATATCTGAGCTGATTATGCCAAAGAATTGCGTTGCAAAGTAAGCCATTGAAATTGCAGCACAAGACACACACACACACACATACACAAAAACATGAGCGTCAACAGCAGCCAAGCAACCAAGCAAGAAGCAGAAGATGAAAAAGCCTTGCTTATTTAACGCTCAAGTGTCCTTTTCATGATTTTCGTCGCTATTGCGCGCTCACTCTTGCTTCCTCTCGCTCACTCACACCCTCTCTTTCACACACATACACACATTCTATGCAATATTTTGGGCACTTCTTTTTGATTTGCTTTCTCTTTCATTTGCCATGCCTTTGTCGTTGCTTCACACTTGCTTGTTTGCCTTTGTGTGTGTCTCTGTGTGTGTGTGTGTTTTTGTGTGTGTGTGTCTGTTTGTTTGTGCGCCAAAAATTTGTCCTTCGTGCTTTGCTGCTAATGGAAGGACTTTAAGCACTCGTTGGCTTGCTTGCTCACTGCTGCTTCTTCTTCTTCTGCTGCTTTTTTTCTCGCTGAGCACTTTTGAGCGTTTGTTTTGTTTGCGGTTACAAATAATGGTAATTAAATTTAAGTGCTATGCAAGAACTGCAGCAAAATTATTGCTTTAGGAAAGGCTTATACATTCTTTTCATAAAACTAACATTCATTCATGCAGTCTTCATTCTTTGCCCAACTTCGCTTTTGTTGCGCCGCCTTAACATATTTTTTGTGCGGTTGTTGTCGAAAAACCCAACAAATGTTCGTTTTACTGATGTCATGTCTCACATTTCTCATTAGTTTTCGTACAATTTTCAAGTACATTATTGATTTCAACATATTCAACAATAGAAGGAACAACAACAATGCAAACACATGTCTCTTCCCTCCTCTCTTTCCCACACTCACTCACACGCACATCAACTTTTTAGCTGCTGCTTTTAAAAAGTATATTTTAAATATTCTTTTCAATGTTTTAGTTTCTTATTTCTTATTTCTGTGTTATTCTTACGCTCATGTTCACTTCTGTGCTTCTTTGCCCGCCCACACAATGTACAACACACACAAATCGCATGAAAAATAACAGACTAACAAGTCAACTTTGGCACAACTTTCGCAAACGAGCAGATTACCGAATAAGCAAAAGTATCTATGATGGAGTGTATTTTCTTTGCTCATCTTGTAGCAACACTTTGCACGCATCCCTCACCACGCTTCCCCCCTTCCAAGCCGTCAACGTTGACGGCGACGTCTTGTCTGGTTTAGACGCACTTTAAAATTTATGCTTCATCGAAAGTTGATACTGACAAATATATGCAAAGACCAACAAAACGTTGAAAGCAAAATGGCAAAGGAAATGGGAAAGAAAGAAAGATGGAAAAAAAAAATTGAATTTACATTTAAGAAAATAAAAATAAAAATAAGAAAAGTACAAAAATAAAGGAAGCGAAAACTTTTACAAGCTTCATATAAATACATGACATGCAATCAATTTAAAATTTGTATTTAAATTTTGCAATTCCGCTTACAGACGAACAAAGTTTAAAGCGCCCAAGCATAATAAATGAAATGATTAAAAAAAAAGGATGCCAAAAAGTGTTCGAAGATGAGGGAGAAGAGGCAGAAAATATGAGTTAGTCGAATGCGAAGATTTGCGAAAGGAGTTGGATTAATGAAAAGTATTTGCATAAGCAAAAGATAAGTAAAAGTCGGAAAAATATTCTTCAAATGGCAACAATAGAATGGGTGGAAGAAGCAGCAGAATAAGGATGAGCAGAAGGCGGAGGAGGTGCAGAAGCAGCAAAAGAAAAGTGCAGCGGAAAATCATTAAGGTAAAGCATGACACAATAGAGTCGTTGGTGGTGGGCAGGGGCAGAAGAAAGAGGCAAAGGTAGTGGTAGAGGTAGAGACAAAGGTAGAGGCAAAGGTAGAGATAGAGACAGAAGACAGAAGACAGAGGAAGAGGCAAAACAAGAGGCAAAGGTAGAGATAGACCAAAGGTAGAGGCAATGGTAGAGGTAGAGCCAAAGGTAGAGACAAAACCAGAGACAAAGCCAGAGGAAGAGCCTCAAGAATTGTATAAAATGAAATAAAATCATGTAATAAACGGAAATTGTGCGCTAAAAGCAATGCAAGCGAGAGAGAGAGAGGTAGAGAGAGACTCTACTGTAGCGGTGGAAAGAGTTAAGCATAAAAGCATGTCTGCGGCGCTTTTTGTGCATGTTTGTATGCAAGCAAGAAAGCAAAGGCAGGAAATGCAATCGTTTTCTTTTGTTGATTTGTGTGTGTATTTTTATTTGTAATTGTGTGTGTGTGTTTGTGTGTTTGTGTGTGTTCATTGCTGCATTCATTGTGCATTTATTTAGTATGATTTTGCCAACAATTTCTTGCTCGCTCTCTCAAAGGCACAGCCGAAAAACCAAAGCGAAAACAAGTGGCCAAGTCACAGTCCGAGCACGATTTGAATATCTCTCTTTTTTGCATAACATTTTCCAGCAAAATGCATAAATAAATAACGCTAACGAAGCGTTTCTTTAAAGAAAAACCAAGCTTACTACACAGCCACCGCCGCCTCACCCAGCCATTGAATGTTGTTGTCGTCGTCAGGCGAAGGAAGGGCATGTGTGTCCGTCCGGCCGTACGTCTCTGTTTGAGTCTTCTTCGGACGCTTTTCAACAGTAAACTTTACACAGTTTGTTTGTCCAACTTTTGTCTATTTATTTGTTTATTATTTTTGTAATGCTTTTTAGCGTTTTTTTCGTCCTCCTTCTCATCTCTTTCTCCCTTCACTTTCGCCTTTCTCCTTTCTTGTGGGCGACACAGAGCACTTAAGGCTAAATAAGATACTAAAATGGCTTTATGCTTACTCATACACACAGCTGCCTCTCACAGCTTTGCATGTGCTAACAAGCGCCTTGTTTTATGCTACAGAAAATATTTATAACGAAAATTTATTTATTTTAAACAAATTGCAAATGAAATAAACAAATAAGAGAAATTAAAAACACAAAAATGACCAAAAGAGAAGCAAAGAAAATAATTGTAAGAAAAATTATTAATTGTTTGCAAATTTTACACAAATACAATTTTGGTTTGCTTTCCACTCACTGACCCCCCATTTCCCCCTGCTGCACTATGATTATTTTTCGACATTAGCAAGCTGCCTCAGAGTTATTTTTACAACAGTCAACAAGAAAAGCAAAGACGTAAGAAATTTATAGAAAAAAACACACAAAAAAATGCCAAATAAATAAAGGACAAATGTAAAGAAGGAAAAAGGAATTCTGGCAAACACGAATGTATGAAAATAAAATAAAATAAATTTGAACAAACGCTCAACTAATTGAATTTTATAATAAAAAGTTAGGAAACTCAATTTGAGCGCTGCAGGCGACACGAGCCAGCGAACTACACATGTGTGTGTGTGTGTGAGTGTTTGTGTGTCTAGTTCACCACACACATACACACATGTGTACGTGTGTGACGACACACTCGTGTGATGTTTAATTTTCATTTTGTTAGCCTTTCTTTGTCTCAGCTCAGCTCAGCTCGCCGCGACTCATGTCATGACTCAACTCAACGCAACGCAACTTGGCTAAGTCAATAACCGTGCACTACTTTTGGTAGGCACATGGCTGGTGTAACGACCGCAAAGGGCAGCAGAGGAAGCAGCAGAAGACTCACTGTTATTTAAAGTAAAACACGTTGGCCGAAAGTTGAACAACTCAACTAAAAACAAATACTCATAAATCTTTGCGAAATGTGCCCAAAATGCGCGGCCAATAAAAAGAAGCAACAAAAAAAAAAATAGCAAATGCGCAAAAAACGAATTTATTTCATTTACGTTAAAAAGCTAAAAAATAAAAATAAACTTTTAAGCAGTTAAATAAAAAAGAAAGTCAATGCTCAGACGGAGAAATGAAAAAATAAGCCAAGTAAATGAATGAAAAATGTAATGAAAAACAAAAAAATAATATAAGAGCAACAACAAGAACAACAAAAGCAACAACAACAAGAACAACAACAAGAGCTCTATAAAAATTAATAAAGCGAAACTTTATTTGCAACTGCAAATCGCGTAACTAACACAACTCGAACGGAATTCCATGGAATTCAAGTCAACTCATCGCGTCTCATTTCATCGCAACGCAACGCAAACTTGACTTGACTTGACTTGAATTGACGCTCGCGTCAGTCGAACGCAGCTCGATTCATCGCTCAGCACAACTCAACTCAACTCAACTTAACTCAACTGTTTCGCGCAGCTTCGAACGCATTATGACCAAATTACTTTTTATGAGTTCATTTCTACTTACAGTGCTGGCGAAAAAAACACAACAACAACATGAACAACAACATAAATGCCAAAGCACATCATTTTCATTTTCCCTCAGCGTTTCTTTCTAAATGAAAAGCCACTCACTTCGATGAATCGACAAAAGTTTCAAATGAGCAACAAAAAAACAAAAAAAACCGAAGAAGAAGTGAAATAAAATACGTAAGAGCAAAAAAGTGAAAAAAAACCATAGCATACAACTGAGCGCGCGCGTGGCAACAAATGTAAGGCAACAAAACTGACGCGTTTTAGTTGATGGTCGAAGATGTATGAAGAGTATCATGAGCAGCGAGTGTAGTGATTAAGGCGGGTGTGGTGGGTGGGTGCGTGGGGTGAGGGGTACTATGCCGAGTGCAAAGTACCTGACGATGTTTTAGCTAACTGATGGTCTTCTGCTTAGTTGGGCTGAGGTAACTGATTTGCTGACGGACTGTCTGACTAAATGACTCACGGACTGACTGACGGACGGATGGCTGTATGGATGAATGGACAAATGGACAGACTTATGGCAAGCAATGATGAAATTACAACATTAGCAAACTAATCGCAACCACTTAGGATGCGAGCAACGTTTTTTGCTTTTGCGCCTCTGCCTTTGCAACCGAAAAAGAAGCAACAAAAGCAACAAAAAAAAAAAATAGAGAAAGAAAAGCAATATAAATGTCTGGGCAAAGTTTGAATTGTGTTTAGATTTGGTTTACAGTTGCTTGGCTACCACTACAGCTGAAGTAGCAGCGAACACAAACACGCACAGACACAGGCACAGACACAAGGACTACAAAAGAAAGTGACTGTGGTAGGCCGAGATGATGATGAAACCAGAACGTGGGCGTTGAGCGACTGAGGTGGCGGTGGTGGTGGAGGTGGCGGTGATGGGTCTCAGTCTGAGTCTGGGTATGTTGGTGAGCAGACATGATGCCGTTTGTATACCAAATGGCAGCAACAGTAGCAAAAATAAAGCAATTTAAACATTCAAGCGAAACAATCAAATGAAATTCATCAATAATGCGTAGCGAAAACGTGTGGTTTACTCATGACTTCTCGTTCGTGCCACGGCCTCAAGCATTTTACAGTTGAAGTGTTTGCGCGTACAACTTCTTGAAGGCACAAGCCATGCCCCCACCCCATGCCCTGCCATGGCAGTAATGATGGCGGGTTGGAGTTGAAGTGCTTACAAATCGAAACGCATTCATAACTTTTGAACGCTGCAGGCGCAAACAAACGTTTCGTATTAAATTGTATGCCTAAAAATGGCAAAACAGAAATGCTGCAAAATATTTCAAATGCAGACATAGCAAAAGTTTAGCCAGAGTGAGCGAGAGGATGAGAGCAACAATGCTGTTCAAACGCAAACCGGAAATTATTGTGTAAAGTAAAAATTGCAGCGGAAACAGAGTTTAATAGGCCTACGGAAGTGGCAGCAACAATGAGTGGCGCACCTGTATACAGCCGCACTGGCACACAGACACACACACACACACACACAACGCTTTATGTGCTTTCATGTACGAATACAATTGAATGCTTTCAACGCTTGCCAAAGTCATCGCTGCCGACATCGACTTTCACCATCGCCTTTCACCATCACCATCGCCATTCGCCACTGCCGACGACACTTCATCAAAGCAAATATCGCTCGCTCGCATTTATTCACGCTGCTGTGCCTTCGGTTTTGCGCTCTGTTATTTCGACATGAGCGTTTTTGCGCACCTTCACTTTGTTGGCATCCCAGAAGTTGAAGTTGTGCTTGCTTGTTGTTGTTATCGCCGCTGCTGCTGCTGCTGCTGCGGCAACAACGGCAATCACCGTTGGCATGAGCAGCGTAAATAGCAACAATAAGTACAACTCATGAGTATCGCATAAAGTGCACTCGTGGGAATTCGCATAGAAAACTCTGCGAAACAATACAAATTTTACGCGCATTCATTTAGCTCAATGTGTGTGTCTGTGTGTGTGTTGGTGTGTGTGTGTGAGTTTGCTTCTTTGAACGTGGGAATTTCGCTGCTGCAAAGAATTCATTGTTCTTCATACATATTACATATTAGTCACGCAGTCATTGAAGCAGCGTTGGCCAACCGAAGGCAAAACAAGCCGAGCCTAGCCAAGGCAACGCAGCAATTTTTGCGGCTAAAAGCCATGTTTGCACGTCGCACATTCGATTTGATTCGACACAAAGCGATTCAATTCAACTCCATTCGATTCGATTCGATTCAACTCAACTCGGCACAATTCATGGCAATTCGTTTGGCTGCCTAAATGAATCCTTAGTAATAAGAGGCACAAAGGTAAGCCAGTGTCATGCACTGTGCGAAAATGTTGTAGTGTTGCAAGGTGTGCCAAAACTTAAGAAAAAAGTGGCTTTTTAAATGAAAATGTTATATACGCTTATGTGACACATAAGCACACAGCACATAGGATATTAAATTTAAAAAAAAAAAAAAATTTCTAAAAACTTGACTTATGTGTTGTGTGACTGCCTTCAACATAAGCGTCTATAATATTGATTTCTAAACAGTTTTAACTTTTATAAGTTTGAAGTTTTATGTGTTATTTTTACAACATTTTTAGTCGTAAAGACGCTTACGTAATGACCATGCTTTTTATACGTTCTATTGGCACACAATGCGAAAAAAATGTTCGTGGCCTACCTTAACGTATGTGCAGTTTGCGCCTAAGCAACTTAGGAGTTTACAATATTTTGCTTGTTTTGCTTATACTGACCTCTTTACACTAATAACGCTTATGTCAGTAATATTTTAACAGCACATGCGACCATATAGCATGAAATACCCAAACAAGCTACCAGCACTATTTTGTCTTATGTGCTGTGTTGCTTTAGGTTACTTAGGAGCATGTCATTTAAAAAATATACTTTCCATATTAAAATACAGAACTTCTGGCGTACATTTTCTTATCATTAATTATCAAATATATCAAATAATTTTTATTGGACTTAAGGGCCAAGCGTACGAAATTGAAGCCTTTACCGAAAAGTTGTCAATTATTAAAGACTTCTTCGTCAAACAAATGAGTTTGCATAACATTTGCTTAGAGGCAAACTCAATTGAAGACATTTTGAAAACTACGTGCGGAGCCAAGCCAAGCAACGTTTGTTGCTTTTGAGCGAAACATGGCATTTCTCAAAGTTAATGACCGTAAAGTTTATTTAAACATGGCTCACTCGGCAATAAAGTGTCTTTATTTAAACAACAGACACAATTGACATTTGTATGCCTGAGGCGCGCGTTCTCTAAGTAAATCTAAGCGAAAGCAAAAGCAAAAGCCAAAGCAGAGCAAAGCAAAGCAAGTGCCTCGGCATGCCAAGACTTCGTCGTACTCTGCGTTGTCGTCGTCCTTGCAATAAATCAAATTTAAAAAAGTGATTTATGTTGCCACAGATAAAACGCATAAATTTACGCACAGTGTAACAAGCCAACGTACAAACACAAATAAACACACGCACACACACGCACACAGCACCACATGCATACAGACACATACATGGCCACAGAACACGCACTCAAGCGCGTACTCAATATGAAAATAAAATAATATGCATGTGTGTGTGTGTGGTGTGTATTTACAACATTATAGAGATGTTTATATGCACACACACACACGCACACACACACGTTGTAATAATTGAACTGACGTTAAAAGTTTTGCCGCTCGACGCGCACTCATGTTGTTGATGTTGTTGTGTGTGGTGTGGTGGGGTGTGGGGTAGTTGGGGTATGCGTTCCCATGCGGCAATGCTTAATCAATGCTCGAAAATTGTACAATATAAATATTTGACGTGTGAGAACGCTTGGCTTTTATTGTTGCTTAAATGTGCCATAGCCATGGTTGTTGCTCCTTCTCCCCTTCCCCCTGCCAGCGACGCCGGTGAGTTGCTTATGGCGCAGAGAGGAGCGGCGTGAAGTGAAGTGAAGCATTCATGTGATTGCGAGCGCTGTAAGTATGACTAAGTAAGTTGTCGCCATTGTCGTCTTCGACATTTTGTTGTCGCTCTTCTTCTTCTTTTTTTTTTTTGTGCCTTTTTTGTGCCAAAGTCGTTTTATGTCTGAATAAGAGACGACGACATCGACGACGACGTGAGTAAGACATAACAATTGCAGATTTAGTGAAATTGCTTTTAGCGGCACACGCACTCACACACACACACACACACGCACTCACACACACACACGCACGCACACACACGCACACACACACACAGGCACAGGCATAGACATAGAGACATATGCCAAGCGTTAAGCGAAGTTGTCTATGTGCGCTTTTGGCTTTGCTTTGCTTTGACAAACAACAATGGCAGCAGTACAACAACAACAACAAAGCACAACAACAACAACAAAAGGCAAAGCACAAAACAAATGTAAGAAAAAAAGGAATGCGCACAAAATATGCGAAAATTGTGCTTTTATATTGCTTGTCAATTGTGTTATTGTACTATTTGTTGTTGTTGTTGTTGTTCTGCGAATTGTGCACGCATTTGCCCACACCCCAACGCCCCATCACCCAATCGCCCCACACACAGCTACAATTAGTTTGCTGAAACAGACTGTGCGCTGGCATGAAGTATTGTATAGCATACTTTGAGGGGCTGACGGGTGTCTGATTGCTGTCGAGGGTTGCAAATGCCAAAGGGGAAGCGGGTAACTGTTGATGGTTTATGCTACACACAAAAGTTAAGTCTGAGCGCAATATAAGCACTTCAAATTGCGCTAAGAAATTGAAAATGAAATGTACATTTCATTTTGCCATCGCCGACGCCATCGCCTTCATTCGCAATTCATTTATGCGCATGTTGGTGCGCCTATAAATATGCTATAACCAGCTGTGCAAAAGCGCAAATATATTTGTATGAATGTTTATGTTCTCTCCCCCGCTCCCCCCCTCTCTGGGTATGTTTTTGTGCTGCAGGTGTTTCAAATAAAAAATCGCTTTCATCGATAAGCAGCTGCCGTGTCCTTATTGAGAGCCGAACGACGCGCTATGTCATGTAATTTATACTTTTCGCCAGCTACTTTTGGCCGCCTACTCAACCGGTACTTTACCGTGTCCCAATTACAGCTGTCGACGCACACACACACACATATGCATACGCCCACAAACCAAGTCAGCCAGCAAGTGAATTCGTTACAATTCGCACACGTCGTCTCATTCTCAGCTCAGCTCAGCTCGGCACAACTTCGCAACTTATCGGCACTGAACTCGCATTCAACTCTGTTCGATTCAGCTGGCAGGCAGGCAGGCAATGGCAATGGCAGCCGTCGTTGATAACATCATGATAATGTATCGAATTCATTTTCCACTTGTTTTGCCGCTTGTGGTACTCGTAAAAAAAGGGGCAGCAAACAAAAACAAAAACAGAAACCGAAACAACAAAATAAAAAAAAGCATATAAAAAAAAAAAAACAATTTGAATTCATACTCAATTACATGCGAAACGTGTTGGTTAGTTTTGGGCCCCTCCCGCCATGCACCGCTGCCGCTTCGCCCAGAGACAGTTTCATTTCGACTTTCGGCTTCGAAGTTTTGTTTCACTTGATTTGACTTTGGCTCAGGCAGGCGCTCAGGCACGGCTTGGTTGCGGCACAAGTACAATTTTATTTCATATATGCGCACTTCTTTTTTTATTGATTTTCGTCCTTTTCGATTTTTCTGGTTTGGTTTTTTATAGTTTGTTGAGTTTCGCCAAAACTTTCTTACGGCGTTTTTTGTATTTTTTGTATTTTTGGCTTAACAGTCAATGACTTTTTGTTGGCCGAAAAGTTTGTGCGTGTGTGCTTTGCAAAAATATATATTTGCACGGCGCTAAAAGAAGGCATAACAGCTTCACAGCGCCACCGATTTTTGGCAACAACTTCGTTATAGTTTTGCTGTAATGCCGACAACGACGACGACGACTACGACGACAACAACTTCGATGCTTCGATGAATTTGTTTATTTTATTTTCAGTTCAATTTTCGATTTGATTTCATTTCATTTCTCGTCTGCTTTTTTTATTATTGTAGGTTTTTTCTGTTTTTGGCAACATTTCGTGCAAACAATTTGCTGCTACTTCCACTTGAAGTACTTTTACGCGCGCACACAAGTATGCAATACTTTCGTACATTTATATGCTGCGCTGGCCGGCATTTTCAAGTATTTATTTGCAGGCCACTCGTGTGTGTATATTTGAGTGGCAAAGAAAATAACAAAAACAATAACAATAACAACAACAACAACAACAGCAGCAACAAAATCAAACTAACTAAGAATACTTGAAAATATTCGCAATTTCTAAATAACAGAAGTAAATTTTGTGCTTTGCATGCGTTCCAGCCGACATTTATTTCGGCCTTGCTGGCGACCTGCTTGACTGCTTCACTGTCTGCTGGCCTTAACTGTGCCCATGCCCGTGCATGTGCCAATGCCGATAGCCGAAAAAAAGCACTTGAAAAACATGATTATTGCTATTAAAATATGCAGAAAATGCCAATGAAAGAATGCTCATAGAATGGTTGTCGTCCTCGTCGTTGTAGTCGTTCTCATCGTTGTAGTCGTCGCTGGGCTTCTGGCTTGTATAGCAGCAATCATATTTATTGCACATGCAAACTCGTAAATTTGACTTTGTGCAATTTTCTGCTCCGCTGAGAAATCGTTTTATATAAATAACATACAATATTCACGCTATAAATTTCATGTCTGCTTAAATTTATCATAAAATTTTATATGTTCAAAATATTTTAAAATAAGTACAACTAAAAAAAGAGATAAAAAAAATACATAAAAAATAAATATAACATAAATTTAAAACCACTAATTTGCTTTTATTTAATTATAACACGCAAATGCACTCAACTGCTGACCAAAAGTATGCTATAAAAAAGTTAATAACATTAAAAACCACCACAAATACCCAAAAACTTGAATTTCGAGTTTTTTGCGTCGCTTTGAAGCATTTTTGGTTCAACTAATTTGACAATTGATGGTTTTTCATAGCACATTTGATAATGTTGCCAGCCATAACCAAAGACCAAAGTCTAACTGACTGTCGGTCTGTTCTGTGCTGTGCTGTTGGCTTGATTGACTGATTGATCGCTTGATTGATCACTCGATTATTGCAAAATGTCAAATTACCGACGCTCGCCCTCCGCGCCAATTGAATTAGCTCACTTTGCCCACATTTATTTTTAGCTTTTCATTTCCGTGCACAAACGTTTGTCTCCTCGCGCCAACACTCCAACACTCCAAACGCCGATGTCACGACTGTTGACATATCTTTTGTTGTTTTGTTGCTGAAAAGAGTTTTTTTTTTTCATTTATTTCCTTTTTACTTTGCAATCGAACTGAGCTGAGCTGAGCAGCAGCGCAGCCAAGTTGAATTGAACAGTGTAAATGTAATGTAATAAACGAAAAGGGCGGTTGGCGAGAAGGCATAATGTCGCCAACACCTTTGAGTGTCATTAAGCGCAATTGAAGGCTTTAAGCCGCTTACGAGCTTATTTTAGGCATACGATTCAACGCACACGTGTAACCGGGCATAAGTAAGTCACTCACTCACTCAGGCACTCACGCACAGCCGCAATGCATACACGAGCAGTGGCAATACCATGAGCCGAGGCCAGCAGCGCTGCTCAGCGCAGGTGTTTAGACAGCACCGGCAGCGTCTCTTAAATGAATGACAGCATTAGCACAACTCATGTGCCAAACTGAAGCTAAAAAGTGTAGCGAGATTGAAAGCAACGTTTGTGTGCGCGCCGACAACGCGTAAATCCCAGCCAAATTGAATGTGTACGAAAATTGACTGCCTAGAATTATGCTACAATTTTCGAAAGCTTGTTATCATATTACACAAACATACATACATATATTGTATGAGTCGTTAGTCTGCGCTGAAGCGCAAAATAAATAAATAAATAAATAATAATAGAAAATCATATTTATTTATTTGCACAATTTACGATTTTTATTTAAAGCCGTAAAGTTTGCTACAAATTATGTTACTTTATTTCTAACAGCAATTCGGTTAAACACATGACCGTTGACGAAATGAAATACAAAAAAAAAAA
This sequence comes from Phortica magna, assembly GCA_037044515.1. Taxonomy (NCBI): domain Eukaryota; kingdom Metazoa; phylum Arthropoda; class Insecta; order Diptera; family Drosophilidae; genus Phortica; species Phortica magna. The sequence goes on from JBAMBP010000519.1 coordinate 603,998, forward strand.
GATGCCTTGATTGATTTCAATTGGCATATTTGAAAAAAAAAGAGCAGTAAACTTCGATAAATTTTGTTCGCGGTTGATTTGTTATTTGTTGATTTCACTGTATTTTTATTGCTATTAATATTATTTTTTCATTTCGCATATTTTTTTGCGCAAATATTTGCGCAAAAAAATGCTACAATAAATACACTTGTCGCCGGACAAAAGCTTAATTGCTGCCAACACGGCCGAAACGAACGAATTCGCGCGATGGCTGGTGGTTGGTGAAGGGTGAGAGGTTTGGCGGCAAATACAACGACATTCGTTTTGCTATTGAATTCGTTTAATTGAATTTTGAAATATTTGTGCATATTTTTTTTACTATTTGTTTTTTTTTTTTTGCTTTTGTTTTCAAAAAGGATCAACAATGAAAACAAAAACAAAACAAAAATCGAAATCAAAATAAGTGAAAAATAACCAAAACTGTCAAAAACAAGTGCAGCAGAAAAATGCCAGAAAAATAAATACAAAAATGATAATAAAAAATTTGTTGAAAATAAATAAAATCAAAATAATAAATGTTGCCGAAAAATGCAATTAATTCGAACAATTATTTATATATATATATATATGCATACAAATATATGCCTGTGTGTGTGTGTGTGTGTCTGTGTGAATGAGGTTTCAGTGACCTTTTGTTGGCATTTCCTTTGTTACAAACAATAAATTTTCGTAATTTAAGCAATAAATCAATTGAATTTAAATGCTTTGCAATTTGTTTGCACATATTTTTTTTTTTGCGGAAATATACAAAGTTGTGCTGAGCTTAAAATAAATTTTGATTGAGCAATTGGCAAATAAATGTGCTTAATTCTAATGCAGGAATTGTGCGCAAGCAATGTTGCTTCATTTTGTCAATTAGCGGTAAAGCAACGCTCAGCGATTGTTGTTGATTTGATGGTTGGTTGGTTGGTTGGTTGGTTGGTCGATTGTTTGCTGTTTGCGCTTTGTCGAAAGATCAACAATCATTTTGTCTAATTATTCGCCAATTAACTGCAAATAAATCCGCTTAATTAACTTTTGTGCGCAGAAAAACAAAAGACATCCGTCGAATGTTTTTTAATGGGTAGCGGGTAGGGGGCAGGGGGCAGTTGAAATATTAATAAATTTGAAGCATAGAAATGACTTACCGCTCATTACGGCAACGACGAGCAACAAAGCAAGCGACCATGTTCGAACCAAGCCGCTGCCGCTGTTGTTGCTGCTGCTGCGTCTGTTTGGCTGGCGTCGGCAGCGACGTCGACTGTGACTGTGCGTCATATTTGTATAGCGGCCGCTTTGAATGGTCATGTTGCTGCTGCTGCTGATTTTAATGGTCATGTTGACTGCTGCTGTGTTTCCTTATCACTCTCTCTCTTTCACTCTCGTTCGTTCGTTCGTACGTTTGTTCGTTCGGTCGGCTGTTATGCGTTGACGGTGGGCGGTTTGTTTGTATGCGTTTTGACAGGCAGCGTTTTGTTTTATATTTTTCTCGTTATCTTCTACTGCTTCTTCTTCTTCGATTTGTTTACGCTCCGGCGGCGGTTAAACAATAACAAAAACCGGAAATACGGTAAGCCTTTTGGGCGCTTTCGCTTTTAAGTCGCTTTTCAATTTGCTTATCTTTTCAAATTTGTTTATTGTTCGTGGTTTATTTGCCTTTTTTTATGCGTTTTACTTTCGGCCAATATGAAATCGCTCAAAAGCAGCCAAATGCACGTGCGCTTTACGGCAACTCAATGCGGAGACGTGCACAAAAACGTTGACGTTGCGAATATTCAAGTTGTTTGTAATAAACAAGTTGGCAGCGCCGTAATGCGCAGTTTAGTGGAAATAAACAACGACTGCGTTGGCAATGTCGACTTCAACGACAACGACAATGACGATGGCGACGGCGACGTCATCATCAACGTCATTAACAGCAACAACAACAACAACGAGTTAATGATCATCAGCTTTAATGGCAAAAGTAGCAAAATACGCTCAAGGCAATCGCTTCGCTCTATGCGTGTTTTTTGCTTCGTCTCCGCTTTGATGTAACTTGCTGGCTGCTTCGCCTCTCTCTGCCTGTCGCTATTAACTTGGCCAATTGCCAGCACAAAGGCAAATGTACTTCAAATGTTGTCGTAGTTGTCCTTTATGATGCTTCTTCTTTCGCTCTTTCCTTTTTGTTGCTTTTGGCGCAATTTGCCGCACACTCTTTTGCTTTGGCGCACTTGTTTTGCCCACAAATGCAATTCACTTGCACGCTGCCTCAGCCGCGCCCCCGGCCTGGACGCACTTTGCTATTTTGCGCGCAACAAAGCTTTGCAGTCATTTGCAGGACAGGATTCAGGTTATTCAGAGCGACGACAACGATGTTGATGACGATGATGACGACGATGATGATGATGATGTTGAGCGCAGCACGCGTCTTTGATAAATTCTGCAAAAGGCAAATAAATGCATGAAGAAACTTGTTATAAATACTTTCGTTGATACATATATATGTGTGTGTGTGTGTGTGTGTGTGTGTGGAATGTGCAAAATCAAATCATAAATAACATGATATTGAATGCATGCAAAGCCATGTGCTCACAAAGCGCGCACAATTTTTCACATTCTTTAAATGAAATTCAAAGCGCAACAAGACTGGACGATTGCCATGCAGAAAGTCCGTTTATGCCATGGCTTCGGGGCACTTAACAGACTCACTCAGAGTGTGTCCAAGCACAGCTTGAGCAGCAGAATTAATTAATAAATGTTTGCATGCAACGAAGCTTCATATTTCACTTGATTAATGCATGCAGCATGCAATCGTCATTTAATTGAAATGCCGACAGACAACAAAGTAATAAACAACGCTTTTGAGCGTCGCTACCTAGCAACCTAGCAAGCGTCCGTCCAACTTAGCTTAAGCTAAAATCAGCGCTGTTAATGTTGGGCGCATGAATCAGCCAATATATGCCAACTGCTTAGTGAGCATGTCTTTGAGTAGGACGACTTCTTGGCTCGTTAGACAAACGACAAGCCAAGTCAAGTGTAGTCGAAGGAAGTCGAAACGAATCGAGGCAAGTCAAGCCGTGCTGAGCCAAGAAAGCAAAGCAAATCAAAGCCTCATGCTGACAGCACATGCCTCTGCCACTGCCTCTGCCACGCCCCTCACTCATTGGCTGACTGCCATTTCCATTTCCACTGCCATTTCCGTGCCATTCCGCCTCACTAAGCAAGAAACAATTATTTTAATTTTCTGTACTTGTTTTTTTCGTCATGACTGTACATGTTTCTGTTTCTATTGCTGTATGCCTGCAACGTGCAGACATGTGCATGGCATTTGGCATTTTTTTTTGGGCGCAATTTAATTTTATTTAATTTAACGCAAATATTTTTGTTGCCCCTCTTAGTCCGCCCCCTCAGCCTAACTGCCAAGTGGCCTAAACTTGGCGCTGCTTCATTTGCATGCAAGTCGCTGCGGCCACTTTGATTTCAACTGTCGATGAGGCATACGAAGCTCAAAGCTAATTACCTCTAATAGTAATTAAAGTAATTGCAGCTTTTTGCCGCTGTCAACGACACCGACGCCGACGCCGCGACTGACATGACCGTAATTGACGCCGTAAATGCAATCAAATTAAGTTGCTCAGTTAGCACGTCGATGCCTCCCTGCGTGTGTGTGTGTGTGTCAGTTGCCCCTTTTATTCGTAAGAAATCATTAAGGTGAACCTTTGCTAGTAGACACTTTGTCGCAACAATGACTGCTAGATGATCGATTTTGGTCGCGCATTAATAACATAATAGCGCACATTTATTGCGCATACGTCACGTATGCCAGGCCGTGTAGAGAGAGGCTCTGGAGCAGTGAAGAATTTACCAAAAATAAACGCAAAATTTCAAACAAAACAAACGCGACCGTTGCCATTATTTGCTATTTTAGCAACTGACGCATGTGTGTGTGTGTGTGCGTGTGTGCGTGTATGTGTGTGTGTGAGCCGCTGCTTATTTCAACGCACTTTGCCTATTTGGCTACGGCTTTGGCTTTTCACATGTAAATTACCGAAACGAACAACGAAACAAAATTTTTATAGCATACATTTTTGGTTAAAGCGGAAACGGCGCATAGGAAAAAGGCATTTATTGTTGCCGCTGCCGCTGCCATTGACGTGGCTGCCAACACGATGTATGTGTATGTGTGTGTGTGTTCTGAAAATGTGCCAGACTTCGAAAAGCAATTTGCCACGCACTGTCAGTGAAGTTGAACACAGCTGAACATTTCTAATTTTCAGCTCGGCGAAATTTTTACAAAATATACTCAAAATATATATGTATATGTATGTATGTGTATGTGAAGCACAAGAAGCACCAGAAGCACAATTTACATAAGTATAACAAAATGCTTAAGCACACACACACACACATGTATGCATACATGCACAGTGTTAGAGTGTAAACAAGCGAAGGATAGAGAGAGAGCGAGCGAGTTTGGGAGCCAGAGTGGCAGCGCTCATTGAACATAGAGCAGAACATATGCTTTGGAAACAAGTCATAGCCAAATTTGCACAGACAAGCAAAATATTTGCGCGTTGTAAGTGCTTTCCAATGATTTTTATTATGCTTGAGTTTTTTTTTTTTTTCCTCTCTTTCATTTCACTTTTATTTTTGTTTAACAAATAATTTACTTGTGGCTTAAAATTGTTCAACGATTTACCTCAACTTTAATTAAAAAGTAAAATTTGTTCGACGAGCTTAAAATAATATTGATTTAAGCATTTGGCAGTGAAATGAGATTAAATGAATTAAAAAAAAACGCGCAGACATAAAAAAGTCTGCAGTCTAAATGAAGGTTATGATGTTCAAATTGAAATGCTGTTCAAATTGCCGTATGTGCCATATGACGCTATGTAACATAGGCCTAATCCCCATTGAAAAAATGTTCTTGAAAATTTTTCCAGCCAAAAACCAAAACCAGCTTAATTTCACAACAACTAAATGAAGGTTACGAAACACAAGTGTGAGTGCTGCATAAATTGACGTATGTGTCATATTGTGCTTTGTTACAAAGGCCTAAGCATTATTGAAAAAATGTTCTTGAAAAATTGCGCCGCCAAATTACGTTTTTTAAAGCAGAAAAAAAGCAAAACCAAATTATTTTCACAACACCAACTGTTTTCTGCTTAAAATTAAATACTTTTGAGTTGGCCAAAGGAGGCGTGGCGTCGGAAAAGCCATGAGGGCATGAAACAACAACAAGGAGTCATTAAAAACACTCAAATTGTTTGTTTGAAATCATTAAAATTTCTTTTATTTATTGTGCGCTGAGTTTTGTTGCTGTTTTGTTTTGTGTGTTGGCATGTTGTTCGCTCAGAACGGCTGAGTGCGCCATGTGTGTGACATTATTTAATATTTTGTAGCGCGTGTTTATTTTTGGATAAAGTTTTTAGCAAAGAAGCAATGAACGAATGAACGAAATAAATTGTCTGCAATTGCAATTCAATAATTACAAAAACATTATAAAGCAATTTGCAGTAAATCACATGGCCTTCAGCAAATAAATCACAAACGAGCAACGGCATTTGGACATGAGCTCAGCTCAGCTCCTGTGGGCCGCCATGTGTGTTGCCCACTTATGTGTGAGTGTGTTGACGCCTGATGCGCGCCACGCGGCAAGTTTGGCATAACTCGAAATGAATAATTAATATGTCTCGCCTGCAGACGCCACAAATGCCGACAAAAAAAGAGACGGACTGGAACAGCACAGCACAAATCCAAGCAGACAACAGGACAACAGGACAGACAAGCAGAGGCCTAAAAAGTCACCAAAAATACAACAAAATAAAGCGAGAAAAACTGTCCGTGTGTCTTCTCTCTTATTTCAAATTCTGTTTCGGCCATTGTAATGCAAAGGCAGCGAGCCAAGCCAACGAAGCCATGAGCCGAGCCAAGTCGAGTGGCGCATGCATGTGGGCAGCGAAGGAGGACTGCCGCAAAAACCATTGACAAATTTGCCGCAAACAAATGAAAACTGCTGAATTTTTCATTTATGACAATGTTTACGTAATTTGACAGGCCCAACACACACGCACAGAGGGCGCTTTTTATTGTTCTGCTTAGCGCCTTTTTTGCTTTGCTTTTTTCTCGCTGTGTTTATGTTTATGTTTATGCTTATTTGTTTGTGTTAGTATTGTTGCATGTTTATGTGTGTGTGTGTGTGTATGTGCCTTGTACAAATGCGCGCTCATTTATTACAAGCCAACAGTCGCAACGCATTCACGCCTAAAAATATGCTACAATGTATTGCCATCGATTGACTGTAACCTCCTGCCCATCTATCTAACAACCTAGCTGACTGACTGACTGACTGACTGCCTGACTGAAGGTCTGTCCGTCTCGCAGTCGCTCTGTCAGTGCTGTTTGTCGCGCTCGTCGCCCATTTCCGGTTCGTTGTATTTATAATGAATTATGCTGAATTGACATTGCCAAATGAACTTGATTGAATGCTAAATTAATGCGAAATTTGTGCTTTTCATTTCGTTTACGGTTTTATTATCATTTTTTTCCACGCTCTCTGCGCTGCTCTTCTTCTTTTGTTGTATTTGTTGTAGTTGTTGTTGTATTTTTGCATTGTAGCGCATTTAATTAAATTAAAATCATGTTCTATAAAAGTACGCAATCGACAGTTGTGCCATTTGTGCGCACATAAATTATTTTCAGTGCAGGTAAATCACACACACACACACGCGCACACCAACGAAATTCAAATAGGCCTGCCATTTTATGTGAGGCTAATTAATTTTCAAAGAGTGCGCGCTCGTAAGTATGCCACAAAATATTTCTATTGTGCGTTTTGTGCTCGCCGCTGTTGTTGTTGTTGTTTGACTTTACGGCATATTAAACAAAATGAATAAATTACAATTGCAAATAGGCAATTTCCTTTCAAACTTCCTTTTTTCGACACACACACACACACACACACGCACACACACAAATGAACATGGCACAAATGACGGGCACATTTTTTGGCCAATCAATTTGCCAAAACCGTCCCTCCTCCACTTTACCTACCAAATCATGACTATGCATGTGCTTTGCTCTTACTTTTTTTTGTTGTTGTTGTTGTTGTTGTTTTCGACGTTCAAATTACTGATAATTTGTAATTTTGTTTAATTGTTTGTGGCTTTGGTCTTTCGGCACAATTTGCATGTTTGCCTTTACCATTTCCTGCACGATTCAACTCGAGGCGACTAGAGGCGACTCGACTCAAATCAACTTCCAAAGGCGACTTGCTCAGTCAATTTTGTTGCTGTAATTTAAGTGTAATTGTTTAAGTCGTTGTTGTTGTCGTTGTTGTTGTTGTTGTTGTCGTGTTAGTTATCCATGTCGTTGTTTGTGTTATTTGCGGTTATACTTTTGGGTCAACTTGCCCCGCACGTCTTTGCCAGAGCACTCTATCCCTCTCAGTCTCTCTCTGCCTGCCCTTCTGTCACTCAGTCTGTCTGTCTGTCTGTCCATGCACAAAGCACAAAGTGTTGTTTGCATTTGTACATCAGCTCAACTCAGCTCAACTCAACTCAACTCTCATGCTTTAGTCAACCTCCGCGCTCCCCTTCATAGCCCCACCACCGTTCTGCGACTCGCTTGCTGCGCTTAGTGGCTTCCAAATTCTAGTGGCAACATTTAAGTGTAACTTGTTCGGTTGTTGTTTGCTTAGCGGTTGCGTGGCGCATGGAGCGGGCAGGATCATGTCAGCCGTCGCTCTGCTCTGCTCTGCTTTGCTTTGCTTGGTTCATGTGGCTTTGCTTAACATAAACGTGGGTGGCATTTTATTTAATGGCGCTCAACGTTGCTCAACATTCTAATCGTCATCGTCGCCGATTTGCTCACCCCCACCCTCTCTCTCCGCACTATTCTAATATTTTTTGGTTAGCCATGCGCGTTTTCGTGTGTCGCTATCGTTGTCGCCCTTCTGCCCCACCATCATCATCTTCACCTCATGCCTTCATTTGTTGGCTGGTTCGCTTTTTGCGTACATTATAATTGAAGGTTTCATTACGTCTATGCAAATAGCAACGCACCGTGCTCCCACCGCACACACCGCGCCCACAAGCCGCCTATTTAGATTGACATTGACTCGGGGGGGGGCAACATTGCTTTGAGCAATTAACTGTTTGTGATTTAAGCCAAAGAAAAATGTTAAAACGGCGCCAAGCCAAAGCACTTCCTGTGTACGTGTGTGTGTGTGTGTGTGTGTGTGAGTGAGACAGCTGCTAGTACGCACGCTTGCTCGGCAGCTTGAAACGTGTTTTGCTGATAATTTTTGGCAGTTATTCGCTGCCGTTGATGGCTTGCCATGTTGCAACATGATTAGATAAAGACGTGAATTTGTTCTCAAGTTGCGCGCTTCGGGCGACAGCGCAATTGAGTTGAGTTGAGTTGAGTTGAGTGAAGTAGCGAGAGATGAAAGTCGTCTACCGCTCCTAATTTGCTGCTAATTCGCGCTTTGCTTGCCGCAATCAATAAAACAAACAATTTAAATGAAATATTTGCCAAAAAGAAGCAAAATAAATAATACAAAACAAACAAAAGTTTGGCTTAGTTTGCTTAAAACACACTTTAACCCCTACCCCTCACTCTCACTAACACACTTTGTGCGAAGCTTGCCACAAAACGCATAACAATCACGCAGCATTTGGGTCAATGTTGGTCTCAAGCAATTCCAAAACTTCTGTTTATTAAATTTTATTATTGCGCACTCTTTATGTATATGTCTGTATGTGTGTGTGTGTGTTGGCCAATTCACGTCGCTGCGCAAAAAAAAAGCAAACACAATGAAGCAAAACTAAGACAAATAAAAGGCATTCAAAACAGTTGTAAAAAATATCAACGCTTAACTGTTTCGCCTTTTGGCAAACGATTTGGGCGTGCAACGGCCGGTTGGTGATGAGCGGTGCAGCGGGGCAGTGCCGTTAAGTCGCATTCGGCGGCAACGAGCACGTCGAAAGTTTTGTGCCAAAATTAAAATGAAAACGAACACGAAACGAAACGAAAAACTATCAAAAAATATGCAACAACATGGAAAGTCAGAAAGTTTATGCAGCATACAAAAAGGCGGCGGCGCAGTGCGGACAACTTTGGCGCGAAGAAGAAGAAGAGCATAAAAAAGTTGCTTTGGCAAAAAGGACAACGCGCTTATATATTCAAGTGTCTGTTTGACTGGCTGTGTGTGTTTGTGTGTGTGTGTGTGTGTGCGGCACACTTGCTTTGACAAAGCTACTGACAAGGGCAATGATGGCCAACGCTGGGCGTGGCAACTGCAACGCTTCAAAGAAAGGCGCTGCAGAGCTGCGTTAATAGGCGGGGGCGTGGGCGGGGGCGTTGGCAAATGTTCGCGCCGCTGTCATCATCACAAAACGCAGCAATGACCCCTCCCCCTACCCATGCCCTAACAGCAAGTGTTTGTGAAAAGTTGACTTTATGTTGCTGCTTCTTCTTCTTCTTCGCAATCTGCATGTGTGTGTGTGTGTGTGTGTGTGTGTGTTACATGTTCTGCCAATGTCGCTCCGCAAAATGCTTGTTGAGCGAAATTTAGACGCCTTTTATAACACGACAAGCGATTTGTCGCACATTATTGCCCTCTCTTTCACTCTCTCCCTCCCCCTCTCTTCATCACTGTCACTCAGTCGCCTTGCTTGCTCAGCATGTCATTTTGTTTGCGTCTTGTTTTTATAGCAAACACTTTCGAAAAATTACTTTACAAGCCATTTGCGCTTAATTGCAATTCACACACACAGAGGGCGCTTTGGCTTGCAAGCAAATGCGTTCGGCAATTGCAGTTACTTTAATCTCTCGCTCGCTCGCTCATTCGCACGTCATCTGCTAACCTCCGTTCTTCTGCACTTCTTCTAAGCCACTTCTTCCCTCTCGCTCGCTCGCTCGTGCGTGTTTATACGTGAGTCTTTGTATTTAAGCTCACAGTTGTTTCTTGGATTTTCATTGCGTGTCGAAACAAGAAAATTAAATTTAGCATTTTAAATAAACAAAAGCAACGAAAACCAACAACAACAATAAAAGGAAAGGCGTAAAACAAGTTTACTTTTGCGTTAGAAAATCAATTTTTAATAAGCAAAATCACTTGACGTGCCACAATCAGCATACTCACGCACGCACGTCGCATGGCTCACGCCTTTGAATGTTGCGCAAAAACCAATAGAAAATAAAATGATACAAAACGAAAACCTTTCGATGCGAATCGAATCAAATCGAAAACTAAACTAAACAGCACAACAACAACAACAGCAACAACAGCAACAACAACAGCAACAACAACAACAATGTGAAAGCACAACAAAAGTCAACAAAGTTTTCAAAAGCAAATAAAAATACGTGAGCAGTAGTTTATTCTATAGCAGTTGTCGAGGCGCATAAGCAGCGGAACTGGCACGCACACACACACACACACACACACACATACACACATAAAGGCAAATATGTCACTAGATTGAATTGTCAACTTGTATAAACACTCGACGAGGCGGACAAGTATGCTTTGAGTAGCGAATTGCCAATTGTGCCGAGAGCACTGACAAAGCGTGAGACAAAGACGGCGAGAGAGCGTGCGAAAGAGTAAACGTGCGACAAGAGGGGCGTGTGGGGCAAGTCAATTGAAAATTGTCAAAGAGTCGTTCGTATAAGCGAATGTTTTCTTTAGTAATGGAATTTATTAATATTTCAAAGTGCCAGCAACAATAACAACAACAACAGCGACAACAACGACAACTCTAACAATAACAACAACAATGAGAGCAAAAAAACACAAGCCAACAAACAAGCAAGAAAAATGAATTCCTCTGAAATTATAAAAGCAAATATGTCTTGTATTAAAAATGAATCTCTAAAAAGCAAACAAACGCTTTAAGGCAACATTTAAGCTGACAGTGTAACAGTGGCGGATTGCGGGTTAGCGCCCAAGTGAAGGTAATAAGTAAAAGCACATAATTTGCTATAAAACATTTGAATGTGCAAATATAAATTTAAGAATCTCAAAGCGCTAAGAAGAAGCTTCAAATTGTATGGCAGTAGTAATATTTTGGCCGCGCCTGTACGTGTGCAGACCTTGAGCGTGTTTTACTTTGCACACACATGGCTTTGGAGCAGTAAACTTGTGTCTCTGTGTGTGTGTGTGTGTGTGTGTGTGTGTGTGTGTGTGTGTGTTTGTGTGTGTTGGCACATGTTTGCTTTTGTCAAACGTGGCAACGTTCTGTGTGTGCGCAAAGCCAAGCCACGCCAAGCCGTGCCTAACCTCACTTCGCCTTGCCTTGTCTTGTCTTGTCCTGTCTTGCCGTCAGTCACATGTAATGCAATGCTGAAGTGAAAGTCGAAAGCCGAAAGCCGAAAGTCCACAAAAATCACCAGCATGGCTGCAATACTCGTTGCTCGGCTTTTCAAAAACGTTGACAGAGCGACTTCAAGTCACATTTGCGGATGCGTTTTGCCGCCGCCAAGTGTTTGTGTGTCACTGTGTCACACTATTTGGACACTTGAATCCTTGTTGGCAGTATTTTGTGCTTATATCAGACACACACACACACAAATACACACACGCACGCATGCACACTCGCATTTGTATTCAAGAGCTTTCGTTAATGTTCGCAATAAAGGATTTTTTCTTGTCTTTGGCGCACTCAGTAGCTCTCAGCCGCAGTCACAACCATCATCATCATCATCAACAACAACATCAACAACGCCATGATTGTCTGCACATCATGCGGTAGCTAGGTAGAGGTATTCATTTATGGCTGACATAGCATTCTGACATTGCAAATGCAACGCATCACAGTTGATTTACTTTTGGGGCATAAATTTCAGTTTGAAATTCGTACGTCGTTCAACGTTCACTCATTCATTCATTCATTCATTCATTCTTTCATTCGTGCATTCGTTCGTTCATTCGTTCGTCGAGCGCACTTAAGTGCGGCAATTGCATTTTAAATTTAAGGCCCGAGCGCACATAAATTGCAACGACTTCTGAATGCCCGGGAGAGTGGACAGCCAAGTTGCAACCCTGTTGAAGAGTAAGCACAAAAGTGATATGAGAAAACAGCGTAAAATTGCAACTGAAAACTGTTGGCGCAAATAAAATTCAAAAATCAAGGCATAAACATTTCAAATTCCGAACGCAAACAACATAAAATCAAATTTTAGCTTTGTGTTGAGCTTGGCATTAGTGAGTGGTTGTCGACACACGCAATAGTGGGTGTGCGAGCGGAATGGCAAATATGCCAAAGCCAAAGCCACTCTGCAAAGCAGCTGACTGATTTTTTCTTATGCAGCATCTTCTTCTTCTTCTTCATTTACGACGTTGTTGTGCCAAAAGAAGCCAACAACAGCAACGACAACAACAACAACGTAACGACAACAACAACGACGATAAAAAATATGTGCAAAAATGCACAAACAGTCAAAGCTGGCAAAGAGGAAGAAGAAGAAGCATGCATTGCGTGCTTTGTGTGCAAGAAAAAAAAAAGTATTACAATGAAGTAAAAGAAGAAGAAGCAGCAGCAGCAGCACGAGTGAGCGTGGGCGTGTGGAAAACAAATGCACTGCAAAAAAGAATTTTGCGCACAATATGAAAAATAATAAAAACAGTTACATAAATCAAAAATGATAACAACTGTGCAGAACAAGAAGAAGAAGAACAAGTGGAAAAATGTGCTAAAGAAAAAAACGACAATGGCTGAAAAAAAAAACAGAAAAAATGTAAGAAAATCGACAAGAAAAATCAGCGTTGAATTGTAGAAAAATACTGAACAATATGGAAAGCGCAGCGGGCGAGCAAATAACGAAGCAACGTTGGCGACGCAATGAAGCCAGGAGCGGTTCAGGCGGCGCCTTACACACTGATCGTGGGGGGTCACAGCAGCCGAGATGAGACGAGACGTCTCTTAGCTGCCAAAGCAAGTTAAATAATGATGGAAAAGGGGGGGAGGGTGGAGGGGGTGAGCAGAAAAAATAACATTGGAAAACAACATTCAATAATAAAATCGAAAGTTAAACGAAGGAAATAAAGTCGCTGCTAAGCAAAAATGCAAAACAGGAAATTTCCTTCAACTTTTTCTTGCTTTTACTTAAGTTGTTTTTATACTCTTCACGAAGTGAAAAGTATTATAGTTTTGTCACGAAGTTTGTAACAGCCAGAAGGAGGCGTGGCCGACTATACAAAGTATATATATTCTTGATCAGGATGACAAGACGAGTTGATATAGCCATGTCCGTCTGTCCGTCTGTCCGTCTGTCCGTCTGTCTGTATGTATGCAAACTCCTCCCTCAGTTTTGAAGCTATCGACCTGAAACTTTGCACAGACCCTTGTATTTTATTACGATGACACATTGGTCGGAACCAGCGAGATCGGACCACTGGAACTGGTAGCCACCATACGAAAAGAAGAAGAAAAAAAAATTTCAATCGTTGTATGAAAAACTTTTTTGTTTTCCAAGATAGAGCGCTGAAATTATACCAGTGGTGAACAACCGTAGCCAGGCTAAATGCCTGAAAATTTCATTGAGATCGGAATACTGGAACTGGTACCTGCCATACAAAATGAAGAAGAGGAAGAGAAACAAAGTTTAAATCGTTGTATGGGAAACTTTTTTATTTCTGAAGTTAAAGTGCTGAAATTTTAAAAGTAGTAAGTAAGTGTCACCAGATCAAATGCCTGCAAGTTTCATTGAGATCGGACTGCTGGAACTGGTACCTGCCATACAAAATGAAGAAGAGGAAGAGAAGCAAAGTTTAAATCGTTGTATGGGAAACTTTTTTGTTTCTGAAGTTAGGCTGCTGAAATTTCAAAATTAGTAATTCAGTGTCATCAGATCAAATGCCTGCAAGTTTCATTGAGATCGGACTACTGGAACTGGTACCTGCCATACAAAATGAAGAAGAGGAAGAGAAACCAAATTTAAGTCGTTGTACGGAAAACTTTTTTGTGTCTTAACTAATCGACTCTAAACTTCATACTTTTGTTGATAATGTGGCTTAAAAGCTATTTTGATATCAAAATGGGCGTGGCACCTCCCACATATGACCAAAACCAAAAGTTCCTATATATCTGGCACTCAATGTGGTATAACAACGAAAACTGATCTGTAGGCTATGTGGACAAAAAGAAATAAGATTCCAAAAATAAAATGGGTGTACCACAAAAAGTGTCGTGAAGAGTATACATCTTCGGCAAGGCCGAAGATAACGTCCTTACTGGTTTTTCTTTTCATTTGTATTTTTTTTTTTTTTTTGCGTTTCATTCGTTTTGAGTGAACATGTAAGAAACAAGCAGAAAAAAATAACACACACACACACACACACGCACACAAACAGACAAACACAAATAATGGAAAATGTAAGCATTGCAAAATGCGAAAGGATCAAGAGAAAAAAAAGAAGCGCAAGAAGAAAAAAAATACGGCAACTTTGAAGGTGAAAAATACGTGTTATTTTTCTGTTTTGACAAACACTAAATTATGTACGATGTGTGTGTGCACGCATGTGTGTGTGTGTGTGTGTGTGTGCTTGTGTACAAATTTTGTGTGAGTGGCATGTCATGTGTATATCAGCGCGTATGAAAGATAAAGGTGCACCGAAGATAAACGCACAAACTCATATTACCCCAGCCAACCCCCGTGCCCCACAAACCAACCTAAACCTTCATTGTGCTAAGCTGAACTGAGCGCTGAGTTTGGCATATTTAAACTTGACTTTTAAAGGCATTTTTGATTAGTTTCCTCAAGCGCCAGGGGCGGAGTGGGCAGAGCAGGGCCCGAGACTGCCAACTTGTCGTAATTGAAATTTCTGCGCTTTGCATACTTATTCATATATCATTTTCTCATTGAAATTCAGCAAATGATGTGCGTGAGTGAGTGTGCGTGCGTGAGTGTGTGCGTGAGTGTGCGTGAGTGTGTGCGTGTGCGAAGACTGAACAAATTAAAGTGATTTAGTTGCGAATTTTTGATTTTAACTAAATGAAAATGTGTTTTTTTTCTCTTATTTTTATGATAAATGAGCTTGGCCCGAAAAGCAGACACAGACAGTCCCATAGACAGACAGACAGACAGAGCGCTCTTCTTCAAGGCACGGCAAATGTGTGGTTTGCAATGCGAAAATGCAAATTGTGCGGCAAAGTGGAAAACCTTATCGAACGTACATCAATTTGTCTGCAAATAAAATGTTATTCAAATTTCTAACAGTTTAGTACAAGACGAAGCAGCAGAAAAAAAATCACTTAAAGCCGACAAAGGCAACAGAGTTCATTTGCATAACATTATTTGAAAGCTTTAAATTTGTCAATGTCGAAATTTGTACAAAAACCTTCGACCATTTTCGGTTGGAAGAACTTCTTTCACAACTGCTTCTTCTGCTTCTTCTTCTACGTCTTGTTATGCTACTGTGCACTGGCCGACAACAGTGCACTGCCAACAAAGCAAGAAGAAGACGTGGACGAAGACGACGACCAAGTTGAAGAAGAAGACGTGCGAAAAAGGTAAACAGGAAGAAAGTTTTCTTCAGTTAAGTTGCAACGTCAACTGCCAAGCGCATTTGATAGCCGCCTGTCGAACATGGCTTCCTGCCACGCCCACCTAACAAATTCCACGCCTGCTGCGCCGCATGCAAATCAAGTTGGTCAGCGGCCCTGACTGACGAGGCACATGGGTATAACTTGAATATTGCATAAAATTATTTGCGCTCCTCTGTTATTTGCAATACTATCGAATAGTTTATGGTCTGTATTTTTATTGTTGTTGTTGTTGCTGTTGTTGTTGTTATTTTTCTTTCTATCAGCGCGGGCACGCCCACAGGAAGCAACGTTGTGTTCGCCTCATTCGAGCATGCATTGTGCAACTGCAAATGCAATCGACTAAGCAAAGTCCTTGTGCTCAAACGCCCAAACTCGCTCACTCGCCCACTCACTCACTCATCATCTTGCTCACTCACTCGCACACTTACTTACTTTGTGCTGAGTGGCAAAGCAACTAATGCAATTTACAAAGGCAACGACACAAGCAACATCATCAACACACACATACACACAGGCACACTTGGCACGACTGAGAGACAGGCAGACAGACGGAAGGACGAACGGACGGATGACTATGCTTGTAGATAAATGAAATCTGCTGACGATCGATCAAATGTTGTTGTGCTTGTTGTTGTTGTGCTTGTTGTTGTTGTTGTTGCAGCGCGCTGAAAGTATCTCAATACGCAATTTGTGTTGAGTTTTTATGAATAGCTGACAGTGTCGTTGCGCTCGTATCTCAACATGTATCTTGTATCTGCGCGGGTGTGTGTGTCTGTGTGGGTGTTGATTTCCTGTTTGCTTGCTTGCATTTGCTGTTGTTGTTGTTGTTGTGAAATATTGCTTTGAAAATACTTTTACACAACTATTGCCATGTTAATGCGAAGAATGTGTGTGTTGCCAACAAACGCAAATGCCACAAACGTCAACACACACAGCAGAGTGTACGTGTGTGTGTGTGTGGCAATCTCATTTCGATTTCAGTCAAGCGCGCGCTTATCTACAAAGCTGACAAACTCCAACCAACGATTCACTCATCCGTTCGTCTGTCAGTCCTTCTGTCCGTCCGTCTGTCTGTCCAATAGTCAGCAATGAGTTGCTTAAAAATTGACAACATTGGCAACTTTATTTGCTTTGCATACGAAATCTGACAAGTTGAGCGAGGAATGGCGTTGAAAATTTGATTTAATTGTTGCAGTCGTCGAAGTCGTCGTCGTCGAAGTCTCTTTGCCAATCATGCCGCTCACTCAATGAGATACTTCTTTGATCGCATGAAATTTTCAGCAGTCGTCCTCGACACTCGTCATGCATCGACAATGAGCTGTGCCATGAAATACAATAAAAAAAAAAGAGTAAAGGGCAAAGTAGCGAAAAGACGTACGTTGCCAAGCCAATTTCATGCATAAGAAATGTCCTTGCTGAGGCAAACAAAATGTCGCCTAAAAGAAAAACCGCACAAATAAAGAAGAAGCACTTGAAACGAGTGAAAAACGAAGATACAATGAAGCGAACTTGCTGGCAAAGGCTTGCTGTGTGTGTGTGTGTGCGGCTGTCAACGGCAGCTGTGCCTAAGACCCAACAACAACAGCAACAACAACAAGAAAGTCGACACTAATCTTTTATAATCTCATATGAAAACGCAATTAAGCTAAACACTTTAACACAAAACGCAAATCAAAAGTGAAATGGGCAAAGACGGCTAAAGGGGTGGGGGCGTGGCAGCGACGACTAAAGCGCTTACAATGTTTCTATTGACCGCATATTGCAATCGACGGCTTTTTGTCTCTTTGTCAATGTGTGTGTGTGCCATAAGCCGAGGTTAACCATTGTTTTAGTACATTTAAGTGCTCATGTGTGTTTGTGTGTGTGTGTGTGTGTGTGTTTGTATGCGTGTCTGTGTTTACAACATTGCTCTATAAATTTGCGGTTAAATATTTACATAAATCAACCGCAACAAAAACAAATATGAAGCTGAGCTTGAGGCTTTTGAATCAAAACGCATTTCATATTTGATTTGCCATCGATTGTTGTTGCTATTGTTGTTGTTGCTGTTGTTGCTGTTGTTGTTGTTGCTGTCGCCTAAAGTGCTGCGACGCTTTGCTATTAAGCGGCAAAATGGCATGCCTCGCACAATATTAAGTGCAGAAGGTGTTGGCGAAGGCGTGGCACAGCCAAAGAGTCATGTGTCATTTGCGGCATTTGTCTTTGTGGCGCCGAAGACATGGCCTTCGTCTCTGCTGCCACTACGCCGCTGCTGCCACTTTGCTTCAGCTGGCTGTGTGTTGTTGGGCTGTGCAATTTATCGACAATAATTGCCAATTTGTTGCACAATAACGAGCAAACAGCTGTCAAAGATATTCCGACAGACGGACGGACGGACGGACATAGCGCACAAAACAATAACCATTCGCATATAATGATGTCGAAGCACACACACACACACGCACACACATGGACACATGGACATGGAGAAGGCATTCCCAAAGCGTTGCCAAACAACAAACAATAACGCCATGTGTGCGTGTCAGTTGTGCTTGTGTTTGTCCCCTGCGTGCATGTGTGCGTGCGTGTGTGTGTGTGTGTGTGTGTGTGTGCGTGTTTTGTAGTTATAATCAAATAAAGACAAAACTAATGCCATTTAGCATAGTTTTAGGCGTTATTAGTTGCTGATGCTGCGAATTATATGAATTTGAGTGCAAGCAGGAGCGGCTGCGGTGCGCATAGCGCCCACATCTCAACGAACTTTGGCATGGCCGTTCTTTCAATTATGAAAAACCACAAGTTCCGCTTACTCTTCACCAAGTTAGCCCCCCATTGCAAGCGAGCGGGCAATTTGATAATTCAAGCTGCTCTGCCACCGCAACTTTAACCCCTCTTTTGCCCCACTTTGCATGCCCACTTTTTAAATTAGCACAACTTCATGGCTCTAGTGCTCTCTCTCTCGCCCTCTGCCCCCCTTCTCGCCTTAGCACGGCCAGTGTGTTTGTGGCGCCGCCCGCTGCGCTTGCCACCGCAAATGCGCACCGCCACTGGGTTTGTAATTTTGCTGGCTTCGGTTATTAATCAAAAGAAATATTGCGCATACGCAGCGTGCGTCCGCCAAGTGCTATCGCAGGCAATCTGCCATGGCCAAGCGGCAATAATGAAAGGCAATTTTGGCTTAAACTTATTCAATTAAATGCGAGTTTAGCAAACTAAACTAAACTGAACTGAAAAGCAAACAAAGGCACGAAGGAAGGTTGAGCGAAATGTCACACTTATGTTAAATGCGCTGCACATGAGTTCTTTAATGGCAATTTTTAAATGGCGGAAAGCCGCAAATTTCCGCTCTTTATACAAAATTAAACGCACACTCGGTGAGAAGGGAGGGGGGGCGGACATGCAGACAATTGCAGGCAAAAAGCAGAAGGTCCTTTCACTGCGTCAAATGACAAACACACGCAAGCGTATGAGTGCATGTGTGGTGTGAGTGAGCGGCACGTGTGTGTGTGTGGAAGGAGTGTTGACTAAAGAAAAAGAAGCAGCAGCAGCAGCAGAAGAAGAAGAAGAAGTGTGCTTAAACGCCACAAGGAAATTAATTTCCGACAGAAGTCACACAAACGCAAATGATAATTAAGCCGCCCACGCACACACACTCAACTAAGCACACACACACAGCCACTCAAATGAAAAAGGATATCGTCAGCAAAGGAAAAAACAAACACCGAAATGACAGAACAAAAAAACCATAAAAATAAAAATGAGAAAAGTAAAAAAAACTGCAAAAATAAAGTGAAATTGTAGAAGTTGATGATGGCAGAGCGACGACGTACAACAACAACAACGACAACAACGACGAAGGACGAATGTATGAATGCACGAACGAATGAGTGTCGCTTTGACGGCCGTTGAGAAGGTGTGCGACGGTGAGGGAAGGACGACGGCGTTGGCGACATGTGAAGCGAGCCTAGTCGAGCCACAGTTGACTACAATAAATTTTAGGCCATGGCCAAGAGCAGCAACAATTCGCCAACGCCGTCAACGATGCTTTTGCTTTCCCTTTCACCCGTCCCGGTCCCCTTTCCCTTTCGCCATTCCCTTTCGCCATTCCCTTTCGCCTTTCGCCAACGCCAACTTTCACAACTTTTTGCCTTGCTTTATTTGTATTACCTTCTCTAGCCACGCTATCTCACTTGTGCTCTCCCTCACCCTCTCCCTCTCTCTCTCTCTCTGTCGCTTGTTGTTGTCGCCAGCAACATAAATCAGCGAAAAGATTTATGGCGATTTTTGTTATTTCAGCGCGATAAGCGCTTCGAAGCTTCATGAAGGCATCTTTCTTCTGCTGCGGCTTTACTACAGACACTCACGCGCTTATAGACAAACCGCGCGAAAGGCGTAAATGACACACGCAAACAAGCCAACAACAACAACAGCAACAACAACAACAACAGCCATCATGAAGTGAAATAATAATGCGCAAAGAATAAACCAATAAACAATTGCGGCCTCATAAATTCCTTTTGGCCAAAAGTCTAACAAGCGCGCTGCCTGTGACCAACCAACAACAACAACAACAGCAACGGGAATACCCAGGACAGCATTAAGCATGTTGACACATATATAAAATACTGCGGTTAATTTCGACTTTAACTCAAGTTGGTTTATAATTTTTTATTATTCTTCCTTTTTTTGTCTCTCAACTTTTTGGAACATTTTCATTGTCACAAGAAAAATTTAATTGTATTTGAAAAATTTATGCAAGACGTTAAATCAGCAAATTGAAAAGGGTTTTTCTTCTTCTTCTGTGTGCGTGTGTGTGTGTGTGTGCGACAATGATAGATGCGAGACCTTGCTCAAGCGATAAGCCGCTGACGATGACTGCGACAATCTGAAATGAACTGATTTGCTGTCTGAAGCAGCTTTGCACAAACGGCACAAGGGTCAACGCAGACAGACGGGCGAACGGACGGACAGACGGACAGAAAAATTGCTTTTTAATTAGAAGAAATGCGCAAATACATGATGTGGGTATTTTATGAGTACGCTAATGGTTACCTACTTGAGAATTACACACGGCACACACCGACAGAGTTCCGAAAATAAGACAATTGATTGGGGTTGCATAGCATTTGCAACTGTCAAGAGAGCGGCGTATTTGATATGGGATTACCTTCAAATTAATGAGCCAAAAGAGGCGTGCAAGTGTTTTGAGTACTTTATGCGATTACTCATGTTAGACGAGCAAAATATTTAATTGGCATAACAATCCTTTGGCTGAAATATACAAAATGTGTTACAAAATGTTTGATCAGCATTTATTTTTTTCGCTGCCGGCAGGAGAACTTTCTTATGAGCAGTGAAAGAAGATGTAAGTATTATTTTTTATTACAGCAACCCAACGGACAAAATAGATGTCGCTCGATTTTAAGACGTTTTCGTTTTCAGGTCGGTTTTTAAGTCGGTTTTGAGGTCCGTTTTGAGGTCGGTTTTGAGGTCGGTTTTCGGTAGGTTTACGAATATTTTGCGGAAACTAATTTCCCGACCGATTTTTCACCGTTTTAGGTCCATTTGAGATTTGTTGAATATCAAAACACTTGAAAGTCCGTTTTGCACTTTTCGATTGTCTGAGAAGGGGTATGATGGATATTTTTCAACAGCTTTTCATTCGTTCTTATATTCATGTACGGTCATAAAACATCGAGCGAACGCCGCAAGCCCTCTCATTTACATTTTGTCCGCCAACGCGATTTTTATGCTTATACATATATATATATTTTTTCATTTTCAAGCGAATGTAATGTGAAATGTTTATTTCAATAAAACTTAAGCAGAATTATTACAGCCAACGGCATAAATTATTCATTCAAGCGCTTTTGGACGTTGCTCAAAGTTGTGTGGTCAGCAATAAAAAATCACATTCCATAAAACGAAAGAATGAAAAGAAGAAGAAGCAGAGTCAGAATCAGAATCAGAAGAAAAAATGACAATATTACGGCATATTGTAAATAAGACAAGTTGAAGCACAAACGTTCGTCAGCCAGACTGACTAACAGACAGACGGACGAACCGACAGAGTCATTGAGACATTTGTATAATTCAGCATAGGTCAATATTAAAATAAGTGCACAGAGATCAGTTGAATTTTATCTTCATTCATTATTAAGCGCAGAGCAAGAATGAGACAAAGTGTAAGCGTGAGAAAGAGCGAGCGAGCAAGATGAGGCAGGCAGGCAGGCGTGTTGACAAGGACGACGAGTGAAGCGCTTGAGCTTCTTTTGACCTCCGCACGTTTTCCATTTGTCGTTTTTTTCCTTTCAATTCTTTATTTTAAGCGACTTTTCACTGCTGAGCCGTGCTGAGCTACAATTACAAGCCGAGCGACAACAATTTCTCTGTCGCACTGTCTGTCTGTCTCTCCCACTGTCTGTCCGGCCAACATGCTGCACACGCTTATTATTCACTTTATTACAAGCAAGCCGCATGTTCAACAGCGACAACAGTAAAACCGTCAGCCAACTTTTGGTCGCCTCGTTGGCTTGGCTTGTATTGCCCTCACCGCCGCCGCCGCCACCCACGCCCACGCCTTCACTGCATTGAGACTCTGACTTGGACTCTGATTCACAATTCAGCATTAAGCAAGCCATTGTGCGTATTGTAATTTCACTTTGCTATTCATTCATGGCTTTTACACTCGCTCAGCTAAAAAGACGAAACAAGAAGAAGCACAAACAAAAAAACAAAAACAAAATATCGTCCAAAGAGTATGAAAAATAAATGCGTAGCATGCTGAAGAAGAGGAAGCAGCATTGGCATGGTGTGGGGGGGCTGAGCGGCATTTGATGGCGCATGAAAGCAAAGATGAAAGTGAAAGTAAAGAGTCCTTTACAACTTTTTTATGACTTATTTCATAGCCTGACTGGCGGACAGACGGACAGACAGACAGGCAGACTAACTGACTGACTGAATGACTGAGTGACTGAAGGGCAAGCATGGCTTAGCGCAGCGCAGCGTTGCGACCGAATAAAAGCAAAAGAATATTCAATGGCTGTTGTTGCTATTGCTATTGTTGTTGTTGTTGTTGTTGTTGTTGTCATCGTTGTCGTTACGTTGAACAATGTCCAAGCGAGCCAACAACGAACAAACAAACGAACGCATGCTGAAGCAACGAACGAACGAACGGAACAAACGTATGAAGGAACGAACGAACGAACGAACGTGCGAACGAGTGAAGGCAGGCCAGCAGGAACGCACGAATGGAACATGCTAGGCGAGTGACTGACTGACTGAGTGAGTGAGTGAGTGAGTGAGCGAATTGTGTGAACGCATAAATGTGAGACAAGCATCATGCGGCAAATTTTAAGCATTCTTTTTATTGCGCCATATTAGACAACGCCAACGGCCGCGGGGTGGCGTTGCTAAAGCGATTTCTCACGATATACATATACTTGCGTGTATATATATTTGTGTGTGTGTGTGAGTGCTGGCAGCTTGCATAGTCGTAATGCTAGACGATGCTTAAACACATATCCTTGTACTCAGCTCAGCTCAGCGCTAAGCAGCTATTTAACTTGCACTTGATGTTGAATTTTTTGACAGTTTGTTTGTCAACGATTTAAGCATGGCAGCGGCTTCGGCATCGGCTTTCACTTTCTTGCTGCTGTCACTCCTACATTTGCCACTTCCTTCCTGGCATTTCGCTTCGCACGCATTTTGGCATCTTCGGCAACGGCGTCAATGTCGCCGCCGTCGTCGTTGTCATCAACTTCTGCCATCCTTCCGCCTTGATTGTCTTTGTTGGCATTGCTACGTCTCCTGCGCTTTATTAATATTTTGATGTGTCACATTATGCGTTGTCCTTGTTGTCCTTGTTGGCTCATGCTTGTTTTTGGCGCTCGCTACTTTTTATTTCTTTTGGCAGAGATGTATATGTGTGTGTGTGCTATAAGCGCTCACACAATGGCTGACTTCCGCTGCGACATTAAAGTCACCGGATGTGGTGAGTTGTTCACTTGAACATAAATCTTATTTTGCCTCGCAGTGTTACACATTTACTTGCTTTCTTTTCTTTGCTGGCGCTTTCTTTATATTCGTCTTTATTTTTATTTATTTATTTTCTTGCTTTCCCACACTCACACACACACGCACAGAAGAGGCGCGGTAGGTGGGGCAAGTGAAATTTATTTATACGTTGCTTTTTGCTGCTTTTGAAAATATTTGCTGACATGACAACGTAAAACATACTTTTCGTAGGTGATAATGACAGTTTAGGCATTCATTACACGTGTTGCTGATATAGCAAAGGTAAGCTGACGCCAAGCCATGGAGCCAAGCCGAGTCGCGCAGTGTCCTGGCACCGCCTGTCAGTCATTGACATCAAGTCAGCGCCGCACAATTTGTAATTTACGCGCGTTGCTTTGACAAAAAAAAACAGAGTCTGCAATATAAATTAATAAACATGCGAGCGAGCGTCTTTTGTCAACGCTTGACATAAAATGCAATAAATAACGCTTATATCAATAACACAAAGCAAGCCAAGCAAAGTGAACCGATCTGAAAAAAAATGGCCTAACGAAAATTTTAAATATGTTATTAAACATGATGAATGCTAATGAAGCGCAATTTGTGCACATAATTTATATGCCTCCATTTTCGATTTGTTTGGCTTTCAATTTCGGCATCGGCTTTGGCATTGTGCAATCTGCAGCGGAGCTTCGTGCCGGCAGCGCTTAATTAACAAAGCAGCAGAGAAAAATGAATGTGCGTCATTGGCTTATTTCAATCTATCACTTGCTTTGTGTCAGCCTTCGAACAACAACAAGAACAACAACAGCTGGCGTAATTACATCCGGCCGCAAGTCCATACATATTTATAAACTCACTAATACACACACGCCTGTTTGCATATATATTT
The DNA here is from genome assembly GCA_037044515.1 of Phortica magna. Classification (NCBI taxonomy): domain Eukaryota; kingdom Metazoa; phylum Arthropoda; class Insecta; order Diptera; family Drosophilidae; genus Phortica; species Phortica magna. The sequence goes on from JBAMBP010000519.1 coordinate 628,439, forward strand.
GCTTATTTGTTCTGCTCGGCTCGGCTCAGCTTCGCTTTCCTTCGCTTTTCATCGCTTTGCTTTGCTACAATACATAAAAGCATGTTTACTTAACAACTTTGACTTGTGCAAATTCACTGACGCATTAAGCAGCAGCAGCAGCACCATTATCATTGCCTTCATCATCATTATCATCATCGCCATCGCCATCATCGCCATCGTCATGCATGTTGTCGTCGCCATTATCATCAGCATTGCTACATTTATGCGCAAATATCAAAGCGACACGTGCCTCACGCATTTATTTGCACGCAACTTAGGCTATTTTTATTTTCATTTTCATTCTCATTTCCAGTTTACTTCATTTTGTTGTTGTTGTTGTTGTTGTTTTCGTCTTTTTGATGCTTTTTTATTTGATTTGGTTCTGCCGCCTGGCAAGTTAATGAGCTCAGCGACAGCAAACTCACTTGAAATGCGATACTCATTAAATACAATTCAAACTTCACTTATTCTTACTTCACTTCGGTTTGCTCTGCGATGAGTCTCCTCTCCTTTCCTCGCCTCGTCACTTTAATGTGCGCAAATTTGCGCAAATTCAACAAACAAACCACCGACAAAAAAGGGCAAAAATTATACGCATTCGTTGCGTTCGTTTGCCGCTCAATAAACAAGCAACAATTAAAGAAAAAGTTTCATTGCTTGATTTCTGTGCTTCAAAGTTAACCAAAGGCCACAAAAAAACCGGAAAAAGGAGCTATTTTCGGCTCTAGCGAAATTCATGTACTCTTGTCAGCATTTTCTTATTTGAAAAACTCTCTTATAGTTTTTCCCATTCATACTTTACTATATATTGAAATCTTCTAACTCATCTGCTTACAGAATACTTTGGCATATAGTCAAGTATTAAGAAAACCACGTAATTCCAAAATTTCATTAGATCATTTTCAAGAACAATAAAGTTTTTCAAAAAAAAACTTTATTTTCGACCGATTATGCTTATGGCAGTTAAATGCTATAGTGATCCCAGCAATATAACTCTGGGATATACTACGCCTGAACATATAAAAAGAATTTCCTGCTCAAAAACTGAGTTTTAACAGATTCCTCTCGTCGAAGATGTCTCCTCCTCTGCGTTCCACACTTAATGACAAAGTTAATATGCTCTTACAGCAAGAGTATAAAAAAGCGAATCAATGCAAAGAACTCATGAGAAATTGTATGGGCGGCAATTACTTAGCGCGACGCTGACGGCCGAGGCGACTCGACTCAACGCAACTCGACTCGAGTTGAGTTATTGAAAACTTTTGTTCATTTGTACTTTGAGTACGCCAACTCTCCGTGCCCCACCCGCACTCGCACCAACCTCTTGGCCAAGGAACGCTCATTGCGTTTGCTGTTGGCTCGGAATTATGGCAAAAGTTGTTGCACTTGGCGCGAAAAGTTGAAGTTGCACAAATGAAACGTTCTTCTTCTTCTTCTTGTTGGTTGGTTGGTTGGTTGGGCGGCAATAAACTTCGTCAACATTTTAATATTACTGACTTTCATTAATAAAATGTCCAATAGCACGTCAACTCACTATCGCTCTCTCTTTCTTGCACACAGCGATAATAATCAACATCTTATACGTATTATTTATACAGATTTACACAGCGCGGCTTCGTTAGCAAAGCCTGCGAGAAGTGAATCCCAAGCCCGGAACAGTGGGCGCAATAAAGTGTGCAATATGAGCGAAAGAGAGGTGACTAAGTGAGTGGGTGAGTGAGAGGGTCAGTAGGCTTGCCTTTGTGCGTTGTCCTCAAGTGAAATTTACGATTCACGATATCTTTGTCACATTATATATTTCGCTGCTAAAAACTATTTGCGTGCAACGAAGTAACAATAAAATTTTCATTTTTAATTTATGTTGATTTACTTTGATGGCTTCCAGGAATTCATGTCATTCGCACTTGAACATTTGCTCGACTAAACTTTGACATCGATTTTATGCGCGAATTTATTCTGCAAAGCAAATGGAAATGGAAGTGAAAATGCAGCAAAGAGAAATTTGAAGTTAGTTAGCGCAAAGATACAAAGTCATGAAGTACACTTGCACAAATGATCAAAGGCAACTTTTTCAAAGCAGCAAAGAAGGAAGCATTTTTAATTGGAAAATGTGAATAATTCAAAGTGAAATTTTAAACACAAAACTCATCAAATACGCCAAAAGACATGAGTGATTCAAACAATGAGTTAAAAGCGCTAAAAGTTATGAAAAACGTATAAATTAATTTCATAACGCCTATGTTACATGCAGTCACACATGACATAAGGCAATTAAACATAAAATATGGCAAATATACGCTTGAGTCTTTTGAAAGGAAAAAACATTTTTTATTGAATTTTTTTATCGGTTGTGCCAAAAAGCATGCAAGCAATGAGAAACGTTTAAGTTAATTTCATAAACGCCTATGTTACATATCACCACGTTTGACATAGGCCAATATAACATAAAACAAAGCGAAAGTTCATTTGAAGCCACGAAAACCGCACGGCCTGAAAGCCTCAAAGCAAGAAGCGCTATAAATCAACAACTTGTACGTCAAATAACACACACACACACACACACACGCACACACATGTGTCACATGACAGAGGACATGTTTCTAAGCGCACATTACTTTGAGATACAAAACTTCGAACTTTACCTTTGGCTTTGCATATTCATGACAGTTTCGCACTTGTCACGACCTTTTCAAACAAAAGCTTAATTAAATAATGTTCATTGTAAAATACGTATTAACAAAAGCGAAACTTACTCGTTGATTTAAATACAGAGCAATGTAAGCGCCACAAGTTGAAAGCACTGCAAAGATACAAGAGAAACAGATTTATATTTATATATAAATGTATAACAATTAAAGTTGAAATATTTAAGCTGACAGCTTTTGGCAGCGAGCGCAGAAAGCCGACAAAAGCCACGCACAAAGGCTAACCAACAACAATAACAGCAACAACACTAATAATAAAAACAAGCTCAGCCAGCCAAAAGTAACAACCAACAATGAATGAGTAAGTGAGTAAGTGAGTGAGTGAAAGAGAAAAATGAAAATGATAGTTGGAGCAGGAAAGTTAAGTACTTTGCATTTAATTACGGCGTATCATTTATTTTGTGCAATTTTATTTATTTACTCGTGTTTTAAACACAATTAAAGCATAACTCATGCCCAGCGGCAATTTAGTGTCTTTATACAATATATTTTAAACAGTGCACTTGGGAGCATTTGTACAAATTTGCTACTGAGGATGACTGCCATTGCTGCACGCTGACTGAATGAATGAAAGAATGGGCGAGCGAGCGAGCGAGCGAGGCAAGTCAGAGCAAATGAATGTTGTACATGGCCTGGCGTGGCGTGGCATGGCGTGGCTTGGCAATGGCGACGATGACGATGACGGTAACAGTTACAGTAACAGTAACGGTAACGGTAACGATGACGGCAATGAGCAACAACACGGACGCTTGGCAAGCTGCCATTACGGCCGGAAGTACGCTAAAGCGTGAACAATCCTGCAGCGGTGCGAGTGAGTGAGAGAGAGAGAGAGAAGTCATGCGAACGAGTAGAATATAAAAAGCATTCCTGCCACGATTATTTCAAGTAGAATTTGCTCTTTATTTTCATATTATTTTTTATCTGCACGAATGAATGTACAAATGAAAAATACAAAAACAACAAAAACAACAAAAAAAAGAACAGAAAAAAATGAACAAAAAGCAGCGGAGAAATATTGCAGAGAATATGCAAAGCATTTTAAGTACAGATTCGCTTGTCCGTCTGTCTGTCCGTCTGTCTGTCCGTCTGTCTGTCCGTCTGTCTGTCTGAGTGTTGTGCTTGTACAACGTATCGTTTTAACAAAAGGCAAACAAAAATAAAACAAGCAAGAAGTGTGAAGCGCGCAGAAGGGCAAACAAAAATCATAACAATATTTTTTTATAAAAATGTAAACAATTTTTACGCGTTTTGCCAAATGAAGCCTTGACCAACGAGTGGGCGCACGAGTGTGTGTGTGTGTGTGTGAGTGTGACAGCAAGCGCGAAGTTTAGGCGCAGGCACACGTGTTGGCGCCTAAATAACATGCAATACATATATGTATGTATAAAAAAATGAAGTGAGCAAACGTTGGGTCAGTAAGGCAGACCGACCGACCGACTGACCAAGAGTCGCGCAGGCTGAAGGAGCGAATGAGCGAATGAGCCAACGCCAAGCAGAAGGAAACAAAACTGACACAAAAAGCTATGAAAATTTAATAAAACGTCAGTATTATAAAGCAAAAATAACTGCCACAGGACATTGCAGAGCGAGCGACCGAACGAACGAACGGACGGCCGACCGAATGAACAGTCCAATGAACAAACGGCCAGACAGACGACCAGCAGAGTGGACGACGCCGTGGCTGGACGCGTGTGGGGCAGGAGGTCGCGCTCTGTGAAGTGAGCAATGTGGCACATAACGAGCGCTTAAATAATTAATGTCGCTCATACGCAACGTTGCACCATAAGTGAACTTTTAACGTGCTGAAGTTTATTTGCAGTTTATTTCACCTTTTCTTCCTTCATTATTTGCGCCCTTTTCGCTTTTGTTGTTGTTTGTTGTTGCACAGCGTGTAAAGTTGCGGAATTTCGTTGTATATATTTTTATTATTATTATTTTTTGGTTTTTGGCGTTTTTCGCTTATAAATCATAAAAAATGATTATGATTTATTTTATGCCATGCAATACTAAATCTTTATGCTAATTAATTTTGAAACTGATTGATGAGCGTTTCATTGAGCAGAGAAATGGCAAATGGCAAAACCGGAAGCTCTTAAGTAGCGAACGCGCATTTCGATGCTGCACAATTAATAATAATGGCACAACTTCTTACACAACACTTCAACAACAACAATAAGAGCAACAACAACAATAAGAACAACAAGCGCAACAACAATACTTCATTCACTAAAGTTCAAAAGCAACGCGTCTCAAGTTGACTTGTCTTCTGCTATGAAGTTACTTGGCGGCACTCGCAACTCTCCCTCTCTTTCACGCTCATTCACCCTCTCTTTCTTTCACTCTTGCTGTGCGTTGCCTTCTTTTTGATAAATTGCATATTTAAAAGCAAAAGATTTCCACTTTTTTGTGCGCTTTTGCGGAAATAGTAAACTTTTTGTTGCCGTCGTTGCTTTGATTTGCTGCGCAGCGCTTTGCCATGCAGATTGTGCTCAGCGCAGCATAAGGGCAAACATTTAAGGAGCTCAGTAAGCGCCTTAAAGTTGCAAACGTACATAAATGTATCGCAGCAGCGTTGCTGTTCATGCTGTTCAGTCTGTGCTAAGCAAACGAGATGCACTTGAGTGCGCAAATGATCATGGATATTGTCATTGAAGCGCTGCTCCTTCTGCTTGGGATACAGTATCTCTTTACGAGCGTATTAAGTGAAACGACAAGTGTTGCTGACGCGCACTAAATCGTTTCGATGACTCACACACACACACACACACTCAAGCAGAAGCTATTGTAGCCATGACTTGCATGAAAATGCACACAAACAAGCGATAAGAATATGTCGGAAATTCTATGCAAATTTGCCAAATATCAAAGCAAATAACAAATTATATATTTTTCGCATTTAAATTTCTTTCTTTCATACCATTTTATTAGCTTATATTTTGTCTACTCGACGCACTCAAGTTGACTTCGCTTCGCAACATTATTTGAATTATTAATTAGCGCGTAATTAGTTGGGTTGACCCAAGTTAACACCACAAACTCACACACACACACACACACACACACAGAGTGAGAATTATACAGACAAGCGCACTCAAACCAAACCAAAAGCAAGGAAGGACTTAGCCTGCGGCCATGAGACGCGCTTTGAAGTCTTCTACGCGCGACTAATTTTATTTCTTTTTAGTGAATTTGATTTGAAACTTTTTGATTACACAAAATTTTTCGTATTTAGCAGAAGGGCGTGAAGAATAAACAAATGCAAAAACAAAAAAAGGGAAGCATTCAAATAAAGAAATACTTGGCGAAATTAAAATATTATTCCGCGAATTTGTTGACGCAATTTCGCAGATTTATGCGTTAAATGAATTTTGATGCTTTTGGCGCTTAATTAGTGCAAACGCCCACAAGGCAAGCCATGCCAATGATGTTGATTATGATGATTATGTTGCTAATGTTGTTGTTGCACACTTCATTGCACAAATTTTGCGGAAAAAATAAATATTTATACACTTTTTGAAGCACTTTTGCTGACCCAATTATGGCCAAATTTACAAACAAATATTATTTGCGCATGAAAGTATGCTACACAAACTAAACTTTTTTCACGTTCGGGCAATTTATTTTATATTAACTTAAGTTACTTACTAAGTGGATTAATAAGTGAAGCGCAAAAACTGCGCAAAAGTAACAAGAAAGCATTTCGCAAAAAAAAAAACAACAACACGAACCCCAAATGTAAGCAAAAATCAAAACCAAAAAAAAAAAAAAAGAACACACAAAAAAATGAAACAAATTATAAAACTCGCAAACGAAATAAAGTGTAATTTTTGCGTTTAAAAATAGTAAAAGTTTTAATGACTTCATTCATACAGCCGCAGTGCTTTGGCGCGCGCGCTTGTACATTTGCGAGTGCGAGTGCCCGACGACGGCAATCTTATTTAGAAGAAATTGTATGCAATAAAAAGTATGCAATAAAAATTGTAAAATGTAAATAGCAAAGTCACAGCAAATTGTGCGCAGCGCAAGCGGAGACAAGAACCACTGAGACGGCAACGGCAATGGCAACGGCAACTGCGACGGCGACAGTCGTTAAAAGTCAATTCGAAATTTTTAATAGAATTTTGATAAGGGCAGTTAACTTAGGCAAAGGCAACGGCAACGTGCGCGGCGGGCTGGGGTGGTGTGGTGTGGTGTGGCAGAGCGCCAAGGCTGATTTTTGCAATGAGTTTAGCCTCGCGCTCTTGGCCTAATAAATTAAGCACAATTTTAGTTTATCGCAAAACTAACTTTCGACATAAAATTCACACTCGAAGCCGACGACAAGTATGAAGGTGGCTAAAGGCGGTTGCGGGCGGCTGAAGGAGGCTGAGGTGGTGCGTCGGTTGGTTGCTTGGTTGGTTGGTTGGTTGGTTGGTTGGTGACGCGTGCATTGGGCAAACATGTGAAACTGTCGCAAATTAATGGCCGGAAATAAAACAAAAACGAAATAAGTTAAACAAATCGTGCGCAAATGTCGTGTGTGAGTGTGTGTGTGTGTGTGTGTGAGTGAGAGGGCGCATGAGCGAGTGCGAAATCAACAGCATTTGATGATGATTTTGCTCGCGTGTGAAGGCGATTAGATCGACAGCGTCAGCAGCAACAAGGACGACAAGGACGACAAGGACGTCGAAAACTAAAACCAACAAAACCTTTTTTTTTTTTTGCGTAAAAGTTGTAAAACACACACACACACATACACACGCATACATACATGCTTATAAACATGCCAAACTGCATTAATTTCTGCTTTGTGCGTGTGTTGTTGTTGTTGTTGCTGCTGTTGTTTAATTTCAGTTGGCTTAGTTGGCTTTTGTTTGACTGCGAAATGTGCCAAAAATAAAATAAAATGCAAATTTAATTACAGCTAATAAAATCAGTGGCAAAAAAAGAATTTAAGTTGTAAAACTTTTGTTTGAACTACAAAGCAAAACAGCACAAACAACAACAACAACAATACAAAATGCAATAAAACCGAAGGACATGCCCACAAACGCCGGCTGCACTGGGCTGGGGTGGTGCAGGGCGGCACAAGTGAAGCCACAACGACAACAATTAAAAACTTCAAATTTTCGGTTCATTCGTTCGTTGAATTTGTTGTATGAATTCACGCTGACATTTTGTATATGTTTATGTGCCTCAAAGTTGCCAACAGCGCAGGACATTTTGTGAACACATGCGTAATGAAGGCCGTTCCATTAAACATGTTCGGTTGAGAAGTGCGAACGAATGAAGTTCTAACAAAATTGTTACATTTGTCAATTGTCAAAGAGAAGCGCAAAGAAAAACGAGTCATAAAGACACATGGTAATATGTAAAGTGAAACAAGCACACACACACACACACACACGCACATGTGTAATGTTTGCGCACACAAGCAAATAACAAACAATGCAAAGAGCTTCTTCGCTGCCTTGACCAACCGTCCGACCGTTCGACCGTCCCTTCGTTCGTTATGTGTTGCATATATTAAAACCGAAAAAGCGCAAGCAAAATGAACGTACGAGTGAAGGAGTTTAAGGACATGCAGGACAACAGCATGTTGTTGTTGGTCAGCAATGAACGACAGTCGCATGCAAGACAAGCGCTGTCCGCCTGCACATGTCCGTCTGTCCGTCCGGCTGTCTGTCCGGTTGTCTGCATGAAAGCATGCATGCATGCGTGCGTTTGTTTGCTTGTGCTCTTGTGCGCTTGTGTGTGTCAACGCTTGATTGCCGCCATCAACAAAATGCAACTATCCCACACACACATGCAAGTATCCTCTGCTGCGTGGTTGTTGTTGTTGGTGTTGTTGTTATCGCCATTGTTGCATATCGCAGCGCTTGTTAGTTATTGGAATTGGGTTTTCGGTGCTTTTGTGGTTGAGTCACTCTCGCAGCGCTGGGGTCGCCTCAATGCAATGTAACGCAACGCAACGCATTTGTTTCATATCTCTTGTGTGTGTCGTGTTCGTGCTCGTGTTCGTGTCATGTGTGTGTCGTGTTTCGTGTTTTGCGCTTCGTGCTTCGTGCATTCATGTTGACATTTCGCTGTCATTGCTTCACATTTCGCATTTCAATGCAATCAAATACACACGATGGTTGGTTGTTGTTGCGGCATGCGGCATGTGGCAAGTGGCATGTGGCACGTCAGGTATGTGATAATTTTAACAAATTTATTTGTATATACATGGAAATTCATCGTTCATTACATAGTAAAAGAGGGTTAATTTAAAAATGCATATCATTGCATAAATTACCCAACTCACACAGACACACACGCATGCACACACACATGCACGCAGGCAGAAGGACATTGTATTGTCGCTGTGCATGTATGCGTATGAATTTATAAGTGCGTTTGTATTAAAATAATGTGTTGCATTGTTTTAAAAAATATAAAACAATGAATATTAAATGTTACGCATACGCAATGTGTTACTTTGTACGCTTTTACAACCAAGAGCAGAGCAGCACTCAATTGCCGCCTCTACGTGTGTGTGTGTGCCATTGTGTCATGCTACAATTTTTATGTACTTTTGCATATAAAATATGTTGTTTGCTTTTGTGTGAAAACAATATATTTTTCTTTTCCTTTTTTGTTATACAAACTGAAGCCAAAGTGCGTGAAGAACACTTGTGCACAACTGAACTAAAATTTCAACACAAAAAAGCACTTATTTTTGTTGGAGGGAGAAATGCTCCTCACCATTGTGGAAAGATGAAGCTCAACACATTCAACAATTGCTCAGATAGACTTTTGGCCTTACACGCGGCTCAGTCAAGCTGCGATCATTAAAGAGCGAGCCTCCTACATTGTCTTGCCTGTCCCACCCGCCTTGACAACCAATCACCATAAATTCTTTTTGCGCCAACAAAACATTAAAATTACTAACAAAGTGTCAAACAAGACAAGGCAGACAAGTTGGGCCTTTATTAAAAAACCACAAGCCAAAAAGGCACAAGAAGACGAGCAAAAAAATAAGCTTAAACAAATTAATAAATCAAAATTTTGACGCACATATTTAATATTCGATTAAAGCGACAATATTTGCACGCATTAAAATATATTTTGTCAACAAGGGAAGCCACTGTGCGCTTTGCCCCCAAGCGTGACTAAAGAGGAACTAAAGCTGAGCTGAAGAGGCGCTGAAGAGGCGCTGAAGTGGCAAGCCAAGTGCTGTGAAAATATTATGTAGTTATTTGAGCGCATTTTTGAGCACGTTTTCGTTGACAGCGACAACAAAAAACAACAACAACAAATAAAAAAAAAACAAATTAAACCAAGAAAACCAAAAAAAAAAAATGGTGGAAATTCGCTGAAAATGGCAAGAAAAAACAGCAGGAAATAGAAACAAGAGTGAAAGGCCGAAAAAGAAACAAACAAGCAAGCAAGAAGTTTTAATCTCGAACTCGCATTAATTTCACCATTGTCTGCTTGTGTCCCCTACCCCACACCCCCAGCCTCTTCGTTCGCCTACAAACAAGGCCTTTCAAGCTTTATTTTGACTGTTTATGGAATACTTTGCATTGTTTGCACAATGAATGCGTCCGCGAGAGGGCGTTGCCAGTCGAGTAATGTGTGCGAGATGGCAATAAGTACGACTTTATACACCAACAACAACAACAACAACTGATGTTATCATATCAACATGGAATAATAATGCCGGCTGTCTAACAGTAGAATCATTGTATGAGCGCATCGCGGGGGAGGGGCTGCTGTGTGTAACGGTGTCGTTGGGGGCAATGAAACGCCTCTCGAGTTGAAACTTAAATGAGAATTATGCATGCGGTATGCTGCCTACTTAGGCGTTCGCTCGCGTGAATGCCCCAAGTCTATGCCACACACACACACACACACCCACACACACAAGCACACACAACGACAGTGTTGCCTCTTGCTTGTAAAGCAGTAATTTTTTTTTTCTTTGTAAAGATTCAAAAAGCAAAGCAAAGCGGAAAAAGTAAAAACAACAAAAACAAAAGTAAAGTACTACAAAATAAACTCATGCAACAGTAACAACAACAACAACAATAACAAACAACAACATTTGCACTCAGCTTGACTTTTTTAATATCCTTGATATTTTCACTTGTTATCATTGTTTCTATATTGTATGTCGCGTCTCGTCGCTTCATGCCGAGCCAATCCCTTCAGCTTACTCATTCATACCGACCGAGCCTCTCCGATCTCCCCCCTCGCCCATAGCACTTAGGCTCAACATTGTCGTTGCTTATTCTACTTTTTCGATTGTTGTTGTTGATTTGCGTGCGTTTTAATTTTGTTGTTGTCTTCCGCACTGTATTGTTGTTGCCTATGTTGTCATTTCCTACTCTCGTTGTTGTTGTTGTATATTATTGTTAGTGTTGCTGTTGTTGTTATTATTGTTGTTGTCGTCATCAGCAGCAACTTCTTCCTGCAACTGTTCAAATAAATCGCGCACAGTTGCGGGTTAAGCTTTTCTTGCTTAACTCATGAACCATACGCCTCACCAACAACCTCCTCCGCCCCTCAGCACCGCCCTCACCCACTCATTTACTCACTCATACACGGCATGACAGCACTTTCAATGCTTTTTCATGCCTAATACATAAGCCTTCCCTGGGTCCTGTTGTCTGTTGTAAGTGAGTGCCTTTGCCCCGCTCATCATGCTTTCACCCATGCCTCAGCCACTGTTCCTGCCACTGCCACTGCCCCTACCCCTGCGCCGCTCATGCAAATGCTTGTTGCCCATGCTCATTGTTGTCCTGTTGTTTGAATTCATCCTTGTTGTAGTCAACGCCGTTGCCATCGTGCTCATCGTTGTTACTGTTAGCTGTTGTTGTTGTTGCTGTTACTGTTGTTGTTGTTGTTGTTGTTGTTGTTGTTGTTGTTGTTGTTGTTGTTTGTTCGTTCGTTCGTTGTCATTGTGTACATACAATTTTGCGCTCTGATTTTTAAATATAATCCAGTTTGCTGGCAAGCAAACGACAACGATGACAACGAACGATTGTGGCAGCGGCAGCAGCAGCACCAAGCCTGCATGGCTGCGGGGGGCAACGTGGGGCAGCGACAGTGTTAGTCGGCATAAAGTCACGCGATATCATGAAATCCGCTTTAGCGGAAATCTAATTGCGCATCGCGAGTTTCGTTCGTTCGTTCATTCGTTCGATGTTCATAGCTCCAAGTTCGCTTCAAGCGCTCTGATGAGGGGCAAGCGGTTGAGGGTTATGGCAAAGCATTGCTTGGCACTTTCATTGCTCGCGGCTGATTTTAACATAATGCCTTTTTAAATGCAAAAGATACAACGCAAACACACTCGCAGCCATGTTTCTAACACTCTCACACACACACACACACACACATACTTACACACATTTGCTTGTTCGGGCACAGTTGCCCATTAACATAAAAAAGTTCAACACAAGAAAGGAAATGAAATAAATTTTAAAATGCCGCACACAAATTTTTGCCCCATGTGCCCCTCCCCATGTTACACCCCAACAACAACAGATTTTATACGCGTGTCTGTTTTTCTTTCATATACGAGAAAATTGCTTTATGTTAATTAATTTGTTAATTAATTAGAAATATTTTCTTTAATTTTACTTAAATACTAAAAAAAATAAAATAATCTTTATTGCGTAAGAGAAATCTTCATTTATGAAAATATTTCATATGCAAAACGCAAATATTACATGAATTTAATTAAATATTAATTGAATTCATCAATTCTAATCGAAATCACAAAATAATTGCAATTGCATAAGGACATGCTTGCCCCGTGCCCCCCGGCACCGCAGGCGAGGCCATTAGGCCGTCAAACTTCATTGCCGCAAATGCGCTCGGAATGCAAATTTAAATTCAATTTATTAGTTTTTGATAATTAATGACGACCGCAGACAAAAATTTATTTAATATGATTTTCACATCATTTCGGTTACAATAAATGCATTTTTGTTGGTTTATCTACAAAAATCAATATTAAATTGACTTATGTTACTTAAAGACGCAAGGCACATACGTCAATCAATGTTCAACTTTTAAGCAAGTTTCATAGGCAAGTTGACACATGTGCTATGTGATCGTCTAAAACATTAATGTACAATTTTTCAACATTTATTTAAAAAATTCTTGGTGCTCAACTGTCGTATGTCACGTGCGATGATATGTAACATACAACTTTTCAATATATATTTTTTTCATTATCAAACCAAAAGGCCCTTTAACTCAATTTTTAAGCTCAAAAGCAAAAATAACAAAAAATATTTAAAGCCATCGGTATGCGTTGCAAATAAACTCTTTGAAAAGCAAACCACATTTGCAGGCAATCTCTTTTTTTAAGCTATTTAAATAAACATTTCAAAGGCAAACGAAGTCTTTGCACAAAATTTAACCCTTTTCGTTAACGTTTTGTTGTCGTTGAATTGTCAAATAGCTGAAGACAAAATTCTTATCTCAAAGTGCTCAAACACACTTTTCAAACACAATTTGCCAGCTTAAAAATGTTAAAAGGAGCCGCAAAATGTGCGGGGGGGGGGGGGGGGGGACTTTTGCGTCAAGAAAAGAGCAGAAAATTTGCTCAAGCACAAAATTTATACTTCATTTGCACACAAAACGTTTTTCAACATGTCTGAAATTGTTTAACGCAAAAAGTGTAACGAAATGTAAGCACAGCGGAAGTGTTGGCAAACGAAGACATAAACAGTGTTGACAAATTATATAACACGCAAATGTAAAATTTACTTTGCTTAATTAACTTTCATTTTGCAATGAAATGCAATTCGCCAACAACAACAACAACACTGCAATGCAAACTAACGGTAACTAAAAAAACAAAAGCAACTTTAAATATTTGTGCTTCTCCGCACATTTCAATGCGCTCTTGTGCGCCATCACGCATACAAACCGAAAGGACGAAAAAAAAATGAACACTAATTGAAATTGACTCTCAATTTCACTCAACGAAAATTGAAATCGCTTACAAACAAGCGCAAATAGCTTAATTCAAATAGTCAGAATGGCGGGTGGCTTGAATGTAGAGGGGCATAAAGAAAATGGAATAAAATAAAGAGTAAAATAGCAAAATACTGTGCGTTTCATAACCTCAATTCGGGCAAACATGCACACACACACACACACACACGCACACACACACACATGCACACATAGACACACACACACATGCACCTCGCAGCAATGTCAACAAATGATAAAAACCGCAAACGTACGCGCTCATACAGTAAATTGGCAATGTGGCCCCCCCGCAAGGCGCGCCCCGCGCTCACACCCACGAATCGCTTTAGAGACCACAAATCGTTTGAAAGCAACTCAAAAAAGCAAACGCGCACAAAACTGATGTTGACGGCAGCGGCAACAGCGACGACAACGACAGATGAAGGGTAACAAGGGGTGGGGGGCAAGCGTCGACAGTCATTGGTAGTGGCGAAAAAAGAAGAACGAATGAACGAACGAACGAATGTGCGCTCTGAATGGCAGCCAAATTGAGGCATTCAACGACTTTTAACTATAAACTTGATTATTTATTTTACAGACATGTACACACACACACACATACACACACATGTGTATTATACAAACACATGCATACAAACAAACACGTGCAGATGCTTATAAATTTACATATTCATGGCGGGCATTTATTTGAGCAAACCTACAATTTTCTTGCTTGAACAAAAAACCAAAACCAAAAAAAAAAAACAAACTTTTTTATTCACCAAAAATAGAACAAAAATGTAAAGAAAGCAAAGTAAACGAAGAAATGCAAAGAAAAGGCGAGGGGTACAGGGGAAGGGCAGAGAAAAAATATTCAACTGCAAACAAATTGTTAATTTAAACCTTTTATAGCGTGCACATAGATATGAATTCATAATAAGCATTGTAACAAATTCACCAAACCCCACACCCGCCCTGCCTCACCATTGATCGCACCCACTAGCTAACTTCTTCATACAATGCCTCAAGCTAAGGCTCAAAGTCAACGTTTGCCTTGCCATATACGACGACATGCTGAGTTCTGTTATTTTTTATTAAAAAATAGCTGCGCTCTCTGTCTGTATCTGTGTGCGTGTGTGTGAGGGAGTGTGCTTGTTTGTATGTGTGTGTGTGTGTGTGTGTGTGTTAAATGCTTTCGGCTCCGCGCCTCGTACACTCAATATTGTGTGAAATTTTATTTAATCACTTTGATACTGTTTAATGTCTGTAATAATTTATGCGGTTTATTGAAAAAAAAAATCAATTATCATAAATCAGTATTCTGTTTTTATTAGTATGGGAAAATACTCGTTTGAAACTTGTATCGTCGTGCAAAGCAAACTATTTGTTTCAAAGCAATTACAATAAATATACACATGAGTCATGCAAGATAAAAAATCAAAGTTTTTTTTTTAAACTTCTTACAACAAAAATTAAATTGACACAATTCTGTTATATTGAAAAGAAAAAAATGTAGCATACTTTAAGTCAGCGTTTTGTTTTTTCTTCTTTTTTTTAATGTAGCATACTTTTTGTCAGCGTTTTTGCTTTTTATCTACTTATATATGTAAAAAACATATGTTGATGCTAAGTTGCCATCATATTTAAGTATCTTTCAAAAAGAAACGAAAAAAAAAACCAAAAAGCCAATTTTGCGTTGCTTTATAGAAATTATTTTTAATAGCGCTTGTCTTACATATGAAAACTTGAGGCGTTGTTATATGCCACAAGCCTAAGACGAGCTGAGCGCAAAATGCGTAAGCCAAGCAACCGGCGATATTCTGCTTCTTCTTGTTGTTCTTGTTGCTATTGATGTTATTATTATTGTTGTTGTTGTTGCTGTTGTTGTTGTTTAAAGAACACAACAAAGCAGCTCAAATTGCGCTGTAATATTAAGCAAAATCTTTGCCTTTACACAGACAATTTCTCAAATGTCTGCATTTATTTTTTGTTGTTGTTTTTATATATTTGTTCTTCAACAAGCTCAAGTCAGCTTTCTGCCTTCATTTGCAAAATAATTTACCTAAGCGTTGCTGGTATTTCGTGCTGCGAAATACCAAAAGAATACACCAAAAAAAAATGTGTAACAAAATGAAATGGCAATGAGTTCACGTTGCCGCCTCATTTCCGTTTCCGGCATTACACTTTTGAACCTTCTATGGCATGACGACTTGAAGATCGAAACTGCCAACGCAACCACAACAACAACAACAACAACGGGAACAGCAACACCAACTCGAAGGCTCACGTCGCTTGGTCTTCGCTCACACACTTTCCACTTTCTATTTTGGTGTTTTTTTTGTTTTTATACGCTTTCACCCCATTCTATTTTCATTTACATTGTTTAAATTTATCAAGCAGTCGCTTGACTCGTCGTTGACAAAACCAAAAAAGAAATTTACAAGCCCCCGCCCCATACAAAGTTTTGCCACCCACTTGAAAAGTATCTAAGCCTCAACAAAAAAAAAATACAAAAAAAAAAATACAAATTATAAAAATAAAACCAAAAAGAGACAACAACAACAAAAAATAGACTTTTCTTTAAAGTGCACAAGGCAAACCTTTTTTTTTTATTTTGTTTGGTCTTCTAGTCTTTTTGCCCCCCACTGCCCCTCAGTGTGACAAACAAACTGAGTTCATGCGCTTAACACTTTTTCATTTACTGCTGTCGTTGCGCCGCCTCAGCCCGCTCGAGCCCATGACTTGCGGTTTGCGACAGTGTCTACATACTTCGACGTGTCGTGTGTCGTGCGTGTATGTCCTTGTGTGTGCGCCTTTGAGTGTATTATAAGTGAAACATCTGCAAGCACTTTTAACCCTATTTGCAAAAACATACACAAACTCATTCGCATTGTTAACGCGTCGCCGCCCAACACCGAAAACATTCGACAGGCGGACAGGCAGACAGACAGAAGGACAGACAGACAGACGGACAAGAAAATGTGACACCAAAAACATAACGAAAAAGGATGTAGTCAGGACATGCCTGACTGCGCACATGTCTATGTCTCTCTGTCTCTGTCTCCGTTTCGCCGTCTTTGTCTCTTTGTATGCCTTCCGGTTTGCAATTCTTCGATGCGCGTTGCCTTATTTGTTATTTGTTTGCATTTAATTTTTACCAAACACATAAATTGGCTTTTTTTCAAAAAGATTTTCAAGACTCACACACACACACACACATACACACATAAACATTGGTAGACCTTTTTTCTTGGTTTATTGTTAATTGAAAATCGAAGTTGCGCCCTTAGAACTGTTTTGGCAAATAAATTTTATTGCCTTGAGCAATTAGTTTATAGACAAAGTTGTCCTTTACGTTTTTGCCTTTTTGCAACTTTTTTTTAGGTTGCGCCGTTTGTTATGCTATGATTTTTTTCATTTGCTGTGTTTTGCTTTGGTTGGCTTTGGTTGACTGCTGTTGCATTGACACACATTAAAAATTAGTGCTTGACCGAAAACCAATTGGAAATCGAAGTCGAATGTGCTAAACAACAACAACAGGGGCAGCAACAATATTAACAGGAAACGGAAACGACAGCGGCAGCGCAGTTTCGAGCGGGCATGAAAGCCAAAGTTGAGGGTCAGCAGACGAGTCGCACAATGCAAACAATCAAAGTAACAATTTTCGTAGCCTTTCACGTCTCTTGTTGTTGTTGTTGTTGTTGTTTTCTCATCTTTATTTTTATTTTTCTTTTCACTCTTTTTGTTATTTTATTATTATGCGCTCACTTTGCTGCCCTTCTGATTCTTTATTATTTTTTTTTTCTTCATTTTTTCATTTTTATTTTTGTATTTTTCTGTTTTATTTTCATGCTTCTGCATTTTTATTCTTGCTAACAGAAAAACATGTTGGCGCTTTTCATTGTAGTGCGTTGTTGTTGTTGTTGTTGTTGTTGTTGTTGTTGTTGTTGGCCTTATTGTCCTGCCTGTTGGCCCGCCTTTGTATTAGTTTTTTTTTTATTCGTTCGTGTTGCGTCTTTAGTCAATTTTCAGTCACTTCAAACAAGCAAACAAACAACAAGCTAACCAACCAACCAACCAACCAACAGACCGACCAACAAAACAAACAACAACAACAACAAAAAGAAAAAGAAATACAAAATGTGAAGCACATCTTTCGACTTGTCTGCCAAGCAGAACCTTTCGAGTTTATAATGTATCAGAAAGTTGGCAATGCTTGAAGAAGACAAAAAGAAGCCGAAGCCGAAGCTGAAGCTGCAAGATGAAGATGAAAAAAGGGAATCAGACCACTTGAGTTCGCTTCGGATTACGACTGCTTTTTAGACTTTATCCCTTTCACGTTTATTTCTTTTCTTTTGGCGTATTTTTATTTTTGTTTTTTATTTTTGTGCCTTTAACAACACAGATTGGCTTGGCTTAAGTCGGCAAAGGATTTACCACACGCGCTTTCGGCCCCCAACCAACACGCCTTCGCTCGCTCAATCTATCAGTCTGCGTACGTGTGTGCGTGCGTGTGTGTGTGTGTGTGCTGATTTGATTTTATGTGTTTTAGCGCATTGGAAACTGTTTTCCTTTCTTTCAAAAGCCTTCAACATTGGCTTCATTCCTTGCCTTCTTCGAGACCTTCTTCGGTGCCTTCCTTATTGCCTTCCTCGCTGCCTTCGCTGGCATGCCTTCGATTCGTGCGCATCGTGTTTGACTTAAATTAACATAATTTTTTATTTTATTACGCCTCTTTCGTATTTATTTTGCGATTTTGAGCGCGTGTCAACTTTTGCACCCTTTTTTTTTTTCAGTGCACCACGCACCTCACGACCTTCTTTGTCTTGGCTTTGTTTGCTTAATAAACTTTTTCTCGTTTTTTTTTGGGTTCGTCATTTAGTTTGATTTGCGCATTGATTATGCATCATCATCATTACGCTAAAAATAATGCGAAGAAATAATATTTCAACTTTTTGTTGGGTTAGAAGGCGAAGCACAAAAGATGTTCAAGCGAATCAAAACGTTTTGCGCCATAATCCTTTGGGCAATGCTCACATTTCATTATTGCTGGCTATAAAATAAAGTTGCACTTTGTTCGCTCCGCTTGGCTTCAGTCGCCTTGGCTTGGCATGGCGTGTAATCGGCGTCGGCAATCATAATCAATGTTGATTGCACGACGGCGCAAAATCGCTTGCGGACAACTTCAACGCTTTGCAATAAATCAAATCTTTTTTAATTTCATTGATCAACTTTATCAGCAAAGCTTATAACAAAGAGAAGACAAAGCAAAGGCAAAAATGAAAGCAACAGAAACTGAAGTTCAACAACAACAACAAACACAACAACCACATTATGAATCTTATTTCTATAGCAAAAGTTTATGGCAAAAACTTCTGTTTTGTGTTCTGTTCCCTCAAGGCAACCGAACCCGCACACAAACACGCGCTCACTTTGACATTTAAATCAATGAGATAAATAAGCTGATATTATAAAATATTGTACAACTTTTCTGCTTGTTGTTGTTGTTGTTGTTGGCAAAAGTTGACCCAAAACTTTAAAATTTGTTCGTTGCGTGCAAAGATGAATTTAATGAATAAGCAATTTCCGACAAACGACATCGAACGACGACGACAAAAAATTATGAAACATTTGACACTTCCGGCGGCGAGTCCTCGTTGAGTCCTTTGTGGCGCTGCGGTGACTTGCATGCCCAAACAGTCATCTGCAAATCTACAAGTTCTTGCCACGCGTTGCTTTTTTATGCGCCTTCGCTTGCTATTGCGCGCTCTCTCGCTCACACAGGAACTGCTATGTTTGACGCCCAAAACAATAAAAAATAATTTAATGGATTTTTTATGTTTTTTTTTTTGTTTCGTTTGCCACAAATTTTTTATTGACCAAAATTATTATTATTATAAATCGGTCAACATGTGTGCATGTGTGTGTGTGTGTGTGTGTGTGTGTGTGTGTGTGTGTGAGTGCGGTAAATCATTATTAATAATTATAATTTTAAAACACGATTTGGCTTTTATCTGCGCGCGCTTAAACGGCTTTGCTATAATTCAAGCCAAATTGACGCACAGCAAATTGTTGCATACTTTTAGGGCGTGCGCTTCACTACCGCCTTGATTTAAGCCGTTTATCTTTTCTTTTCTTTGCTTTCCTTCGCTTTTTCTTACTTTTTCTTCACTTCTTCTTTGTTCTTTCGCATAATTAGTAAGCTGCATTTTGCGCTTGTCTTACATTGCGCTTATTTTCTGCTTATTGTTGTTGCTGCTGCTGTTGTTGTTATTGCAGTTCTTATAAGCATTTAACGTAAGCCTTTTTGCTTTGCGCTTCTCTGGCAAACGCTTATCTGGCAGCTGGCGTTAAATTAATTACGTTTTCGCTATAATGACGACCTTTTTTCTTATGCTGTGCCACTCTGTTCTATTTTGCGCGGCAACTTACTTGCCACCGATGCTGCAACAGTTGTTGTTGTTGTTGTTGTTGTTGTGTGTGTGGGCTGTTGGATTTGTTGTGCTCCTAATAAGGCATTGCCGCTGCTCGGTGAGTGACTGACCCAGTTGTTTAATTGAATTGAATCAGCAGATAACAGCATTGAAAACGACGCGCAGCGACAATAAAACATAGAAAAATGAGAAAAGCAAAGAGCGGCAAAAGGATATTGCAACAGTCAATGTCCTGCTGCTGCCGTCTGTTGGACCATCGCACCATCGCATCACATTACACTGCATTGCCGCAATAATTTTAATTAGTACATCAATCATTGGCAATCAGAAATAGCAAAGCGGTTACAGTTCATTCAAACGCCGCCATAGTTGAATTCAATTCAATTCAATCGAATCGAATCGAATCGAATTGAGTCAAGTTGCGTTGCCTACGGTCAATCAACGCACATGGGGGGGCAACGCAAGGGGGCATGCATTAGCAATTTCAATTAATTTTGCGGCAGCATCTTTTCTGCTTGAAATGAAGTCAATGAAGCTGATTTCAGTACGCCTGACGTGATGCGCCCACAAGGCTGCTACGATTTAGGTTTGTATTTTGTATTTTGCATTTGCAATTGAAAAACGTAAAACAAAAATGGCAGAAAAAGCGGCAAACAAAATAGAAAAACAACAACGAAAATTCAAAATCAAAATGCTTAATTGGCAAATAACACGACGTGCTGTTATTTGCTCCTGCTGCCATAGCAAGAAGGGTTTCAAATCAATGTTGGGCCAACAAATCAACCAAACAAGACACAAGCATTGTGTGTGCGAACTTTTCAGTGTTTCAAGCGTTTTGGCAGACCGGCAGCTGCCACTGCTGCTGAAACGCGCAACCAATTACGATGCCTTGAAACTTGAAACCTGCCGAAAATCGCTAGGCAACCGCCGAGAGCTCAGCCAACCGACATCCGTCAGCAGCGTCTGTGCGAGCGTCAGTAAAACGAGTTGTACGCTGACGTCTTGTGGGTTGGCAACGAAATGTGTTCGACTGTGTAAAGTGAAACCGCACAAGAAGGTAAGTAAACTTCTGCTGTGTGTGTGGCATTGATGCGAATGAAAGCGACAGGTGAAGCAGCAGCAACAACAATTTTTGTATGGAAATGCGTTGTGTGTCTCATGTCTCAGGTCTCAGGCAGTTGATGTTGGTTTGTGGTCGCGCTTAAGCTCAACAAAAGTAACTCAGCGACGGAGCACATTTCATTTGAGTGATTTTCTACATAAGTCGGCAGGCGTGCAGTAATGAGCAACATGTTGAATCGTCTTTGTAATTCTTTCGTAATTGATTACTGTCTAAGCTCGACCCAGCAAGGACATACACATACACATGCGCCTACAGCCAAACATGCCAAAAAACCAACTTTATTATAGAAATCTTCAGCACGAAACAAAATGTATTATAAAAAAAGGAAAAAAAAGGAAAAAAAAATTATATAACAAACACAAAAAGGCCAACTGGCAAAAGTTGTCGTCACAGTCGTCTGAGCCATGAATGAGTGATCGGGGACACTTGACAAGCGCCGCAGGTTATGCAACACATACGTATACGGCACAAAAAATTACTAAATACCTCAACCAAATGGCAGCAACGGCACACGTTGACAGTTCTCTGAGCCGACACGTATACAAAATGGCGTTGTTAGAGGCGCGAAAAGGTGCGGCAGCGGCATGTCTATTTAAAAAATGTTGCGACTTGTCTGCCGTTGCCGTTGCCGTTGCTGAAGTTGAAGTTGGCGTTGACGTTGACGTTGAATCAGTGCCTTAAGTTGAAGTGTCTCGACAGCCGCTCTGGTTGGCTGTCTATGCTGTCATTGTTGCTGCTGCTGCCGCGGCAACACCAGCTACTTGACTGCGTTTGGCATTGAGTGCTTTAAAGTGGCGCCTCTAAAATAGGCGCACCATCACCATCATCATCATCAGCAGCAGCAACGTCGTTCAGATAGACAGCCAACTGAGCTTAATGCTGACAAATGTCATTACACTCATTAGTCGTCGTGCCCATCATCGTCTGTACTCAACACTAACGTTGTTGTCGTTTGTGTTGTTGTTGTTTTTGTTGTTGTTGCTGGCATTTGCGTTGACGACGTTTTGTTAATGGCTTTTCATACTTATTAGAAGCAATGAGCACTCACCTGTAGATGTGTTTGAAGCTCTGCGTTGTTTGTGTGCTCAGTGCGTGTTGATTTAACTGTAGTTGTCGTGCCAAAGCTGCTTAGGCTAAGCCGTCTAATGTCTTTAAAAAGTATGAACTCCAAATGACGCTTTGCGCTTACGTTGCGATACAAATGACAAAAACCATTGCATACTTGCGTGCGCAGTTTTTATTTCGCTTTACTTTTTCACTTTTTTTTTTTTTTGCGCTTTAATTTTTTTTTTGCAGTCGTTTTAGTTTTTTATATAAATTATTTTTTAACTTTTAAGTTGATGTGATTTTTTTTAATGTCATTTATTAACGGCGCGCACCCACACACACACATGCACATGTACATGCATGCTTATTGAATTGGCCTAGTTTGTTGGCTTTTGCGTCTGCAACTCAATGCACTTTTGAACAAAGTCTGATGTTGTTTTCTTCTTCTCTTTTTTGCCGGTTTTTGTTGTTTTTGTTGTTTTTTTTTTTTTGCTTACTTGCTTGCTTGCGGCAATGGCATGTAGTGTTGATGTGTGTATGACTGGAGCAACGACAACGACGACGACGACGCCGATGCCAACGAGCAGAAGACAAACAACCGTACACACATGCACTTACACACGCCCAAGCACACGCCCACGCGCCGCACTTGATGCAAGTGTCTGCGTATGTTTTTATGGCACTGTATTGTGTTTGTTAACGCCTCAGTGTGAATTATGCGCCAAGTGAACTGCACAACGACAAAAACAACGATAACGATGACGATGACGACAACAAGGGCATCTGCAGTTGCAGTTGCACCAGCAGCAGCAGCATATAGTATAACAAAAAGCGTGTAGCATACAAAGCGGCGCGCACATGCACAAACAAACAAACTTGCGCTAAACACAAACGTACGCGACTCGACAAGCTGCCTTTGCCACTTTCGCGAATCTTGACGCGTTTTTGTCTGTCTGACGGTCGGTCGGTCGTGCTATTTGTCGCAACGTCTCTATGTATGTGTGTGTGTGTGTATTTTACGAACTTTTGACCCCGATTTGAGACACAACAGCGTCGCACACAGTCAGCGACTTTGTTTGCCTGCGTTTGGCTTTGCCTTTGCCTTTGCCTTATCCTCGTCCTTGTACACTACACTACACTAGACGAAACGACACTTGTGTGCGCTTCTGTTGGAACGTCAGTTATCTTATCTGACTTTAGTCGCCTGTCTGACACTTCCTTTTGCTGATTTCTTGTTTATTATCGCACACACACAGTCACACACACAGACACATACGCCCTTTTGGCAGCAAATCAACTCAATTTCCTTGCTATTTATTTCTGCGTATTCGTTAGTTTACTGCCTCTTCTTCTTCTGCGTCTTCTGCTTCTTCTTTGTCTTATTGTGCTTGTTAGCTTATTTCATGTTTAGTTCTTATTGATTTGCAACGATATCGTTTAAATAAATTGTACGCCGAACCGCGCAAACACAAAGCTAACAAGCAAACACACACCGACACACACACACACGCGCACATGTACAAAAACAACAACGGCAGTTTATTTTGCTTTTGTTTCTGTTTTTTGTTTTTCTTTTTCGGCAAATATGCTTCACAAACAAACGGTTTGCCCAACCAACGGCACTTTTGTATTTTTGCTTCTAGCACTTTTATTGCTTCATGGCACGCGCACAATTAAAATTTATGTGAATTTATTAAATGAATGCACAAAACGTTTGAACGCAAAATCAATTCAACGCGCCGGCAATAATGTTGTCCTCTAGTTTTATTTTATTTAAATGACTTTTTTTGGCTTTGCAAATTTCTTTTTTGTGCTTTTGTTTTTGCATTCGAATTGTCACAAATTTTTGTACGCAGAAATTTCAGTTATTCTTTCCGCAACCGCGACGTGTGTGCTCAGCCTGCGCCTCACGAACTGACCTAAAGGTGCACGTCTGCCTACTGCGAGTATTCGTGGCGCAATACTTTATTTTGAGTTTGCTCATGGCAGCAGCCTTAAAAACAACAGTAAACGAGCACGCCACCTAGTGAGGGAAAGCCAACTGGCGCTGAAGGATATAAATATATATTGTTATTCCGGTTTATTCGGGTTTTGGCGTGCGTGACACACAAGTGAGTCAAAGCGGCTTCTTTGACGCAAAAGTATCCGCGAGAAGGAGAAACACCAAAAAGCAGCACGGAGGAACGGGAAAATCGGCCAGCGAATGCAGCGCGACATGCGATAAGTTAATTTTGCGCTTGCTGTGTCATTCCGTGTCATGACACACTCTCGCATCGGCTCTCTCCGCTCTCTATTGGCAGTCGACTTCGGCAGCGGCCGCAGCGGCAGCGACGTCAGCACTTCGGCATTAAGCAGAGAGAACGCACGAGCCGAGCACTTGTTATGTTGATTTGTTGTGCTTTGCGTTTGCTTGTTGTTATTGTAATTGCTTTTGCATTTGTTGCCAGCACGTGATATGCTATGTTAATGTTAGATTGTTAACATTGAGTCTGTTAACTTTGCAGACAGCTGTTTGGGAATGCTAAAAAAAGCTTTGTTGTTTTGAAAGCTGTTTTACAAAATATTGGTATCAAATATGTTAAACATTTTAAAATTAAAGCCAACGGGAAATAAAGTATATTACGCATATTATTAGATGTATATCTCATGGCAGCGCATGACACTTGCGTCAATCTTATATTAAAAAATTATAAAACTGATTCTTGTGGGTTTTGCAATGATTCTCAATAACACGAAATGCAAAATAATAAATAAATCACAAATATTTCCTCTTTAAAATGGCAATTCAAAGTTAGTTTTAACTATCAACGTTTTTACCTTTTTTTTTTTAAATTTAGCAATGATTCATCAAACACGCATATAAAAAAAATAGTTAAAGAAGCGATTTAAAATCTCATCAAATTGGCAGGCATTAGAATTGATGGCAACGAGTTTGAACTCAGCTGCTTCTGCCTTTTTGTCTCCAAAACTTTAGCCCTTTGTGACTTCTGTGACCAACACCCAACACGTCCCGTGCTCGACAACTTTAGCGCACACCGAGCTTAGTTACACGGCATTTGCAACGCGTGAGCGACAAAAACAGAATTCTTTCCAACATTTTTCTGTATGAAATCAACGAGATTTCTACATCGCTGACTTTTACGGCCAATTTTGCTTTACAAGAAACGAAAAAAAGCCAAAGAAAAAGAAAAAAAAAACAAAGAAGCAAACAAACATAATCATCGCTATTAAACTTTGGCACATCGTAGTATGATAAGCGCGGGAGTAGCGGGGGTGGTGAGGTCGACCTCGGCCAATTTAGCTAAACTTGGCCTAAAAACGCGCGACGCTTTGCGTTGCGAAATGAGATGTGTTGCGACCCAAAAGTGCCGAACGGGACATACATACACTACAAACAACGACGACACACACACACACACACACACAGACACATAGGCATAGAGAGAAGACACAAGACAGGTTTGCATAAGTTTCGCTTGGATTTGCCTTTTTATTTGTGCTTCGCCTTTTTTTTATGGCCATTTTGAACTGAATTTTGTTTTCAGCGTTTATTGTCAAACATTATTTCAACAATAATTTTTATGATTCAATTTGCCGAAAGCGCAAGGACATTCGTTATATAATTGGCTGCACCCCACCGACGCCATGAGGTGTGTTTTTAGTGCTGTTGGCGTTGGTTGGCATTGGTTGGCGTAATCAATTCTCCTAATCAGCATAAAGACAGCACGAAGAGATCAATGATTTCGTTATCGTTGCACGGCAATCGCCAATCGGCGGTCAAAGGCAGCGGCCGTTTCGTATTTATGGGACTTTCTCAAGTTGTGTGATAAATAAAACAAATGTCCATAAAGTATTCCGTAAATTGATTGGTCTGAGTTTAAGGTAGACGAAGTCATCTTATTGCCGGCAATCAAAATTGTTTAAGGTATTTATGATCTCTTATATGCGTGCCAATGCGACTTATGCGTAATAAATCACGAATTATGTTACGCTTGAAAGCTTTTGAATATAAATAAAAACAACAACAAAAAAACTTCTTTTTCAACAAACAAAACAGTCTTCTAATGAGTGAATCAAGTTGACTTTCGAAAAAAAAAGGAAAATATCAGAAACTTTCACTTGGCTCATCCTGTTTCCGTTCACCATTTTGCTTTCATACAAATAACAAATATTTTGCATTGCCGAAAGTCAAAAAAAAATAAACGTCTTTATTTTTCTTTAGAGGCTCAAATTTGCATAAAAATAACTTCAGCTGTAGACCAAAACAAAAAGTATATAAGCGGTAAACAAAAAGCGAAATGTATGTAAAACTAGAGAGTATACTAAAATACACAGATTGCAATATTATAAACGCTTTTGTTAGTTGTGTTTACGCAGCACATACGACATATTAGTATGCTTAAGTGGTGTGGTGCCGTATGTGCTATGTGGCCACAGGTAACAAAGAAGTATATAACGCAGTTTGCTTTTATTGCACCAAACTTTCCATGAAGGCTTTGTCATAATCTAATTTTTTTCATTCTCAAAACTTAAATAAAAAATATAATGTAAATGGCATCAACTCATTCGAATGATGTGTAGAAATCAAAGGGTATAAAATGCAATCATATAATATAACAAAGAAACATAATAAATCATATCAACAGGAAGCTTTCAAATAAATGCTTTATTTGTTATTTTCTGTTTAATTTAATAAGACATTATTGTGTGCCTAAGCACGCCCCCTTGTCGTTGCCGCCCCCACACCAACAACCAACGCACTTGCCTGTCCTTGAAGGCGGCTGAGTTTTTAACTAACACTGATATTAAACGTAAAAAGCATCAAGCGAGGCGTAAAAATAAAAATCAACGAACATAAAAAAGCGGAAAATTACGGTTTAAAAAATGAGGTTAATCTGCTGCCGCGGCAACGCGCATCAATTCTGATGAGCACAAATTGAATAACAGTTATAAAAATCGCACAGAAAAGACAAGCTGAAATGTCTGCCGGCTATCCTTTTATAACCCCTCCGCGCGACTCCTTCCGTTGTTTTGCCTTGACCAGTCGTACATACGCACGCCAACACACAGATTTGCTAGAGAGCTAAGCGCTTTGAGCGATGTGTCGGCTTTTTAAATGGTTACAATTGAAATCAATCAGCCGAGGTCAATTGGCCACAAAGACAACTCAAAGTAGAACAACTTTTTGCCACATTACGACGTTTTACCAACGACGCGACGGCGGCGTCGACGTTGTCTAATAAAATTACTCAACTCAATGAAACGAAAGTAAAATGGAATTGCGATGATTGATTGATTGACATGAGTCGAAATCGAAATTCATTGCGTGCTCATCGCTTCAATTCAGATGAAAATCTTACGATTTTATTGTAAAAATTTAAGAATTTTGGATAAAAATGTGTCTGTATAATCTGCCTAAGCTTAAGAAAAAAGTACTCATGCAAAATGCAGTGCTATTAAATGATACATGGAACTTCTTCAACAACAGTGCCCGTCATGATGATGATGATCGTGTCCGGAACCGGCCGTCCGATATGAAATCCGTTCGCTTCTATTCTTAACTTCGCCGCCCTCTTCCGTGCCATCGCCAATCGTGTTCTCTTTGTCCGCATCGCCCGATGATCTTTTTACGCCCGCAAGTTGTTGTTCCGTCATGAATTCGATCAAGTCACGTCGCATTGCATAGGCATCCTCGCCATCGGCGTAATACTTCGGTTCGATTTCATTGATTTTGAACTTGAGCGAAGTCGTGTAGAGGTTCAAAGCAGCACGATTGCTTTTGCGCACATGCAGCGAAACATATTGCGCATTAAAGCATTCGACCATCGCCTGTGAGGCTTGGTTCATGAGCTTCTGAGCAAGGCCCAGGCGTCGATAGGAACGCTTAACAGCAAGCGAAGTAATGTGACCATGCTTGCTCTCCTCGCCCGGTTCGGGCTCTTCCATTTTGGCCAGCACGTAGCCTACAATGCTGCCCTTGTCGTCCACAGCTACATAACTGAGCTGCGGCCAGGTAAGGCCGTGATAGAAATAGTATTTCATTTGATAGTTCTCTGGCAGGCAGAGAAGATTGCAGTGCTGCATGGTCATCAGGTCGTCCGGTCTAGCGCAACGTATGTTCATCGTGACGGCGTGCGAGTTTTGCTAACAAATTACAGAATGTTTCAAGTGTCGTATTAATGTTGTCAGTTTGTGCGTCTAGTCTCTTCGCAACTTTCGCACTTTTATGTGTTGCAGGTGTTCTGGCGGATCGGCGTCAATAAATTCCTGTTGATCTTCGTCCTCCGGCTGCCCAAATAACTCACGTACCAACCGAAACTTCGATAAGAAAGCCTTCCAGATGAGAAACCAGCCTAAAAAAAAGAATAACATAAGTTTGTTTTCACTAAACTTAAAAATCGTCAGGTGACGTCATCAGTGATGAAATGAAGTGCCACCACGTTTTATTAATGTGCGTTCGCTGGTGCATATATGCAATTTATTGATTGCAGCCGACTCCTCATACATTGCGCAGTAATACTCGAGCTTACCAAGTAAAATTATCGCTGCAACAATGCTCACTGACGCCAAAATAGTAAAAATCAAAGCCAAAGCAGTGTGCAAGGTCATACTAACAAAATTAATTTAAGACTAACACTATACAAAATCACAGTCGGTAAACTTAGAAGCACTTTAATTGTAGTTACATCTAATAAGCGATAAAATCAATTCAAATGCCAGAAATCTTCGATTATAATTTCTGTTTGCGCGTTTTGACGAAGATAATAAAAAAAATGCTGCTGAAAATCAGCTGTTTGTCGTCATATGGAAGATGAAGCAACACTGTTTAGAGGGAGGGGGCAGACACGGGGAGCAGCCGACTTGCGACAAATGCCCTATAAGGGTAATTTAACAAATTTTTGCATTCTATTGCACTGTTCTCGAAGTGGACACCTGCTAGAAATTACAATAATACTGCTTCACTTGAAATAGTTCACTAGAATAGTTTATAAAATTCAGACGAAAGTGAACAACAATTCGCCAGGCGGTATGATGAGGTTATGGCAGCAACACAATTGTTTGTCAATTGGCACGATTAATTGCTATCAAATGCACTACAAGCCAGTAAAATACACAAAACACTCACTTTTTGGCCGTTGTTATGTTTTTTTTTTTGCAAATATTAATTTAATAATATATTAATTTGCAATTTTGCGGCAATTTGTCAAAGAAGCACGCGAGAGGGAAAATTGATTGATCCAAAGGGGGTGAGTGAGAGTGAGTCCAGGGCTGCAATTACTTGTATGCCACAATAGCGTTGCCAGAAAATCAATAGTATATTATCAATATGTTGGTCACAATAATATTCTCCTTTTGAAATAGTATTTTTATTAAAATAAAATGTTATTGTATATGTTGACATATGTCGATATATGTGAAGATGAATAGCATATTTTTAAGTGATTAAACGAGAAAAGTTTCGCAAACTGCAGTCTGGCAACAGATACATATTGTTCACCTGTTTTTCACCAATTTTACAAAAAAAAACACAAACAAAAATAATAAAAAATTATCAAAATCAAATAAATGCAGGACTTTACTAGTAAGCAGAATGCGCTCTTTGCTTGCTTGGATGATGCGAGTAAAGAGCTCAAGGGCACGGCACTCGACCAGAGTAGTCTGCAGAGCTATTCAGTAAATGCACTTGGTCGACGCCAGGACGATTCTGAGGCATTGTCAATTGCCGATACAGAACCAAATCATGCAGCTATTGATAAGAGTCTCAAGCGGATGCGTGGCAAGGAAAGCTTGTTCAAGAAGCCGGGATTGCCCATAGGACGCTGCTTGAAACCTCGTCGAACACCGGACTACCAGGTATTTGAAAACCTTTCAAGTCAATTTTTCCCTTTGCTTACACTCATATAAATATTGACAGATGAATCCACACAAATGGAAGAAGTACTCACTCTCTGATGTCGATATATCTGACCAAACAAACACTGCTGCAGCTTTTGCGTTTCTCAAGCAGATGGATGACCAAAAGGAAGCTACTACTATTGAGCCAGACCAGCAAGCCAACGAAAAAATTGAATTTAAAAAATCAGCCAAAATAAAACGCAACCTTAACACGCGTCAATCGTCTGATTTGGTGGACCCGGAAGTGGATAGGCCCCGTTTAAAAGGCTCCAAATTGGTAATGCCCGAGTATGTTGTTGGTCACAAGCAGCAAGCAAAAGCCACTAAAAGATCAGAAGCTAAGGAACAACTCACGCGTGCTGCTGGTAATTTGAAGCTTTCTCATTTAGAAGATGAACCAGAAGCTGACGATGAGTAATCTTAGGTTAAATCACATTATTATTAATACGTAGTGTTATATATCATTTATACCCAACAAAAGGTAAATACGAAATTGGGCAATGCAAATTTTGCTCAAAGATAATGTTTCATAAAAAACTTTATTTTACTTATGGGTAATTGTAGAGAAATACAATTTTTTAACTGTCACAATAACAAATGCACCTTGCATAAACATATTCTACAAAATCAAATTAAAAATTTTGATTATGTTTAAAATACATAAAATGGAATAAATATGTGTGTATATAACTAGAGAAAGTCTAAGTATTTTTTTTTTTTTGTGTGTCTTCTATTCGACATTTCTGGTTCCCACACCAGGATTGAAGTAAAGCAATTTGAAGCCCTCATTTTCATAACTTGTGGTTTGAAGCGTATCCATTTCCGAACGTTTTCGGGACACTTCTTCATGTACTCTCTTTAAAATACTTTCGAAGTCTAGGCTATGCGCGTGCTCAGCCATTTCTTTGCAGAATACCTGAATGTACCAGCTGCCTTCGTCGGGATCCCGATGTGCTTCAAAGCCGAGCACACTAGCATGGCATATGATAGTATCTGAACGCGACGAAAAGTGTTGTACGCATGCCTTTCCAATGCCGTCAGTCTCTAAACGTTTTGGCTTGTATTTCACGCCAGGATCCGGGTGTGTACCACGACAGAAGGGAAACAGCATAATCTTTGGTTTATGGAGTAAGTGCGGACAAGTACTGTGTTGGAATAAGCCCAAGATGTCTTCAACTGGCACATAGCTGCCGTCACTAAAAACGACTTTTGATATACCGCCGTTCAAGGTCCCATGTGTCATAAGCGCCAACACAAACGACTCAGTCTGACGAACTTCCTCTGATTTAAGTAAATCCTTAAGTAATTTAAAGAACTGATATTTTTCCAGATTATAGTAATGATAAACGGTAAAACCAAGTTGTTGGAATAAGTCTATAAGCGCATGCGAGTCATATTCAGCGCCGTTTCTTCTTTCTTGAGCAGGTGCTTCGATAATATTTGTTATGAAGATTACACCACGATTTTTTGTCTTCATCGTGTAAATTGGTACATTTGCAACCTCTTTGATTTGTCGCGACTTAATAACTTTCAATTTCCTTTGTATTACCTCATTAAATGGTGCCAAGTCAGGAAAGTCAACTTTTTCCTATAAGGAGAATGAAATTACAATTTTTGATTTCAAGCTCTTCAAGTATAAATACGTTAATACTTACAGTGCTCAAACCGTCGATCGCAGCACGCGTGCTTAAAACTTTGTCGCGTTTATTATTGTGAATTGATTGGAAACCTGCATCATCTCCACCGCCGTCTAGTTCATCGAGTATATTCAAGGCATCTATATTATTCATTTCCTCGAATATTTTTCTCAGATTTTGAAATGCGTCTGGTCCTCTCTTGGTTATCTTAATGAGCAGTTTTTCATGTAAATTCCCTTGACTTTTCTCAATGTTTGTACGCATTATCGAACTTAGCAGATTGGTTCTCACACAAGAATTCATCAACTCATTATACTTCGTCACTCTAATTAATTTGTCCATGTTTTTTTCTATGTGCTTCCGTTGCTTCTGTGGCATGCCAATTTCCTCACGTTCGAAGGACATGTTCCTTTTTTGGCGTTCGTCGTTGTTCTCAATGTCAAGCGGAAGTAAACGAATGTGAGAAATGTCTCGTTATTGAAGAAAAGTCGTTATTCGGTATTCGTTGTTATTTTTGTTGTTGCTGGCAGTGACTCAGAGC
This sequence comes from Phortica magna, assembly GCA_037044515.1. Classification (NCBI taxonomy): domain Eukaryota; kingdom Metazoa; phylum Arthropoda; class Insecta; order Diptera; family Drosophilidae; genus Phortica; species Phortica magna. The sequence goes on from JBAMBP010000519.1 coordinate 660,793, forward strand.
TTGTAAATCTTTTGTGCTCTGTTTCCCTTTCCAAAGTCGTAAAAAACTTATTCAAATAGTACAATACATCCTTATTTTTTCAAAAGCAAATTATACGATAACTAATATTTATTTTAACGATCAAAATATCACTTTATCTGCTCTCAATGCACCGAACAAGAATCTTTCTTCCGAAACAAAAGGCGCGTCCGAATGGACCAAAATATAAACAAATTGTGAAATTGTCAAAAATCAGCAAGTGCTGCATAACGTTTTCTGAAACATTGCACAGCTGTTCGGCTTTGTTCGCTGGTAGAAGCACTGTCGTGAGCGTATAAGTTGTATGGCCTTTTGAGCTGAGCGCTGCGTTCGCACATAAAGCAGATTAAAATACATACAGCGCCTAACAGCTGACAGCAAACAACGATTCAGTTCGACTTTGCCGCCATGGACTCACCTAGGACAATTAAACAAGAAGAACAATTATTGGACACTGCCGCTGGCAAATCCTTGCCCAGCAAAAGTAACAGAAAGAGGAAACAAAAAACAGTCTTAGGTGAAAGTGCCGATCTGAGCAATTACCAAAAAAAGCATATTCTGGCTCATCTCAAAACCAACGGATGCACCAAGGATGAGTTTCGAAATGTTGCTCTCAAATTCAGGACTGACTACAAGAGTATCTGCAGTAAGCTTGTGGACGCAATGAACAGCTCCGTACTATCTTAATAATTGATATATATTTTCGTTAATTAGATAATTTCAACAAGTGTATTAAGGAAGCCGAAGAAAACGTCCATGAAGAGTGCGACTCGCAACCCTTCAATAGCATTAATCAATGGTTGAATTTATTAAAGGATACAAAAATCAACGAGTCCTGCTACTACGAGGCGGCGGCAGTAATAAATTCTATAGCAAATAACGAGCCACAGCCGCCAATTGCCGATCTGGGTGGCATTGATTTGAAGTATGAATCAAGTTATTGAGACAAATAGAAAAAAAAATTTAATTTGTATAATGTCAACATTTTAGGGAACTCTACGGCTTTCTAGGAAAAGCACTGCTAGGCCAGCCACAAGATGAGTTAAAAGCACCGGGTGCCGAATTTCTCGCCAAGGAGTTTCAGGTGAGTTGCTTAAACACTTCCTATTACTTAACATTCAATACTGTATATTTTTGAAGATGCTTATTGACGAGGTGAACAGCGATGTAGCTAATTATGACACTGCACTACTGCAACAAACCTTAAGACAAAATACTGCCAATGAAGCTTTCAATTACGCCGAGCAGCCTTACAAGTGCAGCTTCGACCCTTTAATGGTCGACGATGTAATGGAATGAGCTCTGGAGATTTTTAATAGTTAGTTAAGCCAGAAGTAAAACAGAATTACAAATAGTATTTACTGAATAAGACAGTTGTCAATTTTGATAAGTGGAAATTTTGTATTGCTTCTTTATTAAAAGTATTAAAAACATTGGATATTACAATTTTTTAAACATGACAACAATATATAAATGCATATACAGTACTTTTCTTTCTTTTTGATTAAGTCTTCCAGTTGATTGTTATGCTTTACAAGCCAGGATTCAAAAAAAGTTTTTTGAAGCCCTCGTTTACATAACTTGCTGTTTGCATCGAGGATATTTTGGACCGCATTTGTGAGACTTCTTGATCTATTATCTTTAAAATACTCTCGAAGTCTAAATGGTGAGCATGTTTCGCCATTTGCTCACAGTAGACCTGAACGTACCAGTTTCCCGTAGATGGACGGTGAGACTGAAAGCCGAGTAAGCTAGCATAACAGATGATAGTATCCGAACGTGAAGGAATATGATCTATCCTTACTTTTGGAAGTCCATCGGTCTCATATTTAACCATAACACCCCGGTCTACTTCATCACCACGACAGAAAGGAAACAACATTATCTTTGGTTTTTTGATTAAAGACGGACAAGCACTATGCTGGAACAAATCCAAAATTTTTTTCACTTCGACAATTCTGCCATCACTGAAAATGACTTTAGGCGCATTGTTGATCACATTACCATGAGTCATAAGTGCCAGAACAAATGACTCGGTCTGACGAACGACCTCAGACTTTAGTAGTTCCTTGAGTAATTTAAAGAATTGGTATTCTTTAAGATTAAAGTAATGATAAACTGTATATCCAAGTTGTCGATACAAGTCTATCAGCGCACTTGAGTCATGTTCAGCGCCGTCTCTTCTAGTTGCATTTTTTGCTTCGACAATATTTGCTATGAAGATTACACCACGATTTTTCGTCTTCATCTGGTAAATTGGCACGAAGTCTCCCTCCATGATGTGTTGCGACTTAATAACATTAAATTTTCTATCTACAATCAAATTACAAGGTGCCAAATCCGGGCAATCCATTTTTATCTGAAAAAAAGTTAAGTCGTTGTTCATTAATTTCTAAATAAATGTTTCTTTTTTGACTACGGGTGTCGAATCTTTGGTTAAATGCTTTATTACTTACACTGCTCATAGCACAACCATCATATGCAAATTGATTGCTTATAACTTTGTTAAGTTTATTGTTGTGAATAGATTGGAAACCTGCATCATCTTCTCCGCCATCTAGATCATCGAGTATATTCAAGGCATCTATATTATTCATTTCCTCGAATATTTTTCTCAGATTTTGAAATGCGTCTGGTCCTCTCTTGGTTATCTTAATGAGCAGTTGTTCATGAAAATTCCCTTCACTTTTCTCAATGTTTGTACGCATTATCGAACTTAGCAGATTGGTCTTCACACATAAATCCATCAACTCATTATACTTAGTGACACTAATTAACTTTTTGATGTTATTTATTATATGTTTTTGTTGCCTCCGTGGCATGCCAATTTCCTCGCTTTTCGAAGACATATTTACTTTTCACTCCAAAAGTCGTTCTGGATGTCTGAGAGAGTTTGAATACTATATTTTTTCCCGGTATACGTCCGACGAGATCAAGAAAATTCTAATTGTGAAATTCACACGATCGCAATGTTACCATATCGTGAAAAAGTTTCGTACTTTTTTACGAATAGGATAAAAAAAAACCGCCAAAATAGAAAATGAGTTTATGACACTTTTTTTCCATTATTTTTTATTCATATATACGTATATATTCATAAATAGTTGCTCACACATATATTAAACATTTAAATTCAATTATAGTGTATTTAAAAAATGTACGAACGCTCTGTGTTTGGTTTGGTACTTCGTTCTCGTTTCCCACAGTTTCTCTGTTTTTTTTTCACAGGATTACAATACGACAACTCAAAATGATTTGAGTTTCAATCACTTTCAATTCTTTGCCTTATCTTTGTACATGACTTTTGCTCTTTCCGACTTGTATTTACTATGTTCTATACATACATACATAAGTATAAGTATATGGTTTTTTGTTTTGTTTTTTTTTTGTGTATACGTCAATTTTAAAGTTTTTTTTTTTATTAATATGTCATTTAGCACATACGGAAGTAAACAAAAAAAGAAAAGTTTGCCAATTGAATGCTTTGACTTATTTCACACAATTGTTGTAGATGATTGTTTCGTATTATTACTTTTTTTTAAGTCAATCTCGAAGTTACATCTTTCTTTTAAAACTTTTTATTTAGTGATTAAGAATCATAGAAAATCACAAGTTAATTAGTTGTTTTATATCGAATAAGTATTTTTACGCATATTAAATTCGAAAATGTTGAATAAGAGAGCGCTTTCAAATGACTTTTTTTTTATATATTCAATTACATCAAAGTTGTTTGAGTGAATTTTTTAAATAAAAAGAAATCGTAATTAAGCCGAAATTCACTAAAAAAATACTCTTAAACAATTTATACATGTCTGTCTTAAATTTTGAGACATAATTACATAAATACAATTAATAAATTGTTTAAATAATCAGTCCAGTTTGAGCTCTTTAGTTTTCCCCTTTTGCTTTTTTTTAATTTTTTTTTTTTTTTTGTAAATTTAAATTTCTCTTACTAAAATTAATTTTTAAATTAAATTACAAATAAGCTTAATTATCGTAAATAGAATTTTGCTATATGACAAAACAAAAACAACTCTGATATGCTCATTTTGTTTTTTTTTTTTTTTTTTTTATAATAACAACATTTAATGATAATTTTCATATACACACACACATAATAAGTATTAATTTTCTTGCAAAAAATAAATCAAACAAATTAAATTTTATATACACAAAATTGAAAAACGTATAAGAAAATTAGTGCAATTGAGTTATTTTTAAGTTAATCGAATCGAAGTTTTCAAATTTAGCGTCAGTGAAATTTTGATTGTCCGTTTGAAAATTTACATAAACAAATAAAAATAATTTTTTTTTAAATTAATCAAGATCCGCGCACACTGAGCAGGCCGTATAAGCTCTTCAATTATTTCATTAAATTTTATTTTACTGCAAAAAGTTTTGTGTTACTTGTACACGCATGAAAACAGAAGGCTTGCATACTGTACGAGTGAGAGAAAAGCATACTGACGGTTTTGTTATTGGCTGAGGAATTCATTTTGGTCATACAAACGAAAATTGAAAAATATAAATTTTAAAGTCATGGGTGTTGCAAGCGTTACAAGTGCACAAAGAAGAGAATAATAATGATTATACTTTTTTTGTTTTTTTTCTTGAATTTTCATGGTTTTAACATGATCCGCTGTCAGTGTGCGCATGACCAAAAGATGTCCATTGTTTCTTAGATGATATTATACTCTCGGAAAGTTTGTTTTGTTGTTGTTTCTAAACTTTTACAACAATTTATATGCGTGTAAATATATTCATTAGTACATAAATATTATTATTAAGTTGTTTTTGTATAAGTAAATATAGTTATGTCTATAAGAAAGACTTCTTGAAAATGTCTAATTAAATATAGAAAATGTTGACTTGTCTTTGATTATTAGAAAGTTTATTTGTTTGTTAGAATTTTAAAGTGTTGAAGTTCATCAAATTGACATTTAATTTTTTTTGTTTTTTTTTTTTTTAACATTTTTAGTGATATTTTAATTTGCTATTACACACAAAATATGTTTTTTTTGTTTATAAAGTCATACACAAATAATACGATTAATAATACTTGTACTTTGCCTGTGCGAGAGACATACACCAAGGATATGTTGTATCTTTTCAATATAATTGCATGATCTGAAGGATTGCTCAAGAGTCTAGACACTGCTGTATCTTTGTACGATATGTAAGTTCTTAGCTATTGTATGAAAATAATTAAGGGTGCCAAGTATGTTCGAAAGATTCGAAGATCGAACCTTTGTGGCTAATCGAAGACTAAAAAGTTCTTGAAATGTTCGTTAGTGTGCTCCTTGTATGTAAGTGTTCGTTAGGGGAGCTGCGCCGTAAATTTACCTTAGTAGTAGCTTCCTGTCTCTCTCTACGGTTTGGTGTTTCTTACTGCTTGTCCAACTCGACCAAAGCAAATCATCGCGCATGGTGTCTCGGTTTCTGCGCTAAAGGTACGGCTTAGGTACGTTTTTTTTTTCATTGAAGATTTTTTATTTGGTTTCTTAATGAATTAAAAAAATATTTATTGATTCGTTTAAAGCTTAACGCTTCTATTGGTCACAACATTGAGAATTTAATAAATATTTTTCCAACTATATAATATATTTAGCTTTCCTTTTGTTTTTGTTTTGTTTTTTTGTCTGTAAGTTTGTCTGCGCTTCTATGCAACTACAACATTCATTTGATTTGACAATGACCTTAACATGCAATAAAAATATGTTTGCTGATAATAATAATAAATTTATTTTTCTTTTTTTTTTTTGTGTTTTTTTAACTTTCTTTCAATATATTTTTTTCTCTTTGCTAAAATGATTGCATTTTGCACAATTTTGTTACGTTTTTTGGTTCAATTGAGTTGATTAACAATGATATTTTTCTCTCTATTCTTCTTCTTCTTTTCCATTCCTTTAAAACTGTATTATCGTTTAAAACTGCATTATCGTCATATATTCATGTTTTAGGTAGTTTTGTATGTGTGTAACCATTGTGGTTGTTGTTTGTTTTGTTTTGTTTTGTTTTTGCTTTTGTGTTTAACACTTTACTAATATTATGTTTCTTTATGATATTTCATTTTTGACATCAAATCAACTACTCAACATTTAGATCGATTTCTTCTTTTGTTTATAATAATGATAATAATAAGCTAGTAAGTAAGTAAGTAAGTTGTCGCATTTGTGCGCTAATAAATGTTATAAGTATTTTGTTGTATTGTATTAGTTGAAATATTTTAATGTATTTGTGTTGTTTTTTATTTATTTTGGTTTTTCTAATATTTTTCTTTTCATAAATGGACCAACATTTCATGTTTTCAAATATTTACGTTCTTTTAATTCTTTAGTTTCGTCCAGCGAGAAAGTTATACTGCAATAAATTGTATTTTGTTTAGTTTTAATAAAAAGTTCATTGATTAATGCAAAAAGTAAAAAAGAAAATATTTTTTTTTATTGTTATTGTTGTTATTGTTTATTTCCTACTTGCCTAAAGGAAAAATAAATTAACGTTTAGTTCGACATTGAGAAAAATTTGCACATTGACAGTTTTGAACATTGAAACTGGTTATATGTAAGTATATTTTTATTGGAACATATGGGTTTACAATAAATATTTAGCCGGTTGGTTGGGTTTCATGCAAATGGGAAGTTTAGACATCTAGAAGTACAATTATATGCTGGCACATTTAATATAATTCAAACAATTTTCATGGTAGACGTGAAACATTTAAGAAATTCACTTTCCTACGCATTTGGAGACGAATTTTTTTGGGAGGTAAAGTTATTTTGAAAAAAATAAAATAAAATAAATAATAATAATAAATAAATATATATTTGTCTATTACACTTAGTAGTTCCTTTGCCTAAATGACTACGTTTGGCAACTAAAATCAGGACGTGCCAAGTTTCTGCCAAATCATGTGCTCGCTTTTCGTTAGTTTAACGCTTTGATTCAAAGTAAAAGGTGGTTTGGTGTGTGTTTTGTGTTTTGGGTTTTAATTGGACACTTAAAGTAGGTAAGGAGTCAATGTATGTGTGTGCGTGTGTATGTCTCAAGGAAACTACTACTAAGGTAAGTGCAGTTCGCCATAATTGGTACACGGATTTGTATTTCGAATAATAGTTGTTATATGTAAGTAATATTAAGGACACACTAAGATAAATAGCATAAATAATCACTAAAAACATTCTTAGCTTTTTGTCGTTTTCTTTTTTCTTTTCTTTTCTTTTTTTTTTAACAAATTTTCAACATTATTAATGCTTAGTTTTTCAGCATTTGCTGTGTTTTCTTACTAAATTTCCGAAATTTTTTTTTTAAGGCACATTTATTTTTTGTTTTGTATTTGAATTTTTTTTTTTAAGTTTTTAACGAAGAAAATCATAAATAGAAGGGCATGTTTGGTAACAGTTAAGACTACAAATATATATATGTACATACAATTACAACATTGTGTGAGGCACTAAGAAAACACCAGAAAAAGACTAGGTTCAGATACTTTTTAGGTAAACACATAGAAAGCAACTTAAAATAAGAAAACTGAGGTAAAATCAAAAATATACAAAAGCCAAGTTTAACAACGAAGTGTCAAATGAGGAGTAAAGCTTCCAATTAAGAAATCATGTAAGAACACATTTAGACACAACAGTATAAGAGTAGTATAAGAGTATGCGTTAAGTAGCTAAGTAGTTAAGTAACTAGTATATTTATAAATAGTATGTAGAGTAGATAGCCTTGAGTGTCAGTCAATCAATTCCTTAAAATAATGCATTTATGTTACAATTACGATACAAAATAGTTGAGCTCGTTTGCAGTTATTAGTTTCTTTTTGTTTTTTCAATTAAAGCAAGTCGAAATAAGTCTTCGAACTTGAGTAAAAATCTTCTTCTGCTACTTCTTTTGTAAGACATTCTATTGATCTTCTTCCTTACCGTAATAAACTTCTTTTGCTATTGTTTTTTGTTTTGTTTTCATTTGCAACATCAAGTTTTCATTATTGTTTGTTTGTTTAGTTTGTTTGTTTGCTTGTTTTGTTAAAATTTTGTGCAATCAGATGGGCAGAAAGTAAAATGACAAGACAATTACGAATGTTTGAGTGTTCGAATATGACAACGATCACCAATACACATATGCAAATACATGGCAAATAATGTTTGTTTGTGTGTCTGTGTGTGTGCGCGTGTAGTTAAGTGAACGTAATTTCATGCTTTTGCATACATTTAAAAAAAAAAAAAACTTTAACATATTGCAAATTGTGAATGTTTTCAAATTTTGATCTTACTTACTAGAGGCCTCTGCACAAGAGCTTTGCTTCAATTTGTATGAATTTAAAATAAACGCAACGAAGTAGGCAACGACTTTTTTTATACCCCATGCGATTTTACATCATGTTAAGAAGTTCACCACGATTGAATTTGACAGTGCGCAACAAAATAGGCAACAGTTTTTTTTACTTTATACTTTTGTTTCGTGGTAAATTTTTGCCATGATTCGTCAAACGGAAAAGAACAAATGACGAATGACTGTTGAAGTTCATATTATTTATTTGATTTTGTTGGCTCTTTGATTCAACTTGTGCAGCGCTCTTTTGTTAGCTCGCACAGCGTTTAATTAATTTCTTTTGGTTTTTTAATGCGATTGGTTCATTGGAACTAAATTTTGGTCCCAGATTAATAGGCAAGATAATTGTGATGCTTGTTATTTCACTACTTATGGAACCCTCACAGCTAAAGAACTTAATGAAACCTTTGATAAACTGTGTAATTAATCAATAAAGCAACTTGTGCGTGTTGGCTTTCATCGAATAACAAACGATTGGATGAAATTCAACATTTGTCTTAGCGAACTTTGTAAATTATTGTTTGAGATTGAAGCAAGCATAAAACGACATGCGTTAAAAATTCAGCATAAATCGAACAAAATAAGCGAAACAGAAATAAAAACCGAAAAGAAAAGCCTTAATAGTTGTTGTGCTAAAGTTTCGTTATTGTTTAGAATTGCTTTGCAGTTTAGTTAAGGGGCGGGACACATCGATGCTGCTAACGGCTACGTTGATACTTTTTTTGTTTTTGTTGGGTTTTTTTTTGTTTGGTAATTTATTACATAAAATTCACTTTGGCTAACAATTAATTGGTTATTTGTTAAGTAAAATGTGCAAAAATGTGATACAATAAGCATAATTAACATCATAATTATGAAGAATGTTGCTATGCTTAATGTTTAACAATTTCGGTGTTGCTTAAGACTCAAATATATTTAAATATATAATTTTGTTTGCTTTATAAGTATTTTGTTTTTGGTTTTTAAGTTGGTTTTTGTTTATTTGTTTTTTGTTTTTGTTTTTGTTTCTAATACTAAAAGAAAGGGGATTTAATAATTCTAGCATCACTTAAACACATTTGCTACTAAATGCTGCATTAAAACATAGCATACTTTTATGATTATGATTAATTAAATTCATTACAATGTACATGATAATTAAGTTAATTAAAATCAACAGTTACGTTACGTACGATTAATGTAAAACTAGCTCAACAAATTCGAATGAATATCGATAATAATACGAATACGAATACGTTTACGATTATGAATAATAATAATAATGCAACTCAATACGAATGATCCAATTTACATTTATACAACTAATTTAAATAAGTCTGCTTTCATTAATAATAATAATTTTTTTGCTTAATTTGTTGGTTTAAATTTGTTGTTTTTTTGTTTTGTTTTTGTTTTGGATTTTATTTGGGTTAACTTAATTAAGATACATTCATGTATGTACTCAACAACATTCAATATATGTAAATAACAAACAAATAGTTCTGTTGGTATTTGTTTGTATTAATAATAATAATAAAATCAGTTTGTTTTTTCATTTTTTTTTCGTTCGAGTAGCTTAACAATTAGCACATGTCTTTGCTTTACCCTCTGCCCCTCTGCGTATATTAACATAAACACTTTGCTGCTTTACGCTCAGTGTAAAAAATGTGAAATATATTTTTTTAAGATTTTTTTTTTCATTTTTTACGAATTTTAAAATTCAACAATTTTGTTTTGTAATTTTACAACCGTTTGCTGTTTCAGCATGCCTGCGCATATTCATATTTCTGTTTGTTTTCAAGTTTCAAGTCTCTACACTGCGAAAAACGTTCTGCTTCAAGGTTACTTGTACTTCTATTGACTAAATGTGATATTGAGTGACGGACACTTTCGGACGTTGTTATTATTACGCGTGCCATTTACTCTTAACAGCGGCACCGGACTAACCGTGCCGGATACGGAACTTATGTGTCTTACCATGCCGGAGCCAAGCTGCTGCAACAGACCAGAACCAGAGCCAAGCGGACCCGATGACAGCACGGTGGATGTGCGACGTGAGCGTATCGATTGCATGCTGGACGACAGCAAGAAGGGCACGCTGCTCGAGGTGTTCGGCATGGAGCCACCCTGTTTTTGGGAGTATAATAAGGGAGATTTCTTTGAAAGATTACATTGTGTCTTTAAAGCGTATGCGTGTAGCTATATACATGTGTATGTGTACGTGTGTGCGTGTGCGTGTGGTGTGTCTGTATGATCATTTGTTGTTGTTAATGTTGTATTGCTGTATATGTAAAGAGTTATCTTGTGCGATTGTTCATATTTTTTAGCGTTTCGTTGTTTTTTCACACGTAGAATACGTTAATGTATGTATGTGTGCGTCTAATGGCGTAATGTACTAAGGCGTTTCATGGCGTGGTGTCATGTCAAGTGACGTTATGTTACGTTACGTTACGTAGCAGCATGTATCGTTACGTACGATGATTGATAGGAATTCTTTGTACAATGCTCGTATGACAAATTACATTACGTTATGTAACTTGAATGATTTGTCCTAAAGTCGCATTCGCTTGCATGATGACAAAAAGTAATAGCAAATTTGTGTGCTTGTAAAGCAAATAATAATAACGATAAGCGATGTGCTGAACAGAGCAAAGAGCAGAACATGTGTGTATGTGTGAGTGTGTGTGTGTGTGAAATGTGAAACGTTTGTTATGTGCGTGAAAGCTGTTACGTGACACGGCGTGAGAAGCGTGAGTTATGTTAAGTAACGGTTTCTGTAATGTGAGACGTTACGTCATATACAACGTATTCTACGCATTTCAGTTTAATTCCAGATACACTGCAAGAAATTTCTGTTAAGTGTTGCAAACGTGGGTTTTTTTTCATTTTTTTTTTTTTTGTAATTTGAGCACTTCTTTTGTTTGCTTTAATATAAATAACATATTCAACAAAGAATCATAACAACAAATATTCAAATACAAAAAGATTTTATTTTAAATTTTTTTTTTTTTTTTTGCCATTTTTTTTTATTTTCATAAAACATGAACAACATAAAAAACGTATAAACCAAGCGAAACACACAAAATGTAAAACATTAATTTATTTTTCTTCGAATTGCAGCACATCAAAAAATTATAAAAAGTAACAGCAGTGAAATCAAAACGAAGTTTAAAAAGTTAAATAAAAAGGAAAAAAAGTTGTTTTTGTTTGGTTAGTTAAATGTTACAGAGTTTGTTGCTGAAGTGTGAAAGAGCGACAGTTGAGTCGAAGTGAGTGAAAGTTATAGTTGACCGCATAGAAAGTCAATAGTTATAATAATAATAGAAAAAATAATAAATCGAGAAACGTGTACTCACGATCATGCTCCGTGCAAGCTGCGATTTTTTGTATCATATAATATATATATTTTGTTTTTGTTTTTGGTTTTATTTATTATTAATATATATATTTTTTTCAAATGATGGTTGATGGTTTTATGGGATAAACGAAAAAAGAACACACAGATAGATGAAAATCAACACAATTTTTTTCATTTCTTTTTCTTTTTTTTTTATAATTTTTTGTTCTTCAAAATTTTGTATACTTAATGTTTTGAATAAACAAACCAACAAACAAACGAACACTTAAATGAAATGTTATAGAAAAGAAAAATGTTTGTAAGAAAACAATAAACAAGCGAAACACGTTTGAAGGACATTTAATGGAACAATTTTGTAACAAATTTTCATGTTTTTTTTTTTATTATTTTTTTTAGTTTTTTTTTCATTTTCTTCTTCTTTCCATTTACTCTGCATACGTTAAAAAACGGTCATGCCCACAAAAAAAACAAAAAAAAATAAGAAATTATGCAACGTCATGTTCATGAAGTAGAAGGACTTGAGTTTGGAACTATTACAGCCTTTTAAGTAACGCACAGCAAATTATTTACAATAAAATTATGCATACGAACCGCCCCTCCCCCGCGAACCCCTCAGCCGAACACAAGGTACACAAGTAGTTGTATAGAACACAAAGAAAACAAAAATGAATACGAAAGTTTGAAAATTAGCGTAAGAAGAGCAAGAAAGTAAAACGTCAAAGAGCAACGCACACAAGTATGCAACAGTTTTTTGTAAATTGCAACCGATGAACACAGAAAAGCCAATTTGTAGAATTTGGTTTCTGCGAAACATTTTGAAAATAAAGAAACACAAAAAAAAAACAAAAAATGTTTCAATACAAACAGAAGTTGACAGACAATAACCATTATCATAATGCAAAACAACTATATGAAAATAAAAGACAGCGAAAGTAGACGAGCGAGTGTGTGAAAAAGATAGACAGTTAGTTAGAGAGACAGAGTGAAAGAGAGTAAGAGTTTTCGAATAGCGAACTGGCAAGTAACAATTTTCAAGCACGTCAAGGTAGACAAACCAATCAATCCAACCATCAATCAATCAATCAATCAACGCATAGAAGAACGAACGAACGAGCGATTGAACGAACGAAACGAAACGAAAGAGCAAACGAACGAACGAACGTATGAACGAAGAACGTAGAAGACCATTTAGCTGCATAAAAGGACAAACACAGGACATTATAATAAGTACATTCACACATAATGCACTCATACATACAAACAAACAAACAGTCAGACACACAGACAGACAGCAGAACGCACCGCGACGAGAGGCGCATTCGTGACAAAGATGACAAACATGGTTGCAAAATAGTTAGTGTTAAAAAAAGTTTGTTAAAGATTAATTTACAAAGTGCAACAATTTTCATAAAATGTTTCGTTTTTTTTTTAGCTTCTGGCAACATTGAACACAGCAATAACGACAGACAGAGACAGCAGCATATAAAACATACTCTTAAGTGTTTTTTTTTTCTTTTTTTCTTGCATATTCTTTTTTGTATATTTTTTTCTTTATGGTCACTTGTTTTGCATTCATGCTCATTACTTTTTTTGGTTGTTTGCTTTTCTTTCTGTTTTTTTTTTTTTTTTTGCTTTTTTTCAATTATTTCTTTTCGTTTGTGTTCTTCTTCTTCATAGTCGCACAAGAATGCTGCTTTACGTTTTGCTTTTGAGTTTTTTAGACTTACAACATAACCGGAAGTCGATGGGACTGATAGACTCGAGCCTGAGCTACCGCGCGCACCAACACCACCAACACCATACTACACCAGAAACGCCGATCAAAAAATGTATATATATATATAATTATACAGGGTACAAAAACAGAAAGCGTTAGTTGTTGTTGTTGTTGTTGTTTTTTCGATATTTTTTATATTTTTTTTTTTTTGATTTTTTTAATTGAGTTGATTTGAGTTGTTCGGTTGAGTAAAATTGTACGTGTTGATAAAGATTTGAATTTTTATTTATTGAATTTTTTTCGGTTATTTTTCGATTATTTTTCGTTTGTTTGGAGGGAAATGAGAAAATAATTAATAGCATAATTAATCAATCGAAATTTGAATACAGAAAAAAAAATGTTTTTGCGCATGTTTAAAAATAAGAAAACATAAAATGAAAAGTTACTAAATTTAAATTCATTTTCAGCTATTTTAAGAACTCTATTTGGCTAAAGCGCGTTTATTTAAATCTGCGTTGTGTGAGCATTAAATATTAAAAAAAAAAAATAGAATCAGTTTATAAGCAAATAAAAAGCAATTTAAAAAAAAACGTGTTTTTAGTCGAAATTAAATGAAATATAAATTAATTGATTTTATTTAACTTAAAAGCTTTGGTAATTATTTTTTTTATTGATATCAGTGGCGCAGTTAAACATTTTTGTGAAGACACATAAAGTCATGACCAATATTTATATAAATATCGTCAACAACGACCTGTTTCGCCAAATGACGCCTATGTAACATAGCGCTACATGACACATACGCCAATCATAATTAAAAATTTTAATTCAACATTAAAGTGACATATGTGCTGTGTTGTCTCAAGCAACATTTATGCACTGCACTGCATTAGCCTTGCGCAACGCGTATTTAAACGTCGGCACTGTGTTTTGAGTATGTACCCCCTTGCCGAGGCCTTACTGCGCCACTGTGCTTCAAACTAAGTTCAACGAATTGGTTTGTTTTGTATGTTTTGGTTTAAATAAATGAAACATTGGCGTAAATAATAATAAAAATTTGGTCAATGTTAATCAAGAGTAGAGTGAGAAATCGAAGCGCATGTTCTACTACAGATACGCGCGCTATATATGTAAATATTCATGTATATATGTAAGTTACATATAGCATATAAGGTAAGTAAATATATATGTAAATATTTATATATAAATGTGGCTTGTAGTAAGCATTGTAGTGTATAAGTTTATATACAACTAGGCAACAAAATAACGGCCAACAATATGTCTCTATACGTATATGTAGTTAGTATCGGTATTATCAGCTAAATACATACTTAAAATGGCGAACTTTTCGCACGCTAAACTAAACTAAACTAAATTCAACTAAAATTAAAACAAAAAACGTAAAAGAAAACGAAAACAGAAACAGAAACAGAAACGAAGGTGTAAAATAGCTAAAACACACAAACTTACAGTTGGCGGTGACAAGTTGATCGTTGAGCCGCGTCGCTCCTGCGGTCCAATGCTTGAGTGACGACGCGTCGGCAGTCCGCTGCCCGGCGTGCCACCCGGCGACGAGGCGCACGAGGGCGCAATGCGTATTTTGGGCGTCATGAGCGTGTTGTCGGAGAGGCGACGATTGGGGAAAACATTGCCGACGCGCAGGAAATTGCTATCCGGCGAGGATGGTGAACAGCCGAACCACCAGCCGCCCAGCATGCCGGAGCCTAAGCACACAAAGCGCCAGAAAGCGGGAGAAAGAGAAATTGTATAAGTGCGCATAAAGAAAGGCTAAAATTTAATGCCGTATTTAAAGTCAAAGCGAATTTCGCATTAATGTCGTTTCTATGCCAAACAGACTAATTAGATTCGATGGCTTTTCGGGCAATTCATTTGCTCGTTTTCGTGCAACAACATGTTACACAGAAACAGACACACCCACACACATTATATGTTGTTGTTGTTGGTGTGGTTGTTGCTGCACCTCAGCTATGTGTGCCTCAGTGCAGCCTCAGCTGTCAGCAATGCGTGCATTTTGAGGCTTATTTGATGATGTGCAACTGTTTCGTCCTTTCATGCATTCGTTCGGTCGGTCGGTCGGTCGGTCCATCTGTCTTCTGATATGTACATTTGTGTGTAGGTGTACACGCGTGTTTGCTCGCCCACTTGCTGCTTTGTGACTGCGAAGGACATGCGTTCGTTTCGGTGCCGTTTCGCTGCCGTTCCGTCATGTTAAGTTCGTTGCGGTTTGACTCTGTCTGTTTGCTATCTTGCTGTCCCACTCCCTCCCTCTGTCTGTCTGTCAACCCCGCCATGCCTATATTTATTTCACTCAATGCATATCTCAACCGCTTCGCCCGCCAACTTTCGGCTGTGACAGTTGTTGCTCCAAAATATAACAGCAGCAGATAGAAACATGTCCGCCCATCAGCCTCAGCATCATCGTCACCGTCACCGTCTGACATCATATTTTATGGCAATTTGCGGTGAAAGTTATTAACTTGCTGTATGCCAAAACATAAGCCGAGATATTTTCAAATATTTCGCTTTTTTTCGCCACTCCCCCCTTTTGCCGGCGCTCAACAACAGTTCACCTTCTGTCTGTCTATCTGTCTGTCTCTCTGTGTGTGTTCTTGTGCTTGTGCGCGCTTCGCAATTTGTCTGTCTGTCACATCATTCATGCCCCAGCAGTGCAGCTGCAACGCCATGTCATGTCGTGCCGTCTGTTGTTGTTGTTGTTGTTGCTTGTTTTTTGTGCCAACAAATTGCATTTTAATTTACAATGTCAAGGTAAATGTTCTGCCATCAGTTTGCTTTGCGTTTTGACGCGTTTTGATGCATGAACCAAGTGATTTCAAGTTTGCATTTAACTGTGACAACGCCTAAAAGTCGCATTTCGTGTTAATGAGTTGTCGTCGTCGTCGTCATTGCGTTTGCCAAACGTGCTTTATTTGATTTGTTGAAACTTGACATACTAACCCAATTTATTTAGTTGAAATTTAGCTCCAAAAACGCTTCACTTTGTTTTAAAACGCTTCACTGTTGTTGAGTCTTAACACGCCATCTAGCGTCTGAATTGGTAAGTTTGACATTTGTGTATATTTCAGTGAAAATTCCCACGAACTAAACTTATCTCCAACACATCACTAGCCATGCTTCAATGAGAAAGTGCCATGAAGCCAAATTTGTATGCCTCCAGCTGTAAAGCTTGCCTCAGCGGCCGTTAGATGGCGCCTGCTAGTCATGCTGCGTTTGCCCAGGCTCAAAATACACATAAATGTTGACACTCCTTCGCATTACTAAAACATTAATTAAGCGCTATTTTTCGCTTTTGCACATTTTCATAGTTGAAATCAAATTAGAGTTTCGCTCAGTCAAATGGTCGAATGAAAAGTAATTAAACTCACGACACGTTCAATGCAATTGATTTATATTGTTTGCGAAATTCATATTTAAATATTTAAATAGTTGACTGACTGAGCGCAAAAACGCAGTTATTTTTGGCAGGATTATGTCATGTACAATAACAACAATAACGACAACAACAATAATAATATCGCAAACCGCCATTCGTTCGGCCAACGTTGGTGCTCAAAACCGCAGCAATTGATGAATGCGGCTTGGTCGGTTTTTCTATGCTGTGAGCGTGCACACACACACACAAAAACACAGAAGCACACACAGAAACACACACAGAAACACTTCATTTGTATAACACAATTTATCATTACCTCAAATTATGATTTTCGGTTTATTTTTGGTTTTACTAATTAATGCAACGGCAGCAACAACAACAACAACAGCAGCAGCAATAGCAATAACCACAGCAATAACAGTAACGACATTTATGACCAACAACAACAACAAGGACGGAGACGGCAATGCCCAAAGGCGCAATGGCACAATGACAACACTTTAAATTGTCACGTATTTAGCCAATGGCAAAGAGTCTTCTATGTGTGGCTGTGTGTGTGTGTGGGTGTGTGTTATTAATGATTATGCATATTAAATGAAATAAAGCCGAAAATTCCAATTACGCATTTTGTTATTATATAATGATTATTATAATAATAACAATCATGATAATATTAATAATTATTATAATAATCATGAATCGACTTTGACTAAAACCAATTTTCAATTTAAATGATGAAAAATGTCACAAAAGAAGCGCAAAATTAATTAACTTGCAACAATTTTGCGTAATTATAACGAAATTCAAATCAGAAACGTCGTTTGGGGCGACAATTAATTTTCTATATGACTGATTTGCAAAATAATTGACTGACCGACCGAACGAACGAGCGAACGAATGACGAACAGTCGCATTATGTTAATTATAAACGCCGCAAGGATACAGCACCCGACCGCGCCCTAAATGCCATGGCAACCCAGTGGTACGTTACTTACCGCCCGAATTCTTGCGTGCCATGTCCTCGGCACTCGACGTCTTGCGTTGATCAATGCGCAAATTCGGTATGTTGAAGGGCGGCGCATTCATGTTGTCCGTGGAGTATTGATGCCGCAGCATGCGATGTCGCTCCGGCGACGGTATTGACAAATTGTCCAGTTTCAATTTATTGCGCTGTTGCCTGTCAATCTGCTCGAGCATCTCCTGCAGCACCTACAAACACAAACACACATATACACATATACAATTACATAAGTGCGTGTGTAAGTGTGCGTGCAATTTGACGCTTGTTTCATGTACGCATTTGAGTTATTTATGTGTGTTATTTGTGTGCGTCAAATGAGGCATTGGCGAAGTGACTTACCTCAACGAGAAAGCAATACTGCTCGAGATTGAGACTCGGATTGACGGTGTGCGGTATGAGCAGCGGCAGCACGTTCGTCGCCATTGTCTCCACGGTGAGCCCATAGTTCTTGTCCACATACAGCTTGTGATAGATGCCTAGCAGCGGCAAGTGGCACGTGGCATGTGGCATGTGTGCATAGAAGAAAATGCAATTAAGTGTCAAAGTGCGCAAACAAAATGAAATTTGCAAATTTTTTAGCTGCCATTTTGCCAACAATAATCAAATTATAAAGTTTAATTATTGTTGTGCTAGAGCCCTTTACTACGGCCTTGATACTTACGCACGGTACGCATGACGATATCCGGATCCGGTATGCGCACATTGGCCAACAGCGTCAGCACTTCCTCCATGACCTGTGTGTGTGTGAGCGCGCAATTAATAAATTGTTGGCTTATGCCGATTTGAAACAACTTACTTGCATCTTCTCGAACTTATCCATTAAGCGTTCAATGCAAATCAACACATTTTGCACAATTTTCGGATCGGTGAGATTCTTCTCGAACACCGACTTCACCTTCGGCAAGACCATGCGTCGTATGGACAACTCATCGATGTTATCGTAGACATTTGTCACCGCAACGACGGCCGCGCTCTAGGATTTCAAACGTGTGGGGCAGTTCAGTAAGGGTAAACTCATTTGTTGCTTTAATACATATGCATAATTGGCCTAATGGTTTTCAAAGTGTTTAGCAACCAATCAAATTCAATTGCATTGTCACCCGACCTATGCATCATCATCATCATTATCAGCATCATCATTATGTGCACCGTGCACGCTTCGTACACTTGAGCAATACTTAATTAAGAAATTGCCACGCACTCTCGTTAAACACATAATCAACGCATAAGTTCATTACAATGTCAGCTCCCATTACTCAAGTCTAACTAGTGTCATTACCCCCACCGCCAGAGCAACTCTGCTCCATAGCAAACTCGCTAAGCTCACACACACACACAAAAGCAGTCAACTAAATTGAAAAGAATGTCGGGCGCCATGTAATTTGCATAACTCACTTGTAAATGAATTAACCGCCACTTGCTTCATTCGACACCTCTTGCCTGCCCAGCCCTGCCCACCCCCAACCCCTAGCACTGCACTCCACACACCACCAATCTATTCTACTCCAACTTATAGCAATTGAATTTGACGCTGCAAACTTTTACAAAAGTACACGCATACTGCTCACCCCACTTCCCACCACGAGCACCCTCCGTAAGGCCATGTCGTGCCACGCACCTCTCTGACGCCCCCTGTACACCCGCTTACCTGTACTTGTATCGTTGAGCTGTCGAAGGAATAGAATAACATTGGCATTATGTCGGTGGTCACATCCTCCGGCTTCGTCTTCTCGATAATCAAATGCAAATTCTCCAGCAGCGTTACCGTCGCCTGTATGGATTTCGGCGAGGTGAAGATGACTCTGCGAAAATAGCGCCAGGCACAAGTTTTTGGCAGCACAAAAGAAAGTGTACATTTTGTGTAAGTTTAAATAATACAAAGACAAACTAAATGATTTAAATAAGATGTGTGAAAATAGTCAGGCTTTGCAGCTTGTGCGGCTGCTGCATAGAGGAAGTCCTTGTTTTTGGCAACAGGAAACGAAATGAAACGAAACTTTTATTACAGTGTCAATAAGCGTCTTACAAGTGTCCAAAAAGTTTTTCCATTCCCGAGCGCACAATAGACAGAGCAACAACAGCAACTCAAAGTAAGACGACGATGATGATGACAAGAGTCTAGTTTACTAATTTATGCAGTAAAGTGGATTTTGTGGATTGCATGAGTAGATTGGCAAAAGTGAAATGGAAAAAACAATAGGTGCGCAAACAAAACCATGCCGCACCGCACAGCAGAGACCAAGTGAAGCAGCGGTGAGGCTGACAAGGACAAAGCCGACAGACGCAATGAGGCACAATAGTTGAAAAGTTGTCGCTTCAATGGTTGGGTTTGTTTATTTGTTTGTTTGCTTGCTCGGTTGGCATTGCATTGAGGGTCCTTGCCAAAGTCCGAGCGCGCGCGCAGCATGGGAATTTGCCACCGTATACTTGTCACAATATAAATTACAATTTTTGTTTGACTTAAAGAAACTGAGAGAACACAACTTGAGTCACGCATTCGTGAAGCTTCAGTTTATATTTACTTTGCGCAGTAAAATAGCATAAAAATTAAATAAAGAAGTAACAACTTTTTTCAATTGTTTGTTAGTTGGAGGGCAACTGCACAACATAATGGAAATTTATGTGTGTTTGAGTGTTTGGCGAAGAAAATATAAATAGCAAGAAAAATACGCTTGATAATCAGCAGCGCCCTTCAGTTTGTTAGATGAATGACATTGATATAGGATGAGTGCTAACAAAGGGCGCGCCAAGGTAAATGACGAACTTTAAAGCAGCTTTAGATTTCTATAAGACTTTCTTTCTTAGAAACGTGTAACAAAGTCGAATTACGTACGCTTTCAAAGCGACAACGAAAGAAAAAGAAAGTAAAAATTCCAAAGCATACATTTGAGCGTTACTTGTGACACTCAACAAGCACAGTGACAGACAAAATAATAATGTTGTAAAAACGTTGTAAAAAATAAAACACAAACAAGAAACTGTCTAAAAGTATGCTTTAGTATTTATTGAATGTGTAGGAAGCATACTTTCAGGCAGTTGCTCAAAATGTACTTACTTCATTGTTGGCGCCAAGATATTCTCATATTCCATGACTGTGGCCTCCTGCACCAACGTGATGACCGGCTGCAGCACCGCAGCGAGCACTTCGCCATTGCTTATTTCGGCCTTCAGCATGGGCCAAATATTCTGCCACCACAATTTCTATATGCGCCCCAAAAAGGAGGAAGAAATGTGGAAAAATAAAGTGCATAAAATTATATATTTTTATTTTTTGTATTTCATTTTTTTTAATATATATTTTTTATTATGTCTCAGAACATTAAACAATTGTTCAGCATGCAAAAAAAATTCCTTCGCCGCCTATAAAAACAACAAGCGTTGCCTGAATATTGGCCAGCAGATAACGACAACAACACATAATTGAAACACGCGAAACAATGGCCAAATGACAGCCACAAAAAGCAACAACAACAACAGCAACAACAACAGCAACGACAGCAACAATATTAAACTGCTCGTTTCCGGTTCGTCTCACAATGCGTTCTGTTCCAACGCTTTCAAGCTTCGAACTTTGTTGGCCGCAATTGTTGCGTTTTGTTTATTGTGTGTTCGTTGTTTCAATTCTTTTACTGTTGTTGCCATAAAACAGAAGACAATACAGTATGAGAACAACAAAAACAGCAACAACAACAAAATACGCGAGCTCCCGCGTAATTTACAAATTGTTTTGCCATAAAGCGCACAAGTTAGCGCCATAAATAATTAACGACTGACGTGCCATTGGCAATAAGCGCAAAGCATGAGTGGCAGCACAAAAGTTGAACCCCCCCTCCCCCTACAGAGCCACCCCAAACAATTTCCGGTTATTTGATATACTCACGCGCGGTATTAATGGCATCGCATCCATCAATGTACTTTTATAGAAGTGTGATTTTTGTGAAGTATCCTTCATGTTGACCACGTCCAAGAATTTAAGCGCATTTATTGCCGGATCACTGAAAATGTTCAAGCATAGCCAAGAAATAATGTGAGATAATTAATATATTATATGTTATAAATAAGTATATTTTAATATAAAAGACAACAACAAGCGTATTAAATGTGAAATAACAATCAATGAGTGCAGCTCATTAAATGCCTTGGGACAATCTGGAGATGGGATACGGAGGACTGAAATAACAATCAATGAGTGCAGCTCATTAAACGCCTTAAGTTGGTGCGATCTGGAGATGGGATAAGGAGGACTGACATTGTTTTGTTACATTTTAATTATTTTATTGTTATGTAAATGTGCGATTTAATTGCCAAAATGTGTTTGCTCAGCCAACGTACCAGAAGCGAATAACAACAACAACAACAGCAACAACATAAGGGAGACAGTTGGTAAACATTTATTTCGTTTTAATTGCGTCGCATTTGCCTTTCTTTCACGCTTGCTGCTGTTGTTGTTGTTGTTGTTGTTGCTGGCAATGCAAACAGTTTTCTTTTTCGCAGACTTTCTCTGCTTTCACTTCTTTCTCTTCTTTTTTTTTTGTATATTTTTTGTTGACGTTTCTAGTGCGCCTTTGTTGTTGTCTTTTGCTTTTCAGAGCAAACAAAAATTGTTGTTGTTGTTGCGCTCGTCTTGGCTCGTTAAATTCGGCATTGGTTACGCGCAATTGAAAATTGTCGAGCATTAAAACGAAAGCGAAAACGAAATAATAATGAAGCGCAAAATCAAATTGGCATAATTTACAACAATTGCCGAACGGCGATTTACGGCTAAGCAAATGAGAGCCGGCAAGGATGCTCACAACTTCACTTAGTACACTTCAGTTAGATAAAGTAATGAACTTTGCACATTTGAATGAAATTTCAGCGCCTGATTTATTTACCCAATAAAATATAAGATAAAAAACCGTTGACAGCAACATTTGCCTCATGGCTGTGAGACAAATGCACTTTGGCGTACTTGTTGCAAACATCCGTTTCCGTTGCATGTCGCACGCAAGTCGCCTGCCTTGTGTTGCGTGTGGCAAAGCAAAGAATTCAATTGCATTTTACTGCTACAGTTTTCACTTATATAAATGCATGTTTTTCGCCATCACCGCTCTCATTCATTCATTGCCAGGCACTTAGCACATGCTTTTGTAAATAAATATGCATAAATATAAATATATATAAATGCAAATGCAAATGGAAATGGAAAAGCGCATGAGTTAATCAAGCCAAGAGCAATAGAAATGCAGGCAAAACCATACGCGTCCGCGCGCGTTTTAATCATAAACGTTGGCGCACATAATCAAGCCTGAATGACAGCCATGAAACAGTCTGGCGATGCAGCTAACGCTTTATAAGGACAGCTGACAGCATAAGACGCGCACAACAAAGCAAATGACAGGCAACGTGCAGACAAATAGAAAGACAGACAGCGGACGGACGGACCGACTTGCACACAGAACAAAACAAAAGCAAGTGAAATGCATGCGGCAAGACGTTGGCAAAGGGGGCGGTGTGGCTGGCGCAATCAACGCTCAGTGCAGCTTCGTTGCATTGCCACAAGTCGAAATGAAATGCGATGCGAAGCGTATTGCGTGAGGCAATGTAACTGCGGTGCGACGCGGCGCGGAAATAGAACGTTTAACTAAAAGCAAAGACGCGCCAACAAAAGTGGCAATACAGACAGACAGACAGAGAGACAGACATATAAGCAAGAAATCTGCGCGCGGCAAGGCAATTGAGTCAACATCTTGACTCCACTTGGCTTGGCTTGGCTTGACTTCGCTTGGCGTAAGCTAAGTAAGCGACTTAAACCACTTTCAAAAGGTAATTTAAATGTTGTCAACATTTCATTTTGCCCCCTCACCCCTCACACCACCGACTGAGTGACTGACTGACTGAGTGAGTGGTTGAGTGGTTGAGTGGAAGACATTGTCATTCGTTGTATAAGTTACAACATTTAAGCGCGCACGCCGCATGACTTCCGTCGGCATCAATTTCAGTCATAGTTGCGACTTAAATGAAGTCACACTAAACTGGAGCTCGGCACTCGACACTCGGCATGACTCGAGTGTATTCAACTTGCACTGATGAGCATTTATTTGTATTTTTATAGCACATTATTGCCATGCTCTATTTTGTGTTATTTTCCGTGCACTTCAATGCCGCTCAGTGCCGGACGCGCTTGTCACCCTTGAACAACGCCATGTACCACGCGTCGTATGCGTTATCACAGTGCACATTCAATAGCAGAACACGTTCGTTGTCATTATACACGATAAACGTATTACAACTGCTTGACATGGCTGACTCGCTCAAACTTTCGCTGCCCTATGCCCTATGCTCCTGCCCCAACCCCACACGGTCGCCTGAATGTCAGCTGCGCTGCTCTTGCTTGCTGCTACACGTGTGTGGGCGTCTGTGTGTCTTAAGCATGACATTTTTAGGGATATATGCTAAGTTTAGTTTGGGCTTAGTTTACATGCTGCCAGGCAAGACATAATGTAAGCACACCGCCTTGCAAGTGTGTGTGTGTGTGTGTGTCTTGTTGATGTCCCGGCGTGTCGCTCCGAGGCGTACACAGCGCAACACATGTGCGCATATCACTTGATTTTTTCGTTTTGTTTATAGAACGTTTTGAATTTCTATACGGCTTGAGTTGTTGCCATCGCCTTCGTCATTGAGGATGTCGTTGCCATGAGCTCTGCGTCGTTATGAGCGTCTGCCACTTCACTACGTATGACTTGCTGCGCCGGACATGCTTTACTTTCTTCACTTGTTATTTATTTATAGCAACGGAAAAAAAAACCCGTGATTTGCGCAACACATTGAACGTGCTCAACTTCATTTTAAAGTAATTTATCAAAGCTTATTTAAGCTTAGTTTCTATTTGCTTTAGAGCCAAAACAATGTCATGTCTTCTGAGCGTTTCATTTACTTACACGAAATATTTGATCAGCTGCAGCAACTGCGAGGTGGGACGCGCGGTCGGATCCTTGCTGACCAAGCGCGTTGTTGCCTCCTGCAGTGCAACAGGCACGCGCGGCAACAACTTCTGCACGCTCTCCTCCAACTGCAAATAGAAAATAGGAGACAAACAACATATTTATAGAATATCATTAAAGTTAAAAATTTCAAGTTGCAAAATTAGCAAAAATATATGTAAAGAAGCGCGAAAGTTTTAATGACCTCTGCTGCGCACACACCCAACCCACGTCGTGCCTGAGCGCACCTGTGCTGCTTGTGTATAATGACGATGACGATGGCGTAGGCGAAGGCGTCACTGACGCACTTGTCAACGAAATCAGCTAAGCAAAGTTTTGTTGAAAGTACAACTTGAAGAGTTTTGTGTGCAAAGTGGCGAAATAATTAGTGTTTCAAGTGGACTTTTGATTACATTTGCATTTGACAAAAGCGTATCTAATTATGGCATAAACACAAAGACACACAGACGGACGGACGGACGACAAGTTGACATCAAACTCAATCATAGTCGCAGCGACCACAAGAAGCCATCAGCCATCATCAAACAAACAACAACAAACTAAACTCGGTTATTTGAAATAACTTCATGCTAAACAACGCCCTTGGCTACGTTTGCCCCCGCACACCTCTTCCCCACACCACGACACAACTGCTGTAAAACTTTTATGTTTATTTTGTGTTTATTTTGTAAAATAAAATTGAATTTGCGTTGGCAGACTCACCGTTTCTAATTGCTTTGCATAGTTCGAAGTGGAGTTGCCCGCCTGTATGAGCGGTCGGCCGTTGTTGAAGACCGCACAGATGACCATGCCCAGCGAGAACATGTCGCTCAGCAGGCTGCACTTGGATGTCGTTTGCGTTTCGGGCGCTAAAGTTTTATAATAATAAAAATAATAATAAAATGGAAAATCGATCAATGCAAAGTTCTCAAAGTAGGCTTTTTGGTGCGTTGGTTTTACTTACCCATGAAGTCTAAATTGGGTTGTGCCATTTTCGAGACTCGATTGCTCCATGGTGGACATGGTATTGAGCTATTTAAGTCAGTCTCATTCATTCTTTCTGCTTGAGATTTGCAAAATCAACAAAAATTCAATTGTAAATGTTGTTCGATTTCAGGCTAATACACACAAACACACACACACACACATATAAATATATATGCAACACTCACCAACGTATTCGAGGCCCGCCAATTTCCAAGTGCCGCGTTTCGTGATTAGTATTGAAGATGGACACACATTGCGATGTATTACGTGACCAGAATAGTGCAGATAGGATAAAGCCTCGACGAGCTAACGCAATATATATATATATGTATTTTGTTTGTTGTTGTTGTCTCATATGTTAATGCAGCAAGATACAAGATACAAGATACAAGATACAAAACTCACCTGCAGGAAACCATATTTCAATTCCATGTCCAGAAAATGATACTCTTTGGCATGCGCTGGCGCCAGGCCCGCCTGTTGCTGTGCCGTCTGACTGGCAGTCGCACTGGGCGTGGCAGCGCTCGCCTGCTCGTACGTCTTTGATTCCTGTGTGTATTGCAAGGCAGGGCAAGCCAACAGAAATCATGTATTCATGCTAGTCAAATTTTGTGACTTTTATTGCTTCGCAGTCAAGTCAAGTTGAAGTCGCAGTCGATGTCAGTAAGTCAGTGTTTGTTGTTTGTTGTGTGCGATTGGCCTCTTTATAGAAGGCAAACTCAATAAAAGCAAATCAATTTCAATGTAAAATATGAGCTCAAAACGCTTTATTGCGTCAATCTCAATTTCAGTGTATCAAATAAAGCTGTACTGTGTACTTGAGTCCGCATGTGTGTGTGTGTGTGTGTGTGTGCTGTGCAAGTTCTGTTGCTTCAAAGTGTGCATGTGTGTGTGTGTGTGTGTGTGTTACAAAAAGTTTTCGCAGCAAATCTAATTTGATTTAGTGCCCGGCTTGTTCTTGTTGTTGTCACTGTTGTTGCTTGTGTGATTTTTTCCAACATCATGCCGTCTCTTTCGCACACTCAGCCACTTCAGGTGTAAGGTATGCTATGCATGTGCTATGCTTGCGTTGCCAACCACTTTTTTGAGCAAACTTGCGGCTTCATACATGTTTGCTTCTATCTGTGTATATAACTGCCGCCATGTCTGTGTGTGCGTGTGTGTGTGTGAGTTTGTGCGCTGTGTAACTTTAGTCTGAGCACTTTTAGTTGTTCGTTTAAAGTATGTAAAAGACCGAAAAAGACAAATTTTCATTCTGTGCGCATAAAAACTTTTAACATAACTTGACATCCAAGCTGTATTTGTGTCCTTGACATATGAAACGGCAAACAAGCAAGGCATAAGAAAAAAACACAAATTCCTGTATAAAAGTGACAATACTTTCTGGCACAACTCAAAGTTCAATGCTGCAAAAATGCTAAGTGACAGCCTAAAAGTATGCAAAACAATGTTAAGCCATTTGTAAGGAAAAAAGTTGTGAAAATCATGAGGACTTTTATTTCAAAATGTAAGTGAAAAATGTCAGCACAGCATTTATTGAAAGCAACGTTGATAACAATGCAAAAGGAAACTCAAAAAAATGTAAAAAAAAAAAAAAAAATCTTCAACTAAAATTCAACTCGATATGTTTAATTGTTTGTCTTCTTACTTAAAGAACCTTAAAATTAAAAGCACAGAAATATATATTTTATTATTTCTGCTGCTTTTTGTTCACTGACCACAGTCATGTCTCTGTTCAATGTCTCGCATGTCAATGTATTTTGTACGCTTTTACTTTTGCACTTTAATTGTTATTAATGACTTACATGAAAGGCTAAGACATTCGAGAGACTTGCATAAATCGGCTCTGTGGCAAATGCCAAAGTGTCTGCGCTCTCCTCCACAGTGTGATAGATTTGCAATATCTGTGCCACCACCAAGTTGGAAAAGTAGAAAACATAAGCAAAAAGAAAAAGAAATCAGTAGAAGAAGGTAAATGCATTTTAGTAATTAATTTCAAGTGGCAACAAGGATGCGCCCGCGGCACACCGCATAAGTTAGAAGGTTACGTGTAACGTTTCAAATCACCTTGGGATGTCGAAAGCGCTCCAAAGTCTTGACGGACGCCTTGAGCAGCTCAGTTATGGTTTCCTTGCGTCGCGGCTTGTGCAATTTCTCCGCAATCTTCTTCTCAAATATAAACACCGAGCATTCCTGTTGATTATAGTGCAGAAAATGAAATGACAGAAAAGCGTATATTAAATCAATTTTCAATTTTAGAAAAAGAATCAAAGAGAAATTTTACTCAAATTTCTATGTTGTATTTGTGGAATTTAAAACTTAAGGCAAAAATTAAAACAACATGCGCAATTTTTCGAAGTATGCTCTACTTAAGCAAACATACACGCACACACACGCACACACGCACATGCACGCCCACAGTTGCACGATTCATTTATGCAAAGTTTTGCATACAAAAGATTTTTTAATATTACGCATACGCCACACATGTAAGGGGCGTATGAGCGATATGCAAATTGTGTGGCAACAATGCAGGAAAATCGCTGCTCAAAGGGTTGCCATTAATCGGAAAATGTTAAGCCGCACACACACACGCACGCACACATGCATGCTTGGCAGGCAATTAGACGTCAGTCAAACATAAAACATGCTCAACGCTCGACTCACTTCACTTTCTATGCTGCACCACTCAAACACACACACACACACACAGACTCACCTTGGCATCGCTTTTCCTATATGCATCATGTATACGCCACAGCAACTCGGGCCCGGCGCACGCCACCTGCTTGCCAATCTCAAAGTACTGACTGATCGGATTGCCATCGGCGGTGCTCTGCTGCGTTGCGGCCGCAACGTTTGCGCTCTTGAACTTGGCGAACATTGTGCTTGCGGGCATGCCGTCGATTATTTTCGAAAAGACATTCGATAGGCTACCCTGACGCTTTGTCGTACCGATGCTGGGCGTGGCTAAAGTCGCTGGACTAGCCTGGCCTGTGCCACCGACGCCAACGCCACCTGTAGGCAGACTGCCGCTGACAACACGCAAGCCGCCTGCTACTCCTGTTCCCGCACCGATACCTGCTCCTGCTGTTGCTCCTGCTGCTGCTGCTGATGGACTGTTGCTGAGCTCATTGAAACCGGCAGCGCCGCTAATTGACAAACGGCCAAGCAATGATGTACCAGGACCACCGCCAACACCACCACCAACACCACCGCTGCCTACACTAATACCACCAATACCCGATATACCGTTAATGCCTCCTCCAGCAGCAGCATCATATGCTGCATCTGACCTTGCTGTTGTTGCTGTCGTATTGTTGTTATATCCATTTACTTCAGCGTTAAACTTGCCACCGATGCCACCGACGCCTTTGCTTGCCGCTGCAATCACTTTGCTATGTCCAAGCTCAAGTATGCTGCCGCTGCGATTGCGTCCGATACCGATGCCGCCAATACCACCACTGCCGCCACCGCCGCCACCCGCACCACCTGCTATGCCAAAGCCACTGCTGCTTTTAACAGCTCCCACGCCGATCCCGCCGATACCACCGATGCCTACGCCGCTTGCTAAGCCGGCGCCGCTGCCACTGCCAATGCCAATGCCACTGCCGCTGCCACAACTGCCGACGCTGCCAATGCGTGCCGGTGAACCCTTTGCTACCGCACCACCCGCACCACCCAGCGCTATTCCGACTGCACTGCCACTGCGACTCCGTTGCACCTCCTCGACACTATCCAAACGTGAAAAGATTCGGGCCTCCGTTGTTGCCGTCGTTCTTTGCACAAGGCGGGAATGGAGTGCTCTTGCTCCTGCTGTTCCTGTTCCTGTTGCTCTTCCTGTTGCTCTTGCTGTTGCTCCTCTTGTTCTTGTTCTTGTTGTCCTGCCTCTTCTTATTGGCGTAGCACGATTCGTTCGTTGACTTTCACACTTGTCTTAACGTTACTCCTGAAGTGGAAGGAAGAGAAGTAGAAGAACAAAAAACATTATAATTAATTACTTTGTGATGCTTCACGCTTTCGCTTCAATGAAAATTATGCTTAAGCAATTGAATGACGCAAGCAAAAAACACGAATCGTTGTAATTAATGTGCCGCTTACGACTTTTAAAAGCACATTTGAGCAACAGAACGCCTTCGCACACACACACACACACACACACACACACACAGACAGCACGACAGCCATCTTAATGCTAGGCGCCCTGCCACTCTGCGCTTGAATGCGAACTAAGCAAAGTTAAATGAGGTTGTGCGCCTCAATTGCTGCTTTATTTTTTTTTCCTTTTTTCAATTTACTGTTTTGTGTACATTTCGTCTTTCTTCTGCGTCTATGGCTGTGTGCGTGCGCATGTGTGTGTGTGTGTGTGTGTGTTGAGCATTGCTGCGAGCACAAAACCAACACAGAAAATTAACTGTAAAGTGCACACAAAAAGCATAGCATGAACTTTGGCGTTGCAATTGTGAACGATTTCAATTCTATGCCAAGCTGAATTGCACGGCCGAATCAATTGTACACACACACACACATACACACAACGGTGCCTTTTTCGTGTACTGTAAATGCCAATTCGACATTATTAATTACTGATATGTGTGTGCACATTTGCCGTCGCACGCCAACAAGTATGCAATGGCTTAGCCTCACGCTTGCCTCACGTTTCCGTTGAATGCAGACATCACAAAAATATACAAGAAAATAAATGAGCTTACACATTGACAGCCTCAACTATGCACAGTGTAAGCGCGCACTCCCCAGTCGTTAGTCGTTAGGGGGAAGCAAAAAAAGTAAGCTAATGGCTCAACATTTTTAGCTTGAATAATTTAGTGTTAACGCAAAGTGTAAAATATCCGAGCAGTCAAGACAGCTGCATTTGAGCGCAGCGCACAAATAAGGGGCGCGCAAGCAAAGTGTTGCAGCAGCTGCCGTCTTGGCATGCTGGCAAGGAAAAGAAAAATATATTATAGCATAAGTTAAGGCAAACAAGTCAAAATGGCAAAAGCTAAATTTCAACGCAGAAGATATTTGTGCACAAATTGGCAACAAACCGAAACTGCATACATTTCATGCGAAATCTAACGCAAAATTTCGAGAAATATAATATAATAAATGAAATAAACAATATGAAATTAAATGCCTTTAAATATGGAAAAACCGCTAAAAGGCATTCATGCTTTGGTTGGCATAACATAGAATTGCTTTATTATTGCAAAAGTGTTTGTGGTCAATTTGGCAAACGTAAAACGCACTTTTCCACAGAATTTCTTCATTTGCAATTTATATTAATTGCATTGAAAATCGTAATTGACTTAAGCGCAAATATTTATACATTTTAAGTGTGCAACAAAATATAAAGCATACTTTCAGGCTGTTGTCAAAAAAAATATGAGCATTTAATTGAACATTATATTAAAGATGAATTACAATGAATTTCTATCTGAAGATATGTGAGCAGCAACAGACAATAACAAGCGCTCAATGACATATTACATGATTTCATATATATTTATATATAATATCAATCGCGCTGTCAATATAGCAGCGCAATTCAGGCAATGAAGAACCACAACAAAATGAGAATCAAGTGAGGAAAAACGCCGAGTCAGATGTCAAGACAATGTGGCAACGTGTTAAATACCAATAAAAATCCCAGCGAAATGACTACATAAAAAAAACGACGGGCAGAAGAAGCAGCAGCGGTAAGTAAACGAACTCAGACAAGAAGAAGTAAAGCAAACCTTGCGCAAAATAATTACAAAGCATAAAAAAAGCGCTAAGCACAGACAGGAAGCAACAAGAAGCATGACAGGAAGCATGAGCGGCGAGTTGAGCGGCAGCAGCGGCGGCGACACGTAGTGAAAGTCATGGTTAGCAAAAGGAAGCAGAACAAAAAGGGCAAAGCAATTTCAAAATGTAATACATTGTTTAGAGAAGAGCTTTATTGATTTATACGCAAAGCAAATAAAACGAAATTAAAAGCAAAAATGCGCAAAAATCAACAAAATAAAAAAAATTCCATTGAAGAAGCGAAAGCGTTGCAGAGAGAAGGTGGGGGAGTGGGAGACAGGCCGTGAGTCAAAAGACAAAGTCAAAGTGTGTGTGTGTGTGTGTGTGTGTGTGTGAGTGTGCAAGTGTGAAGCCAAAAATCAAGCAAAAATAACAAAGAAATATGCTAGACTCAACGCAAGGTCCAAGAGAGGGCGAGCGGGGCAGCTACAGACAAGTGAGCCTTTTGGGAATTTCTCGTATAATTTCTTTTATTTATTTTTTTCTAATGCAACCGACAACTTGACACACATCCACATCCGAAACATGGCAACGAGCGTATTTTTTTTTTGTGCCGTTAGGTTTCATTTTTGGGGCCAACAACATGAATTTAATATTTTTAGCCTCAAGTCAAAGGCGCAGCGTAGCAAAAATGGCAGCTTCATTGATGATGATATGGGCAGGAATTGAAGATGGTTAAGAGTGAAAAAATGCGAGGCAACTAAGGCAGAAGGCAGTGAAACAATAGAAATTATGCACACAAGCACACACATGTGGCGCAGCAAAGCGACTTCCCTAGGCAACAGCGGCGCAACGTCTCAATTAGGACAAAGTGTCAGTGCTTTGCGTAGGCACACACACACACAAACACACAAACACACATGCACGCAGAAGGCACGCTGGAAAATGTGAAAAATCTGCACATTGCCAAAAGTTTCTAAGCCATGGCGGGGGAAGGGAACGAACCATGCCATGCCAAGTAAGAAAAACTTTGTGGGCTTTGTTTGCGTTGTGCCTCATTTATTGTTTTGTATGCTTTGTTAAAGACGTCGACAATCACGACAGCGATGGTGACGATGACGACGACGTCGCAAGGCACAATGGGGCCGGCCCGTGTTTATACAAGCATAAATAATAACCAGACAAAAACATAACAAATGCGCGCTTATTTAGCTTTGATATTTACGCCTAAGATACCAAGAAATTATAATAATAAAAACACAAAAGAAAAACAAATCAAAAATTTAAGACACATGTTGTATACGTAATTGTTCACAAAGAGAAAAAAAAATTACGCATACGCACTGTTTAGCTTAGCACATGGCACATGCCAATGCCAATGTGTAAAACTCTAGAACTCAACTCTTAATTATGCACAGAGACATTCGCATACGTATGAACGAATGTTGCTCGTAGCAATTTGTTGAACAAAAGGTTTGCTTTTGGAATTTTTCGGTTTGTTCGTCGAATCAGATTTCATTCATCTTGTATGCCCGTCAGCCTGTCTGGTTGACCTATGGCTTTTTGTGCTTCTGCTATGGCAGCGTCGCAATGCAATAATAATGATAATATTGTCGTATTTGAAAAGGGTTGTCATGGTTTCATACGAACAATGCACATATCTATGCACGACATGAGCACAGAAACATATTTGGACGACATATGTTCTTTGGCACACAGTGCGCAGTGCTACACGTGCACACGTATGAATTTCGTGTTTCATAAAATGCCAAACTCCCACACACACACACACACACCGACAGAGTGCCCGCAATAAACTCAATATGCGAGCTGACTTAATTAGCAGGCAGCACTGAGAAAAGCTCAGATTTGATTTAATTTGCATGTTGGCATAGAGCACGGCATAAATATTGAATGCCAAACTGATTGAGTTAGGCCATATTTTTTTTGGGTTAAGGTGTAACTGAAACTTCATTCGTGCTTCTTCACTTTACGGCATTTGTCTCATATTACCGCCGTAAATTTAATATGCCTCAATCAAAGTCGTCGTTGTCGTTCCCGTTGTCATTCGCGCACTGTAATTGACGCATTAATGCGTGTTGCGTGTCGACAACGCATGAGATTTTCTAAAAATACCATGAAGGCTTGAAATTAAGCATAAAATCTCCGATTATTTAACGCTGCTTGGCAACAATTGCGGCATGTTTAAAAATAAACGTGTATTAAGACAAAGTACGTCAAGTATTTGAATGCGAATTTTATAGCATACTTTTTGGCAGCGCACACAAAAGCAAACAAACGCAAATCGTGGCATATGCAAGTGCTTGCGCAAAGCGTATGCCGAATACAAATAAAAACGAAAATAAAGCAAAAAAAAAAAACTTTATACGCTTCAACCGACATTTCCGGACATTATCCACTTAAGCATCATTATACGCTTTATGCTTTTTGCCTAATAGTCTTGCTTGTTATCGTCAACAACAAGCGCACAACGGGGCGAGCGAGATCCTTTGGCATGATTATGGCCATTATCATGGCATACAAAAACAACAATAACAACAACAACAACAACAACAACTACAAACACTTGTCATACAAATCTCCTTTTGCACAATTGAAAGCAAATTTTAAGCGTATTTGCATATTCCGTACGATTGCCACCGCAATGGCCGTGGCCAATGAATGACTGGGCCCCTTGCCCCATGCGCCATGCCCCACAACCATACAGTCTGCCTAAGTCGATTCAACATCAACTTCTGCTTAATTAAATCTTAATGTAATTTACTTAGGGTTTACCCCAAGGAAACGCAAATTGAATTGTGTGCGTGTATGCGTGTGTGTGTGTGTCTGTGTGTGTGTGTGTGACTCGCTCGCGGTTTCTGTGCTGTATGACAGATTAGCGCATATTGTTATGTTAGCACAAAGGACGCATTATCAGCGCTCGCCGCATCGATGGCATCCGTGTCAGCAGCAACGACGACGACGACGTTGATGACGATGACGAGAAGGACGTCGACGGCCACGCCAGCGAGCGAGCGCTTGAGTCGGCTGAGTTCAACGTCAAGCATCGTTGACTTTGCTCTTTCACTGTTTTTCACTTTGCGTTTTTGCCATGCGCTCCTTCTGCCTTTCTTTCTTGCTATCTTTGCATTTGCTTTGTCTTCTCTCTCTCTGCCTGTGTGTGTGTGCGCACTGCAACGGCTTATCAACAATCAAAGCGTAATTAGGCGCAAAACGCATTGTGTGCGCGTTGACGATTTTGAAGGCGAGCGCGTTTTTTTATCAACTAAGCCCGGGCTTAGAAGTGTTCGACCAAAAGCATAAATTTTTATATATTTTTTCCGCTTTTATTCAATTAGTGTGCACAAACACACACACACACACACACACACACATAGTTATGAAAGTACGGAAACACACGCATGAGTTGCGTTGCATAATCAACTCAGTTGCGTACAAAACTTTGCTCATTTCATGTTCATTATTAGCGTCAATTTAGCATACTTGTTGCTTGTCCATAACGGTTAATGCCGCCGCCGTCGCCACCGCTGCCTCTTTCGCTGACTAGGCATGTGTGTGCGTGTGTGTGTGTGTGTGCTCAACATGCCTTGCCACAATATGTTTTGTTATGGCCTTAATTGCGTGGCCAGCTGTCGAGGTGCTCTCATAGACAACTCTATATGCATGTGTGTGTGTGTGTGTGCGTGTGTGTGTGCTTGTTGTGCTTAACATGTTTTCATTTGGCCTTGTCAGATTTCTAATAACAACAGCATCGATAACGCAAACTTGTTGTTGCTGCTGTTGCTGCTGCTGTTGCTGTTGTTGTTGTTGTTATTATTATTGTTGTTTGCTTGCTGATCAAGCGAAAATCAAAATGGTCGACCATTGCGCCTAAGAGATGCCATGATTATTGGCGGTTGTTTTCGCAGTTATTCATGTGCGTGTGTTTGAGAAAAACAAATCGAGCAGGCGTTGAAGCACGTCCGGCCAATAGACATAAGCACACACACACACGCACACACATACACGAAATCAACGAAAAATTGTTGCGCTTTTTCGCTGTTTCGTTGAATGCGCCTTGGCTTATATCAAGTCTGTTTGTGCGTGTGCATGTGTGCGTGTGTGTGTGTGTGAGTGTTTTCAGCACGCATCAGCACGCAAATTAGTTAGCGAAAATAGCATTTCTGCAGATTGGTCAAGTAATGAACGGAAATAAATGCCATTTTGCCAGCTAATTTTATGAGCGATGACTAAACACACACACACACACACACACACACACACACACATGTGCACAAGCACACGCATACATTGTAATAAACTCAAATCGAGTGGCACTAATTGAGCGAAAGAGAAGCCGCTATGGCAACCAAATAGAAGTTTCGCAAAAACATTTCAACAAAATAATTGAAATTCTTACGCCAAATTGCACAAACAAAACGCAAAAGAAAGAAAAGATGAAAATGGACGAATGTCTGTTTGGCTTAGTATTTGTGCATGTGTGTGTGCGTGTGCAACAAGGCATGCAAAACTAGAGCGCAGATAGAAGGATTCATACAAAAGCAACACCAACGGTAAATTTCCATTTCAGACTTGTGTGCAATAAAATGCAAAGGCAGCTGTGAAATCATTGTTGCATACTTTTGTGGGCTTCATTTCACTTGCACTTGCTCTTGGCCTGCCACCCGCTTTTGTGCTGCTTCTGCTGCTGCTGCTGCTACTCTTATTCATCTTTATGCAGAAATATTTGCCATGCTTTGAACGCCTTTGCAAGCTGCAATGCATGTCACAGCAGCAGCAAAGCTAATTAGACATAATTATTGACAAAGCCGGTGATCCCAGATTCCTCGAAAAGAAAACACAAATGGCTTCAACAACATTTCAATGCTGTTTGCTTGCAACACACACACATGCTTAGCTCAAAAAAAAAAAATAACAGTAACAGCTCAGCGCCTACAATGGAAACCCAACGCAAATCGCATTTGTATAAGCCGTAATTCGCATTAGTAATTCTTCGAATTCGAGCTTAGTAATTTTTTGATTATGTGTCCTTTTTAGTGCGAATACTGTGGGTGTTAATTGGGGAAACGAGTTGGTAATGATTTCTGTGTTATTTTATAGTTTAAAAAAAATAAGCAACACATTTGAAAACGGGAGTTGCTCAATTGACGTTTTTGATTTATGCTTCATTACCGCGCGTCAGATTTTCATGCAAATGGTTCAGCATGTTGCCTAAGACGTGCTCACCTCATATTTATATGGCTGGACTTTCATAATCGCACTGTTTTTATTGTATTAAAACTTCAAAACAGATCTAATGCGTCAATCAAGTTTTAGCATCGTCAACTACGCGACTATAAACATAAAATGAAGTTCGCATTTAAACAAAGATACAGACCGACTATGAGCGACGCATAATTCAAACTGTTAAAGACTTCAAGAAAAACAATTTTTTAATTCAAAACTGTTTTGCTTTCTGAAGAATTTATGATTTTTGAATTTTCAACAATTTTTCAAAAGCATTTCTAACATTTTAACATAACTTGAATGACGCGACACATTTTTCGCATTTAAAGCAAATTTGTGCAAACGTTTTCTGTTTTTGTTTTTGTTTTTGTTTTTTTTTTGTGAAACTTTCTAAGAAACTTGCGCAAGAAAAGCAAAGCAAAACAGAGGCGAACAAAACAGCAAATGGCATTTTTGCTTGCTTAACGCGAAGCCACGCAACGCTTCACTTCGTCCTCGACGTGAGCGTCGGCGTCGGCGTCGGCGTTAACGTCAGCGTCGGCAAAATGAAGCCATTAAAAAGATTAAACTTCATGCGAAAGATGAAAGCGTTGGCCAAACAAATTTCAAAATTTCGAAATATTTTTCGCCACCTCTGAGCTAATTAAAAACTTGCAAACAATTGCGGTAATTTAATTACCTTTTAATTTTTATTTAACTTATTATTATATTATATTAAACATTAGAAGATTTTTTATTGCAAATGTTTTGTGCCATGAAAAAAGTGAGCAAAATGCCAAACTAATGGGAGTTTGTGACGGCAAAGTTGCTCATTAAAACTTTTTGAAATGAATTTTTAATGATTTTCTATTGCATGAGCGTATGAAAAACATTGCAAGCGTTTTATAAAAAAAAAGTTATAGTGAGAGTTTACATTGGAAAAGTTGGACAAACTCACCTCGACTCGAGTCGACTGAAAGTTCGTAGTTTTATTTTGAATTATAATCCGACAAGCGAAACTTTTGATTACAATATGAATTCTTTTATATGTTTTTTTTTGTATTTTCTAAAATTAAATGTCACAAAAAATTAAATATTTAAAACAAAAAACGTGTTAGTTTTAATATTCATTTAATTTATTAATTTTTTGCTGTTTGTTTATTTAAGAATAACGCGTATTAATTTCACTAAATGTGTTCTTAGAACACACACACACAGACACCACACAAAACAGACACATTAAAACGCGCACACACATGTTGAGGTAAGCATGTCTGCGTTTGTATGTATGCATGCATGCATGTATGTATGTGTATAACAGGTACATATCGTTAACTGGTTATGTGCATGTATGTATGTGTGTGTGTGTGTGTGTGTGTGTACATGGCTTGGCTTCAACAAACCAACCAACCAAGCAGCCAACCAAACAGCCAGTCTGTCTGCCCGTCCGTTTGTCAGTGCACGAAGCAAACACACACAGAACACTAACTTAAAACCAACTAACAATGAAAATTTTATAACTTGTATATTTCACGTTTGCACTCGCGTGTCACGTCCGCACGCAGTTAAGTCCCCTAACAGACTGAAGCACCATTAAAGCAACAGCTCGCACGGACGCGCGCACGAACAACGACACGAACCGAAATGAAATGAAACAACAAACAATAAGCAACAACAAGAAAATCCTAAAGCATAAAAATATCCCAAACTGTTGCTCGTGTGCGGGGAAATTTTGGGAAATTATTGTTGAACGTTCGTTGCTGCGCTTGTAGGTTGCGTACTAAAAGCGAAGTGCGCCGACTCGCGTGACGGGGGAAAAAAGTAACAGCTGCGAAGCAACAGTTTGTTTTATCAGGGCAGAGGCAACGTACATTGCTTAAAGCATGCAGGGGCAGCCGGTGTCTGTAGACCAAAGGAAATTACCTTGATAGAAAAGTGTGTCGTGGGCTTAGACAATGGCATAGATGATGATGATGATGAGTCTTAGGCACAACTTTTATGTGTTGTTTGTTTGTACTGACACTTTTTTGTTGTGCTTTTTGAATTGTTTTTTTTTTTTTTTGGGAATTGAATTGTAATTTTTGCGCTTGCGGTAAAAAAAACACACACACAAATCCCCAAATGTCTAATTAGCAGGCCGAACAATTGCAATTAATATGCTGCGTTATTGTGTATGACACTTGCAAAACAGCATAAAAGTAGGCAATAAAAACGCGTCTGGCGCAAAGTTGTTGCGCCGTGACTTTATGCGTCGTGATGAGTGCCTTGAACTTTCTCAGGGTCGTCGTCGTCGCTGTTAATGCCAGACTACCTACGTGACTGACATACATTAACGCAGCGCTTAATTAGCTGTTAACAGTGTGCGCCAGTGCGCCCGAAATTATGCTACAGCTTAGCGTGTCGGCATTGTTCCGTTGCGTTTTATCGTTAAACGATATTTTCGCTTTTGTTGTCAAGCGCATATTGTTTTCTACTTCTTCATGGCAAAAATAAAACGAGGTCTGTGATTTATTTATTTATATGTACATTTTTAATTGAACTAGTTTATAGCGCCTGAATTGGGTCAAGGACGATACAGCCAGCGTACTTCCCCAGGCACAACTTGATGTGCCCTAGCAAAACTAATGCAAAATGCTTGTATTGAAACGACAAGGTCGGTTTGGCCGCTTGAAAACTAGACTAAAACTAGGTTTGCTCTACCCTGCGCCTAGAAGTAGGCCGCGCATATCGTGTTTGTAACCAGACGACACAGTCTTGTCATATTTCTGAAATAGGTCACGCAGTATACTCAACATCTATTGTCTTGTTTCGTTTCGTTTCTCTTTACTAGGAAAGTTTTACCACTTCAGATTTAAGTGTTGATTTACTTAGTTTTGAGTTTACAAGAAATTTTCTTTTGATTTAAATAAATGTTTGCTTGTCTTCTGGTTTTCTTGTTTCAATTTGTTTCAATGAGTTTACATTTTGAAAAAGTGTAATTGTCGAAAAATCAACAAACTTGAACTTAAATAAGCTAATCAAGTAAAGCTGCTTGCCACAATAAGCTACACAAACATTTTTGTTATTTCTGACAGGCACACGCACGCACACATACACTTTCAGCAATTCTCTGCTCGCACATTTAACGTTTGTTACATGTATTTGATGTAACAAGGAAAACCAACAATTAAAGAACAAATATTTGTGCCTTTCGGCATCAGAGCATATTTAAACAAGAGACAATAAAAGGAAGTACTTAGATACACACACATTCACACACACACACACACACACACACAGTTGCCTGAATCGAAAGAAAAACAATGTGCCTTTGCCTGAAGCCGAAATGCAAACGACGAGAGTGACCACAAAGTATAGCAAATAAATGCTTTGATATGTAAATCTATGCACACACACACCCGTACACACACACACACACAGAGACATATCATAAAGGATAAAGAAAAGTTCTGTGCTTGTGATTGCAGCAAATCAATTTTCCTTTTTCCAAGCTTTCAATTGCTTGAACAAACGCCGCTGGGCGTCTTCTTTCCTCTGCCTGCCGCTGCCCTTTGCTGCCGCTCATCATCGTTGCGTGCGTAGAAATTTCGATTATAAACGAAAGCTTTTTTTGGCCAAATGAAATGTAACTGATTTGTGTGTGTGCAAGTCTGAAAACGTTTTAAGCAAATTCAATTCACTCTCATTACAACATAAGAGGTTATAAAGGACATCTACAAAGCTGTGCGCAAGTGGTGAGGCCTGCAAAGGCAGCCGCCACAGGAAGCCAACGCATATGTGTGTGTGTGTGTGTGTGTGTTTGTGTGTGTGGCGAGCATGCGAGAATGCCCAAGGGACCGGTGACTAGTTGAGTTGTAACTGAAGTAACTAAAAATGTCAGACACATAAATAAATAATACGCATTTTGTTTTTGTTTTTGTTTTTCGAAACTTATTGCCATAGAAAGTGATTACCGTTTAGACAGCACAATTGTGTGTATGTGTGTGTGTGTTTGTTTGTGCGTGCAGAATCACAGTAGTTGTTAAAACTTTACGCATTAGTGGCAACAAGTCATGCCTGAAATCTATGCTCAGCTCGGCTTAAGTCATTCGAATTTCAATTTCGTATTCAA
The DNA here is from genome assembly GCA_037044515.1 of Phortica magna. NCBI lineage: Eukaryota > Metazoa > Arthropoda > Insecta > Diptera > Drosophilidae > Phortica > Phortica magna. The sequence continues at coordinate 701,639 of JBAMBP010000519.1, forward strand.
TTTTATAAAAACAAACTCACACAAACGACAAACAAGTTGTTTTTGTTCTTGCTCATGCATATACATGTGTATATTTTATCTGTGTTATAATTTTATTGTTTTAATACCCTACACACACACTCACATGTAAGAGGCAGGATGTATGGAATTATGACTTAGGCCATTTATATATTATTTATATTTAAATGAAGTTCAAAAAGCACATGTCTTTGAGTCAGTAAGACTCGAACAGTCCTAGAGCAAGCCGGCAAACCAGCACGGTCGAACCAAAAGAAGAGAAAGAAGCATAATATATTAATTGATTTCAGTCAGGCTTCAAGTTTGCTTGAGTTTTTTTCATTCATTGTCTTTACCATCAAAAAACGTTCTGGAATAAATTTTTATATTTCGGGCAAATTTTTGTTTTTATTTTTTTAACACTTTTATGTTGTTGTATGCCAACAAGAATTATAAATAATTAAGGGCATACATTAGAAAAAATTAAAAACCCTGGAAATTCTGGAATTATAAAACTCTCATCTCATATAATCCCACACATCTATTGTAATATTTTACATGTATGATGTATTGGCTTTACAAAGACTTGTGGTACGTTGGCGCATGCAATTGTAGCGCATTAAATAGTGAACTTTGCATAGCTATAAAATGTTTACAATGTGTTTTTGTTTTCAGTTTATTAATGTTTTGTTGAAGCCAATTAGTTTTTAGGCAATTTAATACAGCTAGAGCCAAGCAACAACAACAAGATTGGAAGACTACAACGACAACTCCAGCAATTTAAATCTTTTATCATTGTTGCTGTTGTTTTGTTCTTTGATTATTAACGTTTTATTATTCTTGTTGTTGTTGTTGTTATTGTTGGCTTCTAATACAAACATGAAAGTTAATTAAAACCAAATCCGACGCTCGACGAACATGAATTAGCGAAGACGCATAGGCGAGCAGCGTCAGAGCACCGGCAACAAGCAAGGCCAAGCAGAGGAAGCGCAGGACACAAATTTGGCGTTGTTTGGCGGAAACGCATGGCATATATGCTGAAATCTATTGCCGGTTGCTTAATAACATCATTCACCCACACACATACACAGACACAGACACACACAGAGACCCACTGCTACACGCCCACACACGTGCCTACGCACACAGAGAGACACATCGGCATATGGTCAGCCGAAAATGGCGTGCGATTACAAATTACGCTCGTGTGTCTCGTGTTCAGTTTACTTAACGCACGGACGCACGCGTTTGCGCCTCTGTGTAGGCTTTAATATGTTTGCACAATAATTAAAAGTGACAAGTAAATTAGTTTGCGCAGCCAAAAAAAACACAAAAACAAAAACAACAACTAAGTTTGCCAATGCCAAGAGAGCTTAGTGCGCGGACAAGCACACCACGCCACGCCCGCCCCCGGAAGTTGTTAAAACGCTTTGTACGAACAATAAATGATTTGAAGTTTTGGACAAAACGAAAGAAATTAGATTATTTTTGGACATGTTAGGCAACTAAATGAGTTTATAAACCATAATTAAGTGCCTTGTGCAGAACAATGTGTCCTTGGCCAAAGCGCAGGCTGACAAGAAGATTTCGTTGATGACAAAATGCGCATTAAATATTAATATGAGCAAGAAGAAGAAGAAGAAGCAGCAGCAGTTTAAGAGCAACTTAAATTGTTGCTAATAAGATGAACTCTGCAATACGAAACATCATTTTTCTTACTTTTTACTTGAAGCAAACGAAAAAAAGCATTTCACATTTAATGAACTCTTTTTCAAGTCGATTTTATAATAAGATTTTATGAAGAAGAAATGTGCAAGCCAAAAAGTATGCAAAGTAAAAAATGTTTTTAAAGTTGCCTGCAGACAACACATACACACAAACACATACCAACACACACAGAGAGACAGACAGTCAGTCAGTCAGGCAGATGAGCAGCGCTCATTCGTTGTGTTGTGTTTTTTTGACAGTGTTGGCGGCAGAAAATCAACGCTGCGCGCAATTCAAGTTTGATGAACTCGTAAAAAGTGTATTAGCAAAGCTGCGAGATATTTCACTGTTTAAGTCAACTTTACTGACTGTGACACTTATTTATATTTTGTATATTTTTCTCACTTTTCTGTTTTGTTCATTGCCTCAAACCTCATTGACTTGGGGGTGGCGTGGGTGTGGACGGCGGCGGTGGCGGCGCTGGCATATGCAGAATATGTTGAAAATGCCAAAATTTATGTCAGAAAAAGCGTCACAGAAAAATTAATGATGACTTTTATATGCGCGTAATTCATGGCATTTTCATAATAAACTCAAACGGAAAAAAAAACCCACACACTCACACACACACACATGCACACACACAATTACACATATACTTACATGCCTACAACATTCCAAAAACAGACCGTCAGTCAGGCAGTCTGTCAGGCAGTCAGTCAGTCGGTAAGGCAGTCAGTGAGTCGGTAAGGCAGTCATGCAGTCAGGCAAAGCGTTCAAAGAGGCCCGCGTGGCTTATTCGGCGCCACAATTTCATGCTGCATACTTTTATGCGCACGTTTTTGCTCTCCGCTTAATTTTATTTGTGTCGCACAACAGCATCAACAACAACAACGACAACAACAAAATGCTCATTCTACGCTGTTTTATGCACGCATGTGAAAATATTTTATATATTTTTTTTTTCGTTTTCTCTGCTGAATTACCGTTAAGTGAAGGTGAAGGTGAATGCGTGTAGCGTGTATAGTTAAATGTGTGTTTGTTTGTGTGTCTGTGTCTGTGTGCCATTATGAATGTTCGCCAGTTGCATAAAATTTGTGTGCGTGCCTTTGCACTCAAAAATCTCTCTTTTTATGCGTTTTGCATTTTCTTTGTCGATTTTTATATGCACATTTAAGCCAAGTTAACAACTGATTTAATGGCAGCTTACATGCTCGAGTGGTTGTGTGCGTATTTGTGTGGCAATATGTTTACACAAACATACAAACAACTTTTTTGTGTAAAAATAACTTTGAGAATTTGTGCGCAAAAAAGGAGAAAAATAATTTAATGCTTTTAAATTTGTTGTAAATTTGTTTTTAACGCTTTCAGCCAACAATGACAACAACAATGGCAACAACAGCAACAGCATGTCTGCTGGCAATACATGTACTGAGAAATTCACAAAACCACAAAAGAGAAATCTTCACGCCGCTGCACATGAACGCTTGAAACAAATGCGAAATGCGAAATTCGAAATTCAATTTTCTTAAATCGGTTTAGAAGCTTTGCTCGCTTCATAAGCAATTCCATTGCATTTTTCCGGCATAAATGCAAAAATGCAAATGTGCAACAAGGTTACAACAAACACACACACACACACACACATACACATTGTGTCGGCCTTCTGCATATTGTTATTGTTGTTGTGTTTTTTTGTTATATTCAAATTTGAAATTCATTTCGGTTCGCCAATAAAATATGCCAATAGTAACCGCAAACATTTTGCAGCAAATGCACGAAAGTATGCAACACTGAATTATTGAAAAGCATATGCGCCCCAAAAAATATGTCATACAAGCATACATTTTTACAATAAATTAAATTGAAATAACAAACAAACTGCGCCATTGAGGCATTTTTCAACATAAAACAAATTGAATTCATGGCTTGCAAATGTAGGCAGGGATCAGCACTCAAACAATGGCATGTGTAATGCATACCTTTTGGCGCACAACCGCACAACTTTCAATTAGCACTCTTGAATGCACAACAGACCGGAAAATAATTGAAGTGAACTTTTTAAGGCTTGTTGTGAGAAGCATTTAGCTCAAAATTATACTTTGTGCTTTCGTTTGTAAACTAATTATGTGTTGGGTTTTTTTATATTTTTTTCTCCCTTGCTGCTTAAAGGCACTCAAAATGTGCTATTTATTGGCTGAGTACCTAAGAAGTCGGTTATTTTTTTTTTTTCAATTTTCTTATGTTAAATGAAAAGTTTTGTTTTTCAATTACTGTTTTTTTTTTTTTGTTTCTCCCTCGTGGCCAAATGGTTTGAGAAGGCCAACAGCAAAGGTAAAGTTTTGTGAAGTTGAAATTTATTTACTTTTTGGCATTTTGTAAACGCATCGAAAGGTTAAATGAGTTTGCAAGTTAAAAATCGATTGAAAGCATTTCCGTACGCAAACTTTCGTTAATCGCACGGAAATGCCTAAAAGATTTCCATTTATGTTAATAGGCAAATGAAGCACGGACGCATGCATCAAGCAGCAATCACTTTGATGACTTCAGTATGCATGCATGAACAAAAAACCAACCAACAACGACGCCTGTTTAAAACAAGCTGAAAGTACACACACTGCAAGTCAAATTGAATTCAAAAGCAAGCATGGCCATAAGAGAGATGAGTTGACAAGTGGTCGACGCTTGTGCGCTTTGCTGCCTTTCAATTTTTTTTGTGTTTTTTTGTTTGTCCTTTAACGTTAGAAACTTGTTTCCTGTGCCACCGACGCACACACACGTGGGGAGAAAATGAACAATTACCTGCAGCGGTCATAGAGTTGTGCAAATATAATAGAAAGCTGGCAGGTTTGTGCTTAAACCAAAAGTGGAAAGATTGCCAGCTTGGCAAACTGTCAAAGCCAATGTCAAATGCAGCGCAGCTCAGCACAGTTCAACAAAGCAAAGGAAAGCAAAGCAAAGGCAAGGAAAGCAACATGAAAAATGGCAACCAAACAACAAAAGATAGCAAATATCAAGGGAGCTGACATGAGCACAACCATAAGGGAAAAATTTACTGTTGCAGTGCGCTCGATCGCACGGTCGGTGGCTCGTTTAGTTGGCCAACAACAGCAATTGAAGGTCAAAAGCCTTCTTACTTTGTGCACGCACGAAGCTTATTAATTGAAGTTTATTTTAGAAGGCAAGTGAGCGTGCACACGTGTGTAGCAGCGGCAGCAGACTTGCCATTAAAGCAAACACACACACACACACACATGCACGTATGCATTGAGTTACTCACAATGATGAAAGCGGTCATTTGCCGCTGTGCGCAGAGCAGGGATAAGCAGAAGCAGAAGTGACAGAAGAAGGACAGAGCATTTTTTCCATTGCAACGCATGAAGATTACTTTTTGAAAAATTCATAAAAATGCACAATGTGTACATAAATTTTGGTTTTTTGTGTGTGTGCAGCATGACAGCACTTAAGCTTAAATCACACACACACCCACAGAGTGTAGCATATTCATATGCACGCCGTTGCTGCAACAAAGCGTAAGCAACGCTGAAAGGTATGCAACGCAATGCAACGTGAAGACATTTAATGTGTCGCACGCTCGGTTACACATTGAAATGGCATGCTGTCACCTACACGGCCAAACCGCTTACATGCGACCGGCACGGCTTGGTTGGCCCACCTGTCAGTTGCCAAGCGCACAAATGCACAAAATGGTTGGCCGCTGTGTGTATCAACAGTATTCATGGCGTTGCAACGAGGACACACAACTAGCACGTCATTCATTATTTATGCGCTGCACAGACACGACACACGACACACGCATACAGATACACACTTGCACAGAGATACACACGGCTCAGCACAGCTCAGCCATTAACAAACCGTCTCACTCGCACTCGGCAGGCAAATGTGCAACAAGTCGACTTGCAACTCATTTTAGACTCGATACGTCGCGACTCAATTCGCTCGTTTCAACTTTTCTCGCTTGTTATGGCAACATAAACTTAAATTACACCAAGCACACGCTTACGTACATTACAGCGTGCTGCTTAGCTCCTGCACAGCGACAAGAAAAAAGTATCTGTTATATAAAATTGAATTTCAAACTTAAAATCGCGTCATATGCGCTCAGTTGAATTCAATGTGTTGGCAGCATTCATTTATGCTCATATTACAGCACGTAGGCGTTTGCGTGTTGGTAAAGTGTAAATGAAGCTGTTGAATTTGCGCAACGAGCCAGAAAAATGTCTTTATAAGTTCAACAAATGAAGGAAAAGAAAAGCCATTCTTGTAAGATAAAGAAATTTTTATATTCCTTAAGACGCTTTTGGTCGATTATCGCAGCTGATTTATTTGCTTATGCCAACTTACATTTTGAGCGAGGCGAAACGCGTTAAAAATAGGCAAAAGCACTTTAAAACTCTTAAGCCGCAAAGTAAAGGGTCAGCGAAATCATTTGAAGTTGCTTAGCGTACCTTTGTCAGAAGTCTTAGTCTTAGCGAAAGAAAGCGAGAGAGAGAGAGAGAGAGACGACCACAAAAGTTCGACAAAGACCAAACAAAAGCACACTTTTGATAAGATAAGCAAGACTTAACAGCTTTGCACGAACGAAAGTAAGCCAAATGCTAACAGAAAAGTACATTTTTGTCGGTTCAATAAAATATGCGCAGCTTAAAAGTATGCTATACATTTTTTTCTTTACTTTTCTTTACTTTAGAAAGTTACTTAGTTGCTTAAATTCACCGAGCTAATTAAATAGCGCACAACGTCGGTTTTTTTGTGCTCATTTTCAATTACATGAACATGGCGCGCACAATCGATAATCTCAGTTATCGTGCATGTCAACGTTTGAGTCATAAATTCGTAGCAAAAAGCAGCAATTACCTGCGGATTAAGCTGGACGTTTCAAGCGTTTGACCAAGCGAAAGTGTTTCACTCATGTGCATGTGTGTGTGCATGTGTGTGCCTGTGTGTGTGTTTGGCTTGTAAGGTGTCTGTGCCACTTTGCTAAACCTGCCAACCTCTCACCTTACCAAAGCTTGCCACTTTGTTAGTATGTTAAGCTGTCTGTTTGTTTGTCTGCTTGTTTCCTGTCTATCTTTCGGTCTGTCCGTCCGTATATCTGTCTGTCTGTCTGTTCATCTATCTGTCTGTTTGTCAGCATGTCCTTGTAACAGCTCACCTGTTCGCATGTCTGTCTGTCTGAGCGCGTCATTCGGACTTTGCACATAGCACTTTAGTTTGCCTTTTCCGTGCTGCGCTGTAATTCGATTTCCGCTTAAATATAAGTCGAGTTGCGTTGCTTGGCTGCCTTCGTTAGTTACCTTTTGCCAACCGGAAATTAGTTTCGTTTATTTTTATTATTCTATCTTTTCTACATTTTTATTTGCTTTAGCGCGCCACTAACATAGTTACAAATATAAACACATGCATCTATGTGTGTGTGTGTGTTTCGCTTTGCTGCCGAGCGTTGCGCTCGCCATGTCTTTGGTCTGCGGTCGTTTAAAGCATTTTTATGTTGGTTTCCTGCAGCAATTTTCTTTTTATACTGCCATTGCACACACACACACATACACATACACTCATACATACATATATGTATGCAGCCAACGCTTGCGTTTGTTTTAAGCGAATGAGTTCGCAATAAATTTTCTGTTCAAATATATTGATTTGCATTTTTGTTGCTTTTGTCGCCTTTTTCTTTCTGGCTTCATTTTTTATTTGCTTCTCTTTTCAAATGTGCGCTTTGAGCTTTGTTGGCACTGCAACTTTTTCTTGCCTCACTTTTGGCTCAAACCAAAAACCAATCAATTTTTATTTTGTTTTGCAATTTGCATACACGTGTGCGGCTTTTTTTACCACCGCCGCCGCCGCTTTGCAATAATTGTCATGTATGCTTTTTTCAATACAAGTTTTTGCTTTTTAATTTAAAATACTAAAAAAAATACACATTAAATAGGTGTCTGTGTGCGTGTGTGTGTGTGTGTGTGCGTAATTGCAACGACAGCTAATTAATGTGCAAATATTGTCAGCAAATATTTCAACGAAACCAAATGAAAGAGAAAAACACAAAACCGACATTTGACATTCGTTTGCATTAATTAATGTTAATCGAATTTTGATATTTTATTTTATTGTACATTGGCTAATTATATAGCATTGTTTTTTTTTGCTCCTCTGCCTGCGCTCTGTTACAGCTTGACGGCGCTGTTGAAAAGTATCAGCACTTTGCCATAAAGCAGTCCACAAGTCCTAAGCATTTAATGCGCCCGGATTAAATGTGCTGTCCCATTGGTGCTTAAGTGATAAGCCTTACCTTCGTTGCCATTTTTATTTGTTTTGTCTCCTCTTCTTTTATTGTTATCCGCTTTGTACTTTTGTTTGCTGCAGAACAGTACTTTTGACGTGTCTATTTAACTTTTACTTGTGATTCGTGTTGTCATTGTCATCATTGTTATTGTTACTGTTCTGTTGTTGCCGCCACCGCTGTTGTTGTTGTTCTAGCAGTCGAGTAAAAAGTTTATCTTTGTTTGTAAATCAAAATAAATATTTTCTTTGCGTTTTTCTTCTTTGTCTCAAAACAGACGACTCAGAGTCAGACTCAGCTTCTTGACAACGCAACGCACGTCGCAAAGATGACTTCGAATCTCTTTGACTTGACTTGACTTGACTTCGTTGACAAATTTGCCAATGGTCGCACACATGTTGTTTTATTTGCTTTGTTATTTTTTGTTTTATTTTTTAAATAACATTTTTTTGTTTTAGTTTTTAACTGCCTTTTCAAAAAGCTTTAATTGTCTTTATTTGCTGAAGAGAAATTAATTTGCTGCGCAGCTTGAAAATGTCTTCAACACACATTCAGAATTATATTATCAATTTCAACCCCTAATTAATTAAATGTCTCATTTATGAACGCTTTGCTAAGCAATATTTTTGTTCGTAAATATGTAAAATTAACGGCAAACAAAAGCATGTAGTTTTTTCTTCACACACACACACAGAAGCAACCCTCATACGTCGTATACATAATATAAAGTATACGCTGAAATTGCGCATACGCCACTTTAGCCCAGCTATTTTTAACAAACCAAGCGCCGTCGGACAAACCACCAAAAACGTATTCAAATGTAAAATATTTGTAACAAAATTTCATATTTTTTAGTTATATTTTTAGCAAGGCAACAACACATGGCGTATGCGTTATGTGAAGATGATGAGTTTCTTGTCAGTTCTGCTGCTTCTTCAACGCATAAAGCAATTGACGACAAATTCACTTTGGCAGCATCAATTAAATTTAGCAGCTGATTAATTTGCTGTCAGACGTTTGTTGACACACACACGCACACACACACACATGCACACAACGTTGACTGCGGCTCGTTGGAAATTACACGGAAAGTCGTAAGCAGTCAACACTGAAATTCAATAAAAATGTGAGTATATAAAAGTAAAAAAAAGATGGCGAAAAATACTTTAAAATGTCTACATTGAAGCATGTGTTGTTGTTGTTGCTGTTGTTGCTGTTGTTGCTGCTGGTGCCTTTGGCTTGGGCGCCGCATTGTTGTTGCTGCGTGGCTGCGCACCTGTGTCAACAGAGACAAATTGACGCATGTGTGTGTCTGTCTGTCTGTCTGTGTCTGTGTGTGTGTGTGTGTGTGTGAAGGCCTCGTTAAATAATTGAGTCACTGTGCAAGTGTTTGAATCACTGAATGTGCGTGCGTGTGAGTCGACTGTGCTGCCGCTGCCGCTGCTTTACAATGCGTGAAAGGAATGCATGAATAAATGAATGAGCCCATGAATGAATGCATGAATTAAGCTGTCAGCATTATTATTTTTCTTGTTCTTGTTGTTGTTCTTATTATTTTTGCTTAATTTTTTCTGCTTCTTCTTCTTTTTAATGAACTGTTGGCAGGCGCACACGATTAATTATGTGCTTGTGCAGTGAAGTGTCGTTGGCTTTCGGTATAAATTAAATCATTAAAAATTTTACAGCAAAAAAAAAACATAATAAATTACAAAAAAAAAACACAACTGAAACAACATGACAAAAAAATATAAAAACGCCCGTGAGCTTAAAAAGAGGTTTGCGAAATTATTTTAACGTATTTTAATTTCTTATTTTTTCCACATTGCATTTTGAAGACTTTTCAGCGCTTTTCACCTTTTTTATATATTTATTTATTTTTTTTATGCTTTTTATTATTGTTGTTGTTTTTGTTTTTGTTGTTGGGTGTTATGCAAATAAACTTTTACGTTTGTTTATTTTAGAGTCGCGTAGTTGCAAAAAAAAAAATTGAGTAAGCAAAGAAAAATCAACAAAAAGGACGAAGCAAACAGAATGAATATAAAAAACCCTCATGCCGACGCCATAAAAGTGCTAACAAACCTTTGCGCAGCTCAATTCGCACACTCACACACACACACAGACAGACACACAGACACACATATCAATCAATGCAAAGCGCCTTTTGGTGCTCACTTTGCTTTTTGTTTCACCATTTTCAATACGCTGTTTTGCCGTTAACAACAAGGACCTCTCGAAGTCCTTTGCCAATGACAATAAATGCAAAATAGCACACAGCGCATAGTGCAAGTCAAATGGCAAAAGGCTCAAAAGCAACAACAAACAACAACAGAAATAAAACCTTCTACTTTGTCTGGCGTTACAAAATGCTTGCTGGACGCACAGCACACTCATGTGTCTGTGTCTGTGTGTGTTTGTGTATGAGTGTGAAAAACCAAGCCAATATTACTAATATTATTGTTGTTAAAGCCATGGCGAAGGAAACTTTTTCAATAAACAAACTTTCACGCAAAAATGATTGCTCATGCATAGTTTTTCTGCCTTCGAAGCCATCACGTTGCGTTGTCCTTGTGCAGGCGCAAGAAAAGGATTGACTTGTTTCATGTCAGCATAAAAAATGCTCAACTTTTGACTAATTTTGCCAACAAAATCATATTGATACGACTTAGCCAAGTTAACACAATCTGTCGGCCAAGTTTTGCCTTGCCTTTGATTATGAATAAAACTAATCAATGTTAGGCTTTCAACTTTTGACATTTGCAAAACCGTCTGACGATGCGTAAAAATGAGAAGTGAAAAGTGAAAAAAGTATCTTTAAAATGTTGAAAAAAATCAAAGCGCCAACAACGCGCCGTGCATCAAATGTGTGTGTGTATTAGTGTGTGTGTCAGCCTTTATTATGGCATGTGCGCTGTCAGCACTGCAACTAAAATGATTTGTCAACGCTAAACACTCGCATACAATTCACACAATGCCTGAATGAATGAATGGCTGGTTTGTTGGTTGAAAGAGCTAACATTCCTTTTTTTTTTTTCTCTATTTGCTTTGCTACGCTTTTCTTCGCATTTGCTTTTTTGCCTGCACATGCATGCATTCATGCTCCACGCCCACACGCTATATGTGTCAGCGCTCGGCGCTTTCTTTGGCAACGTTGTTCGTCAGTGTTGTTCGCTACTTGTCTGTCATATAGATTCAATTTTCATTAGAGTCGTTGCAATGAAATCAAACTGTCAACGCATTAGACAAACAACAACAACAACTACGACAACGACAACGACGTGCAATGTTTCGCAGCTATAGATACATAGATAGACAGCTACAGTTGCCAGCATTGAGCATTGAGATAGATTAATGCGCACACATAGGCACACACACATGCGATTGTGGGTTGACTTGACTTGCTGCTTTAGTGCCATGCAAAACTGAAAAGCAAATGGTAGCAAATTGTTGAAAAAAAAAAAGGTAGTCGAGTATGCACGGCAATATGATACGCTGCACACATCGCTGCATAGCAGACATTGTTCATTTATGCGCATGTTGTTTGAAATTTCAAGTTAATTAATTTTCATGAAATACTTCAGTTTGTTGCGCATTGTTTTGTGTGTGGCGCACAACATGAGTCTAACGCATAAAAGCCGCAAGCTTTGTTTGTTTCCCAGAAACACTGATGAGCTTGGCTGGCCAGCGAAATGTTGTAGGGTATTGCAAAAAATAACAACAACAACAAATGTTTATTTCTCTGCAATTAAAAACTGCTCACTGATGTGTATCAGAAACCACAAGCTGCTTTGCTTTACAGCGCTTGCAGTGTCAGTTATCTGCGATACACGATATTTGACACATGTGCCAGCCAAACCGACCAAGCCGACCAAGCAAACGTGCGTTTATGCCAAAACGCCCACAATGGTTTAGTGATCAGTCTATTTGCGCCTGAGGTTTTTTGCCAGCTGGTGTAAACGTGGGCCGCAAGTCAGGTCTGTGGTGTGCGTGAAGGCGTGTGAGCATATGTCAAGCCACTGACAGCCTGTCATTCAACACACACACTCACACACACACACACATGCACAGCAATCTCAATTTACAAATACAAATTTATAGCATCGAACATACGAATTGACAAGTGGCTTAATGCTTCAACTGTAAATGAAGTAATTTTGCTTAAATTTACTAAATATAAACGTAAAGTATTGAAAATCATTTGAAGATGTCTTGAATTGGTATTATTTTATTAAGTTGCCTGTAGTTATGCTTAAGTAAGCGTTTCTAAAAAAGTGCTGCATACGTTTAGGCAGCAAAATTATTTTAAATCATCAAACTGAGCATTGCTACTTTAAATTTGCTCTGCAATCACTTAGCACGCACACACGCACACATATTTTTAACGCTTATTAACGCGCAATCATTTATCGATGCACATATCGCACATTATCGACAAATTGCGTATAAATAAATTTAAATTATAAAGCAAACAGTATTAGCATTCAAACGACACAAGCACAACCACAACCAGAAGCAGCACCAGCAGCAGCAGAAAGCCATAACGTACGCATAAAGTCGACTCCCAGCAGACTTGTCGGCAAGGTGCCTTCAATGCTTACGGTCGAGACGCCAGCTCAGGCTCAGGCTCAGCTGTTGCCGTTGCCGTTGCTGCTTCGGTAGCTGCTGCTTCTACTGTTCTGTTGCTGATTACATTAAAATGAATATGATAATTTATAAAATACAACGATTGTGCATTTTATATTAAACACACACGCACACACACTCACACACTCACACACACACTCCAACACACTCAGTCATTCATTCAGTCAGTCAGTCAGAGACCGCATACAAGCCACAGTAGCAATGTACAAGCAATAAGGAGCGACAAGGAGTCGGCAGCGCGGACGTAGTAAATGGCAAGCCGAGCCAACAAGTCATGTGTGGCACGTACATGTTCACTGCGTTGCATTGCACTGTTGAGCTCAACTCAAATGTGTTGTGAATACTTTACAGCTTTTTGCTTAACATATTTATTCGCATTTCACATTCAACGAAAGGACGTTGGCTTCTGCCCTGTGTGTGTGTGTGTGTGTGTTTGTTTGTTTGCATGCCTCTTATGTGTTTATTAAAAACAAAATAAATAAATAAAATAACAAAAACAACAACAAAAAACAATCAACTTGCGGTAAGGCTTATGCCAACCATACGCAAACACACACACATGCACAGACAAATAAACAAATTCGTTGTAAGGACATCAAAGTGAACATTGTAAAAAGTAACAACAATTCAGTGTCACACACACGCACACACATGCACACATGACAACGCACCTTTGCATGTATTTATTTACACAAAACCGTACTTAGTCGCACACCCATCTGCATGCATGAGCATACAGCCTTCGATTAGTGTACACAAAGGATAAAACAGACGTTGACCTGTGCTGCCTCGTTTGTACACCGTTGAGTTGAGAGTTTAGTCAAATTGTTGCGCACTCAAAGCAACACAGCGCGCTGCAGAGCAACTCAGCACAAGCCAACCGCTTTGCATTGTGTTGACTTTAGTGAAAAGTTTATGAATTCATCAAGCAAAGCGGCATGTGTGTGTGTCTGTGTATGTGTGTGTGTGTGAGTGTGTCTGGCGCGTGAAAAATTTTGTTAAATGATTTGTTGTGCAACATCAAGCTAAAAAGTTTACCCAACTTGCCACACTAGGCATGTGTAATCAAAGCTTGCGCAATGGCGTGAAAGTGCGCTCAAGACATGCATAGACAAATATTTCGCATATTTGTACATATTGTTAAAGGCATAAAACAAGTTATGTTGGGGCAACGTTCATGTATGCAAAGACATCAAAAAGTTTGCTAAGCATAAAGCAAAACTAAAGCAGAAAATGTGACTTTTATAGACTTCTTAAAGTAAAATTGTTGTATGTTTTAATCTCGAAACAGAATCGAGCAGCAGAAAATCGCATGTTTTTGACGCGTTAACTTCAAATACTTTTCGACACAAACGCACAAACGCACAATATCCAATTAACTCTCATGCCGTAGCACAAAAGTATGCTACAGTTTTCGTTGGTTGCTTGGTTGGTTGGTTGGTTTATTTGTTTGTCAGCATTGCGCTACATTGAGCTACAATAAGTCTAGAAAGAAGCTGTGCAAAAAGAAGTTTGACTTTATTGCCTTTTTGCGCTTGAATAAACACAAAAATCAAAGTAAGCCCAAAAGTAGGCAAAAACAGCAACAACTTTGATTATCACAAGGCAACGCTCAAAGAGCTTTTTTGGTTTTTCATTTTCTTTGCTATTTTTCGTGTTCACTATGAAGTGAAAATCCTTTGACACACGTTTGTGCAAAACCGTGCCTTTGAAGCATAAGGGCGCAACTTTTAATGAAGCCTACGTTGTGGCGACTTTTCTCACCAGCCAACCGACCGAACAACCAACAAGTTAAACAAGCATCGCGTGTTGCCATGACGCAATAACAAATTTACTCAACGTTGTGCCCATCGTCGGCTAATTGCCAACGTGGGACGCGCACCAATGACCATCGTACCCCAAAAGGCGACAACAACTTTCTGTGTCATTTTGCCACTGTCACGCAAAGTCGTTAGTGTCGCCGTCAGCATTGTTGTCGTTGCCGTTGTCGCCACTTGGCAATTGCATATTTTATTAAATTTCCGCAACAAAATCATTATAACAATTCATTACGAACAATGACGCGCTCAGACAACAAAACAAAAGACAAGTTATGCCAAAGTTTTTTTTTTGCACGCACTTTTGACCTCACAGTCATTGTTGCGCCGCACACACATTCCCACGCCCTCTTCTGACCGCTTTGTGCAAATATATTTCAACATTAAAATTTACTTACGTCGACGTCAATTTATTTTAAATACAAACGCAACAAAATTTCAAAACAAAAAGTAAGAGAAAATAAAGTTTTTTTTTTGGCAGAAAACTTTTCTTACTGCAAAAGTTTAATTTTTTATATTATTTTTACTTATTTTTTGTTATTTTTCAGTTGCCTTCGCAATTTGGCTTTCATTCGCGTATTTTTCAAGACAAGAAATCAGCTAAATTATAATAAACAGCTGCAGGTATAAGCGCGTTAAGTAAATGTAGTCCGACCCGAAAATGCCAAAAAGCCGACAAAAGTAGGCAACAAAAAATTTAACAGTGGCATGTGTTGGTCTTACAGACGGCGCCGCCTGCCTGCGAAATGGGATTTTAACTTGACATGGTATTTCATTTTATGTACATATTTATTTATGTTTTATTATTATTTTTTTTTTTATTTTTTATTTATGTTACTTTTTTAATATTTAAAAAAAACACGAAAATAAAATGCCTGAAAATGTTGACTGAAGTGTGTGTGGCAAAGTAAAATTTATATATAAGTATATATTTTGCATGTTTACACTTCAACGTCGCTTTTGATCTTTTTTTTTCGTACTCTCTCTCTCTGTCTCTTTCACTCTCTCACGCGCTACTATCCTTTCTATTACTGTGTGTATTTGCCAACGTTTTGTTTGGCTTCAACTTTAGGTGATACAAATTTGTACTGTCGTCCTCGTCGTCATACTTGTTGTTGTTGTTGTCGATATTGTTGCTTACGAAAATGTACGGTTTGCAAAGGTGCGCGTATTCCCAGCAGGCGCCGACGTCGGCATCGCCGTTGAAGCAACACCTTGATTGTTATCACGGCGAGTTGCGCTGAGCCGCGAATCGCTGACTTTGAGCACATCCTTCCGCAACCTTCTCTATAATATTTGGTTTTATTTTTTGCTCATTTTTTTTATTTTTTTTATTTTTTGATTTTGTTCATTCGCTTGTGTTGCTTTTTTATACAATCACCTCAGTTTTTGCAATATGTCAGTTTTTTTTTTCGTTTTTTCATGTACGCTTCTAAGTATGCTACACATATTTCTCTACATTTTTTCGCTATCGAACTGCTGCTTCTTCGCCGTCGCAACGCTCATGTTTGCGCAAATATTTGCACTTCTTTTTTTGCTTATGTATCATCAACTTGTTGGCGTGGTGTTATTTTCTTCTTCTTCTCAGTTTCTTTTTTTGTAGCATACTTTATATTGATTTTTGTGCTTCTTGTTGTGCTTTTTCAATCAAATCAAAGTTGAAACTAAAGTAAATTGTGCGACGCCCAAAAATAGCTCAGCGTCAATTTTCACTTCCCGCTTTTTGTGTGTTTTGTGAAGTTTTCCACTTTATTATTTACCATATTCGCACGCACACAAAAGCACTAATAATGACTTCCACACTAAATCTAAGAGATCTTCTTCACAGCTGCTTTGTTTCTGCTTCATGCCTTCTTGTTGCACGTGCGCGTTGGTGTATGTGCTCATCTATTTGTGTAGGTGTAATGCAGTGTCTTATTGCTGCTGCTCCTTTCCGCCTTCACACTCATTGTCGCTCGTGTCGTGTGTGGGCGTCACTTTTGCGCTGACTCGGCTTAAAAGTTACTATAAATAACGTTCGCCTTTTTGCAATTTGTCTTTTTGATCAACATTGATGTTTATTTATAAGTATTTCTAAGTTTGCCTTTGTGCAGAAAGACTTCCATTAATGTGCACAGATAATAACGTAAATGAAAAAGGCTGAGTGCAAATGCATTTCATAATGGCGAACAACGAATGTCAAAAGTCATTTCACGTTGCTTTTATCATAGGGAGTCTTTGGCAACAACAAACAGTTCCCAGAAGTCAAGAAAGCAACGCATTCACTTTGCTCTTTGGTTTTCTTTCAATGATTTTTATTCCCTTGAAGTAGGCAACAGTTTTTGAATTTGGCTTTTGTAACCTTTCAACATGATTTGATTCCAAAAAGTATGCTATTGCAAGTTATTGAATTATGGCTTTTGTAAGCTTTCAAAATGTATTTTTCCTAGAAGTATGCAATCATTTTTAAGTAACTTTGAAAGTACTGCCAAACGAAGAGTTTTTCGTACGAATTTCTGGAAGGCAACACTTTAACAGTCTCTTTCCTGCTCTCTCCTGCTGCTTTGACCGAAGACGACGCCTCAAGTACTCATTCTTTGTATTATCTTCTGCCAATACCATTTATCTTACTTTGTGTGCTAATACCTGTCAAAATTCTGTGCTCACGTCTTTAACATAAATTATGCAAACGTTGCAATTGCTTATGCTATCAAGCATATTGTCGAAAGCATGAAACCCAAAAGATGAAAATATTGTAAAGTAAAATACAAAAATGAGCTGATGAAGAGCGCCCGCCATTCGTGCTTTGTGTATGCATGGCAGCATAGTTAGAGTTACACATATGTACATACAATATGCAGATAAATTTTCATTTTGAAAATATGTACACAAAATGGTGGCTTTGTTTACTTTTACAAATGCAAAAGAGCAACAAGCAACAAGCAACAACTCAAAGGACCGACCGAACGAACGAACGAACGACTTGCTTGCTACATTTCGTGCTATGAAGTATGCCAGACCAAACACAGTGAATTAAACTTCAAAAGCTATGCTACAAAAGTATAACGAAATGGCAAATGGTACGACGTGCGATGAAGGACGAAGGACGAAGCAAAGCGCATTGAATTCATAAATAAATCCATAAGTAAAAATTGTAAATGTCAGATTAAGTGAAGCCCAACGTTGCTACTCAGAAGGGTACGTAAGAAATGTCGATATGTGGGTAGTCAAACGAACGTCCGTCCGTCTGTCCCACCGACCGACCGTCTGTAAGGATATGTGGGAAGACAGTTGTGTGACAGTCGCACGGAAGTTGTTAGCAGATAGCAAGCAAGCAAGTGCGAAAGTTTAGCCAAAAATGTCTGTCTGTGTGTGTGTGTGTGTGTGTGAGCGATCGGCACGCGCAGCAGGCAACAGGACATGTCACATGAACGTGCTTAAGTATATATTATGTTAATGCCAAAACGCATACGCTTAGAAATAAATATTATATTAACAAACATAATCGCCAACAACAACAACAGCAACAACAACAACACGAAATAGAAGCGCATTGAATTGCGGCAATTATTGAAATCGCATTAAAAGTTGTTGAATCAAAGATTTACACATAAGTTACAACAAATATACTCACTTTTTATACGCTTCACTTCACTTAGCTAAATTTATTTTGCAGTTTTGCTTCGATTTTAATTATTAACGAATAATGATTCTATTTTCAAATAAAAAATGCGCGAATTTTGATTTTAATTATAATTTTTCACAACTTGAATAAAAAAAAAAACGCGACAACACTTTCAAAAACCGTTAGCTATGATTTTTTATGCTCCAAATTCAAAACCTAAAACTGAGTTTGTCTCTGTCGCTCACGCTTCGTGCCTTGATTGAACCTGTGCTGAGACCGATGATGTAAGAAACGTTAACGTTGCGCTATGCACGACGCCACGCTGCCAAGTCCAACAGAAGACTGCCAGGCCGGAGCAACAGACTGCTTCGGCAGTGAGCATGTGTGTGTGTGTGTCTGTGTGTGTGTAAAGGAGTCACAAAAAATGTCCCGCAGTCGCGTCAATCTGTTGCGCTTCGACGCTGCCAAAAAGCGGGGTAATAAAATTTCCCTTTTGGCTGTACTAAAAATGTTAAACAGCTGCGAAGCAACAAGTTTAGTCAAGTTTAGGCTGCGAAACAACTCAACATGCTTGTGTGCTTGTGTGTATCAAAGGCTACGGGCCAGGGTCCATCGAAATGGAGTCCTTGATTGGCAACATTGAGCCAAAGCCAAAGTCAGCGCCAACACACACACACACACAGCACTTGTAACTTGAGCCAGCAGCAACGTGATGTGGTCGGCCGTGCAGTGAAGTTGAGCTGTCAACACAGCATGGATACAGGCTTAAACCCGGGCGGCAGCGGCATAGACACACAGTCAATCGACTAATGAGCGCTCCTGTTGCGTGCGTCCGTGCGTGCGTGAGGCGGTGAGTTCGTGTCTGCTTATGAGCAATGCTGCTGACCTTTTGTGAGTCACTTGCTTGCGCCCGCACCAACCGAACAAACGCTCATGGCAATGTGACACTCGTAGTCGCCATCAACATCATACTCATCCTCATGCCCATCCTCATGCCCCTCGTTGCTGGCGTCCGATTTACGCTTAATTGGCTTGTCTCTGCGCCTAAATTTATGCACCAACAACACCAGACAAGCGGAATTTTAGTAGCTTTCATGGCATCGCATCACAAAAGCCTTTTATTTTCTGCTTCATTTTTTTTTTCTCCTTTTTTCTCCTTTTTTATTATTTTTATTCTTTCAATCTCGCCGTTATTATTTACAGGTATAGCGACCTTCGTTCGTTGCCAGCCAGTTGTCTGAACCGAACAGCAGCCCCACAACAACAACAGCCGCAGCAAAAGCAACAAAAAGTATGCAACAGTTTTTTGGCCTTTCAGTTTTCAAGTCAGGTCCCTTTTTTTTTGCAAAGCTTTGGCTTTGCCAACTGAAAGTAGCAAGTTTTGCCACCACCGCACTGCTGAGCATAAATCAGGTAAGCGAGACGCAACAATGGCGTAGCATACTTTTAGGTCACACGGGCACATATGGGCGACTGAAATGTGTGTTTTATATGAGTTTTCACATTAAAGTGTTGTATTTTGACTATGGTCATTGTTGTTATTGTTGGTGTTGCTCATAAAAACACGTCTTTTTATGTTGTATGCCATGCTGGGCTGTGCTGTGCTGGGCTGTGTCTCTCTGGTGCCATAAACTTTTACGCATTGGTCAATGCCATAAAAAAAGGCTTACCAACGAACCAAACGAAAAGCATGAATGAAAACACACGCACAAAAATTGTATTATAAATATTTATAAATTTGACGTCATTTGCATACATTTACGTGAGCGTCGTGCCGTACATTCTGTCGGCCTGAAATACTTTGCATAATTCTTTACAGCATGCCAAATGCATAGAACGCTCATTAAGCTACAGCACTCCAATCAAACTCAACGTTGGGCGCATATTTTTGACTAAAGTCATGTTTTGCATTTGTAAAAGGGCATTTTAATTAAACAAACACGTTCGAGTGCGCTCAATGGCAAAATCGAAACGTTTATCGATTCATTTCGTATACGATTTAATTAAACATCTAATAGACTAATGAGCTTGTATAAGCAATCAAACGTGCACAGTTACAGACACACACACACACACATACATCGATACACATATCAGATACATATACTTGTGTCGCTTTGAATGGCAAATTGCATTGGCATGCAATCAGCCGCAGAATGCTACAAGTACAACATGCGTGTGAGTGAGACAGACAGAGAGATAGTTGGTTAGGCAGACAGTCTATGTTGATAACAATTGTAGTCAAGACAACCTTTGCATTTGATTTTGTTGAGATTCAATTAAAAGCAACAAGCAAATTAAATTTGTTTGCCTTTAATTAATAACACATTTCTTTCTCGCTCTCGCTCTCACACGCTTGCTCACTCACACTTTTTGCGCAAACTTTAAGCAGGCATTTTGCAAATCAAAGTTTTATGCAAATATTAACAAAAATTTTCAGTTAACCGCAGACAAGGTCGACAAACGGCCACAACGAGTCTTCAATGGCGGCAACTTAACGAACCTCAGCCGAAAAAAGAAGAGAAGAGATACCAAAAAAAAAAACAGATTACATGCTTACAAAATGTATATATGTATATGTATGCATGTCTGTAAACTTCCTAATCAAATAGATTAAATTCAATTTACAGTTACGCACACTCAATCAGTATCAAAGCGCCGAGACGCGACGCGCTGCGACGGAGCGCTAAGCCGAAGGCTGCCGCCATATAATGCAAAAGTTGAGTAAGGTGAAAATCATTCAAATTCAAATTCAAATTAATGCCAAAACGCCCAAAGCGACAAGAAACGCGCTGATTTCACCTTTATCATTACCAGTGTAGCTGCACACAGATACACACACAGTGCTGTGTGTGTGTATTAAATGGGGCAGGCCTCAATGATATACTATATGTATTTCCAATAGCAGCACTCGAGACGCAATGAAATTCAAGTGTGTCAAGGGCTGAGGGCTGAGGTGTGAGGTGTGAGCGGCTGTGAGAAACGAAAGAACGTTCGGTGACAATAACAGGCGTCTTCCGAGCAGGAAGCCAAGCCAAGTGTGCGTGCGTGTGTGTGTGTGTGTGTATCTGTAGCGTCGCTTGCGTGTCTGACGCTTTATCGACGATTTTGTATTAAAGCAAATTATGCCTTTATTATTGCAGCTTCCGAAAATATCCCAAAGGTGCTTTTACTTTTCGTGCTTTCTTCTTTTTTTCCAATTGGATTTTTGTATGCTTATTCTTGTTGTTGTTGTTGCTGTTGTTGCTGTTGTTGTTGTGTTGTTATTGTGCGCACCCAAAAAATCGAAAACATGAGACATATTTACGCTTAAAGACCATTGAGGCACACACTGAAACAAACAGCTCATATGGCAGCACTGGCAAAGCAACGAAGCACTCACACACACACACACAGGCACATACAAGGCAACGGCAAACACGTACACAGAAACCTCATTACGAAAAATGCTTGCCTTGAGCATCGTTTGATTTCAGCAGCGCAACTTTCAACATCAGCATCAAGTCCATGTGTCGAGTCAACATTTCGTACGGTTGCCGCCGCAACGACTGCCATAGTGCGCTACACAAATGCGTGTTGCTTAATTAAAACGAAGTTTGTTTGCTTTTCGCTCTTATTATTTTTTGTTTTTTTTTTTTTGTTTTTGTGTTTGTTTTTGTTAAGCAAAAAAGCTCATTAACGCCGTACTGCGTAACGCTTCCGTTTGGCATTTGCGCATTTTTTTACTGCCCTTTTTTTATTTGTTGTTTTCATTTCAAGTTGCTAAGCGCATTGTCGCCTTTTTTGCCCCTTTTGCATGTTTTCTGCTACGACTTGTTTTGTTTCACTCCTTTGCATTGCCTTGCGGCATTGTTGTATTGTCGTTGTTGTTGTTGTTGTTGCTGGCGCTGGCGCTGCTGTGTACGCCAAAACCGGAAGTGCGCCTTAGGTGCCACAGCAGTAGTCAAAGTGGAAGCGCAACAAGCTGTAAGCTTATCGATTTTGTTTGATGTTTTCTTGCTCTTATTGTGTGTTCTGTATTATAGTTGTTGTTGTTGTTGTTGTTGTTGTTGTTGTTGTTGTTGTTGTTGTTGTTGGCACTTTAACTGAGACCAATTTATATGCCACTCGCCATGCCATGCCTTGTCACTAGTCTTGTTGTCTTGTTGTCTGACTGAAGTATTTTAAATATTTAAAAAGCGTAAATGCCAAAAATACTCTTACATTCGCTACAAATAAAATGTGCTCAAGTGGGCATTAAGCCAAAAGCGCGCAACGTCGCTCTGTCTCTGTATACTGCTTTATGTCTCTGTGTGTGTGTGTGTGTGTGTGTGTGTATATGTGTTTGTGTAGCGCAAACGAACTCAACACTTAATGCTAAGCACTTTTCATCCACTCAAAGGTTTTTATTTGAAAACAATTACATTTTCTGCTCTCGTTTTACGAGTGCAGACTCAATGCTGCTTGTTGTTGTTGTTGCTGTTACTGTTGTTGCCGTCGACGCCGACGTCGCTGCTGGCGACTTTGCTCTTTGTGGTAATCTGCTTCTCTTTTGCTGCGCCGTTGTTTTTTGCTGTTGCTGTTGCTTTTGTTTTTGTTTGTTATTACCTTTCGTCTTATTGGCCATGAATGCTGACAACGCACATTTGCTTTTTATAACACACAACGACAACAACAACAACAACAATAACAACAACAACAAGTACAACAGAGTCATCACGAGCCTCGCTTGTCTGAAGTTTGCCGCCGTCGCCGTTAACGTTACCGCCGTCTCCACCGCCGCCGTCGCCGTCGCTGCCGCTGCCGACAGCCACAACAACCGCCGCAGTCGCTGCTAACCGCCATGATTGTTTTGCATTTTAAACGAGCAGCAAAAACTTACAAATTCACAGACACAGTACGAATTGTTGTTGTTGTTGTTGGCAAATGAAGTGAGACGCGAGGCGACGCGAAAAATTGAAGGTTGACCGGAAAAATGCTCAAACCATAAGACGCAAAGTTTTATAGTTCGGTTTATGCAAGTTAATTAGGCTTTATTCTGTGCACTTGCTGTGCTGTGCCTGCCGCCGCCATGTGAAAACGTTCTGCGGTTGCTATGCCATCATCATCATCAACAACCACGAACTGCTGTAATGAACCCAAGCGAACCTGAAGTATGAAGTATTGCTCTCACTCGAGACCTTCGTTGCCACGCTGTTCATATATGTACGTATTGCACATATTAAAGTAAGCCGTTTAAGCTTAATGAAAACAATAATAAACTCAATGGTTCAATCTTAGCGCAGATTAGCGAACACACAGCAATGGTCAAGCGACTGTCGATGATAATGAGTGCTTTGCCTGCTTTTCTACTTCGACTTTGACTTGGACTTCATTATTTAATCATTGCTACAAAGCATACGATTTTTGCTATGGCAAAGGTCAAACTTTAATTTATTAATTAGCTGTTCTTCTCTCATTGGCAACGTTGGCATCATTGGCCATGCCCACGCCAAACAACAATACAAAAGTTTTCAGCTTTTCATACTTTTCGGTTTCGATGGCAACTTTTCACTTGTACAAGTTTATATCAACGTAATTGTTCAACGTTTGTCGACAACGCCAACATTCAATTGCGTCCTCAGCGCGCTTTGTTTGTTTATTCCACATTATACATATATTTTTTTTATTTTGCAAACAGCTTGCATTGTGTTACAATCCGCTTATGGCTTCCAACTGGCAACAACTCATACACAAACAAAGGAGCGCACGGCACAAAGGCGTCTATGCGACAACATGATACGCTACATGCTCCCTTTAGACATACAGATAGGTTGTGCGTAGCGTGCACAAAAATCGTGCAAGTTCTTGAAAAGACTTATTTCAGTTTCTGACTAAATTCAGCACATATTTTTAGCCAACATACTTTATGGCGCCTCAGTGACCTACAGCAATTTTTATTACATATATATTTATATAAATATATATATAGAACTCGAACAACGTGCTTACATAGCATATTCTGATTCAACAATGCACTTAAAGTGTAATAACAACAATAGGCCAAACAAGTGGAAAACTATTATGCTAAATGGACAAACTTTTGCTTTTCTATACAAGTGTTTTCAAAAAAATATGTTTGTAGTGAACCTTATGCAGAACATTGGCGTTGTAGGTTTGCATTAAAGTACTAAATAGTATGACATGTTGATATATGTAAATAAAATCACATGCCTTAAGCTAGACAGACTAATTTCCACATGAATCAACAACCCGCTAAACGCACTCATGCGCTACTGGCAGTGGAAGAAGAAGACGTCGACGCAGAGCTTTAAAGCGACGCACTGAAAATTTCCCACAGGTGTGCGCCGAAAGCCAAATTTCCAATTTTAAGGAGAAATGCGCAAAACAGCTTTTTCAACAAAACGTTTTGGTGAATTTAAAAAACGAAGTGCTCTTCGTGCGCAACTCTTTAAGGAAAACAAAGAGCGCTGTCATGTTGGTAAGCCAAACGTTAACGGAAATTGCACTCAAATAAAAAAGCCATTTCAACATTTCGGCCAAAAAAAAATCACAAATGCTGTAAATATTTAATTGGAGATTTTCTAACTTTGTGACAAACGACAAACGACATTTGACATAAATAATAATTAATTTTTTTACATCATCATTTATTTATTTGCATTTAAGTTGTTTGTATTGGGAAAATATAATTTATAAAAAATAAAATCTGCACTTCAGGTAATCATCATTTATGCGCCGTTATTAAATACATAATTGCATAAGTCGACGGCACACATATTCATACATACATACAATACATAAATAATTTAATTTATACAATTTTGTTTTGTTTTGTATTTTGTTTTTTTCTTCTTTTTTCAGTTAAGACAAAGGCAAGCGCTTAAATTAATATTTATTTGCTTTAATATGCACCGCAGGTTCTTTTTTTAATTAATTAAACATTTTCTTTTCATTAATGATTTTTTTTGTACCAAAACCAAACTTAAACAATTTAGCGTATTCGACGTTGCATAATGACATATTATACAAATAATTAACTAATTAATTCATTAATAAATAAATATTCAAGTTGAACTTAACAGTTTTTCTGGTCGGTTGCTGTCTTTTTTGGGCTTTGTTGTTTTCAATTGTATAAGTTATTTGAGTATTTCAATATCGTTTGTTTTGTTTTTGTAATTTTCGGTATTTTTATTTGCATAAATTTTTGTTTGTTTAACAATTTCGTTCATTTTACTTGTTTAACGCTTTTTTTTTAGTTCTTTACTTTACTTTACTTTACATTTAATGTATGCGAGAAGACTTATAATAATTTAATTAATATTTTCAATATTTGCTAATAAAGTTTAAAGGCGTCAAATAAAATAAATCATTTGCTTTTCACTTAAACTACAAAATGAAACAGATTCTTGTTTTGTTTGCTTTGTTTAAAGTAAAGTTCTCTGCACTTAAAAACAAAAAAACCAAAAACAAACTTTTACTTGCTTAATTAAGCAGTCGTTTGTAAATAGAAAACATTAATTACATTAAAAATAAAAATCTAAGCTCATTAAATATAATACGAATGAAAATAAAAGTAAAAATTATTTAACTAAATATAATTAACTTTCGTTTGAACTCATAACTCGTTTTGTCAACATTTCTTTAAAAAAAAACAATTGAAGAAGAATCGCTTTGCATTGGAATTTTGCATGTGTCAATATCTTCAATGACACGTCTGTGTGTATGTGTGTGCACGTGTACGTCTGTGTACTTTCGCTGTGTTGGCATTCCTTTTGCCATTTGTATTTATTATTACTTGTTTTTAGAAAGCCTCTGCCGCTGCTGCCGCCTCAGCGTCTAGTTCAGCGCCATCTATCGGTAATGTTGTAGTTGTCGTCGTCGTAGTGACTATAAATTGCTCCAACGTGGTGGTCGACCGAGCGTTAACTGCGCTGCAACTGCAGTTTTGTTGTAGTTGCTGTCATTGACGCGGTTGCACTACCGGCGCATGCTCCCGGTATGTCTTCAGCTTCGTTTCCATGGCCTGTCAAATTAATACAAAATTCTTATTAATAATCAGTCAACATGCAACAAAGCCAAAATATTTATTAAAAAGGAAGGAAGGTTGTGGTGATAAGTTGTGTTGTGGTGTGTTTTTGGACGCTAAAGTTGCTAAGCAAAATAAGTGCTGCGCCACAAACACCAATGACAAGTTTTTGCTTACACAAAAAACAGAAAAGTAAAACGAAATTAAATACAAATGAAGGTGAAATATTATTTATTAAATGAACTTAATAAATGCATTTGAACGGAGAAGTAAAAACTATGGTTATTAAAAAAAAAAAGACGAACAAAAACGTTAGCCAAAATAATACTAAAAAAGACGAAATAAATCCTTAGCGAAGCAGCAAGCCATTTATGGCGGCGCTTGTTGGGCGCTGCCGCTGCTGCTGCTGCCACTGCCATTGGCTTCGTTGCGCATACGCTCAGCGAAACGTTTAAAGATATTTGTACCAAAATTTATACTATTTAAGCTAGTTAAACTACTGCGTTGCATTGAAGGCGAGGACGAAAGCAAACCGCTGTCGACGGTCGGCGACGAGGCCGCCGACGAATTGGACGCCGGCGAAAGCGAGGCGTTACTACCGCCGAGTGTACGTCTCAGTAGACTCAACTCGACGGCATTTGAAGTCGCCGACGCTGACGCTGACGACGAAACGGACGGCGATGATACACGCACACACACACAACGAAATCTTTCACAAGTAGGACATAAGAGTGCCTTATCCAACTAGAATAGAGTTACAAAGAGTGTCCATGAAAGTACATACAAAAACACATAAAGGGATTCGGCGTGATTGTGACATAAAGTGAGTGGGAGTGTAAGTGTTGCCGTTAGGTGAGTGGTGTGTAGGGTGGCTTGTAAATATTTACTTACATTTAATTTTCGCAGCATATCGGCAACAATATTGAGCGCGCTGGTGCGTGAACTAGCATTCATAGCATTGCCATTGATCAGGTTTTCAGCAGGATCTGTAAAAGCATACAAATACAAATGTACATAAAATATAAACTAAATACATACGCAAAAAAAAAGAAAACAAAAAACAGGATTGTGACGGTTGGAAAACAAAAAAACTAAGGCAACAAATAATGGACGTACACAAAACACACATTTACGCTTTGCTAAAATGAATGCTGCTGAAATGGCGTTGATTTTTAATGGCATTTTAATGATATTGCGCATTGTTGCGTTTTAAAAATATACAATGTGATTTGCGATTAAAAAATGATTTTAAAGCATTTATAATAAAAAGTGCGTAAATAAAATTTATAAACAAATAAAACTTAAATGCGTTTTTTGTGTACTATTCTTTTTTCTAACTAAGATTTTCTTTTGCAACACGACTAGATTTTGATTTGGTGATTTTTAAAGCACGTTTTGTTTGTTTCAGCGAATTGAAAATCTTACTTTTAAGCGAATGTTGCTGATGATTGTAATCGTTTTTGTTTGCTAATGTGCTTGCGGATTTCGTTAAAGCTGCCGTCGCTGTCGCTGTTGTTGTGTTATTCGTTGTGGCGTCATGCTGAATAATATCACCATTGACCACGATGCCATTCGGCAGGGAGATGGACGAGTTCAATGAGCTATTCGCCGAGCCATTCGAAGGCTGATAACGTGATTTTACATTAAGCTCTTGTTTCAAGTCTATTGCATTCGGGTAAGAAAAATAATATATATTATAAAACAGAGTCACACAGATAAATTAAATGGTTTGCTTTACTCACCCCGCGTTTCATCCATTAACCTTTGCAATTTCTCTTGTAACATCTCCTTTTCGTCCACCTCCATTTCAAGTAAAGCATTCTTTTCATAGGCTTTGTCTAACATTTTCTCAAAGTCTACTATGCTTTCGTTGAGTATGCGATGCGCGCGTTCCAGATCATCATTTTTCTGCTCCAACTGACGCAGATAGTCCTTCATAGAATCGCGTTCTTTTTTAGTGCTTTCAAGTTCTTTTTCAACTGCTGATATTTCAATGCCATGTGACTCAAGTTTAATCTGTCGAAACAAAATTGTTTTAGAGCTAAGCTCGTTAATTTGCAAGCAAAATTTACCTTAAGTGATTCATTTTCTTTCTCTAACGAGTTTAATTTCATTCTGAGATCTTTGATAATACTCTGTTTTTGCTCTAGAGTGGCGTCCATTTCTTGCTCCATTTCGCGTGACTGCTCAACAAATTCATCGTACTCTTGTTTAACGTCTGTCCATCTACGAAATTAAAGAGGAGAGACGGGATTGATTGAAATTGAGTATCTCTATACGTGTATACGATAAACTGGTTATTTATACATACTCTTTATGGTATAGTTTCGCACGCTCCTTCCAATATCTACACTCGTCCTCGACACTGTTGAACATTGGTGGCGTCTCCATTTTTGTGACTGTAACTGTGTTTGCTTTAGTTGCCGTTCCCACTTGTCGTTTGCGTGCTAATGGCTTCGTTCGTTCGTTTCGATTTGACTTTTTGCCTAATATCTAGCTTATGTTTTTTGTAGTATGGCCCTTATCAATGATTAATAACGCAAAAACATAGCTGCTTGCTGTATCTGCGAATAGAACGAATTCAAAATGCGAAAAATCAATTCACTTCAGTCCAATAGTATAAAATACGCAGCGTGATTTTGCTAACGATTTCAGTGCCAAGTACCATTGTGTGTTTTTGTTGATGTTGTTGCTGTTGCGCTGACACTAGTTCTGTTGTTATTGCCTTCAGCCAAATCAAAAACACACATACACCAGATACGCCAGATACGGAAATACAAAACAACAAAAACAACAACAGTTGCGACAAGAGTAGC
The DNA here is from genome assembly GCA_037044515.1 of Phortica magna. NCBI lineage: Eukaryota > Metazoa > Arthropoda > Insecta > Diptera > Drosophilidae > Phortica > Phortica magna. Next base: position 730,533 of record JBAMBP010000519.1, read on the forward strand.
AACAGCACAGCTACGGCGATCTTTCCAACTTTGTTTTTTTTTTTCTCACACACAGCCCAACAAAATGAAATCATCGACACATTCATGAGTACTTTCGGAGAGACACATTAGCAGTTTAACAGCTGAATATATCAACAGTTGTTGCTTGCCAAAATTACTTACATTGAATTAGTTTTTTAAACTTCAGTTTTTTGTATAAAATCGTTTTTTTATTAAAAAATAACACATGAAACAGACAAGTCGAACAAAATGCCAATGGCAACAGTGTTGGTTAGTGAGACGCGTCTATTTGTCAAACGGCACTACAGCCGCTGTGCGCACTGCGCAGCACTGTTTGCATAACCTGACAACACTAACGCGTAGGCGAACGGCAAGAAGCAGCACAAACAAAAGCAAACGATTTTCAGCCGAAAATTCAACAAACCGAGGTGAAAATAAATAAAAAATTGTTTTTAAACAAATCTCCTACGCTCCGCTGTCAGGCACAGAAATTTAGGCACTTTCTTTTGTTTACATGGCGTGAGTTGGACAACATTTTCCACTTGCCATTAAGTGACAAAACAAAGATGTCGCAAAAAATTGGCAAAAGTAATAGACAAAAACAGTTGAAAGCAGAAACGCAGCCATAGAAAAAAAAAACCGGAGAATAAGCACAAAGTGCAACGAAAAGAACCAAAGAAAATTGGAGAAAATTGATTACTGCTGCCTTAATGTGACTGTGTGCGAAAAGGGAGGATTCTGTGTGTGCAGTTTAAATAAGCAAACTAGTTCATTTGCATTAAAGTACATTTAATACAATAATAATGAAAAGAAATAACAAAAATTGTTTAACAATGAAATGATTGCAGCAATGAATTTACACGTTTTCTCTGTTTGCAGTTGCAGTGTCGCTGTGCAGTGTTGAGGTCTACGAACACCGTGACAAAGTAAAATAAAAGAGCAGTGCTTGCAGCAGCAGCAACAAGAAATAGCGGCGTAATTAGACTCGGTGCAATAAACAGCAAAGCAACAAAGTCGGTCGCTATAAGATGGGCGATATGGAACGACAGAGTCTACTGCAAAATGCCGAAGACAACATGATGTACACCACGGAAGGTGCCGAGAATACCGCAGCAGCTGCTGAAGGTGGCAACAACGGCGGTGGAATTGGCGTTGGTGTTGCCTCGAACAATGATGAAGGTGCGTAATATTGTGGGCCGGGTATGCTTAGAATTTTTCTAATCATTAAAGTTCGTTAAACCTAAGTGGGTGGGTCTATGTAGAAGTTATCGTCTTTGGTTTGATACTCGGCAGTTCGTGCAGCCAATGCGGGCATATTATGGAAACCCAACAAGTGTGCGTAACTAGACACAATGGTGTTAAATTACAGTTACAATGTAAACAACTTTTCACTTTCGCATTGATTCACCGATGATGCCAAATATTTTCTAGCGCATCCTTTTATGAGTCATGCTATTTACCAACATTTCTTATCTTCTAATGTTGTGAAGTTATCAAAGAAACCAACACCTCAAAAAAACAAAATTGTTTGTATCAGCTTTCAGATTGTTATTGTACATTTTAACGCCTTTGACACTGTTTTTTGTTTACTACAACAACAAAAGCGACAACTGGTTCAATTATAAAAAGACAGCCTCAATCACAAAGTGCATGACTCACTTACTCGTACACTTCGTTGTCGAGCTATCGCACAACTTACTTACAGACTGCCCGTCTCCTCGCCCAAGAAAATTAAACGAAGTCTTTACGCTCGCCGTTGTTATGACAACAAAAATGGTGCGCTATCGGAACTTTTTTGTTTATATGTCTTTGCAATACATTGTTTATAACTATTTTATTTATTTACGTAGTATCTTGCACTTTGAACAAGCTCTGCAGCAAACAATTTCGTTTATCAACAATGCCATTGCACTTGGATACCAAGTGCAGCAAAATGTTTGAAGACATGGGACTTTGGCAAAGATATTTGAAAGTTTTAACATCTTCCCACCGAACTTAATATGTTTATTATGGCATACTATAAACAATATTAGCCATGCCCTGCCTCACATTTTTGCACTAATTGCGATAAAGGTTTGCCATTCACATTGCATTCAGTTGCAATGACATACTTGATTATCAGCCGAAATGCAATGAAAGCAGAAAAAAGAATTTCCAACCCAACTGGTTATCAATGCCAGCATTCATTGCAGCTTCTGCGAGTGACAGCTGTAGTGATTGCGCGTCCCTCAGTTGCTAAGCGTTCGGCAAATAGTTGTCATACACATTATGTTTCTATATTATAAAAAAGGTTCCTTACAATTTGTACGTGGGACGCATTGAAATTGATATAAACATATATTCAACTTGCAGGCAATGGCTCGCAGTCGGTGGTGCCCTCAATTGGTCCTGATGAGGTACCACCACCGTATCAGCAGAATATAAGTGGTGGTGGTGTGCCCATGGTGACCTGTCGCGTGTGCCAGAATATGATTGATATAACAACTAAGCGGGAGCAACATGTCGTAAAGTGTACGCATTGCAATGAGGCCACGGTGAGTATATACAACTTTACACAACATCTTATATAAGGCGACTTTTGATAATAACACCAACTTTCGCCAGCCCATTCGGAATGCACCGCCAGGCAAGAAATATGTGCGCTGTCCATGTAATTGTCTGTTAATTTGTAAAAGCTCATCTCAACGAATCGCTTGTCCACGCCCGAATTGCAAGCGCATTATCAACCTGGCACCAAGTCCCGTGACACCGCCTGTGCCGGCCATGCCGGGCATGTGCCGTGTCACTTGTGGTCATTGTTCGGATACATTTCTCGTAAGACTTTCGATCGATTAATCAAGTAAAACTAATTAATAACTAAATTTTCCAAATTTCCTAGTTTAATACCTTTCACAATGCCTTAGCACGCTGCCCACACTGCAGAAAGGTCAGTTCGGTGGGCTCTCGTTTTGCCTGTGGTCGCGGTATTCTCTTTGCCATTTTAGGGCTGCTCTTCCTGTTTATCGGCATTGGTGTGACAGTTGGTACAATTAAGTATGCACAGGTAAGATTATATAAATCATGATGAACGCATCTGAGTTGAACTTTATTAATGCATTTTTTTTCCTTCAATTCCATAGAGTAACGGTGGCATCTATGTGGCCTATATTGGCCTTTTTCTCGTGTCCGTTTTTCTTTTCGCTCGTTCAGTTTACTATTTCCGCCTTAAAGTTAGCGCCATCGATGGCCCAATGTAAACTTGTTTTTGATTCTTATGCTTTTTGTTTCATTTTAATTTGTATTTATATCATTCCTTTTGATATTAAAACGCAAGGAAAATTATTACACAAAAACACTTGTATTGTAATTACACGTTAAATTTTAATAATTTTGCAATGCCTAAAGTGAAAAACAAAAACAAAAAAAAAACGTAAAAAGGACTCCAAAATGTCAACGTAAAAAGCAGTAATGAAAAAATTTGCATGTTGATGAACAAATTTATATAAAATTAAATAAATTTAGTAAAATCGCAAAAGCAAAAAGAAAACATAATAACTAAGAATTGTCAAATATTAAGCAAAACAAAAAAGAATTTTTAAATGCATAATAAATATTAAGTCGTGCATTATATACAAAATTATTAAATAAAGTGCTAAAAATCGTAAGAAATGCGACACCTGCAAACATGGCGTATTCGTAATCTTGTACTCTATTGACCGATCGATCAATGCTTATCTTTTTCCTATTGTTAAATGTTCTTTGTGCGGATTTGCAGCGTTTCCGTCTCATTTCGTTTATTCACACATCTATGTTTTGCAAATTTGCTTTAATGTTGTTTTTTTTTTTATATACATATATATTATATTGTTCAAACATAAACAAAAACTCACACGTTTAGAAAAGTATCACAAGAACTTTTGTATATTGAAAAGCAAATACAACTATTTTATTAACTAGCAGCAGCAGCACGCATGAAGGAACGCAAAACAATTTAACAATTTTGAATAAAAACAAATTATATTTATACATATAAACGATTGTATTTAGATATATTAGCATACCTACACTGTAAATAAAATTGAGATAAAAAGCGAAACGAGAGCGTGATTTTCTTAAAACAAAGGCAAGCGCGTTTAACTAGTCCAGCATATATGGTAAACTCCCTCAACATTTTATCCAAACCATAGCAACGAATTGACTTTAAGTCGTCAAACAAATTTGTAGCTAAGAAACAAGTTTTTATATATTTCAAAATGTTTATCATTTCAATGAAAGTTGTACAGTTATTTTCTTAGAATTTGCATCTAATATAAATTTCAAGTAAATTCCCAAAATTAAGCATGGCCGATGACGATGATAAACCAAAGAAGCACACGCTCGAAACGCTTTTTGTTGTTTATTCCAACTACAAAACGATACCAACCGAAATTGAGAACGAGGAATACGATAGCATTTTACTCTCGCAGATTGACGTATGGTTGGAGCAGGCCAAACTGATGCCAGTGCCATTTACGCGCATACATACCGGTTTGGCATATATGAAATTCAAGTAATTCGTCTGTTTATAGCTATAAAATTTTTATGACGACAATTGCATAATTAACAGAAAGTGGCGACTTGAGTACGAGGACTTCCTCGAACTGCTGCAGCAAATATGCGTAGATGGTCAGGTCAACTTACAGGAAATTAAGGACACAATGGTTGAAGCGGGTCCACCCACGGGCGCCACCGAAATTGTCATGGTCAAGTAGTTGAAAATTCATAGAACAGAAATTAAGCTTTTAAAAAAAATAAATGTTTATTGATTCATGATTGATTTTAACAAACATTTAAAAATGGGACAATTACAAATTTAAAAATGTAATATACTCGATTATAATAATAATAGAAAAGAAAGCTTCGCTTTTGTTCGTACTTTGCACATATGTATTTATATATTTATATATTCGTTAGTTCGCTTATAAAAGAGAGAGATTGCAACGTGATGCCAGTAAACAATAACAAAAAAAGAAAATTGATGTAAACATTAATATTAATAATAACTGTGAGGGCAATGCTTAATAATGCACATTGGATTTTTGTACTCTCTGTTGTTTAAAGAAAGAGGAGCCTGAGTGTCGCAGTATAAGAGATAATAAAGGTGAGTAGCATGTGGGACGAAATTACACATGAGTCATCACTGGGTTTTCTAGTGCAGTTTTCTGTTTGGTTTATTACGCACTTAATAAACACTTCTGGTCTATAAAATTTATATCCAAAAAACACACAAGAACTCACACATTCACTCATATCATGCGGCTTTCATGTGTTTGACTTTTATCTCGATTGGCGCGTTTCAAGGTTAAATTAATTATTGCAAAATGCCTTTGTATTTCCGGTGTGGAACTGGTTTTCTATATATTTCTTTTTAATTTGTCACAAGCAGAAGCTGTGGCAACGGTTCATATTGCGATAAATATTATCATAGAATTTCCTTTTTGGGTTATTTGGGTTACACCGCCGCACATGTTTTTGAGGTTTGATTCGTTTGCACCATTTCGTCATGGCTATGCGCATTCTTAAGTAAATGTGGCACCGCGGATTGTAAAAATTGAATTAGCATAGATTAGTAACAATCAAAGTGAATTAGTTGCTATTTTATAAAAAGACGAGCAAAGCAACGCCTATGAGTAAATCGTGCGCTCAAGCCAATCGTCCAAATTGAAGAACGCTGTATCCGAGTTGTCCGTATCACGCTCTCGGAACGTCTCAATGAATGTTTTCACCTTAATAGAGCACATGAGGAAATCGTCGAATGGTATTTTGCCGTCGTGTCCACCGTACCGATGCGCCAATGCATTCAATAGACGATTGTTCAAATGATAGCCCGCTGAGTTGAGTGCGCCACGTAATTGGAAGCCTTCAATGTTGCCCGCACGTCTATGATCGTATAACTTGAAGACCGCACGCCATTTGGCAATGTCTGTTAGTAAAGCTTCGAATTCATCGAAACCCAATTTGCCCGAACGGTCCTTGTCCAACATGGCAACCATAGAGCGTACAGCATCTTTGGAGAAGCCATCATTGCTGCCGATCATGACATCGCGCATTGAATGATCGAGTATACGTTTAAGCTCCATCCAATCAACTTCTTCATCGCTGCCGGCCACACTGTCGAAGAGTCTGCGCAGCGCAATGCGTTGTGGATCGTCTTCTTCTTTGGGAGTTGGTGGCGGCAAACTGGGCGCGATGCGATCATCCGTTTCGCCATAGCCAACTTCGTCATCGTTTTCATCCATGTTGTTGGCCGATTCGGAGAATACACGTATAATGAATTCACCCTCCTCATTGGGATCGAATGTCGAAGGCACAATCAGATAATGTCCAGGAGGCAACTTAAAGCGTGCACAGACCTCACGAGTATTAATAAAATGGGGCGAACGCGCCACCGATGCACGGTACTTGAAAAAGCTTATACCTTGTGGCTTCACTTGCAAATCACGTTCGGTCAAATGGTAAATGGCAAAGCCGACGGTGAGGCAATCGACGCCGGCGTTACGCTTGGAGCGACGATTCTTTTGCATAAGCGCTACAATAACTGTGCACTTGCCATCGTCATCCTCCTCGTCGGGATCTTCCAGCGCGATAACGTATTGTGGATTATGCCAGAATGTCTCAAGGAAATTACGACAACCGCCAGCAGTGACGCCAGAAGTCCATTCGCCTTCGAACATGGACATTTCCCACTTGCGCTTGGAACTTTGTTCTTGGTCCTCAGTGAGTGAGTCAGGCGAAAGATTGCAAATCTCTACGCGATCAAAGTGGTTAAGAAAATCTTGGAAAGTCATCCAGAATTCGCCATCACGATCAAAATTTAAGCCAATAGCTTCTTTTTGACTTTCCGGTATGAAACGCCATTCTGGGGAACTGTCACTCCATGGGCCATTCCACTCAGCGTCGTTACCCCATGGATTACGCATGCGTATCATTGGCAATTTGCCTTGCCGGTTGGGTGTGGAGATATCCATTAGACACACTTTAGTTATTGAATAAGCGTGACCACGTATTAGACCTTCACGTGTCTCAGCTTCGGTCACATTTGGATCTGGTTCCAGTGAGCAGCCCATCATTGAGCCACGATCTGATGCCTTGACCATAATACTAAATAGATTTGGCGGTGCCTCTTTGATGTCGTACCATTCTGTGACGCCGCCTGTGAAGTCCTCCATAGCCTCGCAAGTGGTGCCGCCTTAAAATAAAATAAATATAATTTTTTAAAAACTATTATTGAGTCTGAGTTTTAATTACTTACCTTTCAATGCTTCATACGAGCCATGCAACTTGGCGTAGGCCTTCTCGAGCAGCGCGCTCCAGAATTCATTCTTTTCGGTCGAGTGCATGTATATCAACTCACCATGATACGTCGGCAAACGATCATCGATGACCACCTCAACCCACTTACCATACTGCCAGAACTTGAAGTGAAATATGCCAGCATAGTTCTCCTCAAAACTCTGATCAGGTGGTATGACACGGAAGAAGAGATTTGCATCCTGAGTCAAGTTGGCCGCAGCCGCCAATAGCCAACAATCGCCAAGCTCGCCCTGTTGCACATCGAAACGCGAATAGCCCTCAACGAAAAATTGTGGATCGTCGACGATTTCGCTGGGACGCATCCATTCGATATAGCGATCAGGGCGACGTGAGAACATTAGCGACTCATTGGTTGCCGGAAACACGGAATCCTCAAAAAGCGTACCATTGGACAAGCAGGAATCACGCAACGATGCGAAATCTTGGCCTTCGGACTGCTTGCGTTGGCTAGTGGCTTTGCGACCCAACCAGAACATATTCTCTTGCTCTGGCACTTTGACACTTGTGAAAGCCAGTTCGGCTATGCCCACGGAGGGTTCCTCCTCTTGCGACGGTGCACTCGGATCCGGTACCGCGGGCAGTGGTGATGATGGTAGTGGCGGAAAAGTCGGCATCATTCCACCACTAGGCACTGACGGCAATGTAGGATACAATGACAGTTGCGGAGGCGCTCCGCCACCCTGTCCATACGGCATGGGCATACCTGGTAAACCAGGCATTCCAGCTAAAGGCACCGTTGGATATGGCAGCGCTGGAGCACCTTGCGTATATGGCTGAGGCATGCTGCCAGGATAAGGCAACGACGGATACGGTGATGAGCCCGGATAAGGTGCTGACATACCACCAGCGCCTGGATAAGGTGCTGATCTTCCTCCCGCAGGGTAAGGTGCTAATGGCGCTGCTCCTGGAAACGGCACTCCACCTGGATATGGTGCCGATGGCGATGTTGGCGTTGCTGCACTAGCATAAGATGTCTGCTGTCTTACGGCAGCATATGGCATCACGTTAGGCGCGTCTGCAGTTGGATACGGTAACGATGGATACAAGCCAGAGCTCGGTTTCTGACTGACGCCACCGCCTCTGCTTGCTTCGCCACTGTTGAGCTCATTTTTACTATAACCGAGTGCAGCTAAATTTACAAGGCCAATGCCACTTGCGTGATAATTCTTAGGGTAATTATCAATACCGTACATTATATCTCTCTTGTGGTTTGGCTTACTACGTTCTGCGATAAAAGTTAATTTTTTTTACCCGTTGCGCACTTTACGAATATATCTAAAAGACTGGCGAGACGATAAAGACACACCAACAAAACAGTCACACGAACTTGCTGTCTGCTTTGGTCTCTTGAGTGTGCTTTCAGGTACGTTTGTTACACGAAACTAAAAATAGGAAAATGAATTTTGTTGTTCAATTCCAGAAAACGAACTAACTAAGCGACTGAACTAATGGTGAATCATATCGCAATTTAAATTCATCTCCCCGCACATATGCTGACGTCTTTCTCTAACAATGAACTGGTCTGACAGTGCTGCTGTGCGATGTGGCAGATGAATTAATTAAAATTCACGAAATTCGAATTTTATTGAAAAACCCAGCTGATTTTCAGCTAGAAGTTAAAAACCGCATTTAGACGTCGGGTGCCCACGCGTCTCGAGCGAATTGTTGTTGTCTATATAGACATGCACGGAAAGTTAAAATACCAAAGTATTGTAGGCATTTTTCTGAATTTAAATACAATGTCAACAAGAAAAATAACGACAAAAGAAGATACACGATACAAAGTTAAAAAAAAATGTAGAGAAAAACGACAGAGTCATGAAAACCCACCGTGTAAATTAGGTGTTGGGATTAATTATATACCTACGCCAGCCCTACACACTAAATGGTTTGTGCAACACTACACTTGATTAGTGCTGAAGAGTGTGGATCAGGATCACTTCTTTTCGTTATTTTAAATGTGAAAACTAACTAGTTATTTAATATAAATACAAGAACAAAAAGTAATACAAAATATAATTTAATTTATCAAAAACATTGCTAAGTCATAGTGCGCATGCACCGCTCTCGCTTGCAAGTGTTAACCTACTCTCGCGCTCTCTCATCATACAAACCACTTTTTTCGTCATATTTCGGCGTCGTCGCCGCCGTCGCCGTCAACTGAACCACTTAAACTGTCAATGAATCTAAAAATTAGTATTAAAGCAGCAGAATACGGATAGACTACGTCAAACGCAGATAGAACACGCGTAAATCAGAGCACATTCCGAAAACAGGATAAGACTGCACAAAAGTTATTAATAATAATAATGTTTTGCCATTTTGCGTTTGTGATTGTGATAAGCATGTAGTTTTTTTTTTGGGTTTTTCTAAAGAAAACAAGCTATAAATAACGAACGAAAAAATAATGTGCTAAAAACGAATTATTTCGGACGTGCACACACACAATGTGCGACAAAGGATATCGTGTCGTCGCCGTCATCAACACCGTCACCGCCACCGCCGTCAACCCCACGAACATAGCTAATCGAATTTGTGGTCTACTGTTGCCCCATGAAAATCAACGTCATAGTTGGGTCGATGTCAAACTCAATGCGGATGTTGATGTCGTCGTCATTGATGGTGTCGCTGCTGCTGCCGTTGTTGGCCTGGAGGATAAATGTGCCGTCTATGACAGACAGTGTAATTGCCATAAAGCCAGCAACAACAAATGAAGTGGTCTAAAAGGACGAGGAGGACGACGACGACGACGCTTGCAACACCCATGCGGCGACATTCGAAGGTGGTCATGGGGCGCTACTATTACTATGTGGTATGAATTACCGTTACTGCTTTTCTCTCTCCTTCGCTCTTACTACACAATTTTTGCGTAGTTCACTGTGATAAAAGCAATATTTTCAACAACATTGACGCAAATTACAACAACAACAAATAAAACAACAAAAAGAGACCAAAGAATATAAGAAGAACAAGAACGCCAATCGCATTACGCGAGACAATTACAACTAATAACCAAAAGCTTTATGTGAAAAACAAAACCAACAACAACACCAATCAAATTAATATAAAAAAAAAAAACTAATTTAAAAAGCATATGCGAACATAATATAATATAATTAATTATTAGTGCTTAATCCTGCGTAGAAAGGCATGTAGTTTGTAGTTAGTTGTAATGAATTGATTTAAATAGTGGCTTTAAAACGTAAACGGAAACACCAATTTTTCGTGCAACAAAACCAACCAAACAAACCAAAACCTAAAAAAAGTTCAATTTAATTTTTTTACAAACAAAAAAACCAAACTAACCTTAATTCATAGCAAATAACGAATATTTATTTAGGGAATTTAAATTAGACAAAATATTTAACTAATAACAAATATAGAATAACCACAACAAAACAAAAAAAAAAACCAAAACAAATCGTGAAAATTTATAAGCAACCCAAAAAGCCTTTTTGCGTAATTCCCATACGACTTGAGTCGAGTCGTCTATTAGAAGAAACGCGACAACTTAAATATATGTAACATATAAGCAAATACATATATATATATATATACAAATCATTATATACAACACATACACATAACTTTATATATATAGAACAGTGCAAAAAACCCAAAAAAAAATCGAAGTATAAAAAAAACAGGATGCTTAATCCTGGCATGTCGACAAACAATACAAAATTAGCCTAAATTGCAAAACCAAAACTAAAAACAAAAAAAAAGTGACATTTCAGCGTAGAAAAAACAAAAAAAAAACAAAGTGAAGTTTAATTCATACATAAATAATAAACAATCAGAGCGAAGCCAAAAGCGATTATTCCGCCTTCGTCCTTATGACGTTTTTTATGCGTAAGTAGCGGCATTTTACGCAAGGCAACGTGCACGAACGCCAAACAAAGTAAACACACAAATAGCAAAGCAGAAGCTAGATTGAGAGAGTGAGCGAGAGAGCGCGATACAACGAGAGCGAAGCGCGACAACTGTCAAAAGGACAAAACGAGAGACTAAAAGAGCGCGCAAAGCATATTACTTTAACTCAAGGCACAAACCTATACAAATCCAAGACACAAACCAAGACGTGTGTCCAAAGTATTACAGTGTTGAAAAGCTTAGCAAATCCTGTTTAGCCATGTCGCACATACCCGACGACGCGTCCAGCATGAGTGATGATGTCTTCGAGGATGCTGAAACGACACAGGCCCGCATCGAAGAGCTGCGACGCCGGCCCTTTGGCGATGGCGCCTGCTGCTACAACAACATGCCAGCAGCGACGGTGGCAGCGACTGTAACAACGACAGCAACAGCAGCAACAACAACAACGACAACGCGGCGCGCTAGCAGTCACGCCACAACGCACTACAGCAGCCAACAGAGCCTGACGAGCCTGAGCAAAGCCAACGCCGCGAACATGCCCATGGCGCCTGTGCAGCGTGCGCCCTCGTCCAGCGGCTATCCGGGCTATCGACCCTCGCGCGAGGCCATGCAAATGTACGCCTACAGCGATGCCGCCTACGACTTGGACGATGTCTACGACGATGGCTGGCGCTCGTATCGCTACGATGAGGTGGACATGCACGCGCCGCCGCCACACTTGCAGCCCTTCGACGATACGGTGAATCACAAGACGATACTGCTGGGCGACTCCGGCGTGGGCAAGACTTCGTTTCTGGTCAAATACAACACGGGCGAATTTCGGCTGGGCTCCTTTTCGGCAACGGTCGGCATTGCGCTAACGGTGAGTAACCAAACATGCTTTAATACCCAACAACATTTGTATTTGTGTGCGAGAAACAAAGAGGAAGAAGAAGAGGGGGAGGGGGAGAAAAAAAAATGTTGCAACAAGTCGTAAAAGTTGTAAACGAAAGCGAAGAAGAAGGTGGCGTGGCAGACGCTGTCGAAGATGAGTCAATCCTGCTGTGTTTGTTAGGCTAATGAACTCATATAACTCATAATAAATGTGTCTGTGTGTGTGTGTGTGCGTGTTTGTGCATTGCCATGTTGAACGCCTCAACATCCTTTTAGTTGCCTGCGGCATGTTGCTTACACAGTAGCATTTTGAACCCATGAGAAATTTGTAGTCTCTGTTTCCTTGTATCCTGTTTGCATGCGTATGCGTGTGTGTGTGTGTTTGCTTGGGTTAGTTTTGCTTGTGCTTGTGTCCTTGCCTGTAACCTTGTCCTGCTAAACAAACGCCTGAAATTACACGCTAAGTAGCAACATTAGCATAACGCATGAGTAGCCAAATTAACAAATAACGCTTAACTTTTTCGATTGGAAAGTTATGTCATAATTGCATTAGCTTCAACATAAAAACGCGCTCGCACACAACTACTTGAATAACAGCAAAAAAAAAAAAAAAAGCAGCGCTAATAACAAAAATAGAGTGTTGCTGATAAAGCTTTTTAGTCTTCGCTTTATTTAATTAACATGCATACATCTTTTTTTGGCCTTGTCTGTACCGAGAGCCTTGAACCGAACTGCCATGTATGCCACTTGCACGCCTTTGCTCCTATTGTTGCGCCACTTGTTGTTGTTGTTGTCTATCGAGGCCGAATACATCTCTTTTGTGTGCTGTAACTTGTCATACTTTTTTGTTGTTGTTTTTTTCATTTATTTATTTTTTGGTTTCCTTTTCGCTTTGCGCGCGTTGAGCAAACATGCCATATTGCAAGCGAGCTGCGAAAAAAAGCTGAGCTGAGTGCGTAATATGCGCTCCTATAATTAACCATTTTCGTTGATGCGTGCGGCACAGGGCGCGGGGGGCGGCGCTTGACACATGAAGCCGCATATGCGCACGTCTGTCTGTCTGTCGGTATGGCCGTGTGTAAATATGTGTAGCATACATATGTGCGTAGCTAAGGCATGGCTATGCATATGCACAGTCATAAATAATCGCTCAGCTTCGGGCTGTGATTGCCGCAATATGCGACATTTTTATGACAGGCGCTGAGTTAAAGTGAGCACACTCACGCACGTTTGCATTTACGGCCATAACGTCAACTAGCAACGTAACCGCACCGCACCGCACTGTGCGACACGCACACACACCAACACACGCATGAGCGCACAAAAGTATACACTGATTTATGCACAATAGATGTGCGTAGCATTTCGCAGCTGGAAGTTAGAAGCGCTAAACCAACCGCAGCCGCAGCTGTTGTTGCTGTTGTTGTTGCCGTTGCTGCCCACGCCAAGTGAAGGTGAAAGTGGTGAGAGTTATGATTGGTTGGGCTGTGCGAAGGTGTAACAAATTACAACAACGCTAATAAAGCAACTTGTTGCGTTTGTCTGCGTGCCTGCGCGTCTATCTTCACAATGCTCTGCTTAACAGTACACGCAGCACACAGACACGCAGGCCAGACAACGTCGCCGACGCCGTCGCCGTCAGCAGCGACGCCAGCAGCGGCAATGAAAGCAACGAAGTTCAAGTGCAACAGTCCCTTTTATTGTTGTTGCTCGACTTTCATTTATTTGCTCAACAGTCGCACACAAACACAAGCACACACAGCAGTACACACACACACACAGACACGAAGCCGAAGCGCTGCTGCTGCGGCGGCTGCTGCCTGTTGCCGAAGTGCGCTCGTGCGCCCTGCGAGCTTATCAAGGCTGTCTCGGCGCTTGTATTCCCCATTGAGCTATCAGCATCATTTGCTCTACACTTAGTTTAGTTCTGCACGTCACTTGCGTTGGTTCAACGCTGCTACACACACAACAACTTCTCACTGCTTGCGAAAGAAGCACACACAGTTTTTTACGCTAAGCAAATTTTCGCGCGCGCAACATTTTTGAATATTCGACGTTTGAAAGTGAAAAAAAAAGAAACATTTATAAATATTTTTTCGCAATTTTCGTTGTGAATTTTTTCATTAAGTGTTGCATACTTTTAGCGGCTCGCAAAAAAACGAATTCATAAGAATTCAAACGCGTGTGAAATAAAACATTTTGCATTTTGCAAATTAATTTCTGGTATGTTGCAATGGTTTATCGAAAGTAAAATGCGATAAAAGTAAATGAGAAAAACGCTGCAAAGATTGATTCGTTTGAAGTTGATGTTGATGCTGCCTTTCGACGCATACACGTTGGCTGCTAAGTAGTTTGAGTTGCCATTCGCCCTCGTTTTCTATTTAATTTCGTGCTCAATGTCAATGCCAACATGAGCATAATCTCAATGCTTATTGTTATTGTTGTTTGTGTTGTTGTTGTTGCTGTGCATTTGATTACTATCGAAGGTATACAAAAGCCTTGCAGCTGCTGCCGAAACACCCACGGGTTTGCACAGAACATTCATCTATATTGCAACTTAAGCTGCTGTAAGATGACCTCAGAAATTTCAACGAATTGCATTACGCATTCACTTTACTTCGATTTCCTTTTATTATGAGATTTTCTGTGAAAATTGCGCCCACAGTTGCTTATTCGCATCATAAAAATGCCATTAAGTGTTTCAATAAAGCAATCGTTGCGATACTTCTACTCATTTCGCTAAGAGTCGACGCAAGATGCTGTGCAACAATGCGATGATGAACTGAAGATGATAGCGCGCATGATGATGAGGTTGCTGCTTGGTAATGATAGTCTTCTGTAAGATGATGATAAGCACAAGAATGGTGTTGGGCATGATGATGATGTGTGGCATGATGATTGATGTGCGTGGCAGTTGATAATGAAGTTGGGTAGGCAGATGTTGATGAGCTTGCTGCCAACACACTTGGCCGCAAGTGGGACATCATTCAATTCATCGTTTCCGCTTTGCGTGGGCAACGGATTTTCAATTTCCCGGACAAGTTGTACAAATAATCAGGAAACTATTGTGCCACTTTGTGCTGATTGAATGCTATCAACGCACGCTCGCTTTCGCTCGAACCGCTCGAATGTTGCAGAACGTTGGCATTACAACAAAGAGACGCGCCATGAAGTCGTGTTGCTGAGGCGCATTTGTGGTTGGGCATTCATGTTTGTATTGAGAGGCACCTACATCGACTTTGACAGCGACAAAAGTAACTTTCTTAGGTTACTAGGACCCACATTGACTTTAAGGTTGTCTAAGCCAAAGGAATGTGCGTGTTTCAGACCTTTTTCAATTCCTTCTTTCTTTTTTTTTCACCGACACTCAAAGGCAAATTTGCTTGAAGTTGTAATACAAAACGAAAGCAAGCAAAAAAAAAGGATAAGGTTTGTTGCTTCATTGCCTTCTGTTGCTTTTTCTCATTCTAATATTTTTTTGTTCGTTTTTGCTCGCAGCACTTAAGTTTTCGTATTGGCAAACGTTTTCTTGCGTTCTTGTGCCTTTTTTTACGCAATTTAAAAGTAATAATGAAGTAAAGGGTTTTCGGTTACAATAAGTCATGTACAAGCATGCTTGCTTGCTGGTTCTTCTTGTCGTCGCATACAAGCGCAAAAAAACGAACTTCCAATCAAATTTAGCTTTCTGCTTTCATGGCATACCTTTGGCGACAACGAAAGCGAAAAAAATCTGAAATTGTAGCAAAAGCGCTTTAAGGCAAGTCCTTTTTTTCGGTGTTTTTTTGTGCGATCTTTGATTTACAAAGAAACAGAAGACTTTAGTGTTTCGAGTAGATTCTTAATTACATTTTATAAACTTGAACTGAGATGGCAAAAAGTTTTGCGCAAAGTGTGAACGTACGCAAACAATTGTGCCAACCAATACGCACTTAAAGACAACTTTTGTCGGCTACAAAGTTTAAAGTGCTTGCGAACTTTGTTGGCGTTGCTTAATATGAACGATTTTGCAAACTTTTAGCATTTATTTAATAAGAAGACTTATTGCTTTCGTACCACTTTGTTGCAAGTTTTCGAAATTCATTAGTTGCATAGAAGCGTGCAAACACATAACTTGTCAACTTCCAGAGCGGCGCCTAAAAGATGCAACAGAAAAACGCACAAACGCACATTGGCATTTTATAGACAAAAACGGCAAACAGCAAATGTTGACAGTTGAGCAAACGAACGAACGCACACAAACACACACACATACACATACACACAGCTTCACCTTTATGTGGTTTCGCTTTGTTTGTGTGTTGACTGGTAGGCGAAATAGTTGCTGTGTATTAATGAGCTCACGCAAGCAGAACGTAGATTAATCATGAAGTTCAGCTTGACTGGTCTCGGCAAACTAAAACCAAACTCGCCATTGGCCGCAAAGCCCACAATGGCCACGCACCGCTTGCACTCAACGCACATAATTAGCAACAACATCAACAATACAGCAAAAAAAAAAACTTTCTTTGTGCTCTGCGCTGCTTGTCAACACCAACACAAACGCAAACACAATACCTTCACTTCCTATCAAAGCCGCAATTTGCCGCCCTTTGCCCTTTTTGCGCCTTTGCCACTGATTTACACGCTTCATGTTCCACTGTTGGTCGACAAGGGACGGCGCAGCTAGTGCAGTGCTGTAAAGCAGCTTTCGGTTGCCGCGACAACTGTTGATTTCGGCCTTGTTTGTTATTGCTGCGGTTGTTTTAGTCAACATAACCTTTGTTGTTTCTGGGGGGCGGGTGCGGCATCATCATCATCTGTACTCATCTCAGCTTCATTGCCAATGGCATTTTTCAATGACGTTGTCGTCGTTCGTTGTGCTTTTGTCTCGCTCCCACGCATGCACGCCATTAATGTAGAAGCGCGTTGCTATTTTGCGCAGCCATTTGCTGTTTCAAATTTTGCTTTGTTGTTTCGAATTTAGCAATTAAATTCAATTTGCACCTGAAATTCGGTTTTAATTTACTTTTTGAACTAAACTTTTGCCTTGTGTGGCTCGGTCGGTCGGTCGGTTGGTCGGTCGGTCGGTCTGCCATGCGTTTTGCCGTTGCTACTATATTATGACTGCAAGGCTCACTAATACTGTCAAACAGCCAGTTGCTACGGCAGACAGTCGGGCAGACATTTCTGGTTGAACGCTTAAAATAATCTCTTTTGATTATGATGTTTTTTAAAGTTTGCTTTTTAGCTTATTTTGATGAGTTTTGTGAAACTTTTACGCTTTCAATTTGTTGCCAAACGCACACAAGCGCAAAATTATACGCTGCGTTGCGCTGTGCTGTGCTGTTCTGTTAACTTAACATAGCCAGCCAATTTAACATAGACAGACAACTTAACATAGCCAGCCAACTTAACATAGCCAGCCAACTTAACATAGCCAGCCAACTTAACATAGCCAG
Source organism: Phortica magna (assembly GCA_037044515.1). Lineage (NCBI taxonomy): Eukaryota > Metazoa > Arthropoda > Insecta > Diptera > Drosophilidae > Phortica > Phortica magna. The sequence continues at coordinate 748,052 of JBAMBP010000519.1, forward strand.
CCAACTTAACATAGCCAGCAGACTTAACATTTGTCGTTGTTGTAGACTACAAGCGTGTAGGAACAATGCCGGAAACTGCCAATACAGATTAATGGCAAAGCGATTCAACGAATTTTAGAAACGTCTTTTTTTTCAACGTCAGTTTTCACTGAAACCATGGCAACTTCCGGCGTTGCCAAAGAATTGAGTTAGTCGCTGTGTAGGTTGTAATATTTGTTTCGTAAAAGTTGTCGACATGCTTGTCAAAGGTAAAAGTATTGTGAGGGTTGTTTTGTCAGCCGTTGATTTGATTGAATCTCGTTGTTATTGAGTATATCTGCTTGTATCTTTGGCTGTGTGTGTGTGGGTGTTCGAGGTAGCAGCCAACAGCCTTGCTAGTTTATTGATTTTCATGTTGTATTTAAGCGCAACAACAAACCAAGAAATGTGTCAACGTGTTATAAATAGAATGATGCTATTTAGATACTCGTTTTCTAATAAAGGTGACGTTAAACGAGTTTCTTCTGTCTGCGCTTTTTATTTGTGTTTTGTGCGTAAGCAGGTAAAAAGAATAACAAATTGTGTAGCATAACTGAAGGGGCACTCAACTCAACTCAACTGTTAGCAATTTCGTCAATCAATATATATGTAAATATGTATTCTCAACAGTTATTCAGCCTAAATAAGCTGTAACCGGTTGCCACAATGCGACGTCAGCAGACACGATACCGTTCCGATTCCATTGCCGCCCAGTTGGCGCGCACACCATCGCTCGTACCCAACCAGAGCGGGCAATCGACGTCAATGGCTGCCGCAGCAGCCGCCGCCGCCGGTGCCGGTGCTTCGCCCACGCGTCGCGAATCTTTGGTTAAGCCCACCTGGCAGCACATTACGCCCGGGCAAATACCAACAAAAACGTTGGACAAAATAAACGGCATAGGCTTGTCCGATGACTCCGACGATGATGGCTATCCGAAACGTCGGCCAAGCGTAATTGTGCACGTGCAACAGCGCCAGCAGAGCATACACTCGGAGCAATCGTTGTTGGGCAGCGCCTTCAGGGCGGCCACAAATGTTGATCAATCGTCCGGCAATAACGGTTTTCTCGCACGCATGACCAGCGGTCGTCTCAGCTTCGGCGGCAGTTCGGAGTCGGATGCCAGCGCTGCCAGTGGTGGTGGTGGTGGCAGCAGCAGTGTTGGCGGCGGCGGCGTTGGCGGCACTGCTAGTGGTGGCGGTTTTTATGCAGCGTCGCCAGCTGTTAGTGGCGCAACTGGCATTGGCCCTGAGGGTGTCGGCGGCGGCGGCGGTGGTGGTGGCGTGGGCGGCGTTGGCGTTGGTGAGAGCAGCGGCGCTACGTTCTGCAAGTCAGCCGGTCGCGCAATAATACGCATGATTTCCGCGGGCACTGGCAACGATGAGGAGGAGGATTACGATGTCTTGGGCAAGGTGAATTAATGAAGAAATGTGTTTCCTTTTCTTTTTTATCACTTTTTTCGGTTTTTTATTTACTTTTTTGTTTAAATTTACCTTTTTTGGTATTTATTTAAAGTGCGTACTGATTCGTTTTTTATGCTTAGCTTTTTAAGTAATTCGCTCAGAGTGTGTGTGTGTGTGTGTGCGTGTGTTTATGTAACTGAAAACAACATGTTTGATCCCTTTCTTTGTGCGCTCGTTCGCTTACCTTCTGTCAGAGGTCCCGCCGTCATGTCTGGCTATGTATTTGGGATTTTACGATTTTACGTCTTTAATTTTATGTACTCGTGCGTCTTTTCCACTTACATACATAAAACATAATGCGCTTAAGGCGCTTTTTTTTTACAACGCTTGATTCACACCAACAATTTACATAAAGTCTTCGTACACAAGACGCCGAAGCCAAAATCGAACGAACACCTTCAAAAAAATCAACGCGTATAAAATTCAATAAAAAAAACGGTGTTTTACGGCAACGCTTCTCGAGTGCGTTTGGCCATTCAGGACACATTACGCATTCGCACACAATTGAAATAAACTTACAATTGATGATGAAAGTTGTGTGAGAAAGGATGGCGAAAAGCGACAACGACAGCAATAAAGTCTTTCTTTCTTACTTTCAATGCCGAAAGTATTTGTGCGCTGACTTTCTCTGACAATACACAGCAATCATTGCATACTTTTGAGCGCGCGCGCAGCAATGCTCAAGCAATCGTTTCGTTTGTCCTTATTGTTGATTCTTATAACTTTTTTTTTTTCTTTCGTGAAATTTCTTGCTTTTTCAGCTTTTTATAATATATTTTTTTCCTTTGGTCCAAAAAGGCGCTCACTCCCCCGCGCTCTACTTATCTCTTTCTCGCTTTGTTGCTGCTGCCGTTGACAGCTGTTGCTTCTGACTCTGTTGCTGATTAGAATAATTCAAAAAAATTATTACTAAACGTCGTCGCCGTCCAGCTGCGTTCCATGCTCACTGTTTTGATTCTTATGCTCGTCTTGTATTTCTTGGTAGCCTCGCTTTGACTTCACACACACGCACACACACACAATAACTTAGAGACGCCCAGCTGAGCGCTTTTTGGGAATTCACATAACATTATGCGCAATTTTAGCATAAATATTTTATTTATTATTTAAACAGCTTCAAACAGAAGCTCAAAGCCGAGCACAGCACTTGAATTTTTGCGCGACATGCAAACACTCACGCAGAGCATCATTCTGTTTATTTGCTTGTCTGTCTGCACTTGAAAGTAGTGTTGATGCCGCCGTTGTTGTTGTTGTTTCGGCTAATGCCTTTACTTACACACACAACTACAACAAAACGCTGCTTAGCGAAATTATACTTATTAAAACTGTCGATTTACATTATTTTAAATATTTAGTACAAACTTAATTTCTTAGCTAATTTACATGCCAGTGTTTACACATACACACACACAAACATGTGCGTTTGCGTCTTGTCTGTTCGCTTGTTTACTTCAACGCACTTAATTGCCATTTCAGCAACTCTGCACCTTACTTTACATCTGTCTTTGTCTGTCAGATGGTATTTGCCTTCGTGTGCTTTTCAACATTGTTCCGTTGGCTTCATGCGTGCGTGAATTCTTTACTTCTGTTTGCCATGCACAGCAACTCGCACAGGGTGGTCTAATTAAATGTTAATGTTTGTTTACCAAGCAAAAAAAAAAAAATAATAATTTTAATTAAAGCAATAAATTAATAAACGTATAATAATGACATAAAAGAAATTTAAGAAAAAAAAAAATTATTTACGCTTAATTGACTTCATTTCACAAAACGGTGCACGCTGTATTCTCAATGTTTTGTCAGTTCGCACTTTTTGTTTTCTTTTGTTTTTTTTTACTTATATTATTTGTTGTTTGCGCCTTCGCTCATACATTCGGGGTAAACATCATGTTAAATTCATAAGATTTTAAAATATTTAAATGATGTATTTTAGTGCTTTAAGCACATTCTTGCCAATACTCTGGCTCTATGTGTGCGTGTGTGTGTGTGTGTGTGTGTGTGTGTACGTGATTTCTTGTTGAAAAAAAGTTTTAATGTTTTTCTGTTCATTTCAATTTTTCATTTTTTGATTTGCTACAAATTTGTTTTCTTTTACATCTGAGTTGTTTTTTGTTTTTGTTGTTGTTTTTGTTTTTGTTTTCATAATCTTTCGTATAACATTCACAACGCATTCACTCATGTGTATTTTTTATGCAAACTCGCTGCCTACGTCGACGTCGCTGCTGCTAACATCGCTGCGCCAATGTTGCCATTGTTTGTTTTTTGTTTCGTTTTCGTTTTGTTTGTTTTTTATTAGGTGATCATGCTTGGCGATTCCGGCGTGGGCAAAACATCACTTTTGATACGTTTTCGCGATGGCAGATATGTGCCGAGCTATTTTCTGAGCACGGTTGGCATTGATTTTAGGGTAAGCCCACGGCCAAGAAAGCTTATTGTACGCACACATAATAATCTTAATACTAATGATGTTTGATGTTGTTGCTGTTGTTGTTGTTGTTATTCGTTGTGCGTTAAGTTGAGTTCATAAAATGATGTTTGTTACTTATTTAAAGCTTTATTAAATGTGCGTCTCCTACTTAAATACTTCAATGTTTGATCTTCTATTTGTTGTTGTGCGCTTGTATATATAAGTATGTATGTCTGTATATATGTGTGTATTATATATGTCGTATATCCTGCCCCGTCTGTGTGTCTGTCTGCAATTTTGTTGGTTTTTTTTTTTTGTTTTTGGTTAATTTTTCACCATTTTGTGTATTTCACTCTGTTCGCCGTTGCTTGGTTACATGATTTGTGCTTTGTGGTGTTTCCTTGGGCGCTCTAGACTCTTCTATTCAACACAGTACTCATCATCGCTCTTTTCACTTCTTTTCATTACTTTTCACTTCACTTCTCTTTGCCTTTCTTTCGTTCGCTCGTTCGTTCGCTTCCTAACCATAACTCCTGTCACTTTTACTTTCACTTTCACTTCTTTGCCTCTGGGCTATTTACAAAAAGCATGTGAACATGAAAAAGCCGCACAACTTGTTATTTGTGCGGTTTCTTTCGTCTATGCTCGGTTTTCAACATCTCCTCACCTTCACCGCTGCCTAAACTTGTTTTGGTTGCTCTGGTTTCATCAACAACTTCTCACTCACACTCTCTCTCCCTCTCTCTTTCTCTCTCTTTCGTTTGCCTTGTAAGCTGTCCTTTAAGTTGTTATGGCTCTGTGCTTGGCATCGCTCATAAATTTATTAGCCCAACAGTTGTAACCACACCACAAAGCGACTAATATGCTTCCTTGCCTTTCCCTGCCTTTCCCCGCCTTGTCAATGCTTGCCCTACCTACTGTAGCATTTCTCGTTCATAGGAAAAGCTCGTGCTATCTCTTTTTAAGACTTTTTTCAAGTGCTTATTTTGCGGAAAATTTACAAGTTTTGTGTTTTGTGTTTTGTGGTCTTGTTTAGGGCGAAGAGACATAACACAAATTAATTTCGCTTACGCTTAGTTTAATGTCTGATTTCTTATTGAGGGAAAATTTTCAATGTTCTTCTATTGAAAATCAACAAACACACACACATACGGATATAGAACAAGTAAGTTATGTGTAGAAGGACAGACATACAACGTCTAGTATATTTGTTGTATATTAGTAGTTAAGTCACAGTACGTGCTCGATAGTGTAATTGATGCCAGTTTGTTTGCTAGCATTAGTTACTCTTATGTTAGATAGCGCTATGTAGCACATATGACCTTTTAATACTTAAGCTGTCCTAATAAGTCTTAAGACTTAAAGCTGTACACGTACCTAATGGCATTCCTGCGATTAAGGCAACACTGTACACTGTACGTTATCTGCTCGTGCAACCCTGAATGTTACTATTGAAAATGAACATTGTTTGCTATGAATTTTGTTGTTGTTGTTTTTCATTTTTATGTTTTAACAAAAGTATTAAATAATACTCATGAAAAAAGAAATTCAAAGTCAAAGAGTCGTTTTTCATTGGAAATACTTATTGGAAATATATGTACTATATGACATTGACATTGTGTTTTCTTTGTGAGATTGTATTTTTTTTTTTTATTTGATTTTTATACTTTTTGAGCTCATGTGCCAATTCAAGTTTGTTGTTGTTGTTATACTCGATGTTCTTTTTGTTGTTTTTATAATTATTATTTTCTCACATTTTTCATGTACATATGTTGTTTCATGTTGCTGCCAACATCATCGTCATCATCGTCGTCGTCGTCGTTTTTACTTCCGTTTCATATTACAGCATGAGTTCTTCTTCTTCGTTCGTTCAACAGAGCTAATAATGAAAAATATGCTTATCGGATTCGATTACATTCAAAGGAACGAAGCTCAGTGCTTTTAAGCCAATACATATACATATACAAACCCACACACACACACATGATTTTGATTTCTGGTCAAATTACATGTGTATGTGTGTGTGTGTGTTTGTTTGTGTTTGCCACTTTAAATACGATTTTAAATATGTTACGAAAGCAATAATATTATTTGAAAGGCAAACGTGGTTTACGTTTAATGCATTCTGCGCAGCAACGAAATTGTATTAAAATAAGCTAACTTTGTTACGCAAACGTCGCATGTGCCGTGCGTCACTTACGTCACTTACGTCTCGCACACAACGATTCAACTCTTCTTCGTTCATGCTGTCCCGTTTTTTTCGTTTTCGTTTTCGTTGTGATCGTATACTTGCTGTTGTTGTTGTTGTGTTTTTTGTTGTTGGTCGTTTTGTCAATGCATGAAACTGAAAATTGAATTATAAAAAAAGTTGCATTTTAATGCTCTTCTGTGCTTCTGCTCCCCACTGTACCTCTTCTGCTATCACACTCTCTCTCTCTCTTCACTCTTTCTCTCTCGCTGTTATTTGTATTTATCATGTCATAACCTTAAAATGTTATTTTTTGTTTGTTTGCATATTTGCATTTGCTCACAGAACAAAGTGGTCGTGGTCGATGGCACGCGCGTCAAACTACAGATTTGGGATACCGCTGGCCAGGAGCGCTTTCGCAGTGTTACACACGCCTACTATCGCGATGCGCACGGTAAGTTGTTGTTGTTCTTGTGTGGGCGTTTATAAATTGATTTCAATTTGTATGCTTTGTTTGACTTTCAGCGTTGCTTTTGCTCTATGATGTTACCAACAAGACAACCTACGACAATATACGCGCCTGGTTGGGTGAGATACGCGAATATGCGCAGGAAGATGTCGTTATCGTTTTGATTGGTATGTATTTGCTAGTGGGTGAGGGCGGTGGAGGAGGTGGCGAAATAGGCAAAGTATTTGCAATTAGTTGTGCATTAACAGCAAATAACGAAAATTCCTTAAATGACAACACAACACAAGCGAACGAGAGAGAGAGAGAAAGAGAGAGCAATAACAATCGATTGTTACACATTTGCAGGCAACAAGGCGGACTGCAGCGGCAGCGACCGACAGGTGAAGCGTGAGGACGGCGAACGTTTGGGACGCGAGCACAATGTGCCGTTTATGGAGACATCGGCCAAGACCGGTCTGAATGTTGAGCTCGCATTCACAGCTGTTGCCAGGTAATTGTCGAACTTGTATTTTCAGCTTTATTATGCTTAATAAAAATTCTTACACGCTCTATCTCTTTCTCGCATGTTGACGTTGACAGACAATTGAAATGCCGCGGCTATGAACAAGACGAAGGCAAGTTTAATGTGCATGAGTTTGTGCGTGACAATACCAAAGCACGGTCAATGTGCGCGCAATGCAGAAATATGTAAAACAGCACTCACACATACACAAACACATACACAAACACACGCACACAAAGCAACACAGCGGCGCACAATGAGAAAAACTCAAAGCATAACTAAAACAATAACAAACAACAACAAAAAAAACAACACAAAGACAAATGCCAATACAATTTTATGAAAAAGCGCTAAAAGTTTTTTAATTTTTTCACTTTATTTTTCATTTGTTTGTTTTTGTTATTGTTTGATACATTTTGAAATTGGTTTTTTATAAGAAATGCGCGCGCGTGCAAGCAATGGCGAGCTTATTTGTCTGTCCAAAGCATTAAAAGAAGCGCAAAGAGCAAAAAACAAAACTAAAAAAAAAAAAAAAACACAAAACACACAAAAACAAAACGAATTTTCCGCATTAAAATGAAAATGCGACAATTGTTGAGGCATTTGTAGCGCAATTTGTATAACAATGAAGAAAATAACGAAAAATTAATTAAACTAAAGTAAAGCAAAGCGCAAAGCTGTTCTTGATGTGCAACAAGACGTATACTTAATATATATTTAAAACAAAAAAGCAGCATTAATATAAACAAGGCCTAACGGCTATTTGCTTAACACAACAAAAGATGTAGTAGAAGAAGAAGATTATATACACAAAAACAAAAAAAAAAAACAAATACATAAAACGTTTAACAAATGTTAAAATGCAAGTGTTAAATTATTTACACACAAAGAATAAATACAAAATAAATTAATTAATGTATATACAAGTGGTGAGAACCCTAAGCAACTCCTGTTAAATTTGATGTATTTTGCAAAACGGTCGAAAAATAAAATGGCCAAAAAAACGAACACGAAACAAATTGAACCAATTTAAAGTAACAATCAATTTTCTTATAATTAAATGAAAACAAAGACAAAATGAATTGTATATTTTATTGAGAAAAGAAAAAGCAAACGAAGCACAGATTTTTTGTTGGTTGTGTTTGTTAGGCATTTCCTTTGTTTTATTGTTAAACTGTAATGTTTATTTTAAACTTTTTGACACTATTTAAGAATACTCACATGAGAACTAAACTAAACTTAACTATGAGCATGAATATATTGGAAGGCAAACCAATAAAAATATCATAATTTATAAAACAAAGCAAAATGTTTACGAATAATCGAACATACATATATATATATTTAATGTGTCCTATTTTATATAGGCAAAGCATATAAAGCATGTAAATGTCAAAGCAAACCAAAATACATATTTACATTGAATGTGTTAAAAAAAAAAAAAAAAAAACAATGTCTTTTATTTCTAAAGTTTTCACTGAATGTGCCAATTTTATTTTGACACATTTAGTTCACCTAATTCAAAATAATAATAATTCGAATTTCGTCATTGAGTTTTTATACGGTTTTAGAGTCATTGGGTTTTTCTATTTTTAGTTATTTTCACTTATGTCGCAGTGTATTCGCTGTAGACAAGTGCGCACACATTGCTATTTTTCTCACTGGTTGGTTGAACCGGCTGGTTCTGTATTGATTTGACGTATGTCGTGGTGTCTTCGCTGTGTCTTCTACTTCCTAAACGAATGTGTCAATATGACACACTTTTTGGACTCGCCTGTGTCAATTGTATTGAAGCAGCCGTTGCACACTTGAACTAACTCATGTTAAGCTGAGATCTAAGCCAACATACGTCAAATCAATATACATTTTGAAACCGTCGCAGAGTTGCACAGACGCAGGGTTGCACTTGGTCATCTGTTCGCACGAAAAACACAAATTTTCTAACTCATGTTAAGCTGAGATCCAAGCCAACATACGTCAAATCAATATACATTCTGTAACCGTCGCAGAGTTGCACAGACGCAGGGTTGCACTTGGTCATCTGTTCGCTCGAAAAACACAAATTTTCGAAGACATGACCAGTTTTTTGTCCTTTTTTATTAAGTTTCTATCAGCCTCACCTGCACTTATAGGTTTCAGTGCTGCCGGTCATTAGAAGAGATGCACTTAACAGCACTGTTTTGACGTGAATTAGTATTATAAGAAGAAGACGTCGACGATTTTCCTCACTAGGTGGCACTAGGTGGTTTAATCTAGTCATGAGCTAAATTTTCACAATCACGGTGAAAACTGTGATTGCTCGTTTCAAATCACAGATGATTCTAAACTGTGATTGAGTCACAGCTTAGAAACAGCTGATTATTTACAAGATATTTCTTCTGTGACTTGTAACTGGGGAAAAGTCATAGTTTGAATCACTATAATATGGAATGTTTGAAAGGCTTGGAAGGCATTCAAAATTATTATATAATATTGTCAATTGGAAGCAAGAGACTTAAAATACATAAAAATTTATAAATTTAGTTTTTTTTGATCCACAAATGAAAATTTCCAAAGCAACTGTGATCACAGCTACCTGAAACAAATGATCAGCTTATCGGAACAACAGTGATCGGAATATTACATACTCTTATGTTTCTTAATCTTACGCATCACATAAAACAGTGTAGTACTTACACTTGATAATTTGGTCTGAACAATAAATTGTTTTAAGTGGTGTGTGTTCAAACAAAACATAAGAGTACATAATGCTAAGAACCATAGAAAGTGAAGGCATAACAAAAACTCACAGGTCTGGAAAAATTGCTCATCACTAGTAAGAAGAAGACGTCGACGAAAATGCCAACAACCGGGTTAAAATCGCTGCTCCATTTTCTGGCAATTTGTTTGGTTTTCGTTGGACAAAACTATGCACAGGTGAACGTAAATCCGCTGCCCGCAGGCGTGCATCGCCGCTTCGAATACAAATACTCTTTCAAGCCACCATATCTGGCGCAAAAAGATGGCACCGTGCCGTTTTGGGAATACGGTGGAAGTAAGTTGTTTTTGTAGCGTACGACACGTCAGTTGTTTTCTGCCATCTCAACTGGCCAAGCACGTTCGGCGTAAGTGCGAGTGGGATGGCCTATGACGACAAGTGTGTTAACTGCTTCTTGATTGAAGATTTGTCTACGCGGCTTATCCACAAACCAGCTGTGATACGGCATTGGTCAGCGATGGCTGTCCACGCAAGCAGCTTTCGATTGCATTTATGCATAATTTCTGTTGTTAATCACTGCATTTTACGTGTCTTCTAGATGCAATTGCCAGTTCAGAGAGTGTTCGTGTTGCTCCATCGTTGCGATCACAGAAGGGTGCTATCTGGACGAAAACACACACAAGTTTCGATTGGTGGGAAGTTGAGATTGTCTTCCGCGTAACAGGACGTGGACGAATTGGTGCCGATGGTTTGGCTTTCTGGTATATCAGTTATATATATAGTGTTTGTTACATTATAACATAATATTTCTACATTTTAGGTACACTACAGAGAAAGGTGACTATAATGGCGAAGTGTTTGGCTCGTCGGATCGTTGGAATGGTTTGGGTATTTTCTTTGACTCGTTCGACAATGATAATAAACACAATAACCCATATATTATGGCCGTGCTTAACGATGGTACAAAACTATTCGATCACGCAAATGACGGCACGACGCAACTACTTTCTGGCTGTCTGCGTGATTTCCGTAATAAGCCGTTCCCCACACGTGCGCGCATCGAATACTATAACAATGTGTTGACGGTGTTAATACACAATGGTATGACGAACAACAACGATGACTATGAAATGTGCTTGCGTGCCGATGGCGTTCAACTGCCTAAAACCGGTTACTTCGGCGTTTCTGCTGCCACTGGCGGATTAGCAGATGATCACGATGTGTATCACTTCTTAACCACATCACTGCATCCCGCTGGCCAAGCACCTAACGAACAACAGAAGGTGGAAGGTTCCGAGAAACTTACGCAGGAGTACAAAGAGTATCAGGACAAGCTGGAGAAGCAAAAGCAGGAATATAAAAAGGAGCATCCTAATGAGGTAAACAATTTTCACAATATTTGAAGATTGGCATGCTTACGTACTTTGGCTGCCTTAAATAGATAATTGATAAGGCCAAACCGTTATCGATTATAGCCACACACTGTCATAAAATATTTGTTCGAATTTGGTTTGGCATTTATTGTTATCTAATAATTCATTTGCGACGTCGTAATATGTTGCTTCCGTTTTGTCTATACATTACACACAGTAAATGTTTGAGGCTTATCAAGATTAATTGAACGACATTTAATTTTCACATATTTCAGGTCAAAGACGAAGAGGAGTGGGATGAGTTCTACGAATCGGAAAATCAACGCGAATTACGTCAAATCTGGCAGGGACAGAGTCAAATTTTCGAACATTTGCGCGAACTGTCACGCAAAGTAGATGAAGTTATTGGCCGCCAGGAGAACACTCTGTCACTGGTGTCGCGTGGATTTGCCGGTGGCGCTGTTGCGCCCCAAGCAGCTGGAGGTGTGCCCCAACAGCAATTACCCGTCTTGCCAGCTGGCAGCTCAATTACACGCCCCGAAGTTGATCTGCTCATTGCGAATCAGAATACGCTGCTTGCCACGATACGAGAAATTCGCAACTTCGTCAGCGATATTAACGTACGCACGGACACCATTGCGCAGAACCAAGCGCGTGCGCCTACAGCTCAGGTGCAGCCAGCGGGCTATGATGTGCAATCGCTAATTGTGGAAATGCGCGATGGCATGAATCAAGTCAAACAGGGCATTTCGCACGTTGGACAAAAGTAAGTGGAAAGTGGCTTGAATCTTAGGCTTATCACTTATATTTCGTGTATCATCTACAGATTGGGCGCTACACCACAGGCCAGCGCACAAGTTGGCGGCTGCCCGACGGGCAATTGCGTTGGTGTTACGTTGTTCCTAAGTGTCGCCGCAGTGCAGCTACTAATCTACGTGCTATACAATGTTTTTAAGTGAGTATACAGACACTTTCTACAACTGTGTTGCAATATGTAACTTTTCATTTTGATTTTGCAGAAACCGTAGTGAGGCACAAGCGAAAAAGTTCTATTAGGCCAAACTCAGCCCAAACAGGCGTGCAACTATTTTAGTTGAAGTGAAATACTTAAGACTCCAAGATAGCTTATTGTTTTTTAATTATTTTTTTATACTAACTTTGGTTACATCAAATGCGAGTAAAAGTCTTTTTCTAGCCGAATTCGTTACCCGATTGAATAATCTGAACAAGAATTGTAAAATTCACAGCCAACCGAAAGAACACTTAACAATGAACATTATAAGTCAATGAGTTATTAACACAAATATCTCTCTCTCCATATCAATAAGTTAAATGTTTTTCCATCTAATGTTATAAATATTTATTTAGTTCTTTGCCGCGTTGAGATCTATTGTAATTCCCAAAAAAAAAAAAAAAATCCAGAAGTCGTTCTGCAATCACCTTTGAGACTACTATTCTCAATCTTCCAAATATCTTAATTATGTTTGTTATTCTAGCGCGACAAAAAAAAAAAAGTGAAAAAAATGTAAATTGTTTATTATTGAAACAATTCTCTTTATGCATGACTACGCTGAATTTGTTTATGAAGTAGCAACTTTTATACTGAAAGGAAAAGAAAAAACAAAAACAGGAAAATTTAATTTGAAACTCTTAAATTAACTGAAGATTTTTGTATGTTGTCATTCCAGTCTTGATAGAATGTTTAATAAAAATAAAAAAGAAATTTATACAACAACGAAAACAAATAAACTTTTTGATTCAAAATTTTTCTATGAAGTACTTTGGTTGCATTTGGCTTAGGCTCTAATTACTTAGAGTTTACATTCACGGAGTAGTTATGTTTATCTCTCAGTCAAACAATTGAGTCTCCTAAGCAACTCATTCGGATAAGCTTTGTGTCAATTGGAAATGGATGCCATAGGATTTAAAGAGACGACAAGAAGATTACGTTTGTAAAGAATTATTTAGAAAATTTTCAAGTTATGTTGGAAAATATTTGACAGTCCAATTCGTTCCGTAATACTTTGTCTAACCCATCTTAATTTCTGTGACACTCCGACCTCTTTAAACGAATTTATGAACTTAACTTGCTTTGCTTGCCGTTTGTCCCTTTACGAGATGAAATACCATCTTATTGAATTGAAGGCTTTAAGTTCGTTAATTGTTTTGTGAAGATATAAACATAAAATTTTACAGCTTTGCCTCAATCTTTACAAATAGCATTTTTGGCCATCAATAAAAAGCAAACTGAAATAGTTGACAATTCAATCTAGAAGAAATGCCAACAAATCGTTGTATTAACTTTTGTTATTACAAGAAATAAAATGTTTTCTCAGCCCCGTGGAGTAATTGGGGCCAAACACAAAAGAACTTTAGAAAGATAGAAATCTTCTGACAATATTTTGCTTATATTTGCAAAAAGCAAAAACAGTTACACAATGAGCAAGCGGATAAGGAAAGGGAGGAGTGCTATGACTCGCTGAAATGCGACAAAAATGGCGCCACTTTGGCGAGGAAAAACTTTGGCAATAAAATCTTGTTACTGCCAACGAATTTCGTGAGTGGGTTTTTGGTAAGTGTGAGGATTTTTTATAGTCAAAGCCACGCAGAAAAAAAAACCCGAAAGAGATAAATGGACAGAAGCCAACAGAAGTCGACGAAGGATTATAAATTTCGAGTTGGTGGCGTATGAGTGTCTGGACGCGTATGTGAGTGAAGGTGCCTGCGAAGCTTATACATAGAATGGTATATAATATGCATGTGTATGTGAAATCCTTGCTAGGAACAGCGCAGGCAATGCGCAGAAGCGTTACATTTCGACTGGAGTGGGAGCCGAACTGATGTCAGCCAATCAGCGTGGCTGCGCTTCAAGCATACAAAATGGCTACTTTATGGGGTTGTTTGTGTCGGCACAGGGATTGGGCATGGAGCAGCTTGCAGATGTCGGATTTGGATAGTATATTTTTCCCAGGCAAGAAAAACAACTACACTGAACGAAACACATAAGAAATTAGAGACAAACGAAAATAGTCCTTAATTAATTTAAATCCCTGATCGTTCAAAGAAAACCCCAATCTTAACTTAAAGCTCCGAAATAAGCGATCTTTGCTTGTTGGCAAATTAACTTTTAATATTCGATATAAAATCGAAGAAGGACCTTAGAATAAAATGTTTCAAAAGCAAATGCTGATTGTTTCAAGTCCTTCAATGCTTCTTGTCTTCATGATTGATGCTAAGCAGTTCTTAGTGCTTACTTTCTGTTGATTTAAGTATAAGAACTAACAATAATTTCAGCTAATACAATAAAGCTTAGCAGTCCAGTCGTCCTCCCTGCCATGCTTCAATACTGTAATAATTTCAATAATCGCAAATATTGCACATCTGCGGAATTTCTGTCACCGCACAGTCCATTAGCAAATTAAATTCATAAATCCGCAGCCGTTTTAACAATTTGCAACATTTGCCAACTCTCAAGCGTTGAAGGAAAAAAAAAACCTAAACAGTTGAAAAAATTAAATGAAATCAGTTCGTTTGTTGGTCGTCATTGTAGCGGAAATTATTGCGGGGTGGCGAACGTGAAGTCAAGTTGGGAAACTCCGGCGTGACAAATGTTGCGCAAACAAATGGATTACTTTTGCTATGAAAGCGTTTAACTTAAATGTATCGTAATGAATCATAAATATCCCAGAATTGTCATATGTAATAGTGCGAGTACAACAACAACAACAATGATGATTTAAGCAGCATTGTGGCTGAAAAGGACATCGGGGAATCGAACACATGTAAATTGGTTTTGTGATTTGTTTAATTTGTTAATGTTTATTTTTGCAATTGGATGAGTTCATATTTCTTGAATTGGGTGCACAAATAATTGCTTGGTAGCAAACTTCTATCCTAGAAACAAGGGTAAGGGCAAACCTGTTTCGCTTTAAGCTTCACACTCGGCGAACTATTATGACTCATATTAAAATGCAAAGAAATAAAGTTGATGAAGGATCTCATTAATACAGAAAGTATGGAATAATGTTAAGAATAACTTAAGGTTTAAGAGGCACTAATGAAGTAAAAGAAGAAAGAAGCTCAGAAACATAATAACCTACAAATTTTGATAATCTTGTCTACCGATCTGTCTGTATCAAACCGAGGATCATGGGAGTAAACCTTAGATTAGTGTTCGGTTCTATTTATGACTCTAAGTCAAGTTGTTCCATTTATTTCCTCTAGAATACTAAATCAGTGCAAAGAACCTAATAGTCATATACTCTAGGAAAATTGAGTCGAACAATTTTAAAATATTATCCCGAATTATTTCTTCATCTATACTACTAATGGTCTTATGTTGGTTAGAGGCTCAAAAAATCTATTTTACTTCAAGTCAAAGAGATTAGTTTCAGCTCAACCTTTACTAACCATCTACTAATGAGGTAGATTAATAATAGAATAATTCAAACTCATAAGGTGAAAGTTGACTCATTCTACAACTATTTGAGTTGAGTTATATCATCATCCCTCCACTTCAACTTTATACGCGCACAAGCTGATTTGATTTGCCAGCACTTTTTTATAATTTATGACTTTCATTTAAGTGTTTACTGCTCAGTTGAATCCTTTTCAGCAAATTGCCAAATTTTAAATAACAAAAAAAAAAGAAAACTCTTTGAAAATTGAAAACTTTCCAAAAAAATAAATAATACATAAAAACGAAAAAGAGAATAGAATGAAAAATTCGTCACATGTTTTATGTTTGTGCAACTGCTTTAGTTTCTCATCCATTAAGTCCATTAAGCCAAAGTCGCAATTACAATGACAAACTCAGTCATAAAAGCGCAAAAAGGACACACTACCATTCCTCCCTCCCTCCCTCCTTCCTGCCTGCCGTCCGTCTGTCTGTCGAATGCACTACCAAAAACCAGAACAAAAGTCACTTTGCAAAAGTATCCGTAACTGGATTATATTTTTGCTCTTTTCGCATGGTATGACGAATCGAATCGAATCTCGATGTCATATGAATTTTGTTGTAATTGTCATTGTCGGTATTGTTGTTTGTGTCGGAAAGATTTCTATTTCCGCAAAGTCATGTCAACTGCTACAACAAACTTCCCATGCCCGATCGACTCCGGCCACATTTCCGCTTAGAGAAGCGCAATCAAGCATATCGCCGCCGCACTGCAATTCAATAAGCGAGCGAAGAAGCGAGCGAACTTTATCAACACCCATGTCGGCATTAGTTTTGTTTGCAAACTTTACGAGCCGATTGACATGCCAGCACGAAAAGGACAACAAGGACACTGGTCGGGGGATGCTGCTGCCGACACCCTTCGCTAGCGTTCGAGGGTTGCTTGCGCTTTTTGCAGATATATTTATTTATGAGCACTTAAATCGAACTGTTTAGTGATGCGTTTGTAGAGACGTCGTAGGCTGATGTCACTAAACTGCATACATAAATATGCAATTGTGGCATGTGCAGTGCCGCCCCTCTTGCCTACTTTATCCACCACTGCGCGCACTTTAATTGTGCTCAAGTTGTATCTCATCGCTCATCGGCTTCGTCAACGCATCTCATCGCTGATAAATGATGAAAAAATTAAAAATAAATACGCGCACATCCTTCGCCTGGGCGCGTCTCCTGCCATGGGCACAATTTAGATGACAGCTCCTGATAATGGTGACATCAATTTGAAACTCAATTGCGCTTGTTTTCTTGTTGTTGTTGCAGTTGTTGTTATTGCTTGCTTACGTCTTTTGCTCAGTGTCTATTTTGTTGTTCATTTTGATAAATGCTTCGCTATCAGCGCCGTTTATCGCTCAAGTATTTTAGTCGATGAGTCCTTGCTGCCTTGCCTTGCCCTGCCGCTTGTCTGATGCCAGGCACTGATTTTGACTGGGCGAGACAAGTCAGCGAATTGGAAGCGCCGCAACACGTCACATTGCCCCCCAGCCGTGAGGCATGTTGCAGCGAACCCTTGTCTAAGTGCTTCGCTTGTGGCCTGTAATCTGTCGACTGGATCGGGTTGGTCTGGCGGGGCGTTACATGCGTTTACATGTTTAATGCGAGCTTAATTTTTGGTTAGTTGGCGTCTTAATAGCTTCTGATGGCATTTGAAACAAGCACGGCGAAAAGTATGCAACGAAAATTTACAAATATTTTGTTGTGGTTTTTTTTTCGAATCGAAACTTTACAGCACTGTTTTAACATTTAAAAATCTCATTTAGAATATTTGGCAAATGTTGAAAATTTTCAAGTCAATTAAGCTGCACGCTCAACGACATAAAATCAAAGTCTGTTGCACTTGTTGGCCATGCGGCCAACACATGCCACACAGGTTCAACCACTAAAGGCCCAAAGTGTCTGACTTTGAGATACGAACTCATGTCAGCGCATGCCAAATGTTAGTTAAATAGACTGTTGAGTCATTAAACAATTTACACAGCAATAAATTTGCGCAATTTACTTATTGCGTATATCCTGGCACGGCAGGCAATAAAAAAAAAAGAAAGGCCCTAGGAGAGAGAAAACATTAACACATCTGTGCCGAATACAAATCCGAGTTGGCCGCCTGAGCGATTAACTTTTTGCATCCTTCACGGTTCGTTCATCTATTATAAGCGTGGGAGGCAGCGTACGGGCACGGGGACGAGTACGAGTACGACAGAGTCAACGAAGCGTGTGGCGAGCGGCAGGACAACAAGCTCGCTCATTGCCAACGCGCGTCACTGTTTACTTGCCTTTTTTATGGCCCAAAGGATATACTTTGTGTATGTGTGTATGCTAAGACAAACGCACGATGACAAACAACTGTATACTTTATGCGTATCAACAAGGATATCAAGAACATGAAAATCCTACGTCCACTTTGGGGACGAAAAATTTTAATGAAATTGTCATCAATTAAAATTTTCTAGACGAGACGCGCCGCATGAAATTTGAAATCAGACGAAGTCGTAGGGCTGTTGTTGACACTGACAATGACATTGCCAGCAGAGGACATTTCTTTCGCTTTTTATGGCCTGCCGCCTCATCAATATCATCAACATCAACATCATCATCATCATCGCTTTCAAGTGGCAGAATGCACGCCGCACTCTCATCCAACGACAATCATCGAATTAAGTTATGACAATTTCGTGTCATCTTCTAATTTTTTTGGCTGTAAGGCAGGCATATAAAATATCTGCTGTTCGTGCTCTCGTCCTGTGCATAGAAGCAGAAGGATAATGCGCATAGTTCTGTGTGCTATAAAAATAATTTGTGGCTTTGTTTTGCTCAGCAACTCAGCAACTCAGTCGAGTGTCAACTCAACCCTTGTTTATTGTACTGCTAAAATATTCAAATTTCACTTTTTTATGACGCAACCGCGTCGAAAATGTCCTTGCTAAAGGATGCTGTGTAGTAGCAATTTGTAGTAGTTGGGTTTGTTTTGCTTTGCCTTCAAGTGTTTTTCATAAATTTTTATTGTTTTCAATAAAAATATAGACTTTTTTTATTCTATGAGGGAGGGTGGGGGTTTGACTGTTTCTTTAGGGGTACGTAAGTGCTATGAATCGTGCTTGGAGTTGAATAAACGAGAAAACTAAGTGAATCAGAGAATTAAGCCTAGTTCCATTGATTGATTCATCAAAATGTGAGAATTTTATTAGTTGGTCTCTTAGAACTCAAGATCTTCAATGCCTTTTCTCTCTAATTGCATATGAGTTCTCCCATAACGCACATAAAGACTTACCATAATTAAATTCTGCTAATTAAGTAAGCACTTCATTTAATTGCAATTAAAATTTGATTGCAATACACCGAAATTCACTTAATTTCAGTGGCAATAAATCTCATGTGCAACGCACAAATAAATGACCAAATTTTGGTCAAAAATGCCAAAATTATCACACAACGCCACTCGAGGAAAGCGCTCCTAACCCATTAGTAAACCGGAAGATCGCGCAATTAGTGCGACG
The DNA here is from genome assembly GCA_037044515.1 of Phortica magna. Classification (NCBI taxonomy): domain Eukaryota; kingdom Metazoa; phylum Arthropoda; class Insecta; order Diptera; family Drosophilidae; genus Phortica; species Phortica magna. The sequence goes on from JBAMBP010000519.1 coordinate 767,115, forward strand.
ACTGGTCAGAACGACTGTGTCCCAAGTGGCAAGCATGGACACACATTAAGCCTTTTTCGGCAATAAAAACACATAAATCTCGTTGCTTGACGCTAGTAGATATTTGACGCCCAAGCGCCGGAACTAACGCAATGACGCAGCATGAGAACTGCAAAAAAACGCATGAAATGTGAAAGGATATGCGTGCATATGGGAATGTGTGTGTGTGTGCGTGTGTGGCCAGAAGAAGTCATAACAACACGCTGAGATTTATGGGCATAACGAAGAGGGCGGCTTTGCGCTGAGACAACAAATGGGCAAAGAAACAGGAAGTGCCCAGGATATGCACGCGAAAGTACTTTCAAATGGCCGAACGTCGTCGAATGTATCTATTTGTAACATCATCGATAGCAATCAATGTCGTAGCGTACGCAGCATGACTGCCACCCGTTCAGTCGTCCGGTCGTCCGGATACAAGAGCGACAGGCGTTCGATTGAAATTAATTGAATTTGCGCATTTGAAGAAAGCGGAACGCTTTCGCCGACTGCCAAACTACACCAGTTTCCTGTTTATGCTCAAGTTCCTCTTCGCGCATAAATTACGCATATAAGATGTGTGATTTTTTTTGTATCGCTTTATGGTGAATTAGGTTGGGAATATTTTGTCTTAGCAAATCGACAAACAGGAACATTAAATTTATGCCCCCGGCCAGTTTGTCGTATGACAAACGCCCTCATTCGAGTTGTTGTTATTGTTCTTGTGAAACACGCTTGAGTAAAGCAAATGTTAAATACGCTTGCAAAAAGTCATGAATTTGCTGATTTTATGATTTTTATTATAACTTGTTTTTATATTTCTAGTTTTTGTTTTTGTCTACGTGGACGATGCTCAATTTTTGGGGTTGAAGTTCGCTTGGCTGCGCTCAAGTTTGCGAAATCATGAAATACTTGAATCGGAAATGATGATCGCTTTCGTATTTTTTGCTTAACGTTTCTTTTCTTTTCTTGCGCCACAGGAAATACAGACAAATTTATCAAATCCTTGCCAGCGCGTGGGTGGCGTGGCATCGCTCTTAATCATTAATCATGACAAGCTAAGGGGATTTCAACAAAGTGATTTGTAAGTTTGCCGTAAAAAAAAATGCTTCAATAACGACTTAAAACAACTTTATTTAAATTAATTTAAATTTTCATTACGCGCGCTACATGCACTTTTGCAACACTGCTTGCACAGTGTGCCAGTTGCCTTTGGCTGAGCTACATCCATTTCTAAATCTTCGTCTCTCCAACCTAGCCACTACTAACTAATGGGTAATACATCATTTCAATATAATTAGAGTTAAAAAAGAGCAAAAAAATGTGTCAATATCTTTATTTGATTAATTTGTTCCCTATCAGAGGGTGGAGAACGAATGCGCATGGCTGCGAATGCCGCTGAATGGCAATTTGCTATCGGGTGCGTCAGTCAGTGTAAGAAGCAGAAAAGTGTGTTTTTAACACTCGCGCATTGTAACAATGTTAAACCCTTAACAGCTCTGTTAGCATGCATTTGGGCCAAAATGATTCCATCATCTCTTTCTCGCCTCTGTTAAAAGCACTGTTGAGTACATGATGTCAGCATTGAATAACAGAAACTAGTTGTTGGCTCATACACCGCGGGCGTCAAAATTTTGTAGTGATTTTTTACAAATTTAATTAATTCCCGCTTGATTTAATCTCTCATAACGTAAGTGTCGTATAATTTAAGTGCGTTGGCATGTGCAAATGATAAAATATATAGAAATGAACGACAAGAGTGCATTAAAAACAAAAAAAATAAATTCAGCTGCGGCGGTGTGTTTTTTTGTGTAACTGTCAGCAAAAGAGTGCCGCTGTTCACGATTTACAGTTCTGTTAATGACTTTGCCCAACCAGTGCTAACACTTCAGCGGTTTTCTGGTCGGATTTGTCTTGTTTTGAAATATGCTTACCGGAAGAATTGAAAAATAAACAGTTACAAGTGATATAGTTGAAATATGCTATCAGTTAAACAACATTGACCAACACGAATAAACGAAAAATTCGTTTGAGGCGTAATATGTTTGTAATATTTGTCTCGATACCGCAATCTTCAAAAATTCCGTTGTTCGACTTGTAGATTAATGTTATATTTTTGTTATTTCCTTTCTTCTTAACTTTATTTATATCACTATTGGCTCCGATAAAGCACAATTGATACTAAGGCGTATGTACTTACATATGACATACAACCGAACTCAGAATTCTTTATGTGCTTTGCGATAAGATAAGTTTCTACCATTACTTGGCTGTCTTTGCCCGATTGGAAAAAGTAAATATTAATAAACTTTTATTTATAATGCAAATGTGTACAAGCGAAGCACATTTAAGTCACTTAATTCTGTCTTAATTAGCGATACTTGGACAAAGACGTGAAGTCAATGACTTTAAGTATGATTGCTTTGGTATTGTAAGGAGCTAAAGTCCGCTTCAACATCTTCTTGAGACTTGTCTTCAATCCGCAGTCGTCAAGTCACGCTTCATTAGCGCTCTTTTTGTAGCCGAAGTCAAATTGCATTCACATTCATTATTCAAGTGCACAAACCAACAACAAACAGCAACAACAACAAGAGCTCATTCATATAATAAAGCCGCATGTCTGCACAGTGCCACAACTACAACAAATGATCTCGTTCAGCCCATTACCCCACACTTCTCGGCACATGCGCTAACCCGCTGTGCCTTTGACAAGATTTCACTTTTCATAATCTCTACGCTTGGCCTTTGCTTATTGCAGCTGCTTCCTCTTCTTGTTTAAATTAAATAAGCTCACTTCGTCAATTGCTTAATGATTGTGTCAATAATTGAAGATAATTGAAGAAAGAAGTAAGAAAAAGGGCGTCTGGCACAAAATCGATGTCGTCTTGTGATAGCCCCCTGTTCGTCGCTTGTCTCGTCTGTGTTTGTCTTTTTATCACTTGCACGCCGCCATGTTCGCAGCTTCACACGCTGTCGCCTCTCAGTGCCAAACGAAATCGGATTCGGCATTTGCTGTTGTTGTTTGTTTTATTAATTGTCTTTACTCTAGCTTCTCTTCTCTTCTTATTGATTTTCTCAGTTCATACCAATATATTTTTTTTGTTCAGTTTTCTATGATTCAAAGTTGCTGTAACGATCACTAAAACTGTGAAATTACAATGCCTTTTCTTCTCGGTAAATTGGTATGAGTAATCAATGCAAAATGTTCATAATATTCTTCAACATTTTACTTCCTTCCATTTTTAACGCCACTTCCCTTTTGTTTGCAAAAAAAAAAACAACGTAAGACTTGGCTACAAAAATTAGTCATCCGCTGGCACGCTAAAATTTGCAAAAACAGTCTTCTCTTGGTTTTTAAAAAAACGTTTTAACATTATAAATCGTAGACAAAGATTTATAATACATGTATAAAAAAAAAAAAAAATAAATAAAATAGCCAATTGTCAAAAATAATATAAATGCTAAATAAACACAAAAAAAAATCAATACAAATATTCATTATGCTCTTTTTCGTGCCCTCTCTCCCTCTCTCTATTATTCAAACACATGATTTGTTTACAAATTGTTAGGCTCTTTTAGTCAGAGAGTATTAATATTAACATTAATACTCTCTGCTTTTAGTCGCTCGCATTAAGCACTGTACGCTCTCACAAACACATAAAGATCGCGCTCATTGTGAGTGCTGATCACTGGCTTATGCTCAGTGCTCCAGCATCTGTTGCTCTTTTGCTGTGTTCGACTTGTTGAAATTCTCTCACACTATGATGGCATGCTCATTTCGTGCGCCTTTATACGTGAAAATGCTAGTCTGACCTATGTTCAGTGGAACGTAGCTACACATACGTTACTTCTAAATTAAGTCACTTGCGCCTTTATAGATGAGGTGCACTTGTCATTTTGCGTTCGTCGGTGTGAGTTCAGTTGCCGATTTATTAAAAAAGCAGCAGCAAGAAAAAAAAGAAATATTATTATTAATAAATAAATATACATTTATCTTATGTCTATGTGTATGTGCGCGCGCTAAATTCAAGTTCAAATATTAAAAAGCAATAATAAAATAAAAAAAAAAAGAAATTAATTCTTAATTGTGTCGAAAACAGCGAAAAACGAAACAGAAGGTATAACGATACATAAGCACATATGTTGTATTTATAAGTGTATCTATAGCATTTAGCTAGTGCGCGTGTGTTGGTGTCTCAATAGTCATATCGACATCTGTGCCGCTCATAGCAAAGATTTTCAAAACGAAATAAACATAAATAAAAAAAAAGCTAAATTAAATTGTATAATTGAAAAGTTTTTAATTTTTTCATACGAATGAAGTATTTAAAATCATATGACTTAATGCTTTTGTGTGTGTGTGGTGAGGTGTTTTGTGTATGTGTATGTGTGTTTGCAGAAACCGCAACCCTTATGCAAAAATAATGTATTTGCGCAAGTCAAATGTGCCAAAAGGACTCTTCTTTCTTTTATTCATTTAAATTTCCTTTAAGTTGAAAATATACATAAATCACATTTAACTTAACAAAGTGTACAAAAGCGACAACGCAAAAAAAAACGTATTTTTGTAGAATAAAAGTATATTCTAAAAAGCTAAAAATGCTCAAAAATTACCTCATCGCTGTTGTCTGTTTGTCGTTGCCCCTGACGTGTAGTTTGTTGTTTTTTTTTTTGTTTTTTATTCAAATATAATTTGCAAAAGCAACAACAACAAATTCATATCAGCATCTGTGTTTGTGTCTGTCCGCACTAAAACTAAAACGTAGCTTTGAGATACAATTGCGCGCGCGCGCATGATTTGTTTGTTTGCAAGTAAATTTATTGCTTTTTTTCTTCACTATTTTTTTTTCTACACGGTTTGTTATTGGACGCGTTATAAGCTTCATTAATAGTTAAGTTCAGACATCGCCTGTGGCTGTCAGCTGCCAAAGCAGCTACTGCGCGGGGGCGGTGGCGAGCGACAATAGACAACCGATACTTTGAAGCGCAATAAACTTGAGCGAAATTTATTACATATCATTTTGTTGTTTTTGTTTTGTTGTCATTTCGAACACGTTCTGTCACTCGACAACCGTTAAACCGTTAAAATGTGCTTCAGATAACACAATACAAAGAGAGAAAAGGCGCGCAAACCCACGTAGGGTATTAAAAAAAAGCAAAAAGAGTCAAACTCATCTCACTTTAATTTGCCAAATAGTTTCATTAAATTTGTGTGGTCTCATCTTTCTTTGCTTCTCTCTCGCACTAGCACACACTAAGCGCTTTGTTGTTTTTGTGGGCGTAAACGCTTGAAAAGAATGTCGTATCAAGTTGATGTTGTTGTTATTGTTGGTGCTTTGCTTTTGATATCTCAAACTGACCTTATTTGTTGAACAAGCGTAAATTCCAATTCAAATTCAAATTTCAAATCATTTTCACTCAATTTTGATGTGAAATAAACTAAAAGAAATCAAAAACAAAGCACGTATGTGGGCAGACGACTTTGACAACAACAACAGCAACAACAACAACGACGACGACTTTGCATCCGTTCATGCATGCGCTCGTTCATACATTTGTATCAATGCTGCGTTTCTATTGCTTTGCTCTTTGGCACACTTGCGCGCAATGCGTTTGTGTTGGTTACATATTTCAATTCATTGCGAAAAAAGTGTAAATTGTGATTTGTAATTCGGTCAGTTTGTCGTTAATGTGGGCTGCGCGCCCATTTTTGGACTTTGTTGCGCATACATATATTTTTCATCATTATATATAATATTGCTCGTGTACTTGAGATATGTGAATAATGTATGTGTATTAAGAGGAGAGTAAAAGAAAGGTGTCGCTTGTCTAAAGTGCAATTTAACGCCATTGTTGAAGTTGTCGTGCAAGTTTCGCATTTGATTGAAATGCGGTTGCATGTCTAAGGCATTTTCTCAAGCATTCGTGTATTTATTTTATACATACATATTTCTCTTATTCGTTTTCCTTGCTTTCCATTACTTTATTAATAAACTGCGGCAGACAATAAGTTGCAAAGATACGATCAACAAATATGCTTCGAATTACATACGCTCAATTAAAACAAATTAAGCAAGAATTATTACACTCGAATACAATTTCGATGCACTACAAGCACAACAACAACAATTTTAACGCCTCAGCATAAATATTTTTATACGCTTGCAACAAAGAGCATATTAACTTTGTCGTGGAGTTTGCAACGCAGAACGATCGGCCAAAAAGAAAGTTTTTGTTGGAAAACCTTTTTTTGTTCTTGAAAATAAACAAACCAAATTTGCAATTAAGTGTTTTTATTGGTGCCTGACAATAATCCAAAGTTTTATAAGAATCAGACATGCATGCTTCTTATTAAAAAATCGATCAAAAAGGAGTTTCTAATAAGAATAATTGGGAAAACATTTGCAAGCGTATATAAGTTTCATCTAAGACGAAAATAGTTCCCTTTCTGTTTTTTTTTTTTTTTTCATTTTCGGTGTTGTGTTTTTATAAGGAAAACAAGATACTTTTGTAGCTATATAGAGTTTTGCTATTCAAGCTATTTGTTTGTAGGTTGGCAGCAGCAACGCACACATGTTGTTTTTGTTGTTGGTGTTGTTGTTTTTGTACGCTTCAATAATAACACGTAAAACTGCTAAATCAACCAAAAATTCTTGTTTTTGTTAATGTTCTCAGTAGTTTCATGTTGTTGGCTTTCCATGTTTCTTTGCTAAGCGGAACAACAAAAACAATTTGTTTTGAAATATCTTTTAATTGCGCGCGCCACTCAAGCGAAGTTCGAAGCTCATGCAACTTGGCCCAAACAGCACATGAGTTCATAATAACAAAAAGAAAACTAAAATTCGGTAAAATTTTGTTGTTTTTGTTTTCGTGTTTTCTCTTCCCTTTGCATTGTCTTTCGTGCTATTTTTAGCGCAAAGATCTTAAGTAATTATTACGGTTCCTTTTTATTAGCTTTATTTTTATATGCCATGCAAACATATACTTGAAAAGACACGTATCGCTCGGCCTTTCTTATGAATTGCACAGAAAAATATTTACAAAATATTTCATGAGATAAATTTATTTTTTATTTATTATAAATGTTCATATTAAAGGGCCAATGAGTCACATGATAAGCGCGCCTCGCAACGCAGACTTTGACGGCTCAAAGCGTTTCAGATTACACGCAAAGGCAACAACAACAATAATAACAACAACACGCGCTGCTATAATATTAACATAAAGTTGATAAAATTTGTGTTGTTTTTGTTTTTGTTTTATTTCAATCATAAAACGTATGCAAAATTGCGGCGCTGCGCACTCATCGCGCTAAATTTAGATACAAATAGTTCCACTAAGACAACAACAACAACAAAAACAACAATAGCAAAACTGCAATACAGCAATCGTGTGACCCAAGTCAATTATAGGCGCCGATGACGTTCGTGTTGCGCGTTTTAAGGAGCCCTCGACGTCGACGTCATCATCATCATCGTCATCATTATCACCATTGTTCCTTTGGTTTGCTCACAAACTTTGCCATTTGCGCGTCAATTCGATTTCCGTTTTTGTAGTTGAGTGTAAATTGTATGCGAAATTAATTTTCAATTTGCATTTTGTTGCTGATTTATTTATTTATCGTATTTTTCCTACTATTTTTTCTTATTTATCATATATATTTTGTTTATTTTCTTTAGTCGCTTATTTTGTTATCAAGTCTTTATCACCCAAGGCAGTCTTTCGCGCATTGGATTGAGTTGAGTTGGATTGTGTTGGGTTGGGTTCGCTTTGAGCGCGCGAAAGTCATAAATCCGCGCGCCTGATTACGTCAGACGTCGTCGTCGGTTCAGTTCGGTTCGTCATTGAGTTGGACATTTATTTGTTGATGTGCTCATATTTACGCATACAATACATACATGCATAACTAACTATCTCTCTGTGTGTGTGTATATTTTTTGTTGGCGTGTCTTTTGCCAATTACGCGTCGCTCTTAAAGTGTGTGTTTTCATGCATTCAACGCTGCTGCAGTGCGCCTCAAATGTATGACTAAGCAAAGGAAAAATAAAATAAATTTAATTAAATTACTTAACTCAATGAAAGTCTTTGTTGAAGTGCGCAAATATTTGTTAATTTTGTGCCCGAAATCAATGAAGCGCTCTCAAAATACGCCCTTTGCTCAGAGCATTTCTTACTCGGCGTAAATAACGGTTTATAGTTTGAAAAGTTGTTCTTATCTTTCGATATAACACATGTACAATTTACTTGTTTCAATTGAAAGGCATACAATTTTGATCAGCGATAACTTTCATTGCCCACGGCCAATGGCAATTGTCTAAATCAACTTGGCCGATACACAAACTCATGCAATCTTTAATGGTCAATTCGAGTTAACTCAACTCAACTCAACAGTTCGATTACAGTTTACACATTGCAATAAATTTGAACTCAGACCGCAAGTTTTGCTGCCTTAGCGCACGCATTTGCACAACTAAATTATGCCGTTACTTTGTGTGTGTGTGTGTGAGTGTGTGTGTGATACTTTGGCTCTTTGGATGCTATCTAACATGGCTTTGGCAATCTCAAGCAAACCAAGAAACCATTGCCAAGAGCAAATCAAATGCTGAACAAATGTAGAAAAGGCAGTAAAATAAGTCAAGATGACTGACGGACTCTTTGTATGTATGTATGTGTGTGTGTGTGTGTCATCAACAAAAGCGAATAATATAAAACATTTGCCTTCTCATACGACACGCTTGTTTTTATTTGCGTGTGTCTGTCTGTCCGTCCGGCCATCCGTCCAAGCATTCGAGCCAAAGGAGCCCGACTGGCGGGAGCCTAATTTTCTTAATTTTTCTGCTGCTTCTTCTTCTTCTTTTTTGTTTTTCAACGTTGCCTTGGCTGATGCTAAGTTTATACTTGCTTGAGATATGCCCACGTTTCTATCTGCGCCGCTGTTACACTTGTCAATTTTCATGGCTTGCCTTGGCATGTGTGTGTGTGTGTGTGTGTGTGTGTGTGTGTGTCTCCTTTAGCGCCTTTTACTGTGTGTGCAATCATAAAATAGCTGCCAATGTCGTCGTAAGTTGTCAACACTCGAATGTCTGTCGACAGGAAGTGAGGCAGGAAGGCAGGAAGGAAGAAAGTTGATGTCGATGACGATGTCGCCAGGAAACATGGTACACATTGCCCAAACGTATGTGTGTGTGTGTGTGAGTGCCAAAGGAGTCAAGGATTTATTGATGAGCTGCTTTGACTCATAATTTGATGGCATCATTTTTGTGCGTTAATTATAAAAGCGAATCTATCAATTCATATCAACGAATACTTTTTGGTTGAATGCATTTCACAGCGTTACACAAATCAATCAAACGCACGTGCATTATGTGAGGGGGCGGTGCGTAACGGTTGTTTGCAATGCGTGCGGTTTGTTTTTGTGCTAAGCCGAAGCTTTCATTTTACAACAAACCAAGCGACAGACGATCGAAACGACCACAGCGTAAAAGGGGTTAATTTGCGCTTTATAGATACAGATACTTATCATAACAGATAATTTGCCAACGTAATTGTATTGAAAATTATACCTTTTATTCACTTTACGGCATTGTGTTGTGTTCTGTGTGTGTGTGTGTGTGCGTTTGTGTGTTTGTTTTTGGCGCAATGCTATTTTATTGAAATGTATCTTGTTACTTTTATCAAACACTCGTCATTAATGAGCCGCACTCTGCCCCCAACTAATGATGTATTGTATCTTGTAGCCGTACGTTGATTATGATGCTCTGATAAGCATTTGCGTGTCATTGTTCGCTACAGCATAATTGTAAGTGTTTGTGTGTTGAATGCATTGCAGCTCATCTGATAAGCGCAAATAATTGTGGCTTATAAAGCACACAAATACACATGTTGTTGTTGTTGTTGTTGTTGTTTCTTACTTGCGATTTATTATGTTTCGCAGCTTCCTGCAAATGCTACAATTGAACTTTGCTTTGAGCATGTGTTTCTGTTACATTTTTAACGTCTTTCGTCATGCCTTATCTCATGCTTGTAAGCATTCTTTAACAACAACTTTATTATTGCGGTTTTAAGCAGAAATGCTTGCAGAAATATATATTATCGTTGGCATTGAATTCTTAAGCGAAATAACTCGAGAAAAGTTACTTTTAAAACAGCGCAGCAATTAAAGAGAAAAGCGCGATTGTGCGGCAGGAAATGCTAATCCAAAGTTATCGGCATCATAAAAGCCTTGAATAGTGAAGTATTTATGCATGTGTATGTGTGTTTGATTACAATTAAAATTGAGTCATAATTAGTTTTGTTAGAGCGAAAACAGAAACAAAAACAGCTTCACAAAATTTCGTTGGCAACAACAATGTGAATAATTCATCACTCATGCGTTAATCAAAGTGGCGTTTTTACAAATGACAACAACAACAACAGCAGACATAATTACATTGAAAATCAAGCGAATTTCTAAAAATTCAGCAATGACTCATGCATCTTCAATGGGTTACGTTCAATCGACATGAAACTCAAAGTAAAATGCCAAAAAAACATATACTCAGCTATACATACATATACAAATGTATCGCACAAAAGCGTATAACGTAAGATATCGTCAGCGTTGACAACAACAACAACAAACTTATATCAAAGACAGATGGGCGTAAAGCCTCATGATCAACGCTCATGCCGATGATGACGATGAGTCGAGTCGCCCAATTGTGCCTCATTGCTTATATAGAACATGCATGAAGATTATACGGCGTTGTGCCTTTGTGAGTCTCAGCGATCGCAGCGTTTGCCGGCACGAAAATTACGCACCACAGCGGAAAATCGCTGAAAATATGATGAGGAAAAAACGGCTGAGAAATAAAAAAAACTGAAATCGTTTTTGTATTTAATCGAAATTATGTTTTGTTTACCTTGAATTTTATTTTTAGTTACGGTGTGTTTTTTTATTCATTCGTTGCCCGTTTTTATCTTTCTCGCTTTTTAGCTTTTTGTGGTTGTTTATATTTTTGTTTAATTAAATTCTCTGTGGCCAAACGCCATGCACGCGCAGATAGATAAATGTAGCTGTATTTTCTTTATTTGTTCGGACATTTTTATTGATTTATTGCAATGCTTCTGTTTGAATTACTTTGATTAAACGATTGTATGCATTTTATAGTGAAATTTTTGCAGTTTAAAATGGAGTGCATAAATCAAATTCAAAGTGTAACCTAAAGCAACTCTTAAGACTTCTTAAAACAGGGCATTTTTAGGAAATTTCTATGTCAACATACAACACCTAACAACATACGCTAATTGGCACGAGACGACGCGCGCCAAACCCCACAAGAAAATTGGGAATAAGTAATGTTTCTTTGCAACCTTGCGATAATTACGAAATGATGTCAAGTTTAAACCCTTTTTTGTTTATATAAAAAGTTATCAAAAATCATGTTAAAATAAGAAGATTTCTCAACTATTAAGTAAACGATAAGCGTCATTAAACTAAGTCAAGGTCGTTGAATGCGTTATGAACTTTTATAATTACTTCTGAAGTAAAGCAATACGAAAATAACAATTATAATGAAGTTAGCATGAAAAAATGCCTTAAATAACGCCCACTTTTGCCAACGGGCTCGTCAAGTGGCCATGTGTGTTACAGAGTGCAACAGTTTTCGCTTTCAAAAGCAAAGCCACAAATCAGGTGCATGACAGTGCAACAAAAAGCCAAGTCAAACAGACAGACAGAAGGACGGCAAGACAGGACGGCATGGCACGACTGACAAGACGCCTACAACGGTAATAACCGTGTCAGCAAATTTGAAAACACCCACGAGCAAAACATGCCTAACTGACTGACTGACTCGACGGTTTGCCTGCCTTGTTTGCTTGCCTGCACATGTGCCAAGTGTAGTGAACTGTGCAAAAACAACAACATGCAACAACAACTGAAGTTGCACTTTTGTCTATTAGATTTATCATACACACGAGCTTCATATTGCTGCCTTGGCTGACTGGGCGATTGGTTGGTACATGATTGTCTACGAACGCAAAAGTTCTCCATTTCCATTTTTGTCGCCTAAATGGAACATTGATTTCAGCACCTGCGGAGTTTGCTGACGCCAAAGTACGCCCGTTTCACTCAACGCTGTGTCTGTGTGAGCGTGTGTGCGTGCCTATTTCGCTTTATGCCACCTCATTTTTCACTTTACACTCATTTGTTGCTGTCTTGTTAATGGCTGATTGCTGACAGGCTGCCCGCAACGGCAACGGCAACTGCAGCCAGCTGGAATAGTGAGCACTCAGCCCGGGCTATGCCATGCCAGTCCAGTCCAGACTTTGGCCAAGTCAACTCAATGCAAACCGTGTATTGTCTAACTTTTTGGCCGTTGTGTTATGTTTGTCTGCCGTGTAGATACATGTATGGCGCTGTGCAGCATTCTTGCTATGCACGCTGCTCAAAAAAGGTAGCTGACTCCGGTGATCGCTACCGCTTCGGCATTCCTTGTCTTATTTGGCAAAGAGAGCTTCTTCAGTTGCATCTATTGCTACTTTTACGATGTTGTTGACGAAGGCGATGACGTTGACTACCGCAGCGCATGTGTTGTTGTATTGCTTATTTAGTCTTTTGGGTGTTGATTGATTTTAAACAAAAAAAGTCTTGGTTCTTCTCTCTTTCTCTCTCGCTATATGACTTTAATGGCAAAAGCAAGTGCAACATTCTCTACATGTGTGTTGTTGCATGATGCTGGCCGTTGCTGCTGCTTTGGTGGCCAAACACGGCCTGCCGTACCGTTGAAGTCTGCTAAGGTCGCGCATTGCTAATATGGCAAATAAAAACAGGAAAAGATACTTTTCAACGCGTGGTCTGTCTTACTTCATGTGCGTTGAGTTGCATTTGATGTTTGAACATTGATTGAAAATGCTTGTTTTTGAATATTTATAATTTTATGCAATTTTATTGATCTTTCTTTTTTTCGTTATCTTTTGCAGACTTTTTAACAAACTAAAATAGACAAATAACAACAATAAAAACAAGAAACAACGAATACAACGAACAACAATAAACAAATCAACGACACAGACTTTTATACAAAAGTAACTTATGAAACGCCACGAACCAAAGCAAATTTAAACCATATCAAGGTAAGTTTCAATTGTATTTAATATATTTTGCACATATAACGTTTTCCCCCTCAAATACCCCTTTTATCATATGATTATAGCTTCTAAACTATAAAAGTTAGAAACCTCAAATTTCGTACGTTGGCTTAGAAAACATGTGCCTTAAAATTGCATAACACAAAATGCCCCTCTCCCCCATTGTTAACTTTGTGGGGCCAACATATTAATATTTTTGTTAATGAGACATTTTTGAGCGATCATCTTAGAATTTGAAAACATATATGGTACAACTGAATGTAAGAAATACTCTTAAATTTGGAGCGTGGCATTATTCAAGGTGTACTCGACTCAAATGTGTTTTCAACACTTTTATAATTAAACCTTACTCGAAAATGATTATTTGATTCGGAAGCTCGTTAATTGTGTTCAGCCGATAGTTAAAAGAGCGTTGGCTTTGGCGACAACTCAACTATTTGCTGATTACACAGCAGCAATAAAAGCACAGAATACCTTAGAATTTTACACGTTAGCATTTAATAACCACGCAAATACAAAAAACCAAAAAGGAAAGAAAAAATTGTGAAATTGTAGAAACGACGCCAAGTTGTCGCAGCCTCACGACATTTTGTCCTTTGGCAAACTTGCAAAAAGAGAAAACAAGTAAACGACAAGACAAGTGCGATATATATATGAGCTCAACTCAGGCTCCCACACACGTATATAAAAATACACATACACCCACATGTACACTAAGGCGTTTATGTTGCAGACAAAATGGACGTTCGGCGCCACTCAGACGCGCCAGTTGAGTTTTCATGGCGGCAACTTTTGTCAGTGTGAGGCGCTGAGGCGCTGAGAAAAAGGCGAAGGCAACGTTGCCACCGCCCGGCCATGTTGTTGTTGTTGTTTCGCAACGAACTTTATACAATTGTTGTTGTTTGTCGTAGCTTTAAAAATGAAACATGACAAACTTTTTAAAAAAAGCGAAAAAAAACGAAAGGAATCGGCAAAAATAACATTTGCTTTGTATTGAAAATACTTAGTCAGATACAATTTCTGTTTGTTCAAATGTCAAGTGATACAAAATGCATGCGGGCGGCAATTGTGGGTGGCCCTTGTTGTTGCTGCACGTTGTAATGCAATGATGGAAAGTCATGCTTCGACACGCACCACACGGCGTATGCTTAATCTCACTTAAGATCTTTTGGCTTTCATTAATAAGCCAAGCAGGCAGGCAAGTTACTTAAGTTGTCACAACGTTTGCCTCAACTTGTTTATTTCGAGCGTGGAAAAAAAGAGCATTTTCATGTTACAAAATTGGCAAATAGTCTTTTGCTAATTAAATACTCTCGTCATATACTTGTAATCTCGAGACAACCCACGGTTTTTCGTTTTTTAAGCAATTTTTTTTTCGTATATTTTTCTTTATCGGTTAATTTTTCATTTCGTTTGCATGCAAAATGCTGATGCATTGCAAAAGTGTGATAAGTGTGAAGATAAAACAAATACAAGTCGTGGCAAAAAACGCCGCCCTCATGAAGGAAAACCACCTACCAGGCAAAAGGCGATCTGACATGGCTTGGCGGTAATACATAGCGTACGAAATGAGCAGCGGCAGCAGCATGAGGAACACAAAAACAACGCGCAGCCCAATCATTGGTGGCGCACAGTTGGTGGTGTTCGACACACGCACACACACACACACACACATGCATATATAAACAGATGAAACAGCAATGTAACTAAAAGCTACATGTGTAAGGGGGTTAACCTCAGCTTTAGCATGCTGAGCAATTGTAAGTCAAAGTGTATGTGTGTGTGCTTGTGCCACCCTGGCGTTCTGTTCAGTTTCAGTTCTCAGTTGAGAACAGTTTTTACCCCTGTGCACGCACGCACGAAAGCAAGCACACGCACACATACATGCATGTCACACAGCATCAGCGTTGCTTTATGATCTAAAGCAGCGCTGTTGTTCATATCTCTCCTTCACACATGGCGCGCACTGAAGCACTTGCTTGCTTGCTCGCACATACGCACGCAAGCTGCTTAGTTACACTTTGCCTTGCCTTGGCCGCAGCATCAACAACAACGCACAGCACAGCTTCCGTTGGAGCATGCGCCGTGCCCGCTGACAGGTCGTATGTTATGCGACGCTGCGCATTTTTTGCGTCGCCAGAATGTCGCCAAAGATTTTCACAATGCTTACGACTTGTGGAATGAATGATTTTACAGACAGAAGCGCACGATGTGTCCTCGGCGTAGCACATCATTCTAGGCCTAACCACAGATCGGGCAGGACATCAGCGCAACACAACACAACATATAATATAATATAATAGAAAAATATAAAGTCTGCCGTGTGCCTAGAAAAAAATATAATACAAATAAAACAAAGACACAAACAATGTCATTTGTTGTAATACTTTGTCTTTCGAAACGCTTCAAGTTTATTGTTTTCAATATAACTTTTTAATTTCTGTTGTCGGTTTTTTCGTGTCAAAAGTGCCTTTGATTTTTCTTTAAGAAAAATGCAAACATTTTTAAAGTATACAAAACAGCTTTTAATTGCAACAACATCGTTAGTAATTGTGCCTTAGTAAGTGAACGTGCTTTTTTAACAAACGAACTAAAAAATCCCAAAAAAAATATAACATAACTTTCGATAACTAAAAAGTAAACGTTTTAAAATAATAATAAAATATAAAAATATAATTAGAAATTGTTGCAAACGCTTTAAGTCGTCGTCGTCGTCGTCGTCGTCACTTTGTGCCTTAGTCGTCGATTGCAACGAAACGTACACAAAATTTGCTTAGTAATTAGAAATTGAAGCCAACGAAGCCTTAAGCGGCGGCGGCCCTAGGCTGCTGTCCTCATATATGTTGCTGCCTTTTGTTAATATAAGAACTAAGATATAATATTTTAAAAAACAGAACACGTTATTTATTTATTGTTATTAATTGTTAAACAAACAAACGAAGAAAAAACGGTTTTAAAACAACGAACACACAAAGAACACTTCAACGCGCAAAACGCGTTTTTTAAACACAATTTTTCAACGAATAAGAAAAAAAAAAACAAACTTGTTAAGTTTTCGGTTTTAACTTTTTACGGTTTTTCGGTTATTCGGTTATATTTTGGTTTACACTTCTTCAAAAGCTGTACAAAAAAACGCGTTCCGGCACGGCTTTGTTCATTTCCATTTCCGTGTGGAACGCGGCCATTTGTGCCATTGACATCACAAACGTGCCTCAACGCGACTGCCGCACAGCAGACAGTAGACTCATCTACTGTCCACACGGCTGCGGCTGCAGTCGGCCGATTTTTAAGAAACAAAAACTAAAACAACAACAACAAACAACACCAATTACGCCTTCTACAATTACAAATTAAAAAATTAACGAAAAAAACAAAAACGAAAGAATTTTTTAAAAATATTAAAACTAAGACAGACAAACAAAAGCGTGCCTGCCTTGATCATGTGCCTTTGCGTTTTTCAAAAACCAAACTTAATTTCTGCGCCGATGAGCTTTAATAATTCCAAGAGTAAGTAATCAAAAAGCTTTATTAGTTATTATTATTATTATTATTACTGCAATGATTTCCTTTGAAAATGAACGCTAATTTCAATTAGAAAATAACACGTCCATTAGCGTCACAGCGTGGCGTCCTCATCGTCGTTGCTCATTACTTTGCAGCCAATTAGTTGTGCCATTTGCATGTTGTGTCGCTCGCTCGCTTCTGATTACGACTTGCGTCACCCACTGTGCAAATTCGATGACATTAAAATCGCTTTCATTGCGATACATCATCACAAAATATATATATATATAAATATATGTATTAGCACATAAATGAGTTGAGAGCATTTGCTGTTTTATTAGCCATTATTGAATTAACGATTTTGCTTGACCGTCAGTGAGCGTTTCATCGTTAAAAAATATATATATAACTCCATTAATGCCAAGAGTTCTGCATTGAAATATCCATCAATTTTTGTGTAAAAACATTCCACGTAATCTGATATGTGCATTGTACAATGTCCATACTTGTACGTGTGTGTGTGTGTGTGGATAGCTTTTGGGTCCTGTCATTGTGCTGGCAAGCAATTCGCTTGAAAGCTATAGATTTCATGCCATTATACGTTGTCTTCATTGAATTCCAACAGCTTCATGTTGGCTAATGAAATCATTGTTATTTGTTTTTGTTGTTTGGTTTCAACAGACAGCATTTTTAAAGCATATTTGATTTATTGAAGTTGCTGTAAAAGTTGCATTGCCAAACAAACATGTTTGTATTTTAAAATTGACAAAAAGTGTACATTATTCTACTAAGTCTTCTTTTGTGTAAATCCTGCCTGCATTTATTTCTGTCACGTTTGTTAGTTACAATACTTGAAGCTGTCAATCAGCCAGAGTGTTCTGAAACATAACAAAGATCATTGGCTCTACAAAAGAAGACTTTTAAGCCACAATTTCTAAACACTCGGCGCAGTTTCTTTTGCGTCACAAAAACAAATACATCATTCATTCACTTGACTCCCAAAGAACAACAAAGACGACTACTTGAACTTGTCACGTTCCTACGCAGCGTTGTCGGCCGAAGCCAAGCCAAGCACAGTGAAACTATCGAATTACGCAATTGCGGTGCAAATTGCGCTCCGTAAGAAAAATACATATATATATTTATGAGATACTCGGCACGCTCAAAGCTGCGCAAATCTTACAACTTTCGTAGCATTGCGGCGCCTCAAGCTAAGCGAAATGTGAGTGTAATGAAAAATCTCTACACGCACATGAATGAAACTCTACAAGGGTTGACGGCGGCGACTGCACCCTTTGTGCAGAGTGATAGAAAGAGAGCGAAATCAGTGAAAAAAGAGCGCAATGAAGATGTGCAGAAACACCACCACCACCATCATCACCACAACTACAAGCGAAACAACACCACCAACACATGAATGAAGAAGAGCGCGCACGCATAGCAGAGACCCACTCAAGCAGATAGAAAAATCCGGTTAGTAGCGCAGCATCCCCTAACCTAGCAGGGGCTGTCTGACTGCCTGGCAGCAGCAGCGGCAGAGGCAGCAAACAACAAACAATGGTCCAAAAATAGGCTTGAGCCGTTTGTGAGCTTCGCTAACGGTTTCAGTCAGCGTTGAGAATCCGTGCGCAAAAGACGTCAGTAGAAAAATCAGTTGGACAATTCGGGTCCAATAAAAAAAAAAAAAAATAAATTTTATTTTTGCATATGTGGGTGTCTGTGTCTGTGCTTAGTGCGCTTAATAATAGCAAGAAGAGCAGCTGCGGTATTATCATCATGAAGCGGCAGCCACATATGGCGACATTTATCTCTGCCAAATGGCAAAGCATACAAATGGCACAAAGTAAATTTAATTTTCATATTTATACGTGTATTCATTCATAAGACACACACACACATAGACACAAGCGCGCATACAGTGTACAAGTGTTGGTGTATATTTATATTAGTGTTTGTGTGCGTATCAAGGACTTGCTGCCGGATATTTCAAGCGCATCCGCATGTCTGTGCAAAATGTGGAAAAAGGCAACAAAAAAAAAAAAAACAAAAAAAAAACAAAAAAAAAATAAAAATAATGTAATAATAAAATAAAAAAAAAACGTTTCAGTCACAACGGCTTCCGGCATATAAAAACAGGGCGAAAAAAAAAACAAAATGAAACGAAATGAAGAAAAATATACGAAAATATGCATGTGAATTATTGATTTTTACATAATTGACAACGGAAAAAGGGCAGAGCGGCGTTCGTTCATTCGGTCGGACGGACGGACGGACAGTTGGTTGGTCGCCTTGGCCGCATGTGTCACAAGCGCGTTTCAATGCGTTAACGCAGCGCAGCGTAGCACTTTGACACACTTAGGCCGGGGCGCTTTTTTTCTGCTTTTTCCCAACGTTGCTGAGGGCGCCGGTTTGGGGTTGTGTGACAATGATGCCAACGCGTTTGTGACAACGGCAACGAGAACGACAACGACAACGCGAATGACAGCAACGGCAAACGGTAACGGTAACGGCGACGGAAAATCAATTATACAAAAAGCGGCGCGCATTAAGTGAATTTCATGTTGAAAATCCAGGCATTAACTCACGCGCATGCAAAACAATCAAACAAGAAGAAGGCAAAGAACATCGGACAGAGGCAAAGATAGATAGCACAAACACATAAAGAGTCGTCCGGGGCTGGCGGCAGGCAAGTAGGCGTCAGTCAAAGGCAACGGTTGATGAGCGTTGAGGAAGAGCGCGACAAGAGGCGCAGTAGCGTTGAGATTTTTTATATAGCCGCAATTACAGACGCTTTTTGTGGATAATGACTGAATAAAAATGGTACACACACACACACAAAGACACACACACACAGAAACAAGGAGTTGCCGCAGAGAAGGAAGAAACTATACAAGACAAATGCCGGGGGAAGCACTAGCACAAGTCCAAGTCACCCTCCTGCTGCAATGCTTTTGTTGTTTGCCTTTTGTATCAATTGTTGTTGTTGTTGCTGCTACTTTTTTCTCAATACGTACGAACAACGACCGGAATAATCACGATTTGGTTGTATTTGTGTGTTTTTGTATGTGTATGATGCTCCTGATGCTGATGCTGATGATGGCGATGATAATAATCAGGAGAGTGTTATAAAAGCCAAGCCAAGCAAAGCAAAGCAAAGGGACGTAAAGAGCGAGAGCGTGTGAGCCCACAGGCGTATGCTGCGTGTGTGTGTGTGTTTGTGTGTGTGTGAGTGGGTAACTTGTCTAGCAAACGCTAGTAGAGAGGGTGGTTAACGCGGTCCCAAGTGGCACACAAGCCGACTTCGACACCAACGTTGTCATCATCAGCATCAGCAGCAGCAACAACATCATCGTCCTACTCGACGTCGACGCCGACACAAGCACTGTGATTTTTAAACACTTTTAGGGTGGTTCAACAAGCACTTTTGCACTATACTGCTGCCCAATCTTTGTGTCATTTATAACACTTATTTGCAGCATTTATTTTCACATACACTCAAACAGACTCATTTTTTCAACGGTTTATATTTTCTCAACTTTTTGCAGTGCCTTTGAAAATTTCTACATTTTATGCTATAAGAACAACGAAAAAACCGCAAGAAAAACAAAACAGAAAAAACAGAAAAAGAAGAAAACAACGAATCGAAGAAGAAGACATCTATAAGTATAAAAAAGATGTCCACACTCTCATTGCGTATCAGTTTGGAAGGTGGTCGGGTCACCAAGACCATACAATTCCAGCCCAATACAACAGTCTTCGATGCCTGCAAAATCATACGCGATAAATTTGCCGAAGCAGTGCAGGGACAACGTAAGTGTCCAAACTCAAAACCCCCAACTATCATTCCATTTCATATTTAATTTTCTTTTTGTTTTCATTTGTTAATTTATAGCCAGCGAATATGGTCTCTTCATATCGGCCGAGCAGAATCAGCAAGGCGTTTGGCTCGAAGCCGGTCGCACGCTTGGTTACTACATACTGCACAATCAGGATACGCTCGAATACCGCCGCAAGTTGCGCACGTTGCGTGTACGCATGTTGGATGGCGCCGTCAAGACCATACTTGTGGACGACTCACAGCCCGTGTCCCAGCTGATGGTTGTGATCTGTACAAAGATTGGCATTACCAATCACGAGGAGTACGGCCTTGTGCGTGAGGATACCGAGCCTCAGAATGAGAATCTGCCCGATAACAAGTTCGGTACACTTACGTTGAAACGGAAATTCACGGAGAAGGATCGCGATGCGAAAATGGAGAGTTTGCGCAAAAAATTGAAGACCGATGATGAAAGTAAGTAAACCTTATTGGTTTTTTTTTGTAAATGTACAACTTATTGATGACATTTCTTTGGCAAACAGTCAATTGGGTCGACGTTGGCAAAACGCTCCGTGAACAAGGCATCGATGAGTCCGAAACGGTGCTTTTGCGTCGCCGTTTCTTTTTCTCGGATCAGAACATCGATTCACGTGATCCTGTGCAATTAAATTTGCTGTATGTGCAAGCGCGCGATGCCATACTCGATGGCACACATCCAGTGACACAAGAGAAGGGTAAGTGAGGCGCACACTTGGCAGCCAAGTCAGACACTTGTAATAAATCAGCAAATATTTTCTTACTCTCTGCTAAAAACAGCTTGTGAATTCGCTGGCATACAAGGGCACATACAGTTCGGTCCGCACAACGAGAGCAAACATAAGCCAGGATTTTTAGAGTAAGTATGCGAAAGTCTGCTAAATTGAATTATTCTAACATTTGCCATTCGCACATTTTTACACTCAACTCAACTAAATAGCTTAAAGGATTTCCTGCCGCAATCGTATGTGCGTGTCAAGAATATTGAAAAGAAAATATTCGCCGAACATAAAAAGCATGTCGATCTCTCGGAAATCGATGCCAAAGTGCTCTACACAAAGACGGCACGCGAGTTGCCCACTTATGGCGTCACCTTCTTCTTGGTGAAGGAGAAAATGAATGGCAAGAATAAGTTGGTGCCACGTCTGCTTGGCGTGACCAAAGATTCGGTCTTGCGTTTGGATGAACGCACCAAGGAGATATTAGTGTCATGGCCACTGACCACAGTGCGTCGTTGGGGCGCTTCGCCAAACACTTTTACGCTCGATTTTGGTGATTATGCCAATCAATACTATTCGGTGCAGACCACTGAAGCTGAGCAGATTGTGCAACTGATTGCCGGTTACATTGACATCATATTGAAGAAGAAACAGACCAAGGATCACTTTGGCATCGAGGGTGACGAGGGCTCGACAATGGTGGAAGAGTCTGTAGCACCGTCCAAGTAAGTTACTTTTGTCAGTATGTTTTTTGAAGAATTTATTGCAATCGATTGTGTCATTTGCAGAGCTACATTTTTGCAACACGAAACGAATCGTCTTGAAAAAGTCAATACCGAATCATTGGCACACCCAGGCATTATGCGGCCCTATGATGGTAAGTAACACTTTCGCTACCAAACGCACGCACGCTTTATTTTATGGCTTTGCGCTTCTTTAGTAGTTGTATTTTAAGGCTGAGCTGACAGACAGGCTTACCGCTTAGCAAAAGCAAAAGCAATGCTGTCATGCATTTTCTTTAATTTGTAATTTTAATTTGTACTTTTCATTTTAATTTCATTTTTATGTACACCAAAAAAGGCGAACGCACCTTTACACAAAATGAATTGCAAACTGTGCAATACGGCGCCTTCGTTGGCCAAGTCAATCATGCACACCAGCCGCCGACGGTAAGTGACACCGTTTATGTTAGGCCTTTTAACTTTCCGTTTTATGGCTTTGTTGCATACGCAAAATATAATAAACCAAACCTATAACCGCTTTCGCTCCATTGCATCTGACTAACTTCATTACTTTTCTAATTCTAAACATTTTCCTCTACTCTCTCATGCTGCGTACTCAAAACTAAAGGTTATGCCAAGTTTCACAAAGTATGTGCTCATTCGTATACAAATTGTTTGTCTTTATGCGTAAACGAAACTAATTTGTTTATTTGTACACTTTTTGCCAATAGACTAAGGAAGTACGTATTAGTTCTTTGAATCTGACCGAACCACAACGTGCCTTGTTTGGCTACATTTCCGCTGGTCAAGATGTTTTGATGCGTGCCGATGAGGAGCTCAGAACGAAGGTAAACCGTTGGAAGCTTTAAGCAAACTTGAACTAAAACTAAATTTATTGTATTTTTTTCTTGTGTTTTGCTGCAATAGGCTCCAATACAAGAACTCGGCAACGATATGCGCACAATTGAGTGGCGTGAGAATACACTGGACACGTCCAAACAGGCCGTTACCAGCCACGTTGCCACAATGAGCGCTGCCACCGCACAGATCATCACCGCCTCACATCCCGATGAGGTTGATACGGAAGCTATCTCCGCATCGGTTTCACAGATCGCCCAAACCATACCCGAAGTGACCAAGGAGGTGCGTCTTATTGCCGCACTCATGGAGGATGATGGCAATGGTGACAAGTTATTGGAGGCCGCACGCAACTTGTGCAATGCCTTCAGTGATCTATTGAAAGCCACTGAACCGGAGAGCAAGGAACCGCCGCAAAATCTTATTAATGCCGCCAGTCGTGTCGGTGAGGCCACCACACATGTGCTCAGCACTATCGCCGAAGAGGAAGTACCGGAGAATCGTGATTTGCACGATATGCTTTTGGGGCTTGCTAAGGCTGTTGCCAACACCACGGCTGCTTTGGTGCTTCGTGCAAAGAATATTGCCGCAAGCTGTGAAGATGAGGATGCACGTAATCGCGTAATTGGCGCGGCTAGTCAATGCGCCTTGGCTACCAGTCAGCTGGTTGCCTGTGCGAAGGTTGTGGCGCCAACGCTGCACAATGCCGCTTGCCGTGAGCAATTGGAGGGCGCTGCGCGTAATGTCGCACGTGCCGTGAACAGTTTGTGTGAAGTTTGCAGTGAAGCCACAAATGATCAGAAACTTAGAGATGATCTAATGGCCGCTGCACGTGATGTATCGAAGAGTCTATCAAATATGTTGGAGCATGTGAAGTTGAGCTCACGGGAGTATGCAAATCGCACTAGTCAGGAAATGAGCCCCGTTGAGAATGTCATCATTGGCACCGATATCTTGGTTTCCACAAACGATCCACAGGAGATGGTGCGCCACGCCAAGAGCTTGGGTCAAGCCACTGCACAACTTATACAAAGCATCAAGGGCGAAGCTGAAGAGCAGGATGATAGTGACATGCAGCGTCGTCTGCTGTCGGCAGCCAAGCAATTGGCCGATGCCACAGCCAAGCTAGTAGAGGCGGCGCGTCTCTGCGCAGGCAATCCTCATGACACGGACAACCAGAACGCTTTGCGTCGTGCTGCTGAAGAGCTGCGTGAGATAACCACAACCACTGCAAATACGCCAGCCATGAAACGTAATTTGATACAACGTTTGGAGTACTGCTCGAAGCAGGCGGCAACCGCAGCCACGCAATGCATCTCGGCTGCCCAAAATGCCGTGCAGCACAGTGACGATCATCAGACCAAAGAATCACTTTTGCAGGATTGCAAACGCGTCGTCGATACCATACCGCGTTTGGTAACCTCCGTTAAGACAACACGCTCGCAACCCGATGATGCTAATGCGCAATTGAATCTTATTGAAGCCGCCGAGCAGTTCATCGAACCAGCCGTACAAGTGTCACGCTCTGCACGTGCTCTTCAGCCTACGGTTACCGACATACCAAGCGCCGCACAATTGTCGAAGAGCGCACTCGTCTTGGGTCAGACCGTTTCGGAGTTGAACTCAGTAGCACGTCGCGCTCGTGAAGCCTGCGGCGGCCAAGAATTAGAGTCTGCTTTGGAAGCTGTGCGCAATCTACACAATGTCTTGGACGATACACGCAATGCCGCACAAGGCGGTACCCTGCGTCCACTACCAGGTGAGACCATTGAGAATACTGCACAACAGTTGCGTGTGTCTGCCAAGAATGTCGGCATTGCTCTCAGTCAGCTGGTGTCTTCGGTGCTGCAGGGTCAGCGTATGTATGCCGGCGTTGCTGGTCGCGACACAGCACTCGCACTGGGTGACTTCACTAAAAGTGTACATGGCGTGGCGGCTACAACCAAGAATCCGGCAATTATCGATTGCGCCGATGAGGTCGTCAACAGCTCGGCACGTCTCATTGAAGAGGCTCAACGCACGCTGCAGAATATTGGTGATACCAATGCATTGACCTTGGCTGGACGCGATGTGACCAATGCGCTCTCGAAGACCGTCGATTGCATACCCGGTCAGCGTGAGGTCGACGTTGCTCTGCGCAATGTCAGCGAGTTAAGTGAAATTCTGTCGATGACTGAATTCCCCGCGTCTCATCGTCCTTATAATACCCTGCAAGGCGAACTGAAGCAAGTCGCCGAAAGTCTTAGTGCTGCTGGCGGCCAAATTGTGCAATCGTATGCCAGTCCCGCGCAATTGGCAGAAACCAGTCAGAACTTTGCCACAAACTATCGTGATCTGCTTTCCGTTTCCATGGAGATCGCCGGCCAGACCGAAGTAGAGGAAGTACGCTCAGAGATGATTGAGCGCCTGCGCAATGTTTCCACACAGTCGTGTTCACTGCTGTCCACTGCCAAGTCAATTGCCGCTGATCCCGGTCAGCCCAACGCCAAGAACTTATTGCATGCTGCAGCACGCAGTGTCACCGAGAGCATCAACAAGCTCGTCGACGCCAGCATTCAATCGGCACCGGGCCAAAAGGAATGTGACAATGCCATGCGCAACATTGACGCGCTGCGTGTCATGTTGGACTATCCACACGAGCCTATCAACGAGCAAGGCTACTTCGACTGCGTTGAGACCGCCACGGCCAAGTCGCGTAATCTTGGCTATGCCATTTCGGAGATGATTAACAACGCCAAACAATCGAATCATGTCGAATTTGGACAATCGGTCAACAATGTGAACGAGTCCATTCACGGCCTCATTGAGTCATCATCGCAGGCCGCATACCTGATTGGTGTCTCTCATCCAAGCAGCGTTGCAGGCCGGCCAGGCATCATTGATCAAGCGCAGCTCGCTTGGGCCTATCAAGGCATACGCCAACACTGTGACATTGTCAGCAGTGCCAAGTCGACGAAGCCACAAATGATTTCGGCACTCACTGTCATCGCTAAGCACACCAGCTACTTGTGTTCCATCTGTCGCCAGGCGAGCATGAATACCAACAATCCAGTCGCAAAGAATGAATTCATTGTGTTGGCCAAGCAAGTGGCAACCGCCACATCGAACTTGGTGCAGGATATCAAGGCCATCGAAGACGATCAACAGCTGAGCAATCGCGGTCGCCTTGTCGAGCCACTTTTGGAGTCTGTTAAGGCAGTGCGTCAATATGCTTCCAGCCCGGAATTCACATCCATACCGGCAAAAATTTCAACCGAAGGCCGCAAAGCACAAGAGCCTGTTATACAAGCCGGCCGTGGCGTTATCGATGGAGTTGTCGAAATGGTGAAGGCTGCAAAATCGCTTGCGCTTTCGCCTGACGATCCACCAGTCTGGCAACAGCTTTCCATGCATTCGACACCGGTGTCAGAGTCGGTCAAGCGTTTGGTCGACAACATACGCGAAAAGGCGCCTGGTCAGGCACAATGCGAGCAGGTACTACACACACTAGGCACCTGCACACGTGAGCTAGACAGTTGTGCTTTGGCCGTCAATGCACAAGGCTTAAGCCAACGGCGGGACAACAATCTGCATGGCTTCAGTGGTCAGACTCTCAATTCTGCAGCCGAACTTATCGATAAATTGGAGCCAATACGTATGGCCGGCAAAAACAATGCCGAACAGTTGGGACATGCTGTCGGTGAGATCTCTCGTTATGTTGTGCCAATGGTGAATGGCGCAATTGGCGCATGCACGCACATTGTGCACTCCAATCAGCAGATGTCGTTGATCAATCAAACCAAGTCGGTTGTGGAGAGCGCTATTACGCTCGTCCAAGCGGCCAAGGACTCTGCCGGCAATCCACGTGCCACACATGCACATCCCAGACTAGATGAGTCCATTGAAGGCACACGCGAAGCCATTCAGGAATTGCAACAAACCGTCGAAAAGATCAATGCCGAGACGGGCGTCATTACGGGTCTGATGGAGCAGGTTAATCGCGCTATTACACGCCTCAGCGACAAGCGTCAATCGCTCTTGAATGCCTCCTACACTGACACATTCGTCGACTATCAGACACGCATGGTGCAATCGGCCAAGGAGATTGCACGTTTGGCCAACGAAATCAATGCCAAGAGCAGCATAGAACCACAGGTGCTGCCCCAGCTGGCCGTCGAAATGGCACAGCAGTACACACAGCTTACCCAAGATTCCGTCGGCGCGTCGACCACGACCACAACACCCGATGTGGCAATGCGTATACGCTCCACAGTCATTGACTTGGGCCGTTCGGTCAGTTCGATGATACAAAACTCTGCAGGCGGCGCACGCCCCAACGATGTAGCGGGCCAAAAGGAGATTCAACGCAATGCGCGTGATGTCTCCGAGAAGGTGGCACAAGTGTTGGCCGCTCTCCATGCCGGTTCGCGGGGCACACAGGCGTGCATCAATGCTGCGCATACTGTTTCCGGCATCATTGGTGATTTGGACACGACCATTATGTTTGCCACCGCTGGCACACTTCATTCTGATGGCGATGGCACGTTTGCCGATCATCGTGAGCATATCTTACAAACAGCCAAAGCCTTGGTCGAGGACACCAAAGTACTCGTCACTGGCGCGGCAGGCACGCAGGATCAGTTGGCTAATGCCGCACAGAATGCTGTATCCACAATAAGTAAGTAAATTATTTTAATTTGTCTGGCAACTTTATTTATTTTGTCCTTCTCGCTGCAGCACAACTTGCCGAGGCCGTGAAACGCGGTGCTTGCTCCTTGGGCTCGGCTCAACCTGACTCACAGGTTATGGTGATCAACGCTGTTAAGGACGTGGCTTCTGCTTTGGGCGATTTGATCAATGCCACTAAGTTGGCTTCAGGCAAGCCCATACATGATCCCTCAATGCAAGATCTTAAAGAAAGCGCTAGGGTAAGTGTTGCTTGATTTGACTTAACATAAACTAGACTCACAAAACTTTTTTCTACTCTGATTGTGTGCAATTTTTATGCTATAAAACTTCTTCAATGCTTTTGTTGTTGTAGCGCTTCAAGAATTTTTATCAATTCAAAGCTTTCCCAAAAAAAATTACACACTCACAAATTGTAACTTACTACTCTATGTGGTTCTGGTTTACATAGTTCTTGGGGGTAAACTGTCTGAGGTAAAATAATTTCGGGTTCCGTTCGGTTTGTTCGTCCGCCTGAATAACGGTTTTTGTCTCATTAATGATTTCAAATATTAAAAAAAAGAAAAGAAGAAAATTACGTAGTAATTGTCAGTCCGCAATAAAACGTCTGATTTATTACTTTTCGGGGGCATTTGAATATAATTACAATTCTATTAGTTGTAAGCTCATTTTGCAATATTTTTCCTCTTCTGTTTTTCATTAATTATTTTCTATTCACACAAATTGTTGTAAGATTGTGGCATATAAAAACGAAAACATAATCAAATGGCTTTGGCACTTGAACTTTTTATATAAATTTTATTTATTATTATTTTTTTTAACTATTGTATTTTATTTATGATTGTTGTACTACACATTTTTCGCATAGTTGTTGTAATTGATGAAAAAAAACCATTTAGGACAAAAGACATAACCTCAAACAACAAGCGCCCAAAATGAGCACAAAAGCGCCGTTAAACTATTTACCATTGATGGTGTGTTGTTGTTGGTGTTAATTTTGTTGTATTTTTTTTTTTTCATTTTTAAGTGTAATAATCGTAAACTTCCACTACTTACATATATGTATGTCAACTATAAAATGTAACGCTGAGAGCTATCGATTACTGTTCTTACACACTCACTGTCATTAAAACATAATCACCAGGCAAACCAACACATTGACGAGAGTCATAAACACTTGGAAAAATCCACTTAAAACTTTGTATTTGGCATCTGGCAATCGGCTTCACTGTATTTGAAGTGGCTTTCATAACCCCCCGTCTCCACTTGAACTCTTCTCTTGTTCGCTGACCCGCTATTTTTAACTACCGCCCATTTCCAACCACCACTACTACCACTGCATTCAACAGCCCACACACTCACATACACTCGGCATGCCTCTCACAACACTAATTTCTACGTGGCCCCTTCTTACTCTACTGTCTGTCGCTGTGCAATTTTTTGTGTGTGGCTTTCGCATTTTTTTTATACAAAAACTTTATTTTTTTTTAATTTTTTTTAAAAATTGTCTGAGAACTACGAAAAGTTTTTGAAATTGATTCGTAATTTTTGTTTTTTTCTCTTTTTTATTTTTTGTGCTCATTCGTTGAACTCTGCTCTGTCTCTCTTTTGCGCTCTTTCATTCTGTTCTTCTCTCCTAATCAAAACAAAAAAAAAAAAAAAACATAAACACATACAAACATTTTCGCTACCGCTGGATTCGCAAACAATCAACCAAACAATCAATCAATCAATCAATCAATCAATCAAACAATCAAACCAACCATATACCAGACGCTTAAAGATGTTTGCTACTCAGCCGCCGCTGCCTCAGACACTAACACGTTCAGCCCACATCTGTCATCTACGCCCGTCCACACTGGAATCACAATTTTCTAGGCCGCAAGCAGCGAATGTGTCATCGACGTTTTAAGAACCATTTTTTATCTCGAACTTAATCTGAAAATTGGCTAATTAACATAAACATACAGTTTTTTCTGCGCTAAGCATTCGAAAATTTTTGAATCATTTTGTAACACACTTACATATTTAAAGAATATATTCACGTACAGATTTTGAATAAAAAAAAAATGTAAGGGTTTATAGATGCTATGACAAGCATCTCAACTATGAGTGTGATTTGAAATGGCATTCAATTGAAATATTCCACTACCCCATGCTACGAGTGTACTTGTATCTCATTCAGATTGCTTAATTGTAGCATCTATAAATTCAGTTTAGTCCACGATATCGTGTCATGTAATCTCAGTGTCGTAATTTAGAAAAATATAAAAAAAAAAATAAACAAATTGTTCCTTGGTTGTTTTTAATTAGTAGATTTTAGTGCCAAAGCCATTAGTTAGTAGAAAGTAGCTAGTAGAACTTAAACAGCCTCATAGTTCAACCTCATTTGCATTACATATTTACTAATAAAACTCTAACTTTCTCTTTCTTTCAACACACAACATTAGGTTATGGTACTCAATGTTTCATCGCTATTGAAAACAGTAAAAGCAGTCGAGGATGAGCATACACGTGGCACACGCGCCATGGAGGCCACTGTCGAAGCCATCTCACAAGAAATACGCGTAAGTTTGCATATCAATTAAATTTATTTTACATATTAAAATATTGATTTTAAAACCTCAGGCCATGCACACGCCACCACCTGTTAGCAACATACAAGTCGGACCCGAGGATCTTATACGCGTCACCATGAACGTCACAGCCGCCACCGCGAAAGCTGTTGCCGCCGGCGCATCGAATCAACAAGCGGATATTGTCGCTGCCGCTAACTTGGGCCGACGTGCCATCTCTGAGATGCTCATTGTCTGTCGCTCGGTTGCCTGGAATTGTGCTGAAACCGATGAATTGCGCCAGCGCACATTGGAAGCCGGCACAGCCGTGGGTGAATCCTATCGCGAGCTGCTCAATGGCATACTGCACAATTGCAGCGCCGATGAGCGCATGCATTATTCGCGTCGCGTTGCCAAATGTGTCACCGATTTGGTGGCCATGGCACGTTTGCTGAAGGGCTCCGATTGGATTGATCCCGAAGATCCCACAGTGATTGCTGAGAACGAGCTTTTGGGCGCTGCGGCTTCCATTGATGCTGCTGCCAAAAAGTTGGCCTCGTTGCGACCACGCAGACAGCCGGATGTGAAGGTGAGTTATCACTTGACATTTTTGTCTTGTGTTAAGTTTCTAAGTGATTTAATAATAAAATGGTGAATGTGCTTGTCAACAATAATTCAAATTTAACAAAGCTTAACTATAAAATAAATAAAACGGTGCTTGCGTTTTCGAAACTATCCAAAAATTGCCAAATAACAAACCAACCAACAGCCAACCTACCAACCTCTTCTCGAACTAATGATGATTCCAGTGAGATATGTTTGATATTCTTGGTTGTTGCAATAGTTCACCCAGGAATCAAACATATTATTACTGTGATTGTTCAAATTCTACTAAACCAAAAACATATAAACTCATAAAAACTAATTGTAAGAAGAAATAATCATATCATAACTCTACTACAACTAAACTTAACCCAAACAGTAATAATTGTTTCACACATTTCCATTTACACAGATTGAACTCGACGAGAACATGAAGTTCGATGAGATGATTTTGGAAGCTGCCAAGGGCATCATGGCTGCCTCATCGGCACTTGTGCGTGCAGCCAATGCTGCACAACGTGAGCTTATTGATCAAGGCAAAGTTGCGCGCCGTCCACTAACATCCTCTGACGATGGCCAATGGTCCGAGGGTCTTATTTCCGCTGCGCGACTTGTTGCCGCCGCTACGCATAGCCTTGTCGAGGCTGCACAGAATTTGGTGCGTGGCGTTGGCACGGAGGAGATGCTCATATCAACTGCCAAGCAAGTTGCCGCTTCGACGGCACAATTGCTGATTGCCTGCAGGGTTAAATCAAATCCCACCTCTGAAGCGGGTCGCCGTCTGCAGGCTGCCGGTAATGCTGTCATCAAGTCCACTGATAATCTTGTGCACGCCGCACAACAGGGCTTGGAAGACGAAGAGGAGCATTCGCTGAAGATCAATACATCCATGGTTGATGGCATGGCGCAAGAGATCAATGCGCGTTCAGCAGTGCTGCGCAAAGAGAAGGAATTGGAGGAGGCACGTCAGCGCTTGAAGCACGTGCGCCAGGCCCAGCGACATGCGAAAAACGTAACTGGCTTCACCACCGATGAAAGTGACTCGGAGTACGCGCAGTCGGCATACGGCACACTGAACAGGAGTCAGAACAATGTATGAATGCTATTTCTTCTACTTGTATTGCACTTGAATTGAGACTCAGATTGGCAGAAATTTAAAGAATCTTAAAATTTTAATTTAAAAACCAATTTGCACTTTATTTGATTTTGTAGTTGTAACATTTTAATTATTTATTTTCGGTGTTTGTGTTAATTACGCACTTTGGTACTTCGTCTAACCAACTTTCACTAACCACACACTTTCTAACATTCTAACAGACACTTGGACGCGGCGGTTATCAGAGTCAGGGCGACACACCATCATCGCCGAGCTACTACAGCCAACAGCAAAAGCATCAGTACAATTATACCACCAGTACACCGCAGCACTTCCACCATCCAGGCGCAGTTTCGCCACCACCCTCAAACTATCCGGTTGAGAGCAATGGTGCCGCTTTCCCACCGCCGCCGCCACCACTGTCAACAACGATTTCTAACATGCAAACTGCGACCGCTCAGGTGCACAGTTTTCGACCTAATCCAAAACTAACAGCCAATGCAGTGCCCCGGCCATACCCCGGCAGTCCCGGTGCAGGTGCGGCCACTAATGGCATTGCTGGCGGTGCTGGTACAGGTACAAGATCGCAACCAACTAATGCCAACTATCAACAATCTTACGAAACTGTCACATCAACAATATCCACAAACGCGTCCGGCAAACCTGCGCCACCACCACCACCACAGAAGACAACCGTGAATCGTAATCTTGAGGCCTGCGTACAAGACTTGCACGACAAGACCTTTGGCCAAGGTGGCGTTATACAGTTGACAGGAGGCAGCCCACTGCCCGGCCAAAACTACGAAGGCTACACAACAAGGTAAGTTCATAGTGTTCGTAGGTTTGTGAATATTTCGTCTAACATATTCTATTTTGTTTTCCATAGATATGAGACGCGCAACTATGACAAGAACAGCAGCAGCGAAGTCGGCGGCAAGCCACTAGAGTCCAGTTTCTCACAGTTGACGCTCAAAACCGATGGTGGTAATCTGAGCATCGTTGATTCGGGTGTTTCCGAGCGTCTTAGTTCGATGACACAGCGCGTCATGGAGCGAAAATCTTTCACAACAACGACGGAATCGCACTCCGAGACGAAAACCGAATCGCATAGTTTTCGCATGGACTGAGCGTGGAACAGGCGGTGCAGCGGTCCAATGAGGGCGACTGAAGCTTAGTTGTTACACTTGAATTGTGCCACTAACGTTTGCTTTATGCGTTCGCGCCATTTTGTTTAAATTACGTTATTATTGTGTGTTGCCAACTAAACAAAATCAATGTTTATTGCCAAAAGTGCTTTTAACAAATATATACATAATGTACTAATTATAATAAAAATAATAATAATATTTAGCTTATTAATTAATTAAGTAGAACTTAGTTTGTAAGCTGAAAATGTTTTTCTTTTCGAGCAATTTACAGAGCGTGCAGAAAGTTTTTTGATGTTTATTAAAGATTTTTTTTTTTTGCCAATTTGTTGCCAGTAAGAAAACCATATATGTAACAATGTATAATTAACCACGAACCATTACTAAAGATACTATCTAAACGAACTAGTTAATCAATCAAATTATCTATCAAACTAATTATCTCTGTCTACATACATAGTAACTCACTAAAATATTTATGAAATGTCTGTCCACTACTGTCGCTACTGCTTTTGTTGATAATTTCGAAGTAATACATTATTAAGCTCACTAAGTTTTTAATTTTATTAAACTGCATGTTCTTTGTCGTGCATAACTGTCAACCAACACTTGCAATTTGCAAAATCAAATTGATTTCATTGAAATGCACTTTTTTAAACGATGATTTGTATTTTGTATATATATGCTTCGCGTGTATACATACGTCTATATTATGTATTCTTTGTAAATTAATAAATAAAGTAATAATTTAACTAAATTGTGTTTTTTTAAATTAAAAAAAAAGTTCGACCATCAACTTGTGTGTCAATACAGTTTTACAGTCAACCAACTACGGTTTGAGAAGCACACGAAAACAGTTTAAGAAACACAAACAGTAATATGGCCAAAAATAAAAAAAATTGTTTTTAATTGCCAAAGTCAGTTTTATGTGTAAACTTTAATAAAACTTTATTATAAAAAACATACATAAACCAAAATAAATGCAACAGGAAAGTCTGTAGTCAAGTGAAATATTGCAACGTTGATCACATAATATTAAATGCAGTTTGTAAATTGTCCCAAGATTGATCCGTCCAATTTTTACTTGTACTCCTGATTCAATTGACGACCAATTAGCCAACGTCTGATCTCGGAAGTGCCAGCGCCGATTTCATATAACTTTGCATCGCGCATAATGCGACCCGTTGGATTGTCATTAATGTAACCATTGCCGCCAAGTATTTGTATGGCGTCCAAGGCAGTCTTTGTCGCTTGCTCTGCACAGTAGAGAATGACACCGGCACAATCCTTAGAACTACGTACGCCGGCATCAGCCGAACGCGCAACACTGTATAAGTACGAACGTGATGCGCTCAGAGTCGTGTACATGTCGGCCATTTTTCCTTGTAGTAATTGAAACTCGCCAATCAACTTGTTCATTTGCTTGCGTTGATGCGCATAATCGAAGGCCACATCACACGCCGCCTGCATTAGGCCAACTGGGCCGGCAGCTAATACCAAACGCTCATAGTCCAAGCCAGACATAAGCACATACACGCCCTTGTTCACTTCGCCCAGGACATTCTCGACAGGCACTTTCAGATCTTGGAAGACCAGCTCACAAGTGCTGCTGCCGCGCATGCCAAGTTTGTCAAGCTTCTGCGCAACACTGAAACCCTCCCAGGCAGTTTCAACAATAAAAGCTGTGATTCCATGACGATCCGGCACACCGGGCGCGCCAGTCTTGGCATAAACGATGAGTGTGTCAGCATCTGAACCGTTAGTAATCCAAAATTTAGTGCCGTTCAGCACATAAAAGTCACCTTTTCGTTCAGCACGCAATTTCATGGAGACTACATCGGAACCAGCACCCGGTTCGGACATAGCCAGACCACCAATATGTTCGCCACTGCAAAGCTTTGGCAAATACTTTGCTTTTTGCTCCGGCGTGCCGTTCTTTGTCAGTTGATTGATGCAGAGATTTGAGTGTGCGCCATAGGAGAGTGCAACGCCGCCTGCAGCTCTGTTGATATTATAACATATAAGGACAAACTTGTTTATAAAACCGATATATTATAGTTAAAACAATTACCGTGAAATCTCTTCCATGATAATGCAATGATCCAGATAAGTGCCGCCGGTGCCACCATAGTCAGGCTCTGCCGTAATGCCTAAAAAGCCAAGATCGCCCAATTTCTGCCAGAAGTTGCGCAGATCTCTAAGGAGTAATTTACTAATAGAATCATTTATAATTGACACTTGGAGCACTCACTTAAAGTTGTCTAGCTTATCGATGTCCTTGGCGTGCGGCGCCAATTCCTTCTGGAAAAAGTTAAATGCGATCTCACGTAGCTTTTGTTGTTCTTCATTGAGTCCAAACATCTGATCGTTTATAGGATAATGGCTAAGGCTTCTTAGCCAAACCGCTGTGGCACTAACACTACGCGGTGTCAGCTTGCACAATGTGTGTCCAGCCAAACGTAAAGCCATGTTGAAGGGAGGAGTATGGATAAGATTGTTGGATAGTTCGCGAATCAAGAGGAAGAGTGATTAGCATGGGATGGCTACAAGAGCAACAGCTGCTGAAGTATTATCTAACCTTTAGTCGTTATCACTGCTCGTTGCCACATGTGCTGAGTGGCATATTGGCAACAGGTGCATAACTAAAATGATATGTCAATGACGACACCAAGCCTTCAATTTAATACATATAAGGTTAAAGTTATGTTCCATCTTAATAAATTGATGAATTATTATATGAAATATCATGTCCCGATCTGGCAAGGTTATGTCACTCGCGATCACTACATCAGCTGTTCACATTGCTCAATAAACACAGTCGAGAGTGCGCAAAATTTATATAACAACCGTTAGAATTTATATCTTCTCTAAAATTGTAAATTTTCGTTGAACTTTAACAATGTAAAGTATGAATACAATGAAAACTGCTTGACTTGCCGTAATCAGCGCTTATACAAATAAGTGCCATTGAATTCCAGTGAAAATCTATTTTAATGTTGTTGCTCATCATTATGCCAAACAATGCAAAACGAAGTAAAGCAATACAATTGTCAATGAGTGCAAACAACACAATGCCAATAACTTCACCAACAAAGATGAGGCGGCATTAAGCCATGTTCAAGTGCGCATGTCTCAACAATCCTGAAATACAGTGCGGTGCGGCGCGGCAAGGTGATGCATTCTCGAAAAAATGCCGACAACAACGCTGTAATGAAGAAGGACGAACAAAAAAAGTGTAAGTAAACGCAACGATAAACAAAACAAAATCCATGCCGCCAGCGGCGCAGCCGACGTCGTTTTGACGTAGGTCCTGGAAATGAATTGAAAACGTGGCAGAAAAGTCGCATTCGCATACAGAACAGCACAGCGCAGCACAGCCAAGACAGACAAGTACAGCGACCGCACTGGCACAGCACATCAGTCATTGTTGTCGCTTGGTCGGTCGTACGCGTCTTCATGCCAATTGCGCTTGGCATTAAACAACTAATAGAGAACAATAAAAGCATTTCACATCAATGGCCAAATTATTTTGAATATTATTAAGTGAAAGTAAAGTGCGTGCACAACATACAATTAAAGAAGTTAGTAAAAAGTTTATTTACAATTATTAAAAACACAAATCAATTGCAGCAAATATGATAATACATATTTGCGCACCCACCTGAATTGGTCTGTATATAAATCATTGAAAAAGGATTATTTTGGCAGTATCAAATCGATAATTGTAACTATTGTGTTTGTTTGTGTGTGTGTGCGTGTGTGTGTGTGTGCGTGTGTATGTCCTACGATTGTGCTTTTTGCCATCCTTTCGCATGTGGCACGGTCTCAGGACTTACCTGCACAGGCGCTTCACTCTGCCCCTTAAGCATTTATCGTATCGCGCCATATTTGATTAATAGTAAAGCTTTGTTCCCACCGTATCCGCCAA
The DNA here is from genome assembly GCA_037044515.1 of Phortica magna. Taxonomy (NCBI): domain Eukaryota; kingdom Metazoa; phylum Arthropoda; class Insecta; order Diptera; family Drosophilidae; genus Phortica; species Phortica magna. The sequence goes on from JBAMBP010000519.1 coordinate 803,909, forward strand.
CGTTCGTGCATGATAAGCGCCTGCATATTTTAACACCACCCTCTGCACGCTCCACGCCGCGCCGCCATAAACCGTTCGATAACCACTTGGGGCACAAGTTTGAATGCCTAACCACCTGCCTGCCCGCCTGCCTGTCCGCCTGTCTATGCACTGAAAGAACATTTCAATGCCGCTTGAAGTTGTTGTAGGTATTTTCTTCGTTTTCCTTTGCTTAAGCCTTGTAGTACAATTGTTGTTATTGTAATTGTCATAACTGTCGATATTTTTTTATGTTATTGTTGTTGTTGTAACTGTCAAAGTATGTTCATAACTGTAATCCTTGTTGTCAAGTTCAATAACAGTTCTTTATTCCATTCAATTCGATTCAATTTCATTTTTCATTATTTCTCATGCACTTTGTTGTTGTAAACTTAATTAAATTAAAACGCAGAGTTCAAATATTAATTTTCCTCTTGTCAATTCTCTCATTAAGCATTCCCGCTCTGTTTGTGTGCCTCGAAGCCTTAAGCAGACCGGAAACGGAAGTCAGTTGCGTGCGTTTGCAATACGTTTACTAAGGAAATGAAAAATTGCTACGTTTTCCAACTGTTTCGATTGTAGTTGTCTTGCATGCTATTAAAGTTATCATGCTGACTCCACACAACGCTGACTAATGCCAAAAATAATGAGTATGTCTGTATATCTATATAAATACACAAGTTGTGGTGCCCAAACCTAAGCTAACCTTGCATGAAGGTCAAGGCAAATTATGCCACTAATTTCCTGGCAGTGTTTTTCTTACATTTTGTTTTTCTAGACTCCTCTAACTGCTTACTTGTCTCTTTCTTACTAACGCTTGTGTCTTGCGCCGCTGACAAATTATTTAACGAGGTCAATGCAAATGTGGGTGAAATATTTTTGGAACGCATAGAAAGTTCCCAAAAATGTTTTCGAATTTTGTGTTTTTTTCTACTTGCTAAATTTATGCGTTTCGATGACAAATGTCCAACGATAAAAATGTCGAAGGACGCGAATTTGTCGCTTGCTGAAGACATACGGTGCGTTCTCACACTTTGTGCGTGTGTGTGTGTGTGACAAACATCGATTTTGTGGCATGACAAAAGGCAACGAATTGCAAATGCAATCATGAAGTGGCGACGGTGAAAGCGCAGCAATTAGAATTGCTATTTAAAAGTTGCATACTCAAGTTGCTTGCGGCATTTAATGCCAAGTGGAATGAACTTGAGGCAGCGGCAAAGGCAAACGTACTAAAGACAGATAGACAGTGCGAGAGAGAGGGAGAACGCAAGACAGATAAAGTGCAACAGCTTCGCTTGACAGTTGTTTGACAGTGACGTTCCTCAACAGGCTCAGGCACAGTCGTTGACATTTATGTTGCTGCCATGTACCGCAAGATGGCGCTAGCGTTAAAGTTGTATAAGACAAGTTGAACTTGAAGGACTTGCACGCGCATGCACATGTGTCTGTGTGGGCGTGGGCGTGCTGAGCAATCGGGGGTTCTTTGAGCTAATAACATGTCTAAGAACTTTCTCAAGTGGCGCGCGTTTACATGAGGGAGTAAAGTACAAACAACGAAATGAAACTTGGCAGCGAAAAAACGTACGAGATACAAACTTGTTTTGCAGCCAAAACGCTTGAGATAAACGCGTGCGAAAGCATTCAAGCATTAAATTGTAACTGTTGGATAGAAATCACACAAAAACACACCAACAACAACGACAACAACAACAAAAGAGAGACAAACATTAAAGACAACTAAAAATAACGCGGTGAATGATAACGCAAAACTAAAACGCAAACAAAAAGCACACAAAAAATATATAAAAAAAAAAAAAACTGAATGAGTTTCAATTAAGAAAACGCAAATTCAAGTGAAAAACTATGGTCAACGGCGCGGCGACGACGACTGCAAATAATTAGCGTACGGCAAACGGCAAACCGTGCGCAAACAGCTTGCAGTGAATTGTATCTAACAGATACAAAATGCAACGTTGGCATACATACATGCATGCATTAAGCGAAAGGGTCGCAAGCATGTTTGCTTATTTAGCGAATGCGAATGCAAAATACTTTTCCAAAGCGCACACATTTTTTATATTTCATTTGGCAGACGAAAATTTGTGAAAATGTGCCGTGAAAATTTGAAATAGCCTGCCGTTGGACAACAACAACAACAACAACAACAAGTAATAAGATGAAAAGCGGCAAATCACACAAAAAGTTTGCTGAAAATATCCATTGGCAAGCGGCCGACCAGCGAGCGAGCGAGCGGGCTAGTGAGCGAGTGAGTGAGTGAGTGAGTGAGTGAGCGCATGAGTGTGACAAATCCGTCGGGACAGTCGTGACTCGTGCGAGGAACCCAACCGATCTAAAGCGAGACGAGCGCCCGAAACGATTTGAATCGAAAGTGTTTTCAGAGCATCTTTGCATTTTTATTACAATTCAGATACTTAGTTAAGCGAACGACGCATGGACGGACGAATCCGTTCAAAAAACACAAGGCAGCAGACACAGATCCAACGCTCCGAAAGACAGCCCCAAGACAAGTGTCATTCATTAAACGCTTCATTCAAATTCGTATTAGAAAAGGTCTCTAAAGTAACTCACACACACACGCACATATAAATCACACAATTAGCGTGCGCTTGTGTGCGTGCGTGCGTCTGTGTGTGGTTATCGCAAAGCGAGGCAAATTTCGCGTATTCAACTTTAGTTTCCAGTCGAGCACGAGCAACGATAGAAGCACCGAGCAGCGGCAGCGACGACAACAACAACAACGACAACAACAACAACCACGACGACGACGCCGAGAGCAGCGGAACCAGCGAAAAGTGTCGCCAGCGACAGCGCAGCATAAAAAGTTAGTAGTAGTCACACTCGTAGTTAGTTGGACAACGGACGGACAAACAACAGTTGGCTTGGCTTGGCTTGCACATATATACGCACTAATTGTACAAAACTAACCGAACGATTCCGCAAGTCTTCAATTGTCTGAGCAACTTTAAGGCAAATCGAAGTCGCGCGCGCAACAAAAAACAACAAAAAAAAACTCAGCCCAACAACAACAATTCAAGTGTCGAAGTTTATGAAATGCTTTGGAAAATAATAATTATTTAAAGCAAAAATAAATAATAATAATAATAATTTTTGCATATTTTCCAAAAGCAAAAAGCGAAAAGCGAACAAAAAGAAGAAGAATATTGCAAACGAAAATAAAGCGAAATAAAAGCGCTGAAAGATTGAAATAAAAAGTAATTCGGGCGACGCAGAAGCCAAATGCGAAATTAAATCATCTGCATTAAAAATAACTTGAGTATATTTTTCGACAAATATTAAAACACAAAAATATATATTTCAAAACGTAAAGTTGTTTTTGTTTAATGTGTAAAACCCGCGACCGCGCCCGCGTCCCGAAGCCGAAGTAAAAAGAGTCGCCTCACTGTGCAAATGTCACTTTGTGCATGAGCGTGAGCGTCGTGAGTGACTAAGTGACACTGTGTGTGTGTGTGTGCCTGCGGGCGTGCGTGCGTGATTAGTATACATACATAAACATACATATATATTTTTGCGCGCACATTTGACACACAAATATATGAAAATATATCTATGAAAACGAAATAAATGTGCGGAAAAATATAAATTTTAAATAAAATTAAAATAAAAAAAAAAAACACAGATCGCTTTGTATATATAAACGCTTAAAAGAAGCAGCTAAAAATTCGACGACAACGCAATGGAAGCGAAACGCAACAACAACAAAAAAGGACGCAAAAAACAACGTCCCAAAACGCAGCATCATCCTTGGGATGAAGGTAGGATCATGTAAATGTCTTTCAGCATTGGGATTTATCAGCTTTCTCGACAAACGGGGGTTTCATTGCGCATACGCCATGTGGTGTGGCGACAAGCGCTTTAGACTAATTGACATGCCTTCTTTTTAAGCACAGCCATGATTAATTCAAAGTCAAAAGACAATTAATGAGTGAAATTAAGCCGTGAGGCATTCAAATCTAACACGACAACAACAACAACAACAACAAGACCTTCAAACAGTGTCAAAGTTTAAGTTTCGTCGTTATTTAAATGAGTTTTTGTGCGCAACTCAATTGTTTTTTCACCGTTTTTCTATACATTTTGCCTAACTTGACATTTATCGCGGCTGTTGTTGTTGTTGTTGTTGTTAGTTGATGTTGGGTGTGTGAATTCAGCAAACGGGTTTTGTTTTTCGCTGTGAGCCAAGTGACAAAGTCACAGGCGTCAAAACACGTTACATCAATCAAATCAAATTAAGCGTCAACAATTTAATGAATGAGCTAAGTTAGAAACTGTTTACAAAATATGATTTCACAGTTAAGTTGAACACAGACAAAGGCAACATGTGTTGAGAGTTGTTCGCTGCTGACTCAGTTAATAATACCGCCAGACTTGAGTTGCATTTGACAGAGCACACAATTATGCAAGTGTCAAGTCTGTCTGAACACATTAGATCATTTTAGTTCTACAGCATATTCAATAGACAGGAGTTTGTATGTAATCTTTATAATACTTCTTCATTATTTTCTTTAATTAGCAAAATAAACAGACTTAATCTTTATTTGTTCGCAAAGAACAGTTGAAAGTAGGCTTACATGTAATGGCTTGTGATTTTATCGACGTCATAAAATATTTATCGCCTTAATGCATTTTTCATTTACGCAAGTAACAAACCATATGACATAACGTGATAAAGAAAAAAACAGTTCACACATGCCGAGGCACGTAGTCAATGAGCACAGCAGTGTAACCGCAGCAAAGAACACCTTCAAATGCCTTGGTTATCTTATCGCGAAAGCAGAATTTATGCGCAACACAGCAACGATTAGCACAAATATTTATGAGCAGATATTTCATCATAGTCGAAAAAAGAAGGTCTAAATTAGCAACAATCAATCAATCAAATGGAACATAAAAAGGTTTGCATTGGAAAAAGCCAAACGGCAAACAAAGACAAGTTAAAGAGGTTTTTTTATTTTACTATTCAATTAGCATTGCAGTGTGGAAGTCGCTTATTTACAGCAATCACATGAGTACTTGTGGCATGGCGAAAGATGTTATATGTTTTGTTAAACTGAAATTTAGGCTAAACTAATCTCGAATTGAAAAATACTTTGCAGCGAATGGCACAAGTTCAAGTCGCTCACGCAGCGTTGTAAGCACTGGCACGGCGCTGACGCGTTTTCTGGTCTGCATGGCGCCAGTGATGGGTAAATGAAGTTCAATGCAGAGAAGTATTCACGAACGGTTGCATTGTGTTGTTTTTCTTTGTGCAAGAACAAGAAACTTGACTTGACAAACTCATGGCTCATTTGCATATGTTTTCTCATGGGCAACACATGTTGCTAGCAACATGTTGCTAAACATAAATCTTCATACGTGCATGTTTCGAAACAAATATACAAATATTTATACTGCCGTCAAATATTGACCACTTGTTCGATGGCTCATCGTCGCTTACATACATGCATACATACAAACATACTTATGTGCTCATACCTTTAAATATTTAAATATAGACATATCGTATGTAAATATGTACATTGTGCAAACATATGAGTACATAAGGAACATTTACATTATTTTCATGTTTCTATTTGGTTTAATTTTATTTTTTTGACGTTTCTGTTGTGGTTTTCGTTTTTGTTGTTGTTGTCGCTATTTTTCGGTACAAGCGCGCGTGTGTGTGTGTGTGTGGCCTGAAAATTGTGTGTGATAGTTTTTTTGTTTTTTGTTTGTGGTTACGTCAAAAAGTGTTGGAAACTCTGTCAACGTTTGCTTCCTCGAACCAACTTATTCAAGGTCAGCTGCAGTCGCCGTTGACACTTTCATTATGTGGTTTATGATGTTGGAATATATTTTTATGCCTTTTCTTGTCGTTTAATGTAAAATGCTTATTAGTACATGCCGTGGCAACATTTATGGCTTTAATTTGTGGCCAGTGCACAATTTATGTTAAGTAATTCTATGCCAACAACTTTTGCAAAAACAAGTTAGCAGCGCTGAACTGCTTTAATTGCAGAATAATTATGACTTGAGCACAAAGACTAAAGTTGTGCGCCAAAGTCAATTACGTGGCGCCAAATTAAAAGCAATTGCCGGTTTTTCTTCATCCCCCCCGCCACACAATGCAAAACAATGATTTGCCATCAATCGTGTTGGAACAATTAACACCGAAAATAAATCAAAGTATTCAGAACGAGCAAACAGACAAGCTTAGTTAGGCTCGACGCTCAAGCCAATGAACTCACGCGAAATAATTGTGTCACGATTTATTTTTATATGACAACAATTGCAAACAACGAAATTAAATATATGTAAGCAGACAAACGAATATCACTCATACGCCGTGTATGAAGGAAAGAAAGAGACGAAAAGCAATGCAAGAAAAGCAGACGAAAATTTGAAATTTAAACGAAATTCATTCATTAGAATATGACATGTGTGCGTGTGTGTGTGTGTGTGTGTGCAAGCTTTCAGCAGCGCACAGAATGAGGCTACGACACAAAGGCTGACTAACCAACGGCGGCAGTCACCGGTCAGACCCATGTTGATGATGATGATGATGCTGACTGATGATGATGATTCTGCCTCAACTGTTGACACAACAATTCACTTAACGCTGTGCAATTTTAATTTTCTGCCTTTGGCTTTGACGCTAAAGCATGAACAGGTTGCAAGAGCGAGCGAGAGGGAGAGGGAGCGAGGTACACATGAGCAATCAAGCTGATTACGTACCGTTTGAGAATTACGACAATGGCGAGCGCTCAAGTGCGGTTCAGGCGCTTGAAATTTGCTGCGAACGAGCAAAGTACTTAGCAAATGAACAACAACAACGACGACGACAAGTGACTTCAAGTTTCGCTTAATAGAATAAATGGCAAATCAATTTTTCAGCAGACACGAAAGAAAAACGTAGAATTATACGTTAAAGTGAATTGCGTTGTTTGACCTTCGAACGCTGGCAAAGCGCCGTTTTGTAAAGTCTTATCGCGAACCAATCAAAGCACAAATGTTGACGCAGTGCAGCGGAAAGCGCTGACGGCAGCAAGTACATTACAGCAACACGTGTGCTTTCATGCTGAGGGACTGATGCGCCTGACTGAAAGCGTTCTTGAAAGCCTTACAGAAATGCCAAAAGCATCGCACGGCAAAGAACTATCAAAATAGAAATATGACATGCTGCTTGTAATGCAAAGCAAATCAGAGCAACTCAATTGACAAGAGTCACCTAACGGCACATCAAACATGTCACTTACGCTCAACGCAACGCAAAGCAACTCAACTCACGTAACGTTTTGAGAGCGCTTCATTTCTTGCTCACTTTGACTTTGTCTCAGTCGAGCTTTTTGTTGTTGTTGTAATATTTCGCCGTCAAGCAAGCGACTCCACCGACCAACTGCGCCCCTCTGCCGCTCACTATTTCGTTCAGCATGTCTGTTTTTGCTATTTGCTTTTGCTGCTTGCAGATATAATAGTTTTTTTTTTTTAGCGCCAGTATTCAAAACGCGATTAGACGTTGAACATGTGAAACCCGGCACAAGCACTCGTACATTACACAAGTTATTATTTTTTTTGTTTTTGGTTTCTTTTTTTAGTTACTTTTTACATTTCGTTACTTCTATTTTCGGTTAACTAATAAACATAATTAATTTACTTAAATTAATACACAAAAAACACACAAAATTGCAATGATTTACATCTTTTTGAGCGTCGCTGGCAATTACGGTTAGTTTGTGTGTGTGTGTGCGTGTGCGTGTGATGTTCGATAAGCCAAACAGCAAATTAACAAATGATTGATGTTATGTAATTGTCGTAATGACGCTCGTTGCTATTATTTTTAGTATTATAGTATTTGTTACGCATTCGTCACGTTACACGGTCAAAGGTTCACGCTAAGCCACGGTTCGAAGCCGCCACTTGAACGGCCTTGAACTTGTCAATTACTGGGCAACGTTTTACTTCACTGATTACATTAACATGTGTGTGTGTGTGTGTGTTGATTTTATGGCTGCCTTTCAGCACAACAGTCGTGCCAATGATTGAGTACGTGCAAACGCATTCAAATGGAACTGCAAAACAAGAAGAAGAAGCAGCAGCAACGTTGAGATTTGGTCTGCCGTTTGGTTACGCTCGATTTGCTTTGCCTCAATGTTGGCGCATATAAACTTCATGCTTATTTGCAGCATTATTGGCAACAACAAATGTGCGCCTTTTAAAGACAAAAAACACACATTCGAACGGCAACTTGAGCTCATCAAATGAAAGCTGCTTTGCATAAAAACATTGACTGAAGTATCGTGTTGAGATAAAGCCTTTGAAGTTCCTATGAAGAAGGTAGACTCATGAAGACTTATTTGCCAAAAGTCAATAAAATGAAGCCTCTTTAATAAACCTTATTGAAGAACTCACCAAACAAAGCAAAATGATATGTTATTTTTGTCTTTCGTGTGAGCATTATTAGCTAATTTTCACACATGACGTGACATGTGTTATTGTTATATCATTTTTAGATCAGATCAGATCAGATACAAACAAAAGCCACAACATTAAAAAATTGGAACGTGATTTTCTTCTTATTGTCGCTTTTTGTTTTTCTTTTTTTTTTTTGAAAACATTTTTGTGCTCATTTCTTATAGAGCACTATTTTGTTTTTATTTTATTTATTATTTATGTTTGCTAATATCGAACGCACCAAAAACAACAACAACAACAACAAGACAATGTCGAAATTAACTTTTTTATTCATAAGCAAAAGAAAAGCCAACAGACGAGAAGCCAACAAGCCAAACGGGCGTAATGTGAATGCTCAATTGAGAGCGTAAAAATAAATGTGTGAAAGACTTGATGATGATGTGTGTGTGTGTGTGTGTGTGTGTGTGTGTGTGTGTGTGTGTGTGTGTGTGCCAAGTTCTTGAACGCCAAAACAAATAAAAGACATGCTAGAAGAGCAACAATTTGAAGAAGCAGAAGATACACAAACATACACACTCACACACACACACATGCACACAGAGATACTTGAGTTTGTTGCTGATAATAATAATAACAAGCGGAAAACATGAGAGGAAAACCTTAAAGAAAAACCGAAACGATTTTCGAAAACGTATAACATTTTTTTTTGTGTTTATTTTATGCTTTGTTGTTGTTGTTGGTTTCTCTAATATGAAGAAGCAACAAATGCGCAGCGCAACAAAGCGTTGTTGGCGCTCGCAAAAAAATTACTTAGCCGCGCAGTTGGCCCCGGACAAGTTGCAGGCACGGATTGAACTGATTTTACACGTTGAAAATCATTGAATAAAATTCGAAATATCAAAAACGATTCAAATACGAACGAAAAACATTATTTTTTTATTGCTTAAGCATTGCAATTTAATTTATTGCGAATTTGTTGGTAATTAATTTTGTTGTGTTTGTTGCGGCAATTGAACAAGTTAATAGTTACATTTAAAAAACAAGCGTGAAGAAAAAAAAAAAATACTAAAAAATTTAAAAAGAATTTCGTAATTATGAAAAAAAAAAACTGCACAACTAATTTCGAATTTGGTACATGAAAAAGAGCATTTGTTTTCGAAACGAACGGAAACGAGCATGAGGAAAATTGAGTTAAAAAAGAAAATTTAGACGTAAAGCAAAAGTGTTTTGAGTACGCATAAATTGAGTTACTTGCGTTGGTTCATTGGTTCATTGGTCCGGCGGTCTTGCCCAAGCACAATATTGAAATCGCTCGGGTTCGAGATCAGTGCGAGATCAGTGCTAGAAGCGCCGCAGCGGCCGCCGCAACCAGACGAGCGCCTTTTGTATTGTGCCGTTATTATTGTCTACGCTTGTGAGAGACCGTATTTTTTTTTCTCGTTTTTTGTGTTGTTGGTTTTTTATTTTTATTGCTTATGTAACTCAGTGTCGCCGTTAACGTTTACAAAATCGTTTTGACGTCGTGCTGCCGCTGCTTCTTCTTTGTAGTACAAGTGCAAATTGTTGTTTGTCTTACTAGAATTTGAATTTGTGTGTGTGTGTGTGTGTGTGTTTTTGTTATTTTTAGCGTTTTACTAATTGTTGCAATGCATTTTTTCTCTCTTTCTTTCTTTTACACCCGTCACTTTCAGTGTCGCTACCTGGCGCTGGAACCGGCCCAAGCGAACAGCCGACCATATTGGTGATCAATCAGGTGAATGGTGAAACGACAAGACAGGAGATTAAGCTACATGACGAAGCAGCAGCGACAGCAACAGCTTCAGGCGAAACAGAACATAGCACAGAAGAGACTAATAGCGGCCCGGAGATTTCGCTAGCGCCGCCAACGCCGACCACCACGCCAAGCACACCAGTGAACTTTAGCCGTCAGAGCAGCAGCAACGCCAACGTGCTCGATATCGAGTCTCATCTGATTGAAGACGTCAACGATCTGCGTCAAGTGCCAGAGGCGTGCATTGGCATCAATGAGCTGTTGCCCAGTGGCGCTGAGCTGACGCATGGTAGCTCAAAAATCGAGACTGAGACGAATGTGCGCACGGTAATCGAAGTTGAGCCGGCCGGCGTGGTAACAAAGCAGGCGATTGAAACGCCAGTGACGACACATCATCAGATAGCAGAGGTTGCCGAAGAGCAGACAACACCGCCTCCTGAGGTTGTGGTAGTGACAGAGGCAAAGCAAGCAGTGCTACAAACAGATACAATTGAGCTGACAGGCTCAACAGCAAACGAGCCAATTGAAGTAGAGAAGTTAGACGAGACGGCGCAACAAGTGAGCGAAGCGTTGATCAGACAAACTGCCGAAGATTTGGTCAATGAAATAGAACGTGAGCTAGTCGAGCAATTTAGCAACGACGAAAATGTAGCGAAATTAGTGGAAGCGCATGCCAACGAAGAAGAAGAAACAAAGACTAAGCCCGAACAGGAGTTGGGCAAGACACTTTCCGCTAAGGTTGACGCACAGCTCACAGAGTTGACAAGCATACTTAAATCGAAGCCGCAAGTTGAACTTCATTTGCCGGCCGCAACTGAGCCAGTTAAGGGCAACGGCGCTGTTAAGCTCGCAGGCAGTGAACTAAAGATCGTTGAAGTGCCGACGCCAAAGACGGTGCAAGAGGAAGAGCAGCGCAAGTTGTTCATTGATTCGTTGCCACAAATCGAACAAGAAGGGGAGGCAACCGATGCGTCACGTCTGTCTGCGGACTGTAAGCGTGAATACTATCAATCGTTGAAGAAATATCTGCTGCAAAGTGCACAGAATAAGCCACCAGTGCCGGCACAGACTTATCGCTGGGAGGATCTCAAACGTGCCAAGGAGCGGGTAAGTCAAAAACTGATTTTATGATGATTGATTTAAACATTTTCACAATCACACAGGGTGGCTATCCGTGGACACATTTATATAAGCGTCCTCTCGGACCGGACGAGGAACCGGAAATTGTGCTGCTCCTGCGTAAATCGCAAGAGTTACGCTTCACATCCGAATCGCCCAAGTCCCTGAAGAAGGTACGCTACGACGAGCAAGTACTAGTCAAAGAAACAGAGCGCTACATACAAGATCTCACCGACGACGACGACGAGGTAGAAGTCGACGACATCAGTGACGATCCACGTGGCGAACAAGAAGACACTGAGAATCAGAGCGATTGCATCTCATGTGTTTCGGATTCGGTGCTCGCGGTTGGTGGACATTCAAAGCCGCGTAAAACTTTCCGCCTTACGAATATAAAGAATATTATCAAGCGTCGTCGTAGTGGACGTACGCACGAAGACGCACAATCGCTGCCGGGCACTTCAGCCAACACAAGTCGTAGTAATAGTCAGCACGACTTGGCGCCGCCACCGGGGCCACTCGTGCCTATCGTTAACAAGAGTCCAGAGCACAAGGCAACAAACCGTTTTCCTATAATGAAAAAACTCAAGAGCTATGCCGATCGGCAGAAAAAACGTTTGAATATCAAACGTATTGCGTTGAAGAAGGACGAGAAGATCGTCTTGGGTGATGAAACGAAAATATTACGCCTGAAGAGTTCACCGAAATGCGATCGTGGCGAAATACCACATTTCATTGAGAAGCAAGACTCGGACGAGATACTTGAGCTTGTGGAGTACGATGAGTCACCGAGTCGTAAACGAAATAGGTCTGGCGATTTCCCTGAGGAAGAGGAGAAGCCTTCGTACAGCGGCAGTGGCATTGTCCAGCCGGACGAAATTATTGAGTTGCCGCATGTTGAGCTCAAAGAAGCAGCAGAGGAGATCGAAGTCAACCAAGCGCCGGTTGAAACTGAAGATGTGAAAACTGTTGAACCAACATTGAAAACAGAGGAAACTGAAGAGACACCAGTCGATAGAGAAGACTCTGTGCCACCACCGAAGGCGCCACGCTTACGCCGTGAACATGTCTACGAAGAGATCGGTCAGCCGGCACCACTACCAGCAGAAGATCAAATAGACAATGTGCTTGTCCTCAACACAGTTGAGGCACTTAAGAAGTCACTCATACGTCAGGATAACATTGCGCTGCATGATATCGAAACGGCGAATAAATCGATACCACTCGATCGTATGGGCAGCAGCGAAGAGGAACAAGTGGCGGCGGCCGCAGCAGCTGCAGCCAATGCTGAGATTAAGAGTGCGCTACTGGCGCCCATTTCCTCCATTGATTCCGCCTCATCCGATGAAGTGCGTCAGTCGCAACTCTCACCCGTTGCCGAGGAAAGCGATGCAGCGAGTGCGGCCGGTGAGTCAGTGGCGGAACCTACAACGCTGAGCGCCGGCACCGAACAACTCGACTTGAAACCCACAATCAAAAAAGAACCATCACCGGCGCCGTCCGACAAGAAGGTCACTTTCTCACATATCGAAGACGAAGCCGAGCCACACCGCGAGGATATCGAACTACCGGAGGAGGTAATGGAGGCCGTCGCCGAGGCAGCCAGCAACAAGAACAAGTGGAAGAATGTCAGGTAAGCGTTCTGAGTTCAATAAATCACCTAACCTATAGTAAGCTTACACTTATGTAATACTAATCTGCTGGAAATCCCCGCTAAAAAAAAATTCGCTTTTCAGAAAATCTAACTTTTTTCAATTGTTACTGAATCTGTTACTAACCAAACGTGGCACCAAAAAGCGTGCACTCAGTTACCATACAGACTATCACTACTACTCAGAGTCAGAGCAGGCACTTGACCCACACAACACCACACACAACACATACACGAAAAGCAAGAGTTGGTCTCTTTGTTGTTGCACCACCAGACGCACCATCACGAACCGCCAAGTTAACTAAGTGTTTATGTGATGGTTGTTGTTGGCAGAGCTGCACGAATTGGGGTTCATTTGGTGCTTATATGATATAACGCGAAGGTAAGCGAATAACACGGTGTTGGTTACTTATTCATCTTAGTCAATTGTGCAATTGTGGTGTCCTTGGCAATGTGTTGGAATTCATTAATCAAAACTACAGGAAATTTCAGCGCATGCACTCATGAGAAACATTCTCAAAGGTCAACGAATGACAAAACACAAATTTTGTTTAGACAAATAAAATTTATGAAATGATTAATCCAAACAGCAAGTCGGTTATGACAGACACTTCCGGCTACCGTATGCGTCGTTCGACAATTCGTGTGCTTACTGTAGCTGCACGACCTGTGCTAAAATAGAAAGTGCAGTGCAGTGCAGTCTACGATGTTACTTTGCAAGATCGAAAGGTCTGGCGACAATGTTTGCCAAGTGCTCTGTCGTTCGCCAAGCGCAATTATGAACAAGGCGCATATCGTATGTACATGTCTTCACATACATAGATGGGGATACATCTGTAGAACTTGCAAATACATATAAGCATAAGAAGAAGATCAACATATAAATCCACAAACACAAAAAAAAAATTAAAAAGAAAAATAAAACAAGAAGAAAAATCGGAGACAATATAAAACGAGCGGCCCGAAACGACATCGCACACTGAAGGCAACAAGAAAATGCCTGTCTGCCCGCCGCACCGCACGGCCGCCCGCTTGCACAACATCGTCATCGTCGTTAAAAACAAAAACAAAAACAAAAACTTGCGCTTTGCTAATTTTAAAAAAACATTCTTTCGAAAATAAATTTAAAATTTTCGACGTTGTCATTTGTGCTGAGCTGCTTCCTCTTCGTGTTGGCATTTGTATCTTCTTGTTAGAAGCAGCGAAAACGCAAAAAAATTCGCTCAGTCCTGGCCGAAAATCGCGACGACGCAGACATAATAATTTCGACGACGATGCGAGCATACAAAACCGTGCTGATCTAATCTGATCTGATCTGTTGTGATGTGAATTGTCTGTTTTCTATGTCGCGTTCTAATATTTAATATACGAAGAAGAAATTATGAAATATGAAAACGAGCTGAACAAAAACGAAAATTAAACTCGAAATATTGCCAATAAGCGCCCGGGCAATGGTCTGTAATGTGTTTGTTGTGTTTTTTGTGTGCTTTTAAAGTTTGCGTACACTTGTTTGCAATTTGAAGTTCAAAGTGTGAATTAAGTTTGTGTGAAATTTCTCAAAAATAAATTCAATGTCCACCCTCGGGCATAGAACTTAAAAATAGAAGGCAACTAAACTAAACTAAAAACCGCACCGACGACGACATCGACATCGACGCTGACAAGAGATTACTCGCAAGGCAAGAGTGGCCGGAGAGGCAAGAAAAAAAAAAATAAAAACAAATCGGTAGTGTAAAGAGACAGGTGTCGACGACGGTGTCGACACGACTATAGATACGACAGACGACAATTGCCGAAGTAAAAAATTCATATTGTATAAATCAACGCCGTGCTGCCGCTTGCTGCCCCACGATGATGAGCTCTCGCCGCTCGGCCTCGGTTGGCGCATTGCCACGCGAGAAGAAACACTTTGTTTCGCGCAATGAGAGCGCGAGCGGCGTCTCGCTTGACGTGCGCTGTGCGTGCCAGTATTTCCAGTGCGAATCACTGCTACCGGAACGCACCAATCCGGTGGATTCACGTCCCGGCTCCAAATTGGGTTTTCACAGCGATGTTAGCGCCGGCGATCTCGAACAATTTCATCCAATGAATCCCGATCCAAGCCGTCAACCTCATCATCATGATCAGCTTTCGACGCACAGCTTTGAAATAGTCAGTCATGCCGATGTGGAGCGCTTATCGGTGCGTAGCGTGCAACAGCCACCTGCGGTGGACCTCAGTTTTGTTGAGAAATATCCAGAATTAGAGCATACGGCACGTGCGCGCGGTCTTGTGGTGCGCAGCATTTCGGATGCAACCGAGGGCGAAATGCCTGGCAGTCAATCGTTTTTGGCCGGTCATCGTCGGCGTCAATTGTCGGTCGGTGGACTTTCAACGGGCAGTGGTCGCGGCTATCCTCGCGACCCGGAGACGCTCTCAATGCGTAGTGGCACTTCGTTGCGACGCATATCGTCCTCACACTCAAAAGCGGATCTGTTTGTTGCGGATATCAACATACCTGGCGTACGTGAGAAACGTGATCAGCGCTCTGCCAGCATGAGTCGACGCACATCAAATGCGGATTTATTTCAAGCAACGATTATACCACCATCTTCAGCAGTGCAGCAAGTGGCTGGCACGCTTACGCCACCACAGCTGAACTTGATAGCGCCGACGCCGTCACCGGCATTAAACAATTTGCCGCCCGACTTTCAGCAACGTCAGCGTTCGTCATCACCAGCGCCAGGTCAATCATCGGATTATCGCATTGCAAAGCCACCTGTGTCGGTCGATTACATGCGGCCAAACGGGAATAAAGAAGTGCTTGCCACTGGTGATATCTTGCCACAAAATAGACCCATTGATGTCTCAAGATTTGGTGGTGATGCTGTGCGTCCAAACTTCTTATGCGAATCGGACTATAAGGAGCTGGTGAGTCCTCACGATCTGCCTCATGCTTCGGTGCCAGCACAGTCGCACGATCCGCTTCAGCAAACTGTTGCTGAGTTGGAGGACATTGCCGCTGCACATAATTTAGTCGAAATACGTGACAATATACAAACGGAGACAACACGTCCGCCATCGATTGCTGGCGAGTTAAGCAACGCATCACTTGGCTTAGCCGAACTGACCAAGATAAATATTGTCAGTGCAGTGCCAGTCGTGGATATCGATGCGCTAATACAAAATGAAGAGCAAAAGGCAGCGGCAGCGAACAATAGACCAAAACCGTCGCCGCGCACGAAGTCACCACCTTCCAGACGACCAAAGTCACCACCAATAATGGCTTCACTCCAACTACCAAGTAGTCGTCCTTCATCACCACAAACTATACAAGCCGAGCCGCAAACTCAAGCTCAATTGAAGCGGCAACACACACCCGAGCGGCAACTTTCGCCTGACCGGGCTATGAAAGTGGCCAGCTTTGAGCCAACCAGCACACCAATCACCACTGGCGTCATTAAGCTGCAGGAAGCATCACCTGAAGTAAAAAGTTCCTATACCTCACGTTTTAAGTCTATGTTTACATCCTCAAAAGGTCCGGAATCAACACCGACGACACGTCAGAAATCACCTTCGCCACAACGCCAAAAATCGCCTTCTCCGCGGCATGAAAAGTCACCGTCACCGGCACCAGTCAAACTGCTGTCGATCTTCTCGAAAAACAAACCGATGGCCGTGGAGGTGATGACGGGCGCAAATGCCGTTGTAACAAAGAAACCAGAAGCCGAACCGCTTTCCGTCAGGGTTACAGAAACGTTTTCGCTGAAAGTAGACGACATGGATCAGTATAGTTCCCGACCAGCAAAGATGCCAGCACCGCCGCCACATGCACAAACCATGTACAGCAGCCGTGAAGACTTTGCGACATCGGAACAAGTCTCGATGGATATCAGCGAGGCTTTTGCACCGGTTGTGGTTTCTTCAGTGCCACGCGGTGGTTTTCTGGCGGGCAATCGTAATCTCTATACAAGTGACATTGACATGCCACAGTTACGTGGTAGTGAATCCGATTTTCGCGGTGCTAGTAGAGATCCTTCGACGGGCAGTCGACCGCTCATCTCCGTGCCTATACACATTGCAGGAAGTGGAGATCATGTTTCACATGGCCAACAGCCGATGAATTTAGCGTCACGTGACATTTCCAGAAGTCGTGCGCCTTCAGAACAGCGTTTCAATGTACAACGAAAGACTTCCTTCCGGGAGCCACGTACATTGTCGCATGACCGTGCACGCATCACTGGCTCACAAGAGAACCTTTATGCGTCCACAGCACGCATGACAAAGACGGTTAGTTTCAATTTTGATGAGCGTAAATCGCGTCTTACGGATTTTGAGTTGAAAACGCCCCTAACCCAAAAGCAAACCGAACATAGAGACTTCATCGAGCGGACATATTTCTCTCGGTAAGAAAATGAAACCCCCAGAAAAACACCAATCAAAGAACCAACCAAATCCCAATAAGAGACAAATCAACAACACACACACACAAAAAAGTAGTAATGTAGGCTACGATATAGGTATAATTTAAATAGGGGGAAAGGTATTTACTAATCGCCACTTGTTACTACCAACCAACAAAAGCCATGTTCCATTTATGTGTTTCACTCCAGACTTCGTTACATTCATTTCTAATTTTTCAAAACTCATTTCACCAACTCATTTCAGTGATCATGAATACGAACCCATCAGTGTACCACCGCCAACATCTACGATTGCCAGAGAAGCTTCTCCAGCGCCCGCCCAAAACGGTGGTGCTACCGCTGCCAACTTTTCAATAGATGTCGAAATGAAGGATCTGTCTCAAAGCCCCCAAGCAGGTATTGCTATGCAACGATCGGAACCTGACGTACACTCAGATTTCCACAGCAGTCAATTAGAGTTGAACGAATTGGACGAACCACCACTGAAACCGGAAGTACGTAAGAAGGGTTTCATGGCCTCAGCACAGGATCGTACGCGTAGAATGCAGGATGGTCTGCGTAACCAGGCGGGTAAAATCCGAACAAAACTGCGCCCACAGCCAAAGAAGTCACCATCAAGCAGTCCGAAAGCGAAAGAACGAAGACGTTTTAAGGCACCAGAGTTCTCAAAGCTTAAAATGCCAGAAATTAAGCGTCCTGATATGTCCAAGTTCAAGGACATTAAACGACCTGAATTTACGAAGTTCAATAAGCCAGATATGTCGAAGTTTAAGCTGCCCGAAAAGTTCCCAACGCTGAAGTTGCGTCGTAGTAAATCCTTTAAAGAAAACGAAGCGTCACCTGAAGATGAAGATGCGGCATCGCCAGTGGCGACAACAGCAGAGCCCGCACAGCCACAAAAGAAGATGTTCGAGTTTAATTTTGGCACTTATCCCCGTGCCTTCCGCAAGAAGAAAAAACCCGTGGAGGTCGTCGAATCCTCGCTCGGCACTGAGGGTCAAAGTATAATTCCCAGCACTGAAACACAACCGTCGCTCGAGTCCTCCAGTTCGCCTCAAGGTGATCGCGGCCCGGGTCCTGTGCGTTCTCGTTGGGCCGACAAGTTTTCGGACGTGAGCTACAACGATAGTGAAGGTTCACGCTATCGCCGTTATGGCAGTGAGTTGGAGAGTTTCGATCGTGAATCTTCACTAGAACGCCGTATGAAGGATGATCTCGAAGACACCGGCAGCGAGGCGCATGACGTGGGTATTATTGGTGGTGTTGCCGATAGCAAACAATTCGCCGAATTTGATGAAGAGAACCGTGCCATACATGAGATATCTAATTTGCGTTCACGTGAGTTCAAACGACGACCAATCGTACACCAGGATTCTGATCTGCGATCGGAGGACAGCAAGGATGTTGAAGGTTGGACCGAAAAAGAAATTCAAAAGAATAAACTGCTCCGTAAGGCAGAAATGGAGGCTGAGGCAAGCTATTACAAGCACCATGCTGATGCGGGCTTACCGCATGACGCAATCTCGACCGCCAGCTCTGGTAAGAAAGTTGTAATGGAGGAGATCGACGACGACGAGTTCTTTTTGCGTAAACGCGGCATATCGGAAGACAATATTCAGCTTCGCCAGTATATAAGCGAAGCAATACGTGAGGGCTACGACATGCCCAATGCCCTGGTTAATGTAGGTCAAGCCAGCGAGGAGCAGATGGAGTATGGTGACTATGATGTGCCGCCACCAAAACCTCGACGTCTTCACAAAAACTATAGACCAGAGTACGGTGATTCGCAAGAATTCCAACGAAGTGATTATGGCGATGATTATTCAATGTCGCAGAACGGCAGTGACTACCTGGTGAGCGGCGCACCCAAGCGACCACTGCGAAAGGGACGCAGTCGGAGTAAATACTCCATCGATAGCCAAGACATACCGATGGCCGACGAGGGCAGCAGTGTGCAATACTTTGACGACGATGAAGAGTATTTAAGACCACCAACACGCGATAAGGAAAATATCGATGGCCTTAACAATCTTAACTTTGGCGGCCGCGAAGACTATGAGGGTGAACAATACGGAGAGGACGAAGAAGTACCACGTCCCCAGCCGCCGAGAAGACGCCAAAAGAAACGCGCACGTGACGACGCATCAGTGGAGAAGGATGCATTTATAAATGGTTTTGGTGGCCGATCAGTATCGAACACTTTTTTGCAGCCACAGGAAGATGTGAGTAGCATTGTTTAAAGTAATATTGATGACTGAAGGCAATTTTTGTCGACGAACCTTTTGCAGGTAATTATTTATCGCACTGAGCACGAATATCACATACCACTAGCCACACCGGAGAACTACACACCGGATGGTGCTTCAGCTTCATCGCGCAAGACACGTTCGACCGCTCATTACGACGATGACGATCACACCTCAAGAGGCGCAGATTCACTTGCGCCGGACGCACAGGGCCAAGCTGAAGACTATGATCGGGAAATCGTTGAGGAAGTTCAAGCGGAAAAATACATAATTGACATGATGGAAAACGATGGGTAGGTGATTGCCACATTCATTATCAACCATATACATTGATATAATCTAACAAATTAAAACAGTTATGCGGTTGTGCGTAAGGAGCATGTACCGAAGCCAACTCCGCCAACGCGCCGTAAGAAGTTTACGCGCTCGCCAGGTGAACGCTTTTCGACGTTACCTACCACACGCACGAAGCGCAGCTCACCGGCGCCAGAACGTCCGCCACCACCGCAAAGCTACACACCCACCACCCGTGACGAAGTCGACTTCCAGGTTGTGCCACGGCGCCGCGACTCTGCCGTAAGCCTGGAAGCCAGTAAGCCAAAGTAAGATTGAATGTTGCTGTACGCCGCTTTTACACGCTAATTCAATGCCTTAGCTTATTTTCTTGTTGTTGTAATTGTAATTGTTATTGTTGTTGCATTTCTCATTAAGTTTTTGTTTCCGTTTAAGTTTGACATACCTATAGACACTAGCCTAGGTTAAGTTCAAGCTAAGGCCTTAGTCCGCTACACGGCTGCTGCTAACAGACAACACTCGAATGCGCTTAAATTATGCCTAAGATCAGAACAAACAACTCGTACAATAAACAGAACACTTTGCCACAAACACAAATACGCAGTAAATTATTGTTTATGTTTTGCTTTGTTTGATATTTCAACTCCAACTAAGACCGCTAATGTAAACTTCACTTTTTCATAGCTATGAGGAGGACGACTACGAAGAGCCTGAAGCACTTGAACGACCCGAATCGCCGCGAAACCTTCAAACTGGCGAGATCATCAATAAGATGAAATTCCGACCGCTGCCACCGCCGCCGCGGCCACCACGTGAGAAGCGTCAAGTAAAGAACGATCGCGTACCGGACGACGAACAGTCATCGTATCGTTACGAGGATAGCGAACGCATTGCCACATCATCCACAGCGGACAGCTATGATCAGAATCCTGACTTCGAAGTGGAGGTATCCACACAAACTGATCCGTTGCCCGACGACTTTGTTTGCGAAGAGTTTGAAATAACCGAAGATATGAAAGTTATTGAGCCCAGGCGTACCGCCGGTGGTAAAACTCTCGACGATCTGCTAAAGGCAGCGCACGCAGCTGACGAGGTGGAAAGCACCCCACAGCTCACTGAGGATGAGCAGCTGGTACGTGGCCTGCAGCGTTTCCGTGATGCCAATCAGCGTAGCATGTCCGAGCGTTCTCGTGCCTCCTCACAGGCTGATCGTTCTAAGTCGCTCAGCCGGCCACAAACGCCATCGGCGATAGTCATTGAACGCCGCGTTTCAACGCCGGCGCCGAGTCCCGAAGCTGATGCGACTGTAGCGGCAGCACTAATTGTCCGTCCGATTAGTGATGCTGACCTGGAGGATGAGGAACTGCGCCGCGAAGAGGAAGAACTGCGTCGTGAGGGTTTACTCTCCGACAGTTCAGTGCAGAGTAAGTCGGATGTTGAAACAGCAGGCGAAGAGGAAGAGCAATTGGATGAGGGCGTTATAGCCTTGAGTGATTATGCACCAAGTTCAGCAGATTTAGATGCAGCTGTGGAAAAACTGCAACTGGCGCAACTGGACAGTGACTATGAGACCAGACAGTCTGATGCTGAAGTCGAACGTACACTGAGGGACAGCGAGTTCGAAGAGGATGACGTCGGAAGTGACCGCTATGCCAAGCGCTATGATGAGGATGACGAACCGATGGCGCAGGAGGATGACTGGGCAGTGCAGAAACTGATTGAGCAAGAATTGGAAGAAGCGCTGGAGAAAGAACTGCAAGAGGAAATGGAAAAGGAGCTTAGTGAGAGCACAGCAGCATCGCCAGAACAACTTGATGTTGGCAGTGGCACAGAAATCGCTACAACACCTGACATGCACTCAGAGTTCGGATCCGATGTAGAAGAAAAGATCGTTAAAAAAATTGTAAGCGAGAAGACGGCTTCAGTACAAAAAACACAACCCGCCGAAGAAGCAGAAGAGATTGAAGAGCCAACTGAAGAGTACACGGCTGAAGAACATGTACCACCACCACAGCCACCACCACGTAGGAAGTCAACAACGCTGCTTGATACTTTGCCGATACAAACGTTGACTGTAGCCGAGCAGGCACCGCAAGAGGTCAAGCCAGTGGAGTCAGTAGTGCCGGAAGCACTGGCCACACAAGCTGCACAGCTGCCAAGCCGTCTTGGCGACTTGGAGGTTGATCGTCTGCGCGTTCATGCGCTACAGGCGGGCCAGATTATGGTTTCCCAGCTGCACGGGCAACAGATCAGTGCAGACGAGCTTGAATGCAAGTCAGGCAACTTGGTTGTGCAAAACATCGAATTGCCACCGGGCTTTATCGAAGACATTGTAGAGCGTGTGCGCAGTAGCGATACACGTGCGCCGTTGCTCACTGTTGAAACACAGACAAGTCGTCAGCCAAGCAGCGAACCCCCCACGCCAGCAGAACAGCCAATACAAGCTCAGGTGATAAGCGCGCTCCGTGAACACGAACCACCACAGAAACCACCGCGTCAAACCAAACTTAATGAAACTGCAACAACATCTGAGCTTACAGCGGAACAACAAAGTAATCTGGACGAAGAGACGCAAACAGAGGCAGCAATGCTGCCATTGCCACCACCGCCACCAGTTTATCCAAGTGTTGAATATTTACAGTCTCTTGCGCCGCTCGCATTCTACAATTTGCAACGCAGCGCAGAAGCCGAGGGACACGAGGCCGAACTCAAGGCAACACACAAGTGCCGTCGTCGCCATGTACAACGCCGTCGAAGTCAACGTGACGTTGACGAGGCTGAGCTCGATGACGAGGAATTGCATGATTCTGACTATGATGCCGAAATGGAACTTGTAGAACGTCCCGCCTCAAGGCGTTCGCGCACACGCAGTGCCACACAACCACCGCTCTCGGACGAACCCAAAACAGTCGTAAAGGCTGGCCGCCAATTCATCACGGCTTGCAGTCTTGAACTTGTCAATATTATTAATCAACTGACGAACTTCGTTCATGGCGGCAACACACTAGAACCAACACAATCCACCGAGATGCACTCACGCCATATACCAGCACTCATGGTGCTCTTCATGGTGATCACCTTTGGTTTGCTTATCTTTCTGCTAACGGGTCGCAATGTGCACACCCATCACTGGGACTACTTCAATCCACCGGGCAATGAGGGCCGACAGACGTGAAACTGATGCTAGGCGCAACCTGGTACACAATTTAAGTATGGGTTCTTAATAATGGGCGGATCAAAGCATTTTAAGTCTAAAAGTTACAATACATTAAATACAAACGAATTTAAAAATGGGAGACCACGACACATACATACACACACGACTGAGGCGTGCTCGTCGATGAAACCAAAGGCCTTCTTAAACTTAAATTACATACTAACATTTTTTTTTAATAACTTAAAAGCGTGTGCATATATGCAAAGCAAAATGGACACAATGAATGTCAGAATCGGGTAAACGCATCGAGTGTCTTTTCTAGTCACAAGCGCCAACAGCAAAGTAATGATTGGTATTAGTGAATGGTACCCGAGGGGATAAAACTAACACGAACTCGATTAACTATTTTTTGAACACATCTACCACTTTTGCTGCGGCAAATTTGTCACAAGTCAATTTAGCACTAACAACATTAACAAATTAATTTATTTAAAACTGTTGCCCAAATTCATGATGGGCTTTAAACAGTCATCAGTCAAAAACACTTTTTTGGAGCGTTGAGCGTATTTTCAGTGCAGTAGAAGGTTCAACGAGAAACTTGTGTTTTTTTGTTGAATTTGATTTGTTTGCTCATTTGTATTAAACAAAAAATTAGATTGTTGAACATTTAATTGTTGTTTAGACGAATATACACATTATAGTATGAAACTATTTTCATCATTACATCATTATTGTTCATTTTATAAATATAAAGAAAACAAAAAAAAATTATTGAGAAATTAGGAAGTCAATTGTAAAGCAGCAGCACATTAGCTGCAAAGCATATTTTCAAATAAAGTGAAATTATTTAAATAACTTAAAGATTTATTAAAGATACTTTGAGTGTGATTAGCTTAAGTTTCTTGAAGTCTCCAGACTTTACTATTCTAAAGTAAATAATCGTCGTTATATTGCACCATTTCCCGCCGATCCTTGTGGCTGCCTTTTTGAGATTTGCTGGCGGCTAATAGTTTAAAAGAAAAGCGTTATTAACAAGTCAATTCCAATAGCATATGATGCACTCACCAATCGATGACCAAACCGCTGAAGAAGATGCATCATTAATGGGTTCAATTTGCGGCTGGCGACGGGCCAACTGCACCTGCAGGTTTATGCCATTGACGCTTTTGCCGTGCATCTCGGCAATGGCACGATCTGCCGATTCCGGTTTTGCAAAAGATACAAAGCCGCGTCTGTAAACGAATTACATTAATATTGTTTAGTTGCTACTATCTAATTTATCTCACCCTTTCTCAATTTCCATGGATACATTGACAATAGTGCCGTAATCATTGAATGTCTTCTTTAGGAAGTCTTCAGTTACTTTGTTGCCAGAGACAAATATTGTGTTGCCTGCACGTGGTTTCTCAGTTTGAGCCGTGTCCATGGGGGGCTTCTCGTTGAGACCTCGCTCCTCACGATCACGTTCAGTGGCAAAGTGCTGATAGAGCGTCTGTATCCGTGGTTCTTCTTTGATTATCTCGCTGATAATAGTCTCCTGTGCAACATCGTTTTGCGTCGAGGAAAAGGGTTGATAGGAGGTTACTGTTGTCTCCGATGTGCTGCGCTTGGCACGCTCCTGGCCTTTGGGGCGCTTGAATGACGTCTGGTCTTGTTTGGTTTGTTGTTTTTGTATGGCCGGTATCGCACCACTCTTGATCAGTTTGCGCGCCACTTCTCGAGCATCGCGTGCGTCTGTGGGCCGTTTCGATGCAAGTGGCTTCTCCGGCTCCTGCTTTGGCGCTTTGTGTGCTTGGAGTGCCTTTTTCTAGAAGAGAAATAGGATAAGTTACGTGCCTTTGTTAATTATTAAGAGGTCACCTTCTTCTTCAGCTTGTGATATTTCGCCTGCAGCATTTGCTCCTCTTCAGTAAGATTCGACGGAAAATGAATATAAACCATTATTACTTAATTTTCGCCGATCAACAAAATCAATATTCCTTCGTAGTAGACCGAAACAACAAATATGTACGATGTTTAATCGATACCCGCGAACATAGGATGATGTACGCCTATGTAACATAGGACCACCAAAAACATACGACAGTCAACGACTCACGAGGGTATATTGTTGTTGCCCTCAACACGGCGTCAGCGATAGAGCCACTTGTGCGTCGAAATGGCTCACTGGCGTCTTTATTTACGACGAAGAAGAAGAAATTGACTAAAAGACATAACTAAACAGTAATGGCTGGACAAACAGTAACATAATATGCCGGATAGTCAGTTAGTTTCTTAAAAATAATTACAATTAATAATCAAGAAACCCATTGAGGGACCTTCATTTTTTTGCCATCACTAGATTGGCCGCTAGGAAAATTACAACTCTGCGATTCGAGTGAAAATTGAACAAAAAATCGGTTTTTTTTAAATGATAATCATCGAATAAGTGAAAATGGACAAACAAATAAAACAAAAAAAAAACAACAAAACCAACCGACGCTGCATAGCCCGCTCTTGAAAATCTTCAATCAATTTTTTAAGTTACGCGCAGAGTTGCATTTTGCATCGACCTGTGACTGAGCGTCGGCCATGTTGGCTTTGAAATGTCAAAATTTCTCTTTCCTTCTCTTTCTTTCCGGTTAGCGTCATGGTAAGAGTTCGCGCAGTCCGCTCAGGATTAGCAGAAAAGTTCCATTTTTATATAATAAAATGACCGTGTAGTGTTCAATTTGATGTCGTTACCATTTTGGATTAACAACGTGCTTTATCCATTAGAAGTTTGGGTTTAAAACATCAAAATACTTGCTAAAATGAGACTCTGAATTATTTCACGTGGTGCTACTGAAGTACAAAACGCGGTGTGTGGCGACGACAACACGAAGTGAACATTACTTAAAACACCATGTGTAGCAAGTTTTATTAATTATGTTCAATGCTCTTCTAATTGCAGCCTTTCGAAAGATTCGTACAAACTGGTCGCATTGCCAAGTGCGCCGCAGGGCCACTTAAGGGCCGTCTCGTCACCATTGTCGACGTGATCGACCAAACCAGGGTAAGTAAGGTTTTGCATTGACGGCAAAAACATTAATAATTGAGTATTGCTTTTGTACATGATGATACAGATTTCTTGATAGGAAGTGCCAACTGACACATAAATGAAGCTAGTTTATTTAATACTGAAAACAAAAGCAAAAGAATATGTACTCAATTATTGCATACTACGAAAAGTTGACTAACGCATATATTTCTATGTTTGCAGGTGTTGGTCGATGGTCCCTTGACTGGCGTACCTCGTCAAGCATACAGATTGAACAATCTGCACTTGACCAAATATCGTATCAAGTTCCCCTATACTGCGCCAACACGCATTGTGCGCAAGGCTTGGGTGGACAGTGACCTGAAGGCACAGTGGAAGGCTAGCCCCTGGTCTGTCAAGGCACAAAACATCTGCAAGGTGAGTCTGATGTGAATTTACTGTT
This sequence comes from Phortica magna, assembly GCA_037044515.1. Lineage (NCBI taxonomy): Eukaryota > Metazoa > Arthropoda > Insecta > Diptera > Drosophilidae > Phortica > Phortica magna. The sequence continues at coordinate 830,459 of JBAMBP010000519.1, forward strand.
ACATGTTAGCAGCACATGATGATAGTGAAAGTTCTTGATAGGAATTGCCGGCTGACACATAAATGAAGCTATTTTTAACACTTACTGAAGACATAAACAATTAACCTTGCAATTGCAAACCAACTAGTTGTATCATTTGTTAAAATATTTTTGTTGTAATTTTCTTGCAGCGCTCACAATTGTCCGACTTTGACCGCTTCAAGCTGCGCTATGCCAAGCGTCAACGCAACAAGTTGCTGACCATTGCTTTCAACACACTCAGGAAGCGCACCAAGTCTGACGGCACACCACGTGTGTTGAAGAAGGACAGACGAGAGCGTCTCCGTGCCCAAAAGGGCAAGGGTGGCAAGAAGGTTGCTGCCAAGAAGTAAATTAATAATCACTTTTTGTAATAAATGGACAACAGAAATAAAAGAAGTGTTATTTTTAGGAAAAACCTAAAACGCGTTTAAAAAATGAAAGCTAAAAACAAAAACTAACACGAGTTGTATTTCATCTAAAAAAGTCTTTATTGCCGTAAACAAAAACAATAACAAGAGTTAGATGTGTCTAGAAATACCTTGTAAAAAAATGAAACTATTTTGCAAAAGGACTAGTTAAACTAGCGGGCAGTCGTCCAGCGTTTTACGCTGCTGCCTTGCGGCGCCAATCATGAGCTGTTACTGAAACTAAGATATGAATAATATAAAAAAAAAACTCTAATTCCACGACCAAGTCGTTTTCAGGTATTCAGGCCTATTTCTTCGCGTCATCTCCCGTTTGCCACATCTCTTTCTTGCTGTAGATCAATTGCCAGTTGTTGGGGTGATTGTAGCCGAGCAATACTGGCAAATGCAAAAATAAACTGATATGCTGTTCTTGTATAGACATTGAGACCTTTATCCAGTTGCGAAGCCACTCTACCATTTCCTCTTTGGTCAAATTCGAAGGATTAAGTCCACGCAGGTAGCATGAATGGCGCAGCGCATCTGTCTCCATATTATGCGGGTGACCCTCACGCATTATAGCCAAATCCATTAGATGTATCATGAAGGCATGTTCGCGTAGGCGGAATCGTTTAAAGAAGGACACGCCAACTTCGTTCAATTTCACCAATTGTTTCTGTAGAAAACATACATTATTGACTTGGTGTTATTGTTGTAGTGGCCATAATTACAATTTGTTTGCGACTTAAGCCCTGCAGACTCAACGGACCCTCTGCGAATATGTCCTTCACTTCCAAAAGCTGTTCTACAGACGGATGTGTGCCGCTGCCAATTTGGCCGAGTATCTGCTCGAGACATGCGTGTTGTGGGTGTTTTTTCAATAGTTTCAGTTTGGCTTGAAGAGAACGGAAAACCGGTTTGTTCATTAGCAGGCGTTGTTTGATGTAGTATTGCTGAAACTCGGCACGCTGCTGTAGTGTCCAGAAATGTGATGTCAGAAATTGTCGCGGGAACATGAAACTGAAATGGGTGAATGGCAGTTTAAGAAATATTCGTTAGGAAAAAATATCAAGGCAACTTACACAAGCGGAAAAAAGGCATAGCCCACCATTGGCAGTGAGCAACCTATTAGTGCCGGTGCCACTTTGATCATGTCGTGCGGCATGCGTCTATAAAGTTCCAAGTCACGGCGTATCAGTGCGCCCATGCCTTGCGGAGAATTTGCCACAATGCGCGCCACAGTCAAGTATCGCTTCATGTCGCTGAAGAACTGAGTCACGCCATCAAAAAAGACGCGGTACACGCTGATGGCACGCGGAAAGTTCTTCTCCAATACTTTATCGTAGTTCTTGACATAATCAAAGTAGCGATGGAATACATAACCCTGCCAGTCTTTTTTTTCCTTCTTCCGGTCCTCGACTGACTTTTGCATCTTTGAGCACTCCGTGACTGGTGGCTTTTTTGGTGGTGGCAATTCCTGTTTTGGTTTCGGCACTTTTGGCTTTTCTTCCCACTTCATTTTATTGTCGTATACTAGTTTAGGCGATCTCGGTGTGATAATCCGACCCTTCAAGGCGTGCTTTGGAGTAACCGATTCCTGCGGCTTCCTCTCCGGCACCGGTTCATTGCTGCAAACAGTATTAAATATCAATTAAGCCCCGTGATAAATACAAAAAAGTTCAATATACCCATATACCTCGTGCTGAACAATCGCAAAACATGAAAAAGCTGTTGCTGCTGTCCCCTTAAGTGAAGTAATTGTTGCGTCGACAGTGCGGTAGGTATTGCGATGCTGCCGGTGGCGCAGCCAGATTTCTGTGACAAGTGTCTTGCGACACGAAAGGCGAGCGACATTTCAAACAATTGCCCCTAATCCACACGCAAGCACGCCTCTCACGGCGCCAGTTACACATACAGTGCTTCGCTACTCGATTGCACAACTCTACAACGGATTTATTGTTAATTAGAATTTGAAAACCTGGAAAATCGCTAAGCGCTGTATGCGCATGTTAGTAACATGCAGTTTTCCTGTTGCCAACATACGCGAGAAAGAGACGCGACGAGTAAAACGAGAAAGAAGTATAGAAAAGAGGGCTGTTTTTTGGTCGCTAACAGGGCACTAACAGGCTGTTAATGATTAACAGAAACTGAAACAGCTGTTTCAGTTGCAATTGGCCGCAGAATCACCTTCACTCTTCCTCTTTTGATAGTTGTTGTGTTGTTGTTTTGTCAGCTGTTTGAATGCAAGTGGGTGCTGCCAATTGCTTACACTCGCAGTTGCGAGTCTGATATATTTCCCGAAAGAGGCGCTTTTTTAACGTCCAAAATAACGGTTAAACAGTTCTGTTAACGCCCATCGGCCACAATAAGCTAAATACTGTGCGTTAGCGAATGTTAAGAGTGTGGCAGGGACTGGATTGGTGTATGTTTGCTTAACACAGTACATAACATAAGACACTTCAATTGTAAATACTGAATTCCACAGCTAACAGAATTCTTAACTATTTTAAAATTTCATATAAAGCGTGGTGCAAAATGTTAAAGGACCAGTTGTGCTCGTCATTTCAAGCCGGTCGGTGTGAATTAATTTTTAATTTTGTTTCATTTTAGCCAATTGTTAAATAACATAGGCTTTTTTAAAAAGGAAAAATAACTGAAAAAATCTTTCCAAAAATATTTCCATGAAATAAAAACGCGGTAAAAACGGCAAACATTCGTGAAACAATTCAGAACTCAAGCCGTCTGGTGATTTGACAACTCTGCTGGAGAGTAAAGGAGTTCTGTTAAAATTAACAATCTGTTTACGAAAAAAGAGTTTTAGTCACTAGCAGTGTTTACAGAGTGGTAGCAGGGTGTTGCCGATCCAGGCTGGAAATCAACTAGCCTATGCTTAGTAAAAGTGCACCATGCCATGAGTTAGTACACCTGCAAACAAACCTCTTATTAAGAGCTAGCTGTGCACTAGCGATGAGTTGGAAATTAACTGACCTATGTTCGGCTAAAATGCATGTGCTATAAGTCAGTTCAATAGAAAAACCTTCATTGCGGAGTTAGCAGACAGTTTACAGATTTTGGAATTGTCGTATAAAAAGCGCGATGAAAATGTAAATATTTTAGTCGAATCGACGGTGGTGGCAACGCGTGGTTGGTTTCATCGCATTGGCGGACTCGTCATCATTGCTTGTTGGCGCTGTTTTCGTGGGCATCTTGTTGTATTCTTGGCAAGCGGAAACGGATGTGCGGTGCTAATAAACCCGTATGCGTACACGCTTAATTAAATCATTTGTGTTTGTGTGCAAGTATCTAAATTAAAAGCTACATACAATGAATTGTGCAAAAAGTCCTTGAGAAATAAGTGAATGAAAGAAAAAACGACAAAAAAAAAATCAAATCACAAACGAAGAGTAAAAGAAATAAAGTTGAAATTTGTCTGCGAGCTTAGAAAAAGTTTGTAAAGCAAACACATCTTGAAACTGTCGGCAGCAAAGCACACAACGACGACGACAACGGCAACGGCAACAGTGGTTGTTGTAACCGACAATTGCGCTGGCGTTGGTGGTGGCTGCCTCTTCTTCCATTTAACTTCTTTCAATAGCTCCCGTAAACCAACGTTGGACAATATTTTTGCTTACAACTGTGGCAAGCTGCTGCCAAGTGCGTACGTGCGTGAATTTCTGACCCTGAATGTGGGTGTCTGTATTTTATTCTATTTTTTTGTTGCTTCATCTTTCATTGCATACACAAAGGCGCTCTTATTATACTTGCGGCAAGACTGTGTACTCAGACTAAAAGGCTATCTGCTGCTATACTGTCTATGATTGCACTAAAAGCAGCAAGAACAAATATTTATACATATAACCATACACAGAGAGACACACACAGGCACACACACACAATTATGCGCGTGGCTAAAGCGCGTGTAAAACCAAAAAGACAAACAATAACTGTGGAAATATGAACACATGTCTTTGTACCTTAGACAAGTACATATATGTTATCGTACATTGCCGCATATAAATAACTACAACAACAACAACAGCAATAACAAAAATAGCAACAACGACGGTCGTGAATATGGTATTCGATGTCATGGGCAATTCAATGTTACACATGTACATGCATACATCAATACATGCATAAATACTTTGACGGCGAAAGCTTAAAAAGGCAATAAGTGAAAAGCAAAGCAGAATTGTTATTTGATACAATGAAACAAAAGCAACAACAAAAACAAAAGCAACAACAACAATAACATCAACAAACGTTAAGTATATGAAATAGTAAAAGTTGTGCAAGAGAGATAAAAATAAGTGACTTGCGGCGAAACAAATAAATCAACATGAGAAAAATACAAAACAAGACCGCTGACAGAAAAGTACCTCTTTTAAATATTTATAAACAGCACTTAAACTTGTCTTTGTGACTATTTTATACGTTCAATGCTTAGTTGTTGTTGTTATTATTGTAGCACAGTACATTGAGCAAGTGGAGTAACACAAAATGGACGTCAGTTATAAATTACGCTTTGATTTTGTTATATAATCGATACACAAAGCGTCATTTGAACTTGAAAGATAAGAAAAACAGAAATGCTACGATTTCCCTGGTGCAGGCTGGGCTTCAAGACGCGCACGAAACTTTTATGGCGCTTGTGCATTGAGCTGGCAAAACTTGTAAACTAAAATTAGCTTTACGAGCGTAACAAAGGTGATTTCGCCACAGTCATCATTTTGCCGTGTGTCCGTGCGAAGTGAGAGCACATTAAGGTGGAAGCAGTAACAGTATTTTATATTGAAGTGTATGTAATGAAAGTTGAAATGCTTTAAAAGACTTGAATGAAGCAAAGGCAACACTTAAAATCGACACGAAAACACTTTTAGGAGAAGAAAAGCTTATCGAAATGCCTTCGCTACTTAGCGTGTGTCACGCTAAGTCGCACACACATGCGAGCTGACACACACACACACACACTATTAAAACCGATTAGTCAACATGCGGCAAGCTTTAAATTCCGCGTAGATGCCTTTGTTGCTATCATTGCGGATTAATCATGCGCTTCGTTGGCGCGTAAAAAGTGCTGAAAAATGTACAACAACAACAACAACAATGACAATATGTTACAAAACAATGCATTTTAGGCAATTTGTTGCAAGTCGCCAAGCAACAAACAAACAACCAACCGAAGGAGCGATAGCGGCAAAGTGTTTTGGTTACGGCCGCCAAGCCAAGTGACAAGTAGAGAAATGTGCACGGAATTTATACGAACACGTAATTTTATGCAAACTTCTAAAATATGCGACTATTTTTTGTTTTCGTTTTCGTTCTTTTTTTTGCTATTTCCTTTCTTTGTAACAATTGTAACAAATGACAATGCACAATGTGCGCGACACTATCGAAAGTTGTTGCACAAAGTTTCGCCTTTGGCTCGGCATACTTGTCAAACGAACAGCCAAAAAGTATGCAACGCCTTTTTTCACTCTTTCTTTTTTTTCGTTCCTACAAGCACTCGGTAGGCAACAACAGTTGTTTGGCGTCAAGTAGACAAGTGTAAAGCGGAAGAAGAGGAAGAAGCGAAGGCAGAGGAAGCGCACAAAGCCAAATAGCTAGAAACAAAAAAATTAGGAAAAGTTTTTTAAACTTGTTTGCAAATCTTGGCTAACACAATGTGATTTTATTTGAGGGTTTGAGTTTGGTTCTTGTTTTCTTTGAATCGAGCCAAGAGTTTGCGTTGGCAAAACGCCTCCGCAGGGCGACCGTCCTGTCGAAGCTTTTAATTAATGTAATTTAATGAGAGACAGAGTTGCTTGTAGGACGACGACATAATTAAAATGCCGTGCTCGGCCTAAGTAAGCCATTTCGAAATGTAATACGAAAATGCTATTCTCGTTAACGCTTCCTTTTTTTTTCAATGAAAAATAATATAAAATAGTGAGAAATGTTGAAAACGTAGCAGAACGAACATGTTGTTATTTGCTGTGTGCATAAACCGTAAAATAAACTTTTGCTTGGCTTCGCCTTAGTTTGGTCGTCGTTGTTGTCGTTGTTGTTGTTGTTGTTGTAGTTGTTTTTGTTGCCGCCTCGAAGCATTTATGCTCTTGTACACTTTTCGCATCAAATGAAACTTTACGTTGGCAGCACAAGCACACCTACATACATACATGCAGCTAAGTACATGTGTGTGTGCGTGTGTGTGTGTGTGTGTGTGATATCGAGCCACGATGACTTATTTCCGTTTTGTACTTAATTTAAAAGCCAACATCAGCAAGGAGACGCATGCCATGCTTACATGTGCGCTTTACGTGCTTCTCTCTGTATGTGTGTGTGTGTGTGTGTGTGCATGTGTGTTGTACGTGTGCAGAATCTGTTTGCTGCTGCAGCACGTTAGAAGGAATTGATGTTCATGGCTCGTTGCTGCTTCGCTGACTTGCGCAACCTTTGATGACACACGGACGTCGAGTGACTTTCCCACGGGTCTTTGTTTATACATTGCCATTTGTTTGCTCAGCTTAGTATTTGTTTTCGACTCGAGCGCTTTGTTGATTTACATACATATTTCTGCTCTCTACAAAAGTCAAGGCGAAATCTGATAAAATCAAATACTCATTAATAATTTAATTGTTCTGAAAAATGATAGTCTGACTTGCTCCGTGTCTGTGTGTGTGTGTGTGAGGCCTACAAATCACTGTCAGAACTATGACCACAGACACATTTAATACAATTTGCAGTAATAAAATTATAGCAACGGAAATTGTAACTTGTCTCTCGACTACTAAGCCAACATGCGCCATTGTACCAACAGACAGACGCCTTGCCCGCTGACACTATAAATAATAACTGTGCATATAAAAAAAAAAAAAACAAAAACAGCAAAAAATATATAACATTTCCTGGCGATTTGCCAACTTCCGCTTGCAGTTCTTTTAGCTCTTCAGTGAAAGTGAAACGCTTAAACAAACAGACAAACGAGCGAGCGAGCGAACGAACGAGCGAACGAATGAAGGAAGGAATGTAGAAGCGATGCCACATTCAAGTGATCCTTTGCAAGTAAATCGTGTGTGAAATGAACGCGTGTTGAAGCCTTGCAAATACACCTACAAAAGCAAACACACGGACACGAATAGGCAGGCGGGCAGACAGACAGTCGGCGAGCACGGCTACAAGTGGCAAGCACGGAAATCCTTTTGAAAAATGTGAAACGTAATGTTACAAATATTAAAAGCGACGTGACCTGACCTGTTGCCGTGGCCTCTTGTAATTTACAAATATATACAAATATATATCATACATAAGAAGCAGCAGCATGGCCATTAATGTGCTCGACTACGATCATTTCGCCATCAGCGCGATTGTCACATGCAGCATGCAAATCTTCTTCTTTCTTATCAATTCGATTTTGAGTTTTGATAAGTTGACGGACTTTGCCGGCGGCGTCAATTTCATCATCATTGCTGTGCTCACGTTTTTCCTGGGACAAATCGATCGACCATCAAAGGTGAGTAGAATGCAGTTGTGCGCAAAAATGAAAAAAAAGTGTAGCATACTTCTAAGGTAAAGTATTGCAAATAATGTTGTGATTGCCAATTTGCTTGTGGCGTATACATGACGCAAATAAACATGCAATTTGTGCGCTGTAACAAACTTTTCAAGCGCATAAGCATGCAGTAAGCACTGTTTTTTTTTTGCCAAGTCCATTTGTGCTGAACAAACAGACAGAAGTGCAACAGCGACAGCAACATGTGACAGTGAGCGATTGGCTTGCGAAAAGTTTTACAAAGTGCAACGCAATTGGCAAATATTTACAATTTATCACTGCTCATTGCCAATAAATTCTTCTTATATAAATGGCTGACAGAAGAAGGCTTGACACATGCTTCAATGCAATGCAATTTCAATCAATATCGTGCAATCTTCGACTGTTATTAGTTTGGACAGACATGCTGGTGCTTTGAAAACCAACTAAGAATACTCAGAACTTACATTTGGCTGAATGAACTTTGTTGTGCAATGAAATTTAAATTGCATTGTTTCGTCGAAGAGATCCTCAGTTCCAGTTTAACCAAAATCCATTTGTGCATAATTAATTTAATTAAAAAAGCGCAAATAAAATCAAAAAGCTGATAAAGCACTTACGCTTTCGACATGCTCAATTAGTTGGCCATGACATCTTCATTAAAATTTCATTTTGGAAAATTCGCATTAAAAATGCAAAATTTTCATTTAATACAAAACACAACGCAAACATATTTAATAGGTTTATGAGCAAGCTAAATGGCTGAAGAGCGTCGAGTTGGGCAATTTCTAAAATTATATTTTTAGTGGTCTGTGTGGCAGCGCTAAGTTTATGCCGCAGCCGCAACAATGCGCACAGTGCAACAACGTGGCAGAGACGGCGGCTGAGCGGCTGAGTGACAGCGACGAAGTGGGGGGGGAGCGATGATGAGTTGTGTTGACTTGACGTGCTGCCATCTGCCGTGTTGGCATTGAAAATGTAAAAGCTCACAAATACACACACACGCACACACACACACGCACAGGGCAGATGAAAAGCCATGCCCACATGTGTTATATTGCCATGTGCGTTCGTGAATTCGTTTAAAAAATGTGTTGGTGACCTTGATGCCTTTGGCTGACCCCTCGCCACCCACCACCCGGCACCCGCACACACGGCATGCTCTTTGCTCTTGTCAGCACTCAAACATCGCTTGCTGTTGGCTTGGCTTTTATTTTTTCTCACTCAGTACATTTATGTTTTTGCCTTTGTTGCTTTTGTGCTTTGTTTTTTGCATGCATTGCACAAACACACACACACACACACACATGCAGATGCAAATGTGCTCGTCATGCATGAGATTGTCTCATCAGTGCCATTGTTAGTTATCCTTGCATGCAAATACATATCTTTGTCTGTCGTCCGTCGTCTGTCAGCTGCGGTACGTGCACATCTCTGCGCTTGTGTGTGTGTGTGTGTGTAAGTCATATCGATCGTAATAAAAAGTAAATTACTTTTAACGCGCTAAGCATGCGACTTATCTCGCTCGATATGTGGTCAAAGCGCCTGTCAACATGTGCTCTAAGCCCTTGTCTATGTATGTGTGTGTGTGTGTGTGTGTGTGCTCACTGGCGCATTAAGCCATCACACATAAGTGCAAATGCAATCAATTGCCAGGCGGAAGTGCGCCTGCACGGAAGCGGAAATGCCAAGCGATATTTTTATGTCGAACAAGCATTTTTACTTTCGATTATTATTGCTGTTATTATTATTATTGTGCATATACATATTAATAGCCTTTAATTAAATTGCTTGGCTTTCGTCGACCTTCGGCGTTGTTTGTCCTTCAACCGACAGCACAAACGTAATTGCTTCGCAGTCATTGCTGCGTTTTCGTTTTCGTTTACGTTTTCGTTGCCACTGTCATGGCTTGCTTGCACTTTTTTTTTTATTTGGCTTTGCACAACTTTGCCAATTCCGTTGAAATTTTGTGCGTCATTGAATTACAACTTTATGAAAATAGGCGATGGCGCCTGCGAATGCATGCAATTGGCAGACGACGTTGTTCTTGTTGTCGTTGTTGTTGTTGTTGTCGGTGGCAATGCCGGTATCGCTGTAAGCGGCATGAACATGTCAAAGTTGCCCATTGACGGCGGGCGGCCACGCCTGAATTGTGTTGCGTGCTTTCAGGCGCCACGTTGTTTTTCGTTTGCCTTCTGTTTGCAAATCGTTTAGCTCGCAAATTGTCGAAGCCATGCAAGCAACGGAACGTGAATAATGCTGATTTCGCAGTCAGTAAATTTACCTTTTTTTTATTATTTATTTTTGCATTGAACAATGCGCATTTTATATGCTGGCAAACGTCACAAAAAACAAAAATCAATGCCTGAATTTAAATTTAAAATTGACTTTAAACTGTGCACTGTGCAAACGCACATGTGTGTTGACCATAAAGCACTTTATATTTTATGTATGCGTAATTTGCATGTCTACAATGACCATAAAAGACTGCAAAATTGCAACCATAAAACACTCGGCTCGCTTGCTGTCAGTCACGCGTGTCCTTTGCACACAGAAGGCTTTATTAAAGCGTTTGCCACTAATGGAGTTGCAGACACTTTAAAGTGATATATGGCTAAGCGCATATACTTGTTTACTGCACTGTACATGACTTGTATGCTTTATCACACTCACTCTCACTCACTCACTCTTCTACCGACAGGCGTATGACAGTCGCCAGCTGATGGTCACGTTGTTCGTGTGCTTCTGGGGCGCGCGCTTGTCCGGCTACTTGCTGTACCGCATCATCAAATTGGGACGTGATAAGCCGTTCGAGGACACGAAACGGAATATTATACGTTACGCCGTATTTTGGACATTTCAGGTAAGTTTGCCATTATTACTAATGACATTAACCTTCACCTTCAATGCAAATCCCTTCATTTAACATTCAACAACAATAACAATAACAACAACAACAACGACAATCAAGTTTACTGCAACGTCGCACAACATTTTATTTTATTATTCAAAAATCAATCAAGCTTGTATGCCAATACAAAATTGTAGTTGTCAATAATTGACATTGAATGCAAATGCTTAGACGAAATATCGCCGCAAAGCATCACAAGTGAAATGTCAACAGAATTGTATTGGCCGTGTGGGGGCGTCTGTGGGCTGTGTTGTTGTCTTGGTTGACGTGGGTAATGAGATTAGGCAATATGAGCGCTGTTGTTGTGCATGCATGCTTGCGGATACAAAAGGCAATCGAAAACTGTTAGTGCAAATGTGCGCAATCAAAATGTCATTTGATCACATTCCACCGCCGCTGCCGCTGCCGCCCACACACACACTCCACAAGCACGTGCACGACAACGTTGCTTACGTTATGTATAGCGTTGTCTCCCTCATGCCGCTGTCATAGTTGGTTCGTATTAAATGCTCTCGTTTACGCATAATAAACCGAGCAGACGACAGACGGCACTTGTTGATAGAATGTGACCGGAATGCAATGCAACGAACAACGAGCAATGAGAAACGAGTAAAGACATGACAAGACATGACGTCAACACGTTCACACCATCGTTCACTCACTCACTCACTCACTCACTCACTGGTACACTCACTCACTTAGTCGGCCATGCGAACATGCGACATGACTCTTGACGGCTTTACACAAAAGCTTAATTGAAACGCATTCACACTCATTGTGCTTGTGCACTCTTGGCCGCGTTGCGCGTCTTTGCAGGCCGTCTGGGTTTACATTGTGTCGCTGCCCGTCATCATCATCAACTCGCCGCGTCACTCGCAGCCGAATGCGCCAAAAACCATGACCACACTGGATACCACGGGCACCGTGCTCTTCATAGTGGGCCTGCTGGCCGAGACATACGCGGACTTGCAAAAATTCTCATTCCGTCAGGATCCCGCAAATCAGGGCAAATTCTGCAATGACGGTGAGTGCACTTACAACAGCAGCAGGCAGCAGGCAGCAGGCAGCGAAAAACCATCTGTCAGTGCTGCTAACTCTTTGACAGACGGCATGTCAACGCTCAGATTTTAATTGAATTTGTGTTTGTTTTTTCTTTTTTTCTTTTTTGCTTTTCTTTTTAATTGTTAACACATGTGCAGGCTTGTGGCGCGTCTCGCGTCATCCCAACTACTTTGGCGAGGTCATCATCTGGTGGGGCATCTTTGCCATATCGCTGAATGTCATCAGGGGCCACGAGTGGGTCGCCATTGCATCGCCCATCTTTACAACGCTCATCATACTCTTTCTCTCAGGCATACCCTTGCGCGAGCGTTCCGCTGATGAAAAATACAAAGAGTGAGTTTTGTTTTATTTGATTTTTTTTTGCATAAATTCTTTTGCTTAAAACATGTCATTGCAGTCAGCATGAATATCGCAAGTACAAAGCCTCCACCTCGCCGCTCATACCCGTGCCGCCCGCGGTCTACGTTGAGGTGCCGAGCGCGCTGAAGTTCATACTCTGCTGTGAGTTTCCCATCTACGACACAATGCAAATCCAGAAGGACCTCAGTCCGTATTCGATGTCGATTGCGCGCTCGCACTCACACATATAGCAATCAGTAGCCCACGCCGGCAGCGGCGGCGGTGGGCAGCACAGCAATTCGTTGCACAAGCATTGCAGCGGTTGCGATGTCGCGGTCGCGCAGCGTGGTCACTGCTACGGCGCGAATGGCGGCGACGCCGAGAGTCATCACAATTGCGGCGGCGTTTGTCGCAATGCTTTCGTCAAATCGAACCCCTACCAATGTGAGACGGGCTATGGCGGTTACATATACAATGCCGATGGCGTGGCGCCGCGTGCAATTGCCACAACGGACGAGGATGACGATGATGACAGTGACGATGGCATAGTTTATATGTCGGCGGGTAATGGCAGCGCTGGGCCATCGACTTCCTCCTCGGTCGTCGGCAGCAAAGCAAAAACGCATTATTTTCACACGGCGCCGCTCAGTCCGGAGCTGCTCGAAGAACTGGAGGACATTGACAAAGAGTTGGGCATTGGTGTGGCCGACAGAAGCACGGCTCGCGTGCGTCAGTATGTCGCCGATATGGAATGCCAAATGGAACCGGAATACGAGGCCGACTATGATGAGGACATACCGCCCATCGATCTGAGCAAAACGGCGAGCATTGAAAGCTTCGAGACCAAAGTGCAGACTGTCAAATCCGTGAATGCTCAAGGCGTGCCCGTGACGGTGACCACCATTTTGTGATTGATCCGGACACGTGCTGCGTATTCAACTTGTTACACCGCTCAATGGAGCGCCGTCAAACTCAAACTCAGTAGATTTTTGTAAATGTTTTTATTTTTATTTTTTACTCATGCCGTTTTTACTATGTAGAAGACTAAAGTTTTGCAATGAAATGCTTAACAATTTATTTAATTTTATCTGTATATGTGCGTGTGTGTGTGTGTAATTCAGTCGCGGCCAAACGGTCGTCTTAGGTTTACTTAACATATCAAAGCAAATTTTAATAAGTAAACACATCAATAATGAAAAAATTGTTAATATTTCCAAAATGTGCGCTTTGTTAGTTGTATTGAGATTAAACAAACGACACTTGTAGTCAAGCAAAGTTTTTTATAATTATAATTATAATTGAATTCCAAACCGAAAATAAGTTACTTTGAAGCAATGTGCCAAATATAAAGGACACATATAGAAATGTAGAAAATTTGCTCGATATGATATATGATATAATTCGAAAAGCGCTGTTAATAATGTACTTGTTCTTCACAAAAACAAAAACTCTTAGCTCAACTCATGTGCCTCTCGTAGTTTTGTTGCACACTTTGAAATTCTATTGAAATGTTAAACTTTTTACCTGTTAAGCAAACATAGCCAGCAAATAAACAACAAGAATGACATATTTTTGGAGTATAACCTGAACCGTGTACCAAAGCACCCACCTAGAGTAATAAAACCATCAAGCAAATAAACAAAAAACATGAAATGGTTACTAACTCAGACATATCCTGGCAAAGAACCAACAATTTGTAGCGAAATAAACCAATAACAACAACAAACATATGGGAGTGAATGGCTTAGATCTCTAGATCTATACAACAACTATTTAAAACTTTTTATAGAATTACTACAATAAATAATATTTGATCTTTGACTCTTTTATGCTTTAAGCTGAGTCTTATGCTATTTTCATAAACGTACTATTGACACTCTTTAAAACTATCTATCCAACAACACGCAATATCGTATGTGTCGCAAATGATCAACAGTATTACAAATACAACAAAATAAAACTCGAATTGTACCTTATAATTCTAGTGCGATAATAGTTGAAAAAATAACAAACAAATAAGAAAAATACTCAAATATTCATTATTATTACTAAATATAACAATTTAATAAAAATATATATAAAAATATACCATAAATAAATATATATACAATATAAATTTATTTTAATAAATCGAAAATCTAGCACTTTGTTTTTTCACTGACTTATGAGAACAGACAGAACAACCCGTCGAATGATAAATGTATATATCAATGACAAAGGAAAAAGTAAGGACTCTCAATGTTTATTTAATATGAAAATATCTTCTATGGGAGAAATCCTTCTCAAGCATCCATCAATTCTCTGATCTTGTATGAAAAAGGAATATATAAATATATGAATATTCTCACATATTTATCATACTATTGAGACACTTGTAGTTTATTATAGATTATCGCCAATCGTCATACATTTGAATAATTTGTCAAAAGCAACTGGAGCTTAGTTGCAAAACAGTTCTCTATTCCACAACTACAACTCAAACATATAAACTGTAAAATTCTTTACGGTTTTCAAACATCATAGTAGGCTAAGGATTAAGTGCTCGAGCTGAAAGTCGATTTCATTCATTTGGTGTCTGATACTTGTAGTGTACGTTTCATAAAATTGTTTAAATTACCTGTAAAGAAAAATTTTTACTTACCAGCAAAAAAAAAAATTTATAAAAATCTAACGTACGTGTGAAACTATCGTCTACAAAAACTTAAAAAAGAAAAATAATAATAAAATAAAAATATAAAGAAAATTGCAAATTTTAAAAATATAATAAAATTTGCAATTCGAATAATTTTTCACACTCAGGGTTCTTTTTTTTTTCGTATTTTAGTCTCATAAATCCATAGGGAAAATGTTTGGTCTATCACGTCGGATCGTATTTCGCGCTGCGCAGCGCGCTCACGTCATGCGCTGCTATGCCTCGCAGGCGATCAACCAAATGCTGCAGCTTTCACAGATGGAGATCTGTGCGGATCCGCCATCGCGTGGCCTGGTACTGGGTGTGTACGCTGACGAGGAGGACAAAAATGATGCCGGCATCTTGACGCCGGCCGGCTGGCGCTACAATGTACAGAAGACGCAGGGTCGCTTGCTAGAGGTGCTGCGTATGTCGGGTCCGATGCCAAAGCGTGGTGAGTCCCGACTGTTTTTCGCCATTGAGCCGGAGCGCATACCGTATTACTCGGCTGTGGCCGTTGTCGGTCTGGGTAAGGAGTGTCTGGGCTATAATCCATACGAGGTGCTCGACGAACAGAAGGAGGCTATACGTCGTTCGGTGGGCCAAGCCTGCATTGTGCTCGCTGAGCTGGACACCGATCGTATTGAGGTTGAGAACATGGGTCATGCCGAGTCTGCGGCCGAGGGTGCTGCCCTGGGTATTTGGGCATATCAGGAACTTAAGGATCCGAAGGCACGTATCGCAGTGCCCGCCATCGATTTGTATTCGA
Organism: Phortica magna; assembly: GCA_037044515.1. NCBI lineage: Eukaryota > Metazoa > Arthropoda > Insecta > Diptera > Drosophilidae > Phortica > Phortica magna. The sequence goes on from JBAMBP010000519.1 coordinate 846,146, forward strand.
TGAAAGACGAAATTTGCGATATTGAGGGTTGGCGCATCGGTCTGCAGAAGGCGGCCGCACAGAATTTGACGCGTCAGCTGCAAGAGATGCCCTCCAATCTGTTGACGCCGACAGCATTCGCGCAAAACGTCGTCGAGGTGCTTTGTAAGTCTGGTGTGAACGTTGAGGTGAAAGTCGAGGGCTGGGCTGAAAGTCAGTCGATGCATGCCTTCTTGGCGGTCGGCAAGGCGTCGTGTGAGCCGCCAATCTTTCTCGAGCTGAGCTATTACGGTACCTGTGCTGAGGAGCGCCCCATTGTATTGGTCGGCCAGGGCATCACCTATGATGCAGGCGGCTTGTGCCTCAAGGAGAAGGGCGAGTTGTTCCATATGCGTGGCGACATGACTGGCGCCGCTGTTGTGGTCGCCACTTGCCGTGCCGTTGCTGGTCTTCGTTTGCCCGTAAGTCGAATTTGTTTATTAAAGTTTTTCTCCTTGCCAACGTAAATCCAATGCAGGTCAACATTCGCGGCTTGATACCATTGTGCGAAAATGTCATTGGCTGTAATTCGTTCCGTCCGGGCGATATGGTCAAGTCCATGAATGGCAAGACAATTGAGGTGGAGTGCACGGATCACGAGGACGTGCTTGTGTTGGCCGATGCGCTACTCTATGCACAGAACTTCTGTCCGAAGTGCATTATTGATATTGGCACCTGTTCTGGCTACATGCGTCAGGCGCTGGATGAGGCGGCTTGCGGTATTTTCACCAATTCCGAGATTCTGTGGCAACAGATCAAGCATGCCAGCATGCATACCGGCGATCGTGTGTGGCGTTTCCCACTGTGGAACTACTACAGCAAAGCAGTGCGCGCCGGCGGACGCAGCGATGTCCAGAACTACGGCATTGGCCGCGGTGGACGTCCATGCAAGGCAGCAGCATTCCTGCGCGAATTTGTGCCATGCGGTCAATGGATGCATGTCGTAAGTATCTCAGATCATACGCCAAGTGAGTTATTTCTACTAAACGGTTTTACTTGCAGGACGCCACAAATGTCATGATCACCAACGGCAGAGACTTCGAGTATCTACGCCGCGGCATGGCTGGTCGCCCAACACGCACGCTCATTGAATTTATCGCTCAAACGATATGCAAGGACACCGCGCCGAAGCTTAATCAGAAGCAATAAACTTGTTATTTATGGTTGATGTTTAATGTCTGCTTGATCCAGAACTCTATATCAGTTTATCGATCAAATGCAAGCCTACATTACACTTACTAGACCTCATGTTCAGTTGCCGCTACACACATATATACATAAGTATATATAATATTATTTCCGTTGCCACTACTCGTTGCCGTTCAAATTGTTTGTGACTTATGCCAGTAACAAGTCAAAACGGTCGCTGTTTGTAGCGAACGACGTGTGTTATCAGAAGTCCCAATAGTGACCACTTATATCTTATACACAGACAGAGCTATTTAAATGATTTCGAAGCGTTATTGGTACAATTAAGATTTACGTACACACAGATTGTTTTTGTTTTCGGAAACCAGATGGTTTGCAATTAAAGCTTGTTAAATTTCATGTATTATATAAAGAAAAGTAAAAAGAAAAAAATTTCCGGTACTCGACGCATTAAATATATGAAAATGTTATATTTTAAATATTGGCTTTTTAATTTGTAAAAAAAAACTGATTGCTTTGGAGGTGTATAATTGCAGTTGTGGTTTCATTATGTAACAGAGTTGGCATAAAAATTGTGACCCTTGAGGAATAAGTTGAGTTGTAGCAAAGCTAAGCCGTTCAGTCGCTGTACTACGTCAGAGAGTCGGCGTGTGTGAGTACTATATTAATATCAATTGGTGGATAATTCTGCAGGAGTTTTACATTCGATGCAAAATCATTCTCGAGTATTGCTTCACGTTGTATTCTGGAAGTTAAGTAGTTTGTTTAAATATTACAATGTTTAAAATTGGTGAGATAATTGAATTTGCTTACAATATCATGGAACAACAAATTTTTATTAGGAAATCAAATCGTTGTTCATCCGAAAACACCGAGTCCCAAATGCGTACAACATCCGGTAAGGGAAATTCTTGTGAGAGTAATAGCGTAAGCCAACGGAAACTGTAGTATTGCGGATGCAGTTCCTGTTCCTTTAGTTGTTCGTAAATCACAATGTCCTGCGCTTTTAACATGTTCTCCAAACGCGTCATCATGCATTTAATTCCACCTTCAGCATCATCAAGCGTTTTAATGAAAAAATCGCGTATTTCGCTCATAAGCGCCGTAAAGCAGAAGAAACAATCAGCTTCTGCATGAGCCCGATACGCCTGATCGGGATCGGATGCCATGACGTAGTAGATTGGACCCACTATTTCATTCATGCCTTGCACATAGCCCTGGCCGGGATTCAGTTTGGCATAGAGAAACAAAATACGTTGCACGACCTCCCAATGTGCCTCTTGGCCCTCTTCCATGGCTGCATAACTTTCAGCGGAACGTTTTGTAATCAAGTTTATCTACATTAAGGGGGTGAGAAAGAAAACGTAATGAATACAACTGTTGCTTTAAAATGAACAAACTTACTTGCTGCTAAATGCCAAGCGAATGCATACAAATACAAATTTAGTAGGTGTGCTACTTTAGGCTATGTCTACGTACGTCTACAGAGAACTTACCTTCGTCATGCCCAGGCCTTTTCGTTCGACATTTGCCGAACTGAGTACTGAAGGCACAACGCGTTGATGCAGTCGACGTTCGCCTTTGCTGTGCACGACAATGTCGCAGGGATACTCTGTGGGCTGCTGAAAGAATGATATGTCCGGACACAGTCGACGCACATCCTTATCGATCTGTAGTAGAAATTCGTTGTCATTAAAAAATGTGTTCCATGCGCTCTCCGGGCCCTCACTTAGTGGATGATCTTGTAGACTCTCGCCGTCGATGCCATCTTCCATGCCCGGCGGCAACACTAGCTCTTCAATAAACTGTCGGTAGAGCGCACGTTTCTTTGACAGGGTCGCTGACCACGTATCGCGTTTGGGGCCGAGATAGCCCAGCAGTAGTTTCCAGCAGAGAGAGCGAAAGCTTTGTACATCAGGCACGCCTGCATAAACAAAGACGTGGCAATTTTAGCTTATTAAACTAATTCAATTAAAGTAATTGAAGCGTGAAAGACAGCAAATGCATACTTACCGTTGAAACACAACTGCCGCAGCTGTGTAAGGTCAATGATTTCCTTTGCCAGCGCATCTTCGAACAAGTTGACGCTGCGAAGGCGTTATATTTATCATAAGTTTTCTATTCATTTATTTAATTTCTCATTTAAAGTAACTTACCGCGCTTTAAATATCGACATTATTACATGCGTTAAACCAAAATATCTATGATGTTTATAAACAACTAAAAATTCATATATGTTGCTTCTCCGCCCACCCGTTTTTATTGTTTTCTGTTTTTTTTTTCAATTTGCTTTTAGGCTCTCTCTCAGTTGCCTGCACTCAGCTGTGCATATAAACAGCTGTTTGAGAGAGCAATGACGGAGCTGTCCATCTGGTTTGTTTTGCTTTTGAAAATATCAGTAACTGCATTGCATTGCACAACAAAAGTCGTTATAATTTTTGTCCAAAAAAAAATAAAATGAAAAAGGCATAAGAAAAAAATTATGTGTGTAAATAATTGTTAACGTGGCCAATACATGCCAATGCGTATTGACCACCTTGTCTGTTGATTTTTTTTAAATTTTGGAAAGCCAGAAACTAGCACGCAATGATTGATTGATCGACAGAGGAAGCCGTCAATTTTATTCAAACGGTATATTAGCTATTTTGCAGCAGGTTGTTTTCTCGTGTTGCTCATATTTTATTCTCTTTGCGCTCATTTAATAGTATATGTGCGGAAAATCTCACGCTCGCCGCAAATGTTTGTTTTCAAATTCTTTGTGTATGAATAATTTTTTTTTCCTGAACATACATAATATCCACCAAGCCACTACAAGAGAGTGCCTCAGCAGCGTGCGGCGCGCGAAGACGCATTATATCGCGAGCCCAAGCAAAATTATACATATATTTTCGTATTCAGTTTATATTAATTTTTTTCGGCTTTTTGTTTATACTTTACGTAGATTTGAACAATCAAAAACACGTCATGTGCGATTACTCGCCAACGTCAACCTACGCGTCGACGGCATACAGACGACCGGCGTTCTGGAAGGTGCCATCCTATGTGGATCACAACCGCACAACAACACCAGTGACACACTCATTACACTTGACATCAACAGCGCTGTCATCACCTATAACGCAGACCAACGGCCACCTGAAGCAGCAACAGCCGCCGCCAACGTCGCGGCGGGGCAGCATCAAGAAACGCGTACGCTTTGCCGATGATCCCGTAGAGTTGGAGGTGAGTATCGTGTGTGTGTGTGTGTGTGTGCCCATTATGTCAAAATCCGTGTCGTGCCCATTTCGAACGTGTTCTTCCAACGGGCAAATCAGTTCAATAACATTTCGCACGTATAAATTTGTCAGCGCAAATGTGCAGCAAAATGAAAGATATTTAATTAATTGGCAACTGTTGCGGCAACGCTTCTTATTTTTGTACTTTTTAGCTTTTACTGCTTTAGACGTTCGAGCAGTCGAAGACAACAACAAAAAAAGATACTTTTTAATAATCATCTCAAAAATGAAATCTCAAAATTTTTATCGCAAATTATATATATTTTCGTTGAAATATAAAATCACATTTTGCATTATGGATTTTCATTATATTTTCTTTTCATTTCATTTGCGTTTCTGTTGTCGTTGTTGTTGTTGTTGTAGTTGTGTTTTATGTGTGTGCTTATTTCGATTACAAGAATTGACGCAAGTTGATTGCATTTGGCAAAGTGTTTTCTTGTTGTTGTTGTTGTTGCTTTTCGACGATTGTTAATGGTTGAACGGCTGGCAAAATGTTCGAGCTTCAATAACTCAATGACAGATTCAACAAATCAATGAATTAATTTTCGCAATGATTGACATTGATGCCAAAACTGAGCATGTCTGACATAATTCTAAAATATCGTTGTCCTTATGGTTTCAATGCGGTTTGTGCTTTAATGGCCGCACAAAGATTCGAAATTATGCCAAAAATGCGCTTTGAAAACAATTTGTCGCTTTTGCCTTATAAATACAAACATTGTCTTTCCACCAATGACAAAAACAATGCTAGTGTTTCAATGAGCCAAAGATATTTCAAGCATGTAAGAACTGAGGGCGCACAACAAAGACTGCAAATGAAAATATATAAATGCAAAATATTTCGATTATTTTACAAAACAACGAAATTCGATTCATCATTGAAGACATTCAGCCGGAAAGCGTGTTTATTTTTGAGTTGTTTACAGCAACGGGAGTCAAGTCTCAAGACTCTAGAGACTTGCTGATGTGTCTCAAGACGCCAGAGATTCATCAGCGCGTCGATGATGTTTCGTATTGGCAAAAAGCACAAACAACGCAACAATAAAATATACTTTATTACTTTATTTTTTTAATCACTAAATTCATACAACATTGCATGTCCAATGCTACTCGACTGATCTAAACTGATTGCGCATACGTCTCGTGGGCTGGAAATGTACGGAATTGGCAATTGTTTAGACCTTATTTTGTTTGCTGAACTTGCCTTTGAACTTGTTGTGGCGCATAGTCAGCTTGGGCATAGACCCAACGCCCACGACTCAACGCTAATAAATTAGACTTTTATTACTTTATTTTTCTTTTTCCTGCGCGAAATAAAATGCTCAAATTAAAAGAACGGCAGCGAAAACAGATGGCAGCGGAAGAGCGCACAAGTTGTTGTTGTTGTTGTTGATTCGAGTGTTGAAATATTGAGCAAAGTTGATTGGAACTTTTGGGCAGAGCGCACGTGTGTCTTCAGGGTCAAGTGGCATCAATGTTGATTGAGATCTGTAATAAGTTCTGTAAGGCACAAATGTAAAATAGTAATTAGTACAAAAAAATGGACAATTTGACACAAAAGTTGCCACAAAGCAAAAGTTGCAAAAGCATCAACAACTGAGCGCAATAAAAAACGGCTTTGCGAGGCTTTTAGCGTGTTTTATAGCACAGCAATAAAAAACACTTGCAAAAAGTTCGAAAAAAGTGCAGCGAGAGCGCGAAAAACAGCGAAAAGTTTGTGGATTTGCAAAAGATACGGAAAGGAAAGCGGTAAGGAGGCGGCGGGCAGCGGCAATAATTTGAATTAAAATTTATACATGTTTTCATGCATTCAACGAAGAACGACGACGACGACGAGGATGATCGTCGACCATCGACGATTTTTTCGAAAACGTTTTTGAACGCGAACTACGCGCATTTAAAATTAGTACTTGAGCAGCATTCATTTGGTACAAAACATTTACTCGGCCAGCAAAAAAACAGAAAAACTATTAAATTAATTGAGTGGAAAAATAAAACATAGAAAAATAAATAAAAAAAAAGGCATTAAAATAAAATGATTGGCTTATGATTGCTTAAGCCAAACAAGCAAGTGAAATGCTTACAGTTTGATTTGCAAAATTATACAAAAAAGTAGTTCAAGTTAAAGTTAAAGTTGCAAGTAATATAAAACCCTCCTCCAACAAACAAAGGGCAACCCAACGGAGCTATGAGTCCAAAACTGCACGAGTTCGCGGTGGCGTTGCGGCGCGATGGGCAGGGCACGCCCTGGGGCATACGGCTGGTGGGCGGCAACGATCTGGATACGCCGCTGATCATCACCAGGGTAGGGCATTTTGCACATAACACGCATACGCCATGTTGCCATGTTGAGTCATGTTATGTAATGTAAGGCGAAAAATGTTGTTGTGTTGAACTATTGGCAAATTGGTTTGCCTTTGTTCGTAACTCGAAGTCGTCTCGTTTGTCGTTGTCGCAATGCAATTCATCAAAAAAGAAAAACTTGTGCGGAAAAAAAGTACGCCACAATTAGCGAAAGCTGCAAAAGTCGCAGATTGTTGCCAAACGCTTTTGGCCTCAGCCGCGATAAACAAAACTGACTGACAAATAATCAAACGAAACTAGAACACAACAAAAACAAAAACCAAAACAAAACAGACATCAGCTAAAATAGTCAAAAAAAGCTGAGAAAGAGAAATAAATAATGAACAAAATTATTGTAATGAAAAGTTACCCAAAAAAAAAGAAGGCAGAAAATCACCCACGCTCCCAAGCGAGTCATGCCATTAGGGATGCCATTTCATCTATGTTGCTCGGCTGTTGTCTTCACTGTTGTTTTCATTGTTGTTGCTGTTGTTGTTGCTGTTGTTGTTGCTGTTCATTGAGTTCAAAATTCTTGGCACCATTTTTCAAATTCAATGCAAATTGCGCGTCTCAAATCATACACTTGCGTCTTCTTGCTTATATATGCTTTGCCCTACAATGTTGTTATTATTGCATTATGCGTCTATTGTTCTTGTTCTTGTTCTTGTTCTAATGTTGCCTCAAACTCAATTACACACACACAGTTGATTTTAATTGATGCGCAGCAAATGATGTTCATGAATTTTTAACTTGTTCCTTTGGCAGTCGGCGAATGTGTGCCAAAGTCTCATAAAAGTAGCATAAATTTTGTGTCAGACATGAATACGTTTATGAACTTGAACATTTCAAGCATACAAATTCTTAATTGATTCAACGCTGAGAAAACATTTGGCGTTGAAAATATATTCTTTCATTTCTATTCAACAAATAATAGAAAGTCTTGCAAAAGTTGATACTTTGCGAGAGACCTTTTGCCGATCGAACGAGTTAATTAACAACTCAACTGAAAGAAGCATTTAGCAATCTGATTCAGTCACTGAAACCTTAAATTTTGGCTGACACATTTGCGCATGAATAATTATTGCAACACAAAATTGATCAGCGCTGACTGATGACCTTCGCATTTGCAGGTGCAAATAGGCACGCCAGCCTATGGCGAAGTACTGCGCGGCGACATCATCTCGAAGATCGGCGAATATGACGCACGTGATTTGAGTCACGCCGATGCGCAGCACTTGTTCCGCTCGGCGGGCAATGAGATCAAGTTGGTCGTGCACAGGTGAGTGTACAATCGATTCGATTCGATGCGTTATGAAGCATATTGAATATTGCTTGTGTCACTTGCAGAGATAATAAGATTGCTTACACGCAAGGCATTAATCAGGAGCAGGGCTCACGCAGCAACTCGACTTTGCCACCCGCGAGTCCCGAATTGCTGAACGTCAATCAAAATGTGCCACACAGAGGACCGTCGCCGTTTCTGCCCGGTCCGGGGCACTATGAGCGTGCCTTGCAGGTGCCCGTCGACTCACTTCCACAGACAGTATTCCCCCAGTTGAACGAGTCGGGTGGATATGTGGCACCAGCGGCAGGCGGCGTCTTCTCGCCAAGACCGACGCGCGATCATCAGCAGGACGTGGCCGAGGAACAGGCGGCAATCGTCAATCAGGTGAGTTGAAAAGCCTGATATGTCTTTAAAAAAGCTCTCAAAAAGCTTCGGGCGTGTTTTTTCGCTGTGTAAAAAAAGTGTTGCCTAACTTGAGGCGCACATTTTATTCTGAAAAGTTTGACGCCAAATTTTTGCGTCTTCGTCTCTTGTTTTCCACAACAACAAAAAGAAATTTTATATGGTTTGTGCATGCTTCATATATCTGAGATTTTGTTCAACCGGAAATAAGTCTCTTTTCAACTTATTATCTCTAATGAAGCGCTGTAATGACATCAATTGTCGACCGCAAGTTATTTTTACTCACACACATTTCGAAACTATTTTCGGCCGTGCTACAAAGTCATAAGGCGCCAACAAACAAACAGGAAAGGGAGATGACGCACTTACTCACTCAGTCAGTCGTTCAGGCAGTCCGCGCATTCCACAATATTCGACGAGCAATGCGAAGACTGCTCACGCGACATTGTGGCAGAGATGGACACGGGGGCAATCAAATCGGTAAGACGCAAATAAAACAAATATTCGACATGGTGCAAAGGTGTGCGGTGCGCTGCTGCTCGATGAGACAGGTGATTGTGTGCCGATGCCGATGCCTAATGGCGATCGAGCTGGCGGCGGCGTTGGCGACGAGTAATAAATAAACTTGTGACTTTTAGTCACTGTCAACGAAAGTGATCACAGCGCTGCTACATGTTGCATATAGAATCATGCTTAATGTGCTTGGGCATGATCTTGAATACAAAAATGTATATGCTCATCATCATGATGATGATGAAGATGATGTTGATAATGCTGACGATGTTAATGAATCAAGACAACGTTCAAGGACATTGCCTCAAAATATTTTGTTTTCTTTTCATAAAAATAGAAACCAAGGCGTGTACGTATTGTTGTGTTTGCTGCTGGGTGGGCGTTATATATACGAGCCATCCACAAAATTGGCTGCGACTTGTAATATGTTTAACGAACAATGGCGACCTTTGATTTGATCGCGCTGCCAAGTGCCGAAGTGCTTGGTTTCCTCCGTAGCCAAGGTTAATTACACCTGCGCGGTCGTTGACTGCCAGCCTCATGGGTCTTACAATGACCTTGAGCGTCGTTTTTGTATGTGCTCAGTGTCATTTTGCATGCCTTTCAAATGTTTGATGGTACTCACGTGCCGAATGTTGAAGTTGGGTTCGTCAAAGTATGAAATTAATTTTCAATTGACTCATTTTGCAGTTTGCTACTTTATAAATGAGTAATTGCTCGTTTACCTTGTGCTGCAAATATTTCAATTCATAATTGGCTGAATTTTTCATGCATTATTTGCAGCACAAAAACAATTAAAAGATATATTAAATAAAATGGCCAAAATGAAAATAAAAATGATTATTGGCTTGTATGAAAGTGAGTGAGCGCAGGACAAACAACTCGTCATGCCATCGCGCATACGCCGCATTGACCGCAGTCACCTACAAATATGGCTTGTCGGCAACGACGTCGGCAGAGGGACAGCGGCGGCGGCGTTGGCGATGTCGCTGGCGTTGCCAGAGTAGTCAGTGGCGCGTGGGCGAAACGAACACACACACACACACACACACAAGCACATCAAGTCCAAGTTTATATTGTGATCATCGCTAAAAGAAGAAGCAGAAAATAGAACTTTTATATATTATATATAAAATATATATAAATGTGTCTTTTTTAACATATTTTGCTATGACTTTTGTATATATCGAATCAAGAACAAGATATACATATAGTATCTTACAATATTTGTACTTCACGCTCTCTTGCAAGCACACAAATACAGCTTACACCAACAACAAGAGCGACGCGTGCTTGTGTGCGTGGGTCGCAGCGTCGGCCTCTGACCAACGGCAATTGCGACTGACAGCACTCTTCTCCTTCGACAGCCAACGTTATATAAACACACACAAACAGGCGCAAGTAGCACATGTATGTATAGACTTATATGATGATATAGGCGCGTTCATATTTGCATGCATACATATATCGACAAATTGGAATTTCTGAGACTCAGTCGAGATAATTCGCCAGCATTTGAAATTTTTTGAAATCAGTTGCGTTCGGAAAATTGAAAAACAAACAACAAAAGCGAAACATCCTTAGATATTTTTACTAGTGGTTGCATATAATTCCAAACGATCTCTGCGAAGTTAGTGTAATAAAAAAATCAAATCAAATCACATTAAATTAAATTTAATAATAAAAATATTTGTTTAAACGTGCCAAAAAGCAAGTTGCCAATTAAAAAAAGAGGAAGCTCAAATTAAATGAATATTTTTAGAAAATTAATAAAATCATTTTTGCAATGAAAGACTTTTGATATTCAACGAACTATGCAAATAAAGTGTTACTAATTATATAATCGTAGTATTTGTTGTATTAAGTAAATAATTTTCTTGTTTTTTGTTCTTGAAACATTTTTTCGGTTGAAAAGGAGTTTGACATATACACACACAAAACACAAACACATAACAAAAAATGGAGTACGTACAGTTCAAAAACGGATCCCCAGTCTACTACAGGGAGCAGCCAGACATGAATGAATGCATTCAATATCAAGTAAGGAAACGGCAAATGTCGAAACGTACAAAAGTACAAACAAATTTTTAGTGTTTATAAGTGAAAATTATCCAATCCAACAATTTTTGTTTGAAGAACTTATGTTAAAGTGATTTCCGAACTCAAGGTCAAACTTTATCAGTTTCAAAGATCGTCAGTTCTAAACTCAACTTTGATCTTCTGTTGCCAACTTCAAGACATTTCCATGACACAGATTTCAGTAGAATTCCATTAGAGTAACTCTTGCACAACACAGCCAAAAATCCAAGGGTTCTCAGCATAGCATAAAAATAAATCTCCAAGACTTGTAGTCTTTTGTTCCTCCACAGAATATTTTAATATATTTTTTTCGAATTTCTTTGATTTTTTTTTTATAGTTAATGTTCGTTCAAATGCCAACATTTGTGTATATTATATAAAGTATATGGTATATGTGTGTGAACATTTGTTCAGTTTTCGTCAATGCGCCGCGACGAAAGCAAATACATTTTCGAGAAATTATTTCGTTGCTAAATGAAAATTTGCTGAAATATTTTCTGAGGGAAAATATAAACGGTTTCGCTCATTTGGCGCTCAATGTAATTCATACCGTTTTGATATTTTTAGCAAACGAGAAAACAAACAAATAAACAAATTATGAAAAGGAATCTAGAAAACTCAATACATAACGACCGATTTCGGGGCAGCGAATCACGCAGAGAGACAAAATTAATTGGCCTTTGTTTGAACGTTTCTGTTAAATGTACGAGAAGAATTTGAGATTTGATTTAGTTTGGGGTTGTTTGCTGTTATTTTGTAGGGGAGTTTCAAACGACAATCACTCGAATCTCTAGTGAAAGTCGGTCAAGTGAAAGCATATGATTTTCGGCTGAGACAACAGCGGAAATGTGTGGGCGCTTTCATTGTCAACTATTTAACAAAGACAAAAAACATTTTGTAAAACAGAGCATATATTTTTCAAAAATCAAATGATTTCTTTAGTTGAGCAAATGTGTAAACAATGATGATAAAATTTGTTTATGTGAAATTTGTTGAATTTACGACATTTGTTTATGCTAAATTTAACTTGTTGTGCATTAAATTAAATTACAACATTTAAAAGACTTAAAATAAGCGAAACGTAAAGTCAAAATGTGAAACTCAAATGATATTTCGAAATGATCAGTTAAAAGGGGCAGCATGCCAGCCAGCGCAGGAAACTAAGCACGGCGCAGCTGTCTTCAGTTTAAAAATAGATTAAATAAGTTATTTTTATAAAATAGAAGAGTCAAGGTGAATATGTGCGACGAAATGCGCAATTAACTAAATCAAAAGACAGCTAATAATTGCAATAATTTGAGAACAAATTCATTTAAAAGGCACCGCAACAATGATCGAGTGAAAGTGTCTGCTATGTACGTTCGAAATGCGTCATTAGAGTCTAAAATGTTTGCTTATATACTAGATGTGTTGACGGTCAACATGTTGATCATTTGTTGAGGCAAGATGTATCGCTGAGTATTGCAGCGATCAGCTGTTTGTCGCACAGCGCCGCATTGACCTCATCCTCGTCCCATTGCATTTGTACTTTGCTTAAGCGTGGCTCCTTCTTGCGTATGATGCGCAAAATGCCGCGTGTCTCAACGAGATCAACGGTGCCCGCAAATTCGGCCTGATCGAGCGACAGTATGTTGCGTTTGTTGCACACGCGTCGATAGACTTCATGTAGTCGACCGATAGTGATGTCCTTGTTGCGTTCGTTACGCAACATCAGCACCAGCGAGCAGAGCATCAGCTTCTGCTGCAGCGGAAATGCTTCTTCGATGTCTTCTTGCAGATTCTGTGAAGCGCCGTAGACCTTATTGAGCACAGCCGCGACTTGTGTCACCTGCACAGGCTTTAGAGTATCTGAGCGCAAGAAATCTAATCAATTTAAGTCTTTATAATTTAAATACTCAAGCTTACCATTAGCTTCCTTTGTTTGTGCCACGCCAGTTGAATCGCCAATATTCAAAGCCTTTAAATTGAACTCACGTTCACCAGCACGCTTTTGTTGCTCGGCGATCTCGACCACTCGGCGTCCAATGTCCAGAGCACGTCGCACATCGCCGCTCACCGCGCTAACCTTTGCTGCTAACAATTGCAGTGTGACAGGTGGGAACACATCCAAGACGTCTGCCTCTTCTAATCTTGATTTGAATATTTCCACAATTTGTTGCTTTGTGTATGGCGGAAAGTGCATGAGTTGTGGCTTCAGCTCGCAACGCGCATTCAAACGCATCAGCGCACGATCCGTGAGATCAAGACTATTGGCAATGCCCACGAGCAGTATGCGTGCGCCGGGCAGAGCTGGCCATTCGAAGATCGTATACAGCACGGCCTGACGTGCGCTGCATAACTGATCGATCTCGTCCAGCACAAGCAGTAGCATACGCTTAGCTGAGCGCAAATGCCGTTGTATGGCTTCAAGATGATCACGCTCCGTGCGTCCGGCGGGTTTCAGTTCAAGTTCGGCACACAGCTTCTTATATACCGCACCGACGCTTGCGATCGAAGTGCAATTAATGTAGACACGCTGCAGCCGCTGTTTAAATACGGGATCACGTAACAATAATGACAAACAAGCCGTTTTGCCCGTGCCTGGTTGTCCGGAGACATACAGGCTGCCGGAGCGTTTCTCCTCCAAGTGTGTTGTGAAGAATTCACGCAGTTCTTGTAACTGTTGTTCACGTCCCGGCAGGTTTTGTGTCTCTGCGCTGTTAAGCACGCGTCGCGCATTTTGATACTTATTTCTGGGCGGTGAAACATAATTAGATTCCTTTGGCTTATCACTAACTGCCTCGACGTCTTCCTCGACGGGTATTGTCTGTTCTTCCTTGCGTTCGTCAATGCTCAGTCGGTCCAGGAGGCGTGTCGGACTTATCAGATGTTGTGGCAGTGGCGTTTTCACCTGCCGACTTTGCTTCGGCGGTGACACATGTTGCTCATCGGAGTCCTCGTCATCGTCGGTATGATCGCCGACGTTCTCTTCTTGTGCTCTGCGCTTCTGCAGCAACTCGCGTTTCTTTGAAGCTGGCATTGGTTTTATCGCTGCCATTGTCGTTTTTTTGCTGCTGCGTGGCGTCTTTGGTTCTGTCTGCTTGAGACTTTTCTCAACGCCGCTCTTGTGGCCCTTCATCGTCTTCTCCCTGGTATTTAACAGATCGCTATTTTCGATATTTTCTCGGAAGGATTTTACTTCATCACCTTCATCGCTGTCACTGTCCACACACGACGGGTGACGTCGACGCCAGATCGAGCTACGCGGCGTTGCGGCCGTTGTTGCTGCAGTTGTTGGTGTTGTCGGTTTGCCAATACTGCTTAAACGCGTTGATCGTCTGACCGTGGTCATTTTTTTATGATAAGAAGAATTCTCTTTAATTAATTAATACTATTTTATGTATACGTTTGAACTAAAGTAAAACTTTTAACAAAGATCGCGCTTGATTTCGTAGAGAGCGCGCCAGTCAATGAAAATTTTCATGCGCTAAATTTGACCAGTAATTAAATACGGGTCTTATGTTTCATGCAACCGCCTACAACATTAGTTAGTGCAATATTAATTTTACAAAAACACACATGAGTTGCATTTCGCGCCAAAATATGAGCAACAGCTGTCTTAGCGCTGCCAAACTTACTTCAGATGTCGCTGTAATTGTTACTTGCATTGTTAGAGTTCAGTGCCTTATGTATGCGGTGGTAAGCTTGTTACTTACGTTGCTTGAACGCTAAAATATGATCACTTTTCCTTTCGACGTATTTTATGCCAATTTAAGAATTTAGTCGAAACATATTTGAATTAATTTCAAAATTAAGAAAAACATTTTAATAGTTCGGGAATATATTTTAATAATAGCAAAATAGGTTCGTAATTAAATAATTATATTAAATTACAAGCGCACGCAAGAAACAAATTTGTCCGTTCAGTGTCACTCGCCTGCGCACGACATTGGAAAATAACCGAAAATATCGCTGGACCAGCAACCGTTGGTGGCGGGGTTACGTAAGCGCCTATAAATAAAATAGCGAAAGAGCGGAAAATGAGAAGAAAAACTCAGCAATGGGCGAAAATTGCACTAATTTTTATTAAAAGAGCGAGCAAATGAAATTATTGAGCGGGGGCGACGCGGTGATCGTATGATACACATACACACTGCCACTTATGTACATTGCTACACCCACACAAACATACAATGTTGCCAAAAAATGTTCTAGAAAATTCTGTGTGTGCGTTGTTGTTGGAGTCCGTTTTTTTGTTGTTGTTAACATTTGATTTATTTATAATTGAAAAAGCGAAAAAAAAAAACAAAAAATACAAATTAAATTCCTTGAGAAAAACACATGATGTACACAGACCATAGACCATTTGGCATAAACAAGGCAATAAATAAATTGTATTTTGGTGTGAAAATTGCGTTTCATGAAATATATTTTCAATGTACATTTTTATATTTTGTGTGTTTACAGCCCTACCGCACAACTCCACTGGTTTTGCCCGGTGCCAAGGTGAAGAAGGATGCACCAACCACAGACTCCTACTTGAGACACTATCCAAATCCGGCTGTGCGCGCTCATCCCGGACACGACTACCATGACAGTATCATGAAGCAACGTGTTGCCGACACCATGTTGCACAAGGTTGTTGGCCAGGATGCCGATACCGGCCGTGTAAGTGTCAACCGTCGACTTCAACAGCGTTAGGTGTATAACTAAGGTTCTCTTCCTTAGGTCTTCCACAAACAATTCAACTCGCCCATTGGCCTTTACTCGGACAGCAACATCGAGAACACCATCAGACAAACAGTTCCGTAAGTTGAAAACCAGATAACCAATCAAAGATCAAAACAACTTTAACAATTCTCTAAGCCTTAATGATTAAATGAAGCCTAACGCAAAAAACGATTTAAAAAGAACAAAAACATTATTAAAAGTATAATTGTTAGCTTTAAAGCAAAACGAGCTTAGCAAAGTTGGCTTTAGCTCATTAATAGCTCAACTAAAAATAAACATACACACACAGAATAAGATATTTTTGAAAAACAATGACAAGTTGACTAAACTAAGCGATAACTAAAAAAATCAAGAAATTTTTAAGTTAAGTGAGCGCACACCAATACATTTATGTATCCCATAAACACTCTTTTGCTCACACACACACACATTTACTAGCAACATACATACATATATATAATAATATATAATTTATATGTCTAAATATCGTTGTTGTAGCTTTGCAAGCAAGCAGCAGCAGCAAAGTCTTGACAATAATCGAACAAGGCCGAGTCCTTTGCATCGTCCTTTGCCATCGAAACTTGACGGGTAAAAGTAATCAGACGTTTTGTTTCCAAGTTTTTGGCAGTATTTTTGAATTTTGTTTGATTTTTTAATAATTTTCATTTTTTGTTAGTCGAGTTAGATCAATAATTTGAACTTATAACGTCATTTTCGAAAGCCCGAATTGTGTTGGTTTGTTAAATGGTTTTTGCTGAATGTTGGTTGTGTCTTGTGGTCTTGTCGCAAGTGCTCAACTTCTAAGCCCGAAATAATTTAACCTTATCTATCTTATACACACACACACAAACATATGCCTTGAATCTTAGTGCACTTCTTAGCAACCATACACACACACACACACTCTCTAAGTCAATTTGCATGTCAATGTATGTACAATTTTATGTCTATCACTTTATAAAATATCCTAAAAAAAACAATTTAAAACGTCGTTTAAACCTCGAACCTGCACCTGCTGAAAGTCTGTCCAACGTGTGGTGACTCCTACACACAAACCAACCACCAAAAGAAAGCTTTTCTGTGTACAACTTGAGGCTACGTCTTCTTCCACTGTTGCTTCTTCAATGTTGCTGCGATTATAATAAATGTTTGGCGTTAGATGTGTTTTTCTTTGTTGGCTTGTGGTTTGAAAATGGCAAAGACAACGCAAAACGGACGCAAATAACGGACTAATAACGTTAAAGTGTTAGCAGCTGCTGTTAATGTTAAACAACGCGTTAATGTTAGGTAAGCCGCCGCAGCCGAATGTCAAAGCACTGTTAAGTAACATAGGCGCAAATTAGGGTGACCAGTCGGCTCAGGAACTATGCAATTTAGTGTTAAATGGCATTAAAGGCGTCCATAAAATTACGTTAGGTTTTTTCTCATCCTCACCCTTTGGGGAAATATGATTAGACCCTTTGCCAGCTAAATTTATCTTACGTAATTTGTGGACGTCTCGTAACAAACTAATCGAATCGAAATCACAAGAAAATTGTAAGCAAACTTAATTTATTCAACAAAAATGATAACAACAAATCGAATCAAAATTTGTTAACAACAATATTAACAATGTAAAACAAGGCACAAAATAAGTTTTTCTGTAGTTGTAGTTAAGAACATAGCTGCACGATTAATATTAGAATTTTCATCGATCTATCTTTCCTGGAACAAAAACAAAAAATTCTGGAGCAACAAAAACAAAAACAACAACTGCAAGAGCAACAACGCCAACAGCGCCAACAACAACTACAACAATTGTATCAACATAAACAAGCAAAGCAAATTTAAAACAAAACAAAAATCAAATGAAAAACAAATAAAAAGCAACCAAATCTAAAATTCCCACAACCCAAAAACCCTCAAGTTCCTAAGCTAATTTCTAACAAACTGAAAGTCTGAAAAACCCACAAAAGACAACATTCAAAAATTCCCAAGCCACAAACCAAAATTAGTATTACTAACCAAATTAATTGATCTACCATCCCAACTAACCCTAACATACCCGCTTGGCAGTGCTGAGCAAAGCTTTAAGCATAAAATTCTATTTTATAAAGTTATATATTTTTTTTCTTAAATTTTTAATTAATTAAATTGCGTTACTTTTATTCATTAATAATTTTGTTTGTTTTAATGAATTAATTAATTTATAGCAATTAAGCAAATTTTGTTAATTACGAAATTCAAAAAAAAAAAAAAAATGAGAAGCACAAAAATTGAAAAAAAAAGAATTGTAAACAAGAAAAAAACAAATGAATGAAAACTTTTATCGAAAATAATTCTAACGTATTTTGTGCACATCCTGTTTTTTTCTTTCTATCTCTCTCGCTCTCACACTGTTTGTCTCACACTCTACTCAACTGATGTAAAAAATGATTGATTGATTGTTTGAATTTGACCAATAAAAATAAATGATATTAACCGAAAACAAATTAAAAATGCATACCATTTAAAAAACAAAAAACAACAACAAAAACAAACCCACAAATGTTAAAAACATAACTAAAACCAAATCCCCGACTAAATCAAACAAAATGGCGCTTTCAACGATCTCAAACAAAATTTGCAATGCAACAATGACCACAAAACAGTTACAAGAATACTGTCACCTATGATCCAAGGAACAGCGAAACCTACAGAGCCATTCAGGAGGAGGGCTACGGCCGTGGACATGTCTCACCACAGGAAGTGACAATTCCCGTGCAATCGACGGTCTACCAGCCAAACAGATTGGTTCCAGGAAAGGTAAGATCGCGCGATCTTCATTGACGCGACGCTTGACGCACACTCGTTCAAACCAAACACAAAGTTGAAAGTTCAAATGACAAAAAAGTTTAAAAAATATATATGATAAATCAACGCAGCATTCATCACCAGAAAAAAATCAAAACTGTATCTATCTCTTTTTATTATGTGTCTCGCATACTCATTAGTCTCAGTAGTCGTCTTCGTCTTTAGCTGAAAAGCACGCCAAGCCGCCGCCGCAGCCGCCATTTTGCATATGTATGTCTCTTTCGCTCACACGCACGTACGCATAAGCTCGCGCTCGCAAAGGATTTCTGTGTTTGTGTTGTACCAACAAAAAAACCAAATTAAAAAAAAAACAAAAGAACGCTTAATGTAAAAAGCTCAAAATTCTAAATCGTTTAATATACTTTGTATTTTCGTCTTGCTATGAAAAGCAGTTTGTCGACAAAGTCAAATTATCAACATTATTAACTCATTTTTGTGTATATTTTTCACGCTCTCTCATTCAATGACATTCCAACTCTTAGATACGGCGAAACAACCGTTGTCGAAATTTTTTGCATTTTCCAACATTTAACAGTTTACTAAACCATTAACTCATAATAATACAGCATATCAAAAGTACATATAAGCCAAAAACAAAAAAATATGTGTTACACAATTCGAATTGTGATTAAAAAATATTCAATTTCAATTGCATTCTCTCTTTTCTACACACATCGCATCGTTCAATGCACAGAAGCCACAATCAGCGCCCGTTCACCGTCCGCCGTACAATGTAAGTGCACCGCGACACCGCTCATCGTTTATGAAAATTGACAACACTCTCTAAATTCACTCTCTTTCTTTTTATTCTCTTCACGCGCTCTTTCTTCAATTGTTTTTGTTGCGTAGGTGGTAAACGATCACGATGAGAGCATTCGCCAAAGCGGCTCATTCAATCGTCTGATGTACAGCGTCTTGGGCGCAACTGATTATTAGACAACCTGCAGCAGCAACAACAACAACAGCAAAAACAGCAACATCAACGATAAGAACAACAACAATGTACAGCCAAGCAAAGACGTAGTGAAAGAAGAAGACCAACAAGAATTATGTATTTGGCATATTAGCTGCAAAGTAATTTTAATTGTTTAAGTTGTTAATTAAAACCATCAAAAATATCAAATTCGCTCTCTCAACACGATTTACACTAACAAACAAAAGGATAATTATTATTATTGACGTATAAGCAAATCGAATCGTCGTTAGATTTTATTACAAATTATCATATCAATGTTAATGTCCATTTCGAATAATGTTTTTGAACAAAAATTGTATAATTTAAACATTAAAACAAATCATATAATTAAACAAAAAAAAAACCAAAAAAAAAAACAATAAAAAAAAGTAACAAAACCTACGAAAAAAAACCAAAACGCACAATTATGTTTAATCTTTAAAAAATATTAAAATTTATTTTTATTTATTTGCCTTATGTAAGCGTAAAAGCTCATCAAACATGAGTCCTTCTAGTCAGGCGGCGTTAAATACGTTCTAGTGAAGCACATACGTAATGTCATATGTGCGCTTCATATAAAAATAGCAAATTTAACGCTGTGAGCTCAGCGAAATGCGTTTGACTTCAACTTGGCTGAAAGTCGCGCAAAAGATACTTTGCCAAGCTAAGTTGAAGCGCAACGAATGTGCGAGCTTTATTATATTTATTAAATTTTAGCACATTTGTGTAGTCATTTTTACTAATATAATATAAATACTTTGAATAAAAATCTAATTGGCTTGCGTGAAGCGACAAAGGCTTATTTTGTTTGCAAAAGAAAGAAGCCAAAGGCATGAAACAACCCTTGGCCTTCCACACACACACACACACACAAACGCACACAATTGCAGACAAGATTACATAACATGACACAGCATTTGTTATCTATGCCAGTCGAACAGTCGAACAGTCGTTCAGTCAATAAATCAGTCACTCAATCAATCAAAACTCGTTCAAGCAATTTACATATTTTTGAAGCTCAATTAAAAAGTGCGCGGCAACAAAAGAATGAATTGACTCATGGAATAACAAAAGAAAAGAGAAAGAAAATCAATAAAAATTATAGCACAAATAAAGCAATTATTTGAGGTGTTGCTGTGCATAATTGACACGAACAATTGCCGGTCTGTTTGTCTGTCTGTCCGGCCGTCCGTCTGTCAGATGACTTAATGCATAAATAATGAGCAAAATGCAATTAAATTTGAGCACTTTCACTTTAAAGACAAAAAGCAACAAACGCAACAAGTCTTCACAATGTCAGACGCTTTGCTTGGTCAGCTGGGGTCATAATGTTAGACAGAGACGGAGATAGCACGCAAGCAAGCGACGTGCCTTAAATACTGAAATTGAAAAATATAAAATTATAAAGCAATAATAAACACACAACATTTGTCAAGTCAGGCATGGAAAATGTCTCAATAGCAAATTGCCAAATTTCAGATACAAACCAACCTCAAGCATGACCTTGCAGTTGACTTGATTTGTGTGTCAGCAGCTGCCGCGGTGCCACGGCGGGGGAGGGCTGCTGTCACATCAGCGACAATGTAACATTAATTTACACAGAGTTCAATGCGGGGCATGGCTGTGGGCGTTGCATAAAGACTTATTGAATATAAATTTCATGCAATAACAACTTCAGGTTCGTCTTCATTGTCGACCGACGACAATCAAAAAAAAAACAAAAAAAAATCAAGCGCTTTAAGTGTGTAATCATCGACGCATATCAAATTGTCGTGCTCGTAAGCCAAGCGACGCCAATGCAAAGTGCAATGAGTGTGTGTCAGGGGCGGCGAGGCGGAGTAGGTAAAGCGGTGTAAAGCGGTGGCGATGGTTTAATACGTCTGCGCGTACGTGCAATATTTGCTGAAATTGTAGCATTTTTATAACGTTTTTTTACATTTTGTTGGCATATAAATGTCGTTAGACTGACAGACGGACGGACGGACGGCAACGCAGACACATGCGGTCGACAAGCGCGCATCGAAAGGGCTCCAACAACACACAAGTTTGGCAATCGTCGACAATTCAGCGCAACTATTCAACCGCAACGCGATTTCGATGTCGATGCCGAGTCGATCTGAGCCGAGCTGAGCTGAGCGGTTGGGCCAGTGCATGAGTGATCCATGTACGCAGTGATTCGCCAATTTGGGTCAACCGCAGTTGAAGACTGACTGTCTGTCTGTCTGTCTGTCAGTCGGCTGATCTGTCGCTCTGCAATACCTTTATTGCCACTTAAGTGACAACGCTACTGTGCAATATTCTCAGCCAAGCAAACATGTGTCATTCGAAATTAGTTCATAACGTTGACGTTTCGTGTGCCCATAGACCTGCGCCGCTGGCGTGTAGCGCACAAATGCGAGCCGATTGCCATGTGCAACGCCCAACAAGTGCCGCGCCTCTTGGATTATCGTAAATCTCATGGCGCGCTGCAAAACATAATTTAGCCAAACCGACGCGTCGGCAATAAACAAGTCGAACATCTTTATTGGATTTGGTTTACGCTTTGATTGATGCCACGATAAGCGTGCCTAAGAACTTTCAGACAAAGACTAATTTGGCTTAAATGTTTGACCTTTTTATGGCTGAAAATTTGTGCCTATGAAAATGTTGGCTAGAAAAAAATTCAGCGAAACTTTTAATACTTATTTAATGAGATATTTTTCGTATGCTTGAATCCCAAAGCGGTATTGTTTCATTGTTGCCGTTTGGTAAGCTACGGAAATCTTTTATATGTAAGCATAGAAAAAGTTAAATTTGAATTACAAAAGGTTTCGCTTAACAAGACTTCGAGAGACCTCCTGTCTCTGGGACGGCTGGCTGCCTTGAATCGGCGAGCAAACAGCAAACAGCAAACAATGGCGGCGCACAGAGTCCCATTGCATGTACGAGTATAAGCATGATATAATTAAATCGGAAATGACGAAAAAAGTAGTTGAGCATAAATCAAAGTCAAGCCGAACTTTTAAGCTGAAGCTGAAGCTGAAGCTGAACTGAACCGAAACTCGACTTGACTCAACACAACTCAACTCGATTCGATTCCACACGAAAATAGACAAAAGCAAAACTCGTCCAACGCCAATGCTGCCAAGCAATGCGTGACGTCACTGGCCGCGTCGCCTGCCCAGCGCTGGTGGGCGCCGTCGCAGTGGCGTCGCCGTCGTCGTCGGCAGCACACGAAAGGCAATGCAAAGAGTAATTGGCGACCAAAGTAAGTAAATGAATCGTGTACGTGTAAGTCGTTGTTGTTGTTGTTGCTATTGCTGCTGCTGTTGTTGTTGTTGCTGCTGCTGCGTTCGTTCGTTTGCTCGTTTTTAATACAACTTTCGATATAAAAGTGCAATTTGCAGTTTGCCGCACCGCAGATACTTTTTCAACGCCGAGGACGTCGTAGCGCGTGTGTGAACGCTTATAAACGTGTATAGTTGGCAACAGTTGTCAAGTGCAGGAATCAAAAAAAAAAGACAACAAAAAAAAAGCAAATACCAAAAATCAATTTGTGTGTTGAAGCGTTACAAGAGTGAATTATAACACAAATAAATCGAAATGAAGTTGTTGTTACTTATTGTTGGCACATTCGCTGCGGCGTTATGCAGCGTGCACGCTCAACAGGGCGTGGATCCCGCCTATTTGCGCCAATACTACCAGCAATTGCAGCAGCAGCAGCAGCAACAACAGGCGCAGCCCAACGATGGCACGCCCATCTATGAGCAGAACTCCGAGCAGACGCAACAATATGTAAGTTCCGGGCAGCAATTACGGCTCAAGGATACCGTGGCCGAGCAGGTACGCGCCCAGCAGCAACAGCAGCAGCAGGGCGGCTATGTGGCGCCCTCTGTGCGCGAGTACTTGCAACAGCCACAGGTAAGCATGCCTACCCCCCGCTCTCATGTCGCTCACAAGCCGAACATACTTCGAACATACCTTCTCTCCTTGCAGTACCAAGCACAGCCCCAACAGCAGCCCATCTACAGGCAACAACAAGTGGCCGCTGCGCCGCCACCACGCCGCGCACAGCCGCTCCATCAGCCCGCCGCGTACGCCAGTGGGCCCAAAAGCGCACAGAAGCTGCAGGAAGAGGAGGAATACGATGACGTAAGTTGCGCTCAATTGCTCCTAAACTTAGAATAAGTCAGGTCTTGAAACACTTTCGCTTTCGCTTTCTCAACTCGAGCTCAGCTGTTGCGGCACGTCGTGCGTTGCTCATTGAAGCATTGGCTTGCCTTCTGCATACGTCGTGCGCAGCGAGTTTAACAACTTCATAAGGTCATTAACCAGGCGTTGATTATGCCGCCTGCACCAGCCCACCTCACCCCACGCCACAGCACAGCAGACCAACTTACACTGGCTCAGCTGCCACTTACTTTCATGTGTGTCTCCTCGGCATGTCTTTGCTTGTCTTGTCTTGTCTTGGCTTGTCTTGAAGTTGGGTTTTTCGCTGCTTTGTTATATTGCATGCAACATTTGCAGTAATAAACATTGAATGGAGGCTGTTTGCTTTGTTGTTGTTGTTTGTTGTTGTTGTTGTTGTTGTTGTTGTTGTTGTTGTTGTTGTTGTTGTTGTTGTTTGGCTTGTTGATATTATGGCACTTGGTTGCGGAAGTTGCCGATTTCCGTCAATACACTTTTGGTTACACTTTGGCTTTCAAATTTCTTATTGCCATTTATTTTTTTTTTATATTTTTTGGTTGTTGTTGTTGTTAGTTATGAGCATATTTTCTGAGCTGTTGCGAAAAGTAATTAGAGCGCTTGATATTTGAACTCCCAAACGCCAAACAAGTCAGTCACGTATGCGAACGGCGGACTTTCTAAAAAGTTTCGCCACAATTTTTGGCGTAGAACAGGTTTGATTAATGTATATGTGTGTGTGTGTGTGTGTGTGTGTGTGTATTTGAGACCCAATTCCGCGACATATCAAACAAATGCGTGCCAATCACCAAACCGCAAACTGGACTAAGACTTCCTTTCAAATATTTTTCGTGCGCCACGTGACAAATAACTGGCATGGTGAGTCGTCGGGCAGCCCAACCCAAAGCGCGTCACACACACACACACAAACACACACCAACAAAGCCAACAAAGCAGTGAAAAAAACACGACAATTACCTTAACCCACTTTGGGCGCTTTGCCGGCAAGGCGTACAAAATTTATGTGAGCGGGCAACAATTGCTGCTGCTGCCGCCGACTGGCGCTGACCTCATTTCGACGGTGCAACAACAATAAACTGTGCCATCACTCAGAATGTGTGGGTGATTCATGATTCATGCCGCAGAGCGTTGAAGGCCAACGAAGCGCGCATTAAAGTCGAATTTAACATGGCGCAACCTTGCAACAACAACTGATCTTAAGCGCAGATTGCGGCAGCATCATTTCTGCTTCGCTTGTGTGTGCCACAGCCCGTGGCGGCAACGCTGAGATGATTGCAATTTGTGTGCTTTGCTTGAATGCATTTTTTGGATTTTGCGCAAAGCGAAAAGTTCAAAAAAAAAAAACTATGCGAAATTCAATGCTGGGAGCATGAACATGGCATGCAACATGGCAGCACGCAAGACGGCTTGCAATGTTGTTGCACGAATGCTGTGCCGAATGCCTTATTTGTGCCACAGTGCGCACGGTACGACTTGCATTCAATTGAATTGAATTGCATTGCAACGCGTTGAAGTTTGAGTCAACATGAAAGAAAGCGAATCATGCAAATGCACACGCAAAGAGCACGAGAGCTTAGCCGCTCGCTGGATTGCATAAGCGCTAAGCAGCGAAGCAAAGCGGTATCGGCCATTGCAGCATAGGCAATTGACCAAATTACTTTCACTCGATCTCGCATGTGCCACAAAATGGCGCCCACACGCACACGCACACGCAGGTGTCGCACATGATGTAATGGCACAGCCAATTGTCTCGCACCCGCCAACCCACTTTGGCCACGAATCAAGTCAAACTGCTACGCATATTTTAAGCCAGTCGCATTAACCAATCATTTACCCCTCACTTGCAGCAAAATTCTTCTTACCAATTCGGCTTCGATGTGAAAGACGACGAGTTCACCAATTACCAGAACCGCAAGGAAGTGCGCGACGGTTCGGTGATCAAGGGCAGCTACTCGGTGGTCGACTCGGACGGCTTCATACGCACGGTCAAGTACACGGCCGATCCCAAGGAGGGCTTCAAGGCCGAAGTTATACGCGAGCCCACCGACATCGTCGTGAAGATCCCAACGCCAGCGCCCCAGCAGTTGCTGCGCGCCGGCGGTCATGCGTCGTCGCAGGGCCACAAGGCGCAGGAGTACAGCGCCAAGCAGCAGTACCACCCACAGCAGCACCAGCAACAGCAGCAGCAGCAGCAGCAGTATCATCAGTATCAGTAAATAATGTAACCGAAAGTTCCGTACCGATGTCAAGTGAAGAGGAAGGAGAGGAAGAGATGCGTTTCCTTAGTCTGTATATAAGTGAACGGAAAGTAAAGATTATAAACAAGTTGCCTTCTGCTGAAAATGTTTGCCTTTTATAAAATATTTTTTTGTTTTAGTCTTAGTATATCGCGAATTTATTTTATACTCATGTTTGTCAAAATTTGTTCATAATTCATTATTAGTGCGTATAACAATAAAAGAAATTCTAGAAAGTTCTTGAAATGTACTCACTTTCGAATCGAACGAACGATCGCCCACGCAATGAGCCCGAAGCTTTAGCAAACTGGCGATAATAACTTATACGAAACCATTAAGCAGTCCTATAACAACCCAGCTGATCCCAACCCTACGCTACCTTCAATTCAGTTCTAATCAAAGTCGTTCGACTTACTTGCTTCGTTTCTCACCAAAACCGGACTTTCGTGAAAATGAACACAGCCTAACTGCTCAAGATTCTCTCATGGCTATCAGCTTAGAAAAGTGGTCACCGCACAGGCGCTGGCAAGGATAGCAAACATGCGGCCGGACTAGCTGCTTGGCCGGACCGGTCAGACCGGTTCGAAGACCAGACCAGACCAAACCATAGAAGACAAGACAAGCGCATAAATTAAGAAGACTTGTGTGAAACGAAAAGTTCACGGCAAATTCAACAAATCGCAGACGCAGATAAACATTAAATACAAATAAGAATGTGTCCTTTTGCAATGTCCTTGCATAAATTACAGTCGTGCTCAGTTGAACGGTGTGAACGTGGAAGGGTTGCGAACGCAATCGCGTTGATCACGCACATAAACAAATGTCGAAAGATTGACTGGATAAATGCATAGATGGACAAATCGTGTGGAAACCGGTTCTGGACAGCAGCAAAAGCAACAACAACAGCACAAGAGTTTTACAGTTATCATGAACAGGACACGAGTGTCAGCAGCAACATTTTGAGTGACAGCCTAAACGCGCGGCGTTAATGACCCGCATGCAAGTAAGCGAGCGAGCGAGGCGCATAAGCGAAGTCCGAGTCGAAGACATTTCCATATATGCAAATGACATTATTGATCTTGAACGACCGCAACAGACATTCCATATTTGTCTTTGGTCATGCCGAGAGGGACAATGTCCCGTTGCTGTAACGCTAAGCAAGAACCAAAAACACACAGCTGGACTTGTACGAAGGCACTGATCCCAAAAGATGACCTAATGGCCAGTGGCTGTGTAAGACTTTACAAGACACACCGAACTTATGCAAATGAGCCGCAACCCTTGAGGCGCCGCGTCGACTAACGTCTTGTAAGCACGCAACGTCGTTGCACTCACCACTTCAAGCACGAAAGTCACCCTTGCCTGAGGTGTTGCATCATTTGCATATTGCCCGCATTGCAATGCGCTCGCTCGCTCGTTTGTGCTGTTGACGCGTCCTGCAGGACTTTTCAGTGTCTTACAGTGATAACCAGTTTTACAATGGTGGCGCTTTCTTTTCGAACATCTTCGATCGTCCGAAGTTGACCTTTTCCGGCTGCCCAAATTAATGAACGAGTTGATTTCGCTTAGACGAAAGTAAACTAACCGGACTGACCACTTTTGCCGAACGACCTCCGTGCCCGCCGCACTGAGGTCTGTGCGCGACCTTTGGCCGGCCGTGAGAAAACTTTTGTCATACAAACTGAAATGACAAGCCAAACAACAAGCTGACCGACCTTTCAGGCTTCAAGCCGTCGCAGTAGTTAAAGTTGATTTGATGCATTCAAGTCGTTATCCTTTTTCGTATGCAAATGTCTGCGCTGCAATTTTTCGCGTAACCCAAAAACAGCAACAACAACAATAAAAACAAAACCAAGATGAAGAAATGATTTCGCGTACTTAAATAAATAAGAAGTTGAAATTATGAAAAGTCACGTTTGACTTTGCACGCTTATATTGAAGTATGAAAAATGTAAGTTTTATGCAAATGCTTTGAGCTCAGAGTTTTCCTTGCGCCAAATCCCAATGATGCGAACCATAGCCGCCCGCCTTATCAGCCCAAATAACCTACGGTTGAGAGTTGTGTGTGTGTGTGTGTGTGTGTGAGTGTGTGTGTTAGTAATGAGTCTGAAATGCTCATCTTGTGAGATCAGTGCGCACCTCGCCCTTATAGCGTTGATTGCCACGTTGCGTCTCAAAGCGCCGCATGCTCTGCTCCGGCTGCAGTTCAACGTGTCCGAAGCTGCGCATATCGGGCTCCGCAAAGCGTTGGTAGATGTCGCTAAAGTGCAAATCAGACGAGAGTTTAAGTGGCTGGAAAGATGTTGGCAATATGGATGCGCTTACTGAAAGTAACGCGTTTCCTGCGGCGTCGTGCGTGACTGCTGTGGCACGCTTGGCGCTTCAGTGTGGTTGCGCTTCGCTGAGGGCGCGGCTAGCGCGTCGATGGGATAACGTCGGAGACGATAGTTTCCCTGCGCCTCGTCGTAGTCCGGTCGCAGTGGCGTTGCGTGCGCCGCCGGTTCGACATGCAGCACGGCATTGGCGAAGCTCACCGGCGGCTGTTGCAAGAACTCGCCGCCCAGACGTCGTTGCAGCTCCGGCCGTACGTACGTACTGCCAGTCTGCTGGCTGGCCGGCGCCGGTATAGGCCCCGGTATGCGTTGTATGTAATTGCCCTCGTAGCGGTACTTGGCGAGCTCTGCGGTGTGCGCGTTGCCGCGTTGCTGTGGCTGATAGTACGGCGGATAGTTGTACGGCTGTGCGTTACTCCGTGGCGCTTGGTAGTTTGGCTGTGGCCAAAGTGCATCCGTTGGCCGCTGATAGTTCATCGGCATGGGATTGTACGGCTGATAGCCAACTGCGTAGTATTTCGGCGAGGCGATGCCGTAGGCGGCATAACTGTAATCCCGGCCAGTATCGTAGCTGCGTGGCAAGCGCGGATCGCTCCAATTGCGTGTTTGGGCATTAAAGCACTTGGCGTGTGCGATCAGTAGAAGTACGAATGAGCTCAAGTGCATTTTGAGTTAGACGGCAGGTCGGTCGGTCTGTGTTGTTGGGCTTTTGTCAAAGTTGTGAACGTTTGCTGACATAGTCATGTGCATTTATAGTGCAGCCATTTCGCGGACGCACCGCTCCCATGCCCATTCCCACTTCCACTCCCACTTCTGTTTCTGCTTCTGCTTCCAGTTGAAAGCGACAATACCGAAAAACGTTAACCAAACGAAACTAAAAAAACCGGAAGTCATTTGTTGGCTGTGTTGTTTTACTATGTTTTGTTAATATGTCTCTGTTGTTGTTGTTGTCGTTGTTGTTGTTGTTGATGTTGTCGGTTAGGCAGCAGAGTGTGAAATCGTAGTGGAAGCCAACGAGCCAACTCCAACAACAACAACAACGGTTAGAGCATTGATTAGAAGAGGAGGCGGTTTGCGGTTGATTTGGAAAGTCAGTGATTCAGATTCATTGTGCAATCAATCTGCACTCGTAATTTCAGTTTGCATTGTGGAGGAGTAAAAAAAAAGGTAAAAGGAGTTTAGTCACTGCAGTAGACACACTTTGCATTATAACTGTTTTTGCCTTCACCGGAATTGAATTTTCAGTTATTAACTTAATGAGCACAAAAGCAGTGATAAAAGTTTATAGCTCTTGAAACTGCTCGGCATATTATTTCCACAAACCTTCGCATTGACACAACCTCAAGGTCACCCATTGAAAACAAGACTTTTTGAAACTCTGCACTTTTTACACAACAACCATTCTTCTTCAAAAGTTCAGATCTGACTAAGGCACAAACAATAAATTTCGCACATATGGCTTGCCATTAAGCAAAATGTAATTTGCATATAAATTCGCTTCTGCAGATCGCTGAGCAGCTGAACTGTTTTCGAAATGACCGTTATACAAGACTTAGATATATGCCATGCTATATATAAACTACAGAATACATGAAGCCTAATGGACAACTAAGCTCGAAGCTGATTGGTCGAACAGCGTGCAAGGCCAAAGGATTGCCTGTTGCTTTTCAACAAGTTCAGGGGTTGCAAGCTATGAAGGTTGACCTAGAGCGCTATGCAAGCCTGAAAAGGTGGTACGAATACCAACACCCTTCTTGAGCGACCACGCTAAGGGCTAAGGGTGGTTGGTTGCGTTGAGACATTTCATTGTGGCAAAAGGTTATTTCTTGAGTTGCCTGAGAAGTTGTTGAATCATTCAACTTACTGAGTTGAAAGGCGACACATCAAACTCAAAAGACGTGTGTGCTTTTAGCAAGAAAGATACGCTCAAAATTGTAGTTTTCACTGCAGCGCCAGCCAACTAACAAACAAAATTGGTAAGTCATGCTCGACAATTTTAATATTTAAGTCATAATTTATTTACAGACACTTCGTTGTCTGAAATATTTATAATTTCTTTTTCTAAATTTTTGTTATTGACATACATACAAACTCAGAGGTCCACTAATGTTTTAAAGAAGAGTTGTAAGTTATTATACTGAATACCAGAATACCATAGACAATTGTGGTTATTATACAAAGTTGTGTTCGATTTGTCGTTGTGACTGCTGCAACAAAGTTTCAGTGCTTTCGATTATCGTAGTGTGTAGAGTGAGAAAAATAGAGATAGAGCGCCTTGTCAGCGACTGCTTGTCCAAATACCGTAATCATAAACCACAAACGCCCTTAGTCATCCATATTCACATTGTTCATGCGCATCTTGGCAAAGTCCTCAAAGACGATATTATCATCATCGTCTTGGTAGTAACCTTTGACGCCGCGATGCTGCTCGATCGACTTCATCTTCTTCATGGCATTCGAACGTTTCTTCTCGATCGTGCCTATGAACGGTTTACCGTTTGTCATTTTAGACGTACTCATTAAGCTCTAATGACACTCACCTGGTGCTGGTTGCAGCAGCTTGAAGGGCACATCCGTTTGCATCTCGCCGCCGAGTGTGCCGCAGTTCAGCTTGATGCGTACCGAGTACGAAATGACAATACCGCAAGCGTCGCCAGTCGATTTGCCCTCCTGTACCATCGTCGAGGAGGCCAAATTGACATCCTCATCCTTTAAGTGACCATCGAGTGCAATACCTGCAAGCCAAAATTATTTAATACTTTGCTGCACCTTTCGACTAGACAGACAAGCAGACTCACCATGACGATCCTTGTTGTTGGCCGCCAGCGGTATCAAGTAGAAGGTCTTTGTCAGATTGGCGCCCGGCGCAATGGGACAACCCTCTTTGGTCTCCAGCTGTGCGACATGCTTGCTGAACTGCGAGTTGACCATTGTGATCTCAGTGTGCTGCACAATGAAGCACTTGATGTTCTTCACCGACTTCTTCGAGTTGTTGCTGATCTGTACAGTGGCGGCCACCTTCTCGCCATGGTAGTAGATCTCACGATCCAGAGTCACCTCCAAGCTGATTTTGCCATTCGAGAAGGTGAAACCCTTGCTCACTAGCGAAGACGGCAGACGCTGGCCGCGGTTCATGGGCGCGTACTGCAGCTTCTTGATCACCAGGCTGACCATGCTGCGTTTGTGTTGGCGGTCATCCTCCGAGTCGGCAACGAAGGCGCGAATTGTGTACTCGACGCCCAGCGGCTTGCCATGGTCATCGCCTTCCTGTTGCAGCGTAACAGAGCTGGGCGAGTTCGGTGGGAACTGGAAGGTGAACGGATGTGCATTTACGCCAAGTTTGCGTACCAGCTTCTCCTGCATGGGCGTCATCTCCATATTCGTGTTGGTCATTGGCACGATTTGTTCGCGGCTCAAGATCAGCTCCTTCGAGAACTTGACGCCCATGACTTCGTCCTCTTCGCGGCCATAGCGATAGATTGTGGCCAGCTGGCCGAATACACGACGATTCTTTAGATAATCCGGATCGACGACAATCACGCCATCGACAGGATCACAGTAGTCGATGTGATCGATGAAGTCGCGCCGGCCGAGATAGAAGACGACTTTGCCGTTGGGCGTGGCTTTCTTAAAGACTTTCACAGAGACAACCATTGCGACAAAAGCGTTTGCAAGCTAATAACTTTTCTTTTTCTAATTATTTTTCGATATTTCGCTGCTAGAGGCGCGTCGTAACGTTAGCAGTTCTTCGATAGAGAAAAAATGCAATTGTAGACGATGGCGCACTCGCTTATATACCTTTGGCCGAATAGGCTCTGCTGCCCACTAAGTGGATTTGCGCGTTATGCATTTGTTTGTGCGCGTTAGACAACGCACGTACAGGAGGCGGCGTGGGACGCATGTGATTACGTCTACATTGTTCCTATTAGGGGTTGCTTGGCACCGTGCTCGTGCTCGTGATTTTTTGTTTGCCGCAGCACTTTTCAAATTGGCTAATGTCAAGTCTGTACATTGTAAGTCGACGCAATAACCTCCAGCGAGGTCAGCAACTACAAGCTAAACGCCTCTTAGCCAAATGCGCAAATTCTTCTCTCAGACAGTTTGCATGGAAAAATCGCTTGCTTAAAAATTAAGAAAAGCAAAACAATCATTGAGGCTTCGCCAAAAAAAAGTAGTGATCCTTACTGCGCTTTTGAAGTAGTGTCTCTCTTAACCTCCGAGAGCAGCTTGGCATTAACTTTGGCTTAAGTTCTCTTTTGAATTTTTATTGGCTGACAATATATGAGCTTACATATTTTTCACTTTCCACTTCGGTGCCAATTTCACAACAGTTCTCAATTGATTTCTTAAAAACAACTTGGAGGCGCATTTTTCAAGTAACTTTAAGGCAAATTGTCGTGTGTAAACGGCGAAGCCTTAGAAGTTTGTGAAACACTTAGCAAACGTGTTAGAAATACGAAAATCAATAATATCGATTGTGGAGGCGTGTTCAGCAGAGCGCTTATAAGCACAGCAAAGTGAATGTTTGAATAAGGAAGTAACGTGAATGTTTTTGTTTACAGAACTTTTTTACAGATCACGCACACAAACAGAAAATGCAGACACACAGCACACCCGATCGTCATGGCTACAGCGTGCGGTTCTCACCTTTCGAGCCGAACTACCTCCTGCTCGCTACCAGCCAACTGTATGGTCTGGCGGGTGGCGGTTCACTTTTTCTTTTAGGACAGCCTGAAGACGAGGATGCGAACAAACTGACTGAGGTCTGTCGCTTGGACTGGACCGATGGACTCTTCGATGTGGTAAGTTACAAGCTAATGAATGCCACCTGAACTGTGTACTAATCTGTGTTCTTTTCTCTTTCTACCCAACAGGCTTGGTGTCCGTACGCATCGGACATTGCAGCGACCGCCTCGGGCGATGGCTCGCTGCAGATCTGGTCCGGCCTCGATGCAGAGTCGGCGGACGCACAACTCACACCGAAGCAGCCGCTCATCTGCTTGCAGGAGCACAAGAACGAGATATACAGTCTGAATTGGAGCGAAAAGTGGAACTATCACACGCTGCTCTCGGCCAGTTGGGACTGTACACTCAAGTTGTGGGACTGCAATCGTCAGAATTCGCTAGCGACATTTGTGGGGCATAATGATTTAATCTATTGCGCAAAGTTCTCACCTCTAATTGCGAATCTATTTGCGAGCGTAAGTACCGATGGCTATTTAAACTTATGGAATTCTCTTGATTTTGCAGGTAAACCACTGATGAGCATCAAGGCGGCACACGCGAGCGAAGTGCTGAGCTGTGACTGGAGCCATTTCGATCGGAACGTCTTGGTGACCGGCGGCTCGGATGGGCTTGTGCGTGGCTGGGATCTACGCAACATGCGCACACACATCTTCGAGTTGTACTCCGGCGAATTTGCGGTGCGACGTTTGGCCTTCTCACCCAACTCAGCTTCGATATTGGCCACGGCCAATTATGACTTCACAACGAGGTAAGCAGTCTAAGCAGCTTCCCAATAAAAGAGGTTTTTAAAAGAATGTTTCTCACACAGGATTTGGGATCTCGAACAGTCGCTGGAGGCGCAAGAGGTGCGCGCGCAACACACAGAGTTCGTTTGCGGTCTCGACTGGAATCCCAATCGCGCGCATGAGTTGGCCGACTGCGGCTGGGATGCGGTCGTGAATGTCTTCAAGCCCAAATTCCTGGACGATTTTCTGGATTGAGCAGCATGCAAACAGCTTGAATTCAATGCTAAGGCCTTATATATGAACCGATGATATGTGATAGATACAAATGTGGTGACAATAGCAGGGCAAACGCCTCGAAACTACCAAACCAAACAAACCTCAGCCGAGCTGAGCACGAAATGCTGCCAAAGCGGTGGCGGAATTAATGTTGATTTTTTTTTGTAAATAGTTGTGATAGAATAAAAGTTTATACCAATGCAGGTGCTTGAAATAACCATAAAAGGTCACTTTTTTCTTTCGGTTCATTTTATGCCAAACAATGCCAACTGTTGTTGCTGACTTTGCCAAAAGTTTGAACATTCGGCGCCATTTCGGCTCTATAATTAGGACAGGTTAACAAGAAATTTACGCTGTTATTGACTTAGATGAGAAGATTGCGAAAGAGGCATAAGGAAAACAAACAAATGAAATGGCAAAGGTGCCAAAAATCACAAAGATTGCAACACGCAAAAGTTTGCAGATTCATCATCATCATCATCATGCAAGACATGTCGTAAAAATACTAATTTCTGAAGTCGGCTGCCAATCTTACTCCTTGGCACTCTCGGTCGGTTTCATTCCAAGAATTGACACTCAACCGCTGGCCACAAAAAGTTGAGTTGGACAGAGCTGAGGTGTTTTTGAAAAGGTGCTGCTTTGCACACTTTAACAGTCAGAGACGCGTCGCATCGCATCGCCTCAATTCAACGCAACTCGATGCGACTTAAGTTGATTTGCGCTGAGTGGCGTGTGAAGTGTTGTTCCAGACTAAATTGGAGGCTTCTTCTGCGGTTGTTTGTGTGCAAAACCGTCCGTCCGTTCGTCGCCTGACTTCAGGCAAAAAAGTAAATATTTGTTTTCAAATTGTGGCAATTGGCGTTGATTTGTTCGGACAGTTGCACGCCCCGAGCGGGAGCAGTTCGCAGCTGTGCCTTTCTTGCCGAAAAACTATAATTATGATTGTAAATTATTGCTCTTTCACTTGGTCAGACGAAGGCTCAAAATCAAATCAAAATCAACAAAACTTTATTTTAATGCCAGTTGGAGTTAATCAAAATTAATCAGAGTCATGAGTCCTGATCATCTGTTTGCAACACGCGATTATCGAAATTGTTTGCAAACAGGTCGGTTTCAATTATTTTTCATAAATGCATTCAAATTATAAAAAGATCAAAAATTTAATCAAAAGTTAATTGAAATTAAATTTTTTGTGACTTCCATATTTTCAGTATAACAGTCTTAGTGAATTGACAATATAACAGTAGGACAATATAACAATGGTTTGTTTCCAAATTATTTGGAACAAACGGCCGACAGATGGTCGATTTCGGCCATCTGTTGGGCAATTTCGATAAGCGCAACAGAGCTCTGTTAAATATTACAGACTGTACACAAGCAGAGTGTTTACAGTGAAGTAAGAGTGCTGTACAAATCCGGACTTGAGATCAACTTGCGTATGTTCAGTAGAAATGCACAGTGTCATAAGTCAGTTCAAGGTGGAAATACTTAATTTCGCAGCTCTTAGGAGATTAATCTACTAACAGAATTTGGAAAAGCGCGTTGAAAATGTAAAAAGTAGCTGCTTTTATTTATTTTACTCAAGAACTGATGCCAATTTAACACCCAAGTTCAGTCTAATATTGGGTACGCATATGTTACTCAACACATAAGACTCTTTTACATAGATTAACATTCATATAGAGTGAAAAACGAATAAGTAGAATACTTCAGAGCAAAATAAAAAATGGTAATAAAATAGTGGTGCTGCTGTAGAACGCGTCACTTGGCCGCAGGACACTATTGGCCATTTCAGGAAGCCATGAACACAAATTAACACCAGACATAACTGACAATGCATGCCAAAGCAAGAATGGAGGTCGAAGGCCGCCGTAGGCGCTACTAGACAAATGAGAACAGAGCAGACACAGCGTGTTGCCTGCCGTTCGATACTTGGCGCAAATTGCCGCTTCACTTGCAGCAACAACAAGCGAATGCCAAATGTTTAACACTTACAGACTCGCAAAGCGGAAATCTCCAGATCTCCGTCGCCGAAATGATCATGGGTTGATTTCAGACGAGTCAAGGTGACCTCGACACACAAGCCCCTCCATTCCTTGACCGGCAACGAAACACGCTCATGCGCTGCAATTTAAATTGACTCCGCGAGCATTCTAAATTCGCCTTTGAAATTTGGCGCTCTCTCTTCATTCTCTTCATTCATTTCTTATTTTATACTCTTCACTTAAGGCCTGAGGTGTCGTTCTATCTAAGGAAGACATAGTGCACTCCACCACATTGGCTTTGAAGAGTGTAAAGACTTCGGCTTGAACGAAAGAAACTTTCTTTTTCGTTGGTTCTCTTTTGATTTTCGTTATTAAGTTCGTTCGGTAGAACTTTTATATTTTTCAGGTCTTTTTTTTACATTTTTATTTTTTTGTCTACCTTGGCTTTAATCGCCACTTTATAGCTTGGCCGCGTGATGCTCTCCTCCTTCGGTGTCTGCTTGAGACGGTCGTTCGTGTTTGGTTTCTCTTGGA
Source organism: Phortica magna (assembly GCA_037044515.1). Lineage (NCBI taxonomy): Eukaryota > Metazoa > Arthropoda > Insecta > Diptera > Drosophilidae > Phortica > Phortica magna. Next base: position 882,728 of record JBAMBP010000519.1, read on the forward strand.
CGCTGCTACGCTTTGATGAATGACATCGGTGGCGGCAGCGGCGGCTTGATTGCTCGTGCAGAAGCGCACATGGATGTGCGAAGGGAGGGAGAGAACCAGAGGCAGATGAAAAGGCCTTGAGCTGGCGAACGCGATGCAAGCAGGCGTGCGACTCTCTTTGGCGTCGTTCCATTTTAATGTCTTTCGTTTAACGCGGACAAAGCGCCTTTTGGTTGTTCTTGATCGTAAAATCGGATTTGTGATGTTTTGTAAGAAGAAGCCAACAACATACATATACATATGTGTGTGTGTGTGATGAAAGCGTGTTTAAGAAAAGGAGCATTCCTGATGATAGAAACATGTTGAACACACCTAACAAAAGTTAGTTGCTTACAATGCAAAATGCGCTTGCTAAGCAATAAAACTCAGATCAATGCGAAAGTGCCTCATCACATTTCCAGGGAGCGCAAATCAAAGCAAGCTGACCGCCTTACATTGCCGTAGTTCGACACGCCCACTTGGCACAGCAGGCCGGCCAACGTATGCGCACAGCAGGCGCCAAAAACCAAGTGCAACCAGAAACAGGACACACAGCAGCAGTCAGCGGCGACGCCCGACCGTTCAAAGGACATGAGTAACGGTCGAAAATCTGTGGACCAACTGCAGTGCCAATAACACAAACTAACAAGCCAAGTTAACAAGTGTCTCGCATTGCACGGGCGACGGACAGGAGCAGCGTGGGCGTGACCACAGCATACAAGTGTCGATGGTAGAGCGGAATCTTGATAAGAGATGATAGAGGCAAACCATAAAAATCATTACTGACAGCCGGAAGTAATTGTCAAGTGAGCATAGCTACCTGAATTCAACACGAAGGATCTTATCGTTGGTAAAGTGAAACCAACAAAACAAAGTAAGGAAAGGACTAATAATTAATGTAGAAGAAGAAGAAGCGTACAAACAAAGGCACAAAGAACATGTGGCAGCAATTAATTGAATTGCATAGAAATACGAATGTGTATTGAATAACTCTGACAAATCGGATATGAATCAAGAACGGATAAGCGTTTACAGTTAGAATCGGCAAGTGTGAATTTGAGCACGTTTCGATAGCGGTAGCAGGATCAGCGACGGCAGCAGGAAAAGGTAGACTCAAGTATTCCACACATGCAAGACGAGCGGAAGTAAATGTTCGAAGAGGTGTTGAAGTCCTTAACGAATTCACGATAAGCGGAATTCAAAGCAAATATGGAATACTCAATGAGCGCTCAAGCATGATTACGTAAGGATTTGCCCAGAAGTACAGACAGGACACAAATATCGAAGACTAAGCGCAAAAAGAGGGACAGCGCGAGAGAGTGAGGGAGACAGACACATCGGTAGTCGCAGGCACGTTCATCATTTATGATCGTTTCGCGGCTTTTGTTCGATCGAGCAGAAACCATTATGGCATTATGACATAACGAGCAAGAAACTGAGCCAGAGACAGCCTGAGCATGAGTCTGAGCTCGTGCTAAGCGCTACTTTTACGTAAGAATTCGTACATTCGGACAGACGTGCCCGCATTTGCTTTACGCTTTTTAAATTCACCAAGTCTAAAGCAAAAAGGTCCTGTCTCTGTAAACGGGCGGACGGACGGACAGCCAAACAGCGAACAGAAGGCAATGCACAACGCTGTCTGCCTGACTTCATTTCGTTGGCAACGTTGATGCCGTCAACGCAATATTATGTAACATAACAGAATAGAGCCATAAAACCATCGACCGTACGAACGATCTTGACTTTGAGATCTAGATCTTCGATCAGTGCATAAAAACCAAACAACGACCGTCCGTCCCTCGACTGACCTGCCGTCTTACATTTCAAATGTAAGATTTTACATACAAAAAAGAAATTGTGTATAACTTTTATGATGGGTTGTTAAAAAATTGAGGACATTGAGAGCGGCGAACATATCTCCGATCTCTTCAGGCTCACAGCGCACAATATGCTCTGTGCTGTTCTACACTGTTCTTGAACTGCAACCATTACGCAATTCCGAGCAAAAAACAAGGACAACGCTGCGCTTTTTGCACACCCGCTGTTTGGGTTCTCTGACTCCAGGACCAGGCCCAGAAACTATGCGTTGCATGTCTGAAAAACGCTTCCAGGAAACTGAGCGCAGTGACAACAACATGTTTCTTGTTTAGTCATTTTTAGTTGAAAAAACAATTTGGAATTTTACGAATTTTTATGCTAATCTGTTTGCTTTTTGTTTTGTGGGTCGGCAACGCCATTTCCCATCAGCCGCCGTCGCCGCCGCTGACTTATCGCAGTCATCGTTGCTGTCGACGTCGACGTCACTGTCGTGTGTCCTGTTCGCTGTTCTAATTTTTACGCAAATTGCGCTCTAATTGTTTTTTGTATTTAGTTCAATGCTTTTGTTTGCCGCTTTGCCTGCCAGGATGACACGCTTTTTTACTTTGTTTCACGCCTGAGTTTTATGAGTTTTTTCTGGTTTTTGCGTGCAACAAACACAAAAGAACAAAAAGAGAAATAAAACAAAAAAAAAAAATTGTGCTAAATAATGAAAAAATTGGCACAAGTCGGCTTTGTGTTGAGGCGCGTGTGCTCTGATTTTTATTTCTTGGTTTTCCTTGTGGCTTTTTATTTTGATCTTTTTATGAGGCAATGCAAAGAGGTGTGCGAGCGAGACGGACAATCGTTACATTTTCCAGTACTGTGCTAATTCTGTAACAGAATTTGTGTTCGACCAAATTACACAATCGATAAAATGCCAATCAATTTTTGTACATTTTAAGAATTTCACAAAAATATTTTCGCTTTGCGACGACGGTGAACGACGTTCTCGTGCTCGAAACGCCAAGGTCGCAAATATATTCAAGAAATCAAATTTATTTCCGTTATAATGCTCAAAACAATTTTGGAGCGGCACGTCGATGTTAACAGCGACGCTGGCGTCGGCATCATTCAACCAAACAAATATTAATTTTAAAAACGTATAAAAATGCATGACAAAAATACTTTAAGGCGGCGTCTCATGTCTAAAATTAGACTCCAGTATGACCGCCGCCGCCGCCGCCTTCACGAATTGCTGAACTGACGTGAGGCTTTCGTTTTTCGCCAACCATTTGCACAAACAAACCAAACCAACCCCACGCCCATACAAACACTCCAACATCCATCAGCATTATTATCACCATCATCATCATCATCAACACTGGCATCGGCATCAACATCATAACTAAACAGAAGTTTGCGAGCTGCCAATGACGCTGTCGGCCGCCATATTTGCAGGCATGACGTTCGTCTGCTTGTACGTTCAATCGGTCGGTGGGTCTGTCCGCTCCATGCCGATCCGCTCCGGTCCGGTCGATTGCTTTGGTCATGCGGTTTGCTGGCGGCGCTGCTAAAATTAGTCTTAAGCGCAAAAACAAAAACAAATCGAAAAATTTCTACTTATAAATATAACAAATAAAAACGAAAAACTGCAAAAAAAATGCTTCCTCAACGCGTTCATTCATTTTTTTTGTTAAGACGCGCCTCGGCCGCCTCAGCAACGACGCACCAACGACGCCATCAGCAAACAACCCGACTATACTATTTTTGAGATCTGGGAAAATTTCGCTGAAAAACAAAATTCTTTTCAACACATTAAACTGAAAAATAAAAAATACGCGGAATAAAAACAACAACAACAACTCTGCGTTGGACGCTGAAGACGAGTTGGCGAAAAACTTTTGTTCAACTCAATGACGTCAATGGACAGAACGAGAGACACTCGGACAGACGTACAGACCTCGAAGTTTGTTTTTCGCAATAAAGATGCGACGAGACGAGTGATGTCCGGTGAAAGTCGCTTTGCACCTCTTGGCGCGTTTGGCGCATCTTTGACCGTTTGGACGACGCAACGTTGCCAATTCCATATTGAATTTATTTTTATGGGCAAGTCTGTCTAATGCTAGACGTGGGCGTGCGTACGGCACACCACACGGCATGTTGCTGATGATGACGCGTGTTCTATGATTTTGTATTTGTGTGTGTGTGTGCAACATGACTTTGGGGCACAGAAAGATTCTTGTGGCACGCATTAATTGCAATATAAACACACATTTGGCAGCGAAACACGCGCCTGAAAGTGTGATTTGCGCGCTGCTTGGTTACTATGGCAGAAGCATTGAGTATACATTTGATTGTACCCGCACGGTTAATGAGCAGCCCCTCCAGTCATCATTAGTGCAACACAAATTCTACCAGCATCACCTCATCATCAACATCATCATCATGATCATCATCAATTTTCTGATTGATATCGATGATCAAATTATAAATTAGCGCATTGCACATGCGTAACAAGACGTGCCTCAGCCCAAGGCCTCAATGTTGCAGCCTCAGCGACTCAACCGACAATGTTGCAGCGGCAAGCTCATCACTTAGCCACAAACAAGGTGCCGAAAAGTGTGGCAAGAAGTTTACTTCTGCCACTGCCGTTCGATCATTGATTTCGTTTGGCCGTTTCCGTTCGCAATCAAATTAACTGTCATTAGGACACCAAATCAGTTGCAATCAGCGAACCAACCAACCAACCAGTCAGCCAGTGAGCCAATTTACCAGCAACAGAGGCGTGGCACGCACTTGCGGTTCTAAGTCGCTGAGCGTCGTTGCGTGTTTCTCGTCGCCAATATTCGCGCCTTAACAATCTGCCCGTGGAATCAGCATTCGGGCCATGAAGTCGTACAATGCGCTCGTTGTAACACACCTGGCGCATTGCGGCCGTGCCATTGAGATCTCAAAATAATAATGAATTTATACAATAAAATATTTTCGTGTATTACATGTTGAAATGCGAACTGAAGTCGCTTGCTACAGTGACAGCTCGAAGGCGTGGTTATTTTCGCAGCAACATTGCTCGATTGCTTACAGCCTTTTTCAACTAATAACTTCTAAGGAAAGTATTATAAGATTGTTTTCAAGATTTTTATGAGCCTTGTGCTTTTTTCTTCGAATTTCACTAATTGACTTATACGTTTTGAAGTCTCTACTGTAGATTTTATTTATTTCATTGCCTTAAAAAAGTTAATTGCCGACAAAATTCGTTGTTCCGTTGGCTCCTTGTTAAAATTAAGCCAGCTGAGATCTGTTGAGGTTTTTCGCTTACGAATGCAACCAATCATTGGCATATATTGTAGGCGAAATCATTTTGCTTGTTCGACGACCGAAAACAAGGATTGATAATAACATAATGATTGTACCAAACAACAACGACTGTTAAATACGTTACATAACACTATTAAACAACAAGCTAAATAAGCGAAGGCGCTGTTATTAATATATTTTAACATTATGTACGCCTATGTTAAATTCAGTCACCCAACACTTATGACATGTAAGTGTAATTGAATTTGAATACTAAATTGCTGTAAGTGGCGCGTTACTATAAGCAACATGGCACACAATTAGTCTCTTTAATGCGCAATTAATGTCTTTGGTGCTCAATTTGGTTGTCTACAATGCCATGACTTTTATCAAAGTTGAGACTCTTAAATGCTTAAATGACATAATCCTTAAGCTAATCAGTGTAGCTCAGCGACAGCCTCCGCCAAAAAGTGATTGTAAATGTTTCTTTTTGCTGTCGTTCCCTTCATTTTATTGTTTTTTTTCTGTCTTTCATATATTTTGGGCCGAAAGCACTTGGCTTGATTTCCAGCTGCAACAACTTAAAATTTCATGCATTTTTACTGAATTAAAAAAAATGTACAAGAAAAAATACGAAATATCTCGAAAAATAAAAAGAATCGAAAGAGAAGAAAAAAAAAATGCCAACACATATGAAATTGTGACATATGCGAAAATTCATTGTCGCGTGTGGCACACGGCACTGAAATGTTGGCTAAAACGCGCGTTTCAATACGCTTTGCTTTGCTTTGCAGGCAACTTGTTTTCAACTCGCTTTGTTGTGCTGTTGTTGTTGTTGCTGTAAAAATATTTACGACTGCGTTTTTAATGGGCAGCCAGCCAAACAGTCAGTCAGCTAGCCAGCCAGTCAGGCATGCTGGCAACGTACCAACCGCACCGCATCCCACTACCGCCACCACCAACAACAACAACACAAACAACAACAGGAGGCACCCGCGCGTCTTTGCTGAATGTTGTCTGACTGTTGTTGGCCTGGGCGCGCGTCCAGCCTTGACGCGTCGCCATTTATCGCGCAATTCATCTGCGTGCGCAGGCACAGGTGCCGTCGACATCGACAACGTTGTCTGCAACGACATACAGCGACGGAAGCGTAGAGAACATGTTCAGCCCCAGACCGGACCGTGCCATGCCAGGCCAGGCCAGGCCAGCAATGATGATGGCCATTGGCGCATTATCGTTGCTGATCTCATTTTAGGCTTTTGTGCATTTTGTCGTATTAACGTACACAGCGAAATACTTTTAAGTTGGGATTATCTGTTACTGCTTTTTGTTTCGCTGCTACGCTTCTCCCCTCTCCAAACTTCACTTTTTTTCGCTTTATTGCATTTGTGGCCGCAAGACAAACGCGATTGCAGCACTGTGTACAAGTAAAAGTTGTGTTGCTGTTGTTGGTGCTGCTGCTGCTGCTGTTACTGCTGTGTTGTTAAACGTTCGTTTAACTACTGTTAATCCCGTCGCAGTGCTTAAAGCTGTTGCGAAGGTTGCGCAAATCGTGCGTAAATGCAATTAACGTATTAACGATTTTTCATTGTCGTCTGTCGTGTGTCGTCTTTTTGGCTCATCTTTTACGCTTTTATCTTTTGCAGTATTTTATATAATAATTTTTTTTGTGTTTCGTTGTCTCAATTTTTGTTCATTTGTTTCGCTTATCTTTGTTGTTGTTTAAATATTTCAAAAATAAATGTCAGCATTTGACGTTTCTCTTCGCCAGCGCTGTTGCCGTCATCATCATCATCAGCAGTATCATCATCATCTTCTTCTTCTTCGTCGTTGTGTCGCTTTTTGTCATTTTTAGCCACGCGAACAATTCATTTTTTTTTCTCATTTCAGTTAACCATCGCAAATTGTATTGGAATGCGTTGCCTCCCCCGCCCGCCTGCCAGCCTGATCACCTGCTTTACTACACGCGCACACGTACGTACATACGTATATCTTTTTGTTTTTTGCTTGTGTGTGTGTGTGTTTGAATTTGTAACGCATTTGTACTTACAAACGTATGTTTTTTTTGTTGTTGATTTTTTTTGTTATTGTTATTTGTATATATTCATCGATCCATCTCATTGATCTCGATGTTCTTTGACGCGCATTTCCATGTTCAGCTTCAGCTTTGTGTGTTGCGTTTCAGTTCGTTGCTTACGGTTTTCTGCCCACATTTTTAGTCATTGTTGTTGTTGTTATTGTGTTTTTTGTTTTATGTTTTTTGCACGCTCGCGCGATTTAACGAATTAATGAATTTGTCATGCTCATGTGACTTAAGTGGGCAAAAGCAACAACAACTACAACAACAACATTAACAAAAAAGGTTCAACTATCGACGTCAATTGCTATTGTTGTTGTTATTGTTGTTGCTAAAAATTTATTCAATACTTTGAATTACGCGGAAAGTCTTTTTCAAATGAATTTCATTTTGATTTGAAATTACGTAAAGTCCATGCAAAAGATACAACAACAACAAGAATGTATGAGCCATTGAATTGGCTTCGAACCGGTGGCATTTGCTGGTGACGCTGCCTCATGGCACTTGGCGGCTAATTGACACTGAAGCGTTGACGTCAAGCAAGCATCTAGTCACTCAAGAAGACACAGACAGACAGATGGACAGAGGGACGGGTGGTTGCTCAAGACAGTCATCGCCGTTGAATCATGTTTGTTTGCACGTTCATTAGTTCGGAAATCCTTTTTTAGGCACTTGAACAAATATTTGCATTAACTTCTTGTTCTTTGTAGCATCGAAAAGCATTAGAAGTCTTCAGTATGAGTGTGCGTGTGTGTGTGCGTGTCGCGACCGTGCCACGGCATGCCGATCGTGCACAGTAGTGCCAAGAGTAGCCGGCACGACATGTTGTTTGCGCTTAACGAACGAAATCTGGGTGGGCTCAAGCGTGTACCAGCCGACGACTGACTGACTGACTATTTTGATAGGCCTCAGTGTCAGCAGCAGCAGAGGCAGCTTGGACAACAGTAGTCCGAGGATCACTGCTGATCGCTGTTGGCTTGATTGCGTGCGTGCAAGCGTGCGTGAGTCTGTGTTTGTCTACGACAAAGATGATCATGATGATAATGACGCCGACGACGACGGTGACGGTGACGGTCATGTTGACGGAGTCTGGCGTCAAGGCACAGGCTCGATGCGCTGCGCTGAGTCGTGTCAAGTTGTTGGTCAGATCGACTGACGGACGGCCGGCCGGACAGACGAAGTTGTACGTAAATTTAAGAAGAAAAGTGATTAATGTCAGAGGATGGCGACTTTTGTACTTCTCGACTGGGACTTCTTTTTATTTATTTTGTTTGTTGCTGCTCGAACGTAAGCAAACAACATAATCAAGCGTACATCCGCCATGGCGAAAGGCCGTGCTGAGTCTGGTCTTCGGCGACTAAAGTTATGCTAATGGGATGCAGATCTTCATGCCACAGTTCGTCACACAGTCACACTTTATACACCGACAGGTTGCGCATGCGCACGAAAGCCGCTTCAAGGCCCGTCCCGGCAGACAGCCAGTTAATCCAAGCCAAGCGAACGGACCGAAGAGCGCAACAACAAAAGCCAAATGCCAATTCCAGGAATGCCAACGGCTCCCTCGGCACACATGATGAATTTAGAATTAGTTTCAAATTCAAATGCAACGCAAAAGCTTAACTTTTTTCGTCGGTTCGTGGATCGACCGACCGACCGCGTGTTTTGATGAATAGCAAAAGTCACGCATGACATAAACTCAATTGAGAGGGGTAGGCGGGTAGGGGGCTACAGCTTGGCAGGAAGTTGGGGCACGCGCGTCGCGTCGCTTCTCTATGTTATTCAAATGAAAAGCTTGAATACACTTTGCACTTTGCGTTCTGTGATGCCATGTGTCGTCAACCCACGCCAATGCCGTCAGCTTTGTTTATTCAACCATGGAGCAACACAGCCAACAACAACAACAATTGATGCTTTTTTATTGTATTAGCATGAAGAACATTGTGCGATTGTTGTTGTTGTTGTTGCTTTTGTCAGCAGTCGTCAAACAATTTGCAATTCGATCCTTCAGCGAAATTCTTTCAACTTCATTCCACTTTTCTGCTTCTTCTGCGTTGTTGTTTATGCTTGTTGTTGTTGCTGTTGTTGTTGTTGTTGTTGTGAGCCACAATCGTGTTGGCATTTCATTTGGCCACTTGATTTGCATATGAATGAAGCGTCGCCTGTAGCGAAGGGTTGATTGTCTTTGCCTGTGGTAGAGGCCTCTGGCCAATGCGCATGCGCAGAGCGTCAGTGATTTGGAAACGCCGCCAATTGGACCGACGGCGACAACGACAGCGACGACGACAGCGACGACGTTGAAGAACTGTCAACTGCGCACGTTTGGTCAATGACCAGACCCAGACTGAGTCTCAGACCGTCGCAGTCACGCTTTGTCTCATTGTCATTGTCATTCGTCCAGTTGTGCACTCAAGCCAAACACGCTCAATTAGCATTTGATGTGCGCGAGAGGCTTCGATGAATATCTGCAATGAATGCACTCGTGTCCACTCTGCATTATGCAAATTGTCTGCAAAGACCGTTTTTGCTTCGCATTTTTTCGCATTTTTTTTAACTCGTTTTTCAGGCTTTGATTTGCGAGCCACACGCTGTGACTTTAATCAGCCTGACTGACTGACTGAGTGAGTGAGTGACTGTTTGGCAGGCCAGCCAAATAATGAAATTAAAATATCAGCAAAATTTTATAGAAAACCACGAAAAAAACATGCGATTATGGCAGTTGAGGCATAAAGATTCTTGTAATGCGATTAGGCGCACAACAGCAGCATCCTATCATTAGCCTTTTTCATGCATAATTAGATTTCAATGGAAAAGTTGACATAAAAGGACTTAAAGCAGAAAAGCTTATAAAACTGACCAAAACATTGAAATACAGTGACGGCCAAATTAAATGGCATGCATTTTTCCTAACCTCATCAACAATTTAACAATGCTCTATTAATGTACAGCATCATTGTCATTGCAGTATTGGAAAATTTAAGAGATTTTACAGCAAATTTACATGAAAATGCTTCGTAAGATCAAGTTTCAATAATTTAGTGTCTTATGTCACATATGCGCCAATGTAACATGTGGCTATTCATTAGTAAAATGCTTTACAGCACACAAAATCGAAATCTGTTCGTTCACTTAAATTCTGCAATGCTCCAAGTGCTCCTCTGTTTGCATCGGCCGTCATAAAAGATTACTTCCTGCGCTTGTATTGATTTTAAATATGCATCCATGGCAAGAAGAAACTTGCGTTGCACAAACAGATGTTTAGCACATGAATGCAACCCAACAATCTATCCAATTATATGGCAGAACAAGCGCACTTTTACTTTTGCTATTGCAACTCTTTAGGCTTAAGGAAGATGGAAGAAGCCTTGCGTAAGTGGCTTCAGCTTAGCTGAGTGGCGGAGGCAAACAAGGCCGAATTAATGGCCACAAGTGGCGAGTCAACAAGAAGCAGCACAGACCCACAATTAGGTCGGTTTAACACTTGTAAAGCGCTTTCGCTGAGCTAATGAGCCACAAAGTGTTGCCAAAAGGCACGAACGAAACGACTTCTTTAAGTGCCGAAAATATGCAAAAGTGAAGTGCCAAAAGTAAATTATATGTAATCAAGTCAGGACAAATGTTTAGCGAAATCGCGCATTAACAACTCAAAAGTGCAGATCAGATCACAGACAGACTGAAGAGCAACACAAGACACAACAGGACAGGACAGGCAGGACATCAATTGCAAGTTAAACAAGTTCATCTACAATTATGGCAAGTTGGTGTTAATGTGTCAGACGCAGCGGGCGCAGTAGAACGCAGACAAATCATGGCCACTTAACGCACCCAAATGCCCTCAATTATGTGAGGCAAATCGCAAGTTTTATCAAAGGCCGAAACGAGTCAAGCCGCTACACAAAACTGCAGCAGCTGTGGAACAATCGAGTCGCAACGAATCTGAGTTACTTAAAGTCTGCTTGATTTGACTAGCAACACATTTGAAGCGTCACCCTTATTACGCCTTTGGTCAAGCATGCCTAATGCTGAGGCCCACAGGCGCAGCAGGACACCCTTTGCTCAATGCTATGCTATGCCTATTAAGCCTCAAGGACAGTTTGTTCTTGTCGCCTTTTTTAAGCCTTCGTGGTTTCCTTTGCGTGTTTGCGCTAAAAATCACAACTGTTTGTCAAATTTAAGGAGAAGTGAAGACCAAAAGAATTATAATGAAAATTTGACCAGAAATTTGTGCCTTTTTGGCTACGAAAATGAAAAAAATTTGCATAAACTCTTTTCCTTACAAAACATGTGCTTGTTCTTGCTCTTGTTTGTTGTTGGCTGAGTAATGAAATTAGTTGCGCATTGCAGCGACTTTTGAGAAGCGTTGCCGCGTTGTCGGTGTCATTGTCATTGTAAGTCACCGGGCATGCTTGGAAAATAGCTGCGCAGCTTCGAACCGCCTTCGACCGGTTTGTCCCACATTTGTGCGGTTTTCTCTCAAATTTCGCGTATGCGAAAATGCCACGAAAATACGCAAATCCAAATAACAAAAACAATAAGCGAAAAACAAAACAGAAAACAAAAAAAGCGCTCATGTCAGCTGAAAAATCACTTCAACGTGATTTTATGCAAATTTCAAAAGTAATCGATCATCGCCTCAGTAGAATACAGAAAAAAAAAAAAACGAGAACGGAACGGAACTGAACTTCACTGCACAATTCTAGTTTCAAGATACCCAACGAATTTCTGCATTGTTGGCTGTTTGTTTGTTTTGTTTTGTCATTTGTATTTGAGTTTTGAGTTCGCATTCGATAATAATTCGTATTGACATTGAAAATGCGCATGTCGCAGGCTGAATTTGAGGTTAATGACGCATACACCTGCGAGCGCTCAAAGCTCTGGCACGAACTGGCAAACGAAGAAAGGCGCTCTCAAACGCTCGCACGGCTTGGCGGCTTACAAGCGTGTGAACAAACCTTAGCCTTGACTTAGCGCACAACAATAATAACAAACTGTCTTGTAATTCAAGCTCATATTTGGCTTGTTTACGGACTTAAAGAGTCAACATTTGCCAAGGCAAGGTCACGGCGCTCATGCCTAACGATCAATCAAACAAAGCTTCGCTGTACTGTCATCGATCACGCGTATGAAACTATCACCTACTGAGCGTCTTCTTCTTATTTCTTTGACAAAATTTACATAAACTCAGCGCTACTTGTTTTCACCAAACGAGTGATTAATGAACGATCGATGGCGAACTTCTGCCGTGCTGAGCGATCGACCGTTGTGCGTTGACTGTCGATAAACACTGTAAGGCGGCTGTGACAGAGACGACATAATCGCTAATTTGTGGCAATCAACAAAGCCCAGTGGAAGGCCGGTCAGCCAGCCAAGCGTCATGCATCGAAGGTCCTGCGACTGGGATTTGATTAATTGTTGCATATTATTCAAGTTGCTGTAAAAACAGCAGTAATGCGGTTTGCGAACTTAATCTCGTTTCGGACGCTTTCGAAAGGCTGATAATGTTGTTGGTTTGCTTAAACGTTTTCATTGGAATTGGAATGGCGTATTGCATTGAGAAATGAGCACTTAATGCCAATGCAGAAGGCTTAAGTGAGTCGACGCTGTAGGAACGCACGACTGTTGAAATTAATGCATGATTTTTATAGTTTTGTTAAAAGTTTAATTGCCGTTTTGGCAACAACAACAACAGCAATGGACTTGCCACAAAGCGTGTCCTTGATCGCAAAGATTTGCTTAATGTGCAACAAATTGTAAAAAGTTCGCTACAAATTTTAATGAGCGAAAAAATCCAATATTTTGAAAAATATATATTATATATTTCATGCATCTTTTGTTTGACGTTTTGCGAAAAATTCAAGGTAAAAAGAAAGAAAGAAAGAAAAAATTGCCAGAGCGTAAATATTTTTAGCTGAAAAATGACGCAAGACGGCGTGATTTTTATGAGGGTCGATCGGTCGGTTGGTCAAGGAGCGCGCTCTAAATGTTCTTCTTCCGGGCACTGACATAATTTCGCATAGTTTATTGGTGCAGGACATGCACGCACACACACGCACACAAAGATCTCACGTGCGCGTTCCGCAAGTGACGTAATAAAAGATAAAATGTCCCGAAACGTAAAAAGCACAACAAAAGATACTTTGCAGATTAGCGCTGCAAAAAATAAAAGAAGAGAAATTGCAATTGATTTCAGGTAATTCAATGTTGCTATTTTCCAAAGAATTGCGCAGCACGTCAACCGCCAGACGGACGGCAATGTGTTCGTCCTTCCGTCCGGCCGTCCGTCGGTCACATTTGCAAATCAAAGAAACAAACAAAAAATCATCGCTCGCATTTTTTGTTCTAATTATTTTTTATGAGTGCAGAACGCATGCCAAAAATTGGTGCGAAAAATTGTCGCAGCGCCGCCAACGAACAAAGGACCTTCATGGATTGATTTTTTTCTTTTTGTTATAATTTTTGTGTTTTTGCTATTCTTGTGGCTTGGCAAGTCGTGTGCCGACTTTTTGGCAATTGTTTTTTTTTTCTTTTTGTGGCCAAAAAATTTGCAAATCTTTTTGTTTGAAGAAACTCGGCATGAATTTTAAGGATAATTGAGGCAATTCTGTGGTTTTCTTTATATGCAATGTTCTAATTTAGTGAAAAGTGCATAAGAACATGGGTTTACTTCATAGACAAAAAGAGCAAAGCGTCTTAGTTGCCACAAAGCGGTTTTTATACGAAGGGGGCACATTTCTCCTCATTTTTCCTCTACACATATACACACTCAAGCCTTCAACGTACAACAATTCTTAGTCAAATTAGGCATCTTCTTAACCTTTGCTAATGAGCTGACAACCTTGACGAAAGCGATACTTTTGAATAACTCTTTACTCAGTCAAAATGTCCTGCCGCCGACAATAAACACATTTTGTTTTTTTCATGAGAACATTTCAGCCTAAAAATCTGTCAACCAACGCATTTTGCTACAATTAAAATATCAAAACTGCGCAGTAATAATAAACATTCATATTTCTGTTACTATTAACTTTTGTCTGATTTTTCGCCTTAAAAATCCTTAAAAACATTGAGCGCATTTCGAAGGAAAAACGCTTTTGTTCAAAGACCGAAATTGTAGCAAAAAATTGCAGCAAACGAAAGCAGAACGGATTGAGCGCGCAAACAACAAAAGGATTCGCCGTAAGCTATAAAAGAGCGTTGAATGCGCGCGCGCATAAAAATTAGTGCAAGGACATGCGCTGCGCGACAAAAAGGACAATGAAAAAATGCAAAGAATTGTGAAAAAACAAAAGGCAAATGTTGTTTTCCGAAAGTAAATGAGTGCAAATGACATGGTTCCTGTTACCGTTGCCGTTGCCGTTACCGTTTCCTAAGCGTTTTATGCGACCCAAAAAAAAGGCTGAATAGCGCACAACAAGAAAGCGACAAGGAAGAAAGGAACTCGAGCACACCCGAAGTAGATCACTGGTGCAGTCGAACAAAAAACATAAAACAGACGATTGTAAAACGGAGAAAAAGAGAGAGCACACAGGAAAGAAATAAAAAGAGTTATAGAGCGCAGTAAAAGTAGTGCAATAAAAGAGTTAAGGTGTGTGAGAAGGGTTAAGTGTTGAAGATGATGAAGAAGCAGACGACTGTCAAAGGAGTGAGCAGAAGTTGTTCAATAAAAAGACTCAACGAAAGTGAAATTGTAGCATTGAAATTTTGGAAAAATATTAATACATTTCAAGGAATTTGAATATCAACTGCAGTCATAGCCTTTTGTTGTCCTTGAGGCAAGCCAAGTTGCGATTGCTTGACATTGCATTTAACTTTTGAGTTTGACACATCATTTGACGTTTTAACCTTTCGACAAGCCAAAGAGCCGAGCCGAGCCAAGCGCTTGAGAGCTCCGGCCTGGCCTGGCCTGTCCCGGGCCGGCGTGTAATGTCTTTACAACTTGTTGTCTCTAATTATGGTTAAATTCAATGACAAAATGAGGCTTAATCCTTTCCTAAATGCCGTAAATAATACGCCCCGATGTAAACATCGGTGTCGTCAGTGCGTCGACGATCAGTGCGACACATGCCGTGCAGGAATTCCATTGAATTATTTGTGTTCGCGTTGCGCTCGTCATGCTTAAACGCGCTTAATCCTTTGCGAAGGAGGTACGCGGCCGCCGGGAAGAAGGGCTTAGCGTTAATCTCGCAGCGAGTTCAGCGCAATTTTGCTTTTGTTTTCTTCCTCTTCTGCTTCTTATGCACATTTCACATTTTTCGAGGCGTTTTTGTGTTTAGTTTCGAAATCAAAATATTGGCAAATCCAAGCCGCGCCCGATTTTCACTCTCTTGTCTGTCCGTCGGTCAGTTAGTCTGTCTTACTGTCCGTACTGCAGAAATTAAGTGATAATAACAGACGAATACAACTCCTTTTCATGCATGCCCGCGTCAACCTTCATTTTCAGCATTATTCATTATAAAAGTTCGCATTGAAAACGCGCACGTTTCACTTTTATGGCCGCGGCCTTTGTGCGAAATCATCTTCGAATTTCGACTCGCGCATCAAAAGCCGAAAATCAAAGTTCGAATTCGAAGTGTTGCGCACTGTGTCGGGCACAAGTTGCGCTCTCTCTCTCTTTCTTTCTTAAGGGCCTTACAGTTTTTTACCTTTCACTTTCTTCTTTGCTGCTGATGACCTTTTTTTACAGCGCTTTGTTTTTTTTCACGTTTTTTTTTTTGACTTGCGAATCCTTTCTTTGTTTTTGTTTGTGTGTCGTTTTGCTGGCAAAATATTTTTTTATGGATTGTTTTTTTGTCTATTTCGATTGCGGTAATTTTTTTAGGGTTCCGCTGACAATTGCCGCTTTGTGGCCGCACAATGGTCATTGCTCGTTATATAATGGCCACAAATATCGATTTTTTAGCGTGCAGGTCGATCGGCAGGCTGCAGGCGGTCGGCCCGCGTCCTTGACACAGGACGCACTCTTTGCGTTTTATGACTTAATGACACGGCAAAGGTACATGCGTTTTTTAAGCCTTTCTGCTCTGCAATCAACTCTTTTCGCTCTTGAAAATGGACGAAAAGGTTGCCTCGCCTATTTTTTTTACCATTTCCGGGAAAGAAAAGTGTGAAAGTATTTTGGAAATACGCGGAATTTATGTGAATTTCATTTTTTAAGCGTTTTTTACAATTGATTTTTTTGCAAGGGTTAAGTGGAATTTGTGCAGTTTAGTGGATTAGCGCGTCAAGGAAAGGATTGTGGAATTTACCTCGAAAACATTTTTTATGGACATGATTTTTTTAACTCTTTGGAAGAGTTGTCTAATAAAAAATACATTTGCAGTTTGTTTTTTGTGGCATTCGCAGAAACTTTTCGCATTTTTTGGCATTTACTTGGAATTTTTCTAATTAAGCGTAAAAAATCAGTAATGTTATTGGCAGAGCGGCTGGGATAGGATTTTTTTGTTTTTACTTCACGGTTGTTTATAAGTCAGCAAGTCAAAAAGTCACACGAAATCATTTCTAAGACAAAACTGCGTTTTTAACTTTGTGGAAAATGCATTTTCTTATTTTATTAGCACATCATAAATTATAAGATGACTTATAGAGTACAATCGGTATGGCAGACAGCGCTGAGTTGAAGCCTTTAAGTTTGCCTGTGCTTACTACAACTTCAGCTTAATTGATACTTGTTGTTGCATAGAAGTTTCGTCATCGATATAAGCCCAGCCCACCTAAACCCACAACACGCCACAAGCCGCCATAAGCCGCCGCCAACTGACAACGGCTCGCTTGCTACAGAGCCAAGACCCGAAACCGATTATCAGAAACATTTTTCCAATTTTTCAACGAAATATTTCATGGCAATATTCAATTGCATGAATTGCATTTCATGCCAGCAAATCAACGAGGTTAATTACGAAGCGTTGCTTAATACGAACAAAATTAACATTTTTCACAAGCGAAGCACAAAACTGAGAAAACATTTCATGGATCAACTGATTGACCGCAATGACTTCATAGTACAACCCAACAACAACGACAGCAGCCACAACAACAATAACTGCATCCTGCTGTTTGCCGCTTGCAGCATGCAATGAGTGCCAAGTAGCGCCCCCTTGAAAGCGGCCAAAAAAAAAAAATAAAATAAATCTCGTAACTCTCGTCAGAGCATAGTGGAGCAAGAGCGGCTGGTCAGCGGCCCGAGCTCATTACCCGGGTCGTGACTTGCCGAAAATAAAAATTGTAGCTATTTTTTGTTTTCGCTACGGCCGCGTGTTGCAGCCTCTTCTTTCTGCTTCTTCGTCATTTCATTTCAACGGCGGGCCATCAAGCGCGGCAAACGGATGCTGAGTTGCTGATATCGGTGGCGTCGGTGGCGCAGAGCCGAGACAATCTCCATAAGCTGAGAACAATGCGACGCGCGATGCGCCCATCATCGGTGCTGCTGCCGTCGTCTGTTGCTGTCGTCTGCCATGCTCCGTGAAGCGCAGCGTTTTGCGCAATAAGTGTGCCACCGCCGCCGCCGCCGAAACATATTTTTTGGCTTACACAAAACGGCAGCAGCAAAGGTAGCTGAGGCTGAGGGCAGCATGCGCCACCGCACAACAGCCAACGAGACACACTCCCCGCGCCTAGCGCTCCCTCACACTCTACTCCGTCTTCAGCGCTTTCCCGCTCTCACCCTCAACTCAATCGACAACTTTAACGGCTTCGTGTTCGTCTTGACTTGTTGGTCTGTTGGTCACAATATAATTTATACACCATCGCAGAATTTCAAGGATTTTCAACGTTGCGCCGTCAGCGACGTCTGCATTGTTGTTCTTATTATTGTGGTTGGTGTTGTTGTTGTTGTTATTGCTGCTGCTGCTGCTGCAGAAGGGGCAACTACAGTCGCTTCCTTCCTTCTATGCGAAGCGTTTAAGTAATCGCAACTTGATGATCTCGGTTGCGAATACGAGCACAGACGCCCGCACGACGACACGAATAGCCAACGAACCAAGCGGCTGCCAGAGACTCCTTCACTCAGTCGCTATCTGGCGTGATTACCCAACAACAAAAAGTTGTACGTCTTGTAGTATTATTTATAAGCTGTTGTTGTCTTTTTTTTTTCTTTCCTCTCATTCTGTTGCTTATTTTTTCTGTCGCCGCAATCGTGAGATCAACAACTGCAAAGACCCAAAAAAATAAAGAGAAGACTGATGCTGGTGCGGCCTCCGTTGCTGCTGTGCCTGTTGTTGTTGCCGCCACCCCAGCGACTTATCATCATCAATGCTGAGACTCTGACTTCTGTCGAGTTGTGTGCTGAAAGTGTAAATTACAAAGGCAGCCAGGTTCTGCCAACAAAACACGTTTTCACGGCAAACTTGGCTGCTTTCCCACAATCGCCCCGTCTCGGCACTGAGCGGCGCTGGTGGGAGAGGCGGCGGCTGTGCTGGGTACATCCACAATGGCGACTCGTGTCCATTCATGCGCGTTTCGCGCTCCCCAGAGTTCAATAGTGCATGCAGATGCAAAGTCAGACGCCGCCACATCAGCAGCAGCATTTATGATTGCAGACTACGAATGAACGATCGTTGGCGCGTTTCGAGGCACGCCAAAGTCGTCGTCATCGTCTTTGTCGTTGTCGACGACTTCACTTCACTTGACTTGACTTGACTACACGTAAGTCCCTGAGAAGCGCGCGCGCGCGCTCGTTCGTTGATCATTATTTACGTGAGCCGCCGACTGACTGCACGCGATCTTCCAATCGATCGTATGAGAGGCAAGGCTGCTGCAACGATTTTCGATCATGCGGGGTGCCTTGTGGGTTGAGATGAGACGATCGCACACAATTTTTATTTGCGTTCAACACCTTCTGGCATCATCATCATCGTCATCATCGTCATCATTCTCATCGTCATAGTCATCTACATCATCATCATCTTCAACCGGCAGAAACATGCGAACTGAGCTTGGACTGACATGGCTTCGCGTTTGCTTGACTGCTTTTGAGTCACGATTTGTTGAAAATCGTAAAACATTTTTAACACTTCACCGACACACATACAAACACAGTCAGCCAGCCAGACCGACAGACAGACAGACATACTCCACCATTAACTGCACACGCTTTGCCTTTGTTCAGCTTATTGTGCCTTTTTCTTTTTTCGTTTTTTTTTTCGCATCCAGCCAACGATCGGGCCAGGCTGGCAAGCAGGCAGGCAGGCAGTCAACCTCGGCCTCAACCTCAGCCTCGGCTACTTTACTACTTTACCACCGCCACCGCCGCCTACTACACGCTGCACACACACGCTCAGCCCATTTTTTAATGGCGTGTTGTATAAATGCTTTCACAAGTCATGCGGGCCCACTTGAAACGCCTCGCGACCGCCAAAAGCCAACAGCCAAGCGCTTGAGCTCAGCTCAGCTCAGCTCCCAGTCATTTGCTCTTCCCACTCTACCGTCTGTGCCTGTGTCTGTGTCTTTTCAATTTCATTTTATATTTACACTTTTATTGTGTGTATCTTCTGTTTTGCCAATGTTGTTTTCGATTTTGATTTTTTTTCTCTCCTTCTTCTTCTTCTTCTTACTTACTGACACGATCTGTTGACTCCTGCTTGATCGGCGGCCTGTCGGTCGTCTTCACGGATTTGTGTGCCGGTTTGCTGTTTTGCGTGTGGGAAAGTTTTGTCATGACACACCAAGCGGCAAGTTTATGCAAATATTGAAAGCCACTTGATGTACAGCTTCGTTGCATCACTGACTCTGACTCCGACTCTGCCTCCGACTCACCATACAACAGACAAAAAGTTACTTTATTTAAGGCGCAAGTGAGGGGCTTAAGAGCGTTCTACCACAAATATTTCAACATATTATTTTTATATCGGTTTTATAGTGATTATTGTTCATCCTGTCTACACTTGAATGTTGCCCCTTTTTCAGTCAAACAACGGGATTGCCTGCATTCCGCAGACTTTTGCCTCTTGAACAAAGCAATTTGCACAAATTTCGTTGACCGTCATTAATTCGCATTTTTATGTAAATGATTTTTGGCTAATTTGGCAGCTGTAGGGACACAACAGGCTTAACTCAGGCCCGACAAAGCCAAATTGGCCAACGGATCTAACGGTATTCGACCGAGCTGAATGTATAATATATGCGTTATATGATCGAGACTCAAAACAAATTAGCAAAGCAACTAATCGCACTAAATTAGCTTAAGAAGGCCGAAAGCAAATGCTGGCAATCGTTTGGGTAAGCCGACGCAAGCAAAGGATTGATGAAGTCTTGTTGCGCTCACCTTTTTCTGCTTGGACAAATGCTACAATTAAGTTGAGTCGGACAGTCTTAATCACGACTGTTAAAAGGCAAATGAATGACTCGCTTGCATGACTAAGCATTGCGATCCCCTGGGCTTGCACAACGTCGGCGGCACTGGCACATTGGTGTGCCCTCTGGCGTGCAGTAGCAACGAACGAACATCCGCTTGGCTCGGGTTTGATTGGTTTCGAAAGGCTTCCCGGAAATTGGCAAGGATATTCGCGTGCAAATGCAATAAAAACTCTTTGCGAAAAACGCAACTCATTTCTGCTTGCCTTTTCCAAGCGGCATCAAGGACATTCGATGCATTAACGTCTACAACGTACAGCGAAAGGCTGCGAATCAACAAGGCTCATAAAACCTAAGCAAGCAAGCCAGAGTGCTAATCCTTGTGCGATACCTCCTTCGCGCACGAACCTCTTTCGGCGCGAGTGTCGGCCACTCTAGGTAGAACTCTTTCCACAAGCGACTCGCAACTCATTCCTTCGTCCTTTGGCGCGTTACCTGCTACGACCACTTACTATATTGACATATTGACGTTGACATTTGACGACTTGTGCAGCTCACTCGTTGGCAATTGATTTGACATTGAAAGCCATTTGACAAATAACCCTTAATAAAACCATAAAATCCTTCAACAACACGCGGCGTTGCTCGTCGCGTTGTTGCCAACGACGAACAAAGTATTCGCAAGGCTGCTCGATTGCAAATCTTCTGTACGTTTTTTAAGGCCAATTACGCTTTAAAAAATGAACAGGCTCTTGTCTAAGTGCGAGCGAGATAGCAACACTGGCAAATTAACCGTGTGCCTTTTACTTTTACTCGGTTACGTCAGCAAAGGATTCTTTTTCCTTTGAAAATTGTATACAAGTAACAAAACAGTGAAGAAGAAGAAGTTTGGAAATTATTTTTTATGCAATCTTAGTTAACAATTTTACGATCGCTTTGCTATTTTTTAGTTGGAAAAAATTTGTCGTTTTTTTTTCGTTTTAAAAAAAGTTGACTTGTCGTTTTTTACGTAACTGGGCACAAATCTTGCTCGGTTTCGCTTTATGACTCAAGGCGCGCCGCAAGAAGTCCAACTGCGCAGTTAGTTTTTTAAGAATTTTTTTATAAAAATACCTATGCCTAAGCGTTTTGTGCTTCTGGGAAGGTATAATGAGCGGCTGGCCAGCAGTCTTGCCGCTCTCACTCGCTCGCCTTCTCTTTCGCACTCTGACGCTCAACTCGTTGACTCACGATGCAAGGGTTAAGAATGCTGCGTAGGCGTGCGTGCGTCCGAGCTTGCTTACCTCGTTCGTTCACTCCTTCACACACACACACACACACACACACACACACACGGACAGCTTATGTCTTTTGCGGTAGGCGCGCGCATATCCTTTACCTGTAGCTGCCGTTCGTCTTTAATCCTTTTGTGACAAATAAACAAACGCGAGCGTTGCAAAAAAGGATGGTGCATTCTTGCACATGAAAAGGGTAATAAACTGGTTAAGCAGAAGAGTTGCGCGGCCGACAGACGGCACGACGTAGACGTAGAAGAATAGCTGGCTAGATGACCGGTTGAGTTGATTGAAAGGATGTCGCTCGGACAGACGCGTTTTATGGGTGTGTGGTTTTTAGCCCTTTGATGTGCATGATCATCCTGTTAATAAAAGGAAATCCAACAGGCATTGTGCTGTGGTGCTGTGTGTGTGTGTGCTCGAGGGAAAGGCGAAAGGCTTCAATACTTTCATCATTGCTTGGCATTGTCTACGGTAGCGCGACTTTCACTCGTTCACTGAGCCGTGCAACCAAGCCAGTCAGTCAGTCAGACAGGGAGGGAGTGTGTGTGTGAGAGAATAAGTCGTTCAGGAAGCGTGTCTAAAGCGATTTAATTAACGCGGTTTAACTTGCGTCTCAGCGCGACGATTAAATCCTTTCGCCTAATGGCAAGCAACCCTATCCCTGCAAATCATTGGGCGTCGCTGGCACATAAACCGCGCGACTACTGTGCAACGGCAACTGTCAGGACATTGCCACTGCCATAGCACGCCAATTCAAGTGAAAGGATTAGCCGTGTCGTGCATGCCACTCCCGACTGCTTCAGTGCATCCTGTATCGCAGCGATTTGTGCGAAAATATTTGCAAATATGCGCGCGCTTGACTTTTTAAACCTGTCAAAGGGTTTATCCCTACCATTTGTCTTCTGTTTTTGCCAAAGTCAAAAGTCAAATTCATTCTCAGTTTTCGAGTCGTTTGTGTGGGTGTTGCGCCGCCAATTCAACGCATCATTGCACCGTGGGTGTATTAAGCCTTCTGGGAACAAACAAGTTGCCAAAGCAAAGAACCATTGCCCAGCTGAAGAAGTGTAGAAAAAACATATTTGCGCCGGAAGCGATTTGCTCACAACCAAAACAAATCAAATGTGCTCGTGTCGCGCGCTTCGCCATATAAGTCGAAATCCTTGTTGTTTTTTGTTGGCCCAAAGAAATAAAAAGCGAAACAAATAAACAAATATTTCAACGCCCGCGGCTATAATTATCAGCATTTTGCTGACGTTTGTGCCAAAATTAATCGTGAAAACGATCAAACAGCAGCGGTGGCAGCAACGAGTCAGCAGCTCACCTGTGTGCGCTGCGTCAGACCCCCTGAAGGTCCCGCCGTCATACAACGCCAGCCACCCACCACCACCAGTGGTCATTTGAGCATTCGTTTTGGCGAATTTCATGCCGTTTTCTTTTTATGTTGTTGTTGTTGTTGTTGCTTATTTCACCAGAAATACGTTGTTACGTTAATGAGTAATAAAATACTGAAATTGAAACAAACAACAACAACAACAAGAACACGAACCAGTGTGACCAATAATCGCAAATAACAAACGGTTTTTGTTCTTTTTCGTTTTGTTTGTGTGTTTGTGTAACAAAGACCCCAAGTACACTTAATGAGACAGCGACGAAAGAAGAAGACGCAGGCATTTCGTTTCAGTACGACTTGTTTTCTTGGCGTGCTGTTCATTAGTGCTGCAACAACAACAACAGCGACAACGAAAATAACAATAACGACAGAAATAAAATAATTTTGATGAAAACAACAACGAGAAGTCGCTAAGCCAATTGATCAGAGGAACGTCTGCCGCACCAACGGTTCGCTTGCATCTGGCAAGAGGGGGCCGGTGGCTGCGGCGCTTGGTTGCCGCTTTGCGGTCAGCCAAAATAGCATTTTTTATGGCATTTTAATCGTGTGCGAGAAACAATCGATCGAAGAAACCGTACGAATAAGCGAGCGAACGAATGAACGAATAATTTTTCTACACAACTTTTATTTCAATCGCTTTTAGCCGCACACGTACACTTTATTTTTAGTGGCAGTGCGCTGCTGATGCTGCCGCTGATGCTGCTAGGGGTGTGTGTGACTATGTAAATGGCGGGTGGCAGCGCGGCTGTCTTATTTATAACCGTCCGAAAAAAAATCAAACAACAACAAGAACAACAATAAGAGAAACACACAAAAATAAGAAAAGAACAAAAGCCATCGTGGAGGCGTTTTGACGAGACGATTTGAATACGTTCAGTCGCAGGAATGCGCGCTCCCTCTACCTTCTGCCTGCCGTTTGTTCCACTTGCCACTGTTCCACCATTTCATGCACAAACACATACACATGTACCGAATGCGACGCGTGGGTGTGCATACGTTTAGTGGATCAACGTTGGCCGCACAAATCACACGAAACACTTTGACCGTTCGTCGAACCGACTGTGCGCCCCCCCACTTGTCAAAATTTGTGGATGTCATTTCTTCTCACTGTGTCCCAACCTAACAACCGGCCTGGCAACTCGTGACGTTTTGGGATTTTAGTCAGCTGCATTGAGCAATGAACCCAAGCGTACCCTTTTGCTAAATTAAGGCATAATTAGCGTATTTTCACAGTCGCCAACGTCGAAACGTCTTTGGTCGTTCTTTATTTACATTTTGATTTGATTTCTACATGTGATCGCAAGAATTTTTCGTTACCATTACGTTTCATGCCGTTTCAGCATCAAGTGGGGCGTTGTTGCTAACATGTAAACAACCGCACACAGTCGCCTTTGACGCCGACCGTCCGTCCATCCGTCTGGCTGTCCGTCTCGTGCACCTCCACCTGCGTTGCTGATGTTTTCGGCTTTTGCGGTTAAGCAATTTTCACTTTAATGTCGTTCTTGGGTGTGTGTGTGTGTGCGTGTATCTGTTTTTGGTGGCTGTAAACAACAAAATTGCCAACGCATGTGATCGCTGCCGCCACCACACGCCGCCAGCAACGCTTGGCAAATTATCTGGCAAGCAATTTTCCAACGCTGCCAATTTCAACTCTTTGCCCACCTTATCTTCAGCCGCGAGCAGATTCTCACTTTCGACTGGCCATTTTTTTTTTTTTTTTCAGAGTACTTAACAAATTGCTTGCTTGCTTGCAATGCGCTTGGCATGCGCTTTTATTTTCAGCATCTTCGATCGAAAATAAACTGTGTGCGCTTATTTTTTGTTTTTTCTCTCTTTTGTATGGCATCGATTGATCAAGTGCCAAATTGTAATTGGAACGCGAAGGTGTTGCATGCCAGCAGAGACGACGCCAACGTTCATGCCATGTATGCAACTGTTTGAACGTTTAACGTGACAGAAGCAGACTGACAGCGAAAGAGCAGGCGTGTGAGTGAGCGAGTGGCAAGATAGAAAGGGTAGGCAGCAGAGCGACCGACCAACCGATCGATCGATCGATCAGATATTTTGTATTGCATTGTAACAAAATGTCATGCCTTCATTTTTGGGCACACCGATGAGCTTGTGTAAGTTTTTTGTCAACACTTGAATCATACATACATATGTATGTGTGTATGTATTTCCGGTAGCTTTGAACTAGATTTTAAGCTAGTTAGATTGTTTTTTTTTTTTAATTTTAACAAATTCAAAAATTTCCTACCTTAAATTTATGTAACACTTTTGCGCTTATCTAAGATTATGTCATTTATTACCTCAACAACAAAAAACAAAACTCCCACAAGCTTCTAGACCTTTCCCAACCTTCAGCAATAATATATATCCGTCTAACCTTCAGCGGCCTATAAAATTTAAAACAAAATACGGCGCAAACACGTACCAACAATTACAGCTGTAAAACGGGCGTACTTTAAACGAACAAATTTCAATAAACTTAAAAAACAAAACAAACAAATAAAAAAAATCCCAGAAAACTTATATTCTAAATGTGTAATTTGTGTAGCACTCAATTGAAGCCACCAATAGTCGCCTAACTGAGCGCCAATTTGTAAAACGCTTTGTAACAAACTTAAACGACCTTCACATCATTTTCAAGACTAGCATACGTGATAGAAACAATAACAACAAACACATAATGCGTTTTATGGAACAGAATGGCAGGCCGGGTTGAACGCGCCATGGCCCAGTGAGTCCCAACGTCAAGCCAACGCAACGCACACCGCTGTTGGGGTAAAGCACAGTTTTCTGTTTTCTGTTTGCTTTTGGCTTTAGAACGCGCAACGCATTAAAAATAGTTTGCCGTAGTACAACACCCCCGACCCCACCAGCCCAACGTTCTATACAATAAATTGAAAACAACAGCGAAGCTAAAAGTAATTATAAAGTCGCTGACGCGTTCGCTTTGAAGCGCACAAATAAGTGTGAGTGAGTGAACGATTGACTAAGTTGATCGATCGATTGACGACCACCACCGTCGGCGCCGTCACTGCCACCATTTACCTGTGGTTGTCTTCTTCTTCTTCGTGGTCGTCGCGGCCGATAATTAAGCAATCACTTGTCGATTTTACAGTGACTGTCATTATCAGCATAATGTCGATTGATAAGCATACGAAAAACAACAAGAAGAAGAACAACAATAACAATAACAGCAGAAGTAGAAGGTAGTCACATACCACAGGGCACAGTAGTCATCAATCAATTTTGAAAAGGGGGAAAACAGACCGGGAACGAACGTAAAAGTAATGACGCACAAAGCTTCTCCCCTTCGACAACAATGCGGCCCACTTTATCGAAAGCGTCACTGCTTGGCAGCACTATTAGCAGCGGCAATAGCAAATGCGACAGAGACAGCGACATCGGCAACCACAGCAACGTGTGATCGCGCCGTTCCGTTCGCATGTGGCGTGCTTCTTCCGCTTATTCAATCGTTCGTCGCTTCGCCCGCTATCGAAACCTTGTGATCTTGTTTGTATTAAATTGTTGCCTCTGCCTTATCCGCCCGGAGGGGTTCGGTGCTAGTTACCGGTCACTGCTGGCGTCGCCACTGTTTTGTTAGTTGTCTTCTATAGTTAGCCCGAAATACAAAGTACAACTACACTGGGCTCGGTCCACATTGTGCTCGCTCACTCCGCGCTGTATGGTTAGCCGCCTGTAATCACGTTCGCATGAGCATGAATCATGAATCAAAGCTAGCGCAGAAAACTCACACACAAAAACTAAAACAACAACTGCGACAGCAACAACAATACAATTGTGTGCAAAATTCGAATTTCAGATTCGCTCTCACTCTCGCCGCGTGCTACCTAAAGGCATGACAGCGATAAAGTGGCTGCAAAGGCCGTCGTCGCTTGTGTGTATATTAATGTGTTAGTATGTGAATGTTTGTATATGTGTTTGGTTTAGGCTTGACAAACAGACATACACACATATACACATTTCGAAACACTGTCAGTCCGTCCACGGCAAGGTAGAATAGGTGGTGTAGTCGGCTACATAGTTGTTGTTGTTGTTTTCAACAGCTCACATGCTGTGGCATTCGTGTGTGATGTTTATGAGTAAATTGTGTTTGTATATGTGTGTGTGTGTATGCACTTTGCTTTGTTGGTCGTGTGGCTCGGTCGACGCTCAGTCGCTGCGCTTCTCATTGAATCGATTTACCCGTACGAACCTGTCGATCATCGTCATTCTACTGCTGTAAACCGTACGATAAAGTACAACGCGCTCGTCACAACGTTCGCAAATACACACAACCGCAACCACAAACATATACAAGCAAGCGATAAAAACACGATCGGTTGTGCGCTTCGTATTTCTTCGTTACATTTTCGGCTCTTTTAATCAAGTGCTGAGCAGAACTTGGCACGCATTCGTTTTTTGAACGTCGTAGCGTGCGGTACACAAACTCGCAACAAATTAATAAACAAGTGAAGAATACGCTGCAAAAACAAAACTTATACTAAATACTTCGAGAACTTTGCGTCTTTGTCAGCAGAGTATATATTTGAATGAAAGTGAAACGGAACTAAAAAAACACATTGAAAACTGTTTTAAAAACAATTGTGCAAAGTGCAACAAAATAATATTATAAATTATAAAAAAAAACAAAAATCTAAATCAGTAAATACTGAAAATAAAGCAAACTTGTGTTAAAAACATTTTAAAAATAAAAATCAAACGGAATATGGTTACCGGCATTACTTCAGCCAACATGACAGCAAATACCGTTATTGGCACGCCAGTCGTGCCCAGCACAAATCTTAAGGATGCGCCGGTCAAAAGCGATCGTCGGGTAAGTTTCAACAAATTAATAAAAAAAAAAAAATTATAAAAAAATAAACAAAAAAAAAAAAGAAAATAACAAGCAGAAGTAATTTTTTTTTTTTTTTAATTTTGGTCAAAACATTTCAAAATCAATAAACATGCGAAATAAAAAAATCGCTCGTGCCTATTAAGGTGTCTTAGCGCACAAGATTCATAGCAACAAATTGTTTGACTCGAAAACGAAAACTCAGAAATTAACAGTCCATTAAAGTCGGCAACGCAGGCCCCACGCGCCAAACGCGCCACACACGCGCAGCACAAAAACAACAAAAACGATAAAGAAAAAAAAAAGCAGAAATTCAAAAATAAATAAACAGCAACAACTTAAATAAACGCCAAAGTGCATTTCCTTTTTCGCACGCAGCGTCGGCGTTTGAAATCATTTTAAAGTGAAGAAAAAAAGTAGCGACGACGGCGCCCACCGAAAATAAAATACGCCAATGAACGCGCCACCAACGCGCATGCGTCACAGACAGACAGACAGACGGACGTGTACGACATCCGCACAAGTTTTACGCGCTCATTCATGAGTCTAAGCACCAAGTCGACCAAGTGCTCCAAATTGGGAAGAAAAAATAACAAATACGAATCGAAATTCATATGAAAAATACGCCAACTTGCGGTGTGCGCAACACTTACGCGACTTATCGGGGCATGTCTCGCAAAAGCGTTTAGCGCTGGCGACGCGTGTTGGCCCGGCTAAGAGGTTCACCGCCTGCCAGCGGCTTGCAATGCTTGCCAACGCATTTTGCGCAAAATGTTTAAAATGGTCAAAAGCGACAAACGGTTTTGGGCCTTTCAGCGATGACTTCAGCGCAGCTTCTTTGAGCATGGGCGTGCTCAACGAAAAAAAATTCAGTTAGTTGTTTGACTAAAATATAAAATTTGCGCAAATAAATGGGTTTTTGTTGTTGCCGTTGAATTTCCCACGACTCACGACAGCGACGACGTCGTCGGCCGACCTTGTGTGGCGCATACCTGTCACAATATTTTTAGGTACGATTATTATTTCTATGCGGCGCTATTTTTAAGCGTCTGCTGTGTAATTTATTACCGTTTGCTAAGTACGCAAATCATGCGCCTTCGTTCGGCGGTCTAAATTTAGCAGCAAATTGTATTGAAGCGACAAAACGCACGCGTTGTTGGCCAAGTGCCATAACTGCTACAGCGACGACGCCGAATCGGTGCGGTGTCCAATTAAAGAGCGTGCCACCGGCACCGCCACCTTCACCGCCAGGGCAGAGTGCTTAGGCTATTTTTGGCCGCGTGGCGACGGTGGCTCGGCATGAGGTCAGCTGTGTCTCAGTGCCTGCCCTATTATGGCCATCAAACGCGAGCTTTGTAGGAGAGAATTT
The DNA here is from genome assembly GCA_037044515.1 of Phortica magna. NCBI lineage: Eukaryota > Metazoa > Arthropoda > Insecta > Diptera > Drosophilidae > Phortica > Phortica magna. Next base: position 912,101 of record JBAMBP010000519.1, read on the forward strand.
TGGCTTGTTTGTTTTCCTTTTTGTTTTTGTTTTTATTTTTTATTTTTAATGAAGCTCATCACGCAGACTTGTGACTAATTTTCTGCCATTTTTTTTGTTCTTACAGTCGAATAAACCAATTATGGAGAAACGCCGACGCGCACGCATCAATAATTGTCTCAATGAACTTAAGACACTCATACTGGATGCCACCAAAAAAGACGTAAGTATCCCGCAATAAACAACAAAACCCACGTCAACATTTCACTTCATCCCTAACACAATCAACCCGAAATTCCATGCACAACGGCCACCATGAAGACAACCAGACTAATCAAAGTGTTTTTCGCCTCTTTTACTTATAGCCTGCACGTCACTCAAAGCTCGAGAAAGCCGACATACTCGAGAAGACCGTCAAGCATCTGCAGGAGCTGCAGCGTCAACAGGCCGCCATGCAACAGGCCGCCGATCCCAAGATCATCAACAAATTCAAGGCCGGCTTTGCCGATTGCGCCAATGAGGTCAGTCGCTTTCCCGGCCTCGATACCGCCACACGTCGCCGTCTGCTGCAGCATCTGAGCAATTGCATGAACGGCGTCAAGACTGAGTTGCATCATCAGCAGCGTCAAGCGTCTGCCGCCGCGCATGCACAACAATTGCACGCACAAATGCTGCCCTCGCCGCCCAGTTCGCCCGAGCAGGATCATCTCGCGCAGAGCAACCAGCATTCTTACCTCTTTGCCGACCAAATTCAACAGAACGTGAACGGTTATTTCCTGCCCAATGGCATGCAAGTGATACCCACCAAGTTGGCCAACGGCAGCATTGCGCTCGTCTTGCCACAGAGTCTGCCACAACAGCAGCAGCAACAGCTCGCACAGCAACTCGCCCAGCAGCACCATCAGGCGCAACAGCAACAACAGCAGCAGCAGCAACAACAACAACAGGTGCAACAGCCACCCATGCTCGTGCCCATACCCACACGCACCGCCTCCACTGGCTCCGCTTCGTCGCACAGTTCGGTCGGCTATGAGCGCACAATGACCTCATCGCCCAGCGGCAGTTGCAGCGGCGCTATGCATTATGCGCCGCCCAGCCCGGCCAACTCGTACGAGGCCATGGACTGCAAGCCTTCGGTCATCCAACGCGTGCCACAACAACATGTGGCCGTTGCGGCGGAACCATTGTCGCTGGTCATCAAGAAACAAATTAAGGAGGAGGAGCAGCCCTGGCGGCCGTGGTGAATGCGCCACTGGTGAATGGCCTTGCTGCGCCCGAAACGCGCATTACTGCGGTTTGAGGCGCAGTGCGGCGTTCGTGAATCGAATCTCGAAACCAAAAGCGTTCGACGCATAACAAAGACTGATTGGGGTCGTCGTCGTTGTTGTGGAGGCATGGCATCGCATGGCATGGCACGGCACACGCATACGCACACACACACTCGCGCGCAGCAGCAGCAACAGCAGTAACTGCGAAGTGGGTCAGCAGTTTGCACTGAAGCTGTTGTCGGCCGGCAAAAAGCACCAACAACGCGTAGGCACGCGTGTACACACACACTCACACACACACATACACACACATCGAAAAACTCATTTCACACATTTTTACACGGTTGGAAATGTCGCTTGAAGTGCGTCTTTCGACAAAGAAATCAATCCAACCCCACACATGAACATCATCATCGTCATCATTATCATTATGGCTTCGGCAGCTTCAACGCTAAGCACGCCAACGAAGCTCACACACTCACACACATACAAAATGATAACTCCAATTAATTTATTATTAATGTTAAAGTCAAATAATAAGAAGTAGCAAAAGAAACAAGCAACAAATGTAAAGCCCAGCAGAAGGTATCAACACAAAAGGCAAAACTACCTCAATGCAGTACTTTGAGTTAAAATACATTTTTTTTTTCACTTAATCATTGTATGATAAACTGTAAGTTGATTGCCTCGTAAATGAATTAGACAACAATTGCTAATTTGAAAAAAAAAAAACAATGAAAACTTAACAAAAGAAATCAACACGAATTAGTAAGCAAAAAACGCTCAATTGTTTTATTATTTTAGTCATTATCATTTACTATCAGTTAACTGAAATGCGTATTAATATTTATATACAATAACAAAAAACAAACAAAAAAAGTACTTTAAGTTGCAAACAACAATGAAATCTGCAAAAGTCTTCCTTACGAATTTCAAATCGTCTTGAAATACTTTCGAGTTTATCAAACGGGCAATTCATGTTTAATTGTTGTAGATTTCTCATTTAGTCGCTTAAGTATTTAATTGTGCATACAACAACAAAAAACCACTTTAGTCTTTAAGTGAAAAAACACACGTGATATAAAACAATTTAAGCAAAAGATACAAGAATTTGATATATGCATGTATATAAGTATAATACAACAAGAAAAACAAGAAAAAACAACACAATTTAATAAAAAAAAATCAATTCTTAATACAAACATGAACTTTAAACTTTTATTTTATGGAACAAATTTGGTGTTTGGACATGGGACGTATGCTTATTGGTGGCATCAACTTGCAAATGAATCAATATAAAGTGCGTTTTGTTACTTTGAACTTGAATCAAGCAAACGGGAGCAAAAGACTCAGTGTAACCTTGAGTTTGTCTTCGGTTAATTTATATCAACGTATTTCAACACTACTTACACAGAGTAGTAGATCTATGTTACATAGAACGACACACAACAAACGGCAGTTAAGCGCTTAGGCACAAATTTGCACAATGAACTATCATATGTGCTGTGTGCACGCTTGTGACATAGGTGCAGCTAATATTACAAATACGAAAATTTCGCGTTGGCTTCAAATCTGTGCAATTGTGCTCAAACGCTACTATCGAAATAATCAAATGAGCAATTCTGCAAATTTCTAAAGGCATGTTTCATCTCAATATTCCGTGTAATTTCCGACAGGAAATTCCATTTGCCGAATTCGCTATAAAATAAAGTCATTTAATTTAAAAATAACTAAAATAAATTAATGAAAAATACCAAAGAAAGAATTCCAAATTTTCCTCTTTGCTTATCAGCAGACATCGAAAAAATCCGTATTTTTATGGTTTGTGCCAACATCACAAATCACATGTATTCGCTTATTGTCGCTTATCAGCAGATGAAACCCGCACGATTTCCATCATATGCGAAACCTCATAAACAAATGTTTATCAAAGGCCACGCCAGCTGGAAAATTTCATGCAACATGGTTTGAAAATAAACTTGTACAAAAATATTTACAAAGCGGCGGCAGCGGCGCCGTGGATGCTGATTGCACACATGAAAGTGACGTCTATGTAAATATGTGAAACGTGATGGAATTCTACAATGCGTATACGCCCACTAAGCCGACGCGTCTGCTCATAACCTAAATATGGCATGTGTCGTCAAAAGAACTTTCCGGATAACTGGAACTGCAATGCGTTCGTGGATTTTCATCAGACATAAAGTTTCCGACTCGTCTGCGACGTTCGAACATTTAAACGGTTGTTTTTTTTTTTTTTTCTGCACAATCATTGCGATAAAAATCGCGACCACTAAGTGCAGATAAAACAAAAAAAACTTGTATCTGCAAGCGGCGAGTGACACTGTTGCGAACGGAAATGCCGAGTGATGACAGCGACGGCAGCGGCAAAGGCAACGGCGAAGGTGATGGTGACGGCAAACGATTTCATAAGTTGATTGTGCAAATTAGAGACAAAACGTCTGTCTTTGACAAAAACAAAAACAACATTGAGCACAGCACAATGAACGTCATAGAAACATTGGCCATAGAAACAAAAAAGGTGCAAAGCCACAAGTGTGACTAAGGAGCAGGCCTGAATGGCCAAGTGACTGTCTGGCTGAATTATCGCTTAGCCTAAATGGGCTGTGTATGTGTACAACAACTAAATATAGCACAAAGATATATTTTTACGACTTGATTATTATAATTAACGCATGACAAACACGTGGCCGTCAGAGGTGAGCGAGAGTGAGAGCGATATAGTGAGTGAGCAAAGCGTCAGCAGATTCGCTTTAAATTAAGAGTTTAAGGCAAATCATGCTGATTAGCAATTTCGATGCCAGTGAACTATTAAACTTAATTACGGTGAGTAAGTAACATGAACTTGCCACAAAGTGAATCACGACACGTGCAATCATCTGAATTATGGGTTTGTGGGTTTTGTATCTTTTGCTATTTTTAACTGACCATCATTGAAATACTTGGAATACGCCAATAAGGATTATCTTGGCGCTTGGCAAAGTCCGTGTTTTGACAATTTATAAGCATGATTCATGCTTGTTTTTAGTGATAACGCATTAATAACATTTTCAATTTGTTGTTGCGTCTGTTTTTTGTTTTTTTCATGATTGTTGTTGTTGTTGTTGTTGAAAGAATGCAGTTGAAAATTGCAAATTTTACGCTCTTGGCTGGCAATGCCAAATGTTTCTGCTGCTTCAAGTTGCATATGCAAAGCAAATGAAGTCATGCAATTCGATACACTTGAACAACACTAACAACAACAACAACAACGAGCGCAATAAACACAAAAAAAGGTAACGCCATGCTTGGCAACACTTCGCATTTTCAAACTTCACCAACTGAACCAAATTCGTTACAGTTGCGCATCATATCGCAGCACATCACAGCACAGCACAGCGCATCGTATCGCATCAGCTGCTTAACGCGCACTCAACTGAAATCGAAATCAGTAAAATGAAAATGTCTACGACCGACAATTGTTGCTGCCACAAGCACTCACAACAACCACACGAACAACAACAACAATGACTACGGGAGCAACAATTGCCGCTGCGTGTTTGCATGCTTCGCATCGCTTCGGTGATCGGTGGCGGGGTCTCCAGCCGGTCATGGTCAATGCGAGCGCGCAAGTGAGACGTGTGCGTGTTCTCGTTGTTGTTGTTGTAGTTGTTGTAGTTGCTGCTTCTCTTGTTGCTCAGCTAGCGTAGACAACATTTGATTGTTATTTCGCTGCTGTTATTGTTGTTGTTGCCGCTGCCGCTGTTGTTGAACTTTTTCAATGAAAAACTTATTTTTTTGATTTGTTATTCTTATGTTAATTGTGCAAAGTTGTTCATCGCCAACGACACCGACAAAATTAGTCTGGTTCTGGTTCAGGTTCACGTGGCATATGCGACAATTCCAATGAGCAGCGCTTGTGGCGACACTCGCTCGAGCCGTTCAAGTGCCAAGAATGCGTAGCAAACGTCACGTTTTGGTTGCCAAATGACCGCCAGCGCTGTTTGCACGTGTATTATGTCTCGGTCATTTTCTCACCTGAACTTTTCTTGGAGTTCTCTTTAGTCAATTCGTAGTACGGGAGTCGCTGCTCGATTGAGTGGTCCGAATTCTGTGAAGCCCTCAATGGTGTTGTTGTCACCTTGTCAAATAGCTTAAATAATATTTGGCGATATGAAACCCGATTAAGTCTTTAGTTTATTTTATAATAATGTTACGCATCGAAACGTCGGCTGTTTATTACGTCTGTGGTCTTGACTGTTGTGGCCCGCTTTAGCTATTACTATAAATGGACTGTTATTACATAACTTCTCAGAATAATGGCTGCGTGACAGTAACTGGTCAACCTCATGGCAGTTATGAATGAAAACAAATCAATGTGTGTTCGCAGAAAAAATAGTAATTCATCCATTTGTATGCCACTAAGTTTCTCGCTCAATGAATTTGTAAACAAACGCGCGTCTGTTTTCACTTCCTATGAATCTCGCGTTTGAATTTTCCAAGAAATGATTTGTTTTGCTAAATAAAAGAATTCATTTTCAAATGTCAATAACCAAAATCGGTGATCGGTGATCAATGCTCCAAATTTATTTATGAACTTTATATTATTGACGGAAGTGTTCGGCTCATTTGCGTTGAACTTTACGCAAAGGTTCAACAAATCAATGTCAAATCAAAACTTAAATCATTTGACTTTGATTCTGTCACCGACACCAAGCAAGTAAATACAAAAATTATAGTTTAAGTTGAATGCGCTGAGCAGAAAAAAAACACCTATTTGTCTAATCAACTTCCAAAAAGTGCAGAACAAATACAAATAACGAAAAACAATAACAAAAACAATGTCACGCAAGTTTAGTGACTCGCGCCCAAATGACTGGCCGACGGTTCGACTGACTGACTGACTGACTGTGATTTGGCATATTTTTTTGTGCCATTTTTTTATTCAAAAATGCTGCCAATTGGCATGAAACCGAGCCGAGCGTCAGCATGCGCATGAGTGAGTAAGCGACACCCGCGCTCACCTGCGTCAGTTAGCGGCGTCTCGCTCTTGCACGCGTGCTCTTTCACTGTCAGCAAATAAACTTGTTCTGCGAATTTTTCAACATTTTATTTTTATTTTTTTGTTGAAAAATGCTTTGCATAAGAAATGAGTACGAAATAACAATCATTTTTTTGAAAACAAAAAGTGACGGGCGGACGATATTTGAACTATTTGCGTCAGTTCAGGGCCGGTTGGTTCGGTGCGTTTGACTGGTTAAGAGATGAGCGCCGTCTGTCTAAGTGACTGAATGACTGTCTCGTTGAAAAAGGCGGGTCACATGGCTTGAATTAAGGTTCATTTGGCGGTTCAAGGCTTATGTCTGCATATAAATACATGTACACATGCGTATATACAAATAGATTTTCCTGTCGCGTTTCAATTCCGTTGGCAGTGTTTCAAAACACTTATAATGCGCACACGTGACAGGGTCGTATGGGGACTCTGAGTAGCATTGAAGGTCGCATAATATCGAACACGACAAGTGCGACGACTACAACGACAACGACGTGCTTTGAAATGCAAAAGAGCTTAGCGGGAAATGCAAGCTTTATTTTTTGTATAATTTTTTCGGAAGACCTCGACTGTGACAACATTAGACGAGCGGGCATAGCACAACTCAACACTGCTCAGCTGAGTTCAGTTGAGGATTGTCTTTGAACTTAGCGTCAACGTTTCCGGGCTTTTGACACTCTTGTCTGTATTCAAGGTTAGATACTAACCTAACACATTTCATTCCCACTTCACTTGTTGCGGTCGTTGTAGTCGTCACAATCGTCATTGTGTCAATTGTCGTTTCTTAATCAACGCCACCAAAAGAGCACTTGACAAGACCTTTTATTATTTTACTATCAGTGCTCATCATCAGCGCAAACATGACAGACGCCAAACGACCACGACTCTGACACCATGTACAACTTCATCATCAATACTATCGCTATCACGAACATCATTATCATCGCTGATAAGCTCGGCTACACTTGATAGCTTTTATTATGCCATGTTCCATGTTCTGCTGCTTACGTGCTCTCCGTCTATCACTGACAACGGCACGTGACCGTCGCTACCAGCAATAGTCTGCAAATTTGTTACCCCTCCTCATACACTGTAACTTTCATGTCGTGCCTAATTTCATATTCATATGAAATACGCGCTTCAAATTTTTGGCGCAATTCACTTTTCCGCCTGAGATTGTTTTTTGTCTGACACCAGACAAGTTATCACATCTGTCAAATTTCATGCAGAATAAAAAAACATTGTCTGCTTTTTTTCATAACAGTTTTTTTTTGTTTTGGTTTTTGCAAAAAAAATAATATCTCACGATATCATTTAAAATGCAATGTAACGTAATTTGCATAACAAAAACACATAATTATTATTTATATCTTTCTTAATTTGCCACTTTATTTAAATGTATTTTTTTGTAAACAAAAAACATAAACAAACTAATTGTGTTATGCTGAAATCTGACCGAGATCACGTTTCGTGTCACGCCGTAAATCAAATCAAGGCGACTTTTATTTTGGGATTAAGCTCATGTGGTCAAAAATCGAAACCCAGTGTCGCCGTTCGTTGCTTAAGTATTTTGCTTTCTGCGTGTTTTTATTTCCATTCTCCTCTTTCAATATCTATCAATCTTTGTACCTACATATTTGTCTATTTACCTATCTTTCTATTTTTTTGCATGTCTATACATTCACTTTTCTAACTATATAAATATCTATCTTCCTACCAAGGCCTTAGAAACGTCATATTAATTTCCAAACGGATTTCACAAATGTACTTTGTATTTAGAGTTTTCAAAACCCTCTCTGGTAATTTCTTGGATATCTTGGGTACTTTTATAAAAGTTATTTTTATTTTTTTTTATCGCGTAATTTACCATTAATTTCCTTTTATATCCGCTCGTATTTGTTTAAAGATTACTCACAACAATTTTGATAATAAAAAAAAATGCAGTTAAAATCCTCTTGGCGTCGGGGTTCCCCTGCCGGAATGCCAAACGGTACTGAACTTTGTTTCATTGCATACTAAAGCCAACACAAGCCGCACGCTTCGCATGCCAGTCAAACAGCCGAGCCACTTAACTTCAATAAATAATGAACAAACGGCAACCAGCGTTCAGCGAGCGGCGTACAAAGCTCGAACGACAACACAAGTCGTCAAGCCAAACTACCTGCAAATTAATTATGCCTTAAGCCAATAATTAAGTTTTAATTAGCGAAATTAATAGGGATTTTTTTCGTGACTGGCATTGCGACAGGAAGTCAACACACACACACACACACACAAGTCACACAATGTGTCAGTCACGTAAATTGGCGGTCGAACGCACGTTCTATTTCTGGGCGGCCGTACTTCAAAGCATGCCCGAAATAGCAATCGGCTTTCGTCGTATTTTCGGCTTATGTGCCACAAAAATTGATAGCAACATTGAGCCTTTCGGCATCAATTAGCATTTCGGCACAAATTATGTCAGTGACACTTTGACACACTGTTTTAAAAACTCAGAATGCATAACTGACGTTTTGGACACTTAAGCAGTCGTGTCTAAAATTACTTAACCTATGTTACGCTTAGCCACACACCACATAAAGCAGCTTAATATTAATAGCTTCTTTATTGTCATATGTGTCTGCAGGCGGCATGTAACATACGATAACATACCGTTGCAAGGTGTTAAAGTGTTGAGAGTGCAAAACGAATTTTCTGCATAATTTTCGCACGCACTCAGAATTGTTTTCGCGAGACGGAATTCTTGGAAATAAGTCGCGTAAATATCATGGACACTATTCACGCTTATCATAGAGTAACAAATAACAAACAACAAGTTTGTTTTTGTTTAACTAAGAAATTTGATTATTTAAAGCACAAGCAACTATCGTTCGATCGATCGGTCGGTCGGTCTGTTGGTCGATCGCGTTCAATCAAATCATATGAGAATAACAATATTTTAATGAACGAACATAAATACTTCACACAAATATTTTTTTTTGCTACGACGGCGGCATGAGATCAATCAAAACGAGTCGATTGCGTCTCAAATGCAAAACAAGTTATTTCAACTGAAATGTACCCACTCGCCCGCCTCTTACTGTGGGGGTGAACCATTAACACCAAATTGCTGCTGTTGCGTTGACAACACAGCCCCGTTGTTGGTCAAAAACAAACAAACAAACAAACGAATGAAGCACAGTGGAATATTCCCACACATTGTCCGAAAAAAAAAAAAAATACAAATTTGTTTTCTTTTGGGATTTATTATTTTGCTCTGATCATTTATCAACTTACGTTGTAAATAAGCAAATATGAAACGGTGCAGAAAGCTGAGGGGGCAATCGCAAATTGTCGGCGTGTTAATTTCTACTGGCATATTGCCTTGGTTGATCGCTTGGACGGACAGATAGACGACCGGTATTGCTTGGCGCGAGCCAAAGTCATATGCGGCCGAACAGATTATTGTTATTCATCATTATCAACGCCGGAGTTTAAGCAAAGTGCTAATCATTAATACTTATATTGATATTTTTGATTTTCAACGCTTTAATTTCTGTGCAAATCACAAAATTTTCCACTTAGGCAACTATGTATGTATGTTTGTATGTCGGGTGCCTGAACCGTCGTCATCACCGTCTCCATCGACAGTGTTGTCATTATTGTCGTTGGTCGTTTGATTTTCGGCACACGCGCGCGGCATATTTCACAATCTTCACCAAATCGATCGTCGCACTTTTGTTTTAGCACCAGAGACTCATTAAATAGCATTTAGTAGTGATTACTTTGCATTTGAAAATGTTGATAAGATAAATCTTGAGTATACGCAGGCAGACGGCTATAGCAACAAGCCATACTTCCGCAAACCAATATTTTTGCTATGATACATTAGACAAATCAATTGTCAAAGCACTTAACATAGCACTGTTCGGCAATTTTTGAGAGCGGAAATTTGCTTGACTGAAGTTTTCCTAAGTTGACACATTTTTTTTTTCAAAGTTAGTTGTATTATTTAAATTGCTGAATCATTAACCATGACTAAAAGATCTATTAGTTTCAGACCACCAACCGATTTATAATGACACATTTACATATATGTATGAGTACAAATGAATTAACCATTTCTCCGTATTCTGAAACCATTTCAAAGAAATTTCAATGTCTCAAAGTCTAAGATCCAAAATTCCTTCGTGATTACAAATTAATCATGTATGGTTGATGATGCATTTCTTAGAGTTTTTAAGAAATTCAAAGTAATTATGATGTTTTAAAGAATCAAGGTCCAATGTACGCCCGACTAATGCTATAGTTACTCATATAAGTTTATCAAAAAGTTACGATGCAATAACATTTCTCAAGAAGTCCGGAACAAATAATGTTTGTTAAAACAAACAAATGTAACACGTCAATGGTTCTTCAGATAATCTGGTGGTATTCAAAAGAATTCGGACGTCAAGAAAATCCAAGGCCCGGGGACCACCTAACTTACTCAACTTGTACTTGTACTAACGGAAGTGACTGCCATCAATGAAAACAAAGCTCAAAGAGAACAGAAAAATAAAAGCACTGGAAGTGCGCAGTCATGTATGATAAAAAAAAAAAAAAAAAAACAGCAACCACAACACTTGTGTGTACGTACTAACGACGTCTCTAAAAGTCTCTAAAGATTAGCACAAGAAATTAACACAGTGATTGTGTGGAGTGTTTACTGCAGATTGATGAACTAATGAACGATCGACGTTCATTGTCAATGTAAATTTATTTAATAATATTTTGCAATATTATGCTTTCTTGCGCCCCCTTTGTACTTGATGACGTTCTTGAATTGATTTTCATAAATTGTATGTTTTTTTTGGCAACGACTGTCACTCAGTTGGAGTCGCCAAGTGAATCTGTACCACACGCCAGACAATGTCTAGGAGCTTGTTTGAGTGGAAAATTTTCACAAGCAACAAATATCAAATCAAAAATTTGTGATAATGAATGCAATAAATCGATTAGCACGTCGACAATATCGATGACGCTGATAGGCATGGGAATGAGCAAAGAGCCGTGCGCGAGACTAGACCACACCGTGCTGAGCTGGGGCTGCGACAGTGCGACAGTGGGACAGAGAGGCAGGCAGACAGACAAATAGTTAGACGGTCGTATAAATCGTGTACAAGATCGTGTTGTGAAAGACTTTAACGATAACTTCTCGGAAATCTTTTATTAATTAATAACAGAACGGGCAGCACTGCACATGTTTGTAACTGCGATTGTTGCGATTGTCGTTAATGCGATGATGCAAGAAGCGCATGTAATTGTTGCAGTGCCGCGTGCTTAGTGCCAGTTACGATGCACACACACACAGACACACCTTAAGTGACATACATACAGACGTCATCATCAATGTCGCACGGCTGGATTTTGGCGCGATTTTCTGTTGGCTTAAGCGCAATTAGCACTCTTTGTTTTTGTAACTGCTGCTGCTTTTTTTTAAGTCGCTTGCCGATTTACGATGTCGTTAATCTGCGACTCGATCACCTTGTCAGTGTGTGGTGTGATGAGCTGAGCTGAACTGAACTAAGGTGTTTGCTTACTTGCGTGCGTTTAAAATAGTTGCCGATTAAGATTTTCAAGGGTTTTTCACGTTGCGTCAGTGCGTGGATTACGTTGAGCAAATCATGTGTCCATGCTATAGGGAATTAGCCATAATGGCCGTGATTCAGTACATGATTCTGTCGCTGTCTCGCTCACGCATGCACGCACGCATGTCACGGCGCTGTTAAGCCAAGCCAAACCAAGCTGAGATGAGATGAGCCACGTGCACAGCAAACAAGTGCCGCATGAGTCATGTGAAGATGACATTTATTTTTCAATTGCGAGAATTCGTATGTTTAATTTGTGTGTTAATAGCTGCGAAATGTGTGTGTGTGTGAGAATTGCTGGAAATACTTTGTTTGTAACAAGTGGTGGCGTCTGTTTTTTCAAGTGGTCATCAATTGATTAATACGAAATTCACATTCATTTGCGGTGATTGTGTTGCCTTTGGCCATCAGCAGAGCTGCAATATGCCAACTTCACCGACGAATGTGCGTCAAAAGTTGCGGCTTGCGAATTAACCTTTTCCCTTTCAGCTCAGCTCACCGATCGAAACTCAAAACAATTTTGATTTATAAACAAATTAACCTTTCAAAATGTCAAGTGAACTTGAAAAATTACCGCCTATAAAAGTTCTATTTCAATTTATGTATATTACTTAAGCCAAGCAACTTACAACTTCTAAAATTACTTGGAGTAACTTGTAGTGAACCTGTGATGGATTTCCCCAATTGCGCATTTTTTAATGTTTGCTGTCTAAAAACACTACAATTTGCATAAAATCGTGCACTGTCAACTATGGGTTTGATATACGAACGCGCCTCATTAAACAACACCAAGGGTAAAACCCAAAGACGCACGCGCGCCGACAATCATTCACCCCTCTTACTAATTTTCACACAAAAAGTGTTTACATTTATAATGAAGTTAGCGCATGATATCAGGCGATCTAACATGGTCTTACAGAGTGACCATTAATCATAACATATCTAAACATATAACGAAAAGCCCCCCATAGCCTTTGACGTTGTTGTTTCAACATAAATGAAAAAAAAATAACCGTAGTCTGCACTTCAGAGAAACGTTCTTTTATCGTAACAAGGTCAAAAGCACTGCATTTATCACAAGCAACAAATTCCAACGGCAGAGGGCGTCTTAAAAGATATCTTCATTTAATAGGAAAAACAAAACAATTTCATATCACAAGATATTGAAATGAGTCAGTCACACATGATGTTTGTACAATATTTTGTTGATAAAATGAGCAATTCGCTGAGCAAAAATCAACAAAATGCTTTGAAGTGAAATTCAAATGACAGCAAAGTGTTTCTTGCCACGCCCACGTAAGTGCAAAGAGCATCAAAGTATTCATCATAGCCGAAGTAGCAAAATTTTTTTTTCTTTTTTTCGTTTCTAAAACATTCTTTTTGTTGCTGTCTCTTTCTCTTGCATTGTACAACAGTTTTGTTGCGTTGTCGTTTTCACTTCAATTCACTTGTTGTGAGTGTGTGAATATTTTTTCGTTCTTCTTTTTGTTTTTATTTTAATGCTGTTATTTTATTTATTTTGTTTTTGTTTTTGCTTCTTTTTTTTTGTATTTTACAGAAAAACGTGTACACTGGCCTTGAACGCTGAACGGTTCAAGTGCGCGCCATGCACATCGGTGACTGCGACGCGACGCAAACAGTAGCAGCGCATAAACAAAGCTGTGCGCCTGCCGTTGCACCCCGTGTGCCGCCCCCACGTTTGTGTCCATCACGCTTGATTGTAAGCGCGCGCGTGTGTCAGCGCATTGATAGCAATTCGCGATGCCAGCTTAAGGGCAAGCACATACACACACACTTACATACATACATACATACATACATATGTGGAACGCACGCTTCAGGCGCGCCGGCTGAGTGAAAGTCGGGAAGGTCGCTGGGACGTTGAGACGTGTGTTTCCTCCCGAGCAACGTGAGCAATAAAATATATGGCGCAGTTGTAAAAACAAAAGGAAAAATAAATTACTAATGAGTCAGTTGGTCACACGCAGGCAACAAACACTGACGCGCACTGCCACAACATCAAGTATACGACGCGTTGTGCGTCCGCAACATGCAACAGCGTCAAATCTCTATTTTGTTGCTTCAAAAAACCGAATTTGTAGAACGCAAACACATAAAAAATCGAATAGTTCAATGAACGCACGAAAAAAATGCGCTAAACTAACGACCTTGATAGACCTTGAGCCGTTAACTCGACCGGCTTTGTGCTAAGCTCGTTAACTTGTTTAAATGCTGTGCTTGTGTGACTCTCGTTGCGCTTATTTTGGTCTGTTAATGCTTAAAACGATCGGACGAAAGGACGGACAGATCTGTCTTATTGTAGCTAAACTCTTTCTTTTGCGTTGCAGTTTGTTTTTCGCATTGTTTGCTAACTTTGTTTAACTTCATTAATTATACTTATTGTCATTGTTGTTCTTGATATTGCTGCTGCTGTTGTTGTTGTTGTTGTTGTCTCTAATCTCTCGCGCTTTTTGGCGCTACTGTATTCAAATGATTTCGAAAACACGCTTCCAGTTATTTTAGCTGATTTACGGGGAATTTCAAGTGCGTCATCTCACCTCAGGCTATCTGTGGGTTTGTCTGTCCGCACGTAAGTCCGTCTCTATGTCAATTTATTTGTCTATCCAGTTTTTGTTTTTGTTTTGTATTTTATTAGCCTTTTTATTTGTTGGCTCTTTTGTTCGCTAGAAAAATGCCAACGAATTCAAGTCTGCTGATTTTTGTTTTGTTGCCTTTTTTGTATTTTTTGTGTTGAGAAACTAAAATGTTTTGTTGTCTATTTTCTAATTTGAAATATATATGTGCGTTTGTGTGTGTGTGCTGTTTTTTTTCTCGTCGTGGCATTTTGAAAACGAAATTCCAAGCAAGGTGATTTGTTTTTTTGTTCCAATGATTTTTTTTTTACTATTTGCTTTCTGGGTGTAAATTTGTAATGCAAATTTACTCATTTCGCGCGCTTCGCGTCTGTTATTTTTCGGTTAGACAAATGTCATTTTTTGTATAGTTTTTTTTTTGTTTTTGTTGTCGCTGGTTGCTGGCTTGTTTTCGCATTTGTGCTGTGACGCTTTCAGGTTTCTACGAATACAACAAAAACAACGAAATAGGCAAACGCCAAGTTGGCTTTTGTGTCTGCTCATTGTTGAAATAAAAGGCATTAATTAACAGCAATTTGACTGGAGGCACGCTTTGGCTTTAAAACAACAATAGCAACAACAACAACAACAACAACAACAACGACAAATAGCAACAGTTACGCTGCTAAGGATTGAATGAAGCACAGCGCCTTTTGTTTGCCACAAATTTGACAAATTGTTTTGCTTTGCACAAGTGGCGTTGATTTCGTTCCTTACACTTTCAAGCACAAAGCGCCTTAGGCATGTAATTCAAACCATCACACACACGCACACACACAAGCATGGCGTCAGGTGTTTTTGTCTATTTTTAGCCTCAATTGTTTGTGTAGTTGTCCAGCACTAATAAGTTGTTTTTGTTGCCATTATTTACTCAATTAAGTGTGTAAGAGTTCCTTCTAATATTTTGAGCGCTTGAGTCATTTCGTTTTTTGACTACTGAAAGAACAAATGAAATGATTCATTCCATAGTGAAATTCAAAGTATTTATTCAATAAAGAAACTTTTTCTGCAAGCAAATTGCCATCAATAAGCACAAGAGTCGCCTGACGACAAGACAACCTTGATAAGACAGAGACGACAGAGAAGACACATTCAATGAATGCCAAAGCAAAATGATCTATGGAAAATTACAGATCTTCAAGTTGTAAACAAAGCAACAAAATTCTTCAAATAAAAGCAGAACGCATTATAGTCGCATATATCAACATAATGTACATGCATGTATTTATGTGACTGTGTGTGTGTGTGTGTATGTAAGTAAGACACACATATAAATCACACATCATAAACGCAGACATGTTGTTGTTGATGTTGTTGGTGATGATGATTTCTCAACACCTGATAAGCAACACAAAAATTATGATACCTTAATTAACGTGGAATGTATAACGATAAAAAGAAACTTTTCCATTTGAGTGATGAAATTTATTTTTAAACAAATTTAAGCGAAATTATTTTTAGAACAAACAAATAAAAAACAGAGCATGTCTCGCAGATAAACCAAAGCGACCTAACACAATTTTTTCGGCACCGGAATTCTAACGCGCCCTTCAAATTCGTAATGCGTAAGCAGAAAAGTTATAGAAAAACAAGATTTTTGCGTTTCATTATAATTAATTAACAATATTAACGTAATAAATTTAAGTGGATGTGCAATGCAACACGTACTCCTTGAACAACAACAATACAACTTTCGATTAAAGCTTTCTCTTTCTGTCGCACTCGGTTCGTTGTTCGGGTTTGGCTTCGGTTCAGGCTCGGTTCGGTTGGTTTAGTGTGCTCAAACGCCGTGTTGGTTCGCAGCCGTGTTGGTAGCGACTCATTTAATGGCATACGTGTGTTCAGCAATTTCACAAGCCGCACTTCAATTTCACATTCATTATTCGATTAAAGAAATTCGCATGTGTTTGTTTGTAAGTAGCAAGTTTGGTGATAAACCAACTGTTTCCTCTTATCGGCAACCGTGACTGCGCTGTCAACGTTAACGTCAGCGTCGACGTTAGCTTTATCGTACACGAAGTCGCAGTGCCTTGTACAAAGTTCGCGATTTGTGTACGTCACATTATCATACTCTTTGAACACACGGCAGCGCCAGCGACAGCGACGCCGGTAACGGCAACGGCAACGATGACGAAGCTTTGTCATTGTCTTTTTATTTTCGGTTTATATAAAAATTTCCAAAATGACGGCATTGTTTTTATCAAATAAATTTATTAATCGCATGATCGCATATAAAAAATACGTTTCGTCATATGCCTTATTTGCACCTGACACACGCGTGAGTCATGCGTGACTGTTTAAAGACACGCTATGTCACACAAATCAGCATTTGGCATTTGAATATTCAATGTTGCCTCCTTTGACGTTTACGCAGAAGTAATTTCGAGTAAATTCGAATTAAGTAATCAACTTAAATAAAACGACAATGATTCGCTTCTCTATGAGCTCATCTGCCTCCGTCAGTCGGTCGCTCGGTCGCGGAGTGAGTTGTATAAGCGAGTGACAGAAATGATAAACGTGCGAATGGAAATTGTGCATTAATTTAAATAAAACGCAATAATCTGCGCTGATTGTATTTTTAATTAATTAATAATTAAGCGTCCAAGTCTAATAAAAGTCTTTTGCTGCTTTATAACCCGCGTCGGGAGTCTGACGACTGGCGCCAGATCTCAGTGCCCCCAAGCGAAACGCATTAATTCTAAACTAAACCCAAAACGCGGCGCGCAGTCTCCTTGCCCAAAAACCAAAGCTGCTTAAATGATATGCAAAAACACAGATATACATACATACAAATGTATTTGTCTGTTTCGATTTGAAACTAAGTTAGGTGTTAGACTGGAATTCCCCAAAGAAAGCCACAAAAACAAAATTAAACGAAAAAGAATTCGACGTCAATGAAATAAATAAATTTTGAACGCGTGTGCAAAGCTTTAAAATGTTGAAAAATGACAAAAAGACAATCGAACGACAGAGTGAAATAAAATCAAACAAAAGCGAGACAATAATGGCAGTTAACAAATGGCAAAAAGTCGCCGACGAAATGAGAAGCTGTCAATTAACACGCGACGGTCGCGACGTTAACAGCGACGCAATAGTTTTGTCAATAGACCACGCGACCAGCGAAAGCAACAAAAACAATATTAAATTGACTTATGAACACTTACAATTACGCTAGACAAGCGTCAAAGTAGTCGATGGTTTATTGGTTTTGTCTGCTTCTTCTACTACTGCTAATCACGTTGGCGCAGTGCAACACTTGTTCGCTGTGCATTTTTCTCTTCATCACAGTCATCCCTTTTACTCACTTTGCACACTGCGCACATTAACACACATGGCGGCGATTCGTGCAATCACGCGCCGACATTCCACATTTAAATACGCGACAGAAAGCTCGTTGCTTATTACTTGTTCCCGTTCGCTGCTCACATGTTGCTTGGCGCTGTGTCGCGTGTTGTTTTCTTGCTTTCTATCGTTATTTCTTTCGTTCTTTGTTTGACTTGTTTGCATGTGCACCGGCACATTTGCTTAACTCTAATATGTCACCGGCACAGCGCCATTGTATAATTAGACGTTGGGCATAAGCGTGGGCGGCGGGGCAGCAAAAATTTGATTGATCTGCTAACGTCACACCGTCGTCGTTGTCGTCATCGCATTTTCATTAATGACAAGTGCTTGGGTGGGTGCTGGTGGTTGTATTGTTGTGCGGCATGTTAATATCGCCGACACATGTTGCTGTTTGCACTCGTGAGGTGAGGTTTTTCCACACGTCGCGCACAAATGATAAAATTCCTCATAAATCATGCATATACGCTTAGATATTTTTATATGCATGTATATGTACATTACAAGCTGCCACAGTAAGTTAACTACTTTGAGCTTTTGTGTCAAATGTCTACCGTTAATTACCGCAGTCGGCATCGAAGCGCGCAACGGTGCCATGTCTAACCTTAACCCAAGCTTAGATGAGTCTGCAATCTTCTGACTGACTAGTTTTGATTTATGAACCCGTCCAGTTAAATCTCAAGTCTTTCACAACGAAAAATCACACAAATTCGCTTATTTGATAATGATGTTTGTTTTTAATACGCTTCACACCTGTTTGAATAGTTCATTGCGTTTGGCAGCCAGTTTGCACATGCTTGATAGACATGTGTGTCGATTGACGATATATATCGATAGATTGTAGTGCGACAAAACGACTTTTGCTTGATCAGAAGAACAGGTCGTCAAGAGTAGGGACGTGACGAAGGCAGTCAATTGAAGCAGTTGTTGTTTTTTATGGTCTTTTTTAAAATGCAAATTGCAATTAAAAGTATTTATTAAACTTTCAGTTTACAGAGTATCGCATCTTCGTCATGGACATACAGTAAACATTATTCGTGTTTTTTTTTGCGGTTACGCGTTTTGAGTTGACTTAAGACGAAAACGTTAAGCAAACTGTCAGACAGACAGACAGACGGATGGACAGACAGACAGACAGACTCTATAAAAAGCGCTGCGGTTCGCTGTTTGCGGCACGTTTTGCTCATTACGTTTTCATTAGTCAAAATGCGATGACTTACACACGCGTACATTGCTGTGACTTTGGCTGAGCGTGTCGTCTTCTTCTTGCGAAACCTTAAACAATGTTAAATGCAAATTCAACACGACGGCCGGACCGAACAACAACACCAACAACAACAATAAGCCGCATTGGTGGCATACTTAAATGAGTTCTTACATAAGCAAATGAATGCAATGTTTTCTTACATTTTACGTTTCTTTTTTTGTTTATTTCTTTTGTTTTGTTTTTGCAAAGAATTATTGAACTTTTTTAATCGAAAAAACGGCAATTGACATTTTGATTTGTTGAGTCGGCGTTGACGAATTGCTGAGTGCGCTGCAGGCATCATTTGCATTGTTTGCAGGCAAAATCAGCGTTAGCACCAATATGCCGCAACTATGACATGTGTAAATCAAACTCATCGATACTTGGTGGGATCATTAACACGAAGTAAACCGTTGGCTTCAAATAAAATGGTGTTAAATAAAAAGCGCAAAGTCAGTAGTGACAAGTCTTAAAATAAGACGTTATGTCATAAAAAAAAAGGGGCGGAAATGTGTAAAAAAAGTGATTTCGATAAGTAAAACTACAAAAGGCCATCAAGTGCAAGTTGATATTGCAAACTGATCGATCAATTAAAAGCGATTGACAGAAAAAATGTGACCATGGCACGAGAAGAAGAGCCACGCGCGCGACAACTTGCTAAAATTGGCGATAAATCATAGTCGCGCAAACAGCGACAAGTGACGAATGAAATGCAACAAAAACAATTAGACCAAAAGATAAATGATACAATAAAAGAAAACAACAAAAAAACACACACACACACACACACACACATGCAAAAGCAGTGTTAATAACGCGCATTATAAAGCTTGGCCGGCACGTGCCGCTGCTGGCGTACGTTTGGACATTAAACTGTGAGCGAAACGCATACACCTACAAACAAAGAAACGTTAATAGCGAAAAAGAAACAAAAGAAGAAGAAGAAGGCGAATTGAAAAAAGCAAAGAAAAACAGTAATGGGGGCCAAAAACTTCAGCGACAAATAATGTTTGCTGCGAATTAATGAAGAGCGAAAACCTTAGCAATGGTAAAATAACGGCGAACGGCGCAAGGAGAGAAATCGACGCGACAAACTTCGTCTTGATATAGCAACAGACCGCCGGCGCAGGTTCATTTGAGAACAATGCGAACGTGCAATTACTCGCGAATACGTTGCCGTTGCTAAAGGCAGCGATGTTGGCAGCGACGTCGCTGCGCAGCGCAGGCAGCATTGCTGGTTGAAAGCATACGAGACCAAACGAACGAACCGATGGCATCGACTGATCGAACGATAGAGTGGGTGGGTGCTGGCAACAACGGGTGGGGTTGAGTTGAGTAAGTCCGCAGACGCTTACGTCTTAGCGTGCGCGCATTTGTATGCGTGTGTGTGTGTGTGTGTATGTGTTGGTTTGTTGTTGTTTTTGCTTAATTAGAGCAAGATGCCAAAGAGAAACGCGCGATCCTCAACACACGCCGCTTTGCTTATTTGCACAACAACATTATCGCGTACACGAGCCGCGTGTTTGACAAACAGTCGCAGCAAAAGACGACAAACGACAACAACAACAACGAAGACGACAACGAAGACGACGACGACCAGCCAGAAATGTTGCCCCAAAATACACAGCGATAAGAAGACTTCTTCAGTCGAAAATAAATGAATTATTTGTAAGTTCAGCGGCATTTGATTCACTGAACCAGCAAACCGGAGCTTTGTATGTTGAGTGCACATGACTCTGAACATCCTCTTCGAACAATATCATCATCATTATTAGCATTAACCGCATCGTCAATACATCATCATTATTATCACATGTACGATTCATGATAGACTTTCAGTAGTCAATGGGCGTTCAATTGATATCACGCCAATTCAGGTCTAAAGTACTTTGCTTTGCTGACGCACGAGATGATTATCATCATCATCGTCGTCGCCATAGTCGTCGTCGGCATAGTCGTCGCTATGATGATAATCAACAGTCAACAGCGGCAACAAGATCATCATAGGCAACACACGAGCTTCAACGGTAATTGAGCGTGTGCGCTCGTGCCACTAATTCATATTCGACGCTACGTCAACGCTGGCGGCGACCAGACATAACAAATCTCCGCCCCCGCCTGCTACTCGCACAATGCAAGGGAGTCGCCGCTCAGCTAAATTTATGAGCGTCTATTGCATTTATTAGCCGAGCGACAACAATGTGTGCGATTCTCCAAGCTTGTCAAAGTTCAAAAGCGGGCTTGAGGCTTGGCCCCCTTAAACCGAAACAGAAACAAACGACTCAATGGCTTGTTAGCCTTATAATATGTAATTGTGTCATTATTTATTCTATTCTGAGAAAATATTATGGCGTTTCATTAAAATAGGAAATGCCAATAAACAAATCAGGCGTGAGTAATAAACAAATCCGGATTATAATAATGGCGATACAATTAGATTGTGAGAAAGATCTGATGAAATTCAAAGTCTATGGACCGGATCCTCATGACTCATTACTCATACAACATGTTGAGAAAATCTCCAGAAATCTGTAGAACCCCGAATTTAAGAATAAATACTTTCATTTGATAATGTATGATCTCTTCTCTTGTTCCAATAAGTCTCGCTTTATGCGTTCCTGAACAGTCGTTTGCAATATGACTTTTCTGTTAGAGCTAATCAAGCCTATAAAATTTTAACAATCCTTCACTCTCTGCTATCTCCAAGCCCGCTTTCATACGACAAAATTTCACAACACATCATGTCATACGAGTTTGATCTCTGCTTTTTTTTTTCTTTCTGCATGATGATTATTCATTTCTTATCAGCAAATAATAATATTACTATTTCGAATTATAGTTTTCTTATCAAACTACCCACGCAACCACAGCAATCATACCACACGCCTACAGAAAGTTCATTAAATTATCGAAATTTGTTTATTATATTTTTGTGTCTACCGAACAAAAACCAATAAAATTATTATTGCTTACTTCATAATCATAAAAATATGCGCGTAGCAAACAGAAGTCAACAAGCGACGCTTAGATTACCACACCAAATGTCAAAATGGCCGAGCGAACGAGTGTTGCTAAAAATAGTGTACCAAACAACAGACGATAGCTTGGTTAATCGGTCGTCAATCTAAACGACGCCCGGCATGGCGTTTCGTCTCAGTAAACAAATAAAATGACCAATCAATAAAACAAAAATAAAAACAAATTGCTATAGAAATTTTTAAATTATGTCAAGCATTTTGTCAAAGCACTTAAAGCCCTCTTGGCGTTATCGTAGCCAAAGAACAATAACAACAACCAGTCGAATTCCTACCTGATTGACAATGTGACCTTAATAGTGGCTTGTTTATTTATAATTTTATAGCATTTGTTTTTAATAATAATTCTAATTTTAAGCGCTGAAAAAAATATATATAAACAAACGCCTAAAATAGCAATAAGTGTAGCAACGTTGCTCAACTGATAACTACGACGTCGCCGTCGACGCAGCGCCGCACAGCGCACGACACACGACACACGTCTGTGTCTGTTGCGGGGTCTGTACTGTTCTATGCTATGCTCAGCTGGTTTCTGCTAGTCTAGTCTCGTCTGCTCTGTTCGGCTGCTGTAAAAAACTTTTCCGTGTTGTAAATTACAAAAAAGTATTTCCGCAACCATTTTTTGTTAGTTTTTTTTTTTTTGTTTTGTGCTTCTGCGCATTTTTCTGCTGATAAGCGTTGACAAAGTACAACAGTTACAACAAACAAAAAGAAACAGGTAAAAAACAAAAACTAACATGTACAAAAAGTAAATAAAAATAAGCAAACATTTACAGAGAATTCAACAGAAAGTGTGCTGCCATAAACACTTGAGTGTATTTGAGCCGAAACAAGTTCGCGGCTCCAAGCACTCAAGTCCATGTGCCGTGTTCTTTAGCCGGAAGCGCCTGAAATGCTGAAAAGAAGTCTGTTTGAGGTCTAGTTGTTAATTTATAGCCTTATTTCGGCTTTTCGGTTAAAAATACAAGCGTTCAAAGTGCCAATGATAAAGAGAAAAAAAAAACAGGAAAATATACAAAAATTTTATAATGAAGATTACAAAAATGTTGGCCAATATGTTGTTGCTGTTGTGCTGTTCTCGTTGGCGTCTAATTAAATATGAGTTTACTATAAAATGATAAACAAGTTATGACTGTTTTTAAATGCCGCCTTTTGTAAATATTTTCATGCTCAAGGTTATTTTGTATTTTTTTTTTGGCAAACCTTCAAAGTTAACAAATCAAAACAACAATTAACAGAAGCAGAAAAAATAGCGTAATTCTTTGATTGACAAAAACAAATGCTATTAATAACAAACTATTTATTTATCTAATATTGAGCAAAACTAAAAGCACGCCCACCACCCACTGACAGCGTTTGTCGAGCGACCTTGTCACAAAACACGAGCGCACCTTCCGCAAAACAACAACAGCAACTGTAAATGACAAGCAGACAATAACAGAACCACCTGATACGCTTGCCAACACTTCAACCCTTCAACCAACCAACACTTATTGAATTTACGAGCGTGAATATTCCTTGTCGTAAATCTATTACGCAAACAAATAAAAGTCCATACATTTAACTACGCAGGGCCGTAAAATAATTTGTATTTCCAGTGAAAAATTGACCAAGTCCCAAATATCGACTTAAGCATGTGAAAGCATTTTTTTATTATTTCTTCTTCTTTAATTTTCATATGCTTACGCGCGCATTTTCCGTAGTGATAAGCTTGAGGAGCGTGACTCGTTGAGTGTTTTTGTTGTTTTTTGAATTGTTATCGTGGGATTCGAACATAACAAACGACAACAACGCCAACAACAACAAGAAGAGCGTCAATGACTGCGACAATAACAAAGAGCAACTCGTGCTCGTGATTATTATATTTTTTATTTTTTACACAGTGACATACACACACACACACACACACGCACAGAGATACAATACATTGGCTGACTGTATGACAGACTGACTGACAAAATTCATACGTTTGTTGATTATTATTTTTTATCTTTGGCATTACTTTTTGCGTGTGCCATGACGAATTCGTTTCTCATCTTATTTTTGTTGTAATTGCTTTTTTTTTTGTGTTTTTTTCTTACCTTTTTTACGGTATTTTATTTTTACACTTAAATGAAACTGTTGTTGAAAAATTTTCCATGATTCGGTGTTGTTATTGTTGTTGTTGTCGCCTTTTTTTTATCAATAATAATAATAATTATTTTGTTGTGCAGTTTTGGTTCGGTTTGTTCGCCTCTTATCATCACCTGCCAACCGAACGTTCCCACTCACGCCCTTACTAACCCACACACACACACACACACTCACTCACTCACTCAGTCACGCACGCACGCCGAGGTGAGAACGACGCTCGTTTGGCGGTCGTGTGACACATACACGGACGCGGATGGTCACATGTGAGCGCGCACACGTAGGCCCCCAATTTCCGTTATCTGCATGCCGTGAGTCTCTGGCTCTCGCTCTCTCTCACTCTGTATGTGCCTGTGCTTGTGTGCGGGGGCAAATGTTGCCGTTAATCGTACTTGGGTTTCACATTCAATCGAAGCGACTCGAAATCAACTCATCAACACAATTTTGATGTCAAAGCGTATTTAATCGCCGACAAAGAAGAAGTTCCGTTGGCAACGTGACCGGCGCATGTGTGCTGCGGCCTGCACTTGACAGTCGTACTGCACTTGAATTAGGCTGCTGTTGCATAATGACATGGCTAAAATGCATAGTCTAAGACTTCTTTGCGCTTATCACTAACCAAGCAACGCAAAGCGAAATGAAATCAAACAAAACTGAATCAACAACAATAACAACAAACAAATAACCAATAATCAACTTGTGCGAAATGTTTGCCAATGACGTGCTTCGCCCTTCTTGCATTCACTTTCATGTGTTTTTGAGGTGCCTACGTGCTTATTGGTTGTGCGCGTAAGCATTCATTGCCTTATTGGGTAATTTGTTTAGCCAGAACGACTTTCGTACACTTGGCGACTGCGACTGCGACTGCGACTGCGCTGATAAGACAAGCATTGTCATTGCCTATGTGCGTGTGTGTGTGTGTTTGTTTATCGGCCTGCGTTTTAAGTAAGGCCCAGGGTCGTTTGTAAAATAGTTTCATTTCAGTCACGCCAAAATATGTCATGTCGGCGATAATTCAATTGCAGACAAAGCCCCGCGGCACTGACAAGGATTTCATGTTGCAAAGCAATCACAATTCAGCACCATTTTTATTATACAACAAGCATGCATACACGTACAGCATTGGCAAGCTTCATGCCACAAGTAATTAAATGTTGTCGACTAACCTGTAAGCGCAACTTGATTGGCGGCAAAAGGGTGTTAACTCAGTTAGTGGCAAGTCGAAACATGCCAAGACGAAGCAGCAAAGGCATGCAATTACACACACACACGCACGCACACAGAGAGACAAAGAAGACAACGCCATAATTATTATGCATCGATCAAGTATCGAACGGCAACAACAAACAACAACAAACCAAAAAGGGAAGGCAAAAATGCAAATTTTGTAATTTCACAATTTTTTACGCATGCGCAATGCAAACGCAGCTGTTGCCCACCAACAACGCTCATGCAACAACTACAACAGCCGCAGCCGAGGACTGGCGATTGGATGAGCGAACGGCACTTTCGGCTGTGCGACCAATGGCAGACGTGCGACGCGAATTTGTTTGTTTTTGGGGCGTCTGTCTGTGGGACTGACATGAGGACTTGCAACACGAACGCACACGTCGTCAGCAACAAACGAACAATTCGAAAGCCTTGAATTATGTGCACGGTGCCAAAAAGGTGCGTTGCAGTTGAAGTGTTTTTTTTTTTTTTAAGAATTGTTATGACGCAAGTGCAAATAAGCAAAAGATGCGTGACTAACACGCTTGGCAAGTGATAAAGCAACAAACCCTTGTTTGTTCAAGCGAAGTTGCCGTGTCGCGTCCTACACTAATTAAACAAATGATGCAAGGCAAACAAGCATAGCCAAATAATGACAGTCACAACGCTACTTAGGCAGCAAGCAACGTCGCCAACGACAGCGACACGTGAATCTCACACTGGCAAAAGGCAAAAGGTGTGAACTACTTTCGTCTCAACTCAGCAGGAATGAAATGAAACGAAATGAACTGAATTGAACTGAAATCAACACTTGTCTCGTCTCGTCTCGTGTTGACTTTCACACATTCGAAACACACATTTGCGCTAATTATGTGCGCTGCTCTAATGCAAAATACTGAACGTCAAACAAATCAACAAATTATAAACAAAGTTGTTTCTTTTCCATTTCGCACCTCACGCGTCGTATGCGCAACGTTGTCTGGCCAAAAGGGTTGTTGGCAGTGTTGCGCAGTGCGATTCAAAGAAATTGAACTCAACGCGCCATGTCAATATTGACAGTTGCCGCCCCAGCTGTTTCGCTTTGTCGACGAAGGGTCGTTGGAAGACGCACAAGTGTACGTTTTGCAATAAATCAAACAGACTTTTGTGCAAATATTTGCACATTGAATAAAGAAAGCAGCAAAGAACTGATAAACTTCATTAAAGTGAAAAGAAAATAACAACAAATAAATAAATAAACTTATTAAAGAAAAATCAAGAGCGATAAAAAAATAAAAAATAACAAGGCCATCAATGGGCGTGCCTTACATTACGCCCAAGCCTTTATAATCAACGTAATTGTGCTGGTGTTCATCATCATTATCATTATATATATCGATGAGGCATACATTCACATTTGACAGACAGACAGACAGATAGACAGACATGCAGCCACAAAGTCAGCTTGCGTGGCTGCGTGTTTTTTCGGCGCACGCAAATGTCGTCGACAATGAAAGAGTCAAGAGACAAAAAACGCGTTCGGCTGACAAAAACGCAAACGCGTGACGCGTGCTTAAAGCCGCGCGCGGCTGCCGTCTGTGATAAAATGTAGTTAACATTCATTAAGAATAATAAAATCACATATGTACATGGCACAAGAGGCAAAAACAAAACAAGAAGAAAGAAAGAAAAAACAACAAGCCCCAAAGTAAAAACACGTTTGATGAGGCAAATTTGCAATGTCTTCTTTCAGCTTTTGTTTTCAGCGAGGAATTTCGCCTGTCTAATATTTAATTTAGTCAACAGCAAACAAAAAAGTATATTATATGTACAAAAATTCCAGTCGGTTTGCTTCACGCCGCTTTAAAATATTCAGCAGACGTGTTTTGCTAAATATATTTTGGCTGAAAATGACTTTTATGTGTTCAAATGGCTGATCATGATGATGATGGCTAACTGTCGAAACCGGTACGAAATTTACGGCCTGCAAATGCAGACTGCCTGCCATGCATACTATTAGCTGAGTAGTTTGACCGGCTGCGGTGGGGTGTGGGGCGTGGCGCAAATCAAAACGGAATTCCCCAGAATCCAGAACGGATATAAAAAAGAGAAGGTGCGCGCACACATAAAAGTTGTTCAGTTCGAAGTCTGTTTTTGATTTTGGCTTAAAAACATTTTAATTGTTTAACAAGAATGTGTCTATTTTGCATTTAAGCAAATGAAATCTGTTAGATACATTGAAAGTAAATCAAATAAACTCTGAACAAAGACGCGAAGGGCAATTGACAGGTCAAGCCAAAAGGTTTCTAACACTATCTTCTATTTAACAGCTGGCCAGGGCGGCAGGTCTTTGCCTGTGCACGTTAAGTTGTCGCATGTGTTTTGTGTTGCTAGGCAACATAAGAGCAACCAATATTGTGAATGTGCGTATGATAGCGCTTTTACAGAAATCAAACTGCTCGAAAGGAAACCGGCTCATACGAAAATATTTGCTTAGCTGATATTTTGATAAAAAAAAAAAACACAATCTACTTAAAAAATCTTACGTCAACATGTTTAACTAAATAAGAAAAAAATGCCAAATAGTTCTGTTCGCACGCAACTCCCTTTGAAAGCGCCACAAAAACTCGTTAAATATTTAACATAAAATGCAAATAATGTTAATCGTTTTTTTTTTTATTGCTATTGTTGATTTTTCTGATATTTATTTATATATATTTTTTTTTTGTATAACTTTAATATTAAATATGTTTTGCTGTCAATATGTCGTTGAATATTTATAACCATCTTGTGTTGTATGCACAGATGTACTGCAAAATGAGCCAAGCCAACGATCGAGAAATGCCGCAAAGGCACAACAAAGGTGGCACGGCTGCGGCGCGGTGGCGGCGAAACGATGTCTAATTTAATTTTAATTGTTCTGATAGCCAATGCCGTTGACGTCAATTGCGTTATGAAAACAAGAAAGAAAACACGAAACTCACATGACACAAGTCACACAGAATTAACAGAATTCGAAAAGGGCATGTGCGGGCGGCTGTTGTCTGAAACCAATGTAAGCGACCTGGAACATGTTGCCTTACAGCATTATACGATAGCATTGCGACATGTTGCGCTGATATGCAAATGTGATTTTACAATTTCAAAACTGAGAATTGTCGTCTGCCAACGACAACAAGAACGACAACAACAACAACAACGGCAACGCAATCGTCGCTCTTTTGTTCGTTAGTGTGTTTGATTGTCGGCATGTCGTTTTGTTGCTTTGACACTTCGTCTCTAATACATTATTTACACGCCGTCATCGAATTTATTATCTCTTGCGAGCACACTTGTTGTTATTTTATTGCTATTGTTGTTGTTGTTGTTGTTGTTGTTGTTGTCAACGGCAGCAACAGCGACGGCGTGCGACTCGGCTTCACTTTGATTTCTTTGCATCCGTGACTGGCACTGTGAAAAAATATTCTATCTATGGTTTTGGGTAAATTTCCATAGCTTTTTTTTATTTGTACGAACGATTCAATCGCACGCTTCGTTCGCTTGGGTTAATAGTTAAAATACTTATTTATATTTATAGCAATGCGGCTGTTAAATTCTCAAGCGTTATCACGCTTTGTTCTTGTTGTTGTTGTCGTTGTTTGTCAATCGCTTAGACACTTGTGCTAATTTTGTATCAAAAGTCGCTGCTATCGTCAACGAAAACAACAACAACAACATCAGCAATAACAAAATAACCCATCATCATCAAGGGCTCCATTGCTGGCACTTGACCTTCATGTGCTGTCACTGTCGACAGCACCTTCGCCGCCTACGTCGCTGTTGTCGCTCGCGTCGCAGTTCACGTGAACTACACGTTCGTGCGCTTGTTGTTCTTGTCTAAGTCTGCTGACTGTAGCAAAACTAATCTTGACATCTTCATCGTACTTATTTGATTAGCGCAACGCCACCTGTTGCCTAATGCCGGCAGCTTTTGCTCAATGTCGTTGATTTGTTGTTGTTGTTGTTGTTAATTGAGGAGCACACATTTTTATATAATTTAATTTACTTAAAGTGTTTGTTTTTGTATATTTATTTTGCTAGTTTATTAAAGCTAAAAGTATGAACGTCGGCGTGCGAATATCTTTTTTATTGTTTGCGCTGTCGCAGTCGGCGTCGGCGTCGCTGTCAACGTCAACGGCAACGCCACACCTTCTAATCGCCAACAAACAAAACGTGATACGCGCGCTCAGTCACGCTGCGGAAAATTTCAAATGCCTGTCACATGTTCAGCCTCATTCGGTTGGCTTAATGACTTTTCGTCGCTTTCAATTAAGCGACATTTTTGTTTTCATTTGAATCGGGCGCGCGTTTTTAACCTATTTAATAGGCCATGATTGAGTGGGCTGGCATGACAAATGCACGCATTATAACTAATCAAGTGTCTATCGGTAGCGAAAATGAAAATAAATATAAATAACTAAAATGAAACAAAAAAAAAGCAAAAAACCAAAAACAAGACTGCCTCGGGCGGCATTTATGATAAACGCTGGAAAAACCGCTTCTAATTTGTGTCGCATGCAAAAAGTTATCAATTAAGCAAATGATTTATGCATATTGGACTCATAAATTCTGCTAAAACCGCACACACACGCGCGCACACACACTCACACATGCACATAGCGACATCCAAATGCCAATAAGCATGGTAATTAAGCAAGCTGGCTGGCAGACAGCAACTTGACTTGAGCTTCTTTCAAGTGTTCTCTTTGTAAGGTTTCTTTTTAATTAAATTTTACATGTACAACGACGTGCGTCGGCCAAGGCGACTTTGGTGTTGATGTTGTTGTTTTCCTTTTTTGTAGTTTTGTTATTTATATAATTGAAATGTGTAAAAATGACTTGAAAAGTGTTAAGTTGCCGCTTCGCACCTTTGAGTCTTGTCAGCCGTAAAGACCAGCGTCGATCGATGTTCAGCGATCGTGTTGATGACGCCTTGTAGACGCCTGCAATTTATGCTGCCAATGTGCACGCCCTTTATTTTGGATCATTTCCGTTAAAAACGCTAAAATTGCTTCGGTTTTTGCACTCGACCAAAAAGAGAAACGCTTCTTGTTTAACGGTAAAGTTGTTAATTGCTTTTTAAGCAAGGCATGCCACAAGAGGACATCACTGTGAATATAAAAGAGTTCATACAGTTTTCAATATTCACAAGGATAAACAATGCAGCACATAAAATGCAACATGAATCAATCACAGGTTGTCATGTTCAATTGTTTACTCATTTTTCATTACATGTGCGCTATGTTACACTTGTTTAGCTGACAACATAGGCGCACGTCTATTGCATGAAGGTTATGTTCTTTTCCATTTTGTTCGTGGTATGCGTAAACATGTGACTGCAGCTCACTTTGAATTCGTTTCACTGTTCCAGCAATGAAACTTGTGCCCATTTTGCTACCCTCCTTTAATACATGTGTTATATACAAATTGATCTGGCATAAATCTAATAAATTTCAAATAGGCTATAAAAACATCATTCATTAATTTCCAGCAAATTTCGTGTGAATTAATTTTATTGAGCAAGTTTTGTGTAATAAAGTCGAAATAAGCGAAATTCCCCCAAAATACTCGATTGTGTTTTCCGCAATTAATTTTCATTCGCTCAATGCTATCAAGAACTGATAGTGACAACTATTGCCGCATTGGAGAACATGTTTGCCGATAATGAAAAGCCATGCGATAATCTTGACCTAATTTTAATGATGTCTGCGACTTGGCTAAGTAATTTTCATGATTTCGTCATATCAGTTGGCAACAACTTGTTGCATGTATGTAATAAGAAGAGTTATGCGATTAAAAATAAAAGTTAACGAAAGCCACCAACGTTGCAGCCACACTGAGACAGACAGACAAACAGACAGACAGTCTGATAGACAGACAGTCGACACAAGACATATGAACACGCGCAACTCTTTGTTGAAGCATTTTGGTCGCGGCACACGCAACATGCAACATGTCTACACATGAGCTTGTGTGGCGAAAGCAACAAACAAACAATAAATAAATAATGTCAAGGCAACAACAACAAAAGCAACAACAATGAAGAAGATGATGATGACGACGTTGTACATGCAACCGTGGCGAAAGGTTGCACACGCGCGTCCAGGGATTACTTGTTAACATTAGGATGGGGGCCAAAGCGCTGATTGTGCTGCCACTGCGGTTGGGCCGCTGCCGTCAACGACGCCAAGGTGGCCTTTACGTGCAGATGCAAGCTTCCTTTTGCAAAGTTGCTCCAGCGCCATTTCGTTGCTCATTTCCATATAGACGAGGCACAGTAAGCATTGCCACTGCCGCTGCCACTGCCACTGCTTGTCTGCCACCAACGTTGCGCACTGCATGTGCGTGTATGTGTGTGAGTGGTGGTCTTCGCTGTGTGGCCGCGGCAATCGTTTGCCACCGCGCATGTGTAACAACAAAGACAACAACAATGATGATGACTACGAAGACGAAAAGCTGTTTCTGCACTTGCGCGGTGCCGTGCCAACCGTGCATCGCATCCGCACACAATTACTATAATTTGCCTTCATTCATTCAGCGCGCTTCGGCTACTGATTGAATTTCAAATTGCTCAATTTTTAGCCGCCCTGCAGATTTGTTATTGTTGGTTTTTTCGTTTTTGTTTTTTTGGCAGCCAACCGAAAATTATGTTATTCTTGCTGTTTGCTGCCAGCGGTAGACAGACGCTGGGTGAGATCAACGACGTAGACGCACAATCGATGCGACCACCATGTGCGAATCAACAGCAGATATCTGCGACTGCAATCTGCGCCGTCGCAGTCACTGTTCAGTAATTAAACAAAAATATGTATGTATGTTCATTTTTGGCGAATTTTGGGCGCCGGCAAAACATATCTTTTCGCCGGATGTTATTAATTAATGGAAGTGGCAGGCCTGGCGACGACGAACCAAAGTTGGTGGCAGACAAAACGAAACGCGTCTGTGGCCAAAGCCCGACATTAGCATTAGAGCTGTGCTGCGATTTCGAACGACGACTGTGTTAATCAGCTAATAAGCAACTCACGCGCGCGCCTTCGGGAGCAAATGCAACAACGTCGCAGCATTCGAAAGAACTTGCAGATTATGAAGTTGTCTGTCTGAAGTGCCGAAGTGCCATTGTGGTTGCCATTGTCGATATTGTTGTTGTCGTTGGCGGCAGTGCGGAGGGCAACGTTGGCGTTGGCGGCGGTTTTGCTTTGACGCGGTTGCCACATACCCGTCATGCCTTTACATTTGCATATGGCAGCCAGTTTGTTTGTCCGTCTCTTTGTCTGTCCACCGTCGTACTTGTTGCAGCGCCAAAACCCTTTGAAGCGCTCAACGAAGCTCGCGTGAAATGCGACCACAACTTGTAATATTTTCGCAGCATGCAGCTAATTTTTGAGGTTTTCCGCTGCATATTTTAACTGTGGGAATGACTTGCTACTGTAATTAAAAAATAACTAATATGGAATGCCAACACAAGCAACAATGTTGTACTTGAACTCTGTGAAATGTTTCAATCAAAATAACAAGAGCTAAAAGTTCTGTCGCAACAACAAAAACTTTTTGAAACATCATGAAGATCAACGCACACTGGCAAAGTGTTAAAGCGAGAGAGCATGATCTATCATCCTTTTTCGTGCAATTGTGACAAAAAGTCATAAGTGACACGTTCGGAATAGATTGTCACATGTGTTGTGCGAGCGCTATGTAGCTAAGGAGCATGCAATTTTGAGAACGATTGAAAGTGAGAGACAAATGTGTCAACAATGACACTTGTTAGGATCAGTGATGCTCACCACCTGTTCGTGCACACCATTTAGCTTTAATTGAAATTGAAACGCAGTCATTTTCACAATTTTCAGCTACGCAAAAAAAAAAAAAATAAAAACATTTAACGTTAATCAAACCTTAATTTGTACCAAATTAAATGCTAATGATAATAACATACAATCAATTTCGTAGCATTGATTAGCACTTTTCATAGGCGTATTTAGCACTTTCATTGGTAGGCATAATTTGGGCATTAGAATTTTCCATCAATGATACTGACAAAAAAACAAAAAAATTCCATAGCGGCGCCGCTGAAAAATTTGGAGCGATAAACCTTAACTAATTAGGGTTTGGGCGGCGACCGCCATTGCTGAACGTTGCCGCGGCACGTACGACCGACCTTCATGCATCGAAGCGCCCAAGCGCAAACGTCAAAACAACGTCGAAGACGGCGGCGGCGGCAGCCGTTTTTGGCATATGATGAACGACTGAGTGAACGACAGCCGACGGCGGCAGCGGCTAAGTAACGTGTTAAATGTTGTAAAAATGTTTGTACAACTTTTATTGTTATTGCATGCGACCAAATGCATGCTGAGCGGCGAGCAGAGCGGTCAAGAAGCCTCATCAGCGTCTTTCAATTGTGGCCGAAGTGGTTTTTTCGCCTTTCTATTACTTTGCGATTGTTTGCGTTGATAAACTCTTCTCTCTCGCGTCAAATTCAACGTCATGTGAAAATCACCAAAGCGTGCAGCGGCAACAGGCAAGACGCGCTGCTTGCGGGGTGGTGTGAGGTTACTTGAACTCGGCATGCTTTGGATCAGCGAAGCTTGCAGAGTGCGTTCACTTGCCACGTGCTGATGCGTGCTCAGTTGTGCATTGGATTGGAATATGGCAAATGTATTTTGAGACCACGATTAGTCGAGCTTAACAAATTGTCGACACGGTCGGCAATGAAATCAAATCAAGAACAACATTTTATGCCTGTAATAATTAAATAAATAGTTAGTGACTTGTTGTCCTTTAACTTTTCATCAAATGTTTCATCAAAAAAATAAAAAAAAATTGATTAAAATAAGCAAAATTACATGAATATAAGCGAAAAATCAGCGAAGCGTTTTGTTGGATATTAAAATGACCGTAAAAAGGAATCAGGGTCTATAGACTTCTAAATGAATGAACGAACCGAACTGAACCGAACCCGAAACAAAGTGCAGAACAAGCGAAGCAGCGAGCGTGAGTTGCAATTGACTGAATACGAGTCGCGAAACAACAAAAATTGCATAAATAATACCATAAAAACAAAATACACACATACATACATACATACATGTGTATGCATGTGAAAAATCATATGCAGACATTAAAATGCAAACGAAAAAATGAATTAATCAGAAGACGCGGCAAAGATCCAAGGGCTGCAAACAAATCACGCCTTTGACAGCGGGACAGTCGCTGATTTGAGGGGACAATACGGACACGTACAGAGAACGCGGAACGGACACAGAAGTATGTAAAACAAACCGCAAAACTTAATTAGTGTCATGTTGCAGAAATGATGCTGTTGGTTCAACAGTCACTGAGTGGGAGAAAGAGAGGAAGACAAGAAATCTGGCAATCAAGCGTCTGCCGAAACCAATTTAGTTGCATTGCCTACGCAGACAAGTACACAAGAAGGAGATTGTGATCTGTCACAGACTGACTGACCGACCGACAGTGAGGCAGACATGCAGACAGACGGACAAGTGAATGAGCACGATGGTTGGCGATGGTTGTGATAGAGTGATTGCGGCCAATTTGACTGATGACCCACAGAGACCGATCGACCGAGCAAACAAAATGCTCAAGTGCAGTAGTGGCTACACACACACACACACACACACACCACACGTACGTAGCTGCATGACGGCGCACGCCGATTTAACTCAATTCGTTGCAAGTCGAGACGAGTTGAGTTGAGTCGCCGCTATAAGATCAACAACATCAAGCGGCATACAACAACGTGTGAAGTCCATCAATCGTCATTGCAGCGTGCCGTTGACTTTGTTGTTGTTGGTTTTGTTGCAGTTGTTGTTGTTGTTGTTGTTGTCGGGCATGGCGCACGTTCCGAGAGTTTTGTCAGTTCGAGATGAAGAAGATCATCAACTACCTGCACGAGTCAAACTTTTAAGCCGTTGCGACCGCTTGGGTGGCATTTTTTTTTTTCATTCGTTTCATTTTCAAATTCTCATTTCAGTTTCAATTTCATTTTGGTTTTGGTTTTATGGCGGCGTTGGCTTCAGTTGTTCGCGCTGTTGTTGTTGTTGTTGTTTTCGGGAACGTCATAAAAAAAAAGAATCATTCAACTGTCGTTGGACTCACACATCGCCAGATTGTTCGACGGCGACGCACATTAATCATAGCTCCGCTTACGCTTAATGGCAGCGCAAGCTCTTCCTCTTCGTCAAGTAGTTAAGGTAAATAGTTTGTTAAGCGGCAAACTAAGGTCCGGCGGTGGGGTGGGGCGCGAAGGGAGCACAGTGTTCACTATACTTTTGTGCCTTTGTCTGACCGTATGTGTGTGCCTGTGTGTGTGTGTGTTTACGTTGAATTGCAATGGGCTCCAGCTAATTATAGAGCGCTTCGATGATTAAGCTTAAATCGCGGAAATTATACATACATATATGTATATGAATAAACCATAATCCTGCATGGTCAATGTGTCAGTAGCGTAGTGCCGGGCCATGCAGACAAAGACGTCATGTTTACGCACCTGGAGAGTCGTGTTTTTGCTGAGCGTATCATTTCAGAAAAGTCCCGAGGCAATTCATGAGTTGTTTGTTTGGCAACTCTTAAGCCCAAATTTGTATCCTGTGTGGTCCTTGGCTCATTCATCTGTGGTAACTGTGCAATTAATGTTCATCTTAGCGAAATGTATTTATTGTTTCAAAGGCCCAAAAAGGCAATCAAAGAGAACTGAGCGGCGGACACGCTTCGAAACGGCGTTTGAATATTTGTTTCAATAGACACGAGCAGTGCTCCACCAGCGCCCGCCCCCGTTCATACCCACACATCTTGTTTCGTTGCGGCTCGCTTAGCTCCTTTACGCTCAGACTTTTTTTGTATTTATAACCTTATGTATTTTGTTTTCGGTCTAATGTGGCATAGTATGCTTTACATACATACATCGAAAGAAAAAACAAAAACGCAATTTTATATCGGTCGGTTGCATTTCGATACATTTGGTTGCCTTACGCCGCACACGACTGACCGTGCATGTTGTTGCCGGCAGCGCTTTAACACAAAACCAAAAAATAGTGTGTTTGCCAATTGGAACCAAACTGTGGAAACTACAAGTATGAAGTACGAATCAGCAGTTGTAGCGCCGCGTATAAAAATAACAACGGTAATCAAAGCAAAACGCAAATTAAATAAAATCAAAAGTGTGACCGCCAAATTGTTTAAATTCGTTCGTAATTCGTTAGACAAACGAAGTGTTGGTGTCGACTGCAGTATGCCAAGGCATTGTGCGCGTGTGAGTGAGAGCGAAACTAAGCATTTGCTAATTGGTATTTGATAAGTGCATTCGGCATTTCGCATAGCATGCTTTTGGGGATAATTGTATTACATGGGATGTATTATACACATAATAAACGCTGTAAAGAAAATGATGTTAATGAATTTAATGAAGATTCATAATTTAGAATTTACACGACTTTGGTTGCCGCTTTAAAGCGAAAATTTTATGGTGCGCAAGACGGCGGCTTTTCTCTCAGACGCCGGTGCGCAAAAAATGCTACTGTTGCGTTTCAAAACCGGATTTTTAAAACAAAAATGAGACAAACAAGTGCTTGCAGCTTGCATATTGTAAGCGAAAATTACTTATTGTTGTACTTTGTTGCTGTGCGAAGAAAT
The DNA here is from genome assembly GCA_037044515.1 of Phortica magna. NCBI lineage: Eukaryota > Metazoa > Arthropoda > Insecta > Diptera > Drosophilidae > Phortica > Phortica magna. The sequence goes on from JBAMBP010000519.1 coordinate 949,272, forward strand.
TAGGTGAAAATATGCGAAATAAGCAATCGCACGAGTGTCGAAACTGGACCGCAGGGCCAGTGCTGACGCCATTGCCACTTTTAGTTTGATCGAAGCGTCGCGTCGTGTCTCTTGCAATGGAACACGTAACGTTTAATTAGATGCCGCGTCAACAAGGTGCTAAATGCCATACAATTATGCCTGCTTGGGTGCCAATAACTAAAAACAGCAAGTGCACAAGCGGAAGAAAACCAGGAGCTTGACCATCATCGTTTGCGCTGTTGCGGCTGTTGTTATTATTAACCACGCATCTGGGCCTAAGGGTATCAGTTGGTCTCGTTGGTCGTCGTTCAATTGTCGTCGATCACGTTCGCGCCCAGCCTTGTTGTCGCCGATTATGCCGAGGTGATAATTGCAGTGGTCGAAGCGTCAAGATTTATTTTTTGAACTTTAACGATGTGTTAAAAGTAAATTGCATGCATGCAATGCGAACGCGCAAATTTCCTGCCTCATTGTGGCAGCGACAACTTGCTGATGCAAACAACGACAACGTACACAAAATCCACAAAACGTCGCGTCTGTGTACTTAAAAATTTAATGGCAACTTGTACAAAACAAAGAAAAAGCCAAAATTCCCAAAAAAGATGACTTATTAAAACATCTTTTCGCAACAAAGCATTGGCAGCGACGTTCGATTCATGGTCGTCGTCGCGCTTGTTCGTTGATTATAGTTTTCGCTTTCGAATTTGACGCATGTGAAAACAACAAACAAAAAACAACAATTTACTTGCGAAATAAAATAAAAGCAATTATTGAAATTTTGTCTGTTGTCTGTTTTGACACTCACACCGAAACGCTAACGGTAAATTTATTGTGTATGAATGCAGAAAAATTGGAAGAGCTTAATTTTGGCTTTTGGTGGAAAATACGAAATATGCGAAATGACAAAAGTAATGGCAGGAAATTTGAGCTGACAATGAGCACAGACAAAATCTTAGCAGCAGCAAGAAGAAGCAGAGCAGAGGATATCACGCAGCAAACAACTGTTTCTTCCAGTGAATTTTGCAGCACCGTCGCCGGCAAAAACAACAGCAGCCCCCCTGCTAGGGTTGTGACCAACGAGAACGCCATGCGCCATTGTCTGTCAACCTAAAGCGAAATTTTTAAAACATTCGGTAATCTGATATTAACGCGCTGGCAACATGTATTTTCTTTTTGGTTTGGCTTGGTCGTCTTTTGGCCTGTGGTCGCTCGCTGGGTTAATGACAGTTACTTGTTGCAGCACAAATCAACCGGCCAAGCAGAGCAGAGCTCCAATAACCGTTTGTGTGCCTAATCAGCTGTGCTTAATTCCGTGCTACTGTATTTTAAAAACGATGTGCTTGTTTTTTTTTTATGTTCTTTGTGCGAGACTGTTTCCGCTTGGCTTAAGCATGGCAGACATGCGCTGACATATGGCCTGAAAAAATCTGATCTTGAGCAGCTGTAAAAAAATGGAGTCTGGCGAGTTGTGCTTAGTACACTTTTTTATGCGATTTCAATTTTTTCTTGTTTTTGTAGCACGTGCTAATGACATGTGCAGAAGTTTGCTGAAAGTGCGTAGAACCATTATTGCCAATTGAGCTCATCATATTACATTGGTTGCAAGTATTTATCGTTAGAAGCATTTAAATGTGACAACAATTATAATTTGTTGTATTTGTTTGATTTTTGCAAAAACATGATAGTTATTGATATATGCCATCCGCCACCTACGTTGTTCTTAAAATCAGAGCACAAATGTTAACCAGCTGTCCTGAGCTAATGATTTTGCTGATTGATTGATTGTGCAATCGATCGTTCAGCGATTGATTGGTTGATTATGATTTGCTTAACCAAATCAGCGACGATTCTAGACCTCCACCAGCCAGTGAACCAATCGACTAGTCGCCGGCCGCCAAATCGGCAAAGCACAAAAGCTCAAAATTCCACGAAATTTATCATAGAAATTCTATCTAGTCAATGAATTTGACGAAAACTTTTGATCTTTGGCCGCGTTTAGCATCGACAGTTGGTCGTCGTCCCAAGCAAAAGGTTTAATTTCAATTTCATTTTGTCTTCGAACGACCAACTGCCGAAAAACGAGTTCGCTGAGCTTGTGCCAAGCATTTGGTCTTTCAGGTAGGTATCACTTATAAGTGCAAGCTGTCATATTTCTAATAAAATCACACTTTTAAGCGACTGAGCAGGAGAAATAAAACCAATATGTTTAAAAGCAACTGTTTTTATTTATTTAACGAGTCAATTTTGAATTGGGTCATGCAATCTTGCTATTTAACGAAAACATGAGCGTTTTCAGCTGCGTTTATTGGCCGTTGATCGCTTTTGGCTCTCCGGATGCGTTTCGTCGACTTAACGACCAAAGAATTTCATCAAACTGCTACAGCAACTCTAACAAGCTTTTCTGTTAATTTAATAGAGATATACCAGAGGCTGTTAAGACGCGATGCTTCAATTGCAAGCTTTTTAACCATGAAATTTAATGAATTTGATGCCAAGAAATTAGTGCAACATAAAAGAAATAGTTAAAAAAAAAACAAAACATCTCTTCTTTGCTTTTTTTACGGTTTCCGACTGAAAACAGCTTGCAGCTTAACATTTTCTGTTAGTTTACATTTTGCCGCCTAAAAAACCGCGAGCAATTTACTAGCGTTTTTAGTTTTGGCGCGATTGCGGTTTTCGATTTTTTGAAGGAACTATTTGTCACCCAATTTCTGGCATGTAGAATGTCGTTTGAGGATCCAAGGGTAAAATATTTCATTGGAAATAAATACAATTAAATACATCAATATTCAAATCTCAATTAAAATATTTTGATTTGTTTTCTAATTTCAATGAAATTTAAGGTTCACTGAACTCAAAAAAAAATGGAAAAAGCGAAAGCGAAAGAACTTAAAAAAAAAAAACACTTTCACAGCTTCTTGTTAGCAAATATCAATGATGGACCAGAAAGACTCGTATTTTCTCTTTTTATGCTAAGCGACGAGTGTGTTGTGACTTTTTGTGACCCAATTTCTTGTTGTGTTGTTTTATTTTATTAACTTAACTTTTCCAAAGCGAAAGTCTAACGAAAAACATTTATAAAAACCATAATTTATGCTAAATATTTTCGATACCAATTACAGCTAAGTAGAATGATGAGAAATGATCTTGAAACAGGCAGAATGGGCGTGGTCAACGTACTAAAAACGTTTGCCATATGTCAAAAAGAGGAGTTAAATTGAAGAAACTAAACAAATTAGTTTGTTTGAGTAAGGCTGCACGCAGTCCCTGATACATGTTCTGTGCTGAACGGTCCTTAATCAGCGATGTTGATTCGTTGCCAACTCACAGCATGCGATCAATCCAATCCGTTAAATTAATCAAATCGTTGTCCTTGGCAGAGCACTCATAAAATTGTACATTTTGTGGCAGATGTGTGAACTCAAAGTCCCGACCCTGCTTGCCGAGGTAGACAGGCTTGGAGGCGTCATCATCGCCCACCGATTGCAATTTGCGGCTGCGCGTATCACGGACCAGATTGCTGTTGAAAAAATGTTTATGAAAATGAGTAACTACTTCTCGAAGAGATGCTGAAATAGAAATACTCACAGTTCTTTTTCGAGTACGTTGCGTATAACCTGAGCTCCTTTTGCAGTAGTTTGATCTTGCTTGTTGCAGAGCACCAACACGGGGCAAGGTAGCGTAGCGCTGTCTGTAAGTACTGTGTAAAGTGCGCTGAAATATAAAAATGAAAGAAATTGTTATTTTCAATACAATTTCAATGCATATTAAAGTACTCACTCTGCCACATCCCGAATGTCTTTCTGTGCCGTGACCGCATCAACAACGAAAATAATACCCTTTGCCTTACGTTTGTACTGTTCAAAACACTTATCTCGGACGCGATAATGACCAGGAATGTCGACTAGGCGACCAGACAGACGACCCGAGTTATATTCGCCTACATTTTCCTTGATTGAAGTGAAGGTTTCCGGAAATTTACCATACAACAACTGCATGAATATCGCGCTTTTACCCGACTCGCTGAGGCCGGTTAAGAGAAAGTCACGACGCCCAGAAGCACGGCGACGTAGGATGACAAATAACGCTACATAGTAGTAGTAAAATGTTCATAAAGGATGATAATCGGTCAAACGTCATTCCGCCAAGACTCACCAACTAATACGAAGCCAACGATAGCAGCGAGCAGGATGGGCGTGTAGTCTATGTCTCCGAGTTTAATTTGCGCTTTTTCGCGTGGTTTCTCATTTATTTTATCCATCGTGTCCGTCCTCGTCGTCGTGGTCTAAACAAATCTGTCAGACTTGCTTAAAGTGACACGCAAGCTGCAGGTGTATTGTTACGAGTGCTTACACCATGTCATTTTTCTTCAACGGATCTATCATATGTTGAGCTAAGTATGCCGCAAAGTAGATTTTCTACTTAGATATAGACTATTCCGAATTGATATTTCATTTATGTACATTAAGTCCTTGACCTCCATTATTCGGCAACCATTATAAACAATAATAGTTAAAAGTATAATCATTTGGGCATTCAAAAGTGGAAGCACTGTCATGTGTTCGCACAGTTACGTTCTACTTTCCAATGAAGGTCAGCTGTTTTTCCTATATTTTGACGCTACAGCTGATAAATATTTGATGCACAACAAAATTGGATGATTCCGGAACGAATAATGGAGATCTTCATATTAATCGCCATCGTTTGCCTTTTATTGACAGTGTCGTCAGATCTTCTCAAACGTGTGAGTATATTTTCCCAAATAGCCAAGAACAACATTTACTCATTCCTTCTTCAATATACAGTTGAAATTGTCCCGCTTACTCAGCCAAGACAAGGCAAATCCAATTTCCGACGAGCTGCAAGCCGAATTCGATGCCGCTCAAGCTGAAATGTGTCGGGTGCGTGATGGTCCGAGCAGCGGAGAATACGCTCGGACTATTAAAGTGATGCGTGCGGAACAGAAAATCAACGAAGTTAAACAGAAAATCAATTCAGCACACAGCATGGCACAGTTGAAGATCCAAAGCATCGATGTCATTGGCAGTTATGCGTTACGCATTCTACTTTCTCTTGCATTGGTAGTCATATCGGTATTGTATCGCACCACACCAGTGGTGATCTTTGATAATTCGATTAATCTTCAGCCGCTAACCGGCCTGTTGAGTTTTCCCACCGGCGTCAAGAACGGCGTCTCCGTATGGATATGGACACTGTCGTGCAATGTTACGTTTCGTTATTTTTACAGTTTAATCAAGAGTCGCATTAGCAGAAAATGATTTCCGTGGCTGTGGCGAAGTTGGTCCGATTGTGCTGCATTTCTACTACAAATACCTACGTTAAGTTAAGCTTGTACATCGCGACGTTTTTAAGTGGCGCTTTTAAATATTTATCTATGCATGAAAATATGAAATGTTAAATCGAAGTGTTTTAAAACTTTGAAGAAAGAAATGGTTAAGATTAAAAATTATATATATATATTATGTATTTTTTTTGCTTTAAATTTAGATTAACGACATAAAAAAACGTGATGTAACAACATTTAACATTAATGCTTAACTAATATCATGTGTCTCCAAAGGAGTCAGCGATTGACGAATCACCGCCAAAATAACACCTTCGACTTCGACAATACGAAGTTGTGAACAAGCCCGTCGATACTGATGCCAATGCCGCTTATCCTCCTTAACGGTAATCAAGTACAGGCCCTTGCTCTTTGAGCCACTGATCGCAGGCATTTTGTTGTGAAATGTTCCACCCGCACAACCAACGACATCTTGAAAAAAAAAAAAATTGAGCTGATTAGAACTTCGCCGACATTGCTGGGCACCAACAACTTACCACTCAACTCTTGGACGGTAGGTTTGACATTCGGAGTTGCCAAAAAGTCGTAACCTTTAAATAATTTCTGTTTTCTTGCCAATCTGAGCGAGGTCATAAAATCAAAAACATATTTCTGCTCAAATTCGTGGTTAACAAAAAAGTGTTCCAATGAACGCGTCTGTATTGACTTTTTGGCTTTAACATTTTGGAGCCAACTGATGTGCATTATAGGTTTGCCACTGGCCATTGCCACAAGGAATTTAAAAGTGCGACTCGGTTTGTCCATTAGAAGTACGTCAAAATCAAGTGGATCTTTGGTGTACAATACCAAGTCCGATATTTCAGGTAATATGGAATCCACAACTTCGCTGTGTACCATTGATGTGGTGAATTTCATTCTAGCCGATTTTTTTGATGATTTCGGTCCGTCGTCTGCTGTAATACCCATGTATTTGCTGAGTGAATCTTTTTGAGCTAAAATAATGGGGACATGAAAAACGTTAATTTTTTCCTTTGTATTAGCTGATGGCTAAGGCACACAGAGAGATAGCAAGCTAAATTTAGAGCGGAGCTTATAAGCATTTGCCCTTAGAACTAATAATTAATGTAGTATTTACATAGCTTATGTGGTATGTTTAGTGCCTTCAACCTATTTATTTACAAAAATATTTGCTTAATTTGGTGCATGCAATTTGTTTCGGTGCATCTCAATAATCTGCCTACAACTGTTCTTATCTTACCTCCTGACGACAACGTCGTAGTTTTCTTCGAAACCTTATCCGGAGTTTTCGAGTTAGAGCGAGTAGCCATTGTAGTGCAACGAGTTTGCCGTTTGTTGTTAGGGACAGGAATCAAATCCTTGCCAGAAGGTTTTGCCTCAAACACAGAACTTACCTTTTCCGGCAAATTGTTTGACAGCTCTTCACTATTGTTATTCGAATAAACTTCCGATGTTAATGAATCTTTACGTTCTTTCGTATTGTTAACCACTGTTGCGGACTTACCGCGAGTCTTCGATTTACTTGCCGTTTTTGGCTTTCGTTTTTGATTACTTATTTCAGTTTTTTCAATTTCCACTTGAGGCTGTCCTTCTTTCAACTCACCATCATCATGTATATGGTTATATAGTCGTTTGACTCTTCTTGTTGTAATTTTGTGCAAAGGCGCCGATATTGACTCTTTTTGATTTGATTGTTGCTTAGCAGAAGTTTTTCCTCTACTTGCGGCTATCGGCAGCGCTTCTGATGCTGAGTTCTGATCTGTTTGAACCAATGGCGTTTGGTTGCCTGATTTTATGCCTTTTGTCACTCCTACATTTTTAACTGGTTCCGGCTCCACTGCCTTTGCTTTCAACCGTATTCTTATCTTTCGCTCAATCGGTTTTGTGGCAGGCGCCTCTGCCTTTTTAGGCGACTTAGTGCGACTTCTTAGATTTCTATCATTTGAGTCGTTTTGCCGACTTACGACGGTTTTAGAAACAGTTTCGGTTTTTTTCTTTCCAAGTTTTTTCAACTCAGTGACATTTTTAATTGGTGAAACAATTTGCCTTATCGGATCAGGCATTTTAATTGGAAGACCTGTTCCTTCTTGAACAAACTTTTGATCTTTACTAATTTTATCGTTTTTGAGCGTCGCTTTTTTTGCCTCATCGTCTCCAAGTTTTGGTGACTTCTCTTCACCAGAAGATAATTTTTCATCATTTTTTGTATTATTGAATTTTGCAGAGTCAACATGGCGATTTCTAAGCGTTCGCGATTTATTTGTTTCTGCTGCAGCATTGCTGCTTGACTTACCTTTTTTCTTCTCTGACGCATTAAGTGTTTTTTTCGATGTTCCTGGTTCGATGTCCTGCTTCTCTTTACTAGTGCCTCTTTTAGACGCGCTTTCATCTTTATTTGAACTCGACATGCGTTTTAGTTTTGTTGGTGGCTCACTTGTAGTATCCAAGCGTAGACTCTTTATCTGACGCTTGAGCTCACGATTTTCTCTTTTACGCGTTAGGGCCACTGGTGTCTGTATTTGAAATGCAAGCTTAAATTGTTGATGTTTAAGGGTCTCCTTCTTCAACTCATTAGCAGTAAGTAAAGATGTTTGCTTGTCGAGCAAGACATCAAACGTGCCACGTTCTTCGTCGTCATCTTCACTTAAATAACTGTTGTTAGTTTGGGCCTTTACTTTCGGCTGATTATCACTTTGACTCCATATCGCATTTATAGTTTGAGGCGTACAAAACATATCCCCTGAATTTTGAGAACTCCGGGAGCTCCCAGACGTACTTGAACGCAATGGCGTTGTCTCAGGCACTTTGAAAGGCTTTGACAATGGTAAAGTCTTTTGTGGCGTTGTTTCCATTGATTCAAAGAAACTATTTGCGTTTTGCGACTTTTTGCTGGCGTCACCAGCAATCAATGTCGAATTGAGTTGCTTATGTCGTGGCTGGAAAACTTGTGTCGGTATTAGATCCTCATCGTCGCCTGGTGGTAGCGCATGAGACGCAATCTTTTGTTCGTCAGTTGTTGTATTGCTCTTGTTCGTTGCAGTAAAAAGTTGCGTCGCTATGAAGTCCTCATCCTCATGGCCCATTTGCGTCAAGTTTTGAGGCACCACTGTAGTAGCTGTTGACGGTTTATTTTTCAAGGTTGCTGATGTGTGAGAAAAAAATTATATAAATTATCAAAATATTGACTAATTTGATATTCCTAACCAATTGTAGTACTCTTATTCCCGTGTGCGGTCAGCGATGTTGGAGTGATTTTCTTCGTACTCAAGGGTTTTTCATTCATAGTTTTTTGAAACATAAAAAAGGGTTGCGTCGGCATTAAGTCATCATCGTCTTCTTCGTCAGGACAGTCGCCAGATGGTACTGCGTGCACCTGAGCACTGCAAGTCAAACTAGTATTGGTTAAAACATTTGACTTGCTAGCATTTTGTTTCGCAATTGTGGCTGTGACCCCAAAGTCGAATAAATCTGGAGTACAGCTACGTTCCTCTTGCGGATTCCATGTGTTTTCAGTTTCCGATCGGCTTACTTCTTTTTGATGAAAAACAGAAAATGGTTGCGTTTCCATTAGATCACCATCTTCTACAGCCATTTCGATTGCTGGGATTGCTGGCTTGGTTTTTACTGGTGTCATTGCTGGCACAATAAACTTATCGAATTTGCTATTAGTTTCAGCTTCTCCTTGTATTGTCTGTTGCCTTTCATGTCCATCAACTGACTTCATTACGGTATCGCACAAGTTGGACGTGCAACTTTTTATAGGTTCGTCAACTTCAGGCACGATTTCTGTAGGGTTTGGGTACTTTTCTGGCGCATTGATTGCATTGTAATTTGTTTCAAAGAGTTCTGGCGTACCAGCCGCCATACGTTCCTCTAACATTTTGCTGGCTTCTTTTCCGTGTGCCAGATTTGACAATTCGAAAATATCTGGAGTGATAGCACCACTGCGATCAGGCGACTTCGAATCTTTGCTTTTTAATGTGTTACTATTAGAATTAACTGCGGAAACATTTAAGGCGTCATCGTTGTCTAGTTGAGCTTCTTTGTCATCCAACATTGAATTGTGTATGTAAGGTATGACAGCTGATGCAAGAAAAATGTCACTATCAGTTGTATCCCTGCTATCCTCGTTTACATCATTAAAATCTTGCGTGCACATTCGTATCATTGCTCCGCTATCCAATTCACTGTCTTGCGTTGCGCATAGCTGACTTGGTGGATGCTCTTTTATGGGTGAAAGTTCAACTGCTGGTGCCAGATTATGGGACAGGGGGTAATGTGGAAGATCCAGTACTTCCTGTGTTTCTGGAATGCAAAACTCGTCGCTAGTATCGGCTTCGTTGTCCTGATTGCTTTTGTTCAAAAAAGTTCCGTCGTGATCGGAGTTCAATGGATCGTTTATCACCGCCTGAGTCTCGGGTATAACAAAGCTGTCACTTTTGCGGTCTGATTTCTTAAATTCTGTTTTTGGTATTAGAAAATTAATGGAACGCTGCAATGAGTGACTTCCTCCTGGCGGTGACGAATCTTCCAAGCTGTGATTAGTATTATCAGAAGTATTGATTCTAACACTGTCGTTGTATCCGCTACTATCGTGCAACTGCAATAAAATACAATTTTAGCTTGGTTTTTCAAGTTTACAAGATAATCTTACTTCCTCGACATTCGAATTATGTATCAGCTTTCCTTTGACACTACCAAAACGTAGGACTCTACACTCTGACGATAAACTCATCTTGGTGAACGCTGCTCGACTACCGTCCACATAGGTGCCACTTGCGCTTTTCAAATCAATCAAATAAACAGCATCAATGCATGCCTCCAATACTGCGTGCTTCTCCTCGACGGTCTATATATAATCAATACGTTAAAAGGAACAACGGATTTTTGTATCACACTTACTGTACAATCCAGTGCTATGTCTGGTTGCTGATCCGCTCGTTTATCCGCTTGGCGTCCACCAACCAAGTACAGCTTTCCCGGCTCAAGTTTGTATAACTGCCCATCGATGTGCAACGACGCCATAACTTTCAGTATTAATTTATTGTCTGTTTGTTTTATTTTTGTTTATTTATATTTTGTATTCATTAATGTCTCGAATTATTATTGTGTCATATTTCTTGATTATATATTATTTTTCACAAATCGAAGTGTAAATATAATTTTCGAGGACGCTGACAACAACAAGTTGGCGCGATAATTTTTATTTTTGAGAACAGTGGACTGAAACAGGAATATTGAAATAGCCCATGATCCCGTATTTGAACGAAACATATGCGCAGTAAATATTCGGCCATTTGGCATCCATCCCGGCTCAGTAGATGCTTTAAGAAAGAAGTGTTAACTCTGGCAAAAAAAAATTTCATAATTTCACTGTGAATACTTAAAGCGAAGAGGAAGCTGATAAACAAAATATCTCGAAATTTCCAACCAACAACTTTTATGTTTTATTTTGCACATTATAAGCATTTATTGAAGCAAAATGGATGAAAGTAATGATGAAGTAAGTTATATTTGCATTCAAGTTTTTACATCAACTCATAATGTTAATAACATCGTCGTATAATCAATAGATTGAGCCTTGTCAGAATGTTGGACCACATGCGCTCGTAGAGTCTGTGAAAAGCAAAGCGGTCATGAAACTATCGCCAGTTCAACTGCCAGCGTATTTCAACAGACTGGAATGCAACACAAATTTAAATTTGCCACCTTCAAATTGGCTAACAAGCTCAAACAGCACTCATGGTCTGCACCAAGCACTTTACCAGAACGCCGGTTTTGCCAGTTTTCGTCTCGGTCAGATGTTTCCTGACTGCGTTGGCGAGGTGGATGTTGTGTCCGATGCTGAGAACATAAAAAAATTGCTAAAGTTGCCGTACACTTCGAAGGGGGCGATAAGCATGATTGTGCATAAAGTTGGTAACAAAACGCTTTTATTGGATGAGTTCGATATACAAAAGTATTTGCTGCGTAAGGCTGATGATGATTGGAAATGGCTGCGAACTTTTATACTAGAACAAGTGTTGGCCTTTGGCGATAAGGATAATAACTACTGCCTAAAGGATAAATCACGAGAAGCTTTGCAAAAGAAAAATTTGCTATCAAAGTTTCTTTACTACAGCTTAAAACAGTCAAGCACTGAAGACGAAAGCCTGTCGACTGACCCAACAGCCTCAGCTTATAAGACGCCCGCATCGGCATCGCTGTCCAGTCCCGTTTTGCCCGAAGCTAAGGAGGATCTTTATGTGCCTGACCCGAAGTCTAGTCATGCCTTTAATCGCAATGTGGTCTGGACTTTTGAGGATATACGAATGCTTATAGGCACCAACTTTCCCATATTTGGTGGAAAGAACCGACCTTGCGTAAGCTTGCGTTTGCGTGACATGACAAAGCCGATAAATGTACTCACTGGCATTGATTACTGGCTGGACAATTTAATGTGCAATGTGCCTGAGGTGGTCATGTGCTATCATCTCGACGGCATTGTGCAGAAATATGAGATAATCAAAACTGAAGATCTGCCGTATCTAGAAGATTCGCAGTTCTCGCCTCAGGTAGTGCGCAATGTTGCACAAAATATACTTTCGTTTTTAAAGGCTAATGCAACAAAGGCCGGACACACGTATTGGCTTTTTAAGGGCCGCAATGATGATGTGGTTAAATTATATGACCTTACAACGCTTTGCAAGAATCAAACCGAGGGCGACGATGAGTCAGAGAAACAAGCTAATCCGTTCACCGTGCCAGTTGGCATGTTGCTCTATAAAGTAGCGCACAACATGAAGCGTACTGTTGAGCATATTACTCCAAAAACTGCTGGAAACATACGTGCGCTGCTGGATAACTGCATAAGGCTTTTGCCGAAGGAAAAATATCCACAAATAGTGACGTCATCGCATTATATACTCTCAGATCTCCATGTGCCGGCAGGAATCGATCCGAGGTCGCCGCGGTTCGATGAAGTCGATTCAGATGATCAATCTATTTATGATGACGATGATGAAGAAGAACGTGAACTAGAAGAATCCGAGTACGATGAAACCAGCGTCGAGGAACACAAGCAAGGTGAAGCTGATGTCGTCGTGCAAAACATTTGTGATACACTTAAGGATTTTAAGACACATGCAAAGCCAAGCAAACCAACACCACTCGTTGCTAACACTGAAGACCGTTGTAAGATATCGCTGCAGCACATTAGCGCAGGCATATCATGTCTACAATATTTCAATGCAAATGAAGAGGAACAGTTCATCAAGGAATCAGAAGCGCGTGCCAAAGACGAGGAAAAACTACGCATACTACATGAGGAACAGAATCCCAATATGGCCAAGCCATTTAATGCCATACCGTTACCCTATGAGTCACTGCAACAACCCAAACAGTTGGTTACAGTCGCTGGCGAAGATTTGCTCCCGTTGACGCAAAAGACAAAGAAACCCAAATTAAAACGAAACAAAACGAAGGAACTGCAAGTCGCATCACCCATGGCCGCCAATGTGACGCTTAATAATCAACAACTTAGCGCAAATTTCAACAGTCAAAATTTTGGTTCATGGAATGTCCATCTGAAGCTGTTGCTGCTGGAGAAGGCCTCGCTCACATACGCCACATTGGCTGAGCACAACTATGAAGCTGAACGTTTTGGAGCAAGTCTTAAAGCTATCTACATGTCCTTCCGCTGTCAGTTGGTGGTTAGCAAATACATGTCAAGCTTAGCCACCCAACAGAGTTGTCTACTTGGACGTGCCGGTGATTGCTTCTTCCAGATGTCTAAAAATTGGACCACTATTGATGACAATTTGGCACAGTTTGAAAATGAGAATGAATATGACCGGATCATAAATGCTGAACTACAAAAAGAACTCGTGGAGGAAGAAGAGAGTCAGCTTACTTCGCCGCTAAAGAACGTAGAACACTTGATGTGCGCCAGTTGCAAGTGTTACGAACAAGCACTGGAACATGCCGAGGGTGGCGAGACTTGCAATGAGCTTCTGCGACGCTTGGGCAATGTACGGAACGAGTTGGGCCTGAAGTATATGTATTGGGCACAAGGTAAGTTCATAGATGGAGTATATTTTTTATAATATCAAATTAAACTGTGTATTTGTAGAGGAGTACAGCAAGGCGATGTCTGAACAGGAGTCGGTTGCGGACAAGGACACATTGCGCAAACATGCTGAGCCTGCCTATGTCAAATTAGCAATGAAGTCGTATGATTGCTTGCGCAACGGCATTGAAGCTTTTACCAAAGTGAACGACAATGTTAATTTAGCGTTTTTGTATTGCAACATGGGTCGCTTTATGCGTCTGCGTGCGCATCTTACAATGCCCGAGGAGAGGTGTGAATTAAAGCATGAAGTTAAAGTATCATTTATGTATATTTAATCTCAATTACAGTGCTGTCTCCATGACGAAGCAAAAGACTTTCTACAATGAGGCTTTTAGTTATTATGAAAAGGCCAAAGATGTACTCGATACACGCAAGGCGAATGCAGAGCTTTGGGATCTAGTTAATTGGGAGCTGTCGACTGCCACTTTTACGCTGGCCAAGCAAATGCAAGACTGCAGCGCAGCGGAAACTGTTAGTATCAGCACTCTAATGTCTGAAAATTTAATTGTATTTCTTTGTGTTGCGCAGACAAACTACGCGGATGTCTCGAAGGAGGTGTTGGATCTCTTACAAAAATCGCTTAAGCTTTGCGATGTCGACCACGCCGGCTCACGTCAGATACTCTACAGTTTTCGCTCCGGTCTCATACACAAACGGTAGCATATTAACGTCTTACACAATAAGTTGCCAACGATTAACATTCTTTACTTTATGTTCTCACACAGCATTGCCTCGTTTCACTATAGTCAATTGCGTGGCAACTGCACCGATGTCCAGCAGGTGCCCAAGACAACACTACAACTGTGCCGCAATCACTACGAGAAAGCGGCGCACATACTCGAAGGACTCAAGGAAATAAGCGATTGCCTAATAGTGCAGCTGGAGCGCATATCGCTTTATGAGTTCTTAGCGGAACGTAAGTTTTCGCCACACATTTCTTCTGACAAATCGTTTATTGTTCTGGTCTTTTGATTTGTGTCTTCCAGTTTCCTCAAATACGCCGGCCAAAATAAAATACTTTCAAACTGCGCTTGACATATGCCTGCAAACGCAGTCGTTGTTCGAGCATGTTACACAAGCGCAAACAACACCGCCAAACACTGCCGTACAGTCGTCGCCGCTGGTAACGACAATCATAAATCCGGATGAGTTTGCGCAGCATTTGCTATTGTTCGAAAGTCGCTTGCAAAACGCGTTGAAAACGCTCACCAAACTAATGCGAACCGGCAAGGATCCAAAGAAATTATCGGAACTGTATAAGAAAATGTATATGGAAACCTTGAATGGGAAATGGGTAGCAGGCGCACAGCAAACATCAACAGCGACAGATTATTCGCTACAAGCGCAACATTTGCTAAATCTACTGAAAAGACTGAGTCGTCTTATGGCGGTGACGACTGTCGCCAATAACACTGCTGTCGCTGAGTAATTTTGCACATGGGCGCCGGGTAATGACCGGTAGTCTCTGTGTGTATGTGTGTGTGTGTGTGCGTGTGTATGTTTGTTGTGTGTCTGTCCGACAGTTTGACTGTCCGACGTTTTGTTTGTTGATTTCAGTTGTTTACTATTTTTTTCTTTTGGTTTTTTTTTTGTTTAAATAAGCGTACGTGTTTTCATTAAAGTTCAAATTTATTTCATTACTGGTTTTTATTTGATGCTTTTCTGCTCAAAATGATTGCTCAGCCCGTATTGCCGCAACCGCAATTTGCACACGATTCTTGATTGATTTGCACCAAAGCGGCGATAAGCAACACCGCAGCTTGTAATAACTGTAAGCAACAATTGTTGATTTTAATAAATAACCAAGAGTCGGACTTTCGGCACACAACTTACATATAAACGTAGCGACATCTTTTGCAGCGAAAGTTTCTGGTTTCTGTTACTTGCGATATTTGATAGAAATGAAAATGCTGTGCTCATCAGCACATGGCGAACTCTTTATAAAGTGGCACAGTCGCGTGTTGGAACGTGACCCAGATCATGATAATCTGCGGATCAGTTCAGGGCGCATGGAAACCACATCCAAAATATGAACCAATAATTTAGGTTACCATTTAAAAGGCATGGCAAGCGACGCTTGCAAATAAGAACTAATCGTTTGCTGAGCAGTGTAAATTCCCCTTGACTGCTTTTATTGTAGCTGTGTTAATTAACTTTTTTTTTTAGTATTTTCTCTTTAATACATTTTTTCCGTAATAAAATTATCTAATTTTTTTTGTTTTTGTATATAAAATTGAACAGCGCAGCAGAAAATCGAGGCCAATGACGCGAAAAACAGTTGCATGAAGCGTTTTATTTAAGCACAGTGTGCCAAATACACGAAACGCCTCAACAAATTTGCATATGCATACATATATATATATTTTTTTTATTTTTATTTTTTTTTTTTAATTATTTACATAAAATAAGAGCTTATCGCAATGGCATACGACAAATGCTTAATGGTTTTAATTATTGATAATAAATTGAAAAAAAAAAAAAAGAAATAAAAAATATTATTTGCCCATAATAATCATTTAAGCTCAGCTGTTCAACCGTACCGGCGAAACTTCACGTCGTCGTCGGTCGGCGACACCAATCATGCGATGCACAATTTTCAAAAGTTATATAACCATTGATGCACTAAACACTCCAAGCGCTATCAAAAACAATACCGCTCTAATGCTCACCCGTACCACATGATGTCAATTTATAATAAAGAAAGAATTTTTCGCACGCCTACGTGGCGTTCTTCTCGGCATATGTCACGTAAAGTAGCACGTTGCTTGCGCTTTCATTTGGTATATAAATGAAAAGTCGTTGCGTTCTCAAAACATTAGTTAACGACTTATTCAAAACCCCGAAACATGTTGCGCTTTGTGGTAAGTTATAGGCGAGCGAACGTCACAAACATTTGGATGCTGGACTTGATGCTAAACGACTCCAAATCTCTTCCTCTTTACAGTGTCTTATTGCCTGCGTCTGCGCAGTCGCTCAGGCTATCGGTCCCCAGATCGGTAACGCTGGACTTATTGGAGTTGAACGTAGTGGTGCTATTGTTGAAGAACTTGGCTGGGGTCCAGCTGGTTTGGGTCGTGATACTGTGCTTACCGGTTACGGTGCCAGAAATTTGGGTCTCGGTATTGGTAGTGGATTGAATCGTCATGGTTTGATCGCTGGTCGTGCCAACAATGTCGTCCTCGATGGTTATGATACCGTCAGTGGCGGTGTCCTTAACGTACCAGCCCTCAGCTCTTACAACACCGGTCCTTTGGCTCCAGTCTGGGGTGAAAATGTTGGCCCAATTGTAGAAGGTGGCGCAATCGTCGGTAATGCCCCATGTGGTCCATCTGGCGCTGTGATCGGCCGTGTTGGTTCTCTTGGTCTACGTGGTGGTGTTGCCAACATCGGTGGTCTTCGCAGCATCAATAACCGCAACTTGGATCTTGTCGGTCTTGGCGGCCATGGTATTGGCAACCTCGATATTGTCAACCGTGGCAACCTCGATATTGTCAACCGTGGCATTGTCAGCCGTGGTGCTATTGTCAACCGTGGTATTGTCAGCCGTGGCTTGGGCAAGGGCGGTGTCATCAATGCCGGTTACTAAAGTCATTGCTATGACGGAAGCATAAAGCATCCCACCGGTATGAGCAATTCAGTCCGTGAATAAAACAAATTGGCATTAAAACAAATACTTTTTTTCTTTACTCAACAATGAAACATTATTTTTCAGCTATTTACATGTTTTTGCGTTTAAAGATCGCTTCGTAGCGATTGTAAGTCATTGTCTTTCATGCGATAGTTTCTTTGTTAAAAACTCTTTGTCTCAAAGCATTTTCGATGAATTATTAGTCATTTCTGCAAGTTCAGACTGCACTCGTTTTTCAATGGTAATAATTTCTTTTGGTTTTCAAAATACTTGCGCAGATGACAAATTGCTCGGTCAAATACATGTTAATGTGCCAATAGTATTTTCGTTTATCAATCGAATAACACAAAATTTTTGAAATATGTCAGCAATTTATTAATTGCTACGTATGTGTGAAATATGTGCCAATAAGGTGCCAATAAATTGAAGTCAAAATTGTAGAGCCAAAAGTGTGGCTAGACAGACATGGCTAGAGAGGCACATGAGTCTAGTGTCGTGTCGTCAGGCTCTACGATGGCTTCCACTTTGAGTTTATTTCACATCAGGTGTGATTACAAATATTATATAACGTAGATCGTTAAAATATAATTGTGAAGCTTCGTAGAAATATTTCATACCCTCACTCTTTTATATTCAACGATTTTAAGCTTCGAAGAAATTCTCAGGAGGCGCATTACTTGACGCCAGGTTACACCGACGACTGTCAATGAAATTGTAACCTGACTTGGCACAGTAGCCAAGTCAACACCGCCAACGTGAATTCGTGTGTTCACGAAGGCACACCGACAGACAGAAAGACAGACAGACAGACAGACAGACACAAAGCGAGCCCGAGCATGTCGCCGACCTGCGCAAAGTTATCTTCATTGCGTAATTATGTCTACAAACAATAAACAAAAAACAAAAAAATATTTATACACACATAAAAAAATAAAAATTGTATTTTGTATATTCTAAGTATATAATTATGAAATAGAAGTGTAAAAAAAAAACAAGCTATAATAATCTTTACATTGTTTGCCATATACATATTTGTGTCACGTAAAATTTCGGGCATGTTTTATATATTTGCGAACTTCGAAAGGCATTTTGAAATTTTTTTTCTATATAAAGCGAGGCGATCGTTTTAAAAATTATAGTTTGATTGATTTCAACATACAAACCAACAACACACAGCGAAATGAAGTTTTTCTATGTAAGTATTGAGCTGAATGGAGTGGTGCTGTGTTGAGTTGAGGACATGCAGCAACAGTGGTGGCTAATCCTGTTTTTGTTTTGTTTTTACCTTTACAGACAGCCTGCATTTGCTTCGCTTTGGTGGCATCCATCAGCGCCGTTGCTATTGCTCCCGCACGATTGAGCAATTGGGGAGGTCATGGCGTTGGTTCAGTGGTCGTACCAATTGATACTGTTCCATCCCGTGCTGTGGCTGACGCTGGTGCTAGCGCACATGGTGCTGTCTTGAGAAACAAGGGCTATGGAGCAGCTGTTGTGCAAAGCCATGCTATAGACGGCACTGATTATGTTCAACCAGCGGGCTACTATGGAGGAATTGAAGCTATTGGACCACTCGGCCCTCGTCGCGGCAGCGCCATCGTTGTTGCCAACAGTGGACTCGGTCTTGGCCTCGGCGGCTATGGCCTCGGCGGCTATGGTGCTGGCTATGGTGTTGGCCTCGGTGGTAAACTCGGCAAAGGTGGCGCATGGGGCCCACTCGCCCTGTAACTCAAGGACATAATCTAAATAAATAAAAAAAAAGAACGACAAATTCAATAAAAACAATGTCCAAGTAAAAGCATTTCATGTCTTTTGTTTCGGTTTACATATTGTAAATTTTATTGCATTCTTTTGGGCTTCGATTGAGTTGGAAAATTATAGCATAGTTTTGTGCTGAGTTTTAAGCAAACTATAGTAGCATTTCTAAAACTTATTATTTTTTGTAATTAGCTAAAATTTTTATTTACGAATGTTTTACAAAAGTCGTCCATGTAGAACGCCACTGTAGTTTGTATCGCTTGGCAATTTCGAACAATTTTTGTTTGTAAATAATCAACACGCTCTTCGATATCTCTGCGAAATGCTAAGTGACGGTGGTGAAGTCAAGCCGAACCGCCCACTTGAATCAAAGCTTGTGTGCTTGTCGATATCATGCTGCTCACTGCGGTACGACACAAGCAGTGTTTTAGATTTCTTTAATGGAAAATAGAAAATAAAAAACCTAACTTATTCTTGATGCCATGTTTTTTCTTTGCTCGCAGATCAACTCGACTCGACTCATACAACAAAAGAATCGCAGCCGTGCGCTGCTCGCAGATAAATTCGTAGCGCAGATCACGTCTTGAAAAAAGTTTTGCTTATAAAAAGCAGTCGTGCGCAGTGTGTTGCTTATTAGCAAACACGAGCAACAGCAAAAACACAGCAACAAAAATGAACAAGTTCACGGTAAGTTAACTCAGCGCAGATCCGATTTTCGCTTCCTGTTTCACCGATCTTATTTCGCCTTTTCAACTTCTTCACCATGCACAGACCTTCGCTATGCTCATCTGCGCTCTTGTCGCCGCCGTCAATTGCATTGGCTACAACCAAGCCGAATACGTTCAAGGCGCTTCCGTTTCCGTTGCTGGCTCCTCGGTCGCCAACTCACCCGCTAAGTTACTGGTCCCATCAGTGTCCGCTTTACAACCGGTTTGGGGTGGACTCGCCCATGGCGTTGCTGGACCCATCGCAATTGGCTCACGCCGTGCGCTTCTTGAGCCCACTGTGGTACGTGTTGGCCACGGCATCGCTCGCGGTCCACGTGTCATTGCGCCAGCTGTTTCCGCTACCATAATCAACCCCGGCCCAATCACCTACAAGGCGTATGTCTCGCCACCAGAGTACAGCCGCGTCGTGCTGCCAGTGCGCGCCAAGGATGCCGTCGCCAAGCTCTGGGTACCAGCACAGAAGGCGTACGGCGGTCATGCCGGCCATGGCGCACGCGGTCTGCCACTTGCCGCTGCTTATTAAGCGCGTCCTCGAGTATTCGGTGCTTGTGTACGCTAGTGTAATGCCTTGGCAGCTAAGCTTGTAAAAATACATTATTTCATAGACTCAAATTATTACTGTTGTTTGCTTTTTGAACTTTTATTTGGCGTACTAGTGTAGAAACCTCATTAGTTGAGTGTTTTTTTGAAATTGAAATTTGCTCATGGGTTAGTAATGCGATTGCTTCATGTATCTAGTCTGCTATGTTCTACGTCTTGCGTCAAAGGGTGTGGCGTAGTTCTAGCCTTATAGCTGTTATTATATGTAAAAAAAAAATACGATTTGAAAAAATAATAGATTTAAAAAAACCGGCTTGAATTGTAAGAATTCCAAATGGAAGAGCTCCAAGTTTTGGCTTCACCCAATAGTCATATAGAAATAAGACCATTTACAAATAAACTAATTTTAAATAAATACACTTAAAGAAACTTATAATTATTTTTATTACTTTGAAGTGCTTTTGAAATTGTTGTTGCCTTTTTTGTATGAGGTGTGCTTCTGTTTCATGCAATTGCAAAGCAAAGACAACAGGCGGCAACAAGATTAGAGCTGAAATTCCAATGAGATGTGATGTACTGAACAAATACAAAAAAAATTAAAGGCGAACAACAAATAAAAACAAAAAATATAAGAATTGCCGAAACGTAGCAAATATTATCAAATGGGCAAGACTGAGACTGACACTGAGACAGAGACGGCGACAGAGACACAGCAGAACAGAAACGACGAGCTGCGCTTGGCGTGATAAGCGACGACATGCACCGTGGCTGAAGTGATATGACGGCAGAATTGTGTCAACACGAAGCCAATCAAATATACGCTACGCAAATTGTCTTCTGCAGGTCGGTGTGTTGTGTTGAGTAGTGTTGTTCTTAATGAATGCATTTATCGATTGTACATGTGCACACGTACCGCACAGAAGAGCCAACAATCCGAGTGCGCAGCAGAGAGCAGTCGAAGTCGAAGACCAAGACCAAAGACACGCCAGAACGCGTTATCAGTGGTCAGTTGTGGAGAGTCTTGCGGCTTGGCGCGCAAATCGTGTCACGCTTATCGCGGCGCATGAGCAATCCGCGTCAAGCGCGCTTTTGCCAACAACCCATGCGAGTTTAGATGTAATGGCGTTGTTCGGACAATTTCGAGTGTACAAGAGCAGTAAGCGTCTTTGGACAATCGTTCGAAATTCGAGATTTAGTCACGTAAGCTGGCGAAGACCGCTTTGCTTACGGCCAGTAAGAATGGCTATAAAAGCAATACTTGCTGGCAATTAATTAGTTTACATTTAGTTGCAACTCCGTCTTAAAGACAAGACACTTAGCGAAAAACAAACAACAAAAACAAATACAAAATGCAGACAAGTTCTCGTGCCTACTTGATGTGCCTCGCGTGCGTTTGCTTCGCCTCCGTGTGCATGTCCGTGCCAATCGGCAACCTGGGCTATGCCCAGCCAGCTATTATACCGATCGTTTCACGCCCCATCGCCTTACCCCTCATCCCAGAATACATCTCCGCCAATCCCACGGGCGAGGCCAAGGCTGTTGCACAATCGAACGCCGCTCGTGCTGCCGCCAGCGCTGCCAAGATGGACGCCATTGACTGGCGTTCATTGAACCAATATGGCTGGGAATCGGGCAAGCCACTCTTGGCCAGAGAGTGCCCACCACTAGAGAACCTCTATGCCGCCTCCCTGCCCGCACGCAGCTTCGTCGCTCATTTGGAGCCAAGTAAGTTCTCTAACGCTCATCGACTGTCTGCAGTAACTAATTTATCTTCCCTTACCGCTTGCAGGCTTCCAAAAGGATGCATGGAACAATGTCAAGCACCGCACCGCCAGTTCCCTAGGCGTTGCTGCTCTGCCTTAAATTGCCAGCGGCAGAACTTAAATACGATTAGCGAATTCAAAGCGTGCCCAAATAAATTAAGTATTCTAAAACGAAAAGTTCTCTGTGATTTTTATTCTATGTCGATTCACTTGGCAGTTGCTTAGCGCTGAAGACTCTTGTCCCAAGCCAAGCAGCATTCTTCACTTTTGTTTGCTTTTCATTTTCCCCCAAAGCGTTTCGTTGAAATAAGTTCCCTCATTTGTGCGCAGTTTGTGATTAGTAAAATTAAATTCTTTATTACAATTTTAATTGCAAAAAAAAAAAGAGTACAAAGTAAAAAATATCATATCATTTCATCAAAATAAATCGCTGATTAATGATTATTTTTGTTCATTTCATAAAAAATAAACTCGAACACAAAAATTTTACCTACAATACAAAAACATGAAAAGTAATAAAAAAGCAGAAAATGATTGCATTAGTTTGGTGTTGTTGTTGTTGTTGCTGTTGGGTTTGCCTTTAGTGCAAGGCTCGTTAACTCTCTCTCTCTCTCTCACGCCCTCTTGCGGGCTATTGCTTCGAGTCTTATCGAATGCCACTGAACAAAAACTTTCGAATTGATATGATTTGTCGATTTTTTTGTGTTTTTTGTTGTTTTTGTAGATTTTATTTCACTTTTTGGTTCATAATTATTTTAATTAAATTACATGAACTTCAAAATATATATTAATTTTATAGTTATTATAGGTATCATTATTATAAGAAGGTTGATAATTGTTGTTTATGTGAAACCTGTTCTTGTCGGTTCCGGGGCTCTTGCAGCACTTAAAAAAATTTAAATTATAAAATTCTTGAACGCATTTCTTGTTGTAGTTGTTGTTGTTGTTGTTGGCACTTGATTTCTTTGTGTGTGTTTTGTGTTAGAAATATGCATTTAGCATTTGATTTGCTTTGTTGATTTTGTCTCGTTGGATTGTTGTGACGAGCGTGTTTATTCGGTGATCGTTCTTGTGGTCTCCTGAATGTAGACCTGGGAGCCGGGCACGGTGGAGGTGGTGACGAATGTGCGGTGCTTGGCGCGGATCAGGTTCAGGTTCGACTCAGCGCAATCGGCACGATCTTCGGCAGCCTCGAGTTCACGCTGGAAACGGCGGACACGTGTGACGGTCTGCTGGGAGACGCCCTCCTGTTCGGACAGCTGGCGCTTGTACACGCTGATCTTGGCGGTGGTCTTGTCGAGTGCGTCCTGCAACAAAATGATGTTCTTCTGGTCTTCCTCAACCTGTACCATGACTTCCTTAACGGTGCGTTCCTTCTTGCGCAAGATCTTGATGGTTTCGGCGTGACGACGCTTCTCCTCCTCAAGTTCAAGTTCCAAATCGCGAATGCGTGCCTCCAGTTTGCTGATGATGCGCTTGCTGCCGGCAACGGCGTTCAGCTCGACCTCCTCAAGACGGATCGACAAGTTCTATGGAAACATGTGCAGAAGAAGAAGCCATTATAAAGTGTCAGAGGAGTGCAGATAAGATATATATAAATGGGTTGTTTATTTGAAATGCTACAAACCTTAACTTCGACTTCCAAAGACTTCTTGATGGTCTCCAATTTGACAATGCGTTCCTGTTCTTCGTGCACGATCTCAACGGTGTGTTTCAGTTCAACCTGAGGCAAAGTTTACATGTGTTTAAGCATTTTGACGCTCGAAGTTTTTTATTTTTGGCTGATTGTCAACTTACTTGGACCTTCTGGAAGCGCTCGTCGCTGATGCGCAGCTCCTTGGTGACTTCCTCGTAGTCGGAGGCAACAACGGACAATTCCTGCTCCAATTTCGAGCGGATCGAGACCAGGTTCACGTTGGCAGTGGTCAATTCGTTGATGCGTGTAACCGCCTCCTCGTACTGCAACTCAACGGTGCGCTTGGCACGCTGAGCGCTGTCCAACTGCGAGCGGACTTCCTCCAATTCGCCGTTCAGACCGGCCAAGCGACGCTGGGCAACGCCGTACTGATCCAAAGTGGCTTGCAACTGGCGTTGGACATCCTCGTAGTGTGCCTGCAATTCGGTCAACTGCAACGACTGCTTCTTGATGATCTTCTGCAAGTCGATGTTGGTCTTGTTGGCCACATCCAATGACATCTCGAGTTCGGTGATCTGGATCTGCAACTTCTTCTTGATGCGCTGTACTTCAGTCTTCAGACGGGTCTCAGCCTCAATGACGCGTGCGCTCAGCTGCTCAATCTCGATGGCAGTTTGCTTGCTGCATGCGATCAAGCAGAGATCAAACAAAATCACCAAGTTAATAACCAACATTTTCATGATAAGATAGAAGTAAAATGGTTCGACACATGATTTTGGAGTACTTGAACAATTTATTGTACTTTACCTCATTTTCGAAATGACGTCATGAGTGCGCCGTTAGCACAAATTACTACCACTAAAAGCAAGCTATAATTAGAACTGGGTCGCCTAGCCTACATTTTGGCCACTTTGCTACTCGGCTACTTGGCTATTGGCTGCCTCAGGTGCGAGCTTGGCACGGCTTTGTCAGCGCTGATAAAGACATCGAACTTGTCACAAATAATTTGCATACCGAATTATTTGCTGTTCATTGTTCGGCGTCGTTGGCTTTGTGCATCATGCGCCTAAAATTAGATGCGAAACGCCTCGCTTTGCGTTTTGGGTTTCCAACTAACGACACATTTGCTAACAAATATCTGCAAACTGTATGTTTCTGTTATTGGTTGTTGACTCATGCAACATGGCATTGCATGAGGGTCGTCTTCGTCTTCATCGTCGTCGTTGTCTCTTAATTGGCAAATTGCTAATGTCGTAAGCTTTCAACCAATTAAAGCAAATTATGAGCTTCTTTTTGCTTGATCGGTTGTTAGGCAACTCAACTTCAAAGGGCGTGCAATCAATGCAAGTCAAATCAATTGCAAACTATTTGCATTTCAATATAACAATATTGCCTCACAGCCCCAACCCATTGAAGCGCCTAAATTTAGCCGTCAAGAATTTGTTATTGTCATCAGAACGAGTCTATTTTGTAATAATAATGTACAAAGTCAACATTTCTGCATAATTTTTTTTTGCTTGCAACAGTCGACGACAACAAGACACATAAAGTTTTCATTTCACATTCAGAATTTTTTGTGCTTTCTTTTGCAGAAAATGTTTTTGCTGATGCCATGCGTTACTTAATCTATGCGCTCATTGTTGTCGCTCTGCCAAGGTATTTATGTATGTGAATTGTTTTATTTTTTTGCTTTTCGGTTTTTTAAGATATATTTTACTGTCTACTTGAATTTAAATAAGAATTTTGCTGTCATGAGCATCAGTTTTTCATATGTTTTTTTTTGCTTAGAATTAAGCGTATTTGCATTGAGGAATTTCATTTTATTTTTGAAGGACACATCAGACAATTGATGTCTGTCCGATTTACTTTGTTGTGCGCCATTGGAGATTTTGCGCCCACACGAAAGTCGATCATATTTCACACATTTACTTTGTCTGGGACTCGATTTGGTCTTTGGCTTTTAGTTTGACAACATGAGTGATACGCACTCAAGCTTTGACAGCTACAAATTTGTATTACTTGAGTTGGACATGAGTTATAATAGGGGTTTTTTACCCGTTGGTCTATGGACAAAACAAACTTGGTTTAATTTTATGTTTATTTTTGAGTTCATTAAATAATTTCTATTTAATTTTCGTTTGGCCAGCAATAAACCACTTGAGATTCATTAGCATGCTTAAACGAGTTCAGGCAAACATTCTATTGAAACATATCAGACATTTTGACTGCTTTGGCTTTACCAAATATAAGTATTACTCGGCCGACATTAATTGGTTTGCAAGCCATGAGAATATCTCATGCAAGCGACACAATGACGATATTCATAGCTGACAAGTCGATTGGCTCGAAGAAGTGCAATGCGCAGAACATAATTCGCGAGACTAGCAAGACAACGAGCATTTAATAATAGCGCCAGAAAAGCGTTTACCAAACTTGAGATACAATTCAAAATGTTCGCATTTATTCAGATACAGATACGGGTTGGTTTTTTGTCGTATAGTTTTTTTTTTTCTGTTCTGTTCTGTTCTGTTCTGTCTTCTATTATTATTAATTTTTTGGTCAATCAGAAAGGAAAACAGCGAAAACAAGCGCAGAGCGCAGAAAGAAGGGTTATAAATGTGTTTGGCAAATGTGCAAAGGAATTTTTTGTATTTATGAAATTCGAATGTTAAATATTTGCATTGCGAAAAGGTTGATGGTTTTACACGCCAACACACAAACACACACACACAGACACACGCTCAGGGGCTAGAATTTCAGTACAATTTCTATCTTTCTTACAAGGCAGATACATTTGAAGCTTTGTGGCTCACACCGCACACACTCACTGCTCAGCCCTCAACGCCCACACAGCCCACATAGCCCACAAGCCTTAGCGTGTCCAATATACATAACTGTAATCCTTTAATTTGGGATGTGTGCGCATCACTTTGCGACAAATCCAACACTTATCCTCAATACCGCACCTGGAATCCGCATAGAACTCGGCCGTGTGCTGATTCAGCGATGACAGTTGCCGCTTCACATTGTAGAGCGACGAGGAGACGCGATGGTCCAGCTTATCGACCAGGCGATCATCCATTAGTTCGATGTGCGTGACGTGCGATGTGATGCGTCCGCCGGAGCCGTCCAGGGGCGACGTAGAACGAACACGCGAAGCGGCACGACTCGAACGGATGATTGCTTGGCTCATTAGATCCTCTTCCTCCTTTCGCGCCGACTTGATGTTGTTGTACGACTCGGTTAGCAAAGCGGTGGCAATCGCGCTGGCGGATTTGCCGCGTATCGAACGCTTGAAGTCGTCACCCATTCTGTCGATGTCGTTGTCAATTTCAATCTTACGTATGCGATGCAATAACCTGATCGTGTCTTGCTTGATTGTATCCTCTAGTTCCTGTTGTCGTTTACGGCGACGTAGACGCGAACGTTCAATAACCGTATCCGGTTCGAGATGCTTTGTAACACGCGCAGCGTCGACGAGCTTCTGCACACTGAATGGCGAGCGTTTTTGTGCACGAAAATTAAGCAAAATCTCATCAGCGCGCGCGGCACAGGTGCGCGACAGGCGTACGATCTCGTCAGCGTTGTACTGGCGGATCGCGTTCGACGGCCGGTATTGCTTCAAGCCGCGTTCGCTCGACCACGGCAGATGCGGTGTCTCCACCTTCAGGCCCTTCGCCTTTGCGTCGAGATAGTCGAGCATAGGCTGATAGAAATTCATCGTGTAGCCGTAGTTGTCCTCATACGTGGTCGCATGACGATGACGTTTCGAGGGACGTGCGCTGTAGGCGAGTGCCATTTTGACGCGGTGTAGGAAGAGAGTGCGCGAGAGAGAGAGCGAGCGATCGAACTAACAAGGGAATGGTCCAACAAGGGAACAGGCGAGTGAGTGTGTGTATGAGTGTGTGGGAGAACAAGTGCAAAGCAAAGCGACAAAGAGCGCCAACTGTTTGGGAGAGTAAGATTTGCCCTGATTGCGTGCGTCTAATTGATTTCTGTTGCTGCTCTGCGTTTGTTTGACTGCCTGTCTGTGTGCGTGTGTGTGCGTGTGTGTGACTGTGCGTAGGTGTAGTACTGAGTACTTAGGATACGCTACTCTAATTAAAGCTACACGTTTTGTTGTTGTTGTTGCGGCTGCTGTCGCTGAAGCCAACGTTGTCGTCTGGCAGGCAGACCTCCGACGAAACGATCTTTGCTTATTGCTTATTGGCACACTGCAATTTGTCGCTTGTAGTTTGCCACGCAAAGGCGACGGCTTCTGTTCGCTGGCTGACTGCTGTGACGATTTTGGCAACAGTTGCTGCTGCTGCTGCTGCTCTTGCTCACAAATAAATTTCAAATTTGTCGAAATCTATAAAAAGATTGAATATTTGCTTTTGTTTTGTTTCTGTTGCTGTTCAATGCTTTGCTCGTACGACTTTGATTGATTTTATTTTGGCACTTTTTTATGGCATGTCATAATAGTTTTAGTTTATGCAATATGAAGCGCATAACTTCGCACAATTATTGGAGTTATGCACATGCCACTTGCCAATGCCTCAAAGCCATGCTTGAGCCGCAGTTGTTTGCCTACCTGTTGCACGCTTCAATATTATCACGCACGAAGGCAGTACACTTGCACTTGCGACTCTTGCTTTTGCTTTTGCTTGAACAGTTACTGTTTATTTGCCGTTTTTCGTTAGCACTTGATTGTGTAATCAGCGAACAATTTGCGCTTTTGCCTAAAAAAAATTAAGCATAGAAAACTCGTTAACCTCGAATCAATAAACGCGGTTTTGCCAAAGACGCGCGACTTCAAGTTTGGTCACCTTTGGTGCGACTCAGACAATCTGTATTACTTAGTATATTTGGAAGCTTAAGTTGAGCTGTCAAACAACGGCGAACCACAACGCGCGATAATAGAACTCGCACTGATTTCAAAATGGGTCAATTTCATAGCAGTTCTATTAGCCCAATAAGCAAATGGCAATCAATCGACAAATGACAATTGACAATCGAATAGCGCACGATTGATTGGACATTGATTCTTGTCGCTTACACTTTGCTGCGCATCGCTTTGCTTATACAGATATAAAATAGCAAGAAAAACAAATACACAGGAAATGCAACGACAGCATTGCTCAGTAGCAAAATAAGTTCTTCACTCTGGGGCGTCCTTCAAATGCCAAACGCTGTCAATACGTAGTGAGACTGAGACAGAGACAGAGCCAGAGGCGTCGGCTGTTTATCGACGCGCCCCAAAACCAATTCACTTTTCTTGAGTCATTTCGAAATGAGTTTAAGTCAAAATACGCCAAACAATTCATGTCAATTCAAAGCGTTTGTGCGACTTACCGGATGGCTTCGATCTCCTCGTCCTTCTCGGCCAGGCGACGCTCGACGTCGTGGCGGTACTGGTTGAAGTCGGCGGACAAGCGTTGTGCGCGCTGCTCCTCAGCCTTGCGACCCTGTGTGCGACAAAAGAGTGATTTAATGAGCTGTCAAAGGACTTGCTAGTGGCGGCAATACTTACAGCCTCGGCCTCCTTGTAGGCAGCGGTGAGTTCGTCACGTTCATTCTCCAGGCGGCGGAGTTCCAGCTCCAATTCGTGCAGGCGACGGTTCATTTCGTTGATGGCGCCCTTAGCATCGTGGAGATCATCTGTAAGTGTAACGGTACATTAGCTAAGCGGACCCACACCTAGAGCATATTGTGTACGTACCTCCCAATTTCTTGTTCTCGCGCGCAAATTGGCTGTTGGCATCCTTCACCTTCTCAAGCTCGTGCACGGTGCGCTGCAAGTCGACTTGCTTGTTCTTCAGGTCGCGCTGGCTGGTCTCGTACAACAGCACGGTCTCCTCCAGACGGCTCTTCAAGTC
Source organism: Phortica magna (assembly GCA_037044515.1). NCBI lineage: Eukaryota > Metazoa > Arthropoda > Insecta > Diptera > Drosophilidae > Phortica > Phortica magna. Next base: position 978,634 of record JBAMBP010000519.1, read on the forward strand.
AACGTTGACCTTCTCCAATGTGTTGACAGACTTCTGCAATTCGCGTGCAACGTTGTTGGACTTCTCCAAGTCGATGATGAGCACCTCAACTTCGCTGGAGAGGCGTGTCTTCTGCTTCTCGAGGTTGTTGACCTTGACGATGAGGGTCTCGATGTGTTCCTCCAATTCGGTGATGCGAATCTGGTACTTGCGACGCACCTCCTCGACCTCTTCGGCGCGTAATGCTACTTCGGCATTGTATTTGTTCAAATACGAAGTAGCATCGGCATTGGCCTTGACCAACTGACGTTCCAAGTCGATGCGTGCTTCGGTCTCTTCTTCGAGTTGAATACGAATGCTGTTCAATTCGAGTTCAACTTGATGAAGCGATGATTCAAGCAGCGAACGACGACGGTCTTCGTCTTCCAAACGACGGCGTGCATCTTCCAATTGGGAGATCACCTGACTCTTGGAATATGAGACAGTGTCCAGCTGTGATTTGAGATCTTGGACGTCCTTGATCAGCTCAATGTTCTCCTGCGAGAGGCGAGACTTGTGCGATGTTATGTCAATGACGGTGCGGTTAAGCTCTTCGATCTTGACATTCAATTCAGTGATCGAGATTTCCAATCTTTCGATATGTTTTTGCGAGACGAGCTTCTCCTTGGTGTACGATTCGATTTGGGAGAGCAACTCGTAGACTTCGGCTTGGAATTTGGATTTATCCTTTTCGGCTCTAGTGTTGTCAAGTGATTGATTAAAAAAAAGCAAAAGAAATATGCAAATTAATAATAATTCATATATGATATGTGCATTCAAGCAGCGCGTTGGTTTGTTGGTATACTTAGTTCCGCTGTGACTCTAAGGGGCAAGCGTGCGTTGGAAGCGATCACTGTTCGGTTAGCTAAAACACGAGCTCAGTTTGTACAGACATTCTTTGGTTGGTTAGACGTATGTAGCTCCCAAATACTTGGGTTAACATATAAGACCGGCGACTTAACTCTAAAAGCTCTTAAGTGTGTGGGAACTGCGCCTGGGGCGTGGGGAGCGTCATTAGACAGGAAGCGGCGAGAGTGATAAAGTTTGATAGATGAAAAATTCGGCACATGCAATAATCGGTGGTCTTATAAACATGGTCGATGAAAGCTTACGCCGCCCAAGAGCTTTTACAGTTAAATTGCTTGAAAGTATCTAAGAGATACATGCAAAATGTGTTGTGTTGGACCAAAGAATGAACGCAAAACGTTGCGGTGAATGGAAAGAAAATGGCATTAAATCAATTCAATAAAAAAATGTGTGTAGCAAATGTAAGAAATTCCAATTAAAAAGCTGTTAAAAGGCGAAAAATGCGAATGAATAATATTTTCCTCCATTTTACGGTTTAATGAACAATTAAAAATACCGAAAATACTTTGCTCATAATTTCCACACCGCCAGGCACCTTTGTGGCGCAAGCAAGCAAGCGAAAGTATCGAATTTCCATAAACTCAAATGCGTTGGAAAGAGACAGCAAAACGAAAATAACAATAATATTTGGTATAACAAAAACAAAATGCGCAAAGAACGAACGAAAACAACATGAATATGATTCTTCAATCAAAGACATATTTGGCTAGTCGGCGCAAGCCAGTGAGAGAGCGAGCGCGAGCGTGTGTGCCACAGCGAGGGGGGGCAGCAGCAGGAGTGTTCACACAGCGAGCAGAAACACATGAAAATTCGTTGTTTTCCTACGTTTTCTTGTTATTTTTTTATTATATTTGCTTTTTTTTTCGGTTTTTGTAGATGAAAATTGAAAAATTTTGGTTGTCTAAAAATAAATGCAAAAATCATTTCAAAGTTGAGAAACATATGTTGTGCGAGCAGACGTTTCACTTGGCCAACAGGCGACGCGTTTCGTATGGCAAAAGTTTTCGCAGAAGACTCTTCTGCTCAGGCAGCGCAATGAGCTTTCATGCGACGTGAGCAATTTCGCGCGGCACGGTGCACAAGCCATGTGCTTTAGAACGGGCCAACGCTAGTGGCCCAAACGAGCTAGTGGCCAAGCGGAAGCCGAAGTGCGCAAACGCTGCAAGTCACAGCCTGCAGCTGATGAACGAACGAACATATGGGCGTGTGTGGCTGCCTCTGCACGCTGCGATAGTTGTGTAGTTTGCATATTATTTCGCTTCGGCTGAAACTATGATTTTCGATGCTAATAAATTTCGAAATTTCCAAGCGAAAATATCACGCATACGACATGTTTTCAGGCGTCTGCGCAGTCAACTTGGTCGCTCTTCCTCGGCGACTCTTGAGTGGAAACTGCGCGCGTGTGTGTGTGTGTGGGGTCTGTGTGTGTTCTAAGTTCGGCGACTAATTGGCCAGATGGGCGGGTGTTAGCCTTGAATTCATGTCAGATTTTTCAAAAATGTATTTTCAAAATCAAAAAAAAGCATTTTATTTTTGGTTTAACGTTTGGAAATATGAGCTTTTGCTTTGCTCAACGCACACCCCCGCCCCGCGGTCGTTTGTCAACGCCTATGATTTTTGGCTTATTAATTTCGCTTTGAGTTGAATTTGTTGTTGTGATTTGTGAATTGCATTTAGTGCAGAAATATTTCTGCATTTTTAACATTGACCAAAAAGCGTGTTTATTTATTTAAGCATTTTTCAATTTTTTCGGTTTTTTCGGCGTTTCTTTGCTTGTCATGCTCAGCGCGCTGATGAATTGTTTACGTTTGTGTTTGCTTCGGTTTCGGTTTGGTTTCGAATTTGACTTGGTTTACTTTCATACATTTCGCTGTTCTTTCATTTCATGTTTTTGAGGTCAGTCAAGCAAGGTTAAGTTGGCTTCATACGCTCAACATGACACTGGCAGCTGTTTCAATCATGTTAGACATGAGCTTGTACAACACCAATGATGGATGGCTGTTGCCTACACTTGTTCAAACAAACATTCAAACAAACAAACAAACAGACCAACAAACAAAGAAGCTCTTTAAGCGTTGGCAGCAATTTTCAATAGAACAAAAGCAACGGTTTTTTACCTAGCCTTATTTTTCGTTAGGATTTCGAGTTGTTCCTGGAAATCCGTAATAATTTCGTTGTGCTTCTTCTTCAGCAGCACGGTGGTTTCCTCAGATTCAAGATGAACATCCTCAAGCATTTTGCGCAACTTCAAGAGTTCAGCGTCACGCTTGCGGTTGGCTTCAAACTGCAAGTAAAACATTATTAGATCTTGGTTTGCTTTGGATTTCCCTTTGCGACTTACTTGATGTTCAGCGCCACCCTCGGCTTCCTCGAGACGTTCGGACATCTGGATGACCTGAACGCTGAGATCGGCTTTCTCACGTTCGATCTGTTGTGACAGAATACAAATTTGAAATATGAGACAACATTTCAAGTCTACATTTTACAGAAATTTGCAAATATTTCATATACACATTTAATACCTGTGCTCGTCAAAGAGTTATAGCACAACATAGCACACTGGCCTGTTGTATTTTAGGCTACAAAGAGTTCTTAGCTCATTTATTTAAGCGTTACATTCATTTCTGTGGTGCGGTTTTCGTGCATTAGTTGATTTTGGCATGCATCAATCTTTGAGCCCAACAAATGCCTTTGCAATTTCATTCCAGTTTCATGTGCCAAGCAATTTTACTGTTTAATTTCCCAGAAACTTAAACGTAAACCAACTAAAATTAGAATTGGAATTCAACGGTTGCTTTTATATCTCTCGAATTTGCAATGCAATTTGAATGCAGTTCGCATGCATCGATAAATTATTTCGACATATTGGCTGCGATTTTTTTTTCGGCCATTGGGCAATCAAACGAACCGAACGAGCGAATGAACGAATGAATCGTTCGAACGTTGCGGCCATCAGACATTTCACAGCACATAAATGGCCCATAAAAGATAAATCAGTTTAATCAGTCAAAAATAATTATAAATTTAATTTCATTTGCAGCCGCAGAAGATTTTTTTCAGCTGCCATGCAAAACACACCTCAGCGACGCGGCATTTTGCCAAGCGAGCTCATTTTTCCAAAGTGCCAAATAACATTTCGAATATGCATTTTTGGGTTTTGTGCACTTTGCGCAATGCAATTCATTTTCATTTTTTCGGCATTTTTGCTGCCGAAAATATAATGACCCAATTACAGAACAAAAAGCAGAAGAGTATGCATTTGTGCTTTGGCGCTTTCCATTGGCATTCGAGGCGTTTGGAATCATTAGGCAGGCATTTGAACTTGTTTGAACTGTTTGAAAAATAGGCGGTGACACATGAGCACTTTGAGAATGGTTTGTCATGCAACGTGCTGAGTCACAATGGCATGGACTTGTTGATGCCGCCGCAAACTATACGATTATCACACAAAACCACACGTATACACACACACAGATACAAAGGAAATTCGTGAGTTTTTGAGCGTTTTTCTTTTGCTTTTTGTATTTTTTGTTTGAGCGATTTTTCTGCGGCTTTTCTCATATTTTATTTGAATGTTTTCCGCTTCGACATTCTTGTTGTTCTTGTTGCTGTTGTTGTTGTTAACTTAATCATTTTGTGTATTGAATGTCGTGTGCTAAATTTAGCGGTGGAAATGTTCCATTTTATTAAGAACAACAACAAAGTATCTGTGCAAGCTTTTGGCCGTGTGTTGCTGCCACTTTCACGCAGATACTTATCGAAATTTCGTTCTTTGTGTGTTAATCCATGGAAAAACTAATTAAAATAATACTCTGTCAACTCATCTCACATCATTTCACTGCTGTGCCTCAACTGCTGCCTACAACCAGCGGGCAACGCCGACGCGTCTCGGGCGGGCTCAGTGCGCCAGGCGCGGACCCAGGCAGGCGTGCGTGCAATCTAAATTTGTCATGTCTTTTGCACATTCCGCTTTTCTTTGCTCAGCTACATTTGTTTTGCTTTTGCTAATGAAATATTTGATTTGCATTGCGAGGCACAAAAGTGCGTTTCACATGGCTTGTCTTTGCATTTTGCATTTGCATTCGATTTTGCATCTTCGCATCTCTTTGCAAAAGAGCAAACTTCCAATCAAGTCAAATCAAAATCATTTATCATGCTTTATGTCGCTTTGCCGTCTTTAGATTTTAGGTTTCCCTCTTGCTTAGCGCTGTTCTTTGCGCTCTGAAGTTCAATGCACATCATTATCATTTGCGCGTTCAACAATTCGAACACGCAAGGGTATTTTATAATTAGACGCCTTCTTTTGCATTCCGCTTTGTACTTGTCTTTCTCATGCTTTCGTTTGACTTTTTCTATGCTTTGGTTTGTTCTTTCATTTCGCTTTTTTGCTGTTTTTAGGTGACATTTTCATTAGCAAAAAGTGAAAATGCGCTTGTGGTATGTGTCGAGCTATCAGACAGACTGGAAAACTTTATCTAACGACTTTATAGACAGCGTGAATATTTAAGAACTTTCATTTCAACTCGGAAGCTATCATATGATATTATAACTTATATCTATAAAACAAGTATTCCAAATAATAAGATTTCATCTCTCACAGCATCTTCCAGTCATGCTTGCTTATTAATAAATATTTGCAAAATTCTGTTTAGAAAAAATTATAAAGTTCTTGGAAACTTACCCTTTGACGCAATTCACGTTCAACTTCAAGATCATCTTGGAGCAAACGGATTTTGTCCTGGAAGAGAATTTGCAGTAAACATTTAGAAATAATCCGTTTTGCGTTTCGTTTGTTAAAAAAAATTATAAGTTTTTGGCACTTGTCTTATATTTTATGTTTTTGGTATTTAATTAGCTTTCATTTTTGTATCTGAACCGAATTTGAATTTGAAAATTACATAATATTTCCACACAGATAAATTTATGCATATATATACGTATGTATATAACTACAGATATATTTTGTACACTTAATTTCATCATGTCTATATTTCCACACATTACGCATACATTTTTCAGCGTTCACAGCGGTCGGTCGGTCGGTCGGTCGACGGATCGTGCCGCATATGCGAACCTCTGACCAAGTATAAAGAACTTGCAAGATTTCGACATGAAAGCGCTTTCTTTTAGTTTAGTTTGGTTTAGTTTTTAGGTTAGATTCGAAACACTTTTTGTTTTAGAGGCACAATTATTTCTTCGTCTTTTACAGTCTTTCGTTATTGCATTTGAATTTGAATTTGCTTCGTGCGCGTGCCGGCCGCGGCTCGTCAGTTGACGCATGTGCGCTTGAGCTGTATGGGCACGTCGGCCTGCTTACCTCCAAGCGTGAGAGCGAGCTCAAGTCCTGAATGTATTCGATGTTCACATCGGCTGCGCCGGGTCCAGTTGAGGTGGCCCTGTAGGAGTATTTCGATGAGCGTACGGCTTGCGACGACGACATTTTCGATTACTTTATTGTTGTTTTTGCGATTTAAGATAAAAACAAATAATTGTTTTTTGAATTTAAATTTTCGTTACGCGCTCGCGTATTTCAATATTTTTTTTGTTGATTATTTCAGTTCTGGCACACACACTCGTTCGGCGCTGTCTGGCTAAGGAAGTGTAGTTTGTCACCGAGTGTTACACACAGTCACCGTTTAAGAAGAAATAAGAATTTATCTTTCTTTCTTGTGGCAAACGTCGGAGCAAGGCTGGCGGTGATCTACTGAACAAGAGATCCCGTTGTCGTTCGAATAAAGAGTAGTTCGTAAATTGTTCGTCGTTCGGCGTCGAAAGTATCTTTTCGGCTATTTTAGCGTTCCGAAAAAGAAAAACGCTTTTCCCACTCAGCACACATGAAAATCAGCGCTGCCATCGCCTTCGTGCCACTTCGGCTTTGAGCTTTTTCGGCTTCGGCTCTTTCCTGCACTGCCGCGTTGTTGTTGCCGTTTGAGCGCTTCTGCGGTGCGTTGAAAGTATCTGTGAGTCATTTTCCGTACGTTTGATCGAATCTTTCACGCGCTCAGCCTCGCACTTTCGCCTGATATCTGTGTTAATTGCTCAGTTGTGTGGAAAAGTCTTTGATTTTTTCTCTACTTTTTTTTTGACTCATTTTTTCCCGATATTTCGAAATATAAAACTCATCTCCGTTCGTTTTCTACAAATGAGTTTTTCTTCCATTTTTTTTTTTTGTTGTTTTCTTACCTGTAATTAGCTGCGGACTTCATTATATACATGCTTATACATATTTATATATATATAATACTTTTGTTTTGTTTTAAGTTTTGTGTTTTCATTGTGTGTATCAAAAAAACTATCGGCAATGTGTATCTATAGTGTTTTACACATGATTATTGCTCATTAGTTAAATATTATTGATTTTTTATGGTTTTTTGTGCTTTTTAAATGAAGCCAAGTGTTTAAGGATGTTGCTAAAGAGGCATTTGTGGGGCATATTTCGGCTTTTATGTTTCTTAGTCAGAATTTTTTAGCATGTTTGACTTTGCGGTTGTTTTTATAACGCTTATAGTCTATAAGAAGATTTTGTGAAATATGATTTTCATAATTGATATACTTTTTGGCCAATCAAAGGCTTCTATTATTTAATAACATTAAATCAAAGTCGTTTGGGTTTAAGATATTGAAAAATTTATGCGAAGAATTTGCAAGTCGGCAGCAAAGAGTCTGGCAAACGTAATTATTTATATGTCTGCTAAAAATATTTAACTTTTGGCATCGAAACTAATATGTTTCAAAAGAGTGAAATAAATTTGAATGAAAAAGCACAACAAACAAATAGTCAGACAGACAGACGGACAGACGGGTAGATAGATGGACAGACAGGCGAATGTGAATCCTTGACAGTGCGCGTAGCAGAAGCGAGAGATACTTTTTTGCTGTGCGCTGTCAACGCTTGAAACAATTGTTTTCATAATTACCATAATGGACATAATTAAAATGCAACATTAAAAGAAAATTGCTGAGTTTTTACAGAATTTGGCACGCAATGAAGATGGATTTTTAACTCAGTTTTCCACGCCTTGTGCGCGGTGCCCAAACACACACACATACACACACACAGGCTTATTTTCGCTCAAAGCGCGCGTGTGTGTGTGTGTGTGTAAGCCACCTGTATTAGTATTCTGTGTATATGTGATTTTATATTTCTCAATTATTTTTAGCAACGATAATTTTTTTTTCTGAAATATTTTCTTAATTTTTTTGATTTTTTTTTTTCGGTACATTTATTTTTTTCTCGCTTCATAATCATTTTCCACACACATTTCACCTGAGTGGCGTGGAGCAGCGACTGTGGCCTGCAAATACATGCGCGTATTTCTATATACACACACACGCACACACATGTGCAACTATAGATACAGCGATACAGTTAGTTGTAGCTGTGGTAGCTTCTAGACGTCGGACGGGCCGACTCGCTTCGCACGGCACGGCTCGGCGCTACTCTTGGCAACGTTGTATGGCCGCAGCGCGCTAGAAGAAGAGTCTCTTGCAATAATTTTAATATTTACTTGTTTTCTTGTTGTTGTTGTTGTTTTGGTTTTTTTTTTTTTTTCGAAAATTTATTTTTTCGTGAAATGTTTTTCAGAAATTTTTGAATTTCTTCTTCCTTTCGGTGGGTTTGTGTATGGAATGTGTAATTTGCTAAAAATAACCTAAAAAAACACACACATTTTCGACAATGTTTCATGCAATCAAATAAATAATTCCTTCTTTAAAAATAACTTTTGTAATTAATTGCAAATATTTAAAATGCGCTAAAAATAAAACAAAAATATAAAACAAAATTGATTTATCGAACACTACGGTTTTGGCCAAAACAAAGAACCGTAAGCAAAGCAAAGCAAAGCAAAGCGTTGACACGGAGGTCAGTAAAGTGAAAAGCGCCAACGACGTGAAAACTCTCCGTATTTTCACTTCAAATACAAAATTAGGTCAAAATTGTTATGATTTTAGCCACGCACACACACACACACACACGCACACACATGCACACATGCATGTATCTGGTATGTTGCGCCGAGCAGCACAGCACAGGCCAGGCTATGCCAGGCAGCTGCTTTCGCTTGATGAAGTGCTTCTGTGGCAGGCGCAAGTACTCAACGAAGACGTCTTCTGCGTTGCATGCATTCAAGCAACAAATTTACAGCTTCTTAGACACTCTTTTCACTTTGAAGTGCAAGATCAGGTACTTAGCGGGCGGATTTACGTTACACGTCGGCATTAGCTCAGCCGCAAGTGGAACAGGCGGGCTGCGCGGCGCTGGGTGTGAGCGCTGTTGACTGAGGTCGTTGTGTTGCCAGCGCACAGCTGAGGCCGTGCCTTGCATCCTTTGCTTTGCTGCTGGCTGGTGTGCAAAGTAGTTCTTTCATTGTGCCAATAAGAGGTGATTTGGCGGCGCAAAGAGGCAAATATCTGCCTTGCTATAAATAACTAGATGAAGTATCAAAACACCTACGAGTGCTTTGCTTGCGGCTTGTGTAAGATACACGCTCAACACACTGGAATTTGCGTGAATAATAGCGCTATTTTCAGGCATATTGTCTGCTTGATAAAGCAGCGATTTGATAAAGTTCGTCAAGTGAAGACTAATGATGAACAAAGTGAGATTTAACTTGTCCAACAAATTTGACACTTGTCCAATATTACTTTTGCTGGCAAAAACGCCCATTCATTGGCTTTTTAAACTAACAAAATGTGTGATTTATGTGCCATTATCTTTGCTTCCCTTTGATCTGTCAGTTTGGTTCGTGTTCTCTGTTGTCGGCAAACAAGTTGATCAAAGTTTGTGATTGGCAAATGCGGAAAGAAAATATGAAAAACAAATAATAAATAATATATAAATAAAAATATACGCTTCTGCATTACTTTCAAACACAAGTCATCATCGTTTAAGTTGCTGCGGTGAATCATCGGTGAAAATTTTGCCAGTTAGCAAAGCATTTCGTATATCGTACATGAGTGAGGGGGCGACCGATTCAAACATAATTTTCACATTTTTATGATAATTTGTGTTGAAAAATTGTGTTTATTTATAAAAGTTAAGGTTTTTGAAAGCACCAAAAGCAACGAAATCAACAAAAATTGTCGTACGTTGGACGCAATCAAGAAAAATCTGAACACTCTGACATAATTTCATGCGACTTGCAGAGATTAATCATCAAAATTATTTTGTCGTATGACGATAAATGCGATTTTCAATTTGAATTACGAACGACATTATAAATTTTGAGGTTTAATTAAAATCGAACAAGCGGAAAATGCTCACAAACACGTTGAAAAGAGAGAGGAGCGTAGGTGTTAAGGCGCGCAATATAAATAAATGCATTTGGAAAAAAAGTATTCCTTAGCCGAGTCTCGCACCAAAGAACATGTCTTAATGTTAATGTAACGCAAGTTTGCAACATCTGTACAAAAACATACGGTATTTGTATTGTGTAGTTTGACGACAACGCTGGTCGACATCTTTGCCATAAACCGAGCAAAGCAAACAAAGAACTGGTATACTGAAATAACGTATAGAAAACTATTATACGACGAACACCTTTTTTGAAATACAAGTTGAAAGACCTAAGTAGCCAGGCGTTGTACGAAGACATAAGGCATGTTTCTATTTTAATAAATATAAATAGCCAAAGCTTTTTTTTAGCAAAGCTGCAACAGCCAAGCCAACTGATCTTTAGCTCGCACTCACACACAGAGGGCGCAACCTGGGAACGCGAAAGTGCGAAATTATACTGAAAGTTTGGAAAATTAGCGTTTCTTGTTTAACAACAAAAATTGTTTGCTTCAAACTTATTTTATTAACATCGTAAAATCAAACATAATGCTTAGAACTAAACAATTTATTTATTTAAGTCAAGTGTTAAGTCAAAAAGAACTCAATGAGATTCGTCAAGCGTCGCATATTCACATAGTTGACCAGCAGCAGATAAGCGTAACAAGTGTAAATGTACGCCCACCATTGAAAGTGCAGCGGTTTCGACCAGCCGGCTATGCCGTGCGGCATGCTGATGAGATGCGCGTGACGGCGCTCGTTCAGCAGGCGACGAAAACAAGCGCCACTCAAGTAAATAACACTCAGCAGCAGAATTATGCGACGCAGGTGGACCAGGATGAGCGCCATCGTTGTCCAGTGTAAGACGACGCACTGAAAAACAACTTCAAATTGCAGAATTGAAACGAATATCTTTTGCACGTACAATTTTGCCACGAATTTGCTGTTTCCTTTAGCAGTTGGTTTTATTTTCGAGACTGTCGTTTTGCTTGCTTTGATTTGGGCTTCTTGAAAATGTTTTTGCGTTTTCCGCTTTTCACTACGTTCGTTGTTTTTTCAATGAAAAGTTCGCACACACTGAGCGCGACAGTTTGGCAACACTTGCCGCGTATTTGCTCTGTTTGTCTTAAAGCTTTTTTATTTATAATATTTCGAAATTATTTTCGAAACAATTTTGTTTTGTTTTTCTTAATTTCGGCTGCTTAGTCGTGTAAGTGATATTTAGCGGCACACAAGACGTATGCGTAATTTTTCAGTTTTGTATAAACTTGCCAAGTTAAAGTAAATTGTTGTTGTTGTTGCTTTTGTTTTATGTTTTGTTTTATATTACAAACAAAAAGGCAACCTTGAGCGACCAAAAACAAAGTCCAAGCTAAACAAACACATGAAACAAGCAACAAATTACCGAATTACCAAATCGCTTAGTGAGGCTGGTTAGGCATTTCGTAAGACTATTGACTCATATGCGTTCTGGCAAAGCAAACAAGTTTAGGCACTGGAACGTTTAGGCCCAGAAGCATAAAACAAAACGTCATAAAAAGCACACAAATGCTAATTGTATGAAACAAATTAACTCACAAAATCAACAAATGCGAACTAAATTCAAACAAAATTTCGTACTAATAAATATTTTCCTCAAACCGACAAACAGACAAACGCACAAGCACAACCAAACGGCAAAAAGCAAAGCAAATCAAGTCAAGTCAAATCAATTGAGTTCGTATTTTTGATACGCTGCAAACGTGCATTCAAGTGGGCTGCATTAGTTTGTAAGCGAGCGAGTTGTTGTTGGCAGCCATCAGGCATAAATCAACACGTGTCAGTTCGGCAGAATTACCCTTTTGCAGTTGTGAAATGGTCACCTTATTTATAGAAATCCCTTTTGTCATAATAAATTTCCCATTTTTGCAATTGCATGCTTTGGCCGACAGATGGCGCACATCATCTAATTCCCCTGCATTGCATTTTTCAAGTGCCTTACTTGTAGCGTATTAAAAAGTCGTTGTGGTCAGTAATTATGGTTTGGCAAAAGCAAAAGCAAATCCCCTTCTTTAATGCATGTCCATTATTCAAAATATTTGCTTTTTGGGCCACAAAATGCGTGAATAAGTGCGTGCCAGATACCAAAGCGTTCGCACAACAAACTGTGGCAATAAAAACTGCAACCTGCGCTGCGCTGCCCGTGCCACACCCCTTTGGCCATGCCACATGCCACACAACGAAACGAGTGTTAGAAGAGTGAAAAATGCCATCATTTCTAACATTTTATTAGCGGCATATAAACAATTTCGGTTTGTGGAATAACTTCACCCAAAAATTTACTTCACACATCTTTACTTCCAGCACATTCGCCGCCCACTAATAGTTTTCCCAACTTGCAACTTTGCATCTTTTTATTGCATAATCTGTCGCATTAAGTGTCTTTGGCGACGCATAAATTATGCGGCGTGCGTCGTGCGTGAGTGTAACGCACTGACGGCGATGAATGATTGAAGCCTCAACCCGCCGCTGCCGTCGCTCTCCAGTTACTGTTCGGGTCACAGGGCGTATGATTAACCGCGTCGTCAACGATCGACGATCAACGCGGCCAAAAGTAAAAAGTTTCCACGGTTTGTCTGAGAAGATCATTTTGCTTTTTATTTCTGTTGATTTTTGTTGATGTGTTGTTGTTGTTGTTGTTGTTGTTGTTGCATGTTGTTTTCTTTATGGCGGAGGCGAATCATTTAGCTGAACGTTGCTGCCACAAACTGCAACTTGTATTAGCCGCCGTTTCGATTTGTTCGCGCATTTGTTGCCTCTTCCGCTGCCGCTGCCTCGCCTCTGCCACTGCCATTGCATTTGTAACTAGAACGCGTTTGTTTTAGTTGCTGTTGTTGTTGTTAGCGTCGGCGTTAGCGTTGGCGGCATCTTCTGCTATTTCCACTGACAGTCGCACTGATTAAACTCTCAGCTGCATGCGAAATGCACACGCGCCGTTGAAAGCTATTTGTATCTGTCGGTCAGATGCGGATTATGTGTAGTTTCCAACGCTTTGCCTTGCTTGTCTTAGACGAGTTCATTTTCGCCTTTTCGCTATTAGTTAAACACTTTGGGGATCTTCGTGCCATTAAGTGTCGAAACATTAGGTCAAAGTTGCCGCCACTGCAGCTACCAGCATGAATGTGTGGGTTGAAAGTGTAAATATCTGCCTTTATTTCGCCAAAATGTATCTAATTGCCATTAGCAGTAATTTCAACTACAAATTAGTGCCTTTGAGCGCACAAACATGACATATCAACATTGGTTTGCTTGAATACATGTCGCCCGCCAAGCGTCAAAGGCAGCACAAAGCCATGCCAAAGCACAAAGCACATCGCCTGTCATTTCAAATTGTGCTAACATTTTCAAAAATATTTACTTTAATTTCATTAAATGTCTTTTCATTTAAACGAATATTTGCCTTTCAGCTTTCAGGCAAGGAGAAAATTGTACGGCGGTGGGAGGGCACGATGACGTTGACGACGCCGCTTCCGGTGAAAAATGAGCGCTGCAAGTGGCCAAAAGGCAAAAGTGGCACAAATTTTTATTTAAGGAAATTTTATAAGAAAAACAAATCGGAAAAAATCAGAAAATGTAAGAAAAGCCGAACAAAGAGTGTCGTCGTATTTATTACAAGACTTTCGAGCATGTGTAAAATTGACACGAGTGCGCGCATGCATGCGTCATAAGCAGCAGCAAAAGATACAACAAATATGAGCATTGCAAAATACAAATAATTGCATTAAGAAAAAAAAAAGACTGTTTAAAATAAACGAAACGAAAAAACACACACTTGTAGATACATTTGATGAAACAGCGTTGTGCGCCGAATTTTTGTTTGTCGAGATTTTATTGCAATTTGCCAGCGGCCGAGGAAATATGTCTGTCTGTCTGTTTTGAGCAAGCCGAAAGAGTAAATAAATTTCGAACGCATCAATTCAATTCGGCCGCAACGCACTGAGTATCTCAACTCGTGTTGAAAACGCACACGCGAGCAGATGAAAATCAAAATGAAAATCAAAACGAAAACGAAAATGAAAATGAAAATATATATGTTTTCCGTTTCGCTGTTGAGTTGGGTTGAGTCGAGTCGAGGCGAGTGAGCGACGAGCGCAAATATAAAATAAAATTTCGGTTGGCAGGAAAACTTTTCGAAACGTTCGCCAGTTTTCTTTTGACAAACGCGTCGAGCGGTACACGCAGCGCCTGCGAGCTACGCGCGACAAAAGACGAGCACGGCCACTGAAATCGCACTCGCATGAAAGGAAGACAACAACAGCAACAAAACATACAATTCGCTACATTTAAAAATAACGGCATTTCTACTAAAAACAAGTCGCACAGAAGAACAGAAAAAAACATAGCTAGATACATGTGTATCTGCTGCTCGCTGCGTGCGCGGTGCGTGCATAAATTAAAGTTGAATTCGTGACGTTGTCGCCAAGTTTCGCCGGTCCGTCCGTCGGTCCGTCCGTCCGTCGCTCGGTCGTCGCACGGCGCAACATTTCAGTGCAAAACGCGTGCCGCAAATAGTCAAAGAATCTCGCGCAGTGTTGTTGCATACAAGCGCGCACATAAGCTACTTTTATGCCACGTCAGTGTGTGTGCGTGTGTGTGTGTGTGTGTGTGTGTGTGTGTGCTTGCCAAAGTTAATGTTTCCAATTTATTTTGCATTTATTGCAATTGAGTTGAATGCGCCACAAAATCGCATCGCATCGCATTGCATTCAATCGACAAAACATTCGCCTTTGCGATACTTTCGTCCGTTCGTTGCTTTCGTTTGTGTGCATTTCTAGCAGCTCTCAGCTACTTTTTTATACACAATAATTCGATTTAATTGCGGCACAAACGCGCATCAGCGAAGCGTGCGAAAAGTTGCTTCAATTATTGCGAACAATTTTAATATTTTAAATGAAACAAACACAAAAATATTTCACAAAAGTTAAAAGTATACAATTACCAAAAAGTGAAAATAAATAAATAAAATTAAGTAAGAGAACAAAAGCCAAAGAAAATATGTGCAATGCGTCAAGCAAAGCCAATAAATCTATGAAAAAATGTTGCGACTTCTTGAGTAAATAATTCAAACAAAAGAAAGAAAAAAAATCAAAATCCAAAAAAAACTGAAAACAATTTGTGAAAAAGTAAGCTGCCAAAAACCGAAAAGTAAACGCCAAAGCAGCGCAGCATGTCTTCCTACCGCAGCAGTTATGTAAGTAGCAAGCGATAAACAATGCAATTCAGTTACAGTTCGCTTCGATTTGATTTTCAGATACGCTTTGTTGTTGTTGGTCGCTCGTATCTGCAATCAGTAACGAAACGCTTCGAACTTGTCAGTCTGTCCGCTCGTCCGTCCGTCCGTCCGCCTTCCTGCGTCAATTTGTTTGCAATTTTTTTACGTTTTTTGTTTTTATTTGCTATTTTGAAATTTGTTTATTGTATTTCGCACTGAAACTATTTCGCCGTTTTCCGTTCGAGTTCAGATTGTATCTTCTAACTATGTATTACGTATGCGGTGGCTGCTGTCGGTGTGGGTGCTTGTTAATGGCACAATTCCGCGCACTAGAGACAACAACAAATTGCCATTAAACAAAAGACACATGTTTGCAACCTTGCGCAATCTTTCAACTGTTTATGTATACATTTTATTATTTCATTGATGAAATTACTTATGGCATTATAAAGCATGAAATTATAAATAATCTATCTACTACAAATTCCAATCACTTTCGCTCATCCTCGCGCAGCGGCATCGAACCCATGCGCAGCTTCTTCAAGGCCTCCTCGCAGGGCAAGCCACGTTCGAAATTCTTCGGCGGCGGCTCATTGGTGAAGGGACCATTGAAGCTGCAGTAGAGCATCTCCTCGGAATTCATGTCCAAGCCATATGACTCAAGCTCATCGCCCAGCGAGAGCAAAGTCATCTCGGGCACGCTCTGTGCCGTGCGCATGACGGAGAGCAGGCCCAGCATGCCGTAGCGATCCGGCAGCACGTTGGCCGGTATGTTGCTGAACTTGCCGTCGTAGGTGCTCTGTATGCCGCCCTTGCGTTGCTTCTGCGCGTCGTCATCGGCGAAGGGATTCATGTACTTCGGCTGGCCAAAGACGCTCGCATAGGTCGGAAAGCGTTGCTGACGCCCAGCCGGAAACAGTTTGTACTCCTGGAAGGGCTTTACCGCTTGTTGCTTGTCCCTGGCGTTGTGCTGCGCCTTGGCGTACTTCTCGCGCGGCACCAACGTCGCCACCTCCTTGCCTTTGGCCGCTGCTTCCAAATTGATTTTGCTCAACAAAGCCGCCATGCCAAAGGCGTGCGAGGCGTTGCTGCTCTGACTGGACTCGCTCATCCTTGGCAAATTAGTATTTTTCGACATTCTGTCACAGCGCACAATGAATCGTATAAAAAATGTGTAGTTTTTTCGTTCGATATGAACTGATATTCGATTTTTGACAGCTCTGTCGATGATATGTCAAACATGGCGTTTGTAACGTTTTCTTGTTGCAGCAACGGCAGCAACGGCGGCGCAAATGTGTGGCCTCGAACATTGAGTGCAACAAGCATAAAGTTCGAAATTATTACAAATTGCCGAGCATGTTTTGTACTTTGCGCAGTTAATTTAGTGTGCGCTGGCAGCACCTCAGCGATTTAACGGTGCGCAATAAATATTTACAACTTCCTTGTGGAGTCGCACCGCGCGCCCATTGATGCCGCATATGCTGCAGATATGCTGCGCCGAGCATTAGACCGAGCATTTGTAGCGTGTGTGTGCACTGTTAACTCAGGCCCAAAATAGCTGCCTTTGGACACGAAAATAAAGTGGTATGCGCGGCGATAAATGACAACGGATTTTATATTTAGACAAATAATGAACTCATGAACTGAAACTTGTTGGCTGAATCCGAAGCTGAAGAGTATATAAAAACTATACAGTTTGATGAGGCTTATGGCGTTATTAATTGATTTATTGTTTGGCGTTTGATGAAAGTATCTTGTTTGTTTTATTGTACTTATGCACTGAGCATAATTGATTTGCTGCTACAATGTTGTTACTTTCAGAGCGCGAATCGACGATGTATGCGCAACTTTTATGCACTTTAATTGTGAAAAAAAGATTCTAATAAAAAAATAGAAAAACGCCATTTGAAATTTATATGTCTGCCTTACTTTGGATGCTAGAAAACATAAAACATGCGAGACATGATTTAAAAATAAATCATTTGTCGTTGCCGGCACGCGAATGTTTAGTTTAGTATTTCATAAAATCAACGAAAAAATGTGCCAAAAAAAATAATATGCCGATTGCTCAACTTGTGCCGAGTGTGTGTGAGAAAGTAAGCGAGAGCGAAAGAGTGTGGGGCAGAAGCCCACTTTTTTTTTACAGTCTGGCACCGCTTGAGAAATCATTAAAGTCGAGACGAGACGATTCGAGTTGACGATGACGATGACGATGATGAGCAGACATATTGCAAAATGTGTGAAAGACGACAGCGACGACGACATAGGACAAGCGCCAATCAACAAGCTGCCATCTTAAAATCTGCCAACTCCATCAACAACAACAACAACAGCAACAACATGTCTGTCCATTGCAGTTGGGGGGTATGACCGAGGCAAGGCGCCTTTTGGCGACTCCGTTGCCGCAAAAGTACTTAGTATCGCTGTCAAAGTTATTGAGACACTCCAGCAAACGATAATGTGCACATGGCGTACGAGACTCGACTCCGTACGGTTCTATTTGTCTTTGCGAATTACGCGCGGCATGGCTATTTTTATGCCGCATTCCTGGCCGGCAATCATTGTGGCACGTTAATAGCTCTTCAGCGTGTGGCAGTTGATCTGATGTAAATCATTTGCTGCCAGCGGCGCCAATGCTGCACAGACTTTATTAACAATAATTGCCCAGAAATCACTTTTAATTGCACAGTTCGGTCAATGGAACATGATTGAAGGTTTTCAAAGCTGCAACAAATTCGATTTGAAAACTTACAAATAAATAAATTGAGCTGTTGGTCGATTGCTATTTGCGTTGCAACTATAAAAAACTTGTCGCAAATCTTTGTTCTTTAAGTCGCTCGCTTCGCATCGATTAGTATGTCCAATAGGAAAAAAAGAGGAAAACTTTTAAGAACTGATTTCGCAATTTGTTTCGAAAACATGCTCAAGTGTCTTCGGCCAAGCAACAACAACAACAACATCCGTCAACTGCACTGAACTCGAAAACGAAAATAAATGGCCAAATCGAAAAGGGCAACTCAAATTGGCACGTATTCCGTTATGCTCGATCCGAGCAGTATATCGATGTTGTGCGATGGCAGCCATTAGTCTGTATTAGAATGCCGCGCAGATGTTGAAATAATCGAAATGAATCTGTTTACACGTCCAAATTAATTGAAAAGCGTGTGTGCGCAGCGCCATTTAATTGAAGATGAAATGCACAGTTCAAAGCAACGCAGACAAGTGAAGCGATTCGCGTTGGTAGATGAGCCTACAAGGGCGAAGTGCCGAGCGCGGTAAACTAATAAAAAAACATATATATATGCGACTTGGCTGTCGGACAGCATTCGTTGTTGAGGGCACCGCTGGGCCATTAAATGACTTCTGTCGACACACGACACACAAGTGTGAAAATGTAGTAAAGTTTGGTTTTATAACAAAATACATGCCCATTACAACTTTAATGATCGATAATAACTTAATCAATCTCTTTCGCTTGTAGACACCTTGGAAGACCAGCCTGGGCAGCACATATAAGGCCGGTGGCTCGGTAAGTGTTTCATCGAAAATGTAAACCAATGATTTGGTTTTAAAGTTTGCTACTTGTCCGCAGTACTCAACACGTGATGACCTCACCGGCAGCGGCTCCCGTTACAGCTCAGCGCTGTCCACGCCCAGCACTTACAGACCCTCGTTTTCGGGCGGCACATATCGCATCAAACGTGATCCAGTGCCGCCGCCAGTCACCACTTACGTGAGTCGTTATGGCGGTTCTACGTCGGTGAAAACGGAACCAAAGTTGAGCGACATTTGTGATAGCAAGGCAAGTCAGCTGAAGCGTTATACATCGAGCAACAGCACGCTCGGCAAATATGCGCGTTCACGTGATGCCAGTCCGGCGGCCATTGAGCACACAAATCGCATCAAAAGTCGTGAGCCGAGTCCAGTCGCACGCAGCCTCAGAGGCAAGTCACGTGATCCCAGTCCAGTGATCGATAATGGCAAGAGTAATTTGGGCTTTGGTTCGTATCGCATGTCCTCTAATACAACGACCGCAACAAGTTCGCCCCGCACTGGTTACACCTCTCGTTATGGCGGCGCGCGCAGCAGTAGTCGCCTCAATGGCAACAGCAGCGGCATTAGCATGCCAGACAAGAGCATTTCATATTTGACAACCAGCGACTTTCATGCGCGCTCTGCCAGTCGAGCACGCGAGTTGGCAACGCGTAAATCAAATGAGAAAGAGTTGGAAGAAACCGCCGAACCACCAGCAGAAACAGAACAAACTCTCGATAAAACAAATGGCGTCGCCAGTGAGTCAAGTGAGGCAACGTCCGCTGAGGAGGAGGTCGAAGTGCCTGATGAGCCGGAGACCTTCGTTTCGGTGTCAGTTGTGACACGTGCCACTTCACCAACGCCGCCCGGCAGCACCACAGTGCATCGCACACGGCGCATTGACATTGCCAAGACAATCGAGAAGACTATACAACGTTCAACGAAGCGGCAGACAACGCACGACAAAGAGATACAATCCGATCGCATGGACGATTCCACGCGTTATCTGCGCTACAGTGGCAGCAGTCGGGTGTCCGCTTCGTACAGCCCGCATAGCGATCGATACAGTGCAGGTAGTCTGCGTTATAGCGTTAGTCCGATGTCGTCAATCAGCGCCAAGTCCACTGCCAATATGACCACCGAACCAAAGAAGGAGGAAGTCAGCAGTAGTAAGTCCTCTGGCAAGTCTAGCGCCTCAAGCAAATCAAAACTATCACCACCAAAAATCGTGCGTATTAACTCGCGGCAATCATCTGTCGAGAACTTAGCAAATAAGCCACCAGCGCCGCCCAAATCAGAGTCACCCACGAAGAGTATCACAAGCCATTCAAGTGGCTCACCACCGGTTGTAAAGTGGCCCAATAAGGATTTCCGGAAGTCAGCGTTGAATGTTGGACCCACAGATCGACCACGCAAGTCACGCACGCCATCTAGTGGCGCCGAATCGGAGCCTGCAAATGGTGCTGCCAATTGTGAGAGTACTAACGGCGCCAATGAAGCAAGAAAACAAAGCTTGGAACGTTCGCCAAGCGGTGGCTCCGAGGTGAGCGTAACCTCGGTTGGTTCTGGCAAGCGTAGTGGAAAGTCCAATGGTCGTCTGAGCCAGAAGACTGCAACCACACAACCCACGCTGAGTCGACACAACAGCAGCACAAGTCTGAAATGTCATAAATCATGTGCACCAGCGCCCGCCACTGCCACTGCGTGCTCATCAGGTGCCAATACTGCCAACTCGTCGTCCTGCGTCTCAAGTGGCACGGAAAGTTCGACAAGCGATCAACGTTCGAAAACGATGAAAAAGCATGCAAAAAAAAAGACGCCGAACTCCCACAACAAAGATGCCAAGGTTGCCGAATCAAAAGAGCGAAGCACAGGTGAGGGCGATAATGAATTATCGTCAAAAAAAGTGGGCGGCACAAAGACGAAGACGTCGACGTCAATAGAGAAAACATACAGAAATAGCAACGAAGAGACATCAACAATCATTGAGTCACCTCTGCCTCAGCAACCGCCACACTCGAAATCGAAATCAACAGACACATCGACAGCGAATAACCACCGACTGCAGAGATTGTCGTCCGTGTCGAATTTTTTAGCTGCTCATCAGCACGACGCAAATAGTGAACCGATATTTTTCGAAAGCTCCGACAGTTCGGGTGAGCCAGAACAGCTGCCATTAAATAGTCTTACAGAAGATACCCAAACGAACACAACGAATATTCTAACGAACCCAACGACCACAATTTCTGGTACAACCACTTCGAAGACGAAGATAACGACGTCCACGACAACGAACAGTGAAGCAGCCGCGCTGAGCATTACAAACGCCTCAAGCGACAAGGATCAGGATCAGAAGTCAAAGAAAAAGAGCATTTCAGGCACGCAGACCAAGACGACAAGTCTCACGAGCGTCACTAAATCCACGCCAAGTTCCACGACGCATTGTCCACACGAGACGACAACGGCTAACGCAACCAGCGAAGCTTTGGCCAGTGAGCCCCTAAGTTCGTACGCAACAACGGCGGCAACTATTACTTCGACTACCGACGATCAGGAGGATCCCAGTTGGTGGCAGGACACCAGTCTACAAATAAATACCGCCTCAGCTTTGGATTACAAAGAAAAAGACGAAATGCATTACAGACTGAGACACATAGACTCGGGCGAACAGGCCTGGTGGTTGCGCAATGACGATGCAGCTGAGGACGATGACACGCTGGCAGAGGAGACACTCAATCACGATGAAGATGAAGCCGACAAAAGTGCGGCTACGGAGCCTGTTATACGTGACTCTGGTTTTGATGGTCAGCAACGTAAGCTAAACTGGTGGATGAACGAAGAGGTGGCAACTAACCAGTTGCCACAAACCGACAAACCAAACAACGATGAAACGATGCTGCGGAATGGAGAGCAGAGCGAACGTAGTGAGAGCACACCCATTAAAAGAATGCCACGCAGCAGAATTTCGCCGGAGGCACATGCCTGGTGGCTGGATGACGATAACGAACAGGAGGACGAGAAAGCTTCAGAAGTAGAACAGATCATAAATGAAGAATCAAATGAATCAAATAAGGAAAATATCACAAATGGTCATGCACAATTGACTTTAAAACGAAACGACTCCACTGAGCGCAATTGGTGGGCAACTAATTCGGCAGAGGATGTGAACAATAATGAAGAGATTGTGGAAGCGACTATCAGACTGCCAATCAAGCCACAGCCACAGCCACTGGAACGCTCCAGCAGCAATAGTAAGCCTTCCACAGAACAGAATGGTGCAGCACACTGGTGGCTCTCCGGTCCCACTCAGAAACTGTTCAATGTGCAGCGCGTGGAATCGGGCGAAAAGGCCTGGTGGCAGGACCAGCCAGAAGCTGAGCCAAAAAAGCCGCCTACGCCGCCACCACGCGCTAACATAAGACACTGGGAGTCGGGTGAACGTGCCTGGTGGCTCACCGAAGAGGAAGCTGAACAGCAAAATGGTCAGCAACGCGCTGGCAGCGTGATCAGTGACAATGAGGAAGAGATAGCTGTCAAGCGAAATGCCGACGCGGAAATGCCACAAAGCAATCAATTGCCAACAGTTGGCATCGATACACAGGCGGAACTAAGTAACTCGTTCAATTTCGCGTATGCGGAGCGACCGCCGCCACTCGGTCAGTGTGCTAGCCCGGTGCAGATGTTGGAGGAGGCAGCGCAGTTTCTGTCACCCGCATCGCCGCCAGAGACGCGTCAGCTATGCCACTCACCTTATGATAACATTCCAATGTCAAAAACGCAGTCGGCGAAGACGTCGACGTCGCCCCCACTACAGCAGCAGCAGCAGAGCTATGCATACTATTCACCACAGCAATACAACAAGAGCAACAATCAACAGCAGCAGCAGCAGCATCAGCATAAGAGGCGCGAGAAGCTTTTTATCTCACGTCATCAAAATATCGATGAGCTTTTGGGTGGTTCATGCCGCCCGCTAAGTCCGCTCTTCTTTGATGTTAACAGCGGGGGCAGCGGCAATATCAATGGACGCAACTTTGAGTCAACAACGCTTGCGAGCAAAAATATGTTTTTGCTTGAAGAGATTACGCCGGATCAAGTGCGAATACACGACAGCACGGCACAGATGCCTGTCATACAGCGCATCGATCGGTGAGTATTCAATGCACGAGCTTTTTCACCACACCGTGGTGAATTTTATGTTCATAAACAACATGTGGTTGCATTTCACACGTTCTCTTTCTCTTCTTAATTTCTTTTCATAAACAGCGATGAATGGGAACAACAACAGCAACAACAGCAACAGCAACAATTCAATTACGGCGCCCCTCACGCCTACGTTGCACCGCAAAGGGTGAGTACTTTTTGTTTGTGTTTAATTTGTTGAAAATCGGGTCAAATGTTGGCCACTCTTATGAATTTGCGTGCTTTAATTTAAAACGCTAATCGTCGTTTTGCAAAGTTGCTATCAACGACGATGACAAAGCGCCTAAGATTTCAACATGTAATTGGCACTGTGCCAATAATAAGGCGAAGCAACAAGAATGTTAAATCATTCAGTTTGGCAATTTTGCCTTTTTGTCTCCATTTTCACACCCACATTGATATTTATTTATACTTGTTGTTTTGTTTTCGAATTGGTCGTAATCGGTTTACATGTAATCCTTGTCGCGTTGCCAGCGATTTCCGAACGCCGATAACAATTCATTGAGCAGCAGACATCGGTCCGATTTATGCGAATTTTATACGAGCTTTCATAACTTGAGCTATAACTAAAAATGAAATTGACTTGAAGTTGCCTAAATAAATCAACAAATCAGCTACTACAATGTTGGCCAAAAAGAAGTGTTGAACATTGGAGATACGCCAAATGCGTTAAATCGCTAATCTGTGAGCTCAGCAGTGCATATAGAGACCTACCACATGCTTAAGCGCATGCCTGAATTCTTCGGTCTGAGATCTGAGTCATAATTTAAGCAGAACTTGTTTGTGGTTTGTCTTACAAGCGTTGTGTGTAGAATCAAGATGCACACACAAAAAACAACAAAGCATTTATATAATGACAACAACAAAAACAGAATTAGTCACAAGGTTAATACACAAGCAGAGGACGCAGAGGAAGTCTTTATCTCAATTATATGCAGACTGAAACTGTTAGGTTGCATGTATCTACATACATGTGTATGAATGTAGGCTGAACTCTTTAGTCTTTGAATGTGATATGAGCGCATGATGGAGTGAAATACGACAGAAGACGTCGACAGCGACGACGACTGACTGCGTCTGCTTGCGGTTAATGAGGTACTTTTATTATTATTTTTTGGAATTTGGACCATAAAGAAATTAGTGTATAAGTAAATTGTAACTGTAAAAACGCGCTTAATTGTTTCACACGACTTTCATCGAAAGTTCAACGTCGCCGCCAACATTCGATGTTGAAATCTTCAGTCTTCTACTTCTTCTTGTTTTGCCAAATGTCTCGACTTGCCAATCATAATTTTTGTTTGTGTCGATTTTAGTGCTTTTTAATTGTTTGCAAATGTCATTGAGTATTAAAACATATTTACATTCGTTGACCAAATAACCGCAGATCGCTCTTAATCAAGTATCGTAAAAAACCGAAAGTGCATTCAACCGCTCTTCATTATCAATTGCGATTTGTCTTTGTCTTTGATCAGCCGCACAGATCGTGTCAACTCTGACCTTTACAATGTCACGCGTTTTAGTGTCGCAAATTAGTCAGAGATCTGAAAATAACTCAAACAGCGTCACAGATCACACATTTGATTGCCATTACATTTATCATGTCATTTGTATTGAAGCAATGAGGCGTTACTATTATGGCGACGTAAACAAAGTAATTCGTGTGAGATTGAATTTAATGTCGGGTATTTTTCAATGTTTTAATTTTAAATACGCCATTGGCTGACGTCGAAAGATACACATTTGGTTGGTGTGAATCACTTTATTGATGTTTTGGTATGAAGATTTCAAGGCCTCAAGAAACCGAAAGCTTACAAAAGAAACCAAAAAAAAAACGATGAACTTTTCCATTTACAACAATGAAAGTCTGTTCTCTTCTTCTTAAAATCAGCGCACATTTATTATGTTCATTAATAATACTAAAAAATTCATCATTGGGTCAAATACTTTTGCCTAAAACTATCGATGTGTCCCAGCACGGAAACAGTAAGATTATTTATGTATTCATCGCGTTTTTGGTTAGAATAATCCGGCAAGCTTCGTCGGCTCACATAGTGATTGGGCAAATTGACCTGTTTATAAAACAAAGAAAATATTCTTATAGTAAACTCATTGTGAGTTCTTGAGCATTCTACGCACCTTATGTCTCGCAATGGACTTGATGATTAGCCATAGAACATAGAAGCTGAACCAGACCGTGAAGTAGAGCGGTATATACCAGAGCTTGCGACCAATGTAGAAGTAACTGTATTTCTTGACTCTTGGTTCCGGTGCTGGTTCCGGCGGTGGTGGTTCCGTGGTTGGTGGTGGTGGTGGCGGCGGCGGTTCAACATGATGATGGTGATAGTGTGGAAAATGATCGTCATAGATTATATGGGGATGATGATGGTGTTCGGGAAAGGAGTCAAAGGAGGGAAAACCCTGTGGATATTGTATAATGTCGCTATAGTCAGGGAGACCATGATCGTGTTCATCATGATGGTCATGCTCAAAATCATGAGGATGGTTATGTTCATGATGATCGTGGTGGTGGTCATGATCGTGATCATGATCAGATGGTTGTGGCACCGCTGACTCCGGATGTGATTCAAGCCAACCAGGCGGTGGCGTTGGATACTCCTTATTCGGATCGTAATCATTACTGGGACCACCAACGTCAGCAGGCTTCGCATCATCACCACCATCTCCATTGCCATCATCAGCTGGTTTCATATCATCACTACCAGCTGCATCGCCAGCGTCATCTGCACTGCCGCCGTTAGCGCCCTTGCCGCCGTCGCCACCCATGTCCATAGCACTTGCGGGCAGCACCCCAATCGAGTCATCATTGTCGCCATCGCCATCATCACCGCCGTTGCCGTTACCGTCGTCGGTGCTTTTATTATCCTGGGCCATTGCTTTCACTGGTCCGGGATACTGATAGCCACCAGCTGGCATGCTGGGCCCAGGATATTGATAACCGGCAACACCTTCGCTGCCCAATAAAGGACCCGATGCGGGCGGCAAGTAACTCGTTACGCTGCTCGTCGGCACTGCGGCCTTGGGATCATCCGAGGGTGATGGATAATTGGCATTGAGCGGCGGAAAGGCATATTGATTCTTCGGTGGCACGTACGACTGTACGACATCGGACGCTGCGGGCACTTTACCATCGTTAGCGTGATTATGATTGTGACTATGATCGTGATTGTGATCGAAGTTCTCCTTTTGTCGAAGGAAAATGCCCGCGGCCGTGCCTTGACTAGGCGAAAAGCGATCAGTAAATGTAGCTGCAATAAGTTGAAATAGAAGAGTCTGACTGAAATTCATCTGAGCTTTTGACAAAGCACAAATTACCTTTTCCTCTCAACTTATTCTGTTCCGCACGATTTGGTTGCCTTTGTCTATAGTAACCATTGGAGGGTGGACCGTATCCGCTTGGCTTGCGCTGGATGGGTCCTCGACTATAGCCCTGGCCTGATGGTGGTCGCTTTCTAACCGTGTTGGGCGCTGCAGTCTTAATCAGCGGCGTAAGCAGTTGTCCGAAAGGATATCCTGTGCGATAATCCACAGCGCGGCCAGTGGATGTAAGTTCGCTATGTTCGACGACTTGAGATTCATCTTGCCGAGTGTTATTCACAATTTCTGATGTTGCCATTGACGGTTCATTCACACTTGGGGGCGTTACAAATATCGGCACTCCCTCAGTCTCAGCGCGGTGATTATAGGGCCACGGTAGCTGAGTGGTCGTGGTACTGGTGGTACTGGTTGGTGGCTCAGTTGTTGTGCTGACCGCATGGAAAACTTCCGTTGTTGAGATAACATTTTCGCTTGAGTTGAAGCTGTTCGTAAAAGTTAAAGGTTTAAGATGAGTTCAACGACTTCAACAGAAAACTTACGTCTTGGGAAATATTAGATCCGTATTCAGTGCCTTGAAGATGCGTGGACCATCGCCTTCTGCGGTATTTGAACTGCTCACGAGCACTTGTGAATAAGCCGTTATGGAAATGAAATTCACGCTAATGCTCAGCACGAGCAACAGAGCCGTACTAAACACGTTCATTGACACGCACTTTAATCTCACCCACTAATCTGATAAGATATATTAGTCTGCTTGGTATTCCGGTATTCCCTAAGGATTTTTCCACTGAAAATATACTCGTTTCGACTTCGAACCGTTCGTTACGCCAATCGGAGCACTTCTGACGTTCAATGCGCAAAAATCGACCATCAACAGCGACTATGGTTTTATTTTCTAGTTACACATCGTGATCGTATTGATTATCATGACCCAGTTACTTCTTTTTCCAACTCATCTCATCTAGATTGTGCAGCACATTTATTGGGCCTTCTGCTTTGTGCGCAGCACTTTCATTTGGCTAGAAATTCTTGACCAAAGGTGCTAATTAATTGTTACTCCACATTTTTTTTCACTCAAAAAACGTACGATAACTGCGCTGCTCATAGACTTGAGTTTAATACAAGTGACGTTTTGATATTTGTGAATGAGTTTTTAGGCTGTCTTTATTTGCAACACACTTCATGCGTGTGCCACCAATTTCATAACTAATTAGTGTGTATCGCATTTGAATTGTGTTGTATTTTTTTCCGTAAAAGATAAGAAAATCTTACGCACGGCACTTGTCTCGGCGACTTTCACATGTCTGAAACAGTTGTCAACCAATGAGTGTCGTCGAAATGGGTCAACTGTATATTAATTATTGTTTTTCTCAACATTTTATAATCAGTGCGCCATGCATAGTAACTTGGCTTAGAACGTGTCCGTCGTGATTAGCACCTATCAGCAACAACTCGTGCATATTA
Organism: Phortica magna; assembly: GCA_037044515.1. Taxonomy (NCBI): domain Eukaryota; kingdom Metazoa; phylum Arthropoda; class Insecta; order Diptera; family Drosophilidae; genus Phortica; species Phortica magna. The sequence continues at coordinate 1,006,578 of JBAMBP010000519.1, forward strand.
TTTACAATTTCATTTGAGCAGTTTCAGTTTGGTGTAGGACAAAAAACTTGTTTTAGCAAGTGAAAACTGCTGCAAGGTTCTGAAAGCGATTTAAATTCAATTCGAAATGTTTTCGACTTAACTGAAATGAAAGTAAAATTTTTATGCTTCATATTGCTGCTATACGAGTACATGCCAAAGAAGTTAAGTATCAATTTGAGCACTCAGTTTGCTCATACACTTAAAATTGTTCAGTGCTCTTTGCACACTTTAACCATCGCCCGAGGGTTAAAGGCATTCAAGTGCATGTTGCACCTGTGCTATTTTTAGCTGCGTAAGCATGCAAAAGTATGCTAATAATACGTGCTAATACTGAATCATAAACTATTAACGAGCAAGCAACCTGTGGCGGCGGCACAGATTACGCTATGCATACCGCGAATCGCCTCTCCTCACACCGTCCCGCCCATTTTGGCACGCGGCGACTAATGCAGAAATTGAGCGCGCGCCCGACGCTATTTTAAGGCCAATAAGATGAAAATATGTTCATGAACCAACGCCATAATCATATGCAATTTAAGCCACAAGCAGAAAAGAAGATTTCTAATCAATAGTAAATCTCTTTTGGAATTTTTCAAGGAGTCTTCGCTCTATGATTATTTAATAGATACAACGTGATTATATTAGACAGCATATTAAAAAAAAGTCAAAGGGTCCGGATTTCAATAAAATTTAATTAATGGACGTCCCCTTATAACTATTTTTATGAATTGCTGTAAAATTTAAATTTTTGTTTTCAAAACTCCCGCGACCGATGTTAAATAGATCCAAACACAAGCTTCCACATTTCACTTACTCATGTATCCTAATATTTGAAGCAAACTTGAGCCTAGCCAGCGCTGAATATTAACCCAACTGAATATATTTACCTCAACAGGGCTGCAATGCTAATTTAATCAAGTTGAGTGATGCCACTTTTAATCAGCAAGCGAGTGCATTTTATCATATTATGCCCGATAAGTGCCTCACATCAATGCCCCTAAAGATGAAGTTTAATTAAAAATTTAAAAGAGAACCGTTTTCTGGTAAGAGGATGATTGCAGAATTTTCTGGCAGTCAATTATTGACTTATTAGGAATAAGGGTCAAGTGACAGCACTGAACATAAGTTTTGGTAATCGAACGTTTTGTTTTATGCAACATCTTTCACTGTGGAGTCATGGACCAATTCAAAATTGAAATTGTTGTATCATATTTCATTCCACTGTTGCGAAGTGAAGAAACGTTTGGAAAACAATACATATGGCTTATGTCGCTATATGAATACACGAAAACATGGCTTATGCCACTTCTGAGACTTTAGCTAATTTTTATTTAAATCTTATACTACCTTATGTTTCGCATGTTTTAAGAAAAACTTTGTGCATTCAAAATGTTAGCAATTTCGGCTGCAAAGAAAAAAAAAAGAGAGAAAGATTAGCGTTTTTGGGAGAGTATCGGTGCCATAGAGAGTATGATCCGCTCAGAGAGGAATGTGTCATGACACGCTGACACGCAAAAGGAAAATTGATTTGTCGCATGTCGCGATGCGTGCCCTGGCCGATTTTCCCGTTCCTCCAATCCTAGGTAGTTTTCTACCTAGGGGGGTCAATTTTGTCCTCTCTTCCCTTCGCGTCTGCGTCGACACTTTTGCGTCAAAGACGACGCTTTTGGCTCACTTCTGTTTCCAGTATAAAACCAAATGCAATTCAAAATTCCCCCGCATTTTTATTTATGCCCTCGATGTGTTAACATGTATATATATATTATATAGTATATAGAAATCCAGCTATTGAGTGATTACTGTTCATTGATTTGTTTTTGCGGTTTCTGGACGGACGGTCGAATTATATGCATCAAACCGTTAGAGCGTCAAACAGTGCGGATCGGATTTAGTGGCGCCTGCGCGTAATGTTATCGGCCAAGTGATTTTACCGTTTAACGCTTGTCGCGAAATTGTTAACAACAAAATTTGGTAATTTAAATGCGAAAAAAGTGTTAAGCCATTAAAAGTTAATAAAATGTGTGCGTGCTCTAATCCGTTGTTGTATAACTGTAATCAAGTGCCATTTTAGCCAAAATACGTTACAAGCAAAAAAAATACAAATCAAGAAGAGGAAACGAAATTGTTAAAGAAGAAAAAATCGTTGTTGTTGTCTTGGTTGCAATTGCAAACGCAAAGTAAAAAAGCAAAACAACAAAACAAAAATTTGAACGTGGAAGCAAAGTTGAAAAGGAAAACGTTTGTTAAAAAACAAAGATAATTAGTTTTTGATTTAATAATTGTAATTATGAAAAACGATCGAAAACAATTTTCGCGTTTGACTTTGTTTTTGTTTTTGTGTCATTGTCGTTTAAACTTGACCAACAACCAACCAAATAAGAAATACCATAATTGTGTGTTAGTAAGAAATATTCATATCAAGTGTTGTCTTCATTACGCCTAAACAGCTCTGACCCTGTGCCTCACCCGCCCGCCTTGCCCTTCCCGGCTTTATAAACGTTGTGCTTGAACAGCTGCTCCGACTGCTTCTTGAGCTCTTTATGCGTGCTTGCTGCTTCTTCTTCCACCGCCACTTCAACTTGTCCGGCACCCACGATACATACGTGTTTGTGGCTGTTGTTGGTGTTGTTGTTGACTGTCAAGTCACTCAACGAGAAGCGAAGTTCAAACAGTCAACGTAGAATCCCGAAACGTAACTGAAGCCAACAACAACAACAAAATATGGTTTAAAGACACAAAGGAAGATGAAGTGGCAAATGAAATAAAACAAAAAATCAAACTCGCAAAAAAACCGGAATTGTACAAATAAATCTTGATATCTGAGTTGGTCTGCATACAGTGAAGCCTTTCAAATGAGTTGTGCATATTCCCGATTTTTCTTCTCTTTCTTGCTTCGAACTTCATTTGTGTCCTTGATTTTTTAAAAAAATAACAATAAAAAGACTTTTAAAAGGTTTTCAACTGTTAAAGTCATGAATCTGAAGTGGTAGTTTAACTTGGTTTCACTGTGTAAGCGCAAGTGGTTGGGAAGCGTGAAACTTCAGTTGATGTAGAGGAAAACAAGCTGTTTATTATACCCATATTATTTATTTTCACCTATTAATGAAATTGCCAAAGCCTGCGGGACTCCTTTTTGTTCAAATTTTTTGTGTTCATGGCTTTCTTTAAAGTTGCTTTTCACACCAAACAATTTGAATGACGGACTGGCAAATTATCATCAAGATTTATTGCTTCAAAATATTTTAAAAGTCTTATGTGAACCTTATGAGTGTTAGAAATGAAAGACTAAGCAAATCAGGTTCTATTTGCTCTGCCATTAGCCTAATGTCATAAAGTGCTTTTATATTAAATACTTGGAACTTTAAACTACGGTCGCTCTATGATTAATTCTCAATGTCCTTATCTTGAGACTTTATTTCTAGTCAATCGCTCGCCGCTCCTTTCCTCTGCACGACTCTGTGCCACTGTGCTCATTTCGCTTTGGTATGCAAATTATAAGGTAATCTACCGGCGTACCCTTTCGCCCTCCTGTCTAAGGCCATGCCCTTCGTGCAGCGTGCAGCATCTTCCCAACTTGTCTGCCATAGCTGTCAATTAACTCGAACTAGTTTATGTGCCGCTCAACGCGTTCGTACATCTTCGCTCGCTACACAAACCAAACACAACTTGTCTGAATGAGTTTGCCATTAAGAGCTACTTAGACCAAAAGTATGCGCGACTTTTCTTTCATAGTCACTTTAGACTCATTCTTTTAGCTATTTACGCTGATATGCAAATAAAGCCATGGAATTTATCGTATTAAAAGACAAAAGCATCTTAACTAACAACCAAAGTAAGAACCTCATTTCATGACATGTTTTCGTCGTCTTACCACAATTAAACTTTCCGCTCAGCGACTCTTCTCCCCTTTGGCCAACACATCGCTACACATTTAATTATCTACAAGTGCCTACCGTTCTCATCTCTTCTTACTTCTTTCTAACTATTTCTATATTGCTCTCCCTCACTCACATCTAGTAGTTGTGTTCTGCCTCCGTCTTTTGCAACTTCTCTCTGCTAATCCATTTTTTAATGTGTCTCTGACGTCTTCACTCAGTTAACGTTTATCTGATTTTTGCCGCAGACCTCCCACCCCCCTAAGGCCAACTGCTTTTGTACTTTGTTTTTAGATTTTTGCAAAATATTTTTTTTAATTATTTAGTTTTTTTTTGGCCTTCAATCTCGCGTCTCTCTTGACTTATCTTATCTGTTGACTAACTTTGTTACTTTAACATTTGCTTTTTGTAGATTTTTCTAGCTGTTTTTTTTTTCACTGGTCTTCTGTGTCTTCTGCTTTGGCAACTTTGATCAAAGTCAAGGTAAACCTCATGTAAGATTTTCTGCCTATTTTAACTTGACTTTTCATTAGTTTGATTCTGCATTATTTCTCACTTGAGGATATTTTACATTTCGCTTGACAGTTCGTTTTCGCACGTTGCGCCGCCGCCGCTTTATGGCTTTAATGAGTGTGTGTGTGTGTGTGTGTGTGTGAAGTAATACCTTAAATAATGAACTTTGTTCATATGCCTAAGCCGCTTAGGTCGTGTAGTCTCAGTTCCGGTTCGTGAGTAGTCTGACATACGAGCATGAAGTTAAGACGCTCAGCTATTGTCTGGTGTGAAAAGTACAAGAATTCTGAGGCTTAGAAAATGGTGTGTGAATCATTTTTGTACAGAAATAGGCATGACACTCTGGACAGAATTTTTGGGTCCGGGCTGGCAGCCTAATAAACGCTAAGCTTTCTTTCATTGAGGAAAATAGGAATTCCACGAAGTATTCCTCACTTTAGGCGCTCCTTATCGACGCCATTGAAAACAATCTTATGTTAACTTATGAGTTTGCAATTTGCTGCTTAAACATTTCTTGAGCTTTCAATTTGTTTTCGTTTTTTGCAAACAAATTTTAATCAATTAATGAATTCGCAGAAAAAAAATGTTTACAAATCATAAACTCCCACAATTATATAACTTGAGTCAAAAGCTTAACCAAAGTTTACATAAATCAACCTAAACGTTTCTTACGCAAAGCAAAACATTTATCGCACTTTTTTGTTGTTGCCATCAACACAAAATTTGTAATAATTATAATCATTTTGTGAATTTCTTGTTAATGAGTGACTTCCCTTGTAGATGTATTTCTTTTTTTCTTTCTTTTTCATATATATTTGTATTTATTTCAATGAAAATAACAAAAGTGCACAAGAGAGAAAAAGTATTCCCTGAGGCGGTCGAACGTTTTTCGCGTGTCTGTGCAGTCATTTTAGTCTCTATCGACCATCGAGAGCATATTTAGTTAGGGTTCAGTTTGCTTAGCCAAACACGAACGTCGATTGGGGTCAACAGATATGTATTATGAAAAGTGTTCGACGTCAGTTTCTGCCTTTGTGTTTATAAAAATAAGTTGTAAGCACGAAGGTCCAACCGAAGCGCCCTTAAGGTGCGCAACGTGTTAAATTTATTGATTGTTTTAGTTTTTGTTTTTTACTTTTTCGCTATTCAAATTAGAATTGTCATTGAAAATGGTTTCACTTTTAAGCACTCGTCATGAGTAAAGCGTGAAAGAGCACTAAAACCAAAATAGAATGTGGCCAAGAACGGCAAAAATTGAAAGCATTCTTTTTTTTTGTTTTTTTGTGGCTTTAAGTGATTTTAATCTTTGCGTCTTTGCTCTTTTCTTTGCGGTTTCGTATAACATTATAATTATCAATTTAGTTGTTGCAACATTTGACCTTCAATAGCCAACACTGCTAACTTTTCTTTTGCGAAAAGCACTCAATCAGCTTTCGATATGCCCATGTTGCTTAGAGCACCACACAGCACATGAGACAATTTAGCGCACACAAGCAATTACCAAAGTGTTCACATTACATTGCAGTATGTGCTGTGCAACTGAATGTAACATAAGCGTACGTTGGCTGCATTATTTCAGTCTCATAAGACGAAATGTTGCCAAATTAAATGAAAACTTCAAAGAATTTATAATTTTGATTTCATTATTTTGCTGTCGTTTATTTTATTTTCTAAAATAGTTTTCAGCGTTGCAGTTTGACATCATTCGCCCACTCATTTAGACTTCATGCGACGGTGCTCTGTGCCACTTTGGCCACCACCGCCGCCCCCTTTTATTTTGCCACTGTCCGTGCGTTCGACTGACTGTCAGTTCATTTACTCAAATGTCTAAACCTGTAAAATTTTGTGTTTTTCTTCTGCTGATTTGCTTCACGTATCGAAAAATGTATCTCAATATCTGTTGAACATTGCACATGTTTGCGTGCGTGACTAATGAATGATCAAAATAAAAAAAAAAAAAGGAAAACCAAAAACAACAATTTTGTTATAATTTTGTTGTCACCAATTTGGTTGGTGGTTGTTGTTGTTGTTGTCATCGCTCAACTCGCTTTTTATGCAATAATATGCAAGAAAGGAAAGAGAAGAAAAATATTTGGCAGCGAAAAAAATGAAACAACAACAACAACAAATATTTCGGCGTTATTATTAATGCAGCGAAATTTTTCGAACTACCGGGTAAATGACCCACTTTTGAGGTGCGGCCTTAGCACCTTTGTATACCCTACGATTTTTAAGTTAGATTGAGCCTCAAATCACATTTGATACTTTAGTATTTCAGCTCAACAATCATTTGGCTTATGTAATGTGGGCGCCTAAGCGACATAAGAGTATATATTATTCAAATGCATTGGGCACACATTTGTGCGTGAAGCTGATGTCAGTTGTGTATGCCTAACAAATTTTCCGCTTTATTGTAGTTTTTGACAATTTTTGTCGCTATTTGACCGCATTTTTAGCTGCCAGTCTTCTATTGTTGTTGTTGTTGTTGTTCGACTGCAGAAAATAATTCTAATAAAAAGAGATTTTCTTTGTGGGCGAAACTATTTTTGGCTTGTAAGCATTGACTAATACACGACATTACAACAAGAAGAACAACAACAGCGACAACAAGACCAACACCAACATAGCCAACGACATCTAAATGAATTAGAAAATTAATACTGAAGCAATAATAATTTTATGATTTTAACACAAGAAATATTATTTTCTCAATTTTTTTTTTTTTTTTTTTGTGAAGACGACTAATTTTATTAGCTCATGAGACATTTTCTAATTAACAAATAAGCTGATTTTTTTTGTTTATTTTTTCTTTTGTCAAGTCAAAAGTTTTGCAGTTCTGTGCATGACTGATAAATAAACACAGTGAAATGAGTAAAATGCTCATACGACACATGTGTCAGCAAAAAATAAGAAAATACACTATTTACGCAAATGTTAATTTTGTATTGTTTAAAATAAAAAAAGCAAAACAAAAATGAACTTAATCATTACTCATTTTGGGCACAAAAGTGTTAAAAAAAAATTAAAGCATTTTTACTATTATATATTTTTATGGAATGCTGTCATGTAAATAAATGAAATCATGTGTTAAAGCGACGGAAGAAACGCGCAACAAAAAATAAAAAAAATTATTTAAAAGTTTAGTGAAAGAAAAAGAAAGCAGTAAAGTACGCAATTAACTATTACTTTCAGTCACGAATGCGAATTCAGCGCTCCTTATACCAACGCTTCTATCATGAGCATTTAAATAGGCCTATGTTATATGCGTTCAAGACACACATATGACAATTGAACGTGCAAGCTTCGTCATTGCGCATTGAGCCTAACCGTCTTGCTTAATGTTTGGAACATTCGGAAATGGAGTGCCGAATTAGCAACAATGCTGCCGTTACACTTTACAACAACCATAATAAGCATTTGATTTTTAATAATAATAAAAAAAAATACTTTGTACTTTGAGTTATGTATTTTGACTAATGACATTCCATATAAACAAAGCGAAAACGAAGAAGAAAGGCAAACAAATGCAAATCATGGGCACTTTTCACTTGATAGCCTAATAAACAAAATGGTTTTATTATTATTGTAATGTGCGTTTTGTCATTTATTATTTTTATAGCAAGATTTTCACTTCATGTTGTGCCACCGCAGACGATGACGATCATGTTCATAATCATGATGATAATGACGATAATGAAGTTGTTGGCACAAGTCGCAAGCATGATTAATTGCATAAAGCATAAAACATAAATCACGGTAAAACTTCACGCACGCTGTTTGCATATGAAATGCACGGAGTTGCATACGACAACAACAAAAAAACACATACCAAAAGAAATGCAACGAAAACAAAAAAAAAAAAACAAATAACATATAACATTCCAATGCATTATCAAATGATAGAAAAAGTCGCTCTTTGGCATGCGACCGTCTTTGCTCGTTAGTTTTCGAGCATTGCAGCATAGTTTTTATGCAAATTTGTACGGCATTTTTGTTGGGCCCAACGAATTTTTCAAAATGTCTACATATACACATAAATATGTGTAATAATGTCTATGTGATTAACGGTTTTCAGTTTTTGATTGCATCGAAATGTGTGCTGTTGAAATGTGAGATGCGCTCGTGGTCATTATTTTTATTATTGTGATTATTGTTGTTTTATTGCATTCTCCCAACGTAATTGTGGCATAAAAGCTATCAAAACGTTGCCAAGGCCAAGTTGAGTGTTGGCGGTTTTTGCAATATTTCCACTAATTGTAATATTTTTCTGCAACCGCAAAATCAATAAACAGAATCGCACTCAGATTACTATGTCTGCGATTTGTTGATGTGATGCAATAAAGTGTGCACAATATTGTGCCAATGATGCCAATTTAGCGCTTGAAACGCCAATGTTTCCATAGCAACACACAACACATAGAACAATGCAATATTTAAGTCTTATCGCTGGCGTATATGTTGTGTGGGTGGTATGCTTGCATGGGCTGACTTAATATTGAGAACAATGACACATGACGAGGCACAAGAGTGTCAATGCACTAATACATGTAAGCAAAAGCTCAGCAGTGTGGCATTTAACACGTTTACAACAATGAAGTAAAGCGAAAAATTAGCATTTTGACGCCTACTTTGCTGTACTTAATGCCATTGCTGCGCATGCAGACATGATTCGCGCAGTAGAGTTTAATGCATGTTGCCGAAAGGGGGCAACCAGCCAGCTATATGCGTGTGTGTGTGTGTGTGTGTGTGTAGGAACTTCCGTCGTTTTGTTGCACTAATAAGCATCATAATGAGTTGACATTCTTTAGACAAGAGATACAAGAGACAAGCTTAACGCTTCAACTCAGTGTCAGCTTTCAAAAAAATGAGAAAAAATAATTTTTTTCCACAAAGTTGGTCACGCAGTCACATGAATCGCATCCGTTCATCAAGACATGCGACGTGTTGGTATTTAAGTGAAAATCGAATGCACTTTTCCCATTAGTTTTTCCACACGCATTTGTCATGGCAAAGTGCTTGGTCAGCTGCATTGCCAACGTTGCCATCATTGCATTCGACGCTATCGACGTTTGCCATCGTGTCAATGAGGCACTGAGTCAGTTCAGCGAGGACTGTCAGCTCATTTGTGCCGTTCAAGTGTCACTCAGCAAAGGTCTCCCTCACTCTCTCTTTTACTAAGTGATTGTGTCTCTGTCACACAATCAGTCTTGCTTGTTTCTACTTTTATTTGTTTTACAATCGTGACACAATTTTTTTTTTCTCTTTGCTTTGCTTATGAATTTTTGTCCAGCAACAGCAATAACAACAACAACAACAACTAAACTACTGTGAAGCAGTTTAGGGTCTTTTATTGGCAACCCAAGTCGTCGTCTTCGTTGGCCTGCAGTTGCTTATCAGATATCGGAAAGCAGAAGCAATTAAAGAAAGAAAGAAGAGGTCAAACAACTTTTCTTACAGTCATAAAGTATGAAGCGAAGAAAAGCGGCATAAACAAGCAAAACCGTTGTAACTTAAAACATTTTCAACACACAAGAAACGCACACAGACTTGATTCTATCAAGTCCATCACTACCTGTGTTCGTTGCCCCACACTCCGCCAACCCTTTTGTAACACGAAAAATTGTCTCATATCACACGCGTTTATAATGAAATGAACATGATTCTGTTTCATTGCCGAACGTCGCGTGACGAATTCTATTGGAATGCATTCCAAGTCAAAGTTGTGATGTTTTCCTTTTTATTTTTGTCTTTGTCTTTGTTTTGTTGTTTTGATTTTTTTTATTTGGAAAATGTTTTGTTTTGTTTTTGTATTTTTTTTAACTATTTTTCCATTTAAAAACAACCGTTTTCCTCTGCTTCGGCTTTCAATTATGCAGAGCTCGACGAAATGATTTCTCATGGCATCGTCTTGTGCACTCAGCCGCATAATTTATCATCATTATAAAATTCTTTGGCTCGTTTTGTGTATTGCGCGCTACTAATTCGTTGCTTTATGACTTTATTAAGAAACTTTCTGTTCTGATTTTTATTAACTGTTAATCTGAGCATAAATCAGACAGCGCCAGCAAACAGACAGACAGAGATAGCAAACGTGCCACGCCAACGTGTAATTAACCAAAATAATTGCGTCGTGGCTATCACACATGTTTTACTTGGGCTTGCCAATTTTTTTTTTAATAATAATTGACATTTCTTGTTCCTAATATATATAGTATGTGTTTTTTATATTACAAATGTATAATGCCATCGATTGTGCAGCGATTTGTGTGACTTATCAAATTTGGCGATAACATTTGACAACATTTCAATTGGCTTGTTAAAAAAATATAGTAAATTCTTTTGATTTCCGGCATGACCTTGACTGTTTATCGATCGACGTGTGTCAATTAGCAATGTTTATCTAATTTTGGCTTATGTTTGCATGCGTTGCCTTATGACATACGTTGCGTTCTAATGGTTTGCAACGTAAGAAGTTCGAAACAAATCTGAAATGATTGAAATGAAACAGTTGTGAAATGGTGCACAACTGTAAACTAATCGGTTTGCCTGATCGCTTTGTGTTCTAAATCGGTATATCAATCAATGCCCTCGTCAAATGGCGCTGATCGACCATAACTAACATAACACAGCTGAACATTCATATTAATGGCTAAGCTAGTTAGTAAAGAACGAGTAGTATCAATATTGAAACAGAACTGTTTAGATTTATGAGTCAAGTTTGTCAACTGTTTCTAAGACTTTTATTACCACACACACACAGACAGACAAACAGACAGACACTTGGCACATACATTATTAACAAACAAAGTGAACTTCATAATTCGCACGACAAACAATTGTCAGCACAACGCTAATGACTTTGTCTAACTTTTTTATGGCATTTGTGTTTGTCTGCTGTTTTTGGCTTATTTGATTATTGCGGTAACATGCAACAATTAAGTGAGTGCAACGAGTGTGGTTTGTTGCTTGTTGCTGGCGCATGTTGTGTTACTGCCACAATGGAACTTCCACAATGCTGACGATAGCGATGCCAAACAGGCAACAAAGCTGTCAATTATCGTTTGACTACTGACGATGTAAATGCGAAACTTATTAGCAAATTTGCATAATTGATGGCAAAATGATGGCAATAAAAAAAAAACACAAAAAAAAAAAAATGAAAAGAAAAGCTGCAACGTTCAAAAACCCATACAACAACAACAACAATGCATGCAACGCCATCGCAAAATAATCGCATCATTATTTGTGTCTTTGAAGTTGCAAGAGTTGCAAGAAGATGCGACAGCGGTAGCGCAAGAAGAAGAAGAAGAAGCATTGACTTTGCCAACAACTGCCAAAATAAAAGTGAAAGTTCATTTGGCAGTCTCCTCCGTTGTACATTCATTCGTTTGCTTGCTGAGCGCGCGCCTTGTCAGTCGCCACCCCCCGAACGCCGTACACCCACAACATGTCAAGAGTTTGTTCGTTCGTTTCTTCGTACGTTCGCTCAAATTGCGCGTTTCCTTGAAGTCGAGGCTCGCCTTACATGTTACTTGTGCTGTGCTGCGCTCTTGGCTTCAGTTTTGGTTGTGTCTTGTCTTAGCTTAGCTTAACTTGGCTCGACTCGACACAATCGTTTGTTTGGCCAATTTCGTTTGGCTTGTTGCCAAATGCGCTGGCAAAGCCAAGATTTGCATTTACACGCTTCAATTTAACGCACAATTTGTAACTGAGCTCGGCTTAGGTTGGCCTAAAAACAACAGCAAAAGATTTGCCTACCGCACGGCTTCAGATTTCAAAGTTGATAGCTTAATTAAGTAAATTTTCGCACGTAGACGCCGACGTATGCTTACTTCCTTCGTGCCTGCGTTTTAGACACGTTTCATTATGGCCAAAATCGTAACTTATGGCCTGGCCAAACAGTCAATAGGTTATTTGTGCGGCCAAAAATAGTTTTGCATTGCCTTTTTGATCATCAACAACATAAATAATTAAAAAAAAAAGACATACCTAAGCAGCGTAATTTACTTTCAAGTTCCGAGTACGCGGCGCGGCGCCTCAGTCCACAGTGTTGGCATTGTTGCTGTTTGCTCACGTCAGTTAAATGCATAATTTATATGCGTGAAAGTAAAAAATCATGAAAACAAAATTTGATTTTTCACTTCTTTTTGTTTTTTTTTTTTTTTTTTTTTTGATTTTCAACGTTCCAAACTGAATTTCAATTTCATTGAGGAGCGCACGAGTGACCAAAAATCGAAACGGAACAACATACAAAGAAGACAAAATTCAAGCTTCCTGTTTCGCTCTCACCCAAACCGCAAACTCGATTTGCCAAATGTCGCCGCCGCCTAGCTGCAGCGTCTTCACTCATACGCTCTCTCGTTCGCACACCCGTTCAGCCGTGCCGACAGTCATGCCAACACTTTTGCATTTTAGAATGTCGAAACCCGTTTTGAGGACTGCATCGAATGGTAACCTGGAACGGTCACCTTTTGCACACCTGCCGTTGCCACTTTAACTTAACTTCTTTTGCTTTGTCTGCGCTTCCTTTATTTGTGCATTTTTCTTTTTCGTTTTCGTTTTGTGTGCAAACAAAATGCTGAAATCCATTTAAGTCTTTGCTTTTTCATTAAGTCGGTCTGTGTGTTCTGCATTTTGGGTCTTTCCCTGCACGAAAACCTTTCTTTCTTTCTGCTTCTGCTTCTTATTCCTTATTTCTTTTTTTTTTTGTTGTGCATACACGAATTTCGAAACAGCTGTTTTCGCTTTTTGTCTCAAGCGAAATTTTTGTTGTACAAATACCACGAAAATGAATTATTGCAATTAAGTTTTAGCATCTTTTGTGTGTTAAAAAGCCGCCGTTGAGTACAGTTTCCTCTTTACGGTTTTCATATTTTCACAGCTGTCGTTTTGTGCATTCTTAGCTTTGTTCAAGGCCTTTTTTTTAAGCTTGCACAAACAGTTCGATTTTGTGAAAGGTAATACTTAAAATAACTCTCAGTTGTAACTATCAAGGGATTTCTATAGTTGCTGACATATTTGAGTAACAATTCGACGTCTTTCTATTACAATTTCCATCTATTGAAGTTTATCTATAACTAGACGCGTATCTCTAGATCAATCTATCACTGCTCTCGCTCTTACTGATTTATATTGCCCATCCCATCTTTGATAAGGCGTTCAGATTTGCATTTGATAATTAATCTTTGTATCCAACTGCCGATCTATCAATCTATCTATCTAACAACTCATAAACCGACCCACCCAATTCAATATTTAATCAAATCTCGCGTCATTTTTCCTACACACACGCCACGAGCAACATTTTTAATCATTATCATCTGTGAAATATTTTATTGAAAGAAAAAAAGAAATGTGTTTAGTATTCACCTTACGATTGAGACGTCACACTGTTTACTTTATGATGTGTGTGGCAGTTAATTGCAAATTTCAAAAGATTTATTGTTGTATATGTAAATTGGTTTATTTTCGTTTTTGTTTTTTTTTGCTACAAAACAAAAAAATATATGCCAATTTTTTGTGTTTTTATTCTCCTTGAAAAAAAAACAAAAATTACGGCGATTTACCTTAACGTATTCAAGCCTTTTGGCCTCATTGCATATTAAATAAGTTTTCGTGCATAAAAATTGGGCTACCAAGGAAAATCAAGTATAATTTGCCAAAGCAAAAAAAGCGTTGTCGCAAAAAGATATAAACTCATTTGGCTTTTGTTAGAGAGAAGTCTTGACCAGTATTGTTTGGCGTTGTTTGCCATTTTTGCCACTTGCTTAGTCATCTTCAACGACATCGCTCATAAACGGAAGTCAAAACTCTGCCAAAGTTCAATGCCAAAAACAATTAGAAGCAATTGTGGTTGTTGTTGTTGTCGTCGTCTTCTTTAACAAATGCTCATTTGCTACATGCTTTGTTTATTAGCGCCAACTTGAAAATGCTGTTGATTACGTATGCCAAGAAGCGGGAGCGAGAGCGAGAAAGAAGTACTTACCGCCAGTGAGGTAACACACTTGCCCTCACTAATTGTTTTAGCACTCTGGAAAAACTCACAACAACAACAACAAAGCCGCGTTTGTGTGTTAATGTCAAGCGCAAACCTTTCGAAAAGTGCCGTATTTGCATAAATTTACGAGCGTATTTTGACTTGGCTTTGAACGAGTGAACGATCGAACGAATCAACGAACGACTTCTGATTTTGGTGATTTCACTCACACTGACATTGAATTGAGCCAAGAGTTACACAATTCAACGCAAAATCAAAATCAAAACAAAAACAAAATCGAATGAAATGAAATGTGTCGAAGCAAAGCAAAGCAAAGCAAAGTAAAGGCAAGTGTTGTTAGGCGCGGTGAAGTGAAGGGCGTTGAAGTGTAACGAAGTTGAAGTAACCCAATTTTTGTATGTTATTGTTGTTGTTTTTGGTTCTTCAAATATTTGCATACGGAAAAAAAAAACTGTTAAAAAGAAAGAAAGACAAAAAAAACACACACATGTGTTGTTGTTGCGTACGCCTTGAGTAATGTTAGCCAAGTGGCGGGGGCACTAAAAGACGTTGCTCTCCTATGAATTCGTAATTATGTCGTTTGTTATTGGGCGTGGCCGTCGGCTTCACTTACCACGGCTTGGCTTAGCGTATTAATATTTGCCTGCGTTACGTTTTATTTGAAGCATAATTGTTGTTGACAAATGTATGGAAAGTTAAGTAAGCAAAATAAAGACATCCAAAAACTATTACACAATGCATATGATGTTCAATTTGCGTTATGCAATCAAGTGACCCCCCCGCAACGCACACAGGTCAACGTTCAACATGATGTATAAGAAATGCACGCGAATTGAAAACCACCGCAAATCTTCAAATGCGAAAAAAGTAACAATAATTCACAGTTGTTTGTTTTAAAACTTCAAATTGTACAAATGAGCAAATGATTTTCAAGCACGCCTTTGAAAAAGATACAACAACAACAACAAAAAACACGTGTTGATTTGATTTGATTTTTGTGTGCGCGCCTTTTGGCTAAAATGAAAGTGATTTTGCTTATAGTTAACAACAACAACAACAACAACGACAACGACTAATCAAACTTGCGATGTGTTACAAACATTACAAATCAAAGCTTTTGGCAAAATACGAAATTACATTTAATTAAACCAAAAAAAAGGAATACAAAACAAAAGCAAATAAAACAAGTGTGACAGAGAAGGCGAAGCGTTCAATCAATTTGCCTTAGAAAAACAACAACAACAACAACAAAGTGAGAGAAAAGTGTGTCCACGACGAACGCCTCGCAATGATTGTGAAAATGGAGCCCGACGAGCTGATTACGTTTCGCGTGCAGTATCTCGTCGATACTGATCCGCTCGACTGCAATTCAGCCTTTCCGATACCGACCCGCGCGCCCACCTATGGCTTTACCACAACCATGCCGCTGGCCACACAAATGGGCACCATACTCCGGCTGCTCGGTGCGCCGCAAAGGGTGAGCGATTTTTGCAAATGATTTTTCTATTTTTAAAGATTCTTTATTTTTGGTAACTTTCGTTTGTTTCCGACAAAGAAACATGCGTGATTTTTTATTGTTGTTGTTTTTGTTTCATTCTTTGTTGACTTCTTAAAATATTATCTAATCTTATCTCGTGTAGATTTGTTGCCCCCGATTGAGATAAGGCCGAAAAGCCGAATGTCTTTTGTCTTAACTCATAAACAAATGTTGCCAAAAAATGAACAACAATAACAACAAAGCATTGCGTTAATTTGGTTGTCTGCGATTATTATTGAGATTTTGTGTGACTTTCAAAGCTTCTCAGACAAATACTTATAATTCGTTAAACGCGTTCAACTCGTTTAAACTTAAACTCGTTTCGTTAAACGCCAATAAACGAAAACAGAAACAAAAAAAATTAATAAATAAATAATCAAAAAAAAAATAGTAACAAAAAGATAATCAAATTTGTGTTTTTGGTTACCGAAAAGAATTTGAAGAATTAAAAAAAAAAATCAAATTTATGGCAAACCTTCCGAGGAAACGCTAAGCGGCATGTTTCAAAAAAACGGCGCTTGAAAAATGATTGCAGAACTTTGATTTATTTGAGAAATTTCAAAGAACAGTGAAAGATACTTTTGCTTTATTGATATTTTGGCTCAACGGAGCGCGAAGGTTAATTAATCTTTGTTGCCCGTTTGACTGGTGAAGTTCTTTGGCGACACAAATAAACCCAACTATAATGAGCGGCGTAAAATGAGGTTAACACTTAAGGGTAAACTACAGTAGGGACTCCCAAATGTTAGATTCCCACAGAATTTGTAACCTTCCATTTTGGAAAACCCTCAATTTCGGAGCAGAATAACTTATCATGTTGAATAGAACGCCAATCAAATAATTACAATTGCCAATTGTTGAATAGAAACTCAAACAATATTTTCAAACAGATGAGCAACAAATTTTGCGCTATTCTTATAACTTTTGTTATTGTTGTTGACTAACAAAAGAAGATACTTGGAACAAATAACAACAATAAAAAAGGTGAGGAAAGCTGTTAAAAATTATAACAAGAAGTATGCCCCGAAAGGTTTTGTACCCTACAATATGCGATAGTTGGGATAGATTGAAAAGTAGAAAGTAACTGCGGTTTTATAAAGTAAATGTATATGACTGAAAACGATCGATGAAGTTGTCAATTTGGTGATGTGCTTATACACACATATTCTTATTATCTCTAAAAACTGATCTCATAGGCCAAAAGTGTAGGGTACTTCAAAGTCAAGTACTGCCAAGCAAAGCATATTCTCACTAGTTTAGTATAGTTTTGCTCGGCTGTCCGGCGATGAGTTGTTCTGATAGCAGACAAGGTGCTCCAGCGGCCCAAAGAAGTTTCAAGCTACGCAAGCGCATAGACAAAAGTACTAAGCGGGCAGAGGGTGGCAGGCCGGGCAGATGTGCAATAAACTAGCGTATGGTAGGGGAGTTAGAAGAGCAGCAGCCTGAAGAGTCATTTGTGTGCAATTGTTTGAAGGTTTGTTTGTGTTTGTGGCGAGAAGAGGTTGGAAAAGTTAAAGTTGCCGTTGTGAGTGAAAAGAAACAGAGAGAAAAAAGTACAAATTTATTACTCTTATTGTTAACAATTTTTTGTAGCTGTTGTTGTTGTTGTTGCTGTACTATTTGCGTAAATGATGTATTACACAATGACGTGCTTTGCCTTTGCGCGAGAGAACAATGGCAACAAAAAAGTTGAGCTGAGCTGAGTTGAGTTGAGCCTCAGTTGGCTTGGCTGCCTTGCAGGCCCGGTCGGTGGGTCGGTTGGACGTTCGTCGATCGCTGCAGCGCAGTAGCAGTGAAAGAAACGAAGGCAGAGGCTCAAGCCAAGTAATATCTTGGCGGGTTTGTCTCGCGCTTATCGCTTTATCGATCTATGAGGAAGTTGTGTGTGCCTTTGCCTTTGCCATTGCCATTGGCATTGCCTTCAACTCGGCTCAAGTTTCTTTTGTCCGTTTTGCCAACAATTAACGTGCAACGTTCAACTTTTGTACGGCCACAAGATGTCAGTTTGACTAATTTGCGAACGGTTAATGGCGTGTCATTTGTCATGAAGAGGAGCTTCAGCAATGGCAATGCCCAATGCCAATGGCCGGGCATGCCTCAAAGGATACGTAAATCTTGGCCGTTTGTGTACAGTCACAAGTTCTAACAAACTTGTGGTTTGAGTAGATGTTGCAATGTTTTTGCTCTTGTCTCTCCCTATTGCAGCTGCCGTTGTACATTGTTTGGCTGAAAGCTGCAAGGAAGTTGTAAATTAAATGCAGAGGGGCCCAACTAGCAAAGATACTTACATTTGGCATTTTATACTAATGTGAGTGAGTTAGAAAGGAAAGGCACAAATTGGCAAAGAGTGCCAATTAGTCAAACGTTGAACATATTTATACTCTGCTGCCGATGATGATCGTAATGATGATGATGATGATTCTCTGTCAGCTCACAAAAATAGAAGACACAAACAAATATTAAATAAGTCATATCATAAAACTTGTTACAGTGTCTCACAGTCAGCTTGGCTCGCTCGCTGCCTGACGTGTTTGCCTTTGTTGTTCTTGTTATTGTTGCTTTCCATAAAAACGGTAATGACATCAGACCGAACTATCGGCAAATTCAACGAATGCTAAATTCATTGCGTACTGTAAGCTTTTTTTTTGTTTTGTTTCATTTCATTTAATTTTATTTTTTTGTTTATTCATTTTGCCAATTTTATGATCACCTTCGATTGAAATATTCGCAAAAGATAAGCGCGTTTAGTCAGTGGACGTACGCTACACTACACTACACAACACATTCGACATAAAGGCCGATGCAGCTAATTAATCGTTGCCCGTTAAACGCTTCAACGCACAATGACAAAATGTCATTCAAAGCATTTGTTCACTAATTGCACGAATTAAAGCAAAGTAAATTGTTCTGAACATGCGGCAAAGTGTGAAACGCGTTGTGTTCAATGTTGTTGATGCTGTCTAAAAAAAATGATGAAACAATCAATTATTAGTTTCATTTGCATTTTGTATTCAAATTTTCTTCTGCGCATTTCAATGTTTGCATAAAAAATTCGCACAACGCAAATTTGCGTCTTTTTCCCACCGTTGCCCCAACCCTCGGCAACACTGGCAACAACAGTCAAACATACAAATTATGTCAATGGCCGCGTTTGTGCGTTTGCCGCTAACATTTTCATACTTTAAAATTTCAGTCATGCTTTCATGAAAGAAATCATAAAAACATTTTTATATTTGCATAGCTTTTTTTCCTTGATTTTTTGTCTTTAGTTGAACAAGCAAAAAGGTAAACAAACGCAAAAAATGGAGATATTATGAATTGTTGCTTGCGGTTATTTGTGATTTCTTTCTTTGCGCACATTTTGAGTATCAAATATTTTATTGATAAATGAGTTACAAAAATTAGTTATAAAAAGTTCAGCCGAGAGTGTATTTAATTTGCTAAATTAAATTATTAGTTTTGAAAGGTGCGAATTACATGCAAATAACTTCATTTGGTTTTGCTTGGCAGGGGCGGTAGTACGTTCAGCTTTCTAAAAATGAAGTTATAAAATAAATGCCATAAAATTTCATTTAAGATTTTTATCACCTTAATGATTCATTATTGAGCAAGCAGCTATAAAAACAAATTTTTACTCATGGCAAATTTTCGCGAAAATTTAATAATTCAAAACGTTAAATGTTCAACAAAAGTAGACTGCATGACGCTTGTTAAGCAAAGTGGTTGATTAGTTAAGAGGCGTGAGTGATTGTGTACAATAAACGAATTCACAGAAAAAATCAACCGAATTAAAGTGTTTTGTTTATTAAAAAAAAAAATATGTAGCGTAAAATAAAGTTTTTCAAAAGCGTCATCAAGACACAACAAAGAATGACGAACAAACAGTGCTGCCACTTGACCCAACACACTTCATCGTGCCTACAAATTCATACATACTCCCATGTTACATTGCGTACCGCAGCACAAACAACAATTTAGCATGCATACGCATTGACTACGCAAAACGTCATGGCGGTGTACGTCATTTGTGTAACGTTGGTTTATGAAGGGCCCAAATGACAGTGCTGGCAACAAAAGACAGCGCACAGTCACACCGAGAATATTGCAATTACTGAAAAGCGTTTTAATTTACAAAGTGACTTTTGTCTTACTAACTTCTTTGCTGGCTAATGAATAGTTAGTAGCAAAAAGTAACGTGCAGCACCTTAAATATCGTATCGACGTAGTGAAAAAACCAAAAAGAGAAAAAAAACATGTTGAGCGATATCAACGATTTTTAAGCACAACGCGCTGAATACTCACCAAGCCACACGCGATGTGCCATGGCATGCAAGCGTTGTGGCAGTTGCAAGCGCAGTTGCAAGACAAGAACGTAAACTGCGACCAGCCCAGCCAAAAGCGAAAGAAGATCTTATTGCGCGAACGAGTACAAGTACTTTGTTGGTGTTGCACTTGGCAAAGACTGCATTGCGTTTCAAGGTGTGCCGAAGTTTGTTGAACGTTGAACTCACGTTCAGCGCTTTCCTTTTGGCCACAATACTTGATTGCAGCAGCAGCAGTAATAGCAACATTAACGGCAGCAGCAGCAGCAGCAAAGTAAAGGCTTTTGTTTTGGCAACTTCGTCATTGCTTATCAGCAAATAGCTGAAGTGTGTGCCTGTGCCTGTGGTTGTGCCCGCTGCTTTTGGGGTGTGTCTGGGCAGGGCCAAATAGGGCGTACAAGTGGGCGTATGTGTAATCTGACGTTATTAGGCGCATATACTTTTAATTAAAACGCGCTGCATCGCGCACACTTCTTCTACGCTTCATGGCCTGCTATTTGATTTATGTCTATTTGATGCTGACTCTGACGCTGGCGAAATTTCAGCCCGGACTTGCGCATTTTTTCACACATTACGACACGAGTTTATGTGTGCAGCAATGCTGGTAATTGTTCTTTGCACAGATATGCAACAGAAAAGACAAAAAAAAAAAAGACACCAAACACAATAAAAAATGTTATAAAGCAAAAGCAATGATGATGATGATGTCGATTTCTATTTTGGCCCGTTGTCGCTGAGTCGCTTAGTTGAACAGGAGACGGAGACGGCACAATGAAAAGTAGGTGACCAGGCGGTTAAACAATCAAGTCAAGGCAATATCAGCAAACTCATCATCATCAGCAACAGCAACAACAGCAGCATTGTCGTCATCATCAATATTATCATCGACAGCAGTTGAGATGCCATCACAACGCAGCTTCGCGCATGTCCATCAGCCCGCGTCTAAATGAAATCGTTTGTCTGCGGTTGCGCGACTGCCAAATTGACTTTCAATGTTCTGCTTATACGCTGGCCAAGTGTGCTTTCTTCTTCGGCTGCTGCTGTGACATGTGGTCTCGGCCTTGTCTCGACTCAGCTTGCGTCGTCGATTCAACTCGTCTTTCTCTTTTATCATCAATTGATAATCGGCACATTGCATCTTCATCATAGCATTGCCGATAATAATAATAACGATGATGATGATGAGGTTGTTGTGTTGTTGTTGTTGTGTTGTCGATGACGATCGTGATTTGCTTTTAACTGACCATAAACAACTTTTACTGCGTATTCCGGGAGCTTGTCTGGCTGTTGCTGTTGCCGTTGCTTTGATTCTGTTTGGCTTTAATTACAGTGCGCGCTTGGTGAATGTGAAAATTATTACTTTCAGCAACGCATAAAAAACTTCAACTTCAATGCAATAATGAACATTTCGCTTTTTTTCTCTTCTCTTCTTTTCATTTCATTTCATTATTATTCTATCAAGTTGGATGATGCGGCAATACAAGTCTACAAGGATGGCGATTATGGCGCTTATTTGGACTTGGAATCGTCCTTGGCGGAGCAAGCGGAGGAAATTGAGGGCTTGAATGCGAGGTAAGTGTCTTGTTTTCGTTATTAAGCTTTGATTGTGGCGCATTAAAGTCGGGCAATGTGTTTGCCGTTTGCCCACGTTGAAGCGTCTTGCCGGATGTTTTTGGCCTCATTGTATTGACGCTCACAGCAAATCTGTGCGCTGGCGCCACTTGGCGCTCCTTTAATGGCGCAAATCTAAGACAAACAACAATGATGAACAAATGGCAAACAAGCGACTCATGTGTTCACAAAACAAAGCAATGCCAGGTAATTATTGTAAGATAGTTGCGCGCTTATTGAGTTGTCTGTCAACGCCCACGATCGACAGACGGAGAAGTAAACAAAAGACAAAAGTTTCTGGACTTCGTTGGCATTTTTCGTGGTTCAAAGTCACAACAGCAGGGCCGGAATGAAGACAGAAGGCCCGCCTCTGATTTGCTCATTTACATTTTGCTTTACAGAAAAAATGTTCTCACGCGAATTCAAACGATTTCATTTTATTTCGCATTTTGTTTAAAGTGAAAATCAACTAAAAAATGCCAACAATTTTATGTTAGAAATTTTCCATAGTTTTACATTGCACATATTCTTGAATGATTTATGATTTTGACCAAGTTTCTTTGCGTTCCAACTAAGGCAAAATGTCATAAAAACGCTGCACGGCAATAAAGAAAATTTGCAAGAATTAACGAAAGTACGCGTAACATTTTCACTTTTTCCAATTCAAACACACACACACACGCACATGGAAATACAAACGACTGGACTTGACTTACATTGGGCTCGAGTGAGCCTGAGCCGCTTTGACAGACGCAGTTGGCTCACTCGCTCGCTGGCTGACTGGTTGGCTGAGACCTCTTGCAGTTTGTTACGGTTTTGCATACTTTTGATTTCTGGGGCACGCTTCCTGCTGGCGTCTCGTTGTGGGTGTTTGCATATGCAACAAAGACATGCGGCAATTGCTGCCGGTGGCTGAAGGCCTTTCACTTTATTAGTCTAGCGACTAGTTAAGCTTTGTAATGAGCGTTGTTGATTTAACAGTTGAATAAAAATAAAGAAGGAAAATAGTTACGACAATAAAGACATTCCCGTCTGTCAGTGAGACGCTTGTTTTTTTTTACAAGAAATATTCGCATACGTAAAAATGAATGTTAACAATTCATAAAGCGACAGGAAACATGTCAAACCGCCAACCCGCAACTCGCGCCGCCAGCCGCTTGACTATAACACATGCGTTGCCACGCATTCAATCATGCGCGCGTTACTTCAACTTCGGCTTCAACATCAACTTCATGTAACGTACGTACGTGCAACTTGTTGCGATTCAACGTTGCGAGTTAATTTGCATTTAATCCGCATTGCAAAAATATTATACATTTATACATATATATATAGAAAAAGATAACAACGATAAGCGTCGCCGTTGCAGTCGTCAGTCTCGTTGGCAGCAACAGCAAAAAAATGAATTTAGTTTAGTTGCGCAGCCATTTGCATTTCTTCTGCACTTCTGTCGCTGCTGCCAGTGCTGCTGCTGTATGCAAAACGTGATGTCATGAAATATGCGCCGAGTCAACGCTAGTCTGAAGGGTCTCACTGGCACAAGCACACACACACACACACACATGTGGAGTGCTGTTAAAATTATAAATGTCGCCTGTTGACTTCAACATACATACATACCAAGAAAGGGGAGTGACGCCTCGCTTGCTGCAGTCAGATGTCGCCGACATGCAAATTGTTGCAACGACGAAGCTAACGTTGACGACGTGTGTTCAAGCGTTCGTCTCACAGTCTGTCCTATCAAGATTACGGTAACGATAGAGTCAACGACGACTACGACTACGACGACTGTCATGCCAAGCGATCCTTTGGCTTAGCCTGATTTTGTTAGCTTTGCATTACGTGCCAGGTCTCAACTCAGTCAGTTAGTCAGTCAGGATTGTGCAGTGTGTGTGTGTAATTATGCTAAGCGTGCACTTGGGCTGGCGTCCTATTAAAGTCAATTGGCAGCAAAGGTAGGCTGGCAAATGATTTAGAATGCCAGCAATTTAGCTTATTTGGCTAATGGCATCTTGCATATTAATCTGCATGCTTTGATAATTAAGACTGAGCATTGTTTTACAGTGTAGTCAGCATAAGTTTTACAGTTGTGTTATAATATGTATGTGTGATCATAATGAAATGCAATTGTCTCTGTACAGCTTTTTGCATTGCCAACAAAGAACGACTGCTAAATGAACTCCAACAATGCATACACACACACACACAGACAAAGGCCACAGCTGAGTTTAGCAGCTCTTGCGCACTTCCACTTCCATTACAACTCATTCATGGCACATTAGTCATGCGCACAACGGCTCTCAGCCTGTTGGACTGTTTGTTGTCTTACCTGCGCACACTCAACTTGTATGCAAATCAGGTGTGCCCTACGACGTCGTCGCATGTATGAACGACTGAACGACTGATGATGCTTCAACCTTAACTTTTGCTCTACGAGTAGCATTCATTCAATTCGATCGACTGCCCAACTGTCATTTCATTATGAATTCTTTTAGTCGTCGACGTCGTCGTTGGTTCGTGCACGTTTTCGTTCATAGACCATTTTCAATTAGCTCGCATATTTTGCTTTGGCGCACGATTGTTAATCGAGCATACAGCGCAGAAGGGCGGCCGGGCGCGAGGCAGCAAGCACAAGACGTCGTTCATTATTACATTTATTATTATGCAGTACGTCAGTTGGACAAACAGACGTACGGACGGACAGACGGATGGCGGAGTGAAGACATGTTAGCCAAACCAAAGTCAGTCAGTCAAGCTGAACATCTGCGATTGCCGGTCTGGAATGGCCTGGCTTGGCCTGACGACTTGGTCAGCAATCATTACGTGCTCTTAAGTGGTCAATGAACTGCGCTCGAGAACGCGCACGCTCGCCTATCAATCTATTCTTCATTATTGACTTTACCATTCGATATTTGTTAGCATGATTCTGCTAATAAAAACTTACATTAATTTCGTTCGTTTGTTTCGTTTGTCTCTGATTACATTTATGACTTTATTTTATTTATTATTTTTTTTCACACTCTTCTCATTTTTGTTTTTAATTTTGTTATTGTATCTCATTCTCTTTACAGTCGCAGAAATTCATTGGTTGTGCGCACACAGCTCAGTGTACGAGTACATGCGATTATAGGTGAGTAACAGCGACTTAACAGATGCGACGTAGTTGGGGGCGGCGGTGTTAACATTAATAATGACAAAATACATTTTAGAAGTGTTAACATTTGCGCATTAAAAATTATACATTTCTTTATATTGATTCGGCTTGTTTACTTATAATCACAGTAAACAAGTTCTGTTACTTTGTATTTTTTGTATCTTTTTTTCATTGCGCATACGCCACGTTTGCAAGAAGTCAAGTCAATTATCTTAATTGCTTCATTATATTTTCAAATATTTTAATGCGTTTTAATTGCTTTTTTAAACCCCCTTTAGAGAAATTGCTCTCCGCTGAGGGCAGCGATTTGAGACGCGCGCTCTTCTCGCTGAAACAAGTCTTTCAAGAGGACAAGGATCTTGTGCATGCCTTCGTCGCGCTTGGCGGTCTCAATTGCCTGGTGCGCGTGGGCAACGGCGCCGATCAGAACTATCAGAATTATATACTACGCGCATTAGGACAGGTGAGCAACAAACCCCACCAAAAAACCCACAATGCCTTAACCCATCTTCGTGTCTGTTCCTATAGGTCATGTTATATGTCGACGGCATGAACGGCGTCATGAAACATGAGCCCACCATGCAGTGGCTCTACTCGCTCATAGCCTCCAATTATCGCTCGGTGGTGAAGACTGCACTGAAGTTGTTGCTCGTGTTTGTCGAGTACGCCGAGTCGAATTGCTACGTGCTCGTCAACGCCATACACGCGGTCGACCAGACACAAGGCACGTTGCCGTGGTCAAACATAATGAGGTGAGTCAACCGGCTATGATAAAGACATTGTTTTAAACTATTTTCTAAACCACACACAGACTGCTGAAGGACTATGACAACGCTGATGCGGAGTTGGTCATCTATGCCACCTCGTTGATCAACAAAACGCTGGCGGGCCTCAATGATCAGGACAGCTTCTATGACGAGAGCGATCTGCTGGAGCAGCAGGGCATGGAGTCTGTCATACAGCGTTACATGTCGAAGAAGGGCACCGATCTGGATCTCTTGGATCAACTGCAGCTCTACGAGGCAGTTTTGAAGTGAGTTTCTTGTTCAGCAAACTTAACTCCATTTACTAATTCTAATGTTCTGTTAGATTTGAGGACGGCGAATCGGATGGCCAACGTTTGCCCGAGAACTCTGTGCGCAAGACGCAACGCTACCGCCCGGGCGCCAACACAACCGAGCGACGCAAATCCCGCCGGCACAGCACCGACAATAGCCCCTCGGTTATTATGAAGGTGCTGGCGACACCGAAGCGCCTGACGCCTACGCAGGGCACGCTCGACGAGGATAGCTCAGGCTCAACGAATTCAACGGAGTTCAGTGGCGGCCTCTTTCAGGAGAAGAAGCGTATGTATTGCTGCTTGGCAGTGCAGACATGTTCAATAATGTTGCCTCTCTTGTAGTACGTGATGCTGCTGGCGTAACGCCTGGTCTGCGCCGTCGTCGTGAACGCGCCGAACGGCACAAGAGTTTCCTCAAGGAGCAACAGGAGGCAGCGGCCAACGGCATCTTTGCTGCGCTCGAGAAACGTGAGGGCTTGGGTGCGTACCGTATTATTATTATTATTGTAAACTATACTACTTCAATTTATTATTAACACTATTCGAAGCGCCTAAAAATATGCAACTAACTCTTCTCGTTACTCTTTTCTTTCCTTGCT
The DNA here is from genome assembly GCA_037044515.1 of Phortica magna. Classification (NCBI taxonomy): domain Eukaryota; kingdom Metazoa; phylum Arthropoda; class Insecta; order Diptera; family Drosophilidae; genus Phortica; species Phortica magna. Next base: position 1,033,267 of record JBAMBP010000519.1, read on the forward strand.
AAAAATGAATAAATATATAAAAAAAAAATAATGCAATAAAACCGCCAATCATCCATTTGTGTTGCGTCTCGTTTATTCGTTCGTTCGCTTTCACTTTCACCTGCGCGCCAAATTCATGTACACTAACCAAACAACAACAACAACCAACAATAAAATTGCTGTGCCGATTATTGGAAATCAGGACAAATTGTTACCGCCATACCCGCAACCATACAAAGCGGCGGCGACAGTCCGCCAGAATCATTGCAACTTCATCTGCCGAACGCCAATGAGAACATTTCCAACAACAGCAACAGCAACAACAACAGCAACATCACCAACAGCTATAACACAAACATGAGCAATATGAACATCACAGCTAGTCATGCCACTAACAGCCAAGCAACGACCACGCCCACGCCACCGTCCACACTGAACATCATCAGTCAGCAACAGAACAACATCGCCAACATAACCAACAACAATCACAGCCACAACAACAACAACAACAACCAAAGTAATTTGCTGCTCAGCCCAACGAAGCAATTGCTCAGCGGCAGCAACAGCATCTCCATTATCAACAACAGCTTCGACAAGTCGAGCAACAACAACAATAACAACAACTCGGCCAATGAGTTCCTTACGAAAAAGAATCTCTTCCGCGAACGAAATGCAACTGTGATCAATGGCATCATGAAGAACATACAACAGACCTCGGACAGCGCCTATAAGAAGTACGAGAATGATGCGAATCGCCTCAACAACTATTATAGTCAATTGAATCAATCGCCGAAGCATCAACAAACGCCCACACAACTGTCCGTCAATCCGCCCAACGTACCAACGAGTCAAATACAAACGGCACAGAACGTGCTCGCAGCGGTCCTGAGTCCAAAGAAAACCTTAAACGGTTTCGATTTCACATCGTCAACGCCCATGCGTGAGCCACTGTCATCGCTCGGCGAGAGTCCCAAGTTGGACTCACCGCTCTCATTGGACAATGCGTCGACATGTTCGCCCAGCAGTCCACTGAGTCCGGTGCCCGTTGAGTCGGATGTCTTTGACACGCCACAAATAACCAATTACATAACACCGATCAGCTTGGCCAGCACAAAGGCAGCCGCGCCAACGCCACGACCACCGCCGCCGCCACCACCGCTGCCGCCGGCAGATTGGCTGCGTTGCGGCCTTCACTTGCCCGATTTTCCACAGAAACCAATACAGAACCCAACTAACAACACACCCAACAACAACAACAACAATAACCAACCAACACAGCAACTTGACGACGCGTTAGCAGGAAATGTTGTTGCTAATCCTTTACAGATCACCGGTAAGTAGCCAAACCAACCAGCCGTGCTGTTCCCAAGCTCTGCCGGGCCCGTGTAAATAATCACGCTGCGCTGCTGCAGTCATACCGTCATGCTTATCATATACATTCAATAATGCTCACTCTACTCAATCTTTACACTCGTGCTTTTTACTCAGAGTTTGATTTTCTGTTCCACAGAATCGGACAATGAGGACAAAAAGTTGTTGCTGCAATTGAAACGCGATCACACTGTGAAGGATCTGACGCAGAAGCTCTGCAATATGCCCATGAGTCCCACACAGCTCGAGGCCGAGCAAAAGAATCGCATTTGCGGCGATATGACGGGTCTCATCTCAAAAGCCAAAGAAGGTCTCGCCAAGAGCAAAAGCAAAGGCGAAATGTCACGGTTGGTATCTCTCAATCAAAACTCTTCGAATTTTTAGTCATTCATTTAAACTTTATTTATGTCAAAAAATTTGTTCGTTGGTATTGAGTTATTCACGCTTAAGCGTACTTGGGCGCGTACTTTTCATAGGTGGCAATGTATGCAGCCTTGGCAGCATCTTGGGAGAGACCCTTGTTCTTGTTCCAGGCGTTCCACTTGGCCTTGGCGGTCAGATCCAATGCGCCGGGCTCGGCCACATTGATGTCGCCAGCGGTTGCTTGCTTGAAGAGACCGTAGAATTCCAAGAATTCATCATTGGTTGGCTTCTTGGTGAACTTCTTTGCTTTCTCGCAGGCGGTGTTGAACTAACATTTGGAATAAGCATTTTAAGAATATTTTTCTCAATAATATTCAAGAAATACTTACATCCATTTTGTATTGAAAGCTTCAAGTTTCTATCAAGCAAACCAAAGGAAGCTCTTATTAGTTCAATTATTTCAATTACAGACGTTTTAATACTACTTACCACTTCTCTGGAACGGTAAAGTGTTAATGAATGTTGTTTGCTGCGCTCTTCAAGTCTTATATAGTCGAAGTCAAATATATATTAGATCGTTCGATTAGCTTTTATAATAATTTACCTAACGATAATATCGGTCCTATGCGATAGTATTGATTGCTGATATTGCAATTACTTTTGAGGAGCGCGATAAGAAAGTCGTATGTGTTTGCTCAATTTCTTACGCAGAGAAGGTTTCGGAACAAAGTTACTCATTGCTACTTTTTTAACACAAGCAATTAGGCAGATAGAGTTTATCGCCACAAAGACCAAAGGTTCCTACCGCCAAACATTATTTGTGCCTCATAAACGCTGTTGCTGCTCGACCCCCCATAAAAAGTTTTTTTTCGGTTTATTACGAAATTTTTTATGACTTCGAGTATATTAAACTAAATTATATTAGAAACTTTACAGTTACATCACTATAACTTCAATTCTTCTTTTCACTTCATTACTCTGCTCTTGTGGCAAAGTTGCTCTAGAACTTGGGGAAACTTTCCACCGTCCGAGAGCTTCGTAATAAAAGTTTGGACTTTTCTTAAAATATTGTTTAATATTTACAGAACTTGCCAAACTTTTACGCTTTTATTTCTTAGAGAGTTACTTATATTAAATAGAGAGAGCTTTGCCTTGCCAATCTTGTAGTCTGTCATATCTGCCATGGCATTTGTAAATCGTATCAAAGAAATTCTAATCTCAGTTTTCTCGAGAGCACTTTAAATTTAAAGATAAATATTGAAGTGCTTGTTCAGGAATATTCCCATTACAATTCTTCATAAATCATGCAATTTATATTTTTGATTGATTCGTATATATTTGCTGTGCAATTTTCGTTATCAATTAGCTTAGAACTGCTGTGGGTGTTATAGCATAATAAACGATTCCATTGAACACTTATCTAACATTAAAAAGTGCAAACTACCGACTTTGTTGCTTACTGATAAACGTCATTTTCGATATCGAATGAGATAAGGCATTGCCGTATGGTCATGTGTAGTTTCAACTTTCATAAAAAAAAACTCAAGATTAGCTTTTTTATGACTAATGTTTTACTTTATTGATAATTTTATTGACAATTTATCAGCTCATCGAGCGTGGATCAAGAGCTGAAAAAGTCTGATCCCAAGAAATCCGAAAATGAACTACACTGGGAGGAACTTGTGCGCAATATGGGGCGTCCGTTGAATCTTTGTGATCTCGACTTTACCGATCTGAATTCGGAGGATGAGAAGGATGTGTTGGCGCCGCGTGGTCTCAGCGTCGGCATACCGCCACCACCGCCGCCACTGGGCGTAATACCGCCGCCCATGATGCCAAACCACATCGTGTGCCCGCCGCCAATGAGCCTCATGCCGCCGGCCATGTTTAACTACAGTGGCTATGGCAACACAAGCCTCACCAACAGCGTGAACAGCTCACTGAACGGTTCCGTGAATGGTGACTTGGGCATGAACACGATCAAAAAGAATAAGAAAACGGTATTTCATGAAAAGACAACGAATTTTTCTGGAAATTTGCTCAAGCTTGCCATTTCTTCATTAGGTCAAACTCTTCTGGAAGGAGGTGCGCGAGGATCTGATACCTGTCGTGATCGGCAAGACCATTTGGGATGAGCTGCCGAACGCCAACGTGGACACACAGAAGCTCGAGCACTTGTTCGAGTCGCGCGCCAAAGATCTGATGACAAAGGTACGTATGGCGATGTATGCTTGATAGGTGTGCAACTAACTAAAGGTCAAAGGTCGAATGTAATACTTGAATGTGTGTAAAAACCTTAGTGAATTTCGACTAAGTATTTAAAGTAAATGTTTTACGTAAAACGTTTTGCCAATTTATATTTTTTTGTATTTTTCTCCAATATGATTTTATTACTATATGTCAACGGATGTTTGCGGATGTATCTCTACATACATGTTGTTCATTAAACAAAAACCTAAAAAAAAAAAAAAAATTATTAAAAAAAAAATAAATCGAATATTATTAAATGTTTTTCAACTCCATCACAGGAGGTGAGTGCATCAGATTTTTTGATAATATTGTATAACTTTTGGTGTTGGTCCTTACACAACAAAGATACTTTTTATTACCACTCTCTGCACACACAAATTTCGCACACACTTGCACACACACACACACAAAACATCTTCTTCATTTCTGTGTTGGTTCTTGGCATTGATGGAGTTATAGCGCTGCATATTCCAAACTTTCTTATTGGCATACTTAATGTGCGGAACCTTGGAAAATGGAGAGCGTAGTACATCAATCGTAAATTAACTAAGTGTTTTTTGTTTTTTTTTTTTTTTTGTCACTAAACTATTATGCGCACTATACTAGAAAGGATTAAAAGGTTTGCCTTTAGTTCACTTAATTGTTACTAGTGAATGACATGGGTAAAACTGTTAAACTTAAATATTTCTGTAGAAGACTTTTTAGCAATCTTTCTTTATACAAAACTTTCACTGCACACAACACTGAACTTGCACCGCCTCTGCATCGTCCTCGTCTCCGCTGCCATACTTTGCGCTTTGCAATTGCCCTGACAAACACAAGCTAATAATGTCACATGACCTTACAGAAACAACAAGAGCTGAACAAGAGCAAAGAGATTATCGTGCTAGATCACAAACGCTCGAATGCGATAAACATCGCCATGACGAAGCTGCCGCCGCCACGCGCCATCAAAGCGGCGATTTTGAAAATGGACGCAACGGTGGTGACGCGTGAGGGCATCGACAAGCTGTTGAATATGCTGCCGACCGACGAGGAGCGCGGCAAGATACAAGAAGCGCAGATGGCCAATCCGGAGTTGCCGCTTGGCAGCGCCGAACAGTTTCTGCTGACGTTGGCCTCCATTTCGGAGTTGGGCGCCAGACTCAAATTGTGGGCTTTCCGCTTGGACTTTGACAACAGTGAGGTGGGTTTCTATACACTTATAAGCCTACGCATAGTAACTAACTTGTGTTAATCTAATCTAATATTTACAGAAAGAGATCGCCGAACCTTTGATGGATCTGAAGCAAGGCATCGAAATACTGCGCCACAATCGCACCTTCCGCTGCATACTATCGACGCTGCTCTCGGTGGGCATTTTCCTGAATGGCGCGCCCGTGAAAGGCTTTCAGATTGAATATCTGGCCAAGGTGCGCTGTCAAGTCTCTTTAAATTTGCCTTTATTTAACTTTGTTTATTATTAAAGGTGCCTGAGGTCAAGGATACCGTGCACAAGCACTCATTGCTGCATCATCTGTGCCACATGGTCATGGAGTCCGGCACTGAGACAACCGATCTCTACTCCGAAATCGGGCCTATTACGCGCGCATCGAAGGCTGACTTCACCGACTTGGCTTACAATCTCACACAACTCGAGTCCGAGTGCAAAGCCTCGTGGGATCGCTTGAAGCTCATTGCCAAGCATGATTGTCCGCCACCATTGAAGCAGAAGCTCGTTGACTTCTTGGCGGACTGTGCGGAGCGCATTATCATATTGCAGATTGTGCATCGCCGCGTCATGAATCGCTACCGCAAGTTCCTACTGTGGCTCGGCATGCCGCAGCACAGCGTAACCGAGTCGCGGCCCAACGAGTTCTCACGCATTTTGTCCGAGTTCGCGCTGGAGTATCGCACGACACGCGAGCGTGTGCAACAGCAGCTGGAAAAGAAGGCCAATCACCGCGAACGCAACAAGACGCGCGGCAAACTCATCATTGACATGGCCAAGTTCAAGACCAAAGAGGATCGTGCCGATGCCGAGCTAAAGTGAGTCTTATTAATTGTAAATGAAATGTATCATAAAGGTCAAACCGTACTTCGCCATTGCAGGGAACTGCTGGGCACGCCAAGCAAGGACAATACCGACGGCACGCTCACCTGGCGTCGTCGGCGCGCCGAACAGCTGCGCTCGCCCATCACACGCCAAAGCGAGGAGAATTTCACCGATGGCGACGATGAGATACTAGAGTCGCTGGTCAAGACTGCCACCAAGGCGCCGGGCACGCGCACCACGCCCCGTGAGCGCAAGCGTACGCGTCACGCGGATCGCAAATCATGTGAGTATGGTGGAGCGCCAAGCGTAAATGAGTATTTGAGTGCACACAACTTCGTCGAATCGGTTCTAATTTAAGGTGTTGGTCTCTATTCTTTTCATACAGCGCGCTATATTTATTACACATAGTACAATACACAAACACTTGCCCACCCAGAGACACAAATGGTTCAAACCAAAGTGCAGTTAACACGTTAACACACACAAAGACAATTAAAACAAATAAAAATAAAAACAAAGTCGACAAAATTCCAAATTTAGCAAAGTTTAATGCGTTAACATTTTCCATACTTCGGTTTGTTAGAAACTTCCTTTTTGGGTTTTTATTTAATAGTTTATTTTTTTTTTGGTAATCTGCAATAACTTTTAAGACTCTTTATTTTGCTTTGCCTTATCAATTAGTCTGCCGATTGGCCTCAATTTCCATTTAATTTAATATTATAATTTATCGCCTTTTCATTGAAAAAAAAAAAAACCAAACCAAAAAAATCAAATCACATAACGTTTGAAGTGAAGCGATCTCGTACACGGGAAGGATTCACTGTTGAAAGGGCACCATCACCGTAATATCCTTTTTTGGATTTTTGGTTAGTGTTTTATTACAATTTTTGTTTAATTTTGTTTACCAATTTTTCGATTTGTTTGATTTTTGTTTTTTATATTTTGATTTTTTGGTATATTTTTAAAAACCGCCAAAACACAACAAAAAAATCGCATGCGAGTTCGCGCATAACTGAAACAATTTTGAAGCGCTGACGTTACTTTTCGGCAACCACAAACATATTTCATAACTCCAACTTAGCATGTATTTTCAAAAGGCCTCAATTAACTCTCCTACCACTTCAAAACTTTGCTTTGTTCTACTAATACGCCCAACGTCAAAATTTCAATTATTGTATATTAATAATGTCTTTTAAATTATTCTAGTGCGTCGTACACTCAAGAACGGCCTTACGGACGAGGAGAAGCAGCATGTGGCCGCCTTGATTCAAACATATTAGCTAGACTAAACACCAATGACGTCACAAGTCAACCGCCAATCGCAACCCACATAAGTCCTGACGCTCCAGCCACCCCTTCATGAACAGACAAGCGAGAGACTGATGCATCGGCAAAGTCACAGTAAACTAGCAAGACGATCTCACACACATAAACACATGAAACCCCAGACCCAAATATTGTAGACCAGTGTTAAACGACAGGCGACGCAGCGTCGTGGAAATCACATTTAAACGAAATGATGAAACCTTTCGATGGTTAGATGGCAGCAAGTTCCCAACTGCGACTTTTATTGATTTGTTTTATAACGATTTTTTTTTATTTTTTCATTTTTTAAGTATTAACAATTGAAGCGATAATTATGATCATAATAATGTTGATGAACATGTTGTCTGTGTATATCCTTAATGTAGTTTTACTTATTATTGTATTATCGAGTTTAGGCCCTAAAAGCTTCGGTATTAAGTTTTTGTTAGTTTTTGTTTGATTTCTGTGACTTTTGTTAAACATTTTTTATTATTCGTATTAAAATTGATAAACCTTAAATTATTGCTGAGAAACATATGTATAATAGGCATATAACTACTAAACTATGTAATTTAAATAAAAAATACTGAAATATTAATGATTTATTTAATATTTTTGAATCATAAATCGTGTAGTTTTAATTTTTGAGGCGACGTACGTAAGCCACATCAATACTGAGGAATTGCTTTATGTTCTGCAACACCCTGCTTAATGTCGTTCGTTGCGTGAGTAGGCCGCTTAGAAAAGCTGGTTGGTACAAAACTTGTCGACGAGAACTTACAAAATCCAACGTACCCATGACCAAATGATAAGAATTTTTAGCATATCCGGTTTTTCAGGAAGATTAAAAAAAAATGGTTCGAACTTCCGTTGGTTTTACGCATCGTTTTTTTACTTTGATACATGGAAGATTTCAATGTTCAAATTTGTGTATCAAATTGCAGTAAACAAAAAATATTTGTGTAAAAATTAATTATGCCAATTTTATTAAATTAAGCTAAATGCAAAGAATATATGAATTAAAAACCAAAAAAAAAAATAAAATTATAAGTAAAAATATGATGATAAGCTGAAAAATAATGCTGCTAACTTTTAACTTACACTTTAGCGATAAATAACTTAAACTCTAAGAAACATGTAAATGTTCTAATAGCCATTTGTGCAAGGTTGTTGCACATAGTCCAAGCAGAAGCCACGATTGTCGACATCCGCGGGCAATTCAACGCCGTCCGTGTGGAAATGCAAACGAAAAGGACGCACACTTGCTGCAAAGGAAAGTCAAATTTGGGTTTTTATTCTTATTTGTTGTTACAACTTACTTTGCACGCTTCTCGCCATCGTGCCAACTTCGGCGCTAAATGTGCCGCCACATACGCGATCCTCACAGGCCGCAGCCGCTGGCACACGATCCGCCGAGCGAATGCAGCCAATGAGCAGCCAGTCGTTGACGCAAGCATTCTGCGCCACTTGCGTGCCCCCACCGACCATGGTGCCCGTGGGGTTATTTGAATTGCCGGAGATGGTAAAGGCGCGCGAACGATTGTTCTCGAGATCGGGACACGCATTATATTGAATGCCGCAGAAATTGCGCTCCGTTCTGATGCAAATGCTGTAATCCTGATTGGAGAGCTGGCGACCGGTCATGGTGTTGTAGTTAAAGCTGCGCACGCGGCCACTAATAGTCGTATAGTATTGCAGGCAGCCCTGATCGACGCGGCTGACGCTGCCACAATGTATCTGCGAGACGCGTATGCGCCACAGACGTGGAAAAGTGCCGCTCGTGATGACCGACAGCACGATGGGATTGCTCTGGCCCAGGCCGGCGTCGATGTACACTGTTGAGTGTGCCGGCAGTGGTTAAGAGACTGAATAATGCAACAATCATTTACTCACTGTGATCGCCCGATGAGCTGCCGCAGATCGTTGGCGTTGGACTGCCGCCGGACACCAACAACTGATCCTGATTGCACAAATGGTTCGCCGGCTCCGGTTGCGCCACGGAGAACATGTCGAGATCAAGTCGCAATTGACAAATGTCGGGATGCACTTTCTGCACGGTCACTTGACAACTGCCGGTACCATCGTACACGTCCGGATGATTGGGATTAACAAAATACGTCGAATTCTCGCGTATAATGCCGCCGCATGTCTGCAGAACTATTAAAACTCATGTTTAGTAATTGCAGAATGCACAAAGTAATAGTCAATATGCGATTTACAAATGCAACAAACACCGTAGCCGCCGCCACATGGTCCTGCCGGTATGCCATTGCGCAACATGCAATCCTTGTTCTGTATGCAACTGCCGATCTCACCCGAGGGCGCGGTGCACGTGCTCGGGCCAATGGGCACCATTGTGAAGATAGGCAAAACTGTAAGCAAAAAGGTTGTTAAACACTTCGTACTAATTTTCAAAGCATTTATATTTTGTATTTAAGAGACACATGACAAACTAAGCAACACGCGACTTATGTTACATGCAGCTACACAGCACATACGACAGTCTAGCACTTGCACTTAGTGTTTGTTTCTTTTCATTAATTTCTAATGGAAGCGCACATACACCTTGACTCGCGGGGCGTCGTCGACAGCCATTTGCTGCCGAAGAGCAACTCGTGCCAAGACGAGCGTTGTTTTTGCGTCTTGCACGCGACCAACGAAATGACACAAAACGTAACGAACAATTTTAACATGTCCTCTTTGTTTATCCTCCCGCACAACTGCATATTCTGATGTGCACTTTCGTATGCGTGATGAAGACTCAAGTGTTGAACAATTGTGCGAACCGCGGTTGACTCGTGACCAAAAGCGAATGAGCCGCCCGCGCAACAAATTCGACAATTTATGTGAAAATGCGGACAAAATGTGATGATTTCAACACAGCGTGGAAAAAAGTTTAATGACCGTTAATGGCGCAGAGCGCGAGCATGTTGCTTTTTAGTTTGGAAAAACTGAATTTAGCAAAATATTAATTGTAACAATAAAATACACAATAGAAAAACAAACAGAAGCAAAAATCATGGGCTGGCGACAAAATGCTCCAAACAGCAAAATGGCATGAAGTGTTGTAAAACAATTAGTTGCGCTACAATTAAGAGCGTGCAACACACTGAATATGAGGGGGGGATAAGCAGCATTGTGCGCAGATTAACGCAAAATATTTGTAAACAAATAAAACTGAAAATGAAAACAAAAACGACTCAAAGCAAACACTTAATTTACTTTACTTCCTATACGGAGATTTCCTCCCTTTGAGTGTTTAAGTGTATGCGAGCGTGCGTGCGTGCGTGCGTGAGTATTGAGTGTGCATGTTGCTCAAGCATAATAATAAATTCATAGCATTAAGCAAGTCATAATGCTTTGAAAATGTAATGTCACTTAAATGATAATGATGAAGATAAAAACATAAAACAAAAAAAGTTTAAATAAAAAGTTATGTCAACGAAACAGTTGGAAAATCGACATGATTACCGCACGCACAAGTGATAATTTGTCTGTTTATCAAAACAGAATCGGGTCAATGTTAACGTCAACGTTAATTTCAATTAAATTATATTTTATTGCAAATGATATTATGTACAAAGAAATAACAAACTATGAATTACTGATTATGTCAGCCGCGTTGTTCAGGCAGCCGTTTCACGTTCACACTCCGGCCCTATGCACTCGTCGACACAGATGAGACCCGTCGTCGTGTTGCAGTACATGCCAGTCGGGCAGGTGCCCGTGTTTGTGGTCTGCACATCGCCGTGGCACTGCACATACTGCGTGCGATTGATGCAGACGAAGGGCTTGTCGCCATCACAGCCACTGCAGCTTGTGGACAAGGGGCAGGCGGGCTGCATTTGATCACTTGGCGCACAGATGATTTGCATTTGCGTGCAGACATATGTGTCGGGACAATTGAAGACGGCCGAGGTGTCGCGCACGCCATTGTAGCACATGTTGAAGGATGTCTCATTGATGCAAGAGACCTGATTCGGCATGCAACTCTCGCAGGCCGCCTCCACATGACTGTTCAGGCCCAACAACGCCAGCAAGGCAAAGCACTGTGAATTGGATTATGATGAGTATATAACTGACAAGTTAACTGACATGTTACCCACCAATATGCTGTTCAGCTTCTGCATTTTGTCCCCAACCGCTACACTCGTGTTACTAAAGCTCAACGCGGCCACGTTGCTACTTTTATACGCACACGGCTACCTCAGCAGCCACAATGAGTTTTGTTTTGCCATGGTTAACTAATGCCTAGTCAAATATCCAAAAGTGTTTTTATAATCCGCTATTCTTATCGCATGCGCAGTCGAGGCCGCAAGTTTAACCGCCTCGGTGGCATCACTCAATAGTATGCTATTTATTATGCTTTTCTGAGAAAAAAAAAACACCAGCTGCCAAAAATATTATTATCACTTTGTTAGCATTGAGAGATAAGGCCATAAAGATTATAGTCAAATTACAAAACGACAGAGTTTATAAAGCCGCACATCATGTCCGGCGAACTTTCAGTTGCAAAATACTGACTGACAAGTGTGCCAAATAACCGGAACCGTACTCACTCAAACAGGATGCTGCCATCAAGTCTTCGTGTAAGTAATGACATGGCAAATTCACACAGCCGTTTCACTTCTTGCGCTCTCCCAACCAAACAGTGCCTTGTGCTGATCGCCTTCGTTGCGCTTTTACGTCTGAATTTCACGGCTGCCACTTGCGGCGAATGCTACAATGCGCACGCTTGCATTGGCAGGAATCAGTTCCAGGTCTGTGTCAACGGCGTGCGTGACACGAGTCAGAATTTCACCTGTGAATCGGCGAGCGCCGTGTGCACGAAATACGGTTTTATCTGCTTAGAGGAGAGCGCGTCCATTAAGCCCGCCTGCGGCGATACCTCGAAGTGCGGCAATTGTGATGCCGTTGACAATTTCCGATTTGCGTGCCTCAGTCGCACGACATTCACACAATGCTTCAATGAGGAGACATACGGCGCCGTCGGCACTTGTCCGGACTCGAGTTTGTGCAGTGTAGAGGGCGCAGCCTCTGGCACACCGTGTGTGAAACACTGCTCTGTCGATGAGGATAGCGATATTTGTGACAGAAATGCGGACAACAACAATGGCGTCACCGATATTCCGACGGACTCTACAACGCAATCTTCCTCAACCGCTATCTCGGACTCTACGACGCAATCATCCTCAAGCGCTACCTCGGACTCTACGACGCAATCCTCGTCCTCATCTTCTTCCTCCACCAGCTCAACAGCAACAACTGTGGAAACAACCACCATCTTTGCGCCAACGCCAACCACAATCACGCCCGGCTCGCCCGTTGGCGTCTGTGTCGCCGGCGCCGGTCGCTATGCCATAACCAATGACACCGTCTGCACAAGGTGAGTTCATTCAAAGTTTGTCGATGTCTCCTCATAACGCCTTCTATTGTCTGATTTTCCAACAGCTACGTCAACTGCTACTGGCGGAATGACGTCATCCAGAGCATCGTGATCAACTGCCCAGCACGGAATCCCTACTTTAATGCAAGATCAACTGTCTGCGGCACGGTTAAGCCAACTGGCCTGGGCTGCGTTTGAAGTTGCAGAGGGCACCGCATAGTTTTAAGGTTCACATTACGAGTCAATGTACATAAATTTTTACCAATCGTTAATAAAGTTAACAAAAATAGAATACAAACACGCATTCATCACTTTAAATGTTAATGTGGGCATTTGTTGGATGCTAAAGACATTAATTCACACTTTCTTTCGGTGTGTTTGTCTTTGCAATTTGTAGACAAGTTCAATAGAGTTCAAAACTGATGGCTGTCGTCGCCAGAGGTATTTTGGTTTGAATTACCAACGGAGGAGCGCTAAATCCAAGAGACCAACATAAACTTGATATTAAATACTCGACGCTCACCGATTATATTTTATGTACTACTTTCGCTCTCTATCAGAGGACTGTTTTATCTGCCGCATGTCATTATGAAGGTTTTAGCCAAATTAAGTCATAACATGGCCATAAAAAAGTAGTGCTAAGAATTATGATCTTTTGTAGATAAAGTTCGGTAAGCTGCTTCTTTTAAACATGTTTACCAGCAAGAGATATAACAAGCAAATTAGCACCAAACGCACAAGAGTAGACAAACAAACAGTAAGAGATTTCACTAGAAAGAAGGAAAGCTCACTGCGTGTCGACTTACCTTCAACTTGAAGTCAGTTGATTTACGCCACGCACGACGGTCGGAAGCTCTGCAGAAACGGACTGAAAAAACAGTTATCCAACAGCACGAAAACCTTCACACGTGGCCAAATAAGCATGTTTACTCAGTTTACGGCGCAGACCTCGAGATTTTTGCAAGTATGCTCATGGACAAGGTTCAAGTGAAGTCACAGCATTTGAGGAATGTGTCCTTGTTGTTTTTCTAGCGACTTGTTTGCGTTGGACTTCTCTTCTATGTGTTGGATATTGAAGCTGCCTGCAATGTTTGCCAGCAGAATCAGGTTGCCTGCATCAATTCCACATCCTTTTACTTGTGCTTTGGCGGTGAGTAGCTAAACCTTAGAGAAACGCATGACGTATGCAGTAAATCCATTCCAGAAAGCACGCCCAACCGAGCGAAGCTCTACCACTGCATGGATGGCTTCGACTGCACGGATTTGAATGCCATCTGTGTGCAGAAGAGCAGCCAACGGCAGCCGAGCTGCGGTGATACCTCCCAGTGCGGTCTGTGCAGCGCTCAGCGGAACTATCTGTTTGCCTGTCTGAGCCGTTCTATCTTCCAGATGTGCTATGGCGCCAATAGACCCAGCGGTCAGCTAGGCTATTGTCCCACTGGCTACATTTGCGATGCGTCTAGCGATAATGTCTGTGTGCCGGATCTGATCGGCGCGAGTGTGACGTGCGATATCGCCGATCAATTGGTGGACAGCACGACGACAACAACAACAACCACCACTACTGAGCGCACGACGCAGCCGAGCACCGTTGCCAATACGACCGCGAGCACTACGCCGACGCCGAGTTCAATGACGCCCACTGAGGTCTGTGAATCAGTGCGCCAAGTCGGTCTCTTTCCGACCATGCCGAACGATCCTTACTGCAAGCGGTAAGCAACAAGATTTTTTTCTACTTTTAAGCGCTTTAATGTTCGCTTTGATTGCCCGAATTGCAGATACATTTATTGCGCCTACCGCCAGGGCATCATCGAGGCAATTGAGTACACCTGCGCAAGCGGCACCTACTACAGCATTGAACGCGAGGTCTGCACGATCAATAAGCCAACTTATTGCATGTAATACAAAATGGTTTTGTAATTTTAATGAGCCTTAAATAAATAACAATATAATAAATCAATTTAATGCTAAGCCATTGAGGCGCAGTGAGGCAACAGCGGTCGAATAACGCGGCGGTATGGCGGCGGCGCAATGCTGGAGCGCGCTGTCGAAGTAGAACTCGCCGGGACAAGTGTAGAGATCGCCACGCCAACTGCTGTTCAGCAGATAGCAGTAAATGTATCTGTAAAGTGAAAGGAAGTGAAGGGAGTTGGTGCCGTGAGTGGTAAAAAAACTCACTGCTTGCAGGTTGTGTTGACATCGGTGCCGTAGGGAAAGCGACCGCGTTGCTGCAGTGCGGCACAGTAGGCCGTTGGTGTGGGCGGCGCTGCAGTTGGGGCACTCGTCGGCGCTGCAGTTGGGGCAGTTGTCGGAGTGACATCATCCGCATAGGAGCAGCTGGGCACCATCTGTTGGAAACATGGCATGATGAAGATTGGCCAAAAAGTGTGGCATATCACTTACATCGCCGGAAGAGCTGGCGCAGATGAATGAATTGGCGGTATTGCAAACATAGCCCGTGCTGCAAGTGCCCGTTATGGTCGATATGGTATCCGTATTGAGGCAGAGAGCAAATGTGTTGGTGCCCGTGCAGGCAAATGTCTTGCTCGCATCGCATTTGTTGCAATCGTTGCAAGCGGGAGTCACACTGGTGCCGTTGACTTGGCAGAGCACGCCGCTGTCGGTGCTGACGCAAACGTAGCCCGCCGGACAGTTCGTGGGCGTGGCGCTGGGCACGCCGTTGCTGCAGGTTTGCATTTGGCTGACCGAGTAGCAAGCCATGCTGTTGGCTGTGACGCAAGTGTTGCACAGCGCCGCGCTAGGCACGAATCTGAGCGTGAGGATGAGTAGCAAAGCGGAGAGTATCTGTTGGTTGGCATAAGTTCGAATAAGATTTTGTTAGGATTAACGCTTCGGCAACAAACTAACACGTAATTGAGGCTGCATTTTGGTTGGTGTAACTCTTCTCATTGACAGAACGAAACTATTTTGTTTTTCGGCGAGCGACGCCGTTTTAAATAAGATAAATCAGCGCGTATCTTATCAGTTGTGTTTATCACGTGGTTAGCTACAACTTCAGTTTGTTGCACAATAAGAAAATAATAATAATAATGATGATGTGTAATTATTCGGTTAGTTTCGCTCAAGGATGCGAGGCAACTAGAAATGATAACCTTCAAAAAGAAAGTTGACCCAAGCAAGTAAATTTGTTTGTTGATCTCGCTAGTTTTGAAGATATACTGACTGACTTAATGGCGCACTAAGTCCTCTTTTATGACTGAGCAAGGCCGATAAGATAACATCATGCGGTGGTCTTTGTCATTAGGCAAATCGCAGACTGTTCGCAACTCAGTGTGCAATTGCAATTTGTTGGTTGTTGGTCAAAATGCGCTTACGTCTTAGCTACTTGCACTTGGTAAGTAACAAGAAGCTCATTAGTTGCTTGACTCATACGTTAATATTATAGGCTGCGCTGGCATTCCTCTTCCTGCTGCCAAATCCGATCGTTGCCGATTGTAATACTTGTTCAGGCATCACGAATGTTGCATGTGTCTCCGATACGCAATTTCAAACTTGCATTGGCGGCTATCCGAGCGGTCCACTGAACTCCTGCCCCAACGGTTATGTCTGCACTGCTGACACAGTCACCTGTCAGCCTAATACGGCGGCAGTGGCCAAGGCCTGCAGCGGCTGCAATCAATGCGATCCAACCAACACCTTCGCGTGTACGAGCGCCAGGACATTTGCGCTCTGCCTTGGCACGCCAGCCATCTCAAACATAGTTGGCAACTGCGAACCTTATCACGTGTGCAATGTGGCCTATCCACAGATCTGTGGCAATGCGACACAAGGCGTGAGTGACTCTTTGCATAGTGAAATAATTTAACGGAGATAAATGATATTCCTATTTGTCTACAGATTCCGGCAACCTGTTCCTTTTTGGATGGTTCGCCAACTGCGGCAACTCCAACTTCTTCAACACCAGTTACAACGGATCCCACGGCTTTTTGTAGAGTAATGAAACAGAACGGACGATTTCCTTACAGCTGTCATCAGTAAGTCGTGGCCAAATAACATTAGCTCATTATATTTCAAGCTTATATTTTGATCATTAGATACATTTACTGCTATCTGCTGAGTAACGTCTGGTATGGCGTGCTCTACACTTGTCCAGGCATAACATACTTTGACAGCTCAGCGCGCCTGTGCACGAATGAGATGCCACCCCGCTGCAGTGTGACTGTGCAAAGTCTGCAACTAAGTAATCTTCAGTTGTCATAATTTGGCATCGTTTCCTATTAGCTTATACCGTTGCAGGAAGACCAACCCGTCTACTCTCGCAAAGCTTGAAGACCTTATGTCAAAAATTTTCAATTAAAATCTTTAAATCAAATATTTGTTAATCAATTGAAAGCTAAATAAATTTCACAAAAAGAATAATTAAGTTTGCATCTTTCATTCAATCATGGACAAATTCACACTTTCGTGGCGATGGGATTGGATCGGGATGGGATTGGAGAACCAATCGTTTGTTAGAAAAACTTTTGTTATATATGAGGATTACTATTTACAAAGCGTGTACTTATTTGCATCATATATGCGGTAGGGATCTGTCCAATATAAAAAAGAAAGGAAGCGTAAGAGCGGATAAGCGATGCGGTTTTAAAAACTATGAGATCATCACGTATCTTATCATTAATTACCTACATTTCATGTAATAAGATACATTGTCAGCTTATTGGCACAGCAGTAAAATCTAATCTCGGTAATCTGACAACAAATCGGAGAAATGCATAAGGATTTCGCAAATTTTTCTCAGAAAATATAAAAACAAACAATCATAAAGAATGTTAATCTAAATAATTAATATTTTTATGGTTGTTGTCTGCACATGTTTCTAAGATTTACTGACTTACTTATAGACTGCCAAATATTAAATGCACACTAATCAGACAAATCGCAGTCTTTCCGCAACTCAGTCTGGAATCGTTATTCGTTGGTAAATGTACAAAATGCGGAAAAACGATCTGAACTTGGTAAGAACAAAGGAGCACATTATTTAACTACTTCATTTAATGATATTTCAGGCTGTGCTGGCCCTCCTCTTCCTGCTCCCAAATTCGGCCGTTTCCGATTGTAATGTTTGCTCCGGACTAACGAATGTTGCTTGCGTCTCCGATACGCAATTTCAAACCTGTGTCGGGGGCTATCCGAGTGAACCACTGAACTCCTGTCCCACGGGCTATGTATGCACCGCCAATGCAGCAATCTGTCAACCCAATACGACGAGCGTTGCCAAGGCCTGCAACGGTTGTAATGTATGTGATATAACTAACACTTTTGCGTGCACGGGCGCCAGGACCTTTGCGCTTTGCCTTGGCACTCCAGTTATTTCAGGAATAACTGGGAGCTGCGAGCCAAATTACGTGTGCAATGTGGACTATCCACAGATCTGTGGCAATGCCACGCAAGGCGTAAGTGACTTTGTATATGGCAAAAGAAAAATTTCAATATGGAATATTCTATTCAAAACCTATTGAAGATTGCTGCAACTTGTTCATTTTTGGATGGTCCTAATGCCACTGCTGCAACTCCAACGGCTCAAGCTCCAACGGCTCAAGCTCCAACGGCTCAAGCTCCAACTACTCAAACACCTACTGTTCCCACTCCCACTTCTCCTCCGGTGAACCCTACGACTTACTGCAGAGCAGTCCAACAATGCGGCCGTTTTCCGTACGGCAATTCGCTGACGACCAGCTGTCGACAGTGAGTCGTGTCTAATCAACTGCAATTGCGCTAATCTCATATTTTATTCTTCATGTTATCATTAGATACGTTTACTGCTATAAACAGTGGCTGACTTGGTATGGCACGCTCTACACTTGTCCAAACGGAACGTATTACGACAGCGCGTTGCGTGTGTGCACGCCTGCAGTGCCGCCCCGCTGCACCATCGCTGTACAAAGTCTGCAAGTTAATAGCTTGCAGCTGGCTTAGTATGGCATCATTTACTCTGAGCGTATATGTTTCTTCTCACAGCTGAAAAGCTAATGAACGTTAAAAGTTTCAGATAAAAATTTATAATTACTTTTCAAGCTAAACAACCGATAATTGTGTAGCAGTAACAAGCTAAATAAACGGCACTATAAAATTATAACACAAATAGTAATCACATTTTCGACACGACTGTAAACCCAATGACACAAACAATTTAATTGACACTTAGAATTTTGCGATTTGCACGCCAGTCTCTTCTGCTCTACATTAACAAACTCAGGCATCAGGATCCTGAGCCACGGTGCCTCTTACCGTGGTACGGCGAGTATCATGATTCTCCTGCTTGAAGAGACAGTCGACGCGATCTGTCTCGAAGAAGGCGTAAACGATGCGCAAGTTGTTCGTGAAACCGCCGCCGTCCTTCCACGAGGACACAACCACAATCGCATCGCCATCGTTAATGATATCCATTTTCTTGGCCAGCATCATGGCGTGCCGGACACGCGCATCCATTTCGGCCGTCCATTCGTCCATGGGTGGTTCTGCGGAGCACATGTCAGAACCTACTCTCTGTCAAGTGCACAATTACCTCACCTGTGTAGATGACTGGCAGAATGCCACGGTGAACTTGCACCCAACGCGCGCCGCGAGCACAGCGCGTTACCGCCATGATTGGGCAACGGGGACGATATTTGCTAACCAGCGCCGCCGAACGACCCGAATTGGTGATCACAATGATCAGTGTGGCATGGGAGCGGCGTGCAGACTCGACGGCCGCTATGGACAACGAGTGCGCCGCGTCTACTTCGCTCATACTCTTGGCGACCAGATCGCCAAAGAGATCCCGAAACCAGAGCACCTTTTCGGCCTCACGACAGATCACATCGCACATCGCCACCGTCTCCATGGGATACGGTCCGATGGCGACCTCAGACGAGAGCAACACCGAGTCGGCGCCATCGATGATTATGTTGCTGAGATCGAAGGTTTCGGCGCGCGTGGGAAACGGATTTCGACGCATCGACTCCAGTATGTGCGAGCCGACAATGATCGGCTTGCCGACCTTGTTGCACTGCGCCAATACCGCCTTTTGTGTGATGAAGAGCTTCTCCGGTGGTATTTGGGTGCCTAGATCGGCGCGTGCCAACAGCAGACAGTCGGCCACCTTAAGGATCTCTGTGACACGGCTTAAGCTGATCTTGCTGTCGATCTTCGCCACGATCTTAATGTGCTTGCCCTTCTCGCCGAGCACTTTGCGCAGCTCCAGTATTGAATTGGCATTACGCACGGCTGATGCGAATACGAAATCAATGCCCGCTTGCATGCCGAACTGCAAGTCGTACATGTCCTTCTCCGACACCGCCGGCAAATCGATCTCCACCTCGGGCAGTATAACATTCCGATTGGGTCCCAGTATGCCGCCCTGCACCACTTCGCACATGATGCCGTCAACGCCCACCTCGAGTATTGTCATTAAAATCTGACCGTCATCAATGAACATGCGATCGCCCGACTTCGTCAGATTGATGATGTTCGGATAGTCGACAAAGAGCGTCTCCTTATTGCCCTTGTCATACAGATCGCGATTGATCGACAGACGCAGATTATCGCCTTTGCGCAGCTGCAGTTCGCCACCGCCCTCGATCAGCCCGGTGCGTATCTGCGGACCACGCGTGTCCAGCGCATAGCCAATCGATGTGTGATAGCCGCGCTCCTTGTACAGCTGCTCGAGCGCATCACGCACCAGCTCAATGGTGCTGGCGTGCGCCTCATGCGCTTCGTGCGCAAAGTTCAGCCGAAAGATGCTCACGCCGTTCTTGATCATCTTGTAGATGGTCTCGAGCGAGCGCGACGATTTCGATATTGTGGCGATCATGCTCACCAGCCGTCGCTGCTTGGCGGGCGCCTTGAAGTCCAGCTGGCAGTTGTGCTCCAGCAGCGTCTCACCCTCATGCAGATTATCTCGTGCTGTTTCCGACATTCTGCCCAATTTGCGCAAATCTCACTTGGAATTTTGTTGGCCAACTCACAATTTGATGAATTTGTTTTCGTTTTGAATTTTCAAAACTTTTTCAAAAAAAAAAATATTAAAGTCTTTTATTAAGGTTGCTATTTTTCGAAACTTTTCATTTCGGCAAGGGCGTCGCAAAGGGGGTTTACTTAGTGCTTTAGACACTTTGAGACATGTCGCTTGTTATTTCTCACTGAACTGTTTCATAGCGCTTAAAGCGCCATCTATCGCACGCCAGCACTCGTTTAATGTGTTGGCTACGCCCTTGCAATTCTCAGCAACCGGAAATGCCGTAAAATTCAAGCTAATCTCTTTCGAGAAATCTTCGTCACAGTCTATTAAATTTATTTTTAAAGATATACCAAGCGCACGGCCTACGCACTGATTAGCACATGATTAACACGCGCCGCATGCAAATATTTTATATGAAACATTTTCTTAAAAAAATCAACAAACAAAAAGAACAAGAACAAAGCAAAGAAGAGGCCTAAATTTATTTTTAGTGTGCGTAAATAATATAAAATTTTCTCAGTTATGCAAATTTTAATTGAACTTTCGACAGATTTTCATGCAACTGCCGCCCAGCCTGGCTCACTGAGTCAATCAATCAATCACGGCGCTGGAAAGCCATAAACTTTTTAACATGCTAATAAGTCAAAGTCAAGTTATAATTTTTGCGTCTGCTACGCCTTTTTAAAGCGACGCCCACAATTGCGCACGTGGTGTATGCCATCAATGGCAGCAGGATTAGGAGTTGGAGCAGGAGCAGCTGGCGAAGAACAAAAGCTTTGTGGTCTGCCAAGGCGAGCAGCGCAGCAACCACAAAAAGTGCCAAGAAGCGTAACGGAAAACTTTTGCATAGACTTGCATTGACCCAAATTCTGGCAACGTGCCGACCCGACCCGACCCGACCGAGCGGTCCAACGACCAATCAATAGGAGGCGAGCTACGGAAACGAGAAGATTTGCCGTCAAAATGTCTGTAAAAGTTTCTTGCATGCGCATGAAAATTTGCCACGTGCATACATGAATATGACAGCATATATATATATATATGTGTGTGTGTGTGTGTGTGGGAGTCAACGCGGTCGAAGGATTTAGAAGAGCCACAAAGAACTTTCAAGGTGCAATTGGCGCACATTGCGTATACGTAATCATTGCAAAACTGCGTCGTTGGGTTTTAGCAAAGGTCAAGTGAAACGTCCTTGCACGAATACGAATACTTACCAAGTCTTTGCGTTGCTTAAGATTAGTACACGCATTGCTTGAGATACAACTCACTGCGTTGCGGGTAAAGCACAAATTCAAATGTTGCTATTTAAAAATAAATTCAGCAAATTCAAATTAAAGAAATATTAAACAGAACAGTTTGGAAAAATAGGCCTTGATTTGTTTATATTATGTGAAAATAGCTGTTTGCCACAGCAGAACTTTTTGTTGTTTATCTAAACAGTTCCAGCCATGAGTTAAACGCATGGTTCGCACTCGAGGGAGGGCAAGGGTGTGAATAACAAAATGCGCCTGCAGCTTAATAGTGCCACAGACAGACGGCGCCTTGCTGCACTTTTGGTCCTATTGGAGATTTCAATTAAAATAAGCAAAACGGCGTTGTAAACTTAACACAAAATACAACAACAAAATGGAAAAAATATATGTATATTTATATATATATATATATATATATATATATATATGTATGTGTGTGTATTATGGCACAGCAATAGTTTTTAATAGTCTTGCCAGCAACCAAAAAAATAAATACAGCCGAAAAGCCATGGCAGAAAATGTATCTGCTGTGCATAACATGAAGCGTCGCTGTGCTTTTCAGTCCGTTGCTGTTCGCTGTTTGCTGTTGGCCTCATTGCATGCCGTTTCACTATATTGTTATTGCTGTTGTTGTTGTTGTTGGTGTGGCATATGGCTGCTTAACCGCTTTGTTGTTGTTGCTGCTGTTGTTGCTGTGTGCTACTGCTGTGACTACAGTTATTTCTAATACCTTAAACATAAAATTCGTAAGCCAGACAGAATTTGTTGACAGCCGAGCAATGCGCATTTGCTGCTCTTGTGGGTGTTGTTGTTGTTGTTGTTGTTGTTGCAGCGCGTTGTTGCCTCATAGCAAAAAGTCAACAGAAGCCAATGCTCGTGATATATGTACTCGAGTGTGTGCGTGTGTGTGTGTGTGTGCAGCAGTCAAATTTGTCATGCTCAGCAGTTATGCTTAATCTAAAATGCCCTCAGGCTGTCGGCCAAGCCACTCAAAGCCAACACAACAACAACAACAAACAAATATTAAGCAAAATATCTTTTTAAATAAAGTTGAAAATAAAGTTTAAAATAATATTGCAGATAATTGTTGCTAAATGGCATATTTATTAATAATTCACAATTGAGTTGTGTGTGTGTCAAAAATGTTGTCTTAATCGAAATTGATAAAAGAATGTCATAAATGACATGAATGTTTCTGAAAGATAAATAAAGTTTAAGCCTAAAAAACTTTATTTAAAGTTTGCTTTGCATTGCATTGATTTTTTCAACCCTCTGTCATATTGTTTGGAGCTTAAGTGAAAGAATATAATATATTATGTATACATAAATGTGCATGAATATTATTTAAAGCATATTTTAGCTTTGCAAATGCAAAAACTGAGATAAAAGCGACAAAAGGCATGTTTTAGAAATTAGAAAGGCAACAAAGCAACAAAAGCATGAAACTCTTTGAGTAGAAAGGTGACAACGGCAGCTGCTTTTGTCTCAATATTATTGTTGTTCATTCAGGCAGTAACTCAGCATTAAAGTTCTTTAAAATCAACGTAGTGAAAGGTTTAAAATTTCATGAGTCAAGGCGAGTCAGAGCATAGTCGTGTTAGAAGATTGTATGCCATTAAGAGCGATTTTTATTAGCGACTGATTTATGTTTCTATAAATTAACTCGTGATAATTGCAAACATTCGAGCGTTTAAACTCACCACAATTGGTTATGATTCGCTAAACTTATTTCTGTGGTTTTTCTCACTGAATTTCGTTCGTGCACAATTTGGCTATTTCGATGTTTATCAGCAGCACAGAATAAATGAATTATGCAACACTTTTTAAACAGCGCCAGGGCACGACAAGTGGCGCCAAAGCGTAGGCAAGGCCAGCGGCGGCGCGGCGCGGGGTGAGTGCGCGGGTGTTGTGCTTTGCATGGCGACAACGTGGCGTATGATTGATGGCGAACTTGCATTGATTAAGTATTTATAAAACAAATGAATGCAAATTCAAGCACGATTTAAACTTTTTACATTTCACTTCGTTTTCTATTTTGTTTATAATCATTTGTTTTTGTCAATAGCTCAGCAATTTCGCCCTGCCTTGCTTGGCGATGCATCAATTGCAATTAGTGGCAATTTAAGTGCAATTAAAGCGCAAACTGATAAGCTTCAATTATGATTACACATGTGTGTGTGTGACTATACAATTTCAATGAACTTTGAGGCGTTCGCTGGCGTCTGAAAGTTCGTCAGCTAACTGTTTGTTGTCGTTCTCGTTGTCGTCTATTTGAGCGTCTGAGGGCGTGCTTGACACATTGCATGCTTCCTGCATGCCATGCTAAGCAACTGAGTGACCCAGTGCCACAGCCAGTTAAGCGAAAGCAAATAAATTGTTGACTGTCTGTACTTGTTTGCACTTCTCTTCGCTCGTC
The DNA here is from genome assembly GCA_037044515.1 of Phortica magna. NCBI lineage: Eukaryota > Metazoa > Arthropoda > Insecta > Diptera > Drosophilidae > Phortica > Phortica magna. The sequence continues at coordinate 1,057,585 of JBAMBP010000519.1, forward strand.
TTTTCATATCGCACTCTCACACTTTTGTATCTTTTGCACGCTAGAAGCGCTAGACACGCCAACTCTTCATTAGTTTTACTTGCTGAATTGGCAAATTCATATATTTTATGCTTCATTGATTATTTCGCCAGCCAATTAGTCAGCATTTTCAGACTGCCTTCGTGCCCAACGCATATACTCATTAATGCACTCACACCTCAGGTGTAAACTGCCAATTGAAACATGTAATTTTCATTTAAACGACTTCATTTGCCGCCGCCGCCGTAGTGTGAAAAAACTCTTGCAGCCCACAGCTGAGCCCTCGCTGACACTTGTCAACACTGCCCACGTGTGTTTTGCCGCATTTACAAGTATAAGCAATTTATCAACATGTCGCGGCACTTCAAGTCAAGGACACCTACGGTCCTAAAAAACAACAACAACAATTTTTGAAAAGTAAACCGAAAATCTGACAGCCGCCACGCCCCAGGCCGCCCACATTGGGTCATGCAACGCGTGGGCTAACAACGTACAATTTCAAAACTCAAAACAAACAACACTTTAATTGATAATAAATTGCGATAAATTGTTTATTATATTTGCACAAATGTTCTTTGCCGGCGCGGGGTGGCGGGGGGTTGCAGTAAATGCGAAGTGGCAATTAAAGCGCTTGTTCATGTAAATTGAAATTAATCTTGAATTTATTGCATCAAATTTCTCTGACCCAATTTTGTTAGCGCGCATCTCTTGAAGTCCGTCCGTCTGTCCGTCCATCCATCTGACTGTCTGTCAGTCATTCAGCCTGTTGGCTTGCAATTCTGTTGCGTTAATTTGCATGTTGTAGCAACGAAATAATTGCAAGGCAGTTTTTTGTGCCCCTCAAGCACCCAGCGCATCATACATTCTTGTCGTCGGGGCAATGACAAGAGCCAACAAAGCAGTTATTGTCGGTTGCAGTGCGCATATACAACGTCATCATTGTGCTTATTGTTGTAGTTGTTGTTGTCGTTGATGTCGTTGTTGTTGTTGGCAATAAGCGGAGTCCAACCAGCGTCATCATCGATGCTATCAACACTAACATTATCGACATCAACAATGCCATTATCAGCATTCATAACCAACGCAGCGGCACTCGTTGTACACTCCTCTGCTTCTCATGTGACGGCAATTTTGTTTTGTTGCATTTGTGGTTATTTTAGTTTTGTCTAGCTATAATTGTATAATTATCAGAGCCAAACGTAATTTAATAACAAAGTGTAATTTTCGCTCATTGAACACATGCAAATGATTTTCGCATAGAGTTGCGACTTATCAAGTGCATATATTTTGACTGTCTTCCTAAAAAATCTGCGCAATTATTTGGTCGAAGGGTCTCCTTGAGTGCTTAAACTGTGTACTTTTTTGTTCAACAACGAATAGGCTTACGTTACCTAATGCCATACCTCACTTAAAGCAATCGAATATTAAGACTTGAACGTAGCTTTGTGAATGTTAGACTGCTGTGTGTGGGCTGCAACGCTTTAGCGCATAGGGCATAATAACGCATGTAAAAGGTTATTTTGATTGATTTGCTCAGTCATTCACACAAAAGACACGCATTGCCGCCCATTACATTCCATTCCATTTAATTCCATTGTTCATCATTTGTGCAGCCGCAGGCTCTTTAAGCGCTTTAGGCAATGCAATTGTTGAACTTTTCGTTTAATTGTTGCTGTTGTTGTTTTGCTTTTAATATTTGTTAATGCAATTGTTGTTGCTTATTTCATTTTGTTTATTTTATTGTGTTTTGGAATGCGGCGAACATTTGCAATTACTTTTGTGCTGAGCCGACAAATGCTACAATTACAATTATTGCCGCCATTATTGTTATTGTTATTACAATAATTGTTGTTGTTTCTGTTGCTTTTACAATTACAATATTTGTGTTAGTTTTGTTGTCAGTCAATGCAACTAATAAAATATTCATTTGTTTGGCATTAAATTTGCATTAACACAAAAGTGTTTAATAAAATTGTTACATTATTTTAAACTATTGTTTTATGATTCTAATCGATTCTTTTTTCACAATTTATATTTACTCGTATTCATTTGAATAACGATTTTTCAATGATTTCTATTGACTTCTAACTTGTTGTTGTTGTTGTTGTACACACCCGTTTTTTGTTTATGCGCCACTCAGTAAATATTTATGTTTCAGTTAATAAAAAAAAAAAAACAAATAAATAATGAAATACAATTCGAATAGAATTAAAACAAAAACTTGGCTAATAAAAATGTCGTGCGATGCGTAATAAAATCGAATGATATAAAAGTCATTTAAATAATTGTCGCATTAATTTTCAACTAATTAAGTTAATTACTTTGACACAAATGAATCGAAAGTAAAATTAAACAATGAAAAGCTTACACAGCATTAAACTAATGGCTTGCTGTCAATTAGCCAGAACGAGACAACGCATAAATGTTAAAAAAGGGTGGAAAACTTTAAGGTTATGAAAAATCAATCAATTTAAAGGCATGAGCAAATTTAAAGCAACAACAACTTATTGGCTTGAGTGTCTGCTGGTGCCAACACTGATACTTACACACACACACACACACATACTCATGCATCAATGCATAAATATTTGCAATCTTTCGTTTTCTTCTGCACATTGCTCAATTTCTCAACTCTGTCTTTGTCTCTCTCTTACCCACAACCCAACGTTCCATTCCCGTTTTCCACTACTATGCACTGTCGTCAGCTTTTTGTGGCTGACCTGTCAACGTTGACAGTTTTTTGTTTCCATATGTGCAATGAAAGCATAAAAAAAAGAGAAAATAGAAAAACGATAAGAAATAAACAGAGAATATAAAACAAAAACCCCCTTTCAATCCATGTGCTTACAAATAAAAACTTACTACGACAACAAAAAATTACAAAATGTCACAGCAAATGGCATGCAACTCATAACACACCTCACTTGCCCCCTGCCCCATAATACGCCCATTGCCGTTATTACACCTTTTTACAACTATTTTGCAGGCATGTGCGACATTTTGCACAGCGCTTCATTATGTGTGCTTCCTTCCTTCCTTCCGCCTTACCTTCATCCTTCCTTCCATACTTCCTTCCTTACAACATGCCTTGCGTGCCCCTTTCCTTCCATACTAGCTTCCATAGTTGACGTGACTGGCAGCGTTGCTCATGTGCTTGCATCCTGTGCCTGTCACTTTTGCTCGCTCGCTCGCTCGGCTTTATTTGCGCAATGTCACGCGCTCAGATAAACTGCACCACTATGTGTGTGTGCCACGCCTCCACGCTCATGACAATGTCAACCTTGTTGAAGTCAGCATCGTTTGCCAACGTCTGCAAGCACCCACGCGCTCTATAAGCAAGTTAATGCGTAACGACCCGTCAGGCGAACTCTGCTCTGTTGGCACGGCACGGCACGGCACAACTTTTGACATGCATGTGTGTCTATGCATATATGAGTGTGTGTGTGTGTGTGTTTTGTTTTTGTAGTGTCAGCTTTCTGTTTCATAAAGCTTCATTGGGCGTCAACGGATTGGCATTGTCATAGTCATATTACTGCCGTGGGCGTCGGAACCGCTCCGTTCACTACTTCGCACAGCTTCGTAAGGCAAACTTGATTTCAACTTTCCCTCCCTCTCTTTCTCTCTCTATCTCTCTTCCGCTTTCACGCTGCATTTTCCTCATAGTTTTCGTGCCTTTTTGTTTCGCACAAAAGCTTGGAAAAAGTAACTTCTCATAAGTGAAGTTGAAAACTTTATTAATGAGTTTTCAATGCGTTGAACGAACGAAATCAGGCAAACGACGCTATCGACGGCGCAATGAATTTTTCGTTAGTAACGCTCAAATAAAGATTATATGCGTTATTTGCAACTCAGCAACTCAGTTGGCAAACTTCACTGTCTGTCAGTTTCGACAGCTCAACTCAACGCAACGCAACTCAACTCGGCTTCTTTAGCAGCTCAACAAGACTATCTCTGCTTGCCACATGCTACCGGCATACACATGTATACTCTAATGCAACGGCATTTAACCTCATCTGATATCAAGACTTAAGCCTTTGTAAGCGTCTAAGAGAGCAGTTCATATGCAACGGCAGTCGACGCCAAATCATGCATAATAATCTACTTGTCGCCTCATGTCTGAATACCTTATCGCAAATTTATCGCTCTTGTGTGCAACGCTCAAGGCAGTAAATGTCAAGTGAGTGCGATAGAGAGCGCAAAAGAGAGAGAGAGACCGCACTAAGTCGCCTCTTGTTCTGGTCTGTTAAATTAGTTAATTACTTTAGTAAGTTTGAGAACTTCATTAAGACTGAGTGCGCTGCTGCAGTGCTGACCCCTTTGGCCCACCACATTCCAACGTTCCGCAAATGCAGTACGCTTATGTTACATAGCGCACACACAAAACATATGCCATTTAAGTAATGCAATTTAACGTTAAACTGTTTTATGTCGTGTGTGATTCGAGCAAACATAAGCTCATGTAATTTTGGCAATGTTGGTAAACAAAGCACATGTTTCGAGAGAAACGACTTTAATTGTATAACACTCTTATTTGTTTTGCCTTTATTTTGTGCAGCTGACATTTTTACAATTTCAATGCTATAATTGTGCAAGCCAAAAGACAAAAGTTGCGTCATCATGGTCAAAATCAAAAGTGCACACAAAACTGAACTCACTTGGCAGCAATGATGACTTTGCCAACACCACACAACACACACACAACACCAACAACGATGTCCTTTTTGTGACGCCATCTTGCTCAAGTCTCGTGTCTTTTTTCTTTCTTTCCAGTTTTTCTTTCTTTTAGCGCTCTTAACGTTTTTGGCACGCGCATTTAAAAGCGTTCAGGCCAAAGCTACTCAGCCTGAGTGGCGCCAACGTTGCCTTCGTCAGCGTCATATAGTGCACAAAAAACACAACGTTTAAGGATAAAAACACAACAACAACAACAAAATATTGCATTTTATTTGCTTCAACACTTTTTCTGCTCATTTTTCAACGGCCGCGAGTGTTTAAAAACGCGTTTTACTGCGTTGGTTTTTTTTTAGTGTTGGCAAAGCAAAGTGGGCGACTCCTTTTAGCCCCATTTGTGCTATTTTTGTGCTTTGGAGTTTCTTTTTTTGGTTGCTAACGCTGCGTATGCGTTATATTTTTGTTCAACTATTTTAGTCTTACACATGCTTTCTCTTTCGCACACATTGCATTTGCGTTTCATGCAAAGACGCCAAGGTCATTAAGCAAAACCCACGCTAAGCTCAAAATTTGCGCTAATTATTTCTACTTGTCGTTGTTGTTGTTGTTGTTGCTGTGCTTGATTTATTTTCGTTTTTTGTTGTTGTTTGGCTGGTGTTGCTTGATTGTTGATTGTTGCTGCCATTAATGCGACATTTGCGTTGTTCATTTTGCATAAATAATAATGCCACAAGCGCAGTACGGCAGTGTTGAAGTGTAGCAGTGCTGCATCATGTATGCGTTTGAAAAGGCTTCGCTACGCTCGGCTTCGTTTTCGGCCAAACTATTTTGCATGCATGCAATATTAATTTCACATCATTCGTGCCAGTGTTGACAGCCTGCGACGTCATGTTGTCTCTCTCTATCTCCCTCTTTCTGCCACACACACACACAAGCAGCATGCATGGCGTCACGTGTGTGTGTCCTCATTTGGTTGGTTGCAACATTTTTGGTTGAAAAATAAGTTTTGTCAACATTTTCATTTTCGTTGTTGTTCTGAAAAATACATTTGACAACAAATCTTGTCTGCTCTGTTACCCCCCTCAATTATATTGTATTGGGGCTGACACTTGCATTGTCCTTGTGCCATATTTTGCTTAAATTTGCATTTGTTTCAGCATTGAAGCTTTTACACACACACACACACACACACACACACATACTTGTGCATTGTGCATGCTTCGTGCAAAGATGTTGTTCCAAACTCCATTTGTGGTTGTTGGGCCACGTCAACAGCTCATGACTCAATACCATGCCCTTCAATACAACATCATCATCATCATCATCATCTATAAACAGAAGTCACTCAAAGGTGCGTTTAATCAATAACTTCTTTCACAGTGATTGCGCTTCGTTTAAATTCAATTTTGCACACCAACACACACACACACGCATGCATACACATGCAGCGTCATTCATTGATATGAGCGAAGGCAAAGAGTAAAATCCTCGCGGTCATTTTGTCGGCTCGTTTGTCGTTCACCTCAGTTGCGGCCGTTGAAATGCGATGCAAAATTTCTGCGGTTGCACTAATGCATGCCCAGTGCGACCTCAACGCCTGCCGACTGCCGACCGCCGCCCTCCGCACATGCAGTGGTAACACTGTCCACACACACACACACACACAAATGCACACAGACAGACAGCAGGCAATATGAAGTTTGGTTGTTTCAGCAAATTTAGTGATTATGTTGTGTTGTGTGCTGGCCCGCTTCCACCGTTCCGCCGCCGCCGTGGCCACTGCCAACGTCATTGTTTCAACAGTTAATTAAAATTTGTGGTCGCGTTGCACGTGTTGTGCGTAATTTTCACCAAATTAATGAAGCCCGCTTCGACGGCTTCGACTTCGGCTACGAACATGGCTTTGCCGCTCAATTTGCACAACGCGACGTTGACGTCGACGTCGGTTGCTGCGGCGCAGCTCATTAAATATTGCAAGAGGCAAGTTTGGTCACCGAGCGGCTTAAATATGTCATATGCAAACGCAAGCCAAAGGTGTGAGAGAGAGAGAGGGTGAGCGAGATAGCAAGTGTGAGCAGTGTAAGCCTCAATCAACATATTGGCATTCCTTTAGAACCTGTTTCTACTCCGCCAGCCATGATGATGATGATACTAAAGAAGATGATGATGATGCTTGGCTGTCGCTTCTGCTTTTGCTTATATTAAAGCCAAGACAACTTTTAGCAAAAACCGTAACTAAATCAAGGCGTGATTCATTCAATGTCTGCGCAGACTCACAGTCCGCGACTCAACTCAACTCAACACAACTCGAACTCAACTCGAACTCAAGTCGAACTCGACACAAAACCGCACTGTTTGCATGCCCTCTTCTCTCCTCACTCTCCAAACTTTATGCACATTTCTTTCGTTAGTTTTGTTTGTGTGTGCTTTCAGTGCTTTATGCATGCATGCATGTGTGTGTGTGTGTGTGTGTGTGTGTGTGTGTGTTCGTTCGTTCGCTCTTCGACTTCATTCAAACGTGTCAACATGTCCGCGGCGCTCAAACGCAAGTTCTTTACCGCCGCCTTACCCTCTGCCCTTGCTCAGCAACAGAGCTTTGCGCTGACTTTGACTTGGCTCAGCTCAGCTTTGCTTGGCACGGTTTGGTTCGCTTTGGTTTGGTCTTTGGTTTGTATATGTGTGTGTGTGTGTGTGTGTGTGTGTTTGTTGGTTTGGGCTTGGCCTCTGTGTTTGCGAAATTTTTGTATTTTTGATTCCCACGCCATAAATGCGGTTTACAGGAGGTTTTATTCCCTTCTTTGATATTTTTTTTTCACTTTTTTTTTTTTGTTTTTTTCTGCTTTTGTTTTTGTTTGCAGCCAATACGCATTTTGCTTTTTTGTTTTCATTTTCATATACTTTGCTGTGTTGCATTTCGTTTTTCTTATATAGTATATATTTGCGCATAGCCGCTCCTTATGGCTGTCCGTACGTCCGTCCATCCGTCCGTCTGTGCTGAACGCTTTCGAGTTCGTTCTGAAGTTGATTTTATGCATTTCTCATCAAAATTCTTTGAAAAAAGTGAGCCAAGCAAAAGAAAAACAAAAACTGCTGCCTCTTCCTCTTCTTCGTCGTCGTCTTTCAATGCTTTATGACTGTTGCGCCACCGACTCGGCAATAAGTTGAACTATGTACGTCAGTCAATGGCGGCTCATTTGGCCAAGTTAGCAGCCAACATGTTTACATATATTTGCGCACGTTTGTCTAGGCGAGCAGACAGACGGACAGACAGACAGACGAAGAGACAGACAGACAGACAGACAAATGCAAATCAACTTGTTGAAAATGAAATTTCTCAAGCAAAGTTTGTTAAACAACAACAACTAAAAAGCCGGAAAGGTTAAGAGGAAGCAACACACATACATACATACATGTTATATGCGTATTTATTTATTATTAATAAACGTGCGTATTTTGTTGCAAATGCCATACGACAACTTTAAGGCTCAACCGAAGAAGGACGAAGCGCACAAAGCGACTTCAGCTGAGAGTTGCGCTATTTTAAAGTTCATTACTAACAAAGTGCATGTGTGCATGTGTGCATGTGTGTGTGTGTGTGTGAGACATGCGACAAAGCCAAGCATCAAAAATAAGTTAGCGTAAAAAGCAAAGAAAATCTTGTTAAGTCTAAGCTGCTCTTCTTCAACATTAAAGTGCACATTTTCATTGCCTCCTTCGTCTTCTTCTTCTTCTTCTTCGCCTTTGCTGTGTATGCTGCTGTGCTTTTTGTTGTTGTTATTTATAATGTTAGACTGACAGAAGTTTTGCGTAACTTTTGTGTTGCGCACGCGAAAGATTCAAGTGTAATTTGCCAAAGTGGGTTAAGTTGAAAATACTTAAACTTGTATACAGAAAAAAAGAAGAAGCTTGAAAAGGGTTAATATATGAAGTGACTTTTACATTGAATTATTAAAACAAAGTATGAGACAAATGGCATACTTATGTGTAGAAGGCTTAGCAGTCAATATTTTGCCAATTTAAAGCAACACTTAAATGGAAAATGTCACTTGTCTAAGCCGGCAAAGTACAAACAAATGGCAAACAACAACAAAACAACGACAAATGTATTAATAAATCCATTCTCGTTTAAGCGAAAACACGCACAGCAATTAAAGCCGCGAAGCGCAATCAAATAAAGCTTAAATTTTTATTAGCACAGTTAACAAAAAGATTTTATTTTTTTTTTGCTTTGCCAAAATCGAAATTGGATCCGACAAAATGAAGCAAAGCAAAGCAAAGCAAAACCATTCATTCATACAAAACCGTACGGAACGAGGAACCTTGAACCAAACTTAATAATAAAAAAACAGCAAAAAGAAATAAATAATAAATAAACGCGCAAAAAGCAACAAAATAAAAGAATGAAACGAAAAAAGCAACAACAACAACAACAACAAATGGTATGCTAAATTGCGAACACGTCAAAGGAGTGTGCGAATGACGCGGCGCCGCGCTTCACTTTGCTTTGAGTGGACCAACTGGGAATGAAACCGAACGATTTCGTTTTAATAACTGCGGTTAATTAAAAATGCTGCAAAGCAACAAAATTCCCAATGGTAATGAAACTTGTTTGATAATAATTTGCTTTTTTTTTTGAGACTTTTTTTCTTTTATCTAAACAAGAGTACAGCGTTTTCATTGTTCAAAGAAGTACATACCACATACATATATATGCCTATTGGAATGCATATGTTTTATAAGCAAATGAAATAAATTCCAAAAGTGACACGAACACACGTCGGGAGGCAACGCCAAATGTGCATTGCGATCAGATAAGAATTGTGTACCGAAGCGATGAGGAGGCCGCATTTAAAAGCAAATAGCAGAAGTTGATGCGAGCTGGCATTGCAAAGCGAGCGAAGTGGTGAGGCGAGGCACGGTAGCAGCAAACAGTTGAAAGAAGTAAAGTGAAGCGCACAAAAGACACAAAATCGAATTCCTTGTGCATAAAACTGGTAAGCAAAGCCGCCATAAAAGTGGAGTCTGCAAGAGGCAGGAAGTGGCGCAGCAGTGCCAGCAACAGCAACAATATGAGACGCAACACAAAACGTTGCATGAATTTGTGAAATTGGCAGCAGAGGGCAAACAGAGTGGCCATTGGGCAACCGGCATAAAATGCGCAAAAAGGTCGCACAGCAAAACAAAGAAGCAGAAGAACAAAAAAACTACCAAAAATCAAAGACATATTAAATTTCATGTTGGCTTGTAAGCTCTTCAATTTTTCGGTTTAAAATGTGCGAAATAAGTTATTAAAATTAATACAACGAAGCCAGAAAATTGTGACTGCAAAATTATTTTTCGCAAACGCGTGAACCTTAATTACAGTCATCGCTCGTTTTGACAGTTGCGCCCCAAAGCAAACACAGTGTGAAAGAGCGAGGCACACACACACACACACACACACATGCATTTATGTAAATTTTTGCAGCATGGAATGCCAACAATTGTCAACGTTAGCCAACAAGACAGTTCAGGTTCTGGAGCGACCACACGGCACACACACACACACACACACACATTGCATTCTGGCCGGCCTGAGTTGCGCTGAGTTGAGCCAGGCTTGGCCTCTTTTATTTATAGAAAATAATGAATTGAGCAGGTGAGATCGAGAAAATGATAAGCGAAGAATTCATGCAAGCAACGCGAAAGCGTAAACTTGAACTTCTGCCATTGCATGATGAGACATGAGGCATGTGCAGCGGCAATGTGGCAATGCAGCGCTGCAGCAGCACCAGCAGCAGCAGCAGCACCAGCAGTTGCAAGCAATTCTCTGATTTATTTCTTATTTTAGCACTGCACACATGAGTCAAGACCAAGTCTTCTTGTCTTCTGCAGGTTTTTAAGCTCGTGTTCTGCGGCTGAAACGGTGCCGTGGCCGCAACTGGCTGAGGTTGCCAGTAAGCCGTGCCCATGCAAAAGGAAAACGAAAGCCAAGCGACAAGTTGTTAAGGCTATGCGACTTTTAAATGCGCTTCATTTAATGCACAAGTCAGCTAACATAAGATATTGCAAGTCTACATGACCTTAGCAGCAGTCTAACAGCTCACTGTTCCATTAACATTATTGTCATTCCATTCATTCCGCCTGAGCGAGTACTTTTATTAAACGAGTACTTGTTTTGATTACTTTCGCTTGAATGTCAACAAAAACGGCTAATTTCGCCTAACGAATTTTATATTGCCGTACTAGTAATTGATATGGCTATTTCCGTGGCTCGGCATGTCGCAATGACTGTAGGGCATCAAGCTAAGTGCATAAGTACAACGCGCATTCCTACTGGGCTCGCTTCTTTGCCTTCACATATCACTTTTGTTTGGTTCTGCTGCTTGCCTTGCATCTTACGACTGCACTCGACATTAGTTTTGCCACTTGGCAGCAGTTTTGTGCCTCTGCACGCTGCCCAGCCATCATGGTCATGCCGCATACAGCGTTCTGGAATCTGGCTTGGCTCAGCGTTGCCACTGCCGCTGTCGCTGCCTCAACCTCAGCTAACGCAACGCAATTCGGTTTTCTTTTGCTTTGCGTTTTGTCGCTGACTTTGCTTAGGGTTCGCTCGCTCGCTCGTTCAGTGTGTGCAAATATTTTTATTTATTGTGCAACACATTCAACAGCAAACACAACAACAACAGCAACAACACCAGCAACAACTACAGCTACAACAATAAACGACACTCGTCGTACGAAGTCCTGCACAGTGTTGAGGTTATGTTGAAGCATTGGCAGAGTATCATCACAGCACATTTTGGCCGCTACTTCTTGGCACTTTAGCACACGGTGCCTTTGAATCGGTAGTGACTGAGCTCGTGTAGTGGTCATGTTTAGTGGCTTTCTGGTGGCGCTGCCGTTTCAGCAGCTTGAACGACGTCAGCGTCATTTGCTCCTCACGATGCTGGGGCAAACAATGCCAACAACAGCAACACAAAAAGAAGCACAACCATAATGAAAATAACGACGATGTTGACGTTGATGATGACCATGATGATGATAATTACAATGACGATGATGATGTGTAAACTGCTCATGTTTCTTGAGGGCTGTAGTCATCGTCGATGCCACTGCCGTTCTCCACCGCCTCTCTCTTCGTTTGCTGTTGCCAAGTGAACGAGAGACTTTGGAATTTTTGCTTATCTACGACGTAAAAGATAAAGTAATACAACTGCCTCGGCTACCAGCAGCATTCACTTGCATACGAAATTCGTCATGCCATTGGCCAAGAAGTGCACTAAAGTTGCACAAACCAACAAAGCTTTGCTTTATTAAAACGGCTTTAAAAATGCCACAAAAACAAATGCCAAATACAAAGTTCACACCTTTTTTCACCCTTTACCGCCCTCCCGCCTTTGGGTGGCGCAATCAATTTTGATCTATGAAACGTTTTGAACTCAACTAAAATCGATTTTCATTCATGCACAATTGTGTTAAATCTGTCAATGACACGTACCATGTTGTCGCTGCTGTTGCTCGCCTACTCTAACGCAACAACAACAACAACAATGCCAATGACGATGACGACGACGAAGAAGACGACTCATCACATCGCACGGCAGAGCAGAGCGGAGCAGATCAGAGCACAAGCCATCATCCATTGACAAGTAGCTGTCAGATGTGCAAACCATCAAGCGCTGGAACGAATGTCAAAGAGAACAGACGAGAAGAAGCAGAAGGAGAAGCAGAAGGTGAAACAAATCGAATCGAATTGAATCGAGTGGAATAGAATCAAATAGTAACGTTACAAGTGCTCATATGTGCAAAGTGGGGAAAGGCGAGGTGGCGAAAAAGCAATGCTGAACCCTTCAACGCCAGTCTGCATGTGTGTGTGTGTGTGTGTGTGTGTGTGTGTCTACGTATGAGTGTTCAAATATAAATGGCATAAGATGGATAGACTTTTGTTCAAACAGCATTGAATGATATGTCGGTTGAGGAGGGGCGGAGCGATGCGGTGCGGGGCGACAGTTGGCTGAGTGCACAATATACCAAATCAAGCACAAAAATCCAATATCCTGCGTAATATAATTACACTGTGCAGCATGTATGTATGTGTGTGTGAGAGTATTGATGTAAGATATAAACACGTTGGCGGAAATTTGTTATGACAAGAAATTGTGAATTGGCTTAGCGACTTTGAAGGCGAAGGTCAGGAAATGGTTTTTGAAATGTTAGCGGAAATACTTAATTTGAAATTGGCTGACAAAGCGACGCAATTCAAAACTTATATGAAGAGCAGAAGCTTTGAGCATTTCTTACAGTGTATTAGAGTTAGAGTTAAGGACAAAACAATTGGTCGGTTGTGCATGTTTATGTGTGTTTTGGCCCAAAGTTGACCTCAGCCCGCGCCTGAGCCAACACAATCAACACTCAACACTCAAACACTGAAATAACAATCACGGCTGCCGATTGTTGGCGTCCGATGATGAAGTACGACTATCGATGTCGGTTACGTTTGACTGATTCAACTCGACTCAACTCGACTCGACTCCACTGAACAGACAAATCGGCAAAAGAAAATGCCAACGAACAATGAAAAACGATTTTCAGGAAAAACAAAAATGCGGGCACAGTTGTAGCTTCTTTTTAGTGGTGAATGAGTGGGTGAGGGGGGGCACTGTCAAAAGGCAAACGTACAAAGCGAATGCAACGAGCGGCAAACTCTTGAAAAACTATCAAAACGCGAGCATTTAAATGTACGGCAATGACTTTACACATTCCTCACGTTGTGGCAAGTGTGTGTGTGTCTGTGTGTGTGTGGGGGCAAGGGTGTTAGGCAAAGCGCACACTCAAAGGAAAAGTAAACTTTGCCAGGCGGCGGAGAAGCAGCAAGAAGAAGCAGCAACGGCAGCAAAGAAGCTGAGTGAAGAATTCAAGCGCGAACCAGTTTTTGGTGAATGAAAATCAACGAAGGAATAAACCAAAAAAGCAACACACACACACACACATGCACATACATGCACATGCACACAAACAAGCAAAAGTTGCTAAAAAGAAGTACAACAAAAAAAAACAACTCAACTAAAAAGAAATTAAAATAAAATTCAAAAATGTGCGGCACTTGTAGACGGCAGGGGGGGGTTGAAAAAAGCATACAACGCACAAGGCAAAGCACTGCAAAACGAGTAATGCTGCATGCCATCTCGAGCAGCCGACGCGCCCCCTCGCTCGCCCAACGTTGGCCAACAAGCGATGCAAACAATGCCCGTTCGCCGCTTGTAGAGAGGAGCACTTCTTGAAGTTCATGCCAGTCAGTTTGGAACCTGTTGGACCAGTCGACGGTAACTCAGAGAATGCCACCAACAACGTGTTGCTGCCACAAAGCGACGGACAGAGTAAAGCAGAGCAGCGCAGCGCAGACAGGCAGGATAAAGGAATCGCATGTGTGTGTGTGTGTGTGTGAGAGGAGCGGTGATTGGTCTCCTACTATATGAGGAATGTGCACTGAACTCCTTCTCATCGCTGTCGTCGTCGTCGTTGTGGCTTTTGGTCTTTGGTTTGTTGTACTAAATCATGCGTTTAACTGAAATTTGAGTATTGAATTGAAGCAGAACATGAAACTATCAAACATGAAATTCTGATTGGAAACAAAATACTTTTGGTCCATGTGAGCCAACAACAACGACGAGTGAACCTTTTTATAATAAAATAAGTAAAAAACAACGAAGCGTTTGCAAATCAAAACCAAACAGAAAACAGAAAAAAAAAAGATTAAAATAAAATAAAATAAAATAAAGCTGAGAAAGAAACAAGAGCACAACTCAGATTTCGGCCAAAATTTATAGATGCCGTTTGGATAAATTTCATTTAATTTTTTGGCCTGCATCGTGATCGTCAACGACGCCGGCGTCGACGTCGACAGCGACGTGTATGCTTCCTGCGGCCCTTTGTTTCATTCTTTGCGAGCTGCGGCGGCACCAAATTTCTCAACATCAAGAAACAGTTTTTGTTTCGTTTCATTTTTTTTTTTTCGTTTTTTGTTTTTGTTTTTCATGTTTGACGACATTCGAAAATGTATTCACTCACACACATACTAATTCACTCACTCACTCACTTGCTTGCCTGCTCCTTCGTTCGTTCCTTCGCTCGCCAGCACGGCTGTTGTGTCGTTGCGAGCAGGCGTAAAAGGGTTTCTCGCCGCTTGCATTCTTCTTGTGATGCTGCTGCTGCTTCTTCTTACTTGATGTTCTTTCTATCCTGTTTCGCCGTTTGCGCGTTGATCGTGTTTCTTTGTATGTTATAATTTATAACTTTATCTAAATGATGCGGTGTTTAATTTTCAAACTCACCTTTACAATCTTTGTAGTTTTTTGTTTTTGTTCTGCCTTCCTTTTTTTTGTCTTCTTGAACGTCGCTCAACAACTTCTTTTTTTTGGCATTTATTCGCTGCATATTTCCGTTTTGGTTTCGAGATGAGTCATGCAGAAATATTTGAGTCTGTTTTCTCATATTTAATGTTTTTAACAGCAGCAGTCGAGTTTTTGGTTTGATTTATATAGTGAGTAATAGCCGAAAGTCGTTGCCTGGTGGTCTTGATTGCGGGTTCTTTATTGCTTTTGTTTCCAGTTATCTAAAATAGTTTCCTTACTCATGCCGTAATTAACATAGTCGTTGGCTCAGTTCTAATTCGTTAGTGTGTGCGTGTGTCTGTGTGTGTGTCTATGAATTGTTTTCAGTTTAAAATTGGTCGGAGTTCATGCCACCCCGAAGGCGT
The DNA here is from genome assembly GCA_037044515.1 of Phortica magna. Lineage (NCBI taxonomy): Eukaryota > Metazoa > Arthropoda > Insecta > Diptera > Drosophilidae > Phortica > Phortica magna. The sequence continues at coordinate 1,073,012 of JBAMBP010000519.1, forward strand.
AACCCGAACACAGCTTGAGTCCACTTTGACCGAACTTCACGCCACTTGACTGTCAATAGCAACAGTGAGTTTGTCAGGAAATCGTTCGATTTCTTTTATTGATGACTTCATTGCAAGCAATTTCACACCAGTCATTTAAGTTGGTAACTGATTAAGAGTAAAAATAAATTTTTAATTTCCCCATGACTTTACTACAATCTCTTCATCATTTTATTTTTATTACTAATATTTATTACTCATAACATTAATTGCTTACAATAAACCGACAATTTACATCAAACATACACAACCAACAATATTATTTTAACTTTAATAACAAATGCTTCATATGCAACATTAGACATAACAATAATACGCACAGCACTTCAGACCGTTGCAAGTTTGACGAGAACTTGTTTGAAGCATTAACAGCGCCAAAAATGCAGTTTAACAGCAGTTATTAACAGTATGCTCTCTCTTCTCATGTACAGTAGCAGTAACAGATTTGAAAGTGAATTTTTGAAAACAGTCTTATGTCGCTATATGAATATACGAAAACATGGTTTATGCCACTTTTGAGACTTCAGCTAATTTTTATTTAAATCTTATACTGCCTTATGTTTCGCATGTTTTGAGAAAAACTTTGTGCATTCAAAATGTTAGCAAAAAAAAAAAGAGAGAAAAGATTAGCGTTTTTGGGAGAGTATCGGTGCCACAGAGAGTATGATACGCTCAGAGAGGAATGTGTCATGACACGCTGACACGGAATGACACGCAAAAGGAAAATTGATTTGTCGCATGTCGCGATGCGTGCCCTGGCCGATTTTCCCGTTCCTCCAATCCTAGGTAGTTTTCTACCTAGGGGGGTCAATTTTGTCCTCTCTTCCCTTCGCGTCTGCGTCGACACTTTTGCGTCAAAGACGACGCTTTTGGCTCACTTCTGTTTCCAGTATAAAAGCAAATGCAATTCAAAATTCCCCCGCATTTTTATTTATGACCTCGATGTGTTAACATATATATATATATTATATCTGAACTTGGTGGCAGAAATGGCTTGCGACAAGTTGTTGTCAAAATTCATTTTATGGCAGACGCCGATGTTCGAAAGAAATCAATAGATTTGTAACAGTGAATTTTTGAAAACAGTTCTATTCGAGTTTTCAACGCGAGAGGACGTGTCGTCAGTCGTCAGTCGTGCCAGCTTAAGTGAAGCGGAATCGCAACGAGAATTGCATTGCCTAAAAGTTGAACGTGTCAAGGCTGAAAAACGCAAGTGAAGAGTGAACAAGAAGTAAATTCGAAATACGAAATAAAATATCGTTAGTATTGAAAGCTTTGCGTGTGCGGTTTGTTCAATAAATAAATGTAATTAAAGCGTAAAACAAAAGCATAAAACACAAAGAAGAAGGCAAACCACAAAAAATCACATAAACAAATAGCGAAATATGAAATATAATTTTGCAAAAAATTAATTTAAAAAAGTGTTAAAAATTAATTACGAAAAACTGTCATTTACAAATGTATCTGATTATGTCATTATAGAAACGTATCTAGATACAAAACACTTGAATCATTCGCGTTTTAAAAATTTGACTTGCAAAAAAATAACAAACAAAATTAATCATACATGTGCGAAAACTACAAAAAAAGAATAAAACAAAAATAGTTGCTAAAAGTATCTGCGGCCAAGTGTAGTTGCGTGCGATAAAAATTGTGTTTAATACTTTTTGTCTTGTTGTAAAAATAATACAACAATAACAACAACAACAACAACAAAGGGAAACGCGTATTTTCGCACAACTTGCAAAAGCCGACAATAACAGAAAAATCGTGCGCTCTCGCTCTCTCCCTCTCGTGCTCTATCTGTCTCCTTGTGCCGCTGTCAGCCGCTGACATCGTCAAACGGTCATTAGTCGCAGATACATTGGTTAAGATACTCTACGACACAGATACACAACACAACACAACACGTATACAAGTCACGCTACGCTAAGTTACGTTACGTTACGTGCCGCCTCGTATCGCTTCAGTCGCGCTGTCTGCGTGTATCTGCTATCTCTCGTATCTTTGTATCTGTGTGTGCGTGTAAGTGACGCGCGCTCGCTCTCTCGTCTCGTCTGCCTTTGTTTTGCTTTTCGTGTGTGTGCGAAAACCGGCAAAAAGTGTTTGACTGCAAATCGCGTTTAATCAGCTGTTCAGATACATTTGTATCCGCACGTGTCGTCTTTGTCATCAACGTCAGACGTTTTTAACTATGCACGAATCGTTGTTGCCGCCGCCTACGGCCTAAAGTGTCAGATACGTGCAACAACGCCAAAAAGCAACTTAGCGCAAGCAACAACAGTAAAAGTATCTTAAAGATATTTAACAAACAAACCACACACAACGTGTATCTGCAGCCACCTCAACTCGCTTCAGTTACTTTACAGTCTAACGTACAACAACAACAACAACCACCACAACAACAACAACAACAACAATGATGGATACAACACACGTTGCCAAGCGACGCCACGCCTCGTCTGCGCCCACCCTTAATGGCCTGCGTCTGCTGCCAGCGCTGCTCTGCGCCGGCTGCGTGCTGCTGCTCGTCTGCCATGTCTTGCCCACCAGCGAGGCGAAGCACTTGAGCTTTGGCAGCGAGGACGACATCGCCAGCTTCGAGCACCAGCGTCAGATACACGCGCATCATCATCATCAGCCGCAGCAGCAGCAGCGACGCCGCCTGCAACGCGACTCACGCGCCAAGGAGGGCACGGCAGGCGTGCAGGAGCAGTGTGAGCGCAACCGAGCGTACTTCAAATCAATCGACATCGAGCTGAGCGGCAATTACAATGAAAAAGGTAAGCGAAGCAAAGAAAAGCAAAGAAAAGTAGCGTTTTCTCTTTGAAAGCCATGACTGTCGCCCACACAAAAGTTCTGCGTATCTTTGTCGCTCGCAGCACTGCGGTGACCTCCTTCCACAAATAAAACGTGTTCGTTTCACTTAGCAAACTTCTGCTTGCTTTCCTCCTTCACGCCACAAACAAATAACAGTTAAACTTCTTCTAACAAAAACAAGCCAAAACTTCGGCCGTCCGTCCGTCCGGTTGACTAAATTACAGTTGAGCAATTTATTGAGCAGGTCAGCTCAGTGCAGCCAACAGTGATGGAACGTCCTCGAAGTAAGAGTAAATCACTTGAAAAGAAATCGAGCAAACAACAAATAAACTTTGCGACTTTCAAGCTCACAAGTCTTTCAAGTATCTTCTATCTCATGCCACGCCACAAAGGTGTTGCCGCAAATGCAAATGCAACTGCAATTGAAAAAAACTTTGCGGAGCAACCAAAGGCAAAAACAAGTGCAAAAAAATGTTGCAAAAGTTGCGCTTTGGGGCATCATTAGTTGCACAGCAATCGAGTGTTTTTTGCCGTAATTAAAAACTGCAAGTTTTCCCTTTTGATGCAAATAGATACTATTTTAGATTGCAAACGCTACATTAGTTAATGCACTTCACTGCAAGCGAAGCGAAGTTCAACAAACTTTTCGCTTTGTCAAAAAGTTGCATGAGAAATGTCAGAAAAATTTCGAAAATCTTGAAAGTCTTGAGAACAAACTATACATTTATGCATGAGTAATCCAATCTGAGTGAGCAAAGTCAACAAGCTGAACAAACTGAAACAAGCTCAAAGTATGTGAAGGTTATAATAATTTGATTTTTTATCTTTTTCCAAGTTTTTCTACAATTCCATAATGAATATCTGCGCTGTCTTAATAAAAGAAAGATAAAATCTCCCACATACACAACATACAAAAGTGAACTGCACAAACAAACCAAATGTAAGAAACGCTTGCCATTAGGCAGACGGACGGACAGTCGAACGGACAGACAGACAGACTTACGTATAGCTGACTATGAAACTAAACAAAAGAGATTCATTCACTCATTAATATTTTAATAAAACATTTTGTATAAGCAAATGTGCGCTGTGATAGTTTGCCAGGGTTGCCAAGCGGCAAGTCGGCTTTTATTGGATCGATTTTTAGTTTAAATATTCATGTGTTGCGTTGGCATAATTTACATGCGCAAAGTGTTTTAGGCAAAAGATACTTGTATCTAAGTTTCGCATGCTTGGCGCGTTGCTGACTAATTGAGTGAAAAATAATGATTATTGATTAACCGACCTTGACTTGTTATTTACACGTTTACGCACAATTACGGCAATAGAAGTTGCTGTTCTCGTGTGCAGAATAAGAATGCGAGGCACATGAGTGTGCAAGTAACAAAAATAGTAATAGTAACTGACAGATAGATAAGTCGGACGGCACGGACGGAAATGCCGTACATTGCACAGCTCAAGTGAACGGCAGGCAGACAGATCATGGGCAAATGTAAAGAAACGGACGGACGGAGAGACGGACGGACAGCTAGATAGACAGCGAGATCAAAGGCGCTTTTCCCACAAGTAATACCTCAAAATATGTATCTCATACGCTCAGGTAGTTAACGCGTAGCAGCAATTACCAGCAAACAGCGAGTGAGTGTGAGAGAGAGAGGTAGAGAGCGGGCGAATTACAGTGAAAAATGCCCAACAAGATGTATAAAAACTGAACCGCCCGCATCGTTTTCCGGGTCTTTGGGACTGCGCCAGCTTCAGCTTCACACCGTGCGGCGCACAGCGTGAGCGCAGATCCATGCTACACTCAGCGAAGGTGTGCTGTGGAGAGGTGAGGCTGAGGCGAGCTGAGGTGAGGTCAGCTGAGGTAGCATGAGTGCCCAAATGAATGCCAACTGAGGAATGTTTGGTTTCTAGTTCTCTAGACATGTTTGTGTAAATGAAAAGCAGTAAAAGGAAAGTAGAAAACTTCAAAATTATAGCTTTTTCATTATGCTTATGTTTTTATAGTTGTAATATAAATTATACAACATTTGCAAATTGAAAAAAGTTATTTCCTTATTGCAATTCGTTTAGTGAATGCCACGAATGCTTGAAAAGTTATCTCAAGAATGTTCATTTGTCCGGTTTAACATGCAACGGCAACGAACACCATCGATCATTCAACTTAACACGTCAAATGGTTACAGTTACAGATTTACAGATTAACAGATACAAAAGCGCGATACATGACAACAACAACAACAGCAACAGCAACAACGACGAACACAAGAAGTCAATAAAAGTGGCAAAGCTATCGACAGGCAATACCAACAACAACAACTCTGCGTCCATTCAATCGCCCAACAACTGTGGTGTGGGGGTAAGCAAGAGGGGCAAAACGACTATTTGAAATATACATTTTTATCTGAAAGCAAAGCACACAAGTATTGTTCAACGCAAGAAGATTGTTTGCATTTAACCAAAGGCATTCTTTGCTTTACATTCTTTATCGCACGCCCCCTCTTTAGCCAACCCTCAGCGCCCCCCTCCAACAGCGTGCTTGTATTATTCATGCGTATTTACATAGTTTTCTTTCGGCTTTATTTGCACTTCATTGTCGCTTATCTCCGAGAATTACTCACATTCATTTATTCATTCACTGACTTCTTAACCGTCGACAAATGTATCTGTTAGTATGTGCTTACAAGCATTGATCTAAGTTGTTGTTCTTTCTGTTGCTTATATCATTTTGTCTGGCGTTGTAATGGCGTTCAAAAACACATATCTGTGAGATATTCATCGCTCACTTGCTCGCATTCCACAGGCAAGTCACGTCTTTTGGGCGCGTGTGGCGTTTAAGTAGAAACATGGCAATTAGTGTAGGAGAGTTACTTGTAACTTTTAAGTGGAATTGGGTAGGACAGTTGCACAATGCACGCCGTTTATCTACAACGATCAATGCATGAGCCAATGCAGCATAAAATTCCAATGAATTCAATATTTTTCATAAACAAGTGTCAATGATACAAATTTTTGTTTTAAATAAGCTTACGTTACAAGGCATTATATAACACAAACAGCAGTCTTATATAGACAAACACGCACACGACCAAATCTGTACAGGCACAACTGCCGAACGTGTCACATTAGCATATGTAACATGCATGTGACCATTTTAAGATGCAACTGCTGTATGTGTCGTATTGTTATATGTCACATATGCGCTGTCATGTTGAAATGCGCAAATTTGAACTCTCAACTGCCGTATGTGTCGTAGTGGCATATGTAACATATGTTAAGAGGCTCACAAATTTTGAAAATTATGCATAAAAAATCTTATTGAATATGTTTTAAGCATGCTGCTGTGCGTTCTATGCATTTGACCACACATAACGGCGCCAAGAACTTCGATGCAACCAATTACTTGACACTAAATAAACTATCTGAGACGCATATCTGTATGTTTATATGTATGTAACTTCATAGCAAAGCGCTAAAATAAACAATTGAACTCTAAAATTGCTTCATGCCGTTCACCTCACCGCACCGCACCGCATTCCTTGGCACAGCATGATCAAGTGCAACAATTTTTCCTTAGTTTTCAGTTACACGGCAGTTTGTTTAAGAAATTAACACATTAAAATGCGACGACGTCGACAAATTTCCATTGCAACGTATTTCGTTTACCTGCGGCGGCGGCAGCAGAGGAGATACTCAAGTGATAACCAAAAGCGGAGAAAAAAGGCAGCAAGTGCAAATACAATTAAACCGTAGGCAACGATGAAACCGGCAAGTCTGGCTATGTCAGTCGGCGTGCTGGAAGCCGTGACTCAAATAGAAGCGCCCAAGACACATGTGCTGTCACAATGAGTTACCTAAACGGAAAGTATCTTGTTTAGACATGCGCTTATTTGTACAATGCTGTTTTTCCACAGTTTGTTTAATACATAAACCGATAAAGAACACAAACTTTTAGTTTCTCTCGCTTTTTATACATTATGATATCATGCTTGACTCGACTCGACGCGAGTTGAGCTGAGTTGACTGCGCATCCGAGCAGCATAAAACAGAGAGCAACAAATAAAACGTAACAAACGAAAAATAGAAAACTGAAAACTGACAAATAAACAAACCGAGCGCAGCGAATTGTTAGTTTTATAAACAAAAAGTTCGAAAAAAAACGCAACTTGTTTGTTTAAATATAAATTCTTTCGGTTTCACGCACGCACACGAACACGCACAGCCGTACATTCGTGTATCCGTAAGATACGAAATGCATTAGCAGAAGGCAAAGTGAAGTCTTTCTTATCTGCGCAATTTGTAGAAAATTGATTGTTTTTGTTGTTGCTCGCATTTTTTTGCTATCTTCTTTTAACTGCTGCGCTAATGAAGTTTAATTAAAAGTTAAGTTGAGTTGAGTTGAGTTGAGGTAAAATAGGTGAGTACATGGCGAATAAAGTGAAATAAAATCACAGCGCCAAAATCGATTTCACACGCATTAAAAACTCGTAAGTATTCCATTTTATGGCTTTTGTTGTTGCTGTTGTTGTTGTTGTAGAGTTCTCGACTTAACCGAAAACGCGTCGCTACGCTTAATGCCTTCAGTCACAGCGCACTCGAAGACCTTCAGCAAAGACCTGAGCTTCGACGCCGTTGAGTTATGATATGATGTCATGTCATGCCATGTCAGTCCGTCTGTTTGTCATGTTAGTGCACAGCAAATAATGCCTAAAGTCTTAATTGAAGTTCTTAATAGTGCCATATATTTAATTAGAAAGAGTGCGCCAGTTACCAAGTTTAATGGCAGCAGAGGAGAGAAGCTCAGCTTACCTCAGCTCGACTCAGCACAGCAGCTTCACGTCTTCATTCATAAACAAATGTTTGGCTTAACTTTTCTTGTTTCTTGGAATTTGATACAACTAAAAGCGAGGGTTGCTACTAATATATTAGAACATGTATTGTTAGTTGTTGTAGCTTGAAGTTTTGTTAGACTCACAAGATCACACAAGACCAAGAGCAATGATAAAATATACTTATGTACTAAGAACTTTTTTTCTTATGGCAAAAGTTTTTTAAAGTTGTAATTTCCAACGCTAGAGGGCGTCTCTTTCAATGTAAAACTCTTGAAATTCCTTGCCTTTGTTGTGTTATAATTCCCAAATCGCGCTTAGATCTCAAAATTCTCTTAAGAAATTTATGATAAAAAATGTAAAACTTCTCATTGAAGACTTAAAAGATTCGTAGTGACCCACGTACTTTACACTGCCTCTTCGTGTAAATATTTGTTAATTATTCAGCGTACAAAGTCGAGCAAAGCCAACAACAACAACGACAACAACAACAATAACATAAAAAGGTTACTGTATATAAAAACTCATCTTAAAACTACAAACACGTTGAACTCAAAAAGAAGTCCGAACGAACGAACAGAAACGCCGAATTGAAACTGATCCGGTTTCTTGACATGAACTCTCTGTAAAACAGATTCTCACAAGTCTGCTTTGTGTTCTTCTTCTTCTTCTTCTGCTGCTGCTTCTACACGCCGCCGAATCGTTTCAATTTCAGTTTTGTTGCTTTTTTTTTTGTTAAGCGCGCTTAAGTTTTATCATGTGAGTATTTCCGGGTGTTCGTGCTGCTCAGGAAGTTGTTCTTACTTGGCCTAAAAGACACTTTACTCATAGAGAATGTCTTTAAGCCTAAACAGCTAACACATTAACGTTTGTCTTGGCTTGGCGCTGTACGACTTTCAAGCTGCCGTTGTTGCCGCCCTGCTTGAATGATCTTGAATGAACTTGAATGATCTTGTCGAGATTTGTGCGTCTATAGAGCAGCCTCAAGTCATATGGCGTTAACTACCAGAAAGCTACTTAAGCATGTGTAATGAGTTTAGTGGCCGGAAACTCAAGAACAAGTCTTTCAAGAAGACTAACTGAGGCACAGTTCTATTAAATATGAGATTTCTATTAAAGATCGCTTTAAAGTCAAAGAAAAAGTTACTTTCATACAAAGAAAAAACAAAGAGAATTGTTTATCAATGAATTTATATAATAAATCAATTATTTATGCTTAATTTCGAGGCATTTAAATAAGAAGAAGCACACAGACAGCGACTTTTGAGCAGCGGGAATGTGAGTGAGTGAGTGAGAAAGAGAGAGAGGATGCATTGTTGGTAACAAGAGCAGGCTAATAAGGCTTTGCTGTTATTTACTGAATTTTCAGTTGACTTTGTTGTTTTTTTTGTTGTTTTTTGCTGTAAGAAGAAGCATCATATTACCGCAAAGTATGCGCGTTAAATGAATCGAAGAAGGCGCAGAAAATGTTGGCTTATTTGCCTTTTTAGCCTTTTGTTGAATGCGCGCCAACAAAGCGCTTCAAATTCGACGCTCTTCAAGCTGAAAAAAAAAAAAAAAAAAAACAAAAACTACTTTTGGCCACTCGAGTTGTTGTTCGAATGATTCGAGTGCGCTTCTGAAGCGTTTCGACGTGTTTGTTTGCGTTTGCGTTTGCCTTTGATTACTGTGATTTTTGTATAGTTTGTTGACTCCGAATTTGCCGCGTGTGTTTTCTGTTTGTTGTTTATATGCGTTTTGCAAGCTCAGCAAAAAAGACGAAGAAGCAGAGGCAGACAACAAACAATTTGACACTTTGTCGCTGGGCAGCAACTTTGTTGTTGTTGTACGCCTTGTTGTACGGCAACTCAGCACAGGAAATGCGCATATGTTGAGAGCATTATAGAATGCTAACAATTGTCTGGCCGAGAGACTTGACTTGACTTGGCGCAAGAAAACCTTTTGTTGAGCCTCAAGAATGTTGGCCTTTTTTCGTTGGAATTCGACGATTAACATGAGTAAACAAAAAAAATCGAAGAAAGAAAAACAGAATCATGTTATCAACAACAACAACAACAAGAACAACAAGCCACAGCAGAGATTATATAAGCGGGCGATACAAGCAGAACTCAAAAACCGTGTAATCATCAGCAACCTCGTCATCAACATCATCACGAACGTAATCATTAATATCAACAATGAAGTGTCTGAGAAAACCCACGAAAACTTGCATGGCTGGAAAATTGTAATGAAACAAACACACACACGCACACACACACACACAGACAGACAGAGACACCGTTTGTTGAGTTTACTTATAAATGTTTAAAAATCTGCTGTCGGTCGACAAACAAAACGCATCCTTGGCAGGTACAAGTGCACGAGGCAAGCGAGCAAGCGAGCGTGAGAGATACATTTGTATCTGTGCGCGTCTGTAGCGCGCCTCGTCGGCTGCCGTTTAATCGATTTGCTTCTACCTGTCGTCGTTGTTGTTGCTGTTGTTGTTATTGCTGCATTCACATTTCACACATTTCATGCTTTATGAGTTCATTTCAACGTTGCCTTTTTTTCAGATACTTTTTCTTTTTTTTTTCTCTTCCCTTCTATATTGTTGAATTTGCTGTTGGCAACATTCGCTTGCTTGCTCGCTGCTTGGTTGTTTTTGTTGTTCTTGTTGTTGGCTTTACCTTTATCTTTGTGTGTTGCGCATTTTGAGTGCGTTTCGCGATTTGAACTTTTTATCTTATCGCTTTGGAGCACCCAAACACTTTGCTGCAAGTCGTTGCGGAGTTTGCCACATTTATCAGCAGCGAAGTTATCATGTGCTCAAACAACATATATTTTCAACTTTTACTAAAATATTATTTCACATGCTTCTTCTTCTGCTTGTCTTCTCTTTGCAGGTATGTGTGAACTTCTTTCAGTGAACAAAAAAAAAAAAACACAATACACAAAATTGACACCGACAGCTCGTTAACTTAATCCGTCCGTCATGGTTCCGGTAAGCTTTGTGCTAATAAAAACACACACACACACACACATACACATTCACAGACAAACAGCGACCGCGCTTGGTGTTTGGTGTTAATTCTCAGACAGCATGTCGGGTAAAATCGAAGCGCTAAAATGTACAAACTGCAAATCGGGCAGAGGAACAGCGAGAAGAAGCAACAGCGCAACAGCAAAAGCAGCATGAAGCAATCAATCATTTAGCAGACCATTAAAAGCCCCCAAAATATTAACATACCAATAAATACATACACACACACACAGGGGGGCGCGTGTGCATGTGTCAACTTAGTTGATTTTTCCAACGTTCCTAGCATGAAGTATTTAGAGTTGTGACAAAATACTTTTTAATAAAATACAAAATACTTTTTAAAAAAAATTCTTAAGTTCAAAATCCGCAAATACGTATTTTTTATTTTGTATTTGTATTTTAAATACAAGTATTTCAAATATGTCACAACTCTGCTGCTGTGACTCACATCACAATGACAACATCGACTTTTAAATATTTATTTAATTAATTAATTGTATTATTAAAAGTATTTTGTATTTTATTGAAAAGTATTTTGTCACAACTCTAGAAGTATTGTATTACTGCTATGTTACAGCGCGTCATACGCAACATACAATAATCTAACATAAACACCTGATTTTTGTATGCGATTGTGTTGGCAAAGGCGTAGCGAGAAGGGTTCACATTTCTACGAAGTTTTTGCTTTTTTAAAGTTTCGCAATCAATTGGGAATTATAACAGACTCGTTTAAAAGCAATTAATAATGCAAAAGACATCCGATTTCGGCAAAGTGTGTTTGCCAACTCTCATATGACACACCCCTGCTGACGACGCCATTGTGCGTTAGTCTGCGTTTGCTTAACCCCCAAAGTTCAAACCTGACGCACAAAACAATGAAATATCACATAATAAATTTGACTGACTGCTTTTTGTTGTTATTATTGTTGTTGTTGTTGTTGCGTACGCAGTGAATAAGACCAAAAATCAGCAGAATTTTTTTGTTTGTTATATAAGCTGTTAGTGCAGTCACATATAAAAATATATGTATGTATGTCGTTGCCGACGCCGCTGTCGCCGTTGCCGTCTCTGCTGCTTTAGGCCTCCATTCACTTTTCATTATTAATTTTTCGTTAAATTATGCTAATCCGTTGAAATATGATTATGTCAGCAAACAAAATATGTAAAACAAAGTGTGTCAGTGTGTGTGTGTGTGTGTATATGCATACATATGTGTATTAGGCGTAGGCGTCAACTCGATTTAATACAAAGACAGGTACTCATTATGCATAATTTTTATGATTTTTTCATAAAAGTGTAAAACAAAAACAAAAAACACATTTTTCCTGCAAATCTGAGAACAACATTTCAACGAATGGAAATAAAAATCAATTAGATTTAATTAAAACAGAAACAAAGCAATTTGCATATCAATCGCAAAAGCACGGCAGCTAAAACAACAACAACAACAACAAATGAAAAATTCTTGCTAAATTATGAAATTAAATTCAAACGAAAAGTTTTCCAATTTGCATAAACAAGAATATTTCCTTTCCTCTCGCCTTCTCGCTCGCACTCATTTAATCAGCGACTGCGCGCAGTCTTGGCATAAGTTTTTCTTGGCTTTCTTGACTTGTGCTTGTTTTTTTTTGGACGCCTGCGGTGACTAATTGAAAAACTAGTGGCAACAACTAAGAAAACTAATTAAATTAGCCTGTCGGCTGTGCATCGCTTCGTCATCATTGGCCGATGTCATGGCCAACGTTGCCAACAACATGTCCTGCTATGTTTCATAGCAAAACACGGCACATGCGACAATTTAGCGTTCGGACACAATTACCAAATTACCATAAGTGATCATGAAACACAGGTGCACATTATGTTAGGAACGATGGTAAATGGATCATGGAGTGGCGTGGACACAGCGGCAGTAAGTATGAAATGGCAAATGAAATCACCTTTCGTTACTTGTCGAAATGTGTCTATCAAAATGTTTTAGAAATTTCCTCATACAAAATTTAAGTAAATTATAAACAATTAACGTGTGCTAAAGTGGGGTAACATAGAAGTGAAAGCAAGAGACAGTGAACGAGGGAGTGAGAGAGAACATGTCAAAAGGCTTCTGCATAGCAGCACAAACATTCTATCAGTTCTGTGCCCTCAACACGTCGTCGCGCCGACTGCCAAATTTGACGCGTCGCTTTACAACACTCACACGCACACTTTTAGCGCCCAGACGCACAAAAGAGGAGTCGGACAAACATGCCAACTCCGAAGAAGTACGAAAAGTGCCGCGACGAACGTCGAACGATCAGAAACCGGCGCGCCCCAACCCATGTCGACCGTTTAGAAATTCCGGCAAACGAAGGTTCGGCACGAAGATTGAGGAGTGCGGCAGTCTGAGCAGCCGCAAGGGCGGAGGTGAAACAACAGAGGGGCCGACACATTTTGGCTTTCCCCTCAAACCGAACTCGCCGCATGAAAACACGAGCGGCCAGCTGGGACGACGGCCACCATCAAAGCGGCCGCCAGGCAAAGGTCCCGGCCGTCGATCGCCACCGCCCGGCAAACGTGGCAAGAGCAAACCGCCTGCGGGTGGCGGTGGACGCATTGGGGATGGAGCGGCTGCAGGAGGGGGTGCTGGAGCAGGAGCGGCTGCCGGTGCTGCAGTCAAGCCGCGTAATGTGACGCTCATACCGGGCGATGGCGTCGGTCCGGAGATTGCCATGTCTATGCTTGAGATCTTCGAGGCCGCCAAAGTGCCGATCATTTTCGAGGCCTTCGATATCAAGGCGGTCACCACTAAAGATGGCAAATTGTCAATACCGAAGCCGTTCATAGACTCGATGAATCGCACAAAGGTCGGCCTGAAGGGGCCACTGGCCACGCCCGTGGGCGGCGGCTTTCGTTCGCTGAACATGACGCTCCGCACGCTCTTCGATCTCTATGCGAATGAGCGGCCCTGCCGTTCGATCGAAGGCTACAAGACCGTCTACGGCGATGTGGACATCATAACGGTGCGCGAGAACACCGAGGGCGAGTACTCGGGCATCGAACACCAGCTGGTCGACGGCGTCGTGCAATCCATCAAGCTGATCACGCGCAAAGCATCGACGCGCATCGCCGAATACGCCTTCGAGTTGGCCATCAAACGGAAGCGCAAGAAAATCACTGTCGTGCACAAGGCGAACGTCATGCGCATGTCCGACGGACTCTTCCGGCAGTGCGCGCGTGAGGTGGCCAAGAAGTACAAGGACAAAATGGGCGACATCAAGTACGAGGAGAAGACGCTCGACACCGTCTGCCTGGACATTGTGCGTGAGCCGAAGAACTACGACGTGCTGGTCATGCCGAATCTGTACGGCGACATTATATCGGATACGTGTTCCGGGCTCGTGGGCGGACTCGGCCTGACGCCGTCGGGCAACATTGGCAAACAGGGCGCCATCTTTGAGGCGGTGCATGGCTCAGCGCCGGACATTGCCGGCAAGGACATCGCCAATCCGACGGCGTTTCTGCTCACGGCTTGCATGATGCTGCGTTACATAGACTTCATCAAGTATGCCGATCAGATTGAGAAAGCGGTCTTTGCGACCATCAAGGAGGGCAAAGTGCTGACACGCGACTTGGGCGGCACGGCGAAATGCACCGAGTTCACCAAAGCGGTGATCAAGAAATTGTGAGCAGAAGTTTATGCGTTTTACACGAACACAAAATGGTGCGAGTGCGTTTTGCTTATTGTTGTAATTGCGGCAAATATTGTATACGATTTTCTGAACTCTTGTCAAAACGCTGGCAGACACAAGCCTCCGCAACCTTTGGCACAACGCGCCTACGGAGATCAAACAATGAAATACATTCCGCTTTGAAAGCTGTTCTTGGCTGCGTTCGCCTTCGCCTTCTACTTCACAATCAAACAACAATAAACGATGATGATGACGACGACGACTTGAAAGTCAACCGACCGACCAACCAAACAAGCCAACCAACCGAACTTACTACTAACCAACATCTCCGCTAACATTGACTCAACTAAAACTCACTCCCCCAGCCCATCTAGAGACACAACACAACACAACATCGTCAACAACGGCAACGGCATCGACATCGGCGTAGGTCTCTTATCTGACCCTACTCAACTCGTACGTCTCGACCAAGTATGCAATGCACGCACGCCGCGCTGCCCCCCCTCGCACATATGCACATACATACATACATTTACTACCTTCTTGCGCCAGACACTTTACCGACTTTTTATATTTCGAGCCCGGCCTGTTAAACTTCGTCATCGTCATTGTAATGCGCCTTACCCTTTGGCATCTTCCTGCATTATCATCATCATAATCATCATCAACAACATCGTCATCATCATCGTGCTTGGGCAGTGAAGTGCAGCGACGCGTCTGTGCACAAAGCAGGAACAGCAGCGCGCACACACACACACACACAACACATGTATACACTTATACACATGCATGTATGTTAAAAATTAAAAAGAAGAAAATGAAATTTCATTCTTTTTTTTTCTTTCTTTTTTTTGTGTGCATTTCAAAGAATTGTTTTTTGTTTTTTTTTTGTTCTTTGACTGCTTTGACTGCGCCTGAAAATGTGAAACAAAAGTCAAGAACACTTTTTTTCATGTTTCACAAAATAAATAACCGGTTTCCATTTTTTTCCAACTTTGTTCGCTGGTATTTGTTACAATGCAGAACTTTTCTTTATTTATGTATTTGAGCAGCTTCAACTTAATTTCAGTGTTGTTGGCTTGATTATAATGAAAAGACAAAAGTCATTCATAAAAATATGAATTTTGGCATAATTTCAATAATTAAAACTAATTTTTTCCAATTAATGGCGACTGAATTGCTTTTAGCTTTTAGCTGGAAGCTTCAAGGTTAACAAATGGCAAGAATTTTCAACAGAATTAATAATATTAAACATTTTCGCAGTCTTACGTCACAACGAGTCATAATTTTAACAGAGTGATAATTGCAATGTTGGCACACCATTTCCGATCGTTCCATCGCCTATGTTAGGTGCAGTGATACAACACATAAAACAATTAGGCGTTTAAAGTGTTATTATAACAGTCAACAATGTCAACAGTGCAATTTCGATAACTCTGTTAACATTATAACATTTATTTGACAGTTGTACGCAAATAGTTGCGTAAATCGCCAAGCGGCTAAAATTTTCATTTCTATTGAAATTCATGAAACGTGTACTGACTGTATTTGTTTAAGTAATTTATTGCGGTACTTCTTTGTAGAATCCAAGCAATTACTTTCCATTTTGGTACACAACAAATTCGTAAAAATTGCCTTCTAACAAGCTCCAAATCCACTTTACCAAATTGCAAATAAGAAATGTGGCAAAAGAAATACAAACGCAAACAAACAAACAAACAAACAAACAGACAAAAAAAATGGATGCCGGAATAAAAAAGCATTTCGAATTTAAATCTATTTGTCACTTGCAAAACTTTTTACACTTTTTCACCTTTGCACACGCCTCGCAAACAACAACAACAACAGCAACAGCACGCCCACCATTCAAGCGACAAAGAAAAGTTTTTGTTCAGCAAACAACACAAACAACAACAATAACAACAAGTTCACAGTTAGGGCAAATGGCCGACCGCCCCTCCACACACACACACACACACAAACAACAACAACAACTTTACAGCGCAAAATTGTAAAACAAACGCAAAGTGGAAATGAAAATAACAAAAAAAAAATGAAGAAAATAAAAATAAAATGCGAAAAGCAAACGAAAAGTGACATTTACAAATTTGTGAAATAAATGTGTGTGTGTGTGCGTCGCTGAGGCTCGTTTAACCCGCCATGTGCGCCGCCCTCGGCACTGCACACCCCCCCTCATGAACCCATCGCGTTAAAGGCAACACTTCACCCGGCACCCAAACCAATGTGGCATGGGCAATTTAAGTGCTGCTTCAACGTCTGCTTTTGCAACAGCTTCTGCTTCAGCTTCAACTACAGAATCGACTTTTCACTCGACGTTAAATCCATTCAAATAAATTCGACCCCAAATGAAAACAAATGAAGACAGTCGCAGCGTCGGCTGTCCCTCCCTAAATTCGGGCCCCCTTTATGCGTTGCCAATAAACACAAGCGAATGAACGTCCAAATAAAACAAAACGCTTTGCCTCAATGGGGAAATTACCCTCAGTGAGACTGATTGCCTATTGGACTACCCCACCATGAACCGACGAGCGCTTCTTCTTGCTCCATATTTCTCATAACCGAAATCTACATTCATAAACTAAATCGTAAATGACAACTACAATGGCAACATCAGCAGCAACAACAACAACAGCAACAAGAACAACATAAGCATTTCAATTCAATACGTAACAGACTTTACGCATTTCGCTTACAGCAACAACAGCAGAATTTTTTCTTTTTCTTTCGTTTTGTTTCGCTTCAACTTGTTCCAATTTCTTGTTGTAACCTTAAAAAAAAACAAATATGCAAATACAATTTTTGTTTTCTTTACCATTTTATTTCATATTTATTAGTTTTGTCGCACTTTTAACGTTGTTGTTGTTGTTATTGTTGTTATTGTTGTTCCTGTTATGTATTGCTTTTGCTCTGTCAACAATTGTTGTGCTTTCATTGACTTTTTGCCCGCACTCACCCGCGCCAAAAACATTTCTACGGTTGCTAAGGTACTTTGAGTCTTGATGATCAAATAATCCCATTTATTGTTTAATGCTTAATAAAGAAAGTAATTTCTATTCATTCTCGCATTCTTTCTTTCTAACTTTCTGCGGTTTTTTCTACTTTTTCTTCGTTGTTTTTGTTTTTGGTTTTTGTGGATTTGTGGAGTGTTTTTTATTGATTTTTTATTGATGTGAAATAACGTATCAATTGTTTATTGGCTACGATAGTATTTTTATGTTGTTTTGTCGGTTTATAAGATTAGTATGGCAACACTGAGTGCCTTTTTAAAGTTGCGTGGGTGCGCCAGCCGACTGATTAGCACAGCTGACATCATCAAAGTTAAGTCTTCAAACGAAAACGATAACATTCTTCAGTAATGCCATAATTGAATATAAAAGAAGAAGAAGAATTTTAACAATCAATCAACGCAATAAAAATATGCCTATCTGTATAACAGAGTATAGCAGAATCCAACGCATTGAAACATGTATCCAAAATGGTTTGCTAATTGGCAATGAAAGCTTAAATTGTCGCCCAAAGTGTTGTGAGCGTGCAGAAAGACACACAAAAGTCTCAGCGAACGAACGAACGAAGGAACGAGTGAAGGAAGAAACGAACATCTGCCATAAAACAATTAAAATGACACATTAAATGACAACAAAGCATGAAAGCAAAGTTTCCGGACTGCAGAAAAGACAGAGCGAGACAAAGCATATGCGTGCGCCTCCCATGCTCTTACAGCCGCGGAAATGAGTTAATGATAATTGTTGTAAATAATAACACTAATAAAAGCGGCATAAGGAAAACGAAACAAAGAGGAATATACTTAAATAATTAACGCAATTAAATGTACAAAAATTGCCACCGAATGTGCAAAGTAACAAAGGCAGCAGCATAAGAAGAAGAAGAAGCTGAAAAATTGCAGCTGTGCCGGTCAACATTTCATGGCGCATTGCATGTGTTAAGCAAATAAAATGTATTTGTTCTTAGAGCGTAACTGAATTAATTCAACACAAGAACAAACATTACTTCACTTCACAACAGCGCTACGACAATGCACAATTGAATGAACAAATATCAAGCAAATCTGCTTTAAAACAACTTTAAATTAAGCACTGTGAGACGCAATTAAAACAAGTGAGCGGAAGAGAAGAATGTCGACAAAAGACATGTCAAAAATTCTGTACATTTACAAGCTAGCGGAACTAACAACAATTACGCTTAGATTAGCGAAGCAAGAGAGGGACAACCAAGAATGCCACAGACAAGCATAAAGTTAAGCATGTGTCGACCAAGTTGGCAACAAAGCTGTTGCACCAAAGGCAGCAAGCAGCTCACTTTACAAACGGCAAACATGTTGTCTTGAGTAAATGAGGCAAGCAGACAAACTTGGACAAAGTTGCAAGGCAATTGCCTACAGGATTTATTGAGACAGTTTGTCCAAAGACCAAAGTAACAAGCGCTGATGATGGCGCGCCGGCAAAGAAACGTACAAAAGTTGCCAGTGAAGGCAAGCCAAGCCAAAGCACTAATTACCGCTTGTATGACTGTGAACACGACTTCGCAGCGAACCAACGAACCAAAGAAATAACTACTACAGTCAGTACCTGAGTTAAGTTCCAGTAATTAAGACAAGTCACTCAGGCAAGCCTCATGGCAATGCCAGCGACGGCCAGCGAGACAGGTGGGCAGGCAAGCAGCATGCGAAACAACAACAACAGCAAGTGAGGCGTGGCGCTGTGCCATGAGATGAGACAAGAGTTTATCCCTGCTGTTAATGGGCCTGAGCTCAAGCCAGCTACAACGCGTGGTATGAGTAATACAGCGAGGCTCAAGTTTGGCAAAGTTTTTAATTGTTGCTAAATTTTCTGTTGCTGTTTGCAGCTATCAACTTGTTGATGATACAAAACACAACAAAACAGCAACAGAAACAAAAAAGTTGCAACACTGTCGTGTGATTAGTTTAAAACTTTAAATAAATACATGACAGCGCTTGGCATTGTGGGCTGAGTTGCTAAAATTGCAATTTGTAAAGTGTCTGTGCGGATGTGTGGCACGTCAGCGATTTCAATGTGCAATTAAACTTGGCAGGCAACATTTTCTGTTTGTCTTTTTTTAGCACATTTATTTAATAAGTTCGCTTAATTGAATGCATCAAATATTTACAACTGACAAGTTTGAAACGAAGCACACGAAAACGTACGAAGTACACTTGAAAAAATAATGAAAAATTAATAAAATTTACAAATGTACTATGCAAAGTTAAAGCGAGCAACAAAATGCGCCTACAATGCATGACCTCGGGGCAACACTGGTCTTGCAAACGTGCATTTCACTGCAGTATGCATGCCATGTCCTCTACACTGCCAACATATGCCAAACGCAAGTCAGGAGAGGCATTAAACAATGGGCCACGACAGCACGGGACAGAAGAGGACAGACTGCGTGGAGTCAGCATTGGAGTCGAGTGTGATTTTAGAGTTCACACGTAGTCACATGGTATTCAAAAAGGAGGAGGAGGCTGTGTGTGTGTGAAGTGAACTTTGAAAGTACAATGAACCAAGGCAAGTCATAAGTATGGTGAGCCGGGCTTGACTGCGCTGCCTGCCTGCTCTAGCTACACATAGCATGGAGGTCAGCTTGGCGTATGCGCTATGCAAGTTATTCTACACACACACATTCATATGCATATAAAAATCTATTATGCATGTGCACAGAAAAAAGCAAACAAAGAATGTTAAAACAAAAAAATAGTTGGCAACGCGAAATTGCAAAGTTTTCATGCGCTCAGACATGGCAGCATTGCTAAGCGGAAAGACGAATACTCGTTGCTGAAAAATGTGTATGCCACGTGAGGAGTTAAGCTTCTTGTTACGCGCACCAAATCATAACAAATGCGGCGCAAAAATATGATTAAAATAAATGACTTTCCACACACAGATACTTTGTTAGTTGCAGCAGCAAATGTTTCCAACAATTGCTCAATACAAATTATATTGAATGGCTGCATGAAATGCCAAGTAAAATTCAGCATAAAAGCACATTTAGCTGAGCCAGCCAACTTGACCTGTCATACACATGGCCAATAAATAATTTATTAAGCAGTGAGTGAGAGGAGTGCGAAGGGCACTTTGAATGCCTTTATGTATGAATGAATGAAACAATGACACTTAACACAAAAGACTGTACAAATCATAGGCACAGAGACTCAATAGAGCCAACTCAATACTGTCGAAGCCAGCAGGCGGCCGCTGGGCCACATGCGTTGCCCAGCCAGATACGAGATACAATGTGATGTACGACGAGCATGCCACTTGAGCGATAATAATAATAATCATGAACAAATGAAACAAAACAAATTCAATTAATAAATAATAATAAGAATGTATCATTGAAACGGAAAACAGAAAACCGAAAAAATGAAATTGTTATGCAAATGTTGAGCCGAAAATGTTGGACGGACAGCGCATGTGTTTGTTGTTGTGCTTGATTGATTACAACATGCAACGCATTGCATTTCAATTATTGCATGTTGCAAATGGAAATTCATGCCGTAAAAAGCCGTTTTACATAATTTGCAAATGGCAAATTAAAACTGCAATTAAAGGCGTGTAAAATGAAAAACATATGACAGACAACGCAATAATGATGACTTCGTTAAACAACAACAACAACAGCAGCAAAAAAATGCAATGAATAAAATTAATTAACATTATAAGCATGCATTCATTAAGTCAGCTTACTGTTATATTAAACGTTTACTGCCAACAACAACAACAACAGCAAGAACAACGTTGAACGAAAAGTTGCGCAAAAGTCAAAGCAAACTTTTTGCAAAGAAATCAAATTCGGTTGGCAGAAGATTTACCAAAAAGCAAACAAAACGATTTGCAGACACACACACACACACATTTATTTGAGGCAGCGACGCCCACAGCGGACTATGAGTATGGCCAGATTAAAGGCCGACTTAATGCCAAAGCCGGTAACTAAGTAACTGTCAGAGCAAAAAGATACGACAAACGACCGTAC
Organism: Phortica magna; assembly: GCA_037044515.1. Classification (NCBI taxonomy): domain Eukaryota; kingdom Metazoa; phylum Arthropoda; class Insecta; order Diptera; family Drosophilidae; genus Phortica; species Phortica magna. Next base: position 1,094,416 of record JBAMBP010000519.1, read on the forward strand.
AGTCAGACGGACGGACGGACAGACAGATAGAAAGATAAACTTTGCCAGCAAGTCAATTTTAGACGCACAACTTACGCAATTTCTTTATTTACTTGAAGCGTTTTAGTCCAAAAACTTTTGCGAAAATGTGTCAACTCTGTTGCGCAAAATGGCGGCACACGTTGCTGTGACACACTGCCAATGCTGCCAAAGCTTCTTATTAGTAAAATGGCAAATGGCAAACGACAAAGTGAGTGTACGGAAGTGCTTTTTGAAAAAGAAGAGAAAAAACTTTTGACATTCGCACAACATTTGCCTGACGTATAATGATAATGATAACAGCAGCAACAAACGACAGGCGACAACCGACAGGCGACAGCCAAAATGACAGTTCACCGTCACAGAAGAAAAGAGGATATGACACAAAGTGGCTTGGCGTGTCACATGCATTGACGAGTCACTTAAAAACACATTTCCATGCTAATACACAAATGGACAGACATGTCCTTCTTACACGCCACTCGACTCGTGGCCGAACATAAAACTCAAAATTGTTTACTATATTTTACATAATGTTGGACAATAAAAATTAATTTGCTTGCTGCAAGTACTTCATTTGAAAACGACCGACCGGAGACCATGTAACGCACACACCAACCCAAAAGCCCCACTTGCCTTTGAGTACAAATTCATGTACGAATCGGAAGTTGTTTGGCTGTTAATACGCAAACATTACAAGGGCTACGACGCAACGACATGATAGAGGGAAGCGTGACGAGTAGGATGGTCAGCAAACTAGCAGAAATTGTTGGCCAAGCTGTTGTAGAGACCGCGTTGGGTTTGCTGTTGGCCAAAACCGATTTTTATCGTGCTAAAGTTTTCGATTTGGCATAAGCCATGAACATAAAGTGCCGAGTGTGACTTTGGGAATGTGTTAATTATGCGACAGTAAGTAGAAAGTGGCGCATAAAAAGAAGCTGTAACAGTTGCAAGTATAAAAGATAACTAGTTGATATATATAATGGCCGATACTAAAGTCTTCCACTAAACTAGTGATTCCATTGACTAAAAACAAAGCATTTAACTCGAGCAAACGAGCGCGCGAGACATGCAGCAATCAATCAACGCCCATGCCTGCGGACACTTTGTAGCAATCTGTGACAATTTGTTGCAGCAATTGCAACTGAGGGCGATAGGCCGGGCCGGGCTGGGCCAGCGAAGACAGACACTTATTTAGATATGCTGGCATGTAATTACAGCAAACAAGCCCAACGAACGAACGAACGCCTCAAGTATCACGCTTAAGTGCTGGACTTCCTCATTTGCTTGGCTTCAGCTTGAATTGAATTGTGGCCGCGTTGAGTTAAGTCGAGACGCGACGAGACGCAAATCAAACAAATTTGCAAACTGCAATTTTCTTATTTCCGCACAGTGTGAGACAACGAACGATGATGATGATGATGATGATGACGATGATGTGATGTCTGTCACAGACATTGGATTTATTGTATGTCTTGCATAGTTGCAATTTATCATTGTTGATAACTGTGATGACGATCATCATTAATATAATTGTCAACTGAAAAGCACAGCACAAATGATGAAAGACAACAAAAACAAAAACAGGCCAAGTGAAATGTCTATTTTGGGCCTGAAATTCATTAGAGCGATGAGCCACTCGACTATCACTGCACATGACATTCGTTCGTACTTGACTTTGACCTCGACTCGTTGCGGCACGGCCTGGCTTGCCTCGGCTCGGCTCGACAAACAACATGATGTAACATGTGTGTGTGTGTGAGCATGTGTAAGTACCGCTCTGAAGGGTGAAAGAAAAAACAAAAAAATTGTTGCCAAAACTGTGCCTTAGTTGCGCTCTTGATTAAAACTTCCGCTGGCAAAAAGTGTCACAGTGAGAAGACGATGATGTTGATGATGATGACGATGATGATGGCGTAGGACCACCAACAATATGATGAGGGACCTGCTGCTCTCGCTGTTACTCTTGCTGTTGGGCAGGGCCGCTAGTTGACAGCCAGTGGGCGGCACAAGTCGTTTAGTCGTTCGTTCGGTCGTTCGGTCGGTCGTTCTGCCAGTGACTTGCCTGAAGAGGGTGCACGACATTGAGGGTGTTCTTGAATCGTTGTACACGAAATACACGAAATGTCAAATGCAAAGCGTCAGCTGCGGGCTAAAGAATCATGTTGGTGCGCTCCGAACGAATTATCAAATAAATTACAAAATTTAAAAGCAAATTTGTGCGACAAGCACTTCAACACGTGGAGAGCTCTCATTATATTTATATGTATGTAAAGCACAGCATTATAAAATTTGTGTTGTTTCATAGCAAAAACACTTTGCCTGAAAACTATCCAACATAAGAGAAGAGTTAAAGCGGCATTCTGGCATAGAAGAATCGTTCCTATCGTTGCAGTGTCCGGAAAAAAAACTTCCACGAATTTAAAAAAATAGTAAAACTAATTATTTTTCGTAATCCATGTTCCCGGCCATAGGGGGTTATATTAAGCGGGTTCAAATAAAATTTGGCGTTAATCGGATAATTAGAAGTGGCGATATCATGACAACCAGGTCCAAAAACTATTATAACTCCGAAAATACTTCGAATTTTTAAAGAACCTTTTGGACTTGGGCTTCGACTTTAAAAATATTTAAAAATAAAACATTTTTTTTCAAAATTCTAGCCTAAAAGCACATTTCGGACGAGGGATTTTAAGCATATATTTTTCATTTGAGTTTGGTACGTGTTAATTATCATAGCGCCTTTTGCACTGAGCACATCATGCTTATACATATATAATGTACACACACACGTACACCCACGTGAGGAATGCAATTTTGTTTGTGTGTGTTTGTGTACAAAAACTTATTCAATGTTTTACTGACACTCAACTTGCCGTGACTTTAAAAACATGCTGACTGCCTGACGGATCAATGTTGCCAACACGCAGCGCCATCTAGCGGCGGAGCCGAGTTGAGCCGCTGCTGTTTGCTTTTCAACACTCAGCAGAGTACTCAGCAAGTTTATATATTATTCAGTGGCAGAGGAGGAACACTGAGGAGCCACGTTGCCTGAACGCATGCCATTGGCGAAACCGGAGATTTGTAGAGTTACTCGAATTTGAGGAGGGGCAATAAGTCAAGTTGTGCTTGCTTGCTACTTGAGCGCTTGACTTCTTGCTCGGCATCCTCAGTGCGAAATCTGTGTTGGGGGAAGCCATTCATTCAACCAAGCAGCTATCAGTGCTTCAGTCATGATGACAACGTGCATGATGTAGATGAAGATGAAGCACTCAAATTGTATATGTCATACACTATGTGTGTGTGTGTGTGTGTGTTTGTGGTAGTGCTGCTGCACACACACACAAACGATAATGAGCTGAATTATACTGAATGCGTTGTATGGGAAGACATTAATTATGCTTAATACTCATGATCATCGTCAGCCATGAGCCATCAGCCAACACTTAACTTCATTTCGTAGACACTACGCGCTGTCAAGTTTACTGTCAATAGTTTTAGTAGCCCCTGCCCCACGGTTCACCACGCACACACCCCTCACCCAAACAAAAAAAAAACACTCAGTTGTTGTACAGAATGTTTTTAATTGAAAAAGCAAACTTTTGTGAAAGCATTTTTGGCAGAAGAAGAAGAAGGAAAGAAATTCCTTAGCGCACGAAATCAATTAAAAACTGAATTCTCTCAGTGTTTGTTTGTGTGAGTGTGTGTGGAAAATTGCCCTTGTTTTTTCTCGACTCAAATTTAAATTGTTAAGCATTTGGTTTTCCATTTACTAAGGGTTTTCATTGCATTGCTTCATTGTTGCATTTGTGGTTTCTTCGTCTGTCATGTTTTCCAACTAAACAAAACTTCTGCTTCTTCTTTTGCTTTTGCTTTTACTCTATCTCAGTCTAAACAAAATTCATCAGCGCTGCCAACTGTCTGTCTTTCTTTCTGTCTGTGTGTGTGTGTGTGTCGTTGGCACCCACTCTGCCCATCAGTCAATGGCTGCAGCACAGTTTATTTGACGTCTAATTGACTACAATCCCCTGCAGTTCTTTGTTTAGTTTCGTCATATCGTTCTGCACATAATTAAATTTTAAAACCAAACAAAAGATAAAACGATTTACAGTTTAGAACTTCATTTGGACTCAGCTTGTTTGGCATTTGAGTTCACTTGCATGTTCTATGTTGTATTTTGTTATAAAATCATCATTTACTAACGAAATTTTCTCTTTGTTTTCTTTACAGGTAAATTATTCAATTCGGTTTATTAAAGCAGTCAATTAGCGTAAGTTGGTCCAACAAAAAGAAAGAAAATAACATTATTCCTGACTTAAAGTTTAAATTTAAACATAAAATGGCAAATAAAAAGCAAAACTGTTACAAAAGTTGAAATCACTTTCATTGCAACGCACAAAACGCTTTTCAGACACTTTTGAATGCCGTTTGCGCACAAAAGATATTGAAAAGCACAGAGTTGTATGTAACATGCTTCCGTAACATTTCCCCACATAAAAGCGACACATGAATGAATGAATGCACATGTAACGCATGTTCAATTCTAAGCACGAAACATGTGCAATTGAAACGAGTGAGAGTGAGAAAGAGAGAGAAGCGAAGCTGCTGTAAATAAGTGCAAGTGGCCCAATGCCCCAAACTAATACAAGCGCACATACGCCACCACGCACAAACAAGTAGAAATGAACAACAGTAACAACAACAACAACAGCAACAACAACGACAATAGTTGAAAGAATCTCGATTGCAATGACAAAAGCAGCGCTGCAGACAGCATGACGTACATGACAAAACCGACGTTAACGTTGACGTTGACGTCAACGTCGTAAGCAACTTCAACAAGAATAGAATTGATGAAGATGGCGTCAAGAAAAACTATGCGGCCGACAATGAACCAAGACGATAGTCTTCTTATTGTTGTTGTTTTTCAGCTTCCATTAGTATTGTTAGTTGTACATATATGTGTGAAAGAAGAAGAAAAGTGCTCTACCGGCAATTGATAATGAGCGGGTTGACGAGCGATGCTTGGCGCTGTAAAACTGCAAGTGAAAAATGTAATAGTTGCTTTCGCCTTGTAAGGCGCGAGCCTGCAAAGCCAGTTGGACACGTACACAGACCAACTCACTGCACACACACACACTTACTGACTCACTTACTGACTGACTAACGGACTGAATGCCTGAATAAATGCTTGAGTGACAACAAGAGCGAGCGCATGAAAGATGTCTGGTTGTGAGCTGCGAATGAATGACGCTGTTTGTTGAATGACAATTGATATATGCATCAGTGTACTAACAGCGATAGACGACAGCTCTGCTGGAAGAGCAACTTTTCGACAGGATTCTTCTTTTGTCTACAAAAATGTTATTTCATTTTTGGCTTCTTCATTAAATTCTATTGAAAATTTTGCTATGTGTTTGAAGTTGTCTCAAGTTCTTACTTGTAGTTGCTGTTACAGCAAAGAAGAGGGAGAGCAACATGAAGCATATTAAGATAAACGGATAAGCAACAAACGCATAAAAGCACATGTCAAAATTTTGTTGTTGTGTAAAAGTGGTGACTTTTGCTGACTTTGTTAGTTGGCAGGCAACCCCCTCTCTCTCTCTACCTCTCGCTCTCTTTCTTTATCTTCATATGCTCATCACTCATGCTTGGCACTTGGTGCCAATTAAACCACAACTCCTGTGACTCAAAGCCGACGACGACTTTAATTATGATTGACATGCGGTTGAGGCCGTTGAAACGCACAAGTGGCATCGATTTCAGTTGGAATCTGTTCTCATATACTTTGATTTGCTCCTTTTTTATTCCATTTTATTTCATTTTATTTTGTTTGATGAGGGTTGCGACGTCATCAGTCACTCAGGCGCGTATGACTTTGACACCACAACACTAAGCAAAGGCAAAAGCAGAAGAAGCGACAACGACAAAGACAAACTGCAACATTTGTTCATACATATTATCCTGACAGCCTTTGTGCAAACAACCACCATGCGCTTGAGCCTTAATCAACCACCGAAACGCGCCAAGCAATTAAAATCAGTTTCAAAGATACAACAATAAAGCAACAAAAGAAAAAAAAAATCAGAGCGCATAACAACAACAAAAAAATATAAGAAAATCAAAAAAGATTCGCCAGCACATCACTTTAACCCAAACTGACCTCGAAGTGTGTCGTCATCAGCATGAAGTAGCAGCAGACATGAGGGTGCGTTGTCAGAGTTGCCAGGCTTGTCGATGGCTTTACTAACTTACAAGGCTTTGTAAAATATTCTTGCAAAGTATTTCTTTTCCGATATTACAGAAAGCTTTTAACAAGCAGTCTAACCCGTATCCTTGCGCCGTCTGATGGCCGCCAACCACTTGTGTTGTTTGTCGCATATTTGAATATTCGAGATTATCCAATGCCAAAGGCAACAGACAACAGACAAATGAAGGCAATGGTCGTCATTGCGGCATTACTGGCGCCCATGGCGCATTCTTGTTTATTGTGATTGCTGTTGTTGTTGCTATTGTTGTTGTTGCTAGATCGGATTGTTAGTACGCCCATTGATGCAACGAGCATGTGTATTTTAGTGGGCGTGCCCTGTCAGCATATCCGCTGTTGTAAACGTTTTGTGTAAATCCGCAATACTTGTGTTCCCTTTGACGGTCGACTTTGGACACAAAAAGGATATGCATGAAATAGGCGAAACCGTACATTTAGCATAGTGAACACACAGTAAAAAGCGTAACAAACTTCTTTTTACTTTTCTTACTACACTGTAAAAAATGTTACACAATTAAAATATTTTTAATTGAGTCAACAAATTGTTTCTTGCATTAACAGTCAAGTGTGCACCTGCACAATTGCAACAGTGTTGCCCTACGACAATTTGGTAATTGTGACTACCATAAATGCTGAATTGTTTTATGTGCTGTATGGCTCAACATAACATAGGAGTTAGGCAAGCTGGTAAACATTAACAGCACATTAACACTCAACATTCTAATCAATGCTGTTTAACATCTTACGCCATCTCGCTCTTACGCAAAGTGACATGGACATGAATTAAATATATACAAAACGGCTCAACTTAACAGCCTAATTTTTATGGTAACGCCAATTGGTTAAATACGAAAATTTTAATGATGCCACTAAAATCATCAGGAATGCTTTGCCATTTCAGCATAAATTGTTATAGACAGAAGCCATAAAAGCTAATTGCTTGCGCCTAATGGCCGCCTACGTCATTTAACATTGTGAATGTGCTTATTGAAAAAAAACGAAAAAAAAAAAAATCACATTAAACTGGCCAAGCATATATCTTAATTAGTTAAAATGCCCGACCAGGCCAATTGTAGCAAACAAAGTGTTGCGTCAAAAGTGTGCTCAGTGTATGCGCACAGCCGGTATAGCTGAGCGACCTCTCACACCACACCCCCGCCAGATACTTTTTGCTTTACTTGTTTTGCTTTAGCATGAGCGCAAAAAACATGCAAACTGAGGCGGCAACTTTGCAACAAAAAGGATAAATACACAATAATAACAACAACAACATTGTGTTTAGTCGCAGCACCCTCAACCCTCCCCGCTGTTGAGGCTTGTTGTACGCCGCCTGCCGCAATGTACGATGAATGATTGCCTCGGCGCGCACTGTTCATGTTTCGCTTCAAATTTCGACGAGCAAGAAATTTATTTTTTGGTCGCTGCTCGTTCGTGCCCCGCCCCTCGCCCCTCGCACAGGAAGTTGGCTCGTTCGGTCGCAGTCAGCGAGGCATGCAGTCAGGCACGGTTGCCGGCAACGTTCAACGGAAGTGGTTGGCAACGCCGTCGCGTCAGTTTGCGAAGGCGGCAAAGGCAAAGGCAACGCTCATGTAACGGTAACTTTTGCCAAAGTCGACAATTGAAAAAACCATCTTCGTTTAGGCTAACACGCTGTTGTTGTTGTTCTTGTTGGTGTTGTTGGTGTTGTGAGGGCGCAGCATTCTGACTATCGCGTGCCAAAAATTATTGATGTTGTTGTTGTTATTGTTTGCTAGTTGGCAGCAGCGACGCAAAAACTTCATGCCAATAACAAACTGAGCCCTGCCACATTGACTAAGTTTCTCACTGTTTTTTTTTGCTGTTTTACTTCTTACTTACTTACCAACTGACTGAGTCACTCATACTGTTACAGCACGCAGTAGATACTTTTATAGATACTTGCCGTGCGATAAAAGAACGTCGTGTGCGGATAAGCAACAACAGCAACAACAACAACAACGACGTCGCCGGTCGAAAAGTGGTTAACTGTTTATGTATCTATATATGTATCTGTATCTATAGCTGTGTGCATATTAAGTTAAGTTACAACGATTTTCGGTTGTTTTCATTTCTGTTTTCCTTTCCATCTCTTTTTCTTCCTACTACGCTTTGTGCTGTTGTTGTTGTTGTTGTTGTTGCTGTCGTGGTTTTAACGGAACTGGCAGTTACCTAATAACAAACATAGATAAACCATTAACTTTTGCCAAAAATTTTGCTTTGACAGCGAAAAGCGAAAATGAAAAGAAACTTGCAAACAGTCAAGTTTGTTTTTTATTTCTCTTTTTGAATGTTGAGCGAGACAAAAATCGATAATTCGTGTTAAAAGATAAATTACCGTTATGCACAGCAGTGGCGGGCTGAGGGGCTACACTATACAACGGTGACTGAGATTGTGCCAACGGAAGTGGAGTCATCGTCAGCTGATGATGAAATGAACTCGGCTAATAGCAAACGCCGATTCCATTAATTTAACAACTGACAGGAGCGACCTCCTTGTTAGTAGGAGAGTGGAGGTCGAATTGTGCCTTCCTCATGCGCGTTTGACACTTCGCTGGCATGCTCTGCTCTGACACTAATTAATTAAGTTTTTGATGGAGAGCGTTGCGGCTTCCACGCGTCTCACTTTGAGTTATATATATGATGGTTTCCTTATTGATCGAACGCTCATTCGGCTGTCAGCTTACACAGTTTGCCCCCAAATTTTAAATATCGTTGAAAGCTTTGCTTATTATATAAGGTGTGATGTGTGTTGCTTGAAGGTCTGAGGAGGACCGCAAGCCATGTGAATTTTTATCAAAGCTCAGTAAATTGACAAATGGCAATTAACTTCTTAATGGCAGAAGTGACAACAAACAATTTTGTGCACCAATTTCAAATCCATATTCGAAAATAATGAATTTCAAAGCATCTGCTCGAGAGATCCACTTTTCTTTCTTTAATTTCACAGAATTTACTTATTTTCGCGTGACAAAAACACATAAATCGAAATAACTTTCGCATTATTCACTTAAAGTGACAGATCGATGGCACATAAAACAAGACATTGAGCACTTCGGTCATGCAGCATATTCAATGCGCTACAAGCACGCAAATGAGATGATTGTTGGCATGATTTCTCATGAAATATGTAATTTTTCGTTGGGATCAATATAAGACATGAGTTTCAAGACCAACAACTTTATAGACAAATGTATCAACCATCTTAAGACCTGAAGCTCTGCTAGCAATAACAGACGTTCTTAATTACACATTTCAATGCTGTTTAAGTATACTCTGGATTAACTGCCATGACATATGACAAATGCCATGCACTCAAATATGAAAATCATAAAAAATCGACCCCAAAAAATATGATTTACAAGCAAATTAAGAAAAAAAAAAAACTAAATATTTACAATGATTTATGTACCACAAAAACGAAAATGTGCCAAAACTGTTTGAGTAAAAAACAAACGCTCATTTTTTTATGCAACTCATGTAAATATTTTACTAAAAATTATTAAGCACTAAAACTCAACGCACATTAAATATTTAGTCTTAAACAAATATAAAATAAGCCTAAAAAAATATAAATATTTGAAAAAATAGTGAAAAAAAAAAACAAATATCTTTCAAAGCGAATTCACAAATTTTTTCAACACATTAAAAAAATAAAACAAAAAAAAATTATGTGTCGCGTAATTTATGCTCAAAATTTTCTCTGTTGGCAACAAAAACATTTTTACAACATGAATATAAAAAAAACCACTTTAAAAATAGGCGCATGAGGCAAACTTTTGGCGAGGCCTAAATTTAGCAGACGCGCCACAAATTTTCATAGTTTAAATAAGAAAAAAAAAAACAAAACTGTGAAAAATCGAAAATTATATATACATTATGCAATATCCGGCAATAGAAATGCAAGAAATATTAAATTTAACATTTAATTGCAGTCTGCGCGTTTATCATACATAAAGTTTTTGAATATTGCATGAAAGACAAAAAAAAAAACAAACATCAAACGTTGCATAAAAAACGCGTCATACGCCAAGGCAGCCATCATCGCCATCATCATCACCATCATCATCATCATCATCATTGTCACGTCACATACTCAAAAGTCAAAGACCCTTTGACCGAGTCCGCCGCAATGAGACAGACAAGGCAAGCAATGATAAATCGAAGGGAAGCATAGACGAGTAACCGTTCCGTTACGTTCCGTTCCCTCACTGAGATTTCTCTCGTGCGCAGTCAGTCGAGCATTTCAATTAAAAACGCGACTATTGCATTTAATGAAAATAAAATGAAGGCATTAAAATTGCAGATAAAACAGGAAAAAAAGAACACAGGAAAGATATGCTGTGAAACTGTTGCCAAATTAACGAGTCGCACATTCCTTGGCAGCGCTGTGGCAGAATTCACACAAAGCAGCATACAGTGCACATCGCCTGCAATGGCCGGCAGATGGCGGCAATTGGCATGCTCAATAATCGACGGTTGGCATGCATGACTGCCAAAACCGCGCATACAAAAACCATATGCAAATGCTAAGCTAACGTATGTGGCGTCTAGCACTATGTAACATAGGCGAGCATAACAGAAATGTTAGAAAAATTAACCGATCATCTATGCCATCAGTGCTGCCAACTGCTTTCACTGTAGCATGACTCAGTGACATGTTCGTGCATATAGAAAAAATTACTGCAATTGTTGTTTTTTTGTACACGAATTTTTTGCAAAACATTTGATTTGCAACCCGAAAAAATGGCATCACTGTTTGCCAACAAAATGTTCGAACGACTCTTGTATTATGAATAGTACATGACTATCGAAAGCCACTGCAGATGTTCATTTCGAATGAGCTAAAGTGTTTAATTATTTTACATTTAATTGAATAATAAAAAAAAAAAAAATAAAACACAAAATGTACACTTCACACAATGCAATACAAAATGCTTTAAACAAAAGTGCGACGCAGCAGTTCAATGAGCAGACTCCACCTCTTCGTTGTAACGAATACCAATTAGAATCTATATGTAGAGAATAGCAACTGCTTTTATTGAACAACACGCAATAAAACAATGAACAAATAATTAAAGCAAATTAAAAACCAATACAGCACACAAGTGTTGTTACTGTTGTTGTTGGCATAGCAAAGCGGGTGGACGCCGGTGCGGTGTGCAGTGGCGGATTGACAATTTAGCTTTTCAAATGTGAACGCAACTGATGGCGAAAAATCTGTCTGATTCGACAGTTCAGTTTGAATGAGCGAAAAACACAAGAGAGCAACTCGGCAACTAGAAACGTTTGAGAGAGTAATAGAGTGCGAAGAGGAAGAACGCGTGCATTGGCTTGACTGACTGCACAAATGTATACACATGTGTGTGTGTGTGTGTGAGTTTTGGTCAGTGGAGCAAAAATCACATATAAAGCATTGTTGTTACTAACAAGTTGTTATTGTTGTCAGACTTGCTGTACTTGCTATTGTTGGTGTTACTGTTGTTGTTGCTGATGCTGCCGGCTTGGCTATTTAGCAATGCAGCAAACGTATTTTACTGCAGACATTTTGACGACAACGACAGACCACGACGTTGAACGACAACAAATGCATGACAATCTCGTGTCTGGTGCGACAGCGGCCGAGGCGGCGGAGGCGGTGGCGGCATCAACTGAGCCACAGTTACTATTCATGTATTGTTGCTGTTGTTGTTGTACATATAGCTGCTGTTTGAGTGTCTCGCCTTGAGGCAAGGCTAACATGTTGCCAAAGCCGTTATTATAGCTTTGTTGCCATTGCTACTGCATGACTGCCTTACTGATGGATGGACGGAGGGACGGACGGACGGGCATTAGTTAGATATAAGTGCATGCTGTATGCGCTTATACGCCCAGTTACGCCCCATGAGCGCACACAGTGGGCAAGCGACATTTTCAGACTTGGCAACAAAATTCAATACGCCATTTAAACAGAGTTATGCTATGAACAGTGCGAGAGTGAGCGAGACAGCGTGTGTAGAGTGACCATACTCAGCGCAATGTTGACCTGCTTAAGCACATGAATGATAATATTAAAGCTTGCATGTTTGATTGATTGATTGACTGATTGGCGTAACGTTTGCGACCAAGCAATGACGTCATTTAGCCAATTGCTATATTACCAAAAACTTTTTATAAAACGCTTTGCTGATTTTCATTGTTGTTCTGCGCTCAATTTTCGCGTCAAAGTTGTTGCTTTAGATAAATTTTTTGGCACATTTTCGCTGAGTCATGCCATAGCTTTCAATGACCCAAATGAGTTTGCAAGTTTCTTGTGTGCCAAGTTGTTGTTCTTATTGTTGTTGTTGCTGCACGTGATTGATGGCAGCATTTTTAAACGGTTTGTATTTGGTTTAGCGACACAAATATAATGCAACAAGGGTCAAAGTGCGACGCTACATGCATTAAACTGTCACGTGAGCTAAAATTCAAAAGATACTTCATTCTCAGAGCAATTAAACTTCAACGCACCTTTCGCCAATGAACGATGATTATGTTGTTAATGTTGATAATGATGATGTCTCCATTTTCCGTTCTTCTGAACCTTTTTCTTGGCCAACATTCAAATACGAAAGTTAAAACGCTTTTAACGAAATTTAAATGCCGCAATTAAGCGCGCAAAACGCTCTGATAACAACAACAACAACAACAGCGGCTAATTGCCAATGAGCGCAGCGCACACTTAACGGCTTCGCACACCATCAGTCGCGTCGCTCGGTCGCTGCGGCTGATTTGCTGGCGGCTTCATCGAACGTGTTGATGAGCGTGAAAAAGTGCTTGGCCATTTGCTATGACAGTGATTAGGCACAAATGTTGTCGCCACTTTGGTTGCCAAGAAGCGACAAAAACGGCTCAGCAAACGGCACAACTTACTCGCTTAGCCAAGCGTACGCAATTTGTATCTTTTACAAACAACTTTTACAGCTCAAAGACGCAGAAAAAAAAAACACGACTTTTATGTCCGTCTTATCAGCAACCACAACAACAACAACAACAGCAATAACCTTCATAAACTGCATTTATTTCTGGCCGCTAGTCGACTGGCGTCAATTGTGCAAAGCTTTTAGGCGAGTGTCATAATTTTGTATATCTTGTACAAAAGTAATTCTCATTTAATTAAGCGTAACACATGGCAATTTTATTACTCATACGCCGCGTGTACATGAGATTTGTCCGTTTGCTCAGTTAGCAACAACAACAACAAATGAGTGACATCAACAATAACAACAACAACAACAGCTAGCGCTAAATGCATTAACAAATATTTTTATGCTGACAATTTGTGACAATTTATTGAACAGATCTTTGACAGCCAATGAAGGACAAATGTACTTTGCGACAGACAGACAGACGGACAGACGCACATGACTTAGCAAAGAACTCAAATGCAATTGCGCAAAATACTCTTATACACTTTGCTTACAACAGCTGACATAGCACAGCACAATAGCAAAAGCCATCAGTGGCCGTCGAACCGTACCGTACCGTTCCAATTCCACCCGTCCCCGCTGACCAGTCAGCCGCATATCTGTCATGCACATTCGACACGTTTCCATTTTCATTTGTCGAGCGTGTCTCGAGTTCATTGCAAAATTAACACACACACACACACACACATGCACAAACACAAGCACACAACTGTGAAATAAATCCCACAACCGCTTTTGGTTCGACTTCGTTAGCGAAAAAAAAAATCTCTGACTTCGTACAAAATGTCATTTGCCAACTTAGCGAAGTGTTTTTTCCTCGCTTTTTTTTTCAATTTCATGTTCGATGCTTTGTATGTTGGCCAAGTTAAGCATATCATTCTGGGTGTGCTTCAACATGTCTGTGCCTGTATGTGTGTGTGTGTGTGTGCCATTATTATGTCAGTTGCATGAAATAAAATTGAGATTTTTTTTTTTTATTGTTTATTTGTCATTTTCGGTTCGTCGTCGTTTTTTTTTTTTGGCGTTTGTTTGTTTTTGGCCAAAAATGGCCATAATGCAAAATGTCAAAAACAGGCAACATTTTCAGTTGGCGATTTATTGTGTTTAAATCATTGATTTGGCACATTAGAATAGTTTCAATGTGATTTATGCGCCATGTACATGTGTGTGACGCATGACTTTGGCTTGAGTTTGAATTTGGCTTTGGTTTTGACTTCATTTCATACGGCAGCTGCCATTGTTGGCTTGTATCACTCATGTCGCACTGAAATTGTCTTTGCTTTGTTGTAAAATGGTTGCCTTGCCCAAGGCTCAATTACACAAACAACATGCGACTCATATTTCACACGGCAAATTAAAAGTTTGCTTGTTGTGGTTTTTTTTTCGTTTTCGTTTACAACTCATGCACAATTAGGCACTTGCATATCAATTAAGGCGCTCAAGCACTTCAAAATACAAACAACTTATGGCGACATATGCGAGAAGCCGCAAAAACAACAACATGTACACAGGGCAGGTAAATTAGACACACACACAGGCACACCACAAACTGTAACTGCACACGAAGCAGAAGATGATCAAGAAAAAAAAAAAAAAACAGTACATTGCAGACAAAGTAAAGCACAGCAAAGCGAAAGCGTAAGCAAAAGAAAAACAAAAGAAAAGTAGCAAAGTCTTTGGCAAAAGAAACAAAAGCCGTATTATTAACGCCTCATTAAACTTTTAACGATTTTAAATTACAGACTTTGAACGAGCAAAGCTAATGAATACAAATTAGCCACAGAACGTTTGACTTTGAGCAAGAGCAAGACAACGCGACAAAGCGACAAGGCAAGGTAAGGCAAGGCAAGCCAAAGGTGGCTGCACTGCCACACTGTTACCTATGATGAGCGGCGGGTGTGTTGGCAAACACAGACTGTTGCTTGGCTGGGTGACTGCGACTGGGACTGTCACTGTGTTTGAGAGTGTGTGTGTGTGTGTGTGTCTCATTGAAGTTGTCGCCGCTTGACTGGCTTTTCGTTGAACACGCGTCGCAATGAGTCGCGTCGCGTCGTGTCTAGTCAGGGTTAATGCGGTGTGGTGCGGTAGAGGCAGCGGTATCAAATCAAGAGGCGAGTCGTATCATCATTAGAAAGACAAAAAAAAAAATCACATATAAAAAAATAACTTGACGAAAATGCGATTTTGTTGTAAATAAAGTAATGTTAGACAAACAAATAATTGTCATTAATTGCTCATGGCCAATAAAAACATACACACACGCACGCATATAAAAAAAATGGCAACAACAACAAAAACAGCAATGCGTAATAGTCGCTGTGTGCGCAGTTTTTATTCAGCATTCCTATTTTAATACTATGTGCGCCTATGTAAGCTGGCGCCACACTATACATAAGCCGTTCAAGCAATTAAATTCAAAACTGCGAGTGCTGAACCATCGTGGGAGTGTAATTTTTGCTACTTAGGCATGCTGGTCAAAAATCACCTAAGTTGAGCAACACTGCTGTGTGGTGTTTGAGTGTTTTACATACTTCACATACTTCGACAAGATTCTCACTTTAATGGCATGTTAATTAATCACAGCATTTGACAGTTACTTCTAATTGCGTTCACTTGTAAATGCAAATCGGACCGCACACAAAGGTCAGCATTAAGCGTAGCTGAGCGAAGTCGACAAGTGACGCGCAGATAAAACACGATTTTGTTGTAAAAATTCACATTAAGTTCGATTTATAAAAACAATTATGTAAATAAGTTGTTCGTGTCTTAAAATATATAATTAACTAATGAAATGGCTAACGTTAACATTTATTTAGAAACTTAAAAGAAAAATTATATGCTTATAAGAAATTTCAGTTCCTGACACATTTCCGCATCGTCGAAGTGCCGAAATCGCATAAGAAAATCGTGCGCTTGTCATTTTTTGACAATTTTTTGCTTTTATTATTTGTTGTTTTTGTTTTTTTGTACTTTTGTAAACAATTTGTTGTTGTCTTTGTAGAGTTCTTTCTGCGCTTTGTTTGCCTTTTTGCACATTTTCTCATATCAAAGCTTTTTTGCCGCTAAGGCGCGTTTGTGCGAAAGTCGTCTGCCGCTTCCCCGCCCCCCCCCCAACCAAACATTTTGGCAAGTAACCAAAAATACACAAAGCGAAACAAAAGCGGCAAAAAAGGCACAAACAAATGTTAAATCGTCCGAAAAAAAGATGCCGACCGACCGACGCATGTTTAATATTTAACAAACAACAAAACTAATAACGGAAGACAGCAAACCCAAAAAAATGAGGCGAAATAAATGCGAAAAATTCGGCATGAGAAAAAAAAAAATTTAAATACAATAAGAAAAATAAGACAGTTGCTGATTATACTTTGGGCAATTGCATGCGAAAGCAAATGTCTTGAAACATTTAACATTTTTCACGAATAAAATAAATTGCCACCTTCTTCTTCTTCAATCTTGATGCTTTATTAGCAAAAAGTGGAAAAAAAACTAAATATTTGCGAAAACTTGAACACGTTTGACCGGAAAACCTTAAAAAAAATGCGAAATTTTGAAGCAATAAAACGAAAAACGTTATTTTCCATCACTTTTAAGCAAATTTTATCGCATGCGATTTTTTCTTTTTTGCTTAATGCATTTTTCTTTTGCCAAACATATCGCATGCGATTTTAAGTGGATTTTTGATACCTTTTGACTTACATAGAAAATCGCATGCTTTTTGTTTTGTTGTGTCTTTTGTTGTTTTTTGTCATATTTGTTTCTGTTTCAGTGCGCGCCGCTTTCCTTTTGTCGACCCGCGCGACACAATAGAAATTGTCAAATAAATTTATGCATGCGATAAGCGATCTCAAACCGCAAGCGACTCGAGGCGCACAAATAAAACTGTGTTTGTTGTTTTTGTTTTTTATATTTCGTTTCATTTCATGTTGTTTTGTTTTTTATACTGCTTCTTCTTCTTGCTTTGTTTCGGTCCGCTGCTGATGCTGTGCGGTGCTCTGCTCTACTGTGCTGTGCTGGGCTGTGTGGGCGAACTAAGCAGGCTCAGCGACGCGCGCACACCTCGCCGCCCCCCGCTTTCCATACATGCACAAAAGATCGACTCAGCTCATCCTCAATGGTGATTGGTGATTGGCGATTGGTGTGTGTATGGAACTGGTTTGTCGCTTCGTTGCATTAATTAGTTTTCAATTTCGCGTATTTTATCGTGATTTAATTCAGTTGTTGTTGTTATTGTTTTCGACGCTTGTTATTTTCTTTTTTTTTTTTTTTAAATATAAAAATAGATTTGATTTTTATTGAAATTATGACATTCATCTTAATTTGTTTTATCACAAAAGTTATTAATTTTAACGCTTTTTCTGTTTTGCCTTTGCAGGTTTGTAAAAACGATCTTCTAAAACGACTGTGCACAACTATCAAATTGACTAGTGATATTCTGATTGCTGTGTGGCAGGCGAACAGGTTTGCGCTATAAAAATCATAGTTTAATGACTTTGAGCAAAGATGCGTTCAAAATTTACTTGTCAGTTGAAAAAACTGCCAATGTATAAACTTGCAACTATTAAGGAAGACGCAGCAGAAGAAGACGTGTAATTTATTACATAAGCGCGAAAAAAATGCGATACATCATTAGATAAAAATACAAAGCGCGCACATTCAGAATTCTCGGAACCAAAGATGTGCTCATGCCAAGCATTAGGAATGTACTTGTTGTACATGAGCAGCGCCTTTCATCTGTCAGTGTGTGTGTGTGTGTGTGTGTGTGAGTGTGTTGGTGGTTTGGCTGGAAAGTTTTCATGACAGATTAATGGCATTAGCATCATGTATGAAATATTAAGAATATGACTGACTGCTTAAATTAATGATTCACTCATGACTTAATTGAATTACAACGCCAAAAGAATCAAGTCGCACAAAAACAAAAAAAAAAAAAAAACAGCTGCGCATACAATTTGACTTGAGCGACTGGCTTGATAGACTTGAAATGCTGAAAGACATGCTTACATATATCATATGTCAGCAAAGAAAAAGAAAAAACTCAATTATACATGTATAATTATTTGATTATGAGTGACAATGTACTTGAATTTGTTGGCGTTGCAAAAGCGTGAATTGAGCACAACAACTTGCGCTGCTAATTTGCCTACAACAGCAAAAAAAAAAACAATGGCACTTAATTGGGTTAAGGTACTCATATTCTCATATGAATGACCGAAAAAAAAACAAAAGAATTTCGACCGGAAATGCATTAATAAAAAGTTTTAAATAAGCTCAACAAGTGCTGCCTAAATTAATGTTTAAATAAACAAAAACAAAAACAATAAAAATTACACTTATTTAAAATAAATTCCAAGGCATATCAGCGCGCTTTAACCCTTGACTGACCCCCGCGTGCATACTTTATGAGCGCAGCGGCGGGCACAAAGTGAAATGAAACAAAGTCAAATAAAACAAATGGAAGCCAACAAATGGCAATGCAAATGAAATGTTAAATAAATGAAGCTGTAAATACATTATTAATTAATATTAAAGTTGTTGTTGTTGTTGTTAATGTTCATTTTATTGTGCGAAGAAGTTGTAAAAATCAACGTTGCGCTTGCATAATAATAATTGTCGGAATTGTTGTTGTTGTTGCTGTTCGCGGCATGTTAACACTTGCTGTACATTTGCCAACATGTCGACTGCCATCTTATTTATGTATGCATAACATTTTTTCTTCTTCTTCTTCTTTTTTTTCCTTTCTTTTCTTTGTTTTTGTTTGCTTTTTAATAAGTTTTTAATTTCGTACGCGTTGTGTTTGTGCTGATGTTGTTGAAGTTGATGAAGATGAAGTTGTTGTTGTTGTTGTTGATGTTGTTGAAGGGCGCGGCAGCGTTGGCAATCATTGTGAAGCCGACAACAGCAACGAAGTGTGTCGTCATTGTCTGCATCGTTGTTGTTGTTGTTGTTATTATTATTGTAGCCATTAAGCATTAAGCTTTTTTTTTTTTGTTTTTTATATCTTTTGTAATTTGCTTCCGTGTGACATTTGTCACTGTAATGTGTGAAAAGTGCAAAACAAATGACAAAATGCATAAAAAACGCACGCGTTAATTGCAACGCATTCGGTAGCAAATTGCAACGAGTGCAACAATTGCTCATGTCGACTGCACAATACATTAACTTGCTGGCCGACCCTCTGTCTGTCTGTCTGTCTGTCCGTCTGCCTGTGTGTTTTTGTCTGTCGTTGGCATTTATGATTGTTAGTTAGTTTGCCTTCGCATTGTTGCAATCACACGCATTAATTTGCATGCAAAACGATGCCGAAGCAGCAACTATGATTACCCGCAAGTAGCTTAACAACATCGCACAACATGGCTTGGCTTGGCTTGGCTTGTCTTGCCATGCAATGTAATGTAATGTGCAACAGCTGCTGTCAGCTGCTGCTTTTGGGATTTCCAATGGCTGCACATAAGCAACAACAAAACCAACAACAACGGCACAGCATAGCAACGGCAACAGTAAAAGAGTAGAAGCAGCGACTGCGACTGCGACTGAGAAAGCATCATTTCCCAGGCAATAAGCACAGAGCGAGCAAGCAAGCATTGGCACAGCAGAGGAACAGAGGAACAGTGGAACAGCTGCGTCGGCTAAGTTTGCATGACTGACCGTTGGGTGCCATCAACAGCAGTAGCAGTAGCAACAACAACAAATGCAGTGTCAACAATTTGATCTTCGAGCTGCACAACAACAACACACAGCACACACAACTGATTCAATTCCGCTCGTTCACATTACGAATTGTTTGCAAATTCTCATTGAACTCACTCGCGGTTGCACAATTTGTTTATTGTTGTTATTGCTTGTATTGTTGTTATTGTTTTTGTTCTTTCTTTGCTTTGTTTCGTTTCTTTTGTCTTTCGATTTTCGATTTTCGTTTTTCTCTTTTTGCATTTGCAGTGTGAGTTTAATTACAAAAATGTTCAAAGTTCTTTGTTTGCGCTTCTCTCTTTGTTTGTCAGCAATTTCCGCATTGTTTGTTGTTGTTGTTGTTCTTATTAAGTTAACACGCCCGCCTTTCCTTCCCCTTTGCGCTAAATTGCTTTTTACTACAATTACAAGCCAAACGTCTCCAATGAATCCAATAAGAACAACAACATCTTTACTCACACAGCTTCACCAATCAAATGACTCAATACGCAATTCACATACAAATATTTGTTTATAAAATTGTTGATTTTGTTTCGTTTGTTAAACATTCATTGAACTCGTCTCGCATTAATAACGCGCTTGTCTTTATTTATTATGTAATTTGAGTGCAATTCAAAGTTGTTGTTTTGCGGTCTTATTGCGTGCGCTTGCACTTAAAAAAAATCTCTGCTAAAACAATAGAAATTAGTAAATTTCAAACATTAAATTCAATAATGAAACAAATTTGTGTTAAAGTCATAAAAACAAATCACATGAACTATTCGGGTCAGCCATTTTTTACATAAAGTATTAGAAAAGTGCGCATTCCAAAGTAGAATAATATTATTTTTACAACGCGCACAAAATTAATATGAACATTCACGAAATGTTGTCTAAAAATTAATAACAACAAAGCCAAAGGCGCAAATGCGTAGACTGTGCGACTCTTGGACAGTCAGACAGAGCGACAGACAGACAGACGGCCGACTGAACGACACGCGCCTTTGTGAGTGGGTCAAGCATGGCTATGTTTGTTTTTGTTGTTGTTTGTTGTTCTATTATTACTTTTTTTATGCGTTTTTCTATTGTTCATAGGGACGCGCCACGCCTAAAAATGTGTGTGTGTGTGTTTGTGTGTGTGTCTTATAATAAGCTTAGTTAGCGGCAGCGATAAGAAGGCCAGCAAAGCAAAGCATTTTCAGATTGCGTGTAGATTACGTTGCGTGTAGGCGCCTTTAATTACGGCATGTATTCTGCTGATTAGACTAACTAAGAGCAAAAGCAGACAAACAAAAAGAACAACAACAACAACAACAATGACAGTGCGGCTCAACAAAAGCGCAAGCGGTCAAAGCGACTTGCTGACTGGCAAAAATTTGCAGGCAAACCGACAACAAAGCAGAAAGCAAAGCAAAGCACAAACAGGCACAGAAAGCAAAATTAATTAAATTCCTTTACATGCTGTCTTGCATTGTCCCCCACACACGCACACACAGAAGAGCAGTTGTCATAGAATCCACACCCTTTGCCAAAAGCACTTTTCCAATAAGCACAAAGTCAAGTAAATTTCAATACAAGTTTTTAATAAAAGCACAAAACATGTACCATTGAAGACAATGTAGTTCTTGTTGTTCTTGTTGTTGTTGTTGGCAATGCGTGCACGTTTTGCCCGAAGCAAACTAAGAAATTGGCACAACTTGTGCTAAAATACCAAAAAAAAACCATGTAAGTCAACTTTACACACACACACACACACACACAGCAAGGCATGCTGGCCGTAAGGCAAATGCGCAGTGGCAGTGGCAGTGTTGAAGCCCTGCAATCAATAAAGGCAAACAAGCGTATGCAAATTCCATTTGGCATGAATAAAAATGCAAAAATATACCAAAAAATACCAAAAAGAAAAAAAAACAAAACCCGCAGAGAAATGCAAACCTGTTGAAAAGAAATTTAACTGCTAAAATTGATGAGCAAAAAAGCAATGATTGCAAGCAAATTGAGGCAAAAAATTTAAAAGCCAAAAGAAAAACAAAAAAAAAAAAAAGGGTTTTCCACTTTAAAGTCAAGTGTATGAAAGAGATAGCAAAACAAAAACAAAAACGGCAGTGAAATAAATGGCATAAAATCGGTTAGTTTTTGTAGTCCGCACGGCGCCAACACATTTGGTGAACGTGCACAGAAATGACTCGAAGCCACTTCGATGAAGCCCTTCGACTCGATTCGATTCGACTCAATTCAATTCGATTTAAGTCGACTAAACGACGTATACGCAATAAAAATGCAATTTCACTGAAACGTGTTCAATGATTATTTACTGTACGTTTTGTATGCCTCAACTGACGACTTTCGACTGAATTTGTTTGAGCATAAAGGTTACTGCTTAGCCAAAGGTAAAAGCGCATAAAAGTAGCGAAATGTAAGTTTTACTTGTAGGTCACACAAACTATACAAAAATAACGAGTAAATGTATCTGCTATAAAAGCAACTTTTAGTGCGAAATTATTGCTAAATTTGCCAAAACTTTGCAGACATGTTGACCCGAAAGCTTTGTTGAAACAACAACAACAAAAATAAAGTAGCACATATTTCACATGCATGACGTTGCATCCACAAAAAAAAAAACAGCGTTGAATGCAACAAACGAGCCGTAAAAGTCCTTCGTGCCACGTGATTTTATTACGTATACGCATAGCAGAGCACAAACGCTTCTCCGCTCTACTTTGCTCTGTTGTGCTGTGCTGTGCCATTAAACGGCAATAAAAACGACAACTGCCAGGCAACAACAACACAACACACACAACAGCAAAAACAAGCAAACACAAGCGGACCAAAAAAAAAAAACCAACAAATTTGCTACAAGTGAGAAAGAATTAAATTTTTAGCATGTGATTCGAGTTTATCATTTGTATGTGCGTGTGTGTGCAGCACAACAGATTTATTGATGAGTGTCTATGCGTTTGTCTCACTCGCTCGCGCACAACTTCTTACATGCAGCCATGCTTTGCAAGCAATTTACGACACAATTTGCTTTATGTTACGTTGCTTCTTGTATTCTATTTTCTTTTGCGTTTCTATTGTTTTTGTTATTTACAAGTATATTGAAATAGTTATTTGCCGCTTTGCTTAACAAATTTGTTATGCGTACGTGAAGTGTTTTTCTGTTTCACTATTATTATTGTTGTTGTTGTTGTTGTTGTTGTTGATGCTGTATATATGTACATACATATATATATTTTCAATTACGCCCACCACAAACAAGCCGTGAAAATTTTCGGTCAAAAACGTTTTTCGCATACGCCAACAAAACAAAAACAATAAAACAACGCCAACCAAAGGCGTAAGGCGCAATATAGACGAGACGGGTCGGCTCGGGGGCTGTTGAGACTCGACGTGCTGTGGCAAAGCGTAAAATAAATATTGAGCTTAGCGTTAAACCACACACACACACACACAACAACAACAATAGCAGCACGGTGTCGTATAAACAAGAAGCGCATAAAATTTGTACTGATTCAGTTTCGATACCTCCTTTGGCTCGGCACACGATTCGAGATTTTTCCCAAGCAATGCTAAACCGGCAAAAGTCATTCAGTTATTCTTTCCTCTTTTCTTTCGCACACTTGCTTGTTTTGCTAGTGCTGATGCTGCTTCTTCTTCTTCTTCTTAATATTCTTAGTGCTTGCACGATTTCATGCTGCTTCTTCTTCCTCGTCTTGTTCTTCTACTTCACTTGATATGCGACTCACGTAGCAGTGTTGGTTAAGAAAGAAAGAAAAATTTTCAACGCATTTCGTTGGTGATTTGCTATATTTTTTTCCTCATTTTTTGTGTGAGTGTGGGGCAAGTGGTGTGTTGGGCCAACGGGTACTATGTTCTGTTTATTCAAACACCTGCCGCACGTTCTGCACGTATTTCACCACCGCTTCTAGCAACAAGCCGAATTTTAGTCTTCTCCTAGTGCCATTTTCATGAAGTTATGCACAGTGGCAACTCGTCAATGTGTACGCCATTATTCGGCGCACAAAACACAAATTACGTTCAACAATATGTATTTTATTTATTCATTTGTTTTTCCGGCATTTTTATTTAGTTTACCCAACGTTGAATATGCGCCAGCAGAAGAACAAGAAGCAAAACATTTAATGCCATAATTTAGCGCAGCTTCTCAGTGCTTTATAAACAGATTGGCAGAGATTTGTTGTACATAAATTTCAACGTTTTCAAGTTATTTTCCGGCATTGACATGAAGAAGAAGACTAAGTGAATTGAATGAAAATGCGTCAATTAGCCGATAAATGGCCAATGAGCATACGACTTGTGGCCAATACATTTTCATTAGAAACGTCAAGTAAAAAAGAAAAGAAAAAACAGATAATAGCGCACAGTAAAGCAAACCTGCCACAACACAATTCCACTTGAGTTCACTTGTCGTAACAGTGCAAGACAGCTGGACAGACCGACAGAGGGCGGCAGAAGTCGCACAGACTGTAATTTAGCCAAAGCCAACAATAATCATCATCAATTTCGCTGTAAAAATAATAATGGTCTTACACGAAAATGAAGTCAATGGAGCAGCAAAATTATGAACAAGCGTTAATTTCAATGATTTCAGCTTAGAGTTATTGCTGCTGTAGAGGTTGATGTTGCTGTTGCAACGGTCGGTTGGACCGACAACACGGACAACGTATAATTTTCAATTTAATAGCTTCATTTACGAAGCAGTCGAGCGCGGTGAGACGCGAAGTGTAGCCCACACAGCTTGTATGACTTGTCAATTGCGCTTGTCGGACAACAAGCCAACAAGACAAGCGAACGATTTCGACGACTCTGGCTCTAACGGTGCCTGCGATCAGATCAGACCACGTTAGGCTGTCTGGGGTGGCAAAGACTGAAAATTTGCGACGGCGACAAAACTGAAAGCATGCAACACCCACGGCTCTGAGATAAGCCAGCTCGCATGCGATAATGAGTGGCGTATGAGGCAATGGGCGGCAAGAGGCAACGGCAACGGCAACAGCGACATTGCCTCGACGCAATAAAGTGGAAAATGTTGTAAGAAAAGCTGTTGACATTTTCCAACGAAGGCGTCATTAGACGCGCGAGCGCGTGTTAAACTTGCCCAAGGCGCTGTTTCATTAAAAAACAGACAACAAAAAAAAAAAACAAGTTGGCAGTCGGCAGCCGTGTAAGACCTTCTTAAGCTACGTTGGCCCACTTGGCATTGCCGCCTCTTCGCACCTCATTAGCTTTGGCGTGCGTTTGAGCCACGCGTCGTCGCTTTCAATTTTATGTTTGTTGCCAGAGTTTTTCCGATTTCAATTGCGCAAGATTTACGCGCGTGGGCTGCCCACTTGACGCGCCTCTGACGCCTTACTGTGAGTTATCGACATGCAAATTTACGCATTTCTGCATAATTTCTTGTTGCACATTTCGCTAACGATTTGTTTTGTTCATTGAATTTTGTTTTTTTTTTTGTTTTCATCCATAAATTATGCCATAAAACAACATGTGTATGGGCGCTGCCAACCTGCTGGCGTTGGCAACGGTAATCAACAAGTGTTGCCAGACTGTTGCATTATGCATGACGCTTATGCATGAAGTGACAAAATCAAACTATGCATTAATGTAATTGATTTCTTTTTTGCTGTTGTTTTTATTATTGTTAACAAACAATGTCAGCCAATTATTTCAAATACCTTGTTTTTTGTCATTTTTAATGTATTTTTCATTTGCCCTTCCATTTTTTTATTGCTTCAAGCGCACAACGCTCATTAATGCTCTTTTGGTCAGAGAAGTACAACATTGCCCGACTTCCTTTTACAGTTTTTACTGCAGCTTCATTTTTTTGCAGTGCAAACCAATTTTGGTGTAATTTATGCGTTTGTTGGCTTCGTTTGGCTGCGCTTGTTGTTGTTGTTGTTGTTGCTGAGGTTCCCTTGTGTATGCCATGCGCAACCAAAATTAGAGTGAAAGTTCATGTATTTTAACATTTTTGTATAATTTCATGTATTTTTGCTGTTTTTGTTTTTGTTTTTGCATTTGTGTAATTAAAAATGTATTAAGCAAAGCAATTTGAGCTTCCCAAAAATTTCCCACGTTACTTTAAAGTTGTACATGACGTTTTCGTGCTTCAACTAAATTTACATTTATGTTCATCGCTCTCCGTCTCTTTACACATACCATTTGATATGTGCAAACATGTCACGAAGTTCAAGGCGGCCATAAAACATGCGTCTGTACAAAATTCTAATTAACACATTTGGACGATTTACGCTTTAAACAACACCGAACGACCGAATGCATTCTGCACAGGCACGCACATGAGTGAGGCACTAAATCGCCGCCTAAGGCCTAATAAGCCAACTACTAATCATAAGTACTAAAAATAGATTTCGTCGACATGAAACATGCTCGTCAAACGATTCATCATAAAAGGCGCAGTAAGGCGCAGCGAACAATACGCGCATTAAACACGCGTGTGCGTGCATGTTTTAACGCATATTTAAATGTCAGACATTTTATGTCATACTTGTTCGACGACGACGACGACATCGCTGCCAATTCCAGCACACGCACCGAGCGACAGTCGCCATGCATGCCCATTCATTCCCTGATTCAACGATCGCCACTCGCGTCATGCCAATGCGACAGCCAAAGACTCAATTTGTGCACGACAGAACACACACACACACACACGCACACAAATGCGAACAGAAGAGAGCGCGAGAGAGCGAACGAACAAATGCGTTTACAACAATGTTGTTGTATGCAATAAGCATGAACAGGCATCAATGAATAGCCCAGCCAAATGACTTTGTGTATATGACTGACTGTCTGTCTCACTACCCATGGACTTACCTCGACTTGACTCAGCTTGGCTGGGCATGAATAAATGATTGTGTGAATGACTTGTTTTCTTTTTTGTTTTTGCTTTTGTTCAGCAGTGTTGAATTGCCATATTGCTGTGTATGTGATTAACATTGCATACGTACGTAAAACAAACAGAAAATAGACAAATGCAGTCTATGCCTGCAAAAACGGGCACTCCTCTCGCTCACTCACACGCACACTGCAACTGTTAGCCTTTGCCATTGAACATGTTGACAGCATGTAAAATTTAGCATGTGCGAAGTGAATTTTTGCATGTCTTTGTTGAAAGTGAAAATGTGCAGTGAGCTGTCGTTAATATCAAGTTAACAAGTTGCTGGTACAAGTATCGGTTTTCTAAAGGCAAGGCGCAACCCTACCCAGCCCCACCACGCTAGTCTCGGTAACGCACTCGTTTGCACATGAGTTGTGTCAGCATCAATTACGACATGTGACAAGGGGGGCAACAACAACAACAGCAGCGTCGCGCATAGACATAAATTTCACATTTGACACTTCTATCTGACGCACGCGTCACACACCAATGACAATACAGCATTGTGGATGCGTTAAGCGGTTGAGGGGGCCACGTATAGACGACAAAAAAGGCAGGAAACCCACTCACAGCACTGATTGGTCTGTGGCACAGCATCTTATTACAGCAGCAGCAGCGGCAGCCGTCACACATATCATATGGAAAAACGTGTGACGCGTCGTCATTCATCGTCAACCGAACCGTCGTTCATTTGTTTCAGGCTTATAATGTCGCTGACACATAATTAGCGCTCAAAGGGGCTCAACAAGGCGGCCACAGTGGTGAAGTGCGTGCGTGCGTGTGTATTTATGTGTCTGTGTGTGTGTGTGTGTAAATATTAGGTGAGCCCAATTGAGAAAGGAACATTTAAATAAAAGATTTGCGAGTTGATTTGAATTTGGCAACCCTAACAACGATAAACATTGCATAAGAAGAAGCAGAAAAAGAGAAAAAGAAAAACACCTGATATATAAAAAAACCCCTTCTATTTGTCAATGCTTATATTTACAAGCATATCAAATAAGCTTTAGATTAATTTATTGCATTGTCTGAGCAACAAAATAAAGTCGAAATCAACAACGGTATCAATGGCAGTATCTGTGAGCAAACACACACACACAAAGACGCTTATATTTCTCAAGTAGTTTTTCCAAGAAAGATCGTAAATTTAGACACTGAAAAAATAAATACGTAAAATTGAAACAAAGTTGGTAAAAAACCGAAAATAAAAGCGACAACAAGCCAAACAAAAACATCCGCTCGAAAGGCGTACGCTATGTACCGGGGGGGCTGAGGTACAAAACACTTCATAACTTCGACAAAAAAAGAGCAACTTTTTTGTTGCTTTTTTATATATTTTATCAAATTGTTGACAACTACTTGTCAAACACGTACAATTTTTGTTGTTCTTATTGCTGTCGTAACTATTCAAAGATAGGCAAGTGGTAAAGTATAGCGAAAGAAGCAGAAAAAGCAATAGAAGAGGGAAAAAATGTGTGTGTGTGTGTAGGAAAAAGTGCAACGTGTACGCGATAAGAATTAAATCAACAAACGCCCAACAACAGATTGGCATGAGTTGTGGTGAGCAGTGCTGAAGTGAGGTGAGGTGCGCGGTGGTGTGCTGAGGCGTGATCTGACGTGCCGTAGTGTGGCGTTACTTGAACAACGGGTGGACAAGTTTCCGAGATCGTGCGTGGCAGATATGCAAGCAAGTTAAACACTGCTTTCTATATCAGTGTATGCCTGCGTGCGTGTGTGTGTGTGTGTTTTGTTCTTGATGAACGATTATGAAGTGTTACAACGTCGTTTAACTATTTTCAGATCAACTCGCGCGGCAGATCTTCATCAACATGAATTCACCCCTCCGGGCAAACATAGACGCGATTCTGTCGACTCGCACTCAGCAAAGTGTAGCGTTCAATGAACTGCGTTGGCTTAAATAAAAGGCTTTGAAAACCCGTCAAGACGCGTTGGCTTAAAGTAATTTCGTTTCGCTTTTAACATTTTACGCTTATCGCTCTGCGTGTGTGTTTGTTTGGTTGTTTATTTGTCTGTGTGTCTGTGTGTCTGCGAAAACAACATCAATAAAAATAATCGCAACAACTATTTTTTAAGTTGGTCAATTATTTTCATTTACTTTGAATTTCAGACTTTATCATTTTCTTATCGACAGACACATGAAATATGCGTTTTACTTATTATCAGTAACAGATGACGTCGGATTGGCTTGGCGCACTCAAATGTAGGAATGTCGCTGAAAATATTAAAATATTTAGACATGACATTGAAATATTACTTAAATGAGGTCGCTGGGTTGAGTGATAAGTCGCTTGGCAACACTCGTGGGCGATACCAGGCATGCCAATTGAATTGTGCATATAACAATCTTGCTAATATTGTGCACTCTTATGTCTCATAGGGTCGTACAACACATAAAACAATTTAGCGTTGAAACACAATGATCAAGCGTGCGTATGAGCAAATTATGCACTCTTATGTTTCATAGTGTCACACAGCACATTTGGCAATTAAGCGTGCGCGCTGAGTAGTCACAAGTGTTGTGTGGCGCAATATGACATAGGACATAGGAACAGTGGTACGTGGTGCACTGAACAGCTGCATGGCACTTTTGCAGAGTTGTAATCAACATTAAAATCATGTTTTAACTGCGACCCATGCAACGTCATTTTTTGACAGTTACAACACGAAAACTGTTAAATAAATTAACAAGAACAAAGAGCACAGCAAAAGCAAGAGAAACAGTAAAACAAATTTAATCAATTCAATGCAAATGTTTTCCAACTGTCAGCGACACTTCAATTTGATTGAAAAATTTGATTGAATTTTTACGTTGGTGACTGTCAAACGTTGTTGTTGCAGTTGCTGCAGTTGTTGATTGCCAGTCAGCCAGTCAGTCCCTCAGTCACTTAGTCAGTTTGTGCTTTCATTCGTGCATTCGCTCGTTTACTATTCAGTCAATCTTCAATCAAGCGCTCAATTGTTTGTCAATAATGCGCGCTCAATTCTTGCCCTCACTTGTTGTTTTTATGTTTCATTTTCAATATTTTTTATTTCATTTCAATTATTTTTGCCATTTTTTTCACAGCATTTTTGGTTGACATCGTCAACGACAGCAGAAGGCAAAAATGCATTTACCGTTTTCTTTTTTCTGTTTGTTTTTTTTTTTTGCCTTTTTGCCGTTCGTGTTATTTTGACTTTGATTTGAAGGCATCACTTTTATTTTTGTCGTTGATAAATTCACAATTCAACGGAAAGTTTTCACACATTTTTGTTTTTTCTTCTTAAATTTATTTTATATTGTTTTTATTGATATATTCAAACCCACTTTTGTCGCTTATGCATTCCGTGGCTGTCTGCGCAGCAAAGATTTATCACATAATGTTGCAATTTTCGTGATTTTTATGCGCTTATTTGCATTTGAATATCAAATAAAATACGCATGAAAATGTCAGCGCCGATTATGCAAAATCGTTCCAGGCTGCACTACCGCAGTGCACGCCAACGGCAAACGGCGCCAGGCAGACGCGCTCGCGCTCTCTCGCTCTGGCGCACGTCATGTGCCTTGTGCTTGATGCTTGTCGCTGCGGCAGCCCTGGCGTGGGTTGAGTTTTAAACGGCGTCTGGTTTTGCATTTAATTAATCGGCAGCCAAAATGTTCACAGTCGCAGCCACAAATGATGCTAAATAATTTAGTATCGATGAAGAGAACATTTTCACAGTGTGGCATAAATTGCCAAAAATGACACAGACACAAATAATCAGTTTCAACATTTATCGATTTGCAGCCACAAAAAAAAAAACAACATGCCAAAGTTTTATATAAAAAAAAAAACAAAAATCACATATTTTAAACAAATCTTAAAGTTCGTGCCCCTCACAGTCCGTCTGACAGTTCAACCCTCAGCGTGCGTCCGCCCACTGCATTACCGAGCAGACATAAATTCATATAACAGACATATTTCACTGTCAAAACTTTTCAACCTAAGAAAATTGAAAAGTTTTCAAACAAACACACACACACACACACACACACACAGACAGAGAGACACATAGGCCAGCATAGAGTTACTTGCAGACAGGTTCAAAGTAGAATGAAGTGTGCATGCCTATTTTGGGCAAACACTTACAGAGTTGCCAAGTCGCCGCAGCAGTAGCAACATTTAAATAACAAATGCATGATAATCAACACATTTACAGCAAATTTTGCAAATTGAAAAGCAACCGGCATAAGAAATAATTTGAATAGCAAAGCGGCATAGTAGAACAGAGCACAGAAGCAGATGCAGAAGCAGAGGTAGAAGCAGAACAGATGCAGAAGCCGAAAGACTTTAGTAGAAATATGTCAAGGTATTCGAGCGCAAGAGACTTGAAGCTGTCGTCGTTGTTGTTGTTGTTGTTGGTGTTTCGGCTCGTTTTGTTTCATCTCGTTCCGTCTCGACTCAGCCGAGTATGTGTTTAAGTGGTTCGCACTTGGCAACTGGCCAAAAATGTCAGCAGGCATGTGTGCGTGTGTGTGTGTGTGTGTGTGTGTGCATGTGCAATACAATGTGTGACAATGGCGACAAGCTAAGCATGTCAGCAACTAACCAAAACTCTCGGCAAGCATTGCCTTGGAAATTACTGTAAACAAGCCTACTTACCTACACACACACACATACATGCATACACACACCGCTGGCCCAGTTTCTTGCATTTATAACTATTTATTGTGACAGGACACAAAGGAAATTCACACACACACACACACTTACACACACATATGCTTAAGCAAGCCGTATGAGTCGCAAAGCAAATTCAAATTTAGTTCAGCTCAAGAAAATTGCATGAAAATTGTCTACCGGTTTAACAGAGCAGCAGCAACAACAGCAACAACAACAGCAGTAGTAATTTTGCAAGTATTCATAAACCATAAGTTGTGTAAGCTTTGAAAGTGCAAAAGTGCAGCAAATGGCTTCGAAGGATCAAGCATAGCTACGAGAATAGAGAGAAAAAAAGATACTCTGTGACAGCTTGATGCATCATGCCATGCCAAGCCAAGCCAGGCCAACAACATCAAGCCTAGCAAATTCCCCAAGAAACGTCAAGTGGCAAAGCGCCGTGTTACTCAACGTCGACGCCAACATGGCTGCCGTGCCGTGCCACGGCGTGTTGTTTTGCCCGCCTTCGACGCTTATTTAATAAAGTTTGCGCATTCGTTTATCGTAAAACAGGAAGCTGAAGTGGAGTACTGCAGTGCACACGCCCACCCGTAGTCATGCAGCAAGTCAGCTCGGTCACGGTCCTTTTGGTCTATAAAAGTATTTTCTGCCAAAAATCATTTTGCCATGCATGAGATTTGCATTTTTGTGGCACACACACACACACACAAGCACACACATTTGAGTTGACTACATTTCAGTTGTGCAAAATAATTCTTCTTTTATTGCTTTGCTGTTGCATACTTTGCGGCGTCGATGACGATGACGGCAGTGGCGTAGTAGCAATTGCAGGAGTTGGCAGCCCTTTTTTTTACACTAACAGTAAACACTTTTGTGACAATTTGTAGCAATTGTAGAGGCATGAATGCACAGCAAGTGAGCTTCTGTGTGTGTGTCTGTGTGTGTGTGTGTGTGTATGATAATGAATGTTTGAATGCATGATTGGTAAAAGTTTCGGGCAAGTTGCCAGTCGAGCCAACCCTCTCCAAGTGACGCTACTGCCGATGGCACAAAAAACAATTGCTTGACGCCAAAGTTTTCCTGCACACGTTGCGCTATTTCAGACATGCCGACGCTGACGCTAACGCCTCAGCTTGTGCTTGTGCATTGCCAACGGGCGGCAGACACAGTGAGCACGAGCACGTGTGTTTTCCTCTCTGCTGCCAAGTCAAAACATGTGAGATTTATTGCATTTATTTTCAAATATTTCACGTCTAACTTTCCATCTTACTTACTCGCTGTGCAATAGTTTCGCGTAGGTTTCACCAGCCCCACCCCCTTACTACAACTTCAACTCGAGCTTGCTCATGCTGATGCATACCTGTGCACAGTTTTCGCTGTGTTGGCATTTAAGCGCTCAAGCGAGATTTTCCTTTAAACGCGTCGCATTAAATTTTCAATTTCAATTTGCCGAAATTTCGTCGTCGCAATCACAACTTGCAGTTGAAAGCGAAACTCATGGCCTAAAGTGTTGTGTTGCGCCTCTTCGTGCCAGGCACGGCAAAGCAATTACTCTACTTTCGTTTAAAGTGCGCCACAGTAAACCTCAAATCGTGATGGCGCTCCAAAGGTTTCCAACCAAACAACCAGCCAACCAACCGTCCATCCCTTTTTTGGCTCGGCATGCGGCTGGCTTCTTTTTTCGCGCGCTGTCTCACTCACACTTCTTCTTCACGTTTGTGCCATGCATAAAAATAAATTTGGTCAGCATCGGCAAAGCGCTAAAAAACGAAAGAGAAAGGAACACCAGTCGTAGCGTCTCTGTGTGTTTGTGTCATATGTGTAAGTGGCACGAAGCCGACTGACTGAATGACTGTCTTTCTGCTACTCCGTCAAGCTAACGAAAACATGCCACATGCATGCAACATGCTGCGGCAAATGAAAGCACGACCCAACGACCGCCACGCCTCTTCCAGCCAGCCGCGTCACTGCAAAGCGTAACATTTTGCTGGCCTTGTTGCGCAATTTTCAAATTTAGATGAAACACATATACACTTCATCAAATGCGACGTGCCTCACTTCTTGCTGCTTTTCACTCAAATTCTACTTTTCAGTTTTTTATTATAACATGCACTTGGCTCACCCTGTATAAGCATACATACTGTTAATGCATGTCATAGCGAAATATGTCAGGGCCTCGCATGTGTCTGAGCCTGTTAACGCGTGATTGGCAAAATGTATACTGGCAGTTTGCGGTCGCCTGCGTTGTTAAGCTCGAAAATGTATGCATTAATTTGTTGCAATATATTGCAATATTGATATTTCCAATTAGCCGCGCATTGCGACAGTCTGACAAGCCTCAGCAAACTGACATGCATTAACCTTGCCACGCGAGTTCAATGCGCGCCAACTGGGTGGCAACGCCAGCCCGCCAACTGTCAAAAGATGCGTGAAATCATCGGCAAAGCACATATGACACATGTGCCAGCGCAGCTCTATTAACATACGACATACATACTTAACATCATAGGAGCGGCAGCGGCAACGGCAGCAAGCGTGGGCGGCTTTGACAGTTTTCAACACTTGTGGTTCGACTACCAACCGCCGGCGGCATCAACATTGTGTAAAACATTAATTTAAATTAAAAACTATAAAACATGAAAGACAAACAATGCAATGTGGAGACAAAAAACAACGACGGCAATAAAAACGTATAAAAATTAATGCTATAAACCATAAATGTCGATTACTCAATCGAAACGCTTTGCTGTCACACTGACTGACTGACTGAATGTCTCACCCACTGACTGACTGTCAGACCATCTTATTGTCTCTCTACTGCCTGCAGTTGCTGTCATAACGCGCTTTTGACGTATGTATGTATGTACGCTTCTTAATACAAATGCAAATGAAATTTATGTCACACACGCGTCGGCCCAGCGGGCGGCATGAGCTGCGCGAGTGGAGCCAAAATGGCCTACGGCTCAGACATGAATGATGTGCGGCAGCGCGACATGGCACATTTTCATTCTGTTTGCTTCTTTTTTTATATTAATTTTTGCTTTTGTATAACTTTTTTAAAGTTATAAGCAATAAACATGTGTTTTCAACACTTACCAACTTTTATGTTAAACACTTATAAGCAATGCTGCCAACTTAACATTTCCATACGGCAATGTTACTAACATTAGCATAATTTAAGCAATCAATGGTCAAATGTGTTATGTCCGTTCGTATCAAACATAGGAATAATTAATATTAAGCAACATTGCAGCTTAGTTATTATTGCGTCGTTTAAGTGTTGCTATTTTTAAATGGCGGGCAATGTAGAAAATAAATTAAGTTTCTGCTTAATACACAACAATTAGTAAAGTTTAATTACAACACAATTGCTTAACTTATTGTCGGCATTTAGTGGCGAAGCCATAAAACTTCATTTCCAATGCCACATGAGCAGCCAGAGTATTTACACAGCTGCCATAGAACGCCGCCGTCGCGTCGTCGGCCGCCACCCCTCTTGGGATGAAATCAGTAACAACAACAAGACTATTAAAACAAATGCTTGCTATAAATTTAAAGCTCAATTAAAATACAGCAACAACAAGAATAAAATAAAAACCATACAAAGTGAGAAAAAGAAACAAAAACAAAAACCAAAAAGAAAAATGAACTGTTAAACTGTAAACAATATTTTAGTTACATGCTGTGCATTTTATGGCCAAGCTGTTTGAAATTTATTACAGTTATTGGTGGACATGAGACTTTTACAACAACAACAACAACGAGAACAACAACGATACCAATAAGATAACTTAAGACACGCGCAACAAATTCCAATTGGATTTATTTACCGCTGAGTAATTACGCACAATTTAAGTCTTATTAACACACTTTAAAAATTTACAAAAAAAAAAACCAAAGCCTAAAAAACCCACACAGTCAAAAAACACGAAACAAATAAAAAAGAAAAACCTTTAAAAAAATATTCAAATTCAATGAGCTTCGATCATTTGTTGTTGCAGTTTATTGTGTTTTGCGCCCACACTTGGCTTTGATTAACAGCACAAAGCATAAACAACACACAAATAATTAGCAAACAAAGCCAAGCTAAAAACGATAAAGATCTGATTGGCAATTACATAAAAACCAAACGAATCATTATTAATCGAAAACCCTTCACTCAATCTTTACTTCCAGGTGGCATCTGCGGCGGCAACTGCTGCGGCAATGCGACTGAAATGGAGCTGCGTCAGAAGGCGACCGGCGAGTTTGAACGTGTACTGCATCATCACACAAAGAGCCTGCGTGGCATACTTGAGTCAACGGCAACGCTCTTCCAAAGTAAGTAGCAACGAATGGGAATGAAACCTACACCGCTTAAATTAGTCAAGTACACAAACGTTAGTTAAGGGCTCGACGCAAGTGCCGAACAGAGCGCCGAAGATTTCAAATATAAAAAGAGAGTAACACAGAAAAAAAAGCACAGAAGAAAATTGGCAGAAATGTTGCGAAATCATGAAAAGAAATCATTTATGCAAATTAGTTTGCCGAACGACGGCAGCGGTGGCGTTGGTAATGGCATTGGCAACGACGTTGGCAGCGAAAAACATTATTTCGTGGTAATAAATTATTTATAAGCTGCCAAATGCAAAAAAAAAAAAAAAAGAGTCAATATTGTTAGCACGAGCGTGCGCGGGTAGGCGGGTGGGTCGGTTAGCGTACGCTAATGGCCGACGACAGTTCATAAAATTATGACTTCCCGAAAAGCGCCTGACCAAAATCCAAAAAGTAAGAAAGATAAAATGAAAGAATAAAAGCAAAAGCAACAACAACATATAAATTTGTATGCAGCGTAAAAATACGTTATGAAAAGCGCCGAAGAAGAGTTGTTGATATTTGATATGAGACAAGCATGCAATAAAATACTTTTTTGCTTTTTGCATAAAATTAGGCAATACACAAATCAAAAGCAAAAGTTATTAAATATTTGATTTTGGACCACGATTTGAATATGAATACAAAAAAATAAGTATCAACAGACAATTTCGTCTCAACTGACGACAGATTTATCTTTGGTTTGGTTTGGTTTCTCAACGCGGCTTCGGTCACGTTCTGCTCGGCCGTGCACCCGCGTGCCTCTTGCCATAGAGCATTCAAATACCAAAACTCATACATATGTATTGCTCATGTAGCGCGACTTGTTTGTCGTTCGTACACTTAAGGAATGCATTGTATTGGAACATTTTTCAGTACTCGGAATTCTTATTTGAATTTTCATATAATTTTTCATCTTCTTCTATCTGAATTTATGCATTGTCATGCGTTTATTAAATTCATTTGAATAGTCGAATTAATATCTGAACAAGGCTTGAATAATACTCATAAGCAAAGCGTATCAAACAACAACAACAACACTTATGCAACTTGCATGCCAATTGGTGAGCTGCAATGACATCATGTTCGACGTGCTGTTATTAAAATGCAATTCATGTGTTTTTCACTTACTTTTAATTAATTAAGCACATCCATTTTTTTTTTTCGTTTTTGATATTGGAAATTATTTAACGTTTATAGGCGCAAATAAGATAAAATCTAATTAAATTTATTTATTGCATATTTTGGCCGAAAGCAATCATTTTCAAAAATGGCAAACAAAGGCACACAACAAATAATAATCAAACGTAATTTAATTAAAATTTCATAAAAATAAATTAATTTTTAAGCTCAAATAATTATATATTTTGTGTCATAAAATATTTAAGCGCACAAAAAGCAAAAAAATTCCAATGCATTTTTACG
The DNA here is from genome assembly GCA_037044515.1 of Phortica magna. Classification (NCBI taxonomy): domain Eukaryota; kingdom Metazoa; phylum Arthropoda; class Insecta; order Diptera; family Drosophilidae; genus Phortica; species Phortica magna. The sequence continues at coordinate 1,131,691 of JBAMBP010000519.1, forward strand.
TAAAAAAGAAATATAAATTACACAAAGTTTGTCCGTCCGTCCGTCTGTCCAACTTTTACTTCTGCTAAACTATTATTTTGTTTTTGCTTCAAGTCAATAAGACAAACACCATTATTACTTAATAGCCGCACTGATTTATGTGCATGTTTATAGGTGTGTGTGTGTGTGTGTATGTGCGAAAGAGAGAGAGCCAACATCGCGTATACGTAATCTGCAACACTTAAAGTTTTATGCGTTTTTCTATTATTGCCGAGCGTTTTGTAAACGCAAAAATGTTTATGTTTCTTCTGCACATTACTTGTTGGCAGTAAATTTTTAAAAGAAATAAAAACGGCGAGCAAAAAAAACAACAACAACAACAACAAAACATGAACATATCGTGCGACTTCCTGGCACGCAAACACACACACACACATACAAATAACTAAAGCAGAAATTTGCGTTTTGTAACACGTTTCGGTAAGCTCACAAAACAACAACAACAACAACAACAAGAGTAACAAAAACAGTAGAACAACAACGCACGTTGTAAGTTTATGCGTCCAACGCACCCGCCTTACTTGGTCGCTGCAATACTAAAATTGCATTTGTGTATTATCGCATGTGCATGTGCCAACGTACGCGTACGTGTGTCTTAGCAAGCAACAGCAATAATAACAGCAACAACGACAACAATAACAACAACATGCAAAGCACTTCATCACCAAAAGAGAGCGCACTTCTTTGTTGCTTAGTCGCGCTCACATGCAATGCTGTGCAAGTGTATGTGTGTGTGTGCGTGTGCAAGCAACGATGCTGCGTTGTCTCTACTTCGTTTTCGTTTTCGTCTTCTTCTTTATTTTTAATTTCATATTTATTCCATATTCTTCTTCTTTTTTTTTTGTTTTTTTTCTTTTTAAGTATGCCAACAACATAAACTTTGCCGAAGACTAAACTTTTGCTACTTTCGCAAACTGTTGCCTTTAGTGCTGAAGTGCTTTTTGGCTCCTTCATAGTTTGTTTGATATTTGTGCTCTCTGCGCTCAGCCACTTGATGTTGTACGCGCTTCTTATATGTATTACGTACACATTTTGCCGCAAGGCAACAAATTTATAAAGCAAACAATTAATTTTAACAATTTTCTATCGAAAAATGTTTTCGAAAACTTTTGCCAAAACGCTAACGCTAACTTTTTTATGACAGATGACAGTTATTAAATTTTGCTAATCCGTTGATAATTACACTGTCATATCAAAGCGACCAAGCATTTATGTGTTAGGTCAGTTGACAACCATCAACGTTTCAATGGATTTTCACACGTTAAAGCCAACAACAACAACAACAACAATAACAACGTTGAGTTTAAGCCAACAGCTGTGCTAAACCAAGCGAGACACGAAATGACTAAATCCGTCGCCTTGCTGTCGTCCAAAGTCGCCTTCCAATAAAGCTTATCGCAAAATCTCAGCTTTGAAACAAGTTTTCGTACACTTTGTTTATTATTAATGTGGTTTGTGTTGTTGTTTTTGTTTTTGTGTTTGTTCTTATTGTTTTTGTTGTTGGTCCGCTTCGAGCGCACGAACTTAATTATAATTATTTTCGAAATTTATATACAAAATTAAAATTTAATGGTATTCGAGACAAAATGCGCAACGCAGCAAAAAGAAAAGCCGCAACAGGTTTCATTAATTACAAGAGCTAAAATATGTTTTAACTAAAACAACAACAACAGCAGCAGAAGGTGTGTGCTACACTTGAAAAGTTATCAGCTCATCAACAGACTTACTTAGCTAAGCCTTCACCGAATTCCGGACGTTCCAGTAAAACGGACAGTAATATTAATTTATTTGTATGCATATAATTGTTCGAATTACTAGAATCAAGTGTCCGGATTAAAGAAGTTCTATTTTTATGCGACTTTATATGATTTTCATTTTGATAAAAGAAGTCTAGTAATATGTATAATTATTTACTCATAATTGTTTTCAAATAATTATTATTTATAATAATTACCAAAGAAACAAGAAAACACAAACAAAGCAAACGACCTCGTTGAAATGCGAAGGCTTGGCTTGCTTTACATGCCTAATTATTATTATTAGCAACGTGCGCCCTCTGTCGGCTAAATGGCGCAAGTTACGCGTTCGGCATGGGCAATTGTGTGGCCTGCCACGCTTCGCGTTTAAATTGTCGTTTAAACAAACTAAATGTTAATAAAAAATTAATGCACAAATTAAATTAAAATGGCATTTTAATAAAGCACTTCAAACCACCGCACACACACACACACACACACGCGCACAGAAGTACTTTAGTCATTGTTGAGTGTGACACAGTGTGGTGAAGTTGTTTTGCTAAGGGTAAAAGTGTTGTGCGAGCGAGATGGCAAGCGCAACAGAGACGAAGTTAAAAGCCGACAATAAGAAACAAAACAAAAAAGGAAAAATGGAAAAACGAAAAGAAAGAAAGAACTTGCCAAGTTGCATCCAATTACTTTTTGTGCTCTTGATTTTTCTTACTTGAGCAACTTCCTTTCGCAGTTGGATTTTCTTGTGGCGCATGATTTGCATCTTCAAAACTGCGCTTCAGCACGAAACCAATTCGAGTGGCAAGTGCTTTATGGCGTGCAACGGTGCAGTTGGAGGGGTAGAGCGACATGGTGTTGAGCAGCTGTTGAATGGGCAGCAGCAGCAGCAGCAGTATCAACAGCAGTAGGAGCCAAGATAGCCAAGCTGTTTGCTGCCATCTTAACTTGGCTTGCGACAAAGGCAGTCAGCACACTCAACTTGACTGTTGTTGTTGTTGTTGCTGTTGTTACTGCTGAGTAGTATGCAAAAGTGCTGCGACCAACTCTGTTGAGCTAAGATGAACATTTTTACTTGACTTGCATACCTTTGTACGTCACTGACTTAGTTGGGCTTAGCTGGGTGGATTGTTGTTGTATTTTTAGTATGAGTCGTTACAATGCAGCCACAGCAGCAGCAGCAGCCACAGCCACAGCAGTCATAGCAGACGGACAGACGACAATGACGTTACTGACTGTGAAACTCGAGTGGCTTGGCTTAGATTGCCAGTGAAGTGAAGCGGCGTAAAGAGGCGCACACACACACACACACAGTCAAACAAATGCAAAACAAGAAAAAATAATGAAAATGAAAAAGAGATACTAAAATCATAATAACTGCAAAGGAACCAACCAAGCAACCAAACAACCAAAGCAAGCGAGTGGCAAAGCGCTAAGCAACGACTAAAATACAATGCAAAACGATAAAGACAACAAGAGAAAAGAACAGAGAGGTGTGTGCTGGAAGAAGAAGCAGCCAGGCAGGCAGGCCAGCAGTAACGTTTGGCAATGTACAAAGAGATGAGATGATTTGGAATGGAATGAGATGAGTTGATATGAGATGAGATGGCATGAGACGAGATGAGAGCAAGTCAGTAATGGCTGCTTTGTATGTATATTTATGTATGTATGTATGTATTAGTGTGTGCATATAGTTGTGGGCAATACCCAAGGAATGTAAAAAATAAAATCGCATAGCGTGGGAAACGACAAAATTGCGCGCAGTTAACGCACGACACACCAGAGAAGGGGTAAGCAGTGGTGTGTGTGTATGTGCTTAGAAACGCGAGCAGAGCAGCCGGTGCGGTGTGGTGTGATGCAGTGGTGAAATTCTTTACCTTTTTTTTCTACTAAGATTTTTGCGCATACAGATTAGCTTTGGGCGCTCCGCAGGCAAAAACGCGTAAAGCCGTTGTACACTCATTGCACATGTGTGTGTGTGTGTAAGTGTCGTTATTTGCATGTATGTATGTAAGTATGTAAGATGTGTGTGCAAAAGAGAGCAACCTGCAGCTGTTGGCGGCATGCTGTGCGTTCTGTCTGTTTTATAGGCCATGACGATAAAGAAGTAACATTGAGAAAAGGCAAGGCAGAAGAAAAAAAACAGGTGGACAAGGCGTAAGGCAGCGAGCGACATAAAGTGCTCGGATGAAAGTCATTTGATATTACCATATGCACTCACACACACACACACACACACACACACGCGCACAAACGGGATTGTCAACGCCATGCTGCGGTTTGCTTACGTATTAAAAAGAGCTCATGAGGCTCTGCCAGCATATCCGATTTACAAATAAAACTCGTTAGGCGCTTATTGAATGCGTTTGCATAAAGTAAGCAGAGCCAACTAAAAAAGCAACAAAAACGACAAAATAAACAAATCAAGCAATAACAATGAATTGCCTGCTATAATCTTATATATACTCAGCACAGCAGATACAAAGATACAATTTTAAGTACGTTTCTAACCTTAATTGAGTTCATGAAAACAAAAAAACATTTCTCTTATTTATGTAGTAACTTTCAAGCATATGTATGTAGATACATGTATCTATTACGTCATAGCTCAAAGTTATCGCCAATCAAAAGTAACTCTCATTGAGACATAACAGTGCCATTAGTTGTCAATGCACAAGCCTCAGCCTTAATTGTATGCATCAAGGAACGGAAATAGCACACACACAAACACACGTATCTACGTAGCTACTTCATGAGATACGTGCACAGCGGGTGAGAGAGCAAAGGAATGCAAAAGATACGTTCAGACACAGATACAAACATGTGCAAACAAAGTTGCTACAAAAAGACAATCAATTGAGTATGAAAGTAAGGTAAACCAACCGAAAGACAGACAACAAAAAAAAAGCTTCAGATGTATCCCTGCAATTATCGAGCTATGATAGAACGTGGTGTAAAATGATACAGCCAGCCTGAGATACATTTCAGCAAATAGCAACTTCATTAAAATTGTAATATAGCACTCAAGCTCCTTCACACACACGCACGCACACACACGTGTATGAAAACATTGCAAAGCGAAGCCAGTGAATGTTGCCATAGTCATAGATTATCAACAGATACTTTAATATCGACAGCCCATAATTTTTATACGCTTGCAAAAAGGGTACATTAACTTTGTCATGAAGTTTGCAACGCGGAGTAGGAGACACCTCCAACTATACAAAATATATATATTCTTGATCAGCACGGCAAGACGAGTTCATATAGCCATGTCCGTCTGTCTGTTTCAGTGCAAAAAAATTTAAATATAGAAGTTCTTCAGTTTTGTCCAACCATTGTATATCTCAGAAATTTTTCAATCGGACCACTTTAAGACAATTAAGCATTATCTGAAAATCGACCATATTAAAGACTTTCCAATAAGAATAATTGGCCAAACATTTGCAAGCGCGTAAAAGTCTCACCAAAGCTCAAAGTAGCACCCTTTCCGGCTCATACTTTAATCAGACAAACTGCTTGGCATATAATTCCGTTTAGACTTGCGATAGAATAGTTTGGATCTATGCTTATTAGAAGCGCTTTAGTTTTGAACTTGTTCACCAACAATTTCATCGATAAGCTGCCAATTTTGTGGCCGAAGAAAAGAGATTGCTCATGCAATTGCATTCAATTGGCACTTTGCGCATGTGAAGCCATTTTAATCAATAGCGCGGCATACAGATACTTTAAGCAATGGCAATTAAACTGTGGGAATTTCTGCACGTCATTAATGCGCAGCGATGATGATGATGACGATGACGATGATGATGATTGCCGGCATGCATTAATTACGCTGAGCTTCCGTCAACGCGCGCATTAAATATGATTAGCCCAAGTAGGGTGCGGCGAAGTGTGTTGGGTGTGTGTGTGTGTGTGTGCGTGTGTGTGAGGCAAAAGTATCTCATTATATGTGCCGGGGCGACAGGATGTCTGCATTGACACGCTTGCATTCTATAAAAGCATTTGTGTGTGAAAATTATTGTGTTTGACAAACATAAATCAATTGATTAGCATTTCCTGTCGATGATGATGATACCGTTGCCGTTGCCGATAATGATGATGATGATGATGTCATTGGCCAATGAAGTATACCTTTTGCTGACCAAAAATACGCAAAGCACACAAATAACTAAAAACAGACGTATGCAAAAAAGATACTTTGCGGCCGCGTGACTCATTTGACTCATTTAAGCGCTTTCGCGTTGCTTTGCTTTGTTTTGTTTCTCTGCGCATTTCAATGTCGTTGTATGTTTATTTTTACATGACCGTGTAGCTGTATGTATATTTGTATCTTTTGGCTGCCACACAATGCAGTTGTGTAAACACAAGAACAACAGCAGCAACAACAGCACAACAACAACACCCTCGCCTGCCAAGACATCTGCTTGCAGAACGTTAACAAAAATAATAATCGATACGAAAAACTAAAACTATAAATGAAACTGAAATCGAAACCGCGCATGTTTATTTGCTTACAAGCATAAAAATCAGCAAAAAAGAACGCAGGCAAATAAAATAAACTTTGATTTGAATTTGTACAAACAAAGACGCGAAGCTGCGCAGAGAAACAACATGTTGAGATACATGCGAATTCAGCGTTCCTTGCAAAGCATCAAGAGCTAATTAAAATATCAAACGGCGCACACAAAAAGATACAACACGCATCAAAGCGATAAACGCCAAAAACCGCCGCAAAAAAACACAAAAAATAACAAAAACAACAAATAAGTTAACCCTTTGGAAACTTTGCGAAAGGAAATCGCACGAAAATTAAATGCTTTGAAAGATGTTCTTTGCGTTGCCAATTAACGCCGAATTTGACACTTTTGGCCGTTTTATGGCAATTTGCTAACAATGAGTTCGGCTTTGCCTGAGAGGGGGCTTTGCCGTGTGAAGAGTTTTTTTCCAGCAAATCTTATACGATTTGTGTGTGTGTGTGTGTGTGTGTGCCATTAGTGACGCACGCCAAAGCCGTCGCGACCCAGACACAGCGTCTTTGCTAATGACATATCTCAGTTGCAGATACATTTCGTATCTCAAACCTGCTTGCCACAACTGAGCATATCAATTCACGCGCAAATGGCTTTGACATGTTGACAAGTAATTTTAAGATTTGCCATATCCCAAAGCAACAAGACTTTATGATTAACAAATATTCTTTTTTTTTTTGTTTTTTTCTTGTTTGCCGATAAATTTCGTATGACTTTGAATGATTTATGTTTGTTTGACGCACATATGTATATAAGTATGAGTCATTTGAATGAAGACCGACGCCAAATCAATAAAGAAGCATAAATTCTAAATTTCATATTGCTAAGACACAAATACATTTTAAATTAAGTTTGCATGCTCTTATGTTACAAAGTGGCACATGCTACACACAGCAGTCTAATATGCACAAAATATAAAAACAAACGTTTGCATGTCAGTCTAACGTACGTAGCATGTTGCACTGTGTAACATAAGTTATGTTAAAAAGTTAGCAGTTATGTTACAAAGTTAGCAGTCTAGCATGTGCAAAAACGAGCGTCTGAATGTCAGACTAACGTATGTGACTTGTGGCACTGTTTGTCATAAGTCGTATTTCATTTAAATAGATTTAAATATTGTAATTTAACATGAATGTACCTGTATTGCGTCTAATGCGTGTCCTTTGTTGTTGTTGTCGTCTTTTTTATAGATCATGTGTTGGAATTGGCTGAGCAGTCCGAGAACAAAACGATGAATGTCTTCTCACAGGTCTACAGACGCATGGTGCCGCTGTCGCGTCAGCTCATACATCAATTGTACTCGGAGATTATGAGGTATGTTAAACAAAGTCTTAAGCGAAATGCAACTAACTTCACTTCCTTTTCGTCAACTCAACAGTCACCTCAAGTATACGAGCAACTACAGTAACAACATCAATCCAAGCAATGCCAACACGAATGCCAATCTTGAGGCCGCCATACACAACTTCTTCGAGAATCTCTTTCCGGTTGCCTATCATCAGGCGGTGCACTTGAGCAAAGACAACTACGGCGAGCTGCATGAGGATTACATTAATTGTCTAAAGCACAACTTCGATGACTTGATGCCATTCGGCACAATACCGAAGGAGATCAAAACGAATCTTTTGCAGAGCGTGCACACCACGAATATCTTCATGAATGCTTTGCTCCAGAGCGCCGAAGTGCTCAGCGAGACGGACGCATTGTACGGCTCCTATTTGACGGATACGTGCAAGCGTCAATTGCTCAAAATGCATTACTGTCCCACCTGCAATGGCCACCAGAGCGGTGAGGTGAAGATCTGCTACAGTTACTGCATGAATGTGCTGCGGTAAGTTTTGCTTTGTTTTGCGCATTTAGCATTGAAATTGAAATACTTCTTTTATGCTTCACAAAACTGCAGCGGTTGTTCGGCACAGTTCGTCAATCTGCTCGACAATCCTTGGTCGAATGTGGTCGACTCCTTGGATAATCTGGTCACACAGCATATACATGTCGATAGCGGCATTGTGTCGACGATCAAACAGTTGGACAGACAACTCTCGGAGACGATTATGCGCGCTATGGAGAATGGACCCGAACTGGAGAAGAAGGTAAGTCGTCGTCATCATCGACGAATAGACAAAAGTTGGCTTTTGATTTAACCGCACAATTCCTGGAAGTCCGCCAAACATGCTCATTGCTTCATTCAACGTCCCTTCGTCCGTCCATCCAACGGTCTGTCCGTGTGCTCTGTCTGCGTTCATTCATTCAATCAACTTAGTTAATCAGCGCCAATCAGTTCACATTCAATTCGATTCGATTCGATTGGCTCTGCTTGCCTTTCCTTGCCTTGAGTTGAGTTGATTTGCTTGCCTTCTGCTTCTATTCCTCTGCTTTGCTGTTGCGCTGCTCTGCTCGAATGTTGTGCGAATTCTGTGCTTTTAATTTATGCGTTTTTTCATTAACCAATTTCGTCTGTGCTCCGTTTCTCCGTGTCGCCCTTTCCCAAACCCTTAGTCTTGCGCTTTGTGCTCCTTTGTCCAAGTTGGCTCACTTTGTTCATCTGTTCATTGCTGCTTTTAATTAAATTTGCGCTTAGCCTTCATCGTCATCGCCATCGCCATTGCCACTGCCGTCGTCTTCATATTGTTTTATTTGTATTAATTCACTTCGTCGTTTGGTTTCAATTCGTTGCCGGTTTTCCACTTTAAGTTGTAATTATTTAAAGTTTTCCTTTTTGGTCTTCGAAGACCGCAAAATATTTGCGGTATTTTTCGTTTGCTTGTTAAATGCAAATGAAATGCTTTTAATTAGTGACAAAATGCCAAAGCGCGTTTACTTAAACCACATAACAACACTGAGTACACTGTGAAAAATAGCAAAATTTTCGCTGGACTAGGCTACTAGTGCCCCGATGACCGCTCAAATGCCATTCAGCACGCACGTGCCCTGCAAATTTGACATTAAAAAGGAATAATTACAATAAATTATTAAAATGCATGCTGCTCACTCATGCAGACAATAGAATAGAGTTGCCAAGCTGACATGTTTCGTGCTAAATTCGCATTAACATTCACACGACAGCGTGTAGCATCTTTTCTTGTGCACTAAACTAGCAAAAACGTAGAATTGCAGAGGAAGCTGAGCTAAGCTTCAACTTTTGTGTGTTGCATGCAATTGAAATCTAATAAACACGAGAAGAAAATAATGCACATGCACATTGAAATGAGCACAAGCCTAAGCATAGTGCCGCGCATTGGGAACTCTGTGCAGCATAAAGAAGCAGCAACAAGTCAAATTGCCGCCATGTGAAGTATTCGGAGCTAATGAGCGGATTTACGCATGCAGCTTATAAGCGCGATTGAGTGAGACGCTGCAAAAGCTGGCTTTACGACTTCGCTGCCAATTGAAATTATGAGCACAGCGAGCGCACGTTCGCATTAATTACACGCAATTTCCTTAACGCCGAACGACGACCGGTTGGCGGTTGGCTCAGCAGCCGCCATGCTAAGCACCTTCGTCGCATGCATTACAGCGATTATGACGCACGAATTAAATGCCGGCAAAACTCGTGTTCGTTTTTCTTCTTGTGTTTATTGAATTGTGACAGGAAACGCGGCCATTTGGTAAATTATGCGCTGCGCAAAGGATTGCCTACTGTGCTGAAAATAGCGCCTACCCCGCGACCAGGCACAAAGTGACCTTTTTTTGACATTCGTGCTAATCTGCGGCGCTGTAAGCGACACAAAACAATTGAAAGCAATTGCACAACGTTAGCGCTGATTATCATTTTATTGTTATCGTTGTTTTTGTTGTTGTTATTGTTGCTTACAATCAATTTTACAAGTGCGCTCGCTTATTGAACTTATTTAAGCTTAAGTGTCATTAATGAAAACCTTTTTTTTTGTTTGTTTCTCCTTACACACACAGGTTACAAAAACATGCGGCACGCCCAAGCTGTTGCCCTCGCTGGCCGTCGATGCGGAGCCACGCTTAGTGACGCCAATCAACATCAAGTGGGCGACGCCGCCAGATGCCGAAATTCTCCGTTTCCTCTCCACCATTGACCGTTCGAAAAACTTCTATGTAAACATCGTGAACAAGTAAGTTAATAATAATATTACAATTTCATATTTTCGTTTTGCGAAAGTTTAAACAATTGACGTAATGGTAAGTCGTTCGAAAAGTTATGCCAAACAATGCTGCCGGAGACTTCACACAATTACTTTAACATAGAACTTGCAAAATAGTTGTTTTTGGTCGTCCGTGATTTTTTTTTTTTTTTTTAAGTTTGTTTTGAATTTATAAAATGCCAAAACTCTTTTGTCGGCCGTCTGATTTTTAGCGATTGCGATTGGTGAGCTTGTAATCGCGCAGACTGCGTATCATATCACGCAACAGGCAGAAGTAAAACGGCAAGAAAATTGCAAAGAAGAGCACAGCATTGGACAATAAGCCATTCCTGGACTCAGTGCGGCAGGCCTGTGGATTTTTAACAAACGTTTATCAACACTCTAACAAAAGCCTTGTTACTCACTTCTGCCGCGCCCACTGTACAGGTGTCACACCACTTATAGTGACAGCACCATCTGTGCGCCGTGCGATGCAAGAAGAGCACTAGTTCCTTTAACATATTTGGCTACTGATTATTTGTATTGCTTTCGATTTTATAAAATATAGAAGTGAAGCCTTCGAAAGTCTTTAATAAACTGAGCCTTATAGCTAGAATAATCATTGCCTGTTATATTTTTAGTTGACATGTAACACAAAGCTTACTTATTTTCTAACTTTCTGCCACACAGTGTCTGCGAGTATGAGAATAATCAAAAGTCCGATCACCACTGTTGGACTGGCGAACGTATCGGCGACTATTCACAGCTGGTCATGACAGCGGCCTCCGATACGCAACGCTACAATCCGGAGGTGCCATTGGAGAAAAATGCGCAGCCCACAAAGCTGAACGAGATGATGGACAATTTGATTAAAATACACAAGAGTCTTGGCGTTGCGGTAAGTCACACATACATAGCCGATGTGCTTATAAAGCATGATTATGAACACATGTCTTCAATCGCCAACAGGCACCGACAACAGCGCGTTTGTACTCGGACATACAAGCGGACATGGGTCATCAGGAGGAAGAGGGCTCCGGACGCATTGTTGATGACGATGAGGAGTATGGCATCAATAATGGCTCCGGTGACGGTTCAGGCGATGGTGCGTACAAACTATCTTATATTTTATTATATTTTCGTTACCACTTATTGTTTTTGTAGATGCTTCACGTACTATAACCGAGGATATCACCGATCGCACCACCGACATCACCAGCAATGAAATCGAGAAGACCTCGAAGGCCTCCAGCATCAGCATGAGCCTCACGCTCAGCGCTCTTCTCACACTAGTCACAATACTCCTCAGCAGCAACAGCCGCCGCAGTCGCAGCAGTTAAGCGCGCTGCGAAACGGCTTAATTCGGTTCACATCGGTTTGAATCGGTCATGTGCAGTTTGGTCATGCAGCGCAGCGTCATGTGTCAAGCACAAATCTATTAAATTGTTGTTTTCTTCAAACGCGAAATCTATTTTTATGTTTAATTTCTAAGATCGCTGTATGTGAAGTGAGCTAAAGTGCAGAACGTATGACAGACAAATCATCTACAAGATATTTCCACGTGCTAAGTGTATGGTAAAAAAAATATATGTATTCGAGTATATGCTATAAAATGCGGTGCAGTGAATCGCTTGATAAAAAAACTTCCATAAAATAATAATATGCTATTTGAATGATAAAGTTTCACTTAGTTACAACATGGAGGCTTTAAAACACACACACACATTACACTTCATCCATTAACCTAAAGTCAAACTTCCACTTAGCTTACTGCTTCCAATGACTCAAAGCTCTCCAAAAAGAAACAAGCCTCAAAGCAAGTCTACAAACTAAACTTTTGTGCCATAAATTTGAAAAAAGAAATAAGCAAACGTCATGACATAAACACATGCATAACAACAACAACAACAATAATTTAACTAATAGAATAACATACGCACAAACTAAATAAACAAATAACTAAACGAATATTTAAAGCTCACAAAAACACTTCAGAAAAATAAATAAATAAAAAAAGCTAAATTTGTAGCTTACGAAGCGAAATAAAATAGTCGAAAAAAACCTATTAAGAAAACATAAAAAAAAATAATTAAACAAAAAAATATTCTACAAAGCTCAATGTTCAAAGTATGTTGTTCCTTCTTGGTGTAACAAACAGTAAAAAAAAAAACAAAAAAAAATATTAACTAATTGCAAAAAATATGAATATGGCACATTTAGTCTGAAAATGACAGAAATACGTAAAAAAAAAACTAAATTGGATTTCGAGTGTAAACAAAAGATGTTGAACCATTTTCGAAAATTTAGTTTGAAAACAAAAAGAAAAAAAAAACGAATCACTAGAAGACTTACAGCTTTATATGCAAATAATTAATATGTTAATACTACACAGCGAGAAATTGAATTGTAAAAAAAAAAACAAAAAAAAAAAACCTATAAAATGCAATAAAACAAAAAAACGTAGGGAAAGAACTATTGTTGCAATCTAATAAATACTTTAAAGTGTCAAAGACGTCGAAAAAAAATATACGTTGAAAAACTAAAGACGTTCGAAATACACTCTAAAAAATATTATAATAACATTAACAAATAAGCGAATTATGTGTGCTAAGTACGAAGGATTTATTAAACAATTTCTAAACTTTATGAAAATAAGTGGGCCGAAAATAGAAAGCAAGAAAAATTTACAAAACTAAAGTACACAGTTAAAACAAAATTGTTTTCGGCCTATTTGAATAATATCTGCGAGTATGAAATGACAAGAGTTGATGAAAGAAAGTTAAAACTAAACTTGCACATTAAAAAGCTCCTTTTGCACAGTGTACTCAGACCAATGAGTCTAGTTCGCTTCCACACAATGCTGAGGCACTGTGATTGGCGCGAGTACCGTTGGCTCTTGTTGTTTTACATACATTTTGATATATAAAATTATTGAAAAGTATGGAATTTAGTTTGTAATAAAATGTATAAAGTAAAAGTTTAAACAAATTAGTTAGTAGCAAATTAATAAAAAAAAAAAAGATTAACGAAAATGGCAAGAAAAAAATTTTATTTTAGATTTCTAGAAGCAAATAATAATAATATATAAAGAATGTATATGTGTGTGTATTTTTTTAAAAGAATATGTTAAACTATTATTATTATTTTAATTTTTAACTTTTGCATGTGATTAATAATATTTAAGTTATAAACAATAAATCTATATAACAGAAAAAAAAAACGACATATTTAAATATTTATACATACATATAAGTATGTCAGTGTATTTATGTCGAATATTATGTAATTGTAACTTATGTATACCACTTGAAAAAAAAAATATACAATTATTGTATGTAAAATCTATGCGCAAGAATACTACTTTTATAGGCCAAAACAATGAAATTATGACGAAACATGTTTAAAAAAAAATTAAAAAGAAAACACAAAAAAAAAGTAGTAGTCCAAAACAAATTAACTGAGAGCAAATGCTGCAATTTGTATGTAATTCTTTTGTAAAATTAATATAAAAACCAATAAAAAGTCTAATTTAAAACCCAATTGACACTGATTTTCAATTTTGCAAATATTTTAAAATTATTCAAACTTAGTTTGTCTTTAGTATGTACCGTCTTCAGCAGTGCATACGTCAAAACGTTGCATACTAAATTTCACCATCTAAAAATGCATTTTATATTCAAATTAACCGACAGAGGGCCGGTTTGTGTTTTTGCTATTTTTTGTAAAATGGTGTCTGAGCTAGAGATAGGAATTTCCTAAAAATTCCCTGCTTTATTTATATTTATAGGGAAATTCTTAAGAGTACATACAACACCTAACAACATACGACAATTTAGCTCGAGGCGCCTGCGTGTCAGTACCCCTCATTTATGTGGGGTATTAATGAAATATTGTATAACGCAGGAATTTATTTATTTACTTGTGAATAGTTAGAATGTTACATTTTTGATTTCTTCAAGCTTTTTTATTTTATTTTAGATACACCTACTTTACCAAGCGCACGCACAACACATTAGACACTTTTATGCTTAACCTTGCTGAACACGAAATTGTCGTATGTGTACTATGAGCGCTTTGTAACATTGCTCTACATAATATGAAAAATAATTTGTGGGAACACAAGATCACTCTCGCTGTCCCACTCTTTCAATTTTTAAGTCTATCTCTTTTTTGCTAATTTTAACAATTTGGCGCGAAAAGTTCGCGTGCCACAACAACGGCACAGCTCAACTGCATCAGACGCAGCTGGTTCACAATTAACAACGCATTTGCAAAATAAACAACAACAGCAGCCGCTGCAAGAGATTTTAATAACAATTCAAATATAATTAAACCAAAATAAATTATGTCTCGCCGTGATTACTCACAAGATAAAGGTAGGAACAAAAAAATGCTCGCAAAACACAGAAAACTCAAATATTTTGTTATGATCACGCAGAGGCCGTCAAGACATTCTTGGCTGAATTCTGCAAACAAGACGACGATGGCAAGAAACAATTCATTTACGCAAATCAATTGGTTAAGTTGGCACATCGTGAACAAATACTGATAAACATCGATCTGGATGATCTGGCAGACTTCAATGAAGGGCTCGCCGAAGCAGTGATGGAGAACGCTAGACGATATACAGTTATTTTCAGTGAGGTGATCGCCGAGCTGCTGCCCAGCTACAAGGAACGCGAAGTACATGCCAAGGATGCATTGGACGTGTATATTGAGCATCGACTATTAATGGAGACGCGTTCACGCAATCCCATTGAACAGCGCGACATACGAAATAACTTTCCGCCGGAGCTGATGAAGCGTTTGTGAGTACAAAATGGCGAACAATATCAAAGAGTTTTCAACTAATTCTTTTTACAATGGCAGTGAGATCACGTTCAAGCCGCCCTCCAATGAGAAGGCGCTCTCGATACGTGACATTAAGGCGGCCAACATTGGCAAACTGGTCACGGTGCGAGGCATAGTCACGCGCTGCACAGAGGTGAAGCCGCTCATGGTTGTCGCCACATACACATGCGATCGCTGCGGCTCGGAGACATATCAACCAGTCAACTCACTGAACTTTACGCCCGTGCAGGAATGCCCCTCGGATGATTGTCGCATCAATAAAGCAGGCGGCCGTTTGTATCTGCAAACGCGTGGCTCGAAGTTCATCAAATTTCAGGAGCTCAAAATACAAGAACACAGCGATCAGGTGCCCGTCGGACACATACCGCGCATCATGACCATCATGTGCAGCGGCGAGGTGACACGTATGGCGCAGCCAGGCGACCATGTGCTCATCTCGGGCGTCTATCTGCCACTCGTGCGCACGGGCTTTGCGCAAATAATACGCGGTCTGCTCTCGGAGACGTATTTGCAGGCGCATGTAAGCTAAACCACACACAACTAATCTGCCGTCATTAAACAATCTTGTACTCATCACTTTAGCGCATCATTTGCATTAACAAGAACGATGAGCTGTCTGACAAAGAGTCGCAATTGACGCCCGAAGAACTGGAAGAACTCGCTCAGGACGACTTCTATGAACGTTTAGCCACCAGTCTGGCGCCTGAGATCTACGGCCACTTGGATGTGAAGAAAGCGCTGCTACTGCTGCTCGTTGGCGGCGTGGACAAGCGACCCGACGGCATGAAAATACGTGGCAATATAAACATCTGTCTAATGGGTGATCCTGGCGTGGCCAAATCGCAGTTGCTTGCCTACATTAGTCGTCTTGCCATACGTTCACAATATACCACCGGTCGCGGTTCCTCGGGCGTTGGCCTGACTGCGGCCGTCATGAAGGATCCGCTCACGGGCGAAATGACGCTCGAGGGCGGCGCTTTGGTCCTCGCCGATCAGGGCGTTTGCTGCATTGATGAGTTCGACAAAATGGCCGACAACGATCGTACAGCCATACACGAAGTAATGGAACAGCAAACCATTTCCATTGCCAAAGCGGGCATCATGACTACACTGAATGCACGCGTTTCCATACTAGCCGCCGCCAATCCCGCCTTTGGTCGTTACAATCCACGCCGCACCATCGAACAGAACATACAATTGCCGGCAGCGTTGTTATCACGTTTCGATCTGCTTTGGCTTATACAAGACAGACCTGATCGTGAGAATGATCTGCGTCTGGCCAAGCACATCACGTACGTGCATTGCCACAACAAACAGCCGCCGACGCGCGTCAAAGCTCTTGACATGAATCTCATGCGTCGCTACATCAATCTGTGCAAACGCAAGAATCCAACCATACCCGATGAGCTCACCGAGTACATTGTGGGCGCTTACGTTGAGCTGCGTCGCGAGGCACGCAACCAGAAGGACATGACGTTCACATCGGCTCGTAACTTGCTCGGCATTTTGCGTCTGTCGACGGCACTTGCGCGTTTGCGATTGTCCGATCGCGTTGAGAAGGATGATGTCGCCGAAGCACTGCGTCTGCTGGAAATGTCCAAAGACTCACTTAATCAGATACACGAACACCAGAAAGGACAGTACGTATTCGTTATTTCGGCACAATTATTGCAAATAAATTCTAAACATTAATTGTCCTACAGCATTCCCAACACATCCGACAAGATCTTCGCCGTCGTGCGTGAACTTGCTGGCTCCGGCAAGGCGGTCAAAATCGCAGATGTCATGGACCGTTGCACAACGAAGGGCTTCAAACCGGATCAAGTGGACAAGTGCATTGAGGACTATGAGGAGCTCAACGTCTGGCAGGTCAACATGGCACGCTCGAAAATTACATTTATGTAATGCTCGTCTACGATTGATTGTTCCCAGAGCATATGATTAAGTTACAAACGGCAAACACCCGCGCAGTTCCAAGCACAAGTCTAACAAACCGCCGAAGAACTTATTTCAAATTACCAAAACTTTCAACATATAAGTGCTGCATGTCATACTGAAACGTTTTGCAAACATAGCACTCTTGCATGTTTCTACTATGACATATGGCACTTCTAACTTCAGCCGACTGTGTGTGTGTGTGTGTGATCTGCTAAACATTTAATACGCTCTTTGGCTTAGTATTTTAGTATTCGTTATCGCTAATCTAACATCAATTCACCAAAACATGTTTTTTTCATTACATATTCGACAATTGTAAACCACAAATTCATTTATCACTCCTCATGTTTAAGATTGTTTGTATCGTTTTTCAATAATTATAAAAAAGTTGTGCAAATTATTTTTGGTTTTTATATTTTATTTTTAAATTGAAATAAAATGCACAATTATGTGCATTTACAGTTATACACAGCGTGATACAAACACACACATTTATCAGCGCTTATTTAATTCTTATTAGTTTACAGCATATTTTTAATTTCGACTTAAGTACCCAAAAACAATGCGCCCCGAAAAAGAAAATTCAAACGATATTAACAAAAAAATATATATATATATTAGTTTATATATTACAATCAATCAATCAACATAATTCCATCTAAACATTCCCGAAATAGAGAGACCCCCCAGTGCAAAAAACATTCTAAAAATACTGCTATACAACACCATCATGTTTGTCAATTTAGCTCAACACAAGCCATTTCACCAAACATTAAGTTACACTTATGTTCCACTACGCCAGCCAACGCATGCACCAAACTTACATTCAGTCAATGAATGTGAATACTAAGTTGTCTTATGCGTTGTGTATGCGCTTTGTGACATAGGCGCACCTAATATTAATTGCGTTGGCATGTAGTAAGCTAAATTGAAAAAATGAACACGATACATTTGGAGACTTTTTCCTTTTTTTTTTTTTTGGCTATACTTGCTTTGTGTACACTACTTTTAATGCGCTTGTGTTAAATTGAACTACGATACACTAATAAAATGATTGCAGTTGTTATTGTTGTTGTTGTGACTAAAAAAGGAACAACAAAAAGCGGTTCGACGCATGCGAGTCGTCGGTGAGCGTGGAAAGATGCCTTTGCGGCCAACTATGTGATAGATTGTTGCGGAATAATAAAGAAGTTAACAGGCTTATGGCTTAAAATGTTTTTTCACAATCATTGGTTTTCTTTTTCTTTTTTTTTTTTTTTTGGTTGTGCAAGAAATTGTTTCTCACTTATTTACAATACAACAAAGCCACTCGCCTACTCAGTAGAAGAAGAGCAGCCGCTCCTGCGCCGACGTCGAGAGCAGACGCCAGGTGCGCTTAATGCTCACATACTGAATGAGCGCGCGTACGCAAATCAAGAAGCCAAATGCCATGATGAGCCACCACAACCAGGAGTTCTCATGCGAGGCCAGATCCGTCGACTGTTTCACGATCAGCGTCCACTTGGCCAGCGACAGGCCGAAGCCCGACAGAGCGCCATAGCGTGCGGCAATCGTGTGACAGAAACAGGTGAGCATCAGAAAACCAATCCAATTGAAGAGAAAAGCGACCATGAAAGCGGTAATGAACATGATATCCGTGCCCAGCAGATTGTCCGTGTTGCTCAAATGATTCTCCGCATCGGCGGCATCGATGGCAATGAATGTGAGCGCCGGCTGTGCGCCGCCGCCCACATTGTTGGCGCCATCACGCAGCATGCCCGGTGGCAGCAAGGGATTTGGCGGTGGCGCCATGGGCGGCGCCTGTTGTAGCGTCAGAAATGCAGGCGGCAATTCGCCATTGAGCGATTTCTCCATTTGCACCTCCTCGTAGGTGGGCAGCTTGCCGTGCAGCATCTCCTGCGACGGCAACTGTTGTGTGTTATTGCCGACCACGAGCTGCGTGTCATGACCGCCGACTGTTTGTGTATTGAGGCCGCCAACAACGTGATGCTGTTGTTGCTGCTGCTGCTGCTGGAGTTGCGCTTGTGTGAGCGGCTCATAGGGCGGCGGTGCGCTGAAATCGGCCTTCGGCGGGCCCAACTGATCATCACCAGCGCCCGGCGACGCTTGCTGATTGTTGTCGGACATGTTGCTGCTGCTGCTGCTGCTGCGGAGGCTGCTTTCTGCAAAGAGAGGAAGGAGAGACGGCGTTGAAAAATGCACGGCTGTTTATTTGTAGTCTGTTTGCCTCATTTCGATTCGATTCGATTCGGAATTTGGGTATTTTTTAGTGAGCGTCGCAGTTAAAATGCAAAACTATTACTTTTTTACGTTGCTTTCATTATTTTTATTTGTTGTTGTTGTAGTTGTTGTTTTATTAATCGTAATTAATACTTCTTTTTGTTTGTTTGTTTGTTTGTTTTGTGGTTTGTCAATAAAAGTAATAATAATAATCATAATAATAAAAGAATGAATAAATAGTGTGGTGTGCTTTTAGGCGTTTAAACTAATACTTAGTATAGCTGCGCGCGTTGCGTTAATTAAATAAAAAAATTGCAATCAAACATTATTAAACGAAAGTTAACTACAAAATACTTTTTAGTTTTGTTTTAGGCATAAAAAAAAAAACAAAACAAAACAAAAACAACGTTAGTTCAGTGCATTGCTTTAAGGCATTCTTGTCCAAAATTGGTTAGTTCTAGAGATTAGCATTGCCGCCATAATGCAATGGCACACGTTCGTTAGCACGCCGGAATGCATCCTCCAGCTTCATGATCGGATAATGATGCGCGCCAAAGGGCCGCAGCACCGGCACTCTGGTCAGCCCATCGACGACGTCCATGCCCTCGTTAATGTGCGCCAAATCGCCAACATCCTCGCCGCTCTCATTCAACTTCAGCTTCATGCGCTTCTCATGCCGTATGTACAGCATCATGCAACAGATGATCATGAAGAGCAACGCCAACGTGGCGCCGCTCACAATGCTCGCCTTCTCGAGCATGACGCGCTGTCGCGTCGGCAAGTAAGCGCCATCTATCTCCTTGTACTCGCAACGCGGCCCCATATAGCCGATCGCGCACTCGCAGTTGTAGAGTATCTCGTTGTGTATCTCCACGGAGAAGCACGTAGCATCGTTCAGGCAATACCAGGCGGCATATGTCGGCGGGCAGCTGAAGATCGGAAAGGTGATGTTCGGCCGCGCCGCGGTCATCGCTGTCGTGGGCGGCGTATGCAGCGCGTCGGGCGGCGGCGTGACCACCACCTCGGGCCGGGGCTTGGGCGCGATCGTGCGACTCGTGCAGGCCGCCGTGAGCGTAGCCAAGGCGCTTAGCGTGAGCCAGCAGCCGGCAAGTAGGCGTGTGTGTTTGTTCGTTGTGGCCATGGTAGCTTGGCGCTTGGACGGTGTGGGCGGACGGTGTAGGCGTGGCACTTGGCACTTAAAGTCTGTTTTTTCTATTTTTGTGTGTTTTGTGTTTGATTTGCGTTTGCGTCGTTGTTGCAACCGATTGTGGCAACATTACGTTGGCATTACTTGTGGTGGCGGTTGGTTGTGTGCTGGTTGTTGTTGTTGTTGTTTGGAATGAGTTTTTTGTTTGTTTTTAACGGTTCTGTGTCGCGTATACTTTTTGTATTTTGTTTATACTTTTTTGTATCTTTAAATCGTTTCGTTTCGATTCGTTCGTTCGTTGGCTGAAAATCAAAGTGAGTGTGCATTAAAACAAAACAGAAAATCACAAAACAAACGAAAATTTATTTAACGTAATTATGCGAAACGCTGCGTGAGTGTTTGTTGGTTTGTTGTTGTTGTAACTCATATTAAACAAATTATAATAAAGAAAACTCAAACAAAACAGAAGTGTTGCACGTGCAGCGTCGGTTTTAAGCGTTTTTTGGTTTAATTTTATTATTTTTATTGCACATGTATTTTGTCTTCAAGTAGAAGCGCTCAAATCAAACACTCTAAGCTTTGGTTAGTTCTTTTTTCTTCGATTTTTTAATGGCAAAGTTACGCAAAACCTATTTTAGCAATAAACAAGTTAATGAAATAATTAACAAAGCGTTGTTTAACAAAGCACAATTTGTATTTACCTTCGCCGCCTTTATTTGCTTGCAAAAACAGTTGTTTTGTATTTTTATATTACTTTTTGTTGAAACATATTTCAGACTTTTGGTAAAATTTCCCTTTTTTCTTTTACAAAAATAGTTGTTTGACCTTCATTGACCAACAGCGCGCTGCGACAACAGTTGAATGTGTCTGATATGTGCAAAGTATCTGACAACGCTGTTGCGCTACATTTGTATCTGCCGCATTTATTAGAACCACGAAAAACGCTCAACATGTTTGACCTTTTCATGGCACTCATGGCACATAATTTACGCCAAACGCGTTGATTGTTCATGTCTGGAAAAATTAGCACAACAAGCAAAAAAAAAACAACAAAAACAAAAGTATGACTAACTAATGAAAGTGTAGAAATGATGATGATGATGATGATGACGACACACGACGATGGCAAAGGCCGAACGCAATGAGTGCAATTAAGTTGACCTTACGTACATTTATAAATACATACATGAGTATATGTAATGAATAAAGTATTTGATAAAACAAGCTCACCCACAAGACCATCGAAGACACACTAAGCGCAGCGACTTTAAAGCTCAAGAGCTCAAAGCGAAAGCTGTGTGCGCTATGCGACCAAAATAACCAAGGAAAATCAATTTAATTGGCCAAACGCAAAGTATAACAAAAGCCAAAATTGGACCGAAAAGTCGTTTCCGTTTACCAAAGTAAGGCAAGACTCATATTTATTTGACAGCGCGCGGGTGTGTCTTCTCTACGCTGTAAGTCTGTCCGTCCCTCCGTCCGACCGTCTGTCGTAGGCGTCTGTTGTCTGTTTTAGGCATGCGTGCGTGTGTTTTTGCAAGATGTCAATTTCATTTGAAAATATTTGTTCAGCAAAGCGTATTTTTGTCAACGTCTTTATGACGCAGCCGGGTTTTTTCCACCCCCCCTCCACAAATGTCAACAACTGTTTTCAAAGCATTTGTTGCTTTTGTGTTCGTATTGTCTGTCGGTTTGGGTTATCACAGCTGAAATATTCATATGTATTTAGCTTGAATCGAAGCCAATAATAACTTAAGGCACAAACATGTTTTTAGCTTGATAAGTGATACGCTAAAAAAACCGTACACAGACAAGTGTTTTGCATTGCAAGGTAATGAAAATGAGTCATCATTTTACAGCGAAAATTACACCAAAACACGAAACAAAACAAGGCGTTGAGCAAGACTGGTTTTAACAGAGATAATCATTGATAATATTTATGCTAATCAAGACAATAAAATGCATGTGTGTGTGTGTGTGTGTGTGTGTGCCAGTTTTGTTATCACACGCAGTGAAGGCTGTGTGCAAGAGAGTAGCAAAGAGCGAGACAGAAATTTGATGACAGCTGCACGCATGATCTTGGCAGCGCAGCAGCAGCACTGAACCGAAGCACTTGAAGAGCGACTAATATGCAATTTGAGACGCATGCATGTATTCTACCGCAAGTCGCGCGCGCGTGCGCATAAACATAAGGCAAACCGGAAGAAGTGTAGACAGACGGCAGGCAGCTGCTCGTTGCAGCTTTAAAATTGATGAAATCGACCGTTTTTAATTTTCCAACCTATGCAAATAAGAAAAAGTTCATAAAAACAAGTTTTATATGACGTTGCCTTTGGTACGTTGTTGCTACCGTGCATGTAGTTGTTTGTTTGTTTGTTTTACTCAAGGGCAAATAAATTCATTTACTCGTAAATATGAATTAAATAAACAAGTTTCATTATACGAAAGACGCCTGCACCACCCCCCAGCCCACACACAAACAGCAGGCCAAATCACATGTACTTTCCGTAGAGTGTGACTTTTTAACACCAACAGTACTTACACATATACATACACATCAAAACAACGACTGCGGGCGATAAAAAATAAAAAACACACACACACTCTCACACAAAACAACACTTTAGAATTTGGTCTCCTGGAGTGCACGTATTGCAATCATGTATTCGTAGCGCCACGCAAGGTTTTTTGTTAAACTTCTCTTATTGCTCTTACATTATCACTATTCAATAAAATTCTTCGATTTTCTTTTATTTATTTTTTTCTGGTTGGTTGTTTTTTTGTATTCACCTTTTTTCGTCGTTCGTCGCTGATGTTGCCCGTGAATATTTCACAAATATTACGTGTTTGATTGGTTGTTGTTTCTTATTAGCTGCCTCGTTAAATAATATTTAAGTTACTATTATTGGCACACTCGTTTATGTAATTTAATTTAAGTTTGAACGCTATTTTCACGGAACGAAACAAATTTTCTCATTTGCGAGTTAATTTTTTTTTGTTCAGTGATTCCGACTGTTAAGAGGGTAAAAATAATGATACCAGCTACTGATAAACCACCAAAAAACACCAATAAAAATAAGTGCTGAAAATACCAAATCACAAGTGTTGAAAACAGCGCTTATATTAATATTTCAAATAATACAGTGGAAACACTAATAGACGGATGGGTATGAAAAAATGAATTGTTTTGTAAGAAATGGTAATTTTTCCTGTTCACTATTTATATACATTGATAGAAGCACATTACATAGAAACGAGCAAACAAAATTATATCGTTCATGGAATTAAGGATCAACTCCTTAGCAAAAGCTTGGGAGAAATTGTGCCTGACGATCTTCTTTAACCGAATCAGAACTTCAAATCATATTTCTCTAAGAAACATTCCATTTGCAAATTAATTAAAGAAACTAATTAAATACCAATAAAAAGTTGTTTTATTCTTTTGATTGCGTACATGTCCAAATCATACAAATTATCCATTCTCTGTACACAATGATAGCTTCGACAAACCAGTTATCACTTCTTAACATCTTACTTTTCCTTGGGGTCGCCCTTGCCACCACGAATTCTACCGGTACGACGGGCAGCGATGAGACCGACCTTACGACCAGCGGACGTGCCACGCTTGACAGTCGACGCCTTACCAATATGTTGATGGTTACCACCACCGTGAGGATGCTCCACAGGGTTCATAGCAACACCACGTACCTTAGGCCAGCTGTTACGTTTAACCTTGTACTTGTGGTAGGCACGACCAGCCTTCAGGATAGGCTTGTCAATACGACCACCGCCGGCAACAATACCAACCATGGCGCGGTTAGCTGAAGGGACAACCTTCTTGGCGCCAGATGGCAGCTTGACACGGGTCTTCTTTGTGTCGGGGTTGTGAGCGATGACGGTGGCATAGTTGCCAGAGGTACGCGCCAAACGGCCGCGATCACCAGTCTTCTCCTCCAAGTTGCAGATAATGGTACCTTCAGGCATCTGCGAGACTGGCATTACGTTGCCAATCTGGAGTGTGGCCTTACGACCGCAATAGACGAACTGGCCGGTGTGCATGCCCTCGGGGGCAATGAAAAGCTCCTTGCGGATCTTGTAGCGGTAGGGGTCGCGGAAGTGGACGACGGCAAGTGGTGCACCACGGCCGGGATCGTGCACGATATCCTGCAAAAATGAAAGTAAATTAATCACTTTGTTAATGTATTGTTATTTAAAAGTTGTAACTTACCTTGACAACGCCACGAATGTAGCCGGAACGTTCAGCGAAATCCAGAGAACGCAGTTTGGCGGCTCCCTTACGTTTCTTGACATGAGCCTTGAAGACGGACCCAGCGCCCTTACGTTGTGCACGAATAACACGACCCATTTCTACAATTAGGGACAGAATGCCATATTTAGTTAAGAGGAACCTTTTGATTCTAGTATAACAACAAAAACAATCGGAAAAGTCAGTCACGAACTATGCCAGAGTATGCGGTGCAATATTATACGCAATTTCTATGACACTTTCACACTCATTTCGTAAAATAATTCACGCTGAACGTATTATAGAGTATTTAGTTCATGATGTATTCATTTTGCGAAAGCGATGGCCAAAAATTACCGAAAATTTAAGCGATTAAAATTTAGCATACAACACCTACCGAAAGCCTGCTAAAAAAGAAAAGAAAGAAGAAGGAAGAAAAATGCAAAACAATGTTAATTTGACATTTCGCTTTGTGCGCAGCCAACTTCACACATTTATCCGGTAACTGCTACTAAGCGTTTTTCAATACTACACAGACAAGAACAGCTGTTGTACAATGCAGCCTCTTACACCACTTACCACACGCTAGACCAATGAGTGTGAATATTGATATGACTTAAGACCTCAAGTACTTCAAGCAAACAATGCGCCATAAGTGGTTTCCTACAGTCGGCTTGTCTGCTTCTTCTCTTTGTTTTGTTGTCTCCGTTCCTCAACACGTGCTGAACGACTACATAAACTTTTGGATCGTTAGAATCGGAAAAACAAGAAAATCTGTAGAATGGGGGAGGACGAATCTGTTGACAAACGGAAACAACATCGGGCTCGCCAGTCCGGTGTGAAAGCTGATAAAAAGAAGCTGAAGGCCAAGAAAGATTCTAATCAAAAAGAAGGCGAACTAACTGCACGACAGCGCAACCCGAAAGCGTTCGCTATAAACTCAGCGCAGCGTGCGGAGCGTAATTTTCGGCGCAAAGAGGATATAACAGCGAAAAAGCAGCACATACCGGTCGTAGACCAAACGCCAGATGAGCCACCACCGGTTTTGATTGCCATCGTTGGGCCGCCAAAAGTTGGCAAAACAACACTTATTAAAAATCTGATCAAAAGTTTTACGCGTACAAATGTCACGGAGATTCGCGGCCCTATAACGATAGTCACTTCAAAAAAGCGACGCATTACACTAATCGAGTGCAATAACGATGTAAATTCCATGATCGATATAGCAAAGTGCGCGGATCTAGTACTTTTGCTTTGCGATGCCAGCTATGGCTTCGAAATGGAGATATTCGAGTTTCTGAACATTTGCCAGGTGCACGGCATGCCGAAGATAATGGGCGTGCTCACGCATTTGGATATGATCAAGAACACAAAACAGCTGCGAAAACGAAAAAAGGAGCTTAAGCATCGATTTTGGACGGAGGTTTATGATGGTGCAAAGTTATTCTACCTCTCCGGTTTGATACACGGTGAATATCTGCGCAACGAAATCAAGAATCTGGGCAGGTTTATATCAGTTATGAAGTTTAGGCCTTTGCAATGGCGTGGAGCGCACAGCTATCTGCTGGTGGACCGCGTGGAGGATGTAACGAACACGGACACTATTCGTCGTAACCCAAAATGCGATCGCGAAGTCGTGCTGTATGGCTATGTGCGTGGCGTGCCATTAAAACAGGAGCATACGGTGCATATTGCTGGTCTTGGCGATGTGCGCATTGACGAACTTAACGTGATATCAGATCCTTGTCCCCTGCCAGGCACAGAAAAGAAGCGCAGCTTGTTAGAGAAGGAGCGTTTGTTGTATGCACCGATGTCAGGCGTAGGTGGCATAGTTTATGACAAGGATGCGGTTTATATTGAATTACATGGCTCACACTCACATAAAGAAAAGACTGCCGAGGAGACGGAGCAGGAAAAGTTTGTGAGCAAGATCATTGATAAAAAAGTCACCATTGATGAGCAGATAGAGGAACAGGAATTCCGTTTATTTTCGGATGGCGCTGCAATAAAATCAAAGGATTATCAAAGTGACGAAGAAAATAATGCAATGGAGGAAAGCGAATACGATGATGACTCTGGTGTTGACGATGAATCTGAAGCAGATGAAGATGGAGAGTCTGCTGATGAGTTAGAAGGCGATGACTGGCGTGTAGAGAACGAAGAAGAGGATGAAGAAGGTGACACAGACTCGGAATCTTCGGGTGATGATGAATATCAGAGTTTGGGTGACATAGAAAGTCGATCAGAAGTGTTGGAGGAAAATGATGAAAGCGATGAAGATGATGATCAGGCTGCAATTATAGCAAACAACTTGAGCTGGAAAGATAATCTGGCGGCGAAGGCGCGAGACGCATTCTTACTGAGGCATTCAGAATCTCGAAATCTTATGAGACTAGTGTATGGTGTCTATAGTGAGAGTAATCGTAAACAAAATGATGCTGCCGATGAAGAAGACGCAGAAACTGACGATGATGAAATAGGTGGGCTCTTCAAAGTTGTTGCCGAGAAGCAAAAGGATTTACAAAAAGATAAGGACATTCGGGACAAAGAGGAACGTTGCTTTTTCGAAGATTCAAGTGGTAAGTAAATGTTCGATAGGATAAGTGATAATGTAATAATAATAATTTGAATTGCAGGTTCCACACGTAACTGGTTGGAGGTTGACAGTAAGGAACTTTTGAAGAACTGTTTCGTAACCGGAAAATGGAAAGCTTCGGAAGATGCTGAAAACTTGTTGAAGCTCGATGATATGAGTGATGCCGATAGTGAAGTTTATGGTGATTTCGAAGATTTGGAAACTGGCGAAAAACATGATGGCAAACCTGAAAGTGCACAAGAAGAGAATACGGATTCCAACGCACCTAAAAATGGCAGCTTAGGCGAAAAGCGTAAAATAACACGCGTTGAAGAAGAAAACTTAACAAAAGCTGAAATTATGACTAAGAAGCTTAAGTTGAAAGCCAAATTCGATGCTGAGTATGATAATAAGGGTGAGAAAGGCGAAGACAATGGTCGCATTACTGGCGATCATGACTTCTACGAAAGTTTAAAGGCGGAGGCACAGAAACAGGCGGATCTAAATAAAAATGAGTTTGCCCACTTGGACAATGATCTGCGTGTGCAAATCGAAGGTTATCGTGCTGGCCTCTATGTTCGTTTGGGTAAGAAAATGATTAACCAATATTGGTTCAGTTTTGTTATAAGTATTCTCTTCAATAGGTTTCAAAAGTTTGCCCGCTGAGTTTATCGAGCACTTCGATCCAAGCTATCCAGTTTTAATAGGTGCATTGAATATGACGGAGGAGAACATCGGTTTTGTCAACTGCAAAGTGAAGAAACATCGTTGGTATAAAAAAATTCTTAAGAGCGGCGATCCACTCATCATTTCAATGGGTTGGCGTCGTTTTCAAACTGTGCCCATCTATGCCAAAGTTGAGGACAATTTCCGGCAGCGATATCTGAAATACACGCCGAATCATGTCACTTGCAGCATGACATTTTGGGGACCCATAACACCCCAAAATACGGGCTTCTTGGCTCTGCAAACTGTGCGTCAGGACTTGGAAGAGATGAAGCGTTTAGGTTTCCGCATTGCAGCAACAGGCTGTGTCACGGAACTGGATAAATCTTCACAGATTATGAAAAAACTCAAGCTTGTTGGCTATCCGTTTAAAACCTACAAGAAATCGGCATTTGTTAAGGACATGTTCAACAGCTCGCTGGAAGTGGCCAAATTTGAGGGCGCTAAGATTAAGACTGTCTCAGGTATACGTGGTCAAATTAAAAGAGCACATCATACGCCGGAGGGCTCATTCCGTGCCACATTCGAGGATAAAATACTGCTCAGCGACATCGTGTTCTGTCGCACGTGGTTCCGCGTTGATGTGCAACGTTTCTATGCGCCGGTGACAACGTTACTGCTACCGCCGGATCAGAAGACGCAATGGCAGGGTATGAAGACGCTAGGACAATTGAAGCGTGAACGTGACGTAAGAAACAAAGCGGAGGCAGACAGCATGTACACGGAAATAACACGTAAACCGAAAATATTCAAACCATTGGTGATTCCAAAGGCTCTACAGCGCGCACTGCCGTACAAGGACAAGCCGAAATATGGTCCTCAGAACGGCAAACCAGAGGAGGAGCGTGTGGCTGTTATTAACTCGCCACACGAACAGAAGGTTGCCAAGATGATGAAAATGATTGAGACCAATTACAAAGACAAGCGCATACGCGACAAACGTGAAACAAAGAAACGGCTTAAGGAGTTCCGTGCGGAGAAACGCGTGGAGGAGGCACGCAAACTGAAACGCCAAAAGGAAATCCGCAAGAAGATTTCTCGAACGGTTAGCAAAATGCGCGCTAAGCAGCAAACGTGATAGCGTTTAGATTTGTATTACAGAAAATAAAATACAAACCAAAAAAAAAAAAACATAAATTCAACTTCTTAGAAATGTTTAGCGCGGAGGAGGTGCTATCTGAGCACGGCCAGCTTGCTCTCATTGGGCTTAGAGCTAACTGGACGCGCTCAGTAGCACTTCTCTTTGCTTCGTATTATTCATTAACTCCAAAAAATATATGTAACACAGCTTTGTATCAAAAATTGAACTTGTTGTCAGGGGTTTTGTTTGGCTATCTTTGTCATTCGTCAGTCAATCATCCGTGCTCCGCTAGATAGCCAAACCTAGTCCTGGCTCTTATTGTCGTCGATTGCCTTGAGTGCTGCGAGCAGTTGATTTTTGCGACCAGCAGTGATATGCGAAGTAGTATTGGCAATGCTGTTACGCTTCTTGGAAGCGGGATCGTCACGAATTCTACTACCTGAGGTCTGACGGCAGAATGTGTCCAAAAAGGCTTCACGCTCTTTATAATCATCGGAAATTTGCTTTCGAATGCTTGAGATTTCCTCTTTCATGTTGTCGTTTCGAGCTTTTGTATTTAAGATCTGTAATGAGAATAACATTAGCTCTCCTATCACTGTGATTTTTTTGTTTCGACCAACTTACTACAGAATCGTTGTCATTATCGTCATCATCGACTTCTTCCCCTTCCTCGGCAACGTCAACAATTTCATTAAAGCCTGTATCGCTTTCATCGTTATCAATATAAGCTGCGTATGCGGCCAAAGATATGCGATTTTTGCCAACGCTCTCATCTTCGTCACTAGCATCTTCGTGACCGGTTGCCTCATAATCGTCATCATCGTACTCAAAGGAGCCGGATATATCTGAGCTAAGTGTTAACGACTTGTGCGTTTGTGATTTTGAGCTTGGCACGCTTTTGTTAATGCTCTTTAAATCTGCAGGAAACTTCGACATTGAATCGGCGTCACGATTTTCAGAACCGCCACTACGAAATCGAGTTGGCGGCTTTATTTTGCTTTCGCGAGATTTATTAGCTAACACTTGTCCCAGAACGGATTTGCTGGTGTCACGCTTAAGAGGATGCGCTGGCGGTAAAGTTATTTTCCCAATGTTGCGTGACACTGAGGAATCGAGTTCACACCGTTCCAGCTTTGCCTCCAATTCGGACTTTCCCATTTTAAGATCTACATCCAAACGCATAAGTTTAGAATCGGAACGCATTAACTTCGATTCAGTATCGGAGCGTGCCGAGCCCAGGATGTTTTGCTCATCATCGGAACAATCGAAGTCCTTATCCAACACATCTGACAGAGCATGTAGTTCGCTTTGATTGTTCTTTTCAATCGCTTTTTCAAGAGAGTCAAGCGATTTCTCCAACTTGTCAATTTTACCAGAGTCCTCAGTAATTGTAATTTTAGGGCGACGACTATGTGGCGTCTTATCGCCAAGCTGGTTATTTTGAAAATTAGATTTGCACAACTAAATCCCAGCAATGCTTACCGAGTATTCCTCCAGTTTATGATATCCTGAAAGCTCGAGCTTAGCCTTCTCCAGCTTCAACATCATTTCCTTGTTTTTCTTCTGTTCGTTTAGCAATTGTTGTTTGAAGTTTTTCGACTCCAGTTGAACCTTGCGTGCCATTAACTTCATGTCATTATCCTTCTCCTGTAAACGTTGCTCAAGTGAGCGTAGCTTCTCTTGTAAGCGTTGACGCTCATCGAGATTCCTGGAAATAAATGCCATGAAGCATTCTTCCTACTTTGGTCACAAAACTTACTTATCCTTGTTGAGTTGACTGTAATGCTTGTTTTGATCGCTTAAAGATAGTATTTGAGCCTCTTTTTGCTTGATCTTCACTTCCAAATCCTTGTTCAGTGTCTGAAGATTACGACATTTTGTTTGCCACACACGCAGCTCCTCAGCGTGGGAGTTTAATAGTCGCGGCAACTCCGCATTAGTTGCCTCGTATTTAGCCAAAGCGTTATCCTGGCGCTTGTGTAAAGTGCGCAGCATACGATTCTCATGTGCAAGATTCTAAATTTTTTTAAATTAGGATTTTACTGTTTTTTTTTTTTATTTGACAACTTACCGAAATTTCATGCTGAGCATCGGCCAATTGATTTTGGAACGTCTTTATACGCAGATTCCTGGCGGACATAACACGTTGCTGTATTACACTTGCTGGATTCAACATAGAAGCTTGGCGAACGCCACCATTACGGAGATTGCCACTGCCTCGGTTGAGCTGTTGCGGCAGTTTGCGTTGATATATTAAAGAAGCAGACTCCCTTGAGCTTGCAGACAACAGGCTTTCGCAACTTTTTGTCGTTCTGCAAGAAAAAGGATGCGCAGACATACATAAGTTCAAGTACCTGTGTTACTGAGCAAAAGATACACATACGCCATCAGGTTGTTCGTCAGCCGGCTAGATATTTGGATTAAAGACGAAGGTTTACGCGGCGATACCATTTAATTTGGTATCTTATATCGCGTCTGATTTTATTTCGATGTTTACTTATGAAATATAAAATACAATTTTTGGAAAGAATTCTAAATTCACGAGAATTCTAAATCCAAACTATCTGAATATAACTTCAAATTGTTGTCTTTAGAATATTATAGTACTGGCTACTTTGGTTACAAAGCAAACATTTGTTTGCTGAATGGAGTAAAGTTGTAAGTGGAAGTTTGTCGTCAAGGCTACCTAACAATGCATGAATTTGCAATGGCGGCATTGCCGGCAATCGCGTTTAAAGACTGAAGTATGTTTATTAAAATTTGAACTCAAGCTTAATAGAATTGGATTTAAGGAAATAAAAGAAAAATTTCGCATAGTAAAAAAATAGCATTTCAGTAAAATTTAAATTTAACTGTGAGTAAAGAAGTTGCGAATTAACCTCGAAGTGTAACGGGTATTGACAGCCTACAACACTGCTTTTGGTCGCGTTCAGCACTGATAGTGGGCACACATATGTTATGCATTCGTTCACCTGCTCATTTTGTCTCGGCCGGAATTCTAAATAAAAACATTTAAAATGCTGCAAGTAATCTCGAAGAATTGGCAAACACCTCTAGCTTGGTGTCGACAAGCTACGAGACTGACAACCGGCGGAATTAGACACGGGCAGCAAGAGCGAAGTCAGGAGCTACACACGACACCCGCATGCATGGAAATACGAAAATTAGCACGGTTACGTGTGGTGGATAACAGCGATATTGGCAAACGAGCAATGGCTGAGGGTCGTCCACCGCGTTGTATACATGTCTACAATAAACGAGGAGTTGGCGTTATTGGTGACAAAGTGTTGGTTGCTATTAAGGGCCAGATGAAGAAAGGCATTCTGGTCGGTCTCAAGCAGAATCAGAAACCCAAAGTACCAAAGTTTGACAGCAACAATCTTGTGTTAATTGATGACAACGGCACGCCTCTTGGCACCCGTATCCATGTGCCTGTACCCACTGTGCTGCGAACCATTCTCAAGGAGAAGACAATTGCCAAAGGCGCCGACTATACAAAAGTGCTGGCAATAGCCAGTCGTTATGTTTGATACAATTTTTAATTGTTACCCGATTTGTTAATAAATAAAATTCATATATTTAAGTACATTGTCACACATTTATTTTTTATAGAGTCATCATACAAACCAATATGATCAAAATGTCCAGAAGAAGATTCAGGATATTTGTCATATGACTATGTCATAGCTTAGTGAGAATTTACAAAAACAAAATAAATGGTTTTATGAGACCGAACTATAAAAGTATATTAAATGATGAAATAATATCTAGACGAAATGGGCTTTCATCGGTTTTGTTAAAATACAATTCACTCGGCCTTTCCGCTACAACAAAAAAAAAAATATTAAAGCGCAACTAACTCAACAACCAACGTCGGGGTGACAACCCACTTCACCACATGCTCTTGACATTTGTGCGTTTGGCAAGTTAGTTTACATTCGCGGCTGAGGTAGTACTTTTAATTTAATCGTTAATAAATGAAATTCTCGTGATAGCAACATATTAATCATCATGGAGGATGATGAAGACATAATAGTTGAGGAGGTAATAATTTTTAAATAGTTCAATACCCCAAAAGTAATAACAACATGTACGTTTCTACAGATACCCGTATTCGTCTCGAAAAACCTGCAGGATAATTTATTCCTCTTCCAATATCCTACGAAAACACAGGTGACAAATCACGACAATGCAACTATCGTTAACTGTTGTGTGAAACCGATCAACCAGGAGGTTAAAGTGGACTTTGGTCTCGACATTGATTCCGCGCATTATGATAGCTTCAAGGGTGAACAGTTTGCCATCGCTGCTGACGGTAAATCGACGACGACAACAAAGGGTGAGAAGCCCACGTTTAGACGTGGTGTTATGGACAAACAGGCATTTATCAGTACTCGTTCTTTAACCGATGTACGAAAATATATTGTTGGCATTTATGCCGACAAGGAAATTCATCTGTCCCCTCTGACGAGCATTGTTCAACTGCGGCCATCATTTTCACACTTTGACAAAGATGACAAGCGCAAGAAAGCCGAACAGAAGGCTCTAAACGAAGAGGATGAAGATGAGGAGCTGCAGCATGTTACAGTTAAGTTCGCAAGAACGGGCGGTAATGCTAAAAAGACTAAGGAGCATCCAGGCTATGATAGTTTTGTCAAGCGTATTGTTGAAGAACCCTGGTGCGAGACGTACTGGCATTCTCGTACATCACCGACAGCTGAGCTGGAACGACAGAAACTTTACGCAACAAATCATCAAGCGAATCAAACATTGTCTTTGGAGCCAAGCAGATACCTCGATAAACTAATGCCTAGCGACGAGCATGTTCAGAAAGCCGATACTGTTGTCGTTACACGGGTAGTGAACAAATCGTTTTTGAAAACGATGCCACTAATGGATCAGCTTAAAGTTCTACTTAAAGATGGTGTGTTCATGGAATACCAATTTGCGATTAATTATATTTATTATTTTTTTACTTAGCTAAAATGTTGAGTTTTTCGGATGTAATGCGTTTACTAACCGAACACATCGACCAACACATGGCTTCGGAAAAGGTACTGCGTACATTGCAACAGGTTGGTGTGCTTCTGCATGGTAACTGGGTGGCACAATCGGAGATACTTTATCCAGCCGAGTCTCTCTCGAATGCAAACGGAGTTAGTGCTGACCTAATGATAAGAGCCAGAGACTATGTCGTATGTTCTGTACATTAACTTTGTTAAGATTACACTTGATTAATTATTCGCATTTATAGCTTTTCAGATTCTCCCGCACAACGTTCCTACATCGTAGCCAAGTCACTGTCTCCACGCAATTGCCTTCCGAAGAAGGTTTAGAGGTATTACAGACCGTTGCACGGTTAAACTCAACGAAGACTTGGGAGTTGTTATTGCCGCCGGATAAAGACTTTGAGGCCAGACATCCTGAACTTGTGCAGCGGCAGGAAATGGTCTGGCGCGCTACAGAGCAAACCTACAACGAAATGGACTATGAACGGTCGCCAAAACGTGTGCGGAAACGTTCTGTCCGCGAAACCAAACCCCAACAGCAGCCAGTCAGTAGTACTGACACCCAGCCGACGTAGCACGTGTTTCAATAATTAATTAAGTATAAGCTATGAAAGAATAAAGTGACTCTTATTTTACAAACATTTGATGTATAAAAGGCACAATCTCTTGTAACAGTTTATCTCGATTGGCTTTGGTTACTACAAACATTTTGCTTCCTGGCAGTGTTTTTAAGCGCTCCACAATGTCTATAGTTTGACGCGTTTGATACGGAACTGTTACCAATAAAGGTTGCTGGTGTTCCAGAAGCTGGCTTATGGCACGTTCAAAAGATTTGCTAATTAGCTCCATTTTGCCAATCTCATCGATGATTAGTAGGTTATCTTTGTTAATCATCTTGCCTTCCAGCAGAGGTAGCGCAAGATGTTCAAATTCCTGTACGTAAACTGAATACTTTCCTACTTTTGGCCTGCGCTTCTGATCACTAGGATTCTCTCTAGCTAATATACAATGATTATCCTGTAATGTTACAGCATCGAAGCCAATGCGTGGGCCATTACCACCACGAACTTCTGTCGTGTAGAACCCATTACATTCGAGATTACTGTTCTTCTTCAATTCATTGTATATCTTGCGTACTAATGTCGTCTTGCCAACACCTGTAAACGTTTATTATTTTATTTAATTTTATTAAGTAAAAATATTAAATCTGAAAGCATATCAAACCCACCGGGTGGGCCCGTTAACAAAATAGTTGTTATTTTTGCTTCCATATTCGTGCCAGTATTGCCATTGCAACCAATTGTGGGGGGAAAGAGTCATGCGCAGACACGTCAACAAAATCTGTCATTCTGCAATCACAGTTTTT
This sequence comes from Phortica magna, assembly GCA_037044515.1. Classification (NCBI taxonomy): domain Eukaryota; kingdom Metazoa; phylum Arthropoda; class Insecta; order Diptera; family Drosophilidae; genus Phortica; species Phortica magna. The sequence goes on from JBAMBP010000519.1 coordinate 1,167,260, forward strand.
CTTCTTCTTCTTATCGTTACCATCCAGCATTTTGGCTGTTTTTTTGCGAATAAGAAAAATTATAAAAAATCTAGAATGAATTAATTAACTTGTATTTAGTTTAACTTTGCTGTTAACACTATTTCGGAGTAACAAGTGAAAATCATTAAAAGCTGAATGCAGCCACCTAGGAGAGGATTTAGTCGTACCATATTTTCAGTTGTTGTGTTTGTAGTTATCATTAAATTTATTATTACATTTTATTTGCTGGCAAATTTGCCACTTGGTTTATTGCAAAAAGGATCATAATCAGCGAGTCAAATTACATCGAGTAGATAATGGCCAGCCCAAGGACAAGAAGAGTACTGCAGGAACTGAAGCCACAGGACGACAATTCCGTAAGTTGAGTTGTACATATTTCTTACTCCTACGCATTGTTGAAAAGCTTATTAAGCTCATATTCATGTTTCCTACAGAAATGTTTTGAGTGTGGGACGCATAATCCGCAATGGGTGTCAGTGACTTATGGCATTTGGATATGCCTGGAATGTTCTGGTAAACATCGCAGCCTTGGCGTTCATTTGTCATTTGTACGTTCTGTCACCATGGATAAGTGGAAGGACATTGAGTTGGAGAAAATGAAAGTTGGCGGAAACCGCAACGCTCGGGAATTTTTAGAAGATCAACCTGATTGGAACGAGCGTGGGCCTATTACACAAAGATATAATTCGAAAGCGGCAGCACTTTATCGCGATCGAATTGCTACGTTGGCTCAAGGTCAGCCTTGGGATCTTCAGGAAGCTGAGAAACGTGTGGGTAGTAAAAATTCATTCAGCAGTGGTAATGGCAGCAGTTATGGCAGCAGCAACGCACATTCCAAGGAAAACTACAATGCATCCATCGGCGGTAATGGTTACCAGAACGGCGGCTCAGGTGGTGATACTGGTGGCTATCAACAGTTTAATACACAGGAATTCAAGGATCAAAAGGAGGAGTTCTTTAACAAACGGCAAATTGAAAATTCATCTCGTCCGGAGTAAGAGATTGGGTTGTGTTAAATACGCTCCTTTATTCATTTATCTTTATACTTTACAGACACTTGCCACCAAGCCAAGGAGGAAAATACGCTGGTTTTGGTTTTACACGCGATCCACCACCGAAAACACAATCTCAAGAGATCATCGATTCAACGCTGTCTACTTTAGCTTCAGGCTGGAGCTTGTTTTCAACCGGCGCTTCCAAAATCGCCACTACTGCAAAGGAGAAGGCGGTAACAACAGTCAATTTGGCATCAACAAAAGTATGTAGTCTTCTGACAAATCCGCCTGTATCTTTTACTGTGCATCGGTTTTTTATTTTACATGATTTAAATTTTTTTTAATTTGTAATTTTTTATTTTTATGTTTTTGATTATTTGATTTTGTAGATAAAAGAAGGCGGTTTGTTAGAAACCGTCCAAAGCGGTGTGACAGATGTCGCCTCCAAGGTCTGTAGTCGGCACGTTTATTTTTTTAAATCGTTTTGTTTTATGTTTTTCTAATTAACCTAAAATAAAATTGTCTTTTAGGTTACTGATATAGGCAAACGAGGCTGGAACAATCTTTCCGGCACGAATGTCTCAGCATCGCAAGGTGGTGGCTATACAGAAGAGGGTTCGTACCAACGTTCTCATTCGGTTGGCGGAAACATAACTGGTGGTAACGAAAACGATTGGGACTGGCAAGACACAAATAAGTCGCAACTAACCAGTTCTAACTCGTACCACAATCAATTCACTAACAACACTGTTGGTGGTTTGGCTGGAACAACCACCGGTTTAACCAACGATGACGATTGGTCAGGTTTTGACTCAGCGGGTAGTGGCTATCAGAGTGCAGAAACATCCTACCAAAATACGCCCGCTGGTGGTCAGAATGCTCGCCGCAACATGAAAATACAATCGACAACACAGAAGCTGAGTGAAGGTTTCGAGAGTCTTGACGTGAAGAATACAAAGCCAGCGCCGACCATTAAATCAAAGGCCGAGGATGACGCATGGAATTTGTTAATGAATTAAACATTCGGATATAATAAATATATGTATGTTTACCCTATTAATGTATGTGTAATCATGTTTATAACGCTGTAATACGCGCATTCTATTCCAACGATATTATTGTGACTATTTTTTCCTCTATGATTTATTCAAAAGCAGACTTATTATTAGACAAATTTTTTTATGTAGTAGCTCAAAAAAAGAAAAAAATGTAATAAAAATATGTCCAAGTGAATTATCTCACGTTCTTCAGACGAATTTAAAATATGCTAAAACGACAAATGGAAAAACAACATTCTTCAAACTAATCTTTAAAATAAAATTGATTCTTAATTCTTTTTGTTGCAATCTTGCTTCTTTGATTAATTTGAGCAACTCGATCGTTGGGTTAAAAACATATGAGGAAAAGATATATTTTGCGCAGGTGTTTTTTAATTTATCTTTTACTCAATATCCAATATGTGGTTTAGTGTATTATCTTTTGGATATTTATGAACACTGGCGAGTTTTTCTCTCTTTGCACGGTTTTCCCTTGCCTGTTTTTTCTCTCGGCCATTAAAAGAAAGTTTCATGCCACCCGAGTCGGATGAACATTGTCGCCGATTTAGCTGAGATTGTCTTTAAAAGTGTATATAATATATATTGGTATATTCACTAGAATTATTTGTTTAATTTCGATAATTTGAATAATGAACACCTAACATAAATAAACCTCACTCAGCTGCCGCTCAGTCGTAAAAAAGTGTTGGTACGTTGCGGTGGTTCGCGTTTTTTTCCTTGCGTCTATGTATGTGCGTGTATATGTGGCCAGAAAAAAAACGAATAAAAAAAAGTTCAATGTTGCGAATTTTGCCAATTTGGCAATAAAATTAAGTGAAATTTGAGACAAGCGTTTGCAATTTCAAACAATTGAATATCTGTGTTAGAGGTGAAACAGAGCGTGTTTGTTAAAAGGTGAATGAATGTTTGAAAAAGAAAGTTCCAGCATATTGCACCCTTTACACTTTGGGATCCATGTGCACTCTTCTTTAGCTCCAATGGTCGACAAGGGGGTTACACATGCATGTGTGCGTGTTGAGCTCGTTGCCTCCCGTCCGTGTCCGCATTCTGTTGATTGGCCAAGTTTTTTTTCAAGGTTCCTTCCGCAAACTATGCGTAACCTTCACACACACAAAACGCTATCAAAAAACGTTTCGATGGTACAAAAATCAATGGTCTGCGTGTAAGCGAGCACAAGTACAAAGCAGCCCAGGCACGCTGCACTCATACAAAAGATGTAAAAAAAAAATATTGTCTTCATTGTAATTTTCATGAATGCTTTTCCAGGTGCTTAACACACTTTTGAAAGCAGCTGGAATGTCGTCGAAAAGAAAGCGTCCAACAATGAGTGTGACTTCATTATGAAGTCATCAGAGCAGTTAGCCTCGCTTACTCTCTTGCTCTTATGCTTGGGTTTCTCTCTATGAGCACTCTATGTTTCCGTAACGATCTCTCTTCAGTTACCAGTTTTATTTCAAAACTATTATTACAACATAATAACTAAGCTAATTCATAGGCACACGCATTAGGAGACACCTGGTGGTTGAAAGCCACTCCGAAATGCTAGCTCTTTTTACTTTTCCATGCCAAAAAGTCAGCAGTGCAAGTTCAAAATCATTCTGAGATGTTGTTTGCTTCCTCAAAACAATACATAAATTTCAACAAAAACAAACAAATGACTACAGGTCTCTGGACCATCAAGAAAGCGAGAGTGGCGTAAGATAGTTTTGATACTAAAGCCTAGTGTTTAAGACTGCCGTATAAATTCAAGAGCCAAAATATTTATTCAATATAATATTTTCTTTTTAGGTGTTAATTTGTGAAATCGTTAAAAATATAATCTGCAGAAAAATGCGCCCATAAAGTAAAGAGATCAAACAACTTCTAAACATTGGACCTTCCAGTCAGTAACACAGACACAAACACACAATTCACAAACAAAAAAACGAACCCCACTAAGTTAACGCAAGGAAAAATCTTACACAAACCCATAAATCTAAAGTAGAATGGTCAGAAAGGCAGTTGAGCTCAATAGCAGCAGCAGCATTACAACCACAAACGAGCGCAGCCAGCAAGATCAGGACGTCAAACGTCAGCAAAAACCTTTACAAACGCAGGAATTGAGTGAATCTTTCATAGAGGAGGAGCAGAAGCAGCAGCAGCACTTAAACGTTGACAGAGGGGACATTGTTTTGGATGCCGAACGTGAAGTTAATGCTACTGATTCTGATACGACCACGACGCTTAACTACGCACGCCATGCACAGAACTATTACAATTTAAGGCCCTTGCCACTGATCACTAGCTTCCAACATCAACAACAGCAACAACATCTGTCACTGCAAAATGCGCACATCGGCTCTGAGCATTATTCGCTCGCCTGCGGTGCTGAGCAAAACATGCCCGTGGTCAATGTGGGCACCATTATGCCAACGGAGATACCACCCGAGGACGAAGAGCGTCTGGAGCGCATCTTTCGACAACTTGATCGCAATGGTGACGGCAAAATTGACATACACGATCTGTCGGCGGCACTGCACGAGTTCGGCATGTCGAGCGTCTATGCTGAGGTAAGCATTCAGCAGATCTAAGATAAAAAGACCAACAGACAAATAGATGTAGAGATAGAAAGGTGTGCCCAGATTTGCATATGCTAAGATACAAATCAATGTGTCATATGTCGCCGGCCTTGGCTCGTGTTTTGCAAATGTTTTAAATAGTTTTAATTTCATTTCGTTTTACGATGTATGAAGATTTCGTTATGCCAAATATTGCAAATATTGTAATTTTCACCGCTTGGCTGAATGTTTATTCCGTCGTTCAAAGACTTTACGTTGAGCGGATTGTTAATTAGCAAAGATTTTGTTTCTATCGTTGAAATCAGTTTCTGTTGTTTGTATTGTAGACAATTTCCTTATTATGCTTTGCTTTCCGCGTACTGCTTCACTGGCAGCAATTAATGAATTGATTTTTATGGTTTCCACGTGGCATGATTGGCTTATCGATTGCGGCACTCTGCTCAGCTGTGCAGTCGCTGAAATGTCTTGTAGTGAACTGACCGCTAAGCAAATGCTTAAATTAATGTACTGCCATAACGCCTATTTGGATTTTCGTCAACACCAAGAACAATAATAACAACAAAAACACCGTTCAGGGTCAAAGTGGCGCCTACAATGGGGCGGCACTTTGGCACAAGTACTTTTCCCAACGAGCCATGACATTTAATGCGGCATATGTAAAATGAAATACAAAGCGAGTACAAACATTGGGTCGTGCGACAATGCTGACATCATAACCCAGACAAAGACACATATGTATGGCCATACGGCCGAGACAGACAAATCGCACAGCCGGCGGCCGATTCGTCACTAGACAGTGATTGCTACATGCTGCTCATGGTGTGGCATGGCAGAGGAGGCAATTTAATATAAACAGTTGTTTTTCCAAGTTGTTTCATGACAAATCTTTTTATCATTTCCTTAGAAATTTCTGCAACAATCGGATCGGAATCAGAGCGGCAACGTCGGTTTCGCCGAGTTTTTGCATTATGTGCGTGAACACGAAAAAAATCTCATCCTACAATTCTCGCATTTAGACAAAAATCGTGATGGTAAATGAGCTTTAAATAATTATATTCATACAAAATCATATTAAATATTTTTTTACAGGCAAAGTTGATCTGGAGGAGCTGATTTCGGCTTTTAAAGATCTCGGTTTGGATGTTGATGTTGACGAGGCACGCAAACTACTTTCGAGGTATTCTTCTATTTAGTAATGTTTGTTTAACAATTGACTAATTTTTGTTTTTTTTCACTTTTAGAATGGACAAAGATGGCAGTCTGAATATTAGCTTTAGTGAGTGGCGGGATTTCATGCTTCTTGCAGCTTCATCGGATATACATGACTTGATCAAGTTCTGGCGGCATTCTACTGTAAGTAGTTAAACGTGCATTACCGCCTCAGACAACAAATGTTTACTTCTTTATTGTTAGCGCTAATGTCTCTAGTTTTATCGGTGTGTTTTCGTTGTACTTTAAAAAACGTATGCTAAAATGGCAGCAAAGGCAGTGAGATTTGCTGCCATTTAAGCGTATCTACAGTGGCTTTATTATGTATGTTATGCGTGCTCAATGTTGTGTTGCTGTATGTCTGTTAGTTAGTTTTGGTGATTTTTTTTTTATTCAATTTAATAATCGTCTACCTTTTTCATTGTTCTCGCATATTCCAACACATTTTAGTATCTGTATTATAAAGAGTCCTGACTAACAGAGGAAGATCTGAAGGTATTTAGTAACAAAATTCTATTCTTTATGCTCAACTCTAGTATTATATAAGTGCATAAATTATTTCACAGCGTAATTTCTTAAGATACTTGCGCTCTCACATTTTCGACTTCGTGTCGAACTCATGCCGCACCAAATCATTCACAGTTTCGGCTGATTATTCATTCACGCATAACTCATACATAATCAGTATATTGAATAGTTGTAGATGTATAAGTGAGTCATAATTTGTATAGATTTTTTTTGTTTTTTTTTTATAAACCTTTATTACCTTCACAGTGTATAATGAAACGATTTTATTATACCCTATCTATGTCAACCTGTCTGTTGTAAGTCTAAACGAACATTAGTTTTAAAGGCCAAACGTGTTTTGGGCGCGCGATCTCTTTTGATCGAAACTAAGAGCGCAAGATGTGCTCTTTTTTGAAATGCACGTTATTTCTCTTTGCATGACGTATAGCGTCGTAGTATTTCATCATGTTTTATTAACTTTCGCACCCGAGCTGCTAGAAAAGATAGGCAAATAACTGTCACTATGTTAATGCGTTTAAAAAAGAAGAGTGAACTGTGCTAATGCGTATTATATATGTTTATAGTCACTGTCTAACCTAACCTCAATTAGCCTTGCTCTTCACTCACATGATGATGATGAACTTTAGGTAGTAACCCAATTGCAACTGACTGCTAATCTCTCGTTAGGTTAGTGTGCTCGCGTGCTCTTTCGTTTGACACTTGTTCTTATATGATCGTCAGCCGCCAACCATTGTACTTGTTGTTGTTGTTGCACGTAATAATCATTTTGTTTACTTAGTCAACATGACAGTTGGTTTTTGTTGTTGCATTGTAGTAGTGTTTGTTGTTGTTTTGCATTGCGCTCTACCTCACTTTGATTGATATTAATTTCTTTTAAGCGCGCATAAACAACTTTATTAAATTTTATAGAATAGCATTTTTGCACATACATATAAACGTTCCTTAACTTCTGACACTGATTAACACTTATTTAGTATATGTGTATGTATTATTATTTTGGTTTTTTTTGTGCGCATTTGGTCAGCCAATCAGATTTCGTCTGATTAGGTGCGAGCCCCCAGCAACGCTGTGTTTGTGTGAGTGCGCGTGGCGGTTCGACTTATTTGTATGGGTTTTTATATACCAAGCGAGATAACAAATCATACAACTTACCTTTAGTCTGTCATTCACTTGTAATAAGTTGTTCACTTTATTTGTCGCTGCTCGAAATGTTTTTTTAAGGTCAGACATTTTATTTTCTATGCCCTTTGGTTTTGCCACGATTATTTACGCTTATGGCAGTCAAACAACACTGACGTACAAAAACCAAAAGTAATTAATGCATGTCTGTCGGTCGCCGCTATTTTTAGTTGGTGAAGTTATACTTGCAATCAACACGCGTCAGAAATATTGGCCTTGACCGAAGCATTGAACTTCTCCGTTTCCGCTTTGAGTTCAGACCGGAAAACTTTTGCAAAGTCCTTTTGATTTGGCACTAGGACATGTATTGTTCTTCCGGTCGTGGAAACTCAACGCCGTCGCGACTTGCAAATGATTGATTTCACTGTTATTATGCGACTTAATTAAACTTTGAATTTGACGTGTCATTTTGCTGATAAGAATAATAATATTGTTGTTTACAATACTGATTTTTGTTGCTTTGCAATTTGCATGGAATATGCCGCCAACGCTTATGTAATTAGCAATATGTTTGTTGGTAGCAACAATTAGTGCTAATCTATACACACGCCAAGTTAAACCACTATACATATATCAAAGTGCTTAACATTGCGTACTGAATTGCTCTATGTGTTGTGTACACCTACATAACATAGGCGTACTTAATATTGAGTGAAGAATTGTATAGGCAATAAAATAAAACTAGTGTAACGTAGTATAGTGTAGGGTATATGTGGAGCTATCGTATTAGATTATACGAAAGGTATTTTCCATTTGATTGACGTCTTATCTGTTTGGTGACGTCGACTTAGTTTTTATAGAACACATCATTTACATATTTAACTTGGAAAAACTGTCGTATTTTATATTTATTTATTATTTATTTTGTTGATTTGTGCAAATAAATTTCAATAGAAGTCATTATACACTACGTCGAAGTTCAAATGGTCAAATTAGAAATGGTTAGTATTAATTGCTTTGTTTGTTCCATGCCAAAACAATATTTATGTAACGGAGCTGAGACATTAATGAATCGATTGGGCTAATAAATTAATTAGCACCTGTTACGCTTTGAGTCTCATCCCAAATGCTTTCAATGTCAACTGGGCTTGTGTCTGTGGGCGTGTCTCAGTCACGTTTGAAATACGAATTTTAATTGGTTCGCTATCATTTTCTATCAGCATGTGGCATAGCAATAACTTCTGATCATCATGTTTATTTCTTAGCGCATAATTATTTTCATTTTGAGCCAGAGTACTTGATAAGCCGGAATAGATGTTGCTATTTCAAAATGTCTGGACTTGAATTTTGCAAAAAAACAAAAACAGCAATTTGCTGATAAGATTTGCTGCTGTCTTTGCACTTTTCGAAATCAGTTTGTTTTTAAGCTGTTTTCAATTATTAACATTTTTTTTTGGCAGCAATAATCGCGATGACTTCTTTATATATAAAACCATATAAAGTGTTTAGTAAATATAAAGAAAAAAGAGTGTGGAAAAACGCTGAAATTCATACTAAGAAAAATATGCGAAATTAAATTGAAAAGCTTGGCTTGTTGTAATTTATGATAGAACAGAATAGAAGCAAGCACGCCACGAAGCTTCGTATCGCAGTCGCCAACAACAGTTTGTACTTTGAGCTCTCGTACATAGACACGAACACGAACGATAGAACACACACACACACACATGCATAGCAGCGAAGTGTGCGCCGCGGCATAGTCGACCAAATCAGCAAGTGATCGTTTACGCTCTCTCAGTGTTTCTTCAGCTGTCTCGGGCAACGGTCGTGCTTTGCGCATTTTTCACTCTGGAATTCAATCAGAGTTGGCTACCATAAGCTGTATTATATAATAAGCGAACGCGCACACATTTATGCACGCACAGTGAAGTTAACGGCACAAGTTCGTTTCTTGTTGTAAAACTAACGAAATTCGCATTAAACCATTTTGAATTTACGTTCGTTGTTGCAGCAAAGCGAATTTCTACGTGATTTTTGTGCTTTTTGATTACTGTTGGTTTACTAGGCGTATACATAGTTTTATCGTCTTTTAAAATATTTTCGAAACGTAAATTTTTGTAAACGCGCTCAAAGTTATTTTTGTACTTATACAAAAAGAAGAAAAGCAAATAGTGAAAGTTTGCAAAAATTGTGCCAAAAGAAAAATTCAAATAAAATAAACCCAAAGAAAAAAATTTAATAGAGAAAATTAAAAGTTGTGACTGAACGAACTCTTGGTCTGAACAAAACTGTGATAAAGATTTAATGTTACAAAAATCAAACGAACAAAAACAATAATTTCAAAATGTATCGGAACAACACATATCAATACAATCTGCCAGTTGAGTACCATAATCTGCAACAGATGGCAGTCGCTGGCGATATGATGGAGGATTTTGTGGTGATATTTCGCGATATGATGGGAAGGGTATGTACCATGTTAATTGCTACTCTAAAAGTACAAACTATAATTATTGAAAACCAGTTTGAACTGGAAATATCATTTGTCTTCAACAACACACCTCCTGCGGTTGTAAATAATATTCGTTTTTTCCAAAGATAACGAATCTGGTTTCATGCAGAAATGGAAAAATGTCTAAACGACTTGATTTGAAATCAATTCGAAAAAAACAAAGCATTTTTGCGACTTAAGTCAAGCAATAGTACCAATTTTATTGAACTTTATTTTGCAATAATATATTTTATACACAATAACAAGTTCCTAAACAAACTATAAAAGTGAGAAAGCAACAAGTGATGTGCAACTTTGTTGAAGCTTTAAAATGTTGAAGGTAATAAAATATCGATAATATTTCTTTGAAACAATAACGGTGATTTGCGTTTCGGGGAATTTTTGTAGCGGAAGTTGAGTCACTCTAGAAAATTCCGCTTAAATACTTCAATACACTGATTAATCTTATCGCTGCGTTGTGCGATGGTCAGCACTCATTTCTCTAGAATTGTAAACCGTAACAATATTTCTACTTTTTTTTTTTGTTTTATTTAATGTATATTTTTAGTGATCGTTGAAGATCTGCAAAGAGCACTTTTATATTGTCATGTTTTCTTATCGTTGCTTTCGCTTCTTTGCGCGCACAGCATTTTCTGGCATAGCAACAGACTTCGTCGTCGTTCGAAGTTGTTTTTTAAAAGCCAGTTTGGCATTATGTATGCTCTTCACAAGCATATTGCGCTCGGCTTTAAGTATGTAAATTTAAGCACGAAAATGTAGACATGTCTGTCTGTGCAAACAAGTCCCGCAAGTTTTTATTTATAGAAATTAGTTACTGTTTTATTTCGGCATAATTTATGCAAAATATATATGTGAAGGGTATCGTATTTAAGGCACAGCCGAAAGTAAACTTTGTATCTTTTGTTTTTTCTTAAAGAGGTGATCGTTCGTTTGTATGTATTTCACGCAGTCTCGAGTTATTCGCGTGCACATTCCGCTGAAGTTTGCTTGCGCTCGGCGTCGCCAACCCTTCATTAATATTCTTCAACTTGACGACTCGTCTTGTTTTACTTCGCCCGACATGTTGACGCACGTCATCGTCTTAATTTTGACGAAGAGCTTCGACACACTTAACGTACAGAAAAGAGACCCAACTTATTCACATAAACAGAACTCAGCACAATACACGCGCACTCTCTCACCAACGCTTATTCGTACATATATTGCGTGCGGTTGTGGCGCAATAATATTGACTTGCTTTATAAATGTTTTTGTTTTCATTCTCTTTTATTTTTCTTTGATTTCTCGAAAATTTGGTGTTTTTTTTTGCTTATTTTTTTTTTTTAAGTTTTTGGTCAACTCTGTTGCTAAGCGGAGTTTGAGCAACAACACTGCACGTGCGCTCTTTTATGCATGGCGTGCTATCTCTTGTTTGCTTGCGCTCTTTTAGCAGTGCCACACTCGATTGGAGGCTCGTCCAATATTTATGTTGCAATTTTATTTCTCCTTTCTCTCTACCGCACTTCTTATTATCATAATACAAACATAATGAAAATGTGAGTCACATGTTAATATTTGCGCTAGGTTAGTGCGTGGGTGTGCTTGTATATATAAAAGTATAGCTGCAATTGCACACCTTTTCCAGCGTCCAGTTAGCCAACAGTGGGTGGTGCGCAATGACGTCAAACAATGGTTTTGTTGCTTATTACAGTCATGTTTACTTGGCTGAAATACAATCTTTGTTGACGTCATTTGTATAATAATTCTCCGTTAACATTAAAAAATTTTTATTTTTACAGTTTTCACTGTCATAAAGACGACTCTGTGCCTGTGCGCGCGTGACTCATGCCAATAAAGTTACTCAATTGAGATAAATTTTGCAAAGCATGTCAATTGGTTATGAAAATTATGCAAGCTGTGTGCATCATTGTCATTTAGTAGTTGTTGTTGTTGCAGTTGCTCTTTTAGTGCTGCCATGACAACGGTCTGAAGAAGAGTGTAATAACACGTTTTCTCTTTGCGCTACGCTCAATTACGGCGTCCGTCCGCTGTTCCTCGTTTGCCTTCACCGTTTGTGCATTCATGGCTAACATTTGTTTTGTCTAATTCATTGTTCATTTTCATTGTGTTTTATTAAGTTTTATGGCTTACAGACATTTTTTAATGATTTGCCTTGAAAATAGTAAAGGTTGCTTTTTTTAATGGAATTTGGCTTCTCTTGTCTGTATTTCGCATTGGAATTTGTAATCAACATGGCTATGTTAATTTACGCTTGTCAACTTGTCTTAAATTGTTTGTTGATTCATTACTTTACGCCTCTTTGTGTTATTTGCCCACGCTGAAATATCGAAACCAGTTTTTTCCGGTTTTCCTACGTTTCAGGGAAAATTTACTTTTCTCTTTTGCTTTTTTGCAAACAAAACAAAAATAGAAAGGTTTCAGCGTCACGAGTGAAACGCTTTTGTTTTTATTATTTAAAAAGTTAATATTTTATTTAATAAAGTCGATTTTTTATTGTCTGTGCGCCATGTGATTTTTTATGTTAATTTTTTCTATAAATTTTGCAAAATAATTGTAATATACAAAATGGCGTTGAACTTGCACATGGAGTGGAACGAAATGGCATGGAATGAGACAGACACTGTGCACATGAATTTCGTTTAACGGACTTTTTGCCCTCCTACTCTGCTTGCTCTTCATCTTTCATCATGTGACGTTTTGTTGTTTTACTAAGCCTTCAGCCATAAAAAAAGATCACTCATACGTGTGAAATTACTTTATAAATATGCTAAAATTTGCACCATTCTACGCTTGTGTGAATTTCATTGATCACAAGAAACAAAATACACAAAAATTCCTATTGTGAAAATTGCTTTGTAATTGGCGCTGATAAGCTTATCTTTAATTCGTTTATCGTTGTCTGGCGAAAGTCGGTTTGATTTTAAGCGTTTTTGTAATTCAATACAATACAATGCTCCCTTCTGTCTGGCCCCCACAACTGCCATTGAACTTTCTGCGCATTATATTTGTTTTTTTCGCATGTGTTTTCACCTTGAAGGTTGAGCGTTTTGCACGAATGCGCCGGAAAATTAGTTTAAATAGTTTTATAGAAGATTCTTTGAAGCGTTTGCTACATAAACATAAATATTTTTTTGTTTTTGAAACGCAAAAGACTTTGTTGTTGAGCTTTTTAATGTTGTGCTGCGAATTTATTTAGCTCATTATCACATCACGCGCCATAACTGAGTTGTGTTTATCAGTGTCAGACAGTCTCAAAATTTGTTTTGTTCTTTTTTATAAATATTTTTCGACATTTTATAAGCAAAAAATTTATCAAAAGTCGCACGTTTTTGTAATTTCGAACAATTATTCATATTTAGTTAAATAACCGAAATTTTTCAATTGAATGCACACTAAAAGGGCTAAATTCGTTTAACATAAGAGAGCGAAAGGAAGAGTGAGCAAAGAAAGAGCGCGCGTGCAATTATAAGAAAATGTACAATAGGAAAACGATTGCAGCTCTGTTACGCAACTTGGCAGCGTTTTTGCGCCGTAAATGACAGCAACAAATACGACTAAGAAATTATTTCCGCAAATGAGAAACCTCGGCAGACAGAAACACACGCACACACACACACAGACACAAGCACACGCGAACATTCACTCAAAGAGAAACAGAAAAAAAGAAGCAGGCGCGCACACGACAGGCCATGTTGGCGTATACGTAATGTCTTAGGTAAAAGTCGGTAGAAAAAACATATTGCATGCGCGAAAGTTTTAATGTCGGTCGACCGTCGTCTAAGACGTTTGATGCCCAACGAACGCTGCGCTGTTATGCGCTTATACGATGTTGTAATAGTTCTACTGCTATTTTAGTACGAATTTTTGGGAGCATTTTTTCAGTAAATACGATAAATCAACACAAAATCAACAAAATGTCTTTAGCACCGGTCAAGGTAAACAATACGTCGATGTGTTAATTGTTTATATTTTTTTCTTTTTATATATTTTGTTTGCTATTTTTAAGCGCGCGTTAAGCTAAAAATAAAGTATCAACACTTATTTATTAAAAGTAACTACGCACGGACTTTGATAAATGTTGTTAATGTTGCGGTGAATTTTTATTTTATTTTTTAACAATTAATAATTTATATTTTGTTATACTTTTTGCAGTACATCGACATAGGCGAGGATATGAACGTACCTGATGACTTCACACAAAAGGAAATGCAAACGGGTCTTTGGTGGCGCCATCTGGTGGCTGGCGGTTTTGCAGGCGCAGTGTCGCGCACATGTACAGCGCCCTTAGATAGAATAAAAGTGTATTTGCAGGTTAGTAAACATAAACAAGCATATGCTCAAGTCAAAACAAATTTGTTTAACACGCTTCCTTAAAATCGTCATAGGTTCAAACACGTAAAATGGGAATCTCAGATTGTGTACGCCTGATGGTGAACGAGGGCGGCACGCGGAGTTTATGGCGCGGCAATGGCATGAACGTTGTCAAGATTGCACCAGAGACAGCGTTAAAGTTCGCAGCATACGAGCACATCAAGCGTTTAATACGCGGCGGTGATGACAGCACGGGTTCGCATCCACTCACGATCGCTGAGCGTTTCTATGCTGGCGCAGCCGCGGGCGGCATCTCACAGACGATTATCTATCCGATGGAAGTATTAAAGACACGTCTGGCGCTACGCAAGACCGGACAGTACAAAGGCATTGCCGATGCGGCCGCAAAAATCTATCGCACCGAGGGCATGGGCAGCTTCTACCGTGGCTATGTGCCGAATATACTCGGCATATTGCCCTATGCAGGCATCGATTTGGCTGTGTATGAGACGCTGAAGCGACGCTACATTGAAACGCATAGTCAGAATGAACAGCCAAGCTTTGTAGTTCTGCTTGCATGTGGCAGCATTTCGAGCGCGCTCGGTCAGCTCTGTTCGTATCCATTGGCTTTGGTGCGAACACGTCTACAGGCGCAAGGTAAGTGTTTACTGCTGTTGCGATTACACACACACACACATGATACTCATTTCGTTTTTCTTTTCCTCGATCATAGCAGCAGCTAAAGTGGAGACGCGTCGTACAATGATACCTTTGATGGCAGCCGATGATAACGCGCACAGCAGTCAAATGACTATGTCGGGCCAGTTCCGTAAGATCGTGCAGAATGAGGGCATGGTGGGTCTGTATCGCGGCATAACACCAAATTTCTTAAAAGTGCTGCCTGCGGTCTCCATCAGCTACGTTGTCTATGAATACTCAAGTCGCGCATTGGGGATCAAAATGTCGTGATGTGCTTGTCTTCACAACTCAACACAAGTCAAGTCATTGCTGGGTGTGCTCATGTTCATGTGCTACTTATGTATAGTATATATATATATGTATTTGAGGACATCTGCTGTGTAGATGGCCTGCGTGTGCGCGTCATTAACCGCTGACCGCACGACAACAAACTGTGTCGAGTGTCGGCTGGCTGACTAGTTGGTTAGTTGTATGGATTGGATGTATGGTGGGCATAAATGATGACTTCGTTTGCATGATGGATCAATGCCGCCAGTGTATATAGTTGTATGTGCGCGCGCGCTCTCTCTCACTCACTCTCTCTAGTTTAAGTGCAGGACACTCGGCACTGTTGTTGTTATACTATAACCAAAACACGAAGGGATACTGTAAAGGACACAAAAGACCGTTGCCGATGTTGATAATGATAATGATGATGGAAAAATGATACCTATACCGATTATCAAAACACTCTTGCTTTCCTTAATTGTAAACTTCCATACTCTGTTATACATGCATATACATACATATATATTTTGTAATTTCTCTAGTTAATTAGCATAAAGTTATTTTTTAAATAAGTGATACTATGGCTAATTTATTATATAAATATGATGTACTATTTTGTAAACGATAACAAGACAGACAAAACAGACCGTAAACTAAGTTAAGCAAAAAGGCAAGCAAGATACAACTTAACGTATGGAATAGTCTTAATTTTAAGTTAAGCGCTAATTATTTATTGTGTTTAGACTATTTTTATACAAAATGATGATGAACCTATGCAAAATTAAGCAAACAAAGTGTAAAAATGAACCGTTGAATTAAAATAGTACGAAAAAAAGTAACAAAAATCAGACATTAAATAGAATCAACGTACGCTTTTTTTTTTTTAAAAACAATCTAAAATCAAAACTCAAAGAAAATTAAGCTACAAAAATTCTGAAAGAAACAGGAAAACTTGCTTCTGTTGCCAGTTTGCTCAAAGCCTGGCCAGAAGATAAGATAAGAGGAATTAAGATATTTTTACTAACAAAATTCATATTATAAAAAAAGCGATAATTTGCTGAATTGCAGAAAAGTGAAATATTAAAAAAATGTGATTTTGCTTTTAGTTTAAATTTAGTTAGACTTCTTTTTGTATAAATCAGAAAATACTTAGCAGAGGTGCTTATTTCAGCAACTTTTGTTGGTAATTATTAAATTTGTAGCATTTTCATTTTCTTTGTTTGTTATAAACTTCAATTTTTCTGTTAATACAACTGCTGCGACCGTCTGTGCTGAGCCAAAAAGCCAATGAGATTAATTTTTTTTAGTACTATGATGTTTGCTGCTTTGTTACATTTAACGCTAAGAAACACAAAACGAAATATGCAAAAAAAACATATTTTTTATGTTAAACCGAAAGCATTTTTTATAAAAATTTGAACAATTTAAATAAAATTTCAATATGCAAATGCTAAACAAAAATTTAAACAAGCGTATTTTTTTTTTCTCTGTATAATAATAATAAAATTTCAAGTCAGACAGAAAGTATAAAAATGAATGATTAAAACATTACTTGTTCGAACTACTCGGTGCGTTAATTTTTGTCCAATAGTTAGATTGTTATAAAGAACCTTTTGAGAAATAATACTTACTATATAGAGAACCTGTAGTATCCAACACCAAAGTTCGAATACATTGCCGTGCATGCCGAGCACGCGTTTGTGTGCGTTTGGCTCGTGTCACGGCGTATTGTTTTCCAACCGTTTGCGGTGTTAGCTAATGGATTGATGATAATATTGTTATATTTTTGTAATTTAGCAAATTTTTTAATAAATTGTATATTCATTGTGATTTATTGATATAAAAATATGTATTTAAAAAACCCTATTTACTCCAAAACAATTATGCATAACTACAAATAAATAAAGTCAAAACAAAACTGAGATTGAGAACTACTAAAATGTTGGAAGAAGCGTTTTTCATTTTGAAAATTGAAAATTGCGCCATGGTTCATGCACGATTCCGAGATTGACATTTGCCGCCGCATACAGAATAAACCGATACGCCTTTTTATTTATAACACGCGAGTATCGAAGCTATTTTTGGCCAAGACAGCTGTGTGCGCGCAGTGGGTGAGCAACTGGTCGACGTTGATTAGAAATTGAAAAATTTTCACTGCATTTGTCAAAAAGATTTTCGTATTTATTTGCTAACCAAAGTTCGAGATGGAACTTAATTATCAGCAGATCTGTTCGGCGCGTACCGTGCAATCCGATAAGAAGGGTTTCTTTAACGAATTCTATTTGAGTGTGAAAGAGTCATGCGGCGAACAGTGGTTGCAGCACTACTTCGGCAAGCTAAAGTCCAACGAGGCGCGTGTCTTGTCGATCTTCAGCGATCGTGAGGTGTGCGATCCCGTGCTCGGTGTGCTTGAGCATGTGCAGCCGGTGTACAAGCAGAAGGATGCGCTATTCGCTGCACAGCGACGTGCACAAGCGGACAAATTTCATTTGATGAGCACAACTGCGGAAACAGTCGAGTTACAGACGGAATTACTGAAACAGGCATTGGGTCATGCTAATCTCTCGGTGATGCGTGCGCCGGCAAAGGGTGAGTGTTCTGCATACGCCTTCCTGAAAGTACCAAAGTTAATTAAAACTTAAATAGATTTTGATCTCGATATTGATGACGGGCTGACCCTTGCGCTGGCGTTGCGTACGCGTGCTATTATACTAATTGCCTTGGGTGAGGGAGAGGCGGCGTTGAGTGATTTGAAGATGGCCTCAAACTATGGCCTGGAGTGCAAACAAAGTGTGGATTACTACTTGAAGATGGCTAAGGCATATGCATGTGAGTAGCGTATTCATATATGATGTGCAGCCACAGCAGTGATTTGTTGTTTATGCTCAGGCATGGATGAAGCTGCTCGTGCACAGATCTCTTTGAAGATTGCTGAGAAGCTTGCAGGCGCAAACAATGCGATGATACAGAACTGTAGGCACGAACTGTTGCTAGTCAAGAAGGCCAAACGTACGGAGGCATTGAAATCGCCGGACTTGGCGTGTGGCGAAAATGACAGTCTACGTGGCGCTTCTAAGCTGGTCAAGCTTGTTGAGACCAAGGAAAAGGGCCGCTTTGTTGTTGCCAATGAAGGCTTGAAGACCGGCGATGTGGTGTTGTGCGAGAATCCCGTAGCGGCTTGTCTGCTGCCGAGCTTCTTTGGCAGCCATTGTCATCATTGTTTAACGCGGTTAGTGATAATAATTTAAATATTGAAAGCAAATTGAGTGCATGAATTGTTCTCATTGCAGTTTGAAAACACCCGTGCCGTGTATGAAGTGCTCCGGCGTCGCCTTTTGTTCTGCGCAATGCATGGGTGAGGCTTGCGATAGTTACCATCGCTTCGAGTGTGAGTTTATGGACCTCTACATTGGCTCGGGCATGTCAATACTTTGTTTTATTGCGTTGCGTGTCTTCACACAAGCGCCCACGTTGGAGAGCGGCCTGAGCACCGCTACACTGTTATTTGAGAATCTGTGCAAGCATGAAGATGAACGGCAAGCCGATGATTACTTACAGCGTTCACTCATGGCCGGCTTTCTATTGCGTGTGCTTCAGAAGGCACAGTTCTTTGGCCGTCGTAAAACGGAGGGTGTCAATCCCACGGCAGTTGAGCTACAAGTCTGTACCGCTCTCTTGGGCTTGCTGCAAGTACTCCAGTACAATGCCCATGAGATCTACGAGACCGTGTTAGCTGAAGAGCATTGCTTTGAACACTCCAAAGTCGTATATGTCGGTGCGGGTCTGTACGGCACTGGCGCCTATTTCAATCACGAATGCTGGCCGACCGTCGGTCGTTATTTTGTTGGCAAAAAATTAGTTTTGGCCGCCACGAAACCACATCGGCCCAACGAAATTGTTGCTGAAAACTATGGTCCGATATTTACAAAAATGAATCTTAAGGAGCGGCAACGCGCACTGCGTGGACGTTATATATTCAATTGCAACTGCTTGCCATGTCAAGAAAACTGGCCCACTTTGCAAAAGATCGACAAACAAGTTCGATTCTGGTAAGTTAATAAATCAGTTGCCAATATTATTATGACAATTTCGACTTCTTATGACTATTATCTAGGTGCACTTCTCCCAATTGCGTTTATCTACTCAAGTTCCCCAAAGATCTCGCTAAAGATGTGCGTTGTCCGCGTTGCCGCAAGAATGTCTCCCTGAAAGAGAGCGTGGCCAGGTTGATAAAAATCGAAGAACTTTACCGCGAGGCTGCTCAAGCAATGCAGGCAGAAAAGACCGCAGAAGCTATTGAACTTTTTAAGGAGGGATTAGACGGGTTCTTCCAGATTGCAGCACTTCCGCACAAGGACACGTTAATTGCACAGCTCTCTTTCTTGAAGTGTTTAGCTAACACAGGTACCGTTTTTAAGAAATAAGATGACAGCTTTTAAATAAAATTAGTTTTGGATATCAGGATGCTGCCGTTTTATTTCAAAATCCTAAATTCAGTTTTACCAACCTCTAACCGTTTGCCGAAATGTTAAGCAACAGAAAATGTTAGAATTTGGCCTTAAGGTCGACGAAACACAGCTGTGAGTCTACTATTCAAACTTGCCGTATGTTTCCGAGAAAAAGCAAAGACTCATAAGGCTTACGCAAAATAAACAAAAAGTCGACGAACAGCTGATGCACTCATATCGAAATTCGAATGTGCCGGCGGAGTCTTGGACTTGTTGATATTTTATTTTGCCGATTTATTGTTACATTCCTGTATAATAACAATTAATGAACTAATATGATTAAAAGACCGAAACCTGGTGATACTGAGGATGATATTTTGCGCATGGAGCAGGAGTTCCTGGCACAGCGTGCTAAAAATCCACAAATAAGAGCCGCAGCCGAGTTTATCAAAGTCCCTCAACGTAAGCTTACCATTATTAATTAATTGTGTTAAAAATAATGTTTGTGTGCTACATTCATTCATAGCAACCAAAAAGTCACTATTCGCGAAAAATAGAGAGTACCAAAAGGCTGTCAGTACAACGCAGCCCGCACCGGCTTTAATCGCTGCTGACAAGGCAAAGGAACAACTATTGGGTGATATACGAGAAAAAATTGTTGGCGATGCAAATGGAACTCGCTTTAAGGACAACATTACTAATATTGTTCTGGGTGACATTACGGAGAAACAATTTACGAGCGCCACACTTGAAAATAATTATTCAAAAACGTTCGCCAACATCAAACACGTAAACTCAAATGAGCCAAAGAAGGGCACAAGTATATTCGCGCGTTCTTTTGCTGCACAAGCAAAACTGGCTAGCAATGATACTGCTCTGAAACACAACGATGTGGAGCCAATGGACAGCAGTCCTGTTGAAAACATCGATCTGAGTCGAGTTTATGGCAACAAAAGCGTTGTAGTTGAGGATGAAAAAACCGCGGCGGAGGTACATGCACAAAACTTGTCCATGTTAAGTAAAATGAGTGAAAAGGAAATACTTGCAGAACGTAAAAAACTATTGAATTCATTAGGTAAGAATTGAATTGAGAATTAATTGAAAATTAATATTTATACATTTAATATATGATATTCCTATAGATCCCAGTTTGATTGCTCTACTCTCTAAGAAACGTCATGCAAAGGGACCTAGCTCGGCGTCGGTACAATCAAAAAAGGCATCAATCGAAGTAACTCCATCAAGTAGCACAGATATTGTAATGGCGAATACATCACCAGATGAACTACCGGATTCGTGTGCTGCGCTTGATCTCATAAAACAGAGTGAAGAGGAAAATTGGTTAAATTTTGGTGTTGTTGAAAAAGACAAATTAGAATGGATGCGTGATATTCCTGCAATTGCGGCGAAGCTAAAACCAGGCGAAAAGTTTGAAGCGCGTTTCGATTGGAAAGGTGTGTTATTGCCTTACAGCTTGGACGATATAACCGCGACGGATAAATCGAAAACTGTAAAGGAAGAGCGAGAATTATACTTGCATGGCACAGAGCCCAATCGTCCAGGCTATACTCTGCATGAACTTTTTCGATTGGCACGATCGAATGTTTTGCAGCAAAGGATATCGGCTTTCGGCGCTATTGGTGGCCTACTAAACATATACAACCAAGGGTTTTATGACAACGTTTTGGAGATACCGATTTCGAAAATATTCTTCTTATTGCGCTTGGGTTGGGATGATAATACGCCTGCGCAATTGGAATCCGTTACCAAAGCATTGGCGTTTCTTTTTTATAATGAAACAGATGAAGTATTGTTAGATTACATTTTCGACAATGCAGATTGTTATTGGCAACCCACACTGCAAGTGTCAGGAGTTGTTAGTGAGGATGATGATCCCACGTCTATTGAAAACTTACAAAAGCACATGAAGCAATTACGCGTCAGTCCGGCGTCTATAAGTGCTAATGTCGAGGAGAGCGAAGAGGACAGTAAGACTTCCATGACGGATTTTCAGTTGGCTGAAACGGATCTCATTGACTGTTTTCTACGCACAAATGTGCTTAAGCGAATTTAGTAAATAGAATACATGACAACATTTGGGTTTTTTGACTAACAATAGTTTCCATTATTTAACAGCTTCATATTGAACACGGTTCGCGTGGATAATAGCACTGTTACGTCTTGTCTAAAGTTACTCATACGTTTGGCGCGCACAAGCAAACAAATTGCCGAACAGATTATCAATGAACCCGAATTGCTCGATTGCCTTTTCACAAACTTCTTGCCGAACATGGCGCATGTTGGTGTGTACTACTGTTACAAGCATTAAGGCTAACCGCTACAGATTTATTTCTCTTCAGATACAAGCCAACAGCAGCCGCCTTTCTACAACTATCCACAGTTTCTTTGCTTGAAGCTTCTGCGTGTGTTAATTTCGCAACATTTAAGCATTGCACTTATTGTTAAGAACACGCCCTTGCTGGATTTATTGCAGAACTATCTCTACAATCGGGAGGATATAAGGGTAACTATTTGATGTGAAAGATTCCATTTATTGTTCTATTATGTAAATTGTTTTTCCTCATAGACTAAACTGATTCGCGTGCAAATAGAAGCACTTCGCATTTTACGTTGCATGCTACTGCAACGTGTCATCGATCACAAAACATTCAAGTGAGCTTTTTTACTTTTAAAATACATGTACAGTTTACGACCCTAGGATACTGAAAACACTTTTGACAAGCACGGGATCGGTTTTAAAGTAACAGCTTGTAGTTTGGTATGCCGTGTCGCAAGCATCTTCGCCCTCTGTAAATTACGAGTGGGAATTATTGGTTATTTGTTATTTTAACGTATTAATACTTACCTTTTGAGCCGCATGTATTGATTAGGTTATTGAGCTTGTCGTGAATATGTTCGGGCACCATTTCGAGCAAGTATTCCAAGTGGATAACATTATTGGAATCAATCTGCATATATAGACTTTAAGTTAGATAATTAAACACAGATTAACTTGCGCGTTAAACAAACCAAGCCCACTGTATTGTACAAACAATGCAAAAAGCATTTAAAGTTCTGATTTTCTGGCATGGCATCGGCTTGTGCGATGATTGCTGCAATAGAACAACTGAACTTATAATCGAATTCATGGCTTATAAATACACTAATGTGCACCTTCGTCAACGCCCGATTGCTTAATGCAACGATTGTTTAGCTTCTTGAGCTGCGACTTAACGTGATCCGGCAGGATTTCTGCCTGATACGTCTGTATGAAGTTAGTTAACACAAATATTATTATAATGGAAAAGGCACTTGGTCTTCTGTAGTACATCTCTGAATGTTTTGTTATTGAACGAGCTAAAAACACAAACTAGTTGGGAAAACCATTGTTCGGCACACTTTTATAGTTGTGAAATGTTGTCTAATAAATTACATGTTTCTCCAACTAGGCAATTCTTGCCAGCGCTACGACAAATGCTTGATTGGCATTATAATCATTGCGTTTATGAAGTAGGCGGTCCAGCGCTTATACGTCAGCACGCGTCCGCGTTGTTGGCGGCCATTGCAGCAAGCGGTGACTGTGGCGGCGGCGATTTGGAAGTACAAAAACTGCTGGGCGATACGCTACATGACTGTTGTTGCAGTTGGCTGCACAGGGCTACACGTGGTGGCGAGGGCATTAGGGAGGTACGTTTGATTGACACATCCGTACAATTTCAGCACACACATATTGTTTTTGTTTTGCTTTTAGTACTCCCAAGCGACACTTCTTTGTGCGTGCATTGACGTTATGAACTGGTATGCACGCCATTGCATTGATGCAACACGCTTGCGTAACTTCACAACGAAGTATCTGCCGGAATTGGTACGTTCGAAAGGCTTTGCTGAATGTGTCAACAATTTGACGTGAGTACGCTGCGCTAGAAGACTTAATCAATTTTTAGCTAATATATATCAATTGTTGCTGTTTTCCCAGAACCGCCTCAATAATATTGCGCACGTCTACCGATCGTCGTCATGTGCACAAGCCGCTGCCAAATGTGGGCGCGGTTTTAATGAATCAACATGGCCCGCAATTGGTTGTCTCACAAACTTATGCCGTGCAGCTCCTATGCGCGATTTGGCGTCTGCTAGAACAACAACTTGCGCGCGACGAAAAGTCTTTATTCAATGCGCTTTTACAACCTCAAATTGTCGAACCGCTTGCGCGGTTTTTAAGCGCGGTCAGAACAGAACTTAATCAGTTTCTGGCCACAAACTTCTTTGCTAGAAGTGAATTGCAACTTATTTATCACTTGGTTTGTTTCAAAGGCTTTGACGAGTATCTTTCGAAAGCCGAGTTGTTTCAACTGGTTTATAACTTTCTGTGCTGTCTACCGGCCACGCAGGCGCACCAGATTAAGGCTTTGTTCGACAGCTATATATTCAATCCGGCATACATTGATGTCGAAACGACAACATTGGAGAAATGGCATCAAACATGCTTGGAGCTAATATACAAACATATCGTTGCGGTAAACAATTCAATAAAATATCACACATAATATGTTATAACGTTTGCATTTTCAGACAAAACGTGAACCAACGCTGGCGCTGCCTTATACACAGGCGCCCATACTGCCGAAGGATTGGCCGTACTTTCAACTAAGCATTATGCTTAGAAATTATTTGGAGAATGTGCAACAGCAGCCAGCGGTGCTCTTCTCAGGTAACAGCGTAAATTTTACTATACTCGATTTCGATTTACTTTTATATATTTTTTAGAATGCGAAGTACTGCGCATGACTTTTAACTTTGTCAATCAGTTGGAGGCTTGTGGCATGGAAATTGCCACGCCCACCGAGCAGCTTATGTACCTTATGATTGCCTTTATGGGGCCCGATTCGCAATTTCTGGATGCCGAAATGCAGAAACTCTTGCGCGCCAACGTTTTGAATTTTTATGCACGAAATGCGCAACACACATTTGACTTTGATGCTGTCTACGCCGACAAGTGCAAGTTCGAGAATCTATACGCGCTTTTCGTAGATCACTTTCAGGCGGCCAGCTACGGTGATGAGCTTTTCAGCTCTTTGGTGCTCATACCCATGGCACAAAAGTACGATAACAAGTGGCGACGTCGTATGTGGTCGGATTATGGCAACGCTTTGCGTTTTCTCAACTGTGATGAGCGTTTGGTGAGTGTGTCATTCGATTTTATAATTGTGCTTAATCATTAATGTGTTATATTTGATCGTTAGCTCTTGGGCGGTTTAGTTGCTTACTTGGAACCTGTCGAAGAAGAAGTATCGCTCGTTAAGGCGTACGCCGCGGCAATTAACTCGAATCTTGTGCGTCCGGGCACGATTTCCTACAAAATAGCCAAGCATCACGTTGATAACTTTAAGCAAGTGAAATGTAAGGAAAATCCGGTCAACAAAACAACATAAATTTCAATTATTTAACTGTGTATGCTAATTTTGGCATGATTGCTTTGATAATAATAACATACAAATTGGCTTTTCAATATTTATCGAATATAAAAAAGCACCAATTTTAATTACGTTCGCCTATCGAAAACAATACAAATAATAAATATTTATTTTAAAATTCGATAAGAAATTAATTTCGTTGCGTGCGTAATGTAAAATGTAAGAAAAAAAGGAAAACATTAAAGTAAAAAAAAGTACTAAAGGGAAATAAAGTAAAAAATGTCGGACAGTGTATAAAAACGAAACGAAGCACGTCCTTCGCCGTACTTTTTGTACGTGTCTTTGGTGCTTTTTATAAACAGCCACACTGCTCAGGGCGCATTGGTTTCCTTTGTCCAAAAACATTCAGTTTAAAACTTACAATTTTATGTTTTAATTGGTTTCGTTTTTATGACATTCCCTGTTGGTGCTGTAATTTATATGTACTTGCTCGGCTTGCTCGACCACAATTAATTAATACCACTTGACTTATTGACTCAAAAGACAAATGTGCAATTATACAAAAAAAAAGCAAATGATGAGCACTTGAGGCCAACGTTAATTAAATAAAATGGACTCTTTCTAACTGTCAACGTGCTCAGACACCCACACTTGAAGTTCAGATAGCGTGAAAATTGGTTGGTG
The DNA here is from genome assembly GCA_037044515.1 of Phortica magna. NCBI lineage: Eukaryota > Metazoa > Arthropoda > Insecta > Diptera > Drosophilidae > Phortica > Phortica magna. The sequence goes on from JBAMBP010000519.1 coordinate 1,193,080, forward strand.
TAATATTTGACTTATAAAATAAATTAACAAGCGCTGAGTTATTGTTCAAATGCATTTTAGGCATTTCCTCTATTCTTGATTGTGAATCACACAATTTCGAGTTATAAGAATCTGCTGACTCAGTTTATCTCTAAGTAGGTGATAACTGTCTGGCGCACTTTTCACACTTTGATGTTAGCTCAACTATGCGTAATTTAAAACGCTAATTGTCTAACAATTTGTGTGAAATCTTTTAACAACCAATGATAGACACCGAGATTTGTTTACAATAACTTAGCTTTATGTTGCATTAGTCCACACATAGCATATACGGCAATTTAACGTTAATACGCAATGACGAAGCTTGTACACTGAAATGTCACACATACACGTGTGTGCCTTTGTAAAATAGAAGAAGTCAATACTGTCAATGGCGGTGAGGTGCTTCCTCATAATACAGACTGCGTGTATTCTCAGATTAGCTGCCGGCCGGCAAATGCCGATTTGTACGTATTGAGCATCGAATTTATACATTTAATGCGGATTATCGTGCGCTTTGTCTAACGTCTGCTCAATTGCCTTCGCACGCGCCCACTTATCAATGCTCGACAAACTGAGGCGCATATTTCATAGTAACTCTCAAACTGTTTTACTACATACGCCAGAATATTTTTGTTTATGCTTTTCTTTTCTTTTTGTTTTGTTGCTTGTTTGTTAAGACGCAGCTGTGTACATGCGCAAATTTGATTTGAAAAATTTTCATACAGGCACTTAATTCAATTATATTTTTTGTGGGTTTGTGTGTGTGTGTGTGTGTGTGTGTGCGCAGCGAAAGTTGTTTGCTTGTAAGTCAATTTGCATTATTTTAGCTTGCGCTGACTTCCAGAGCAGCCAAGCAGACTAAGAAGAAGACGACTGTGCCAAAATCAAGTTGTTACAGCTTTTTATTGTGTAATGTCATTTTTTTAATGGTTAATTAGCGAACTGACGTTGGCAGCGCCGTCGACGTTGACGTATTGACATTTACGTAATGGCATATGTAGGCAGGCAGGCAGGCAGGCAACAAGTTGAAGAACTCACTTGCATTTTTTGCTATTGGTGCGCATGACTAACAAGATTTGAATAATTAACTTGTTTAGTGCAAATGTTTTAAGCAAAATAGATATTCATAAAGTTAGATTATCATTGAGCTTCAAGCAATTAAGAAAAGTTTATTGTTATTTGTTTTTTATTACTAAGGCGTGAAATGTGTGTTCCGCTGTAATTATTGGTATATTTGCTATGGTGTCGTTTCAGTGGCTTTATTGCATTTTAAGCGTATGACTTATAATATTAACTAACTAACTAATGAGTCTATAAATAAATTGTCAATATTTGTCTCGAAGTTTTGTTATCAAACAAAAATATTTGCATATCGCATGCCTTTTTGTTGTTGTTTTGACCTTCGATTACTCTGTGACTTCCTTACATTTACAGTTATTATGTTATATTAGTGTTGTAAGCAAATTTCAATTATTTCCGCTCATTTAATTTAGGCGTCACAAGTTTAAAATACAAAAAACATTCTAAGAATTTCTTGCTAAAAGTTTAAGAAGATAAAGAAGAAGCACAAGCGGCAGCAAACAACGACGTCATAAAATTCTTAAGCGTAAATATAAGGCGCCAAACTCACTACTTCTTTCACTCACTCAACTACACGTATTATGTTTATCCAATAAGGATGCTGCTCACGTCGTTCTCACCCTTTCATACACCGCGCAACGTCAACGTCAAATCATTTTAATAGTTTTATATTGTCTAAGCTGTGTACACATACATACATATACACACACACACACACACATACGCACAGAATGTAGCGCTCAGCTCACATGCAGTTTACGTGTTTCTACTCTCTGGAAATTTTCATTGATCAAAACGTGCAAGCCAAAGCACACACACAATCAGACACATTCTTATACATTCACACACATGCACTCACATACCGACGCTCATGCATAAGTACTGTTATTGGCGTTAGTTGTTTGTTCGCCGCAAACGTAAAACATGAAGCGACCGCCGGCCGTGTGTGAGGGCACTCTTGCTTCTTTCAGTGCTGCGATCGTTTTCGCTTTAGTATCGCGGCGAAACTCGAACCTTTCGGTTGATTTTATTTAACGCGACCTGTGAGCCTTTAGTTCATGAAAAAACAATATACATAGAAACTTTCTACAATAGTTAACAATAACAATATTGAAGTGTTTTAAACATTTATGTTCGACACTCGGAATTGTCAGTTTGGCCTTTTTGTGTGTGTGTGTGTTGGACAAGTGAGTTCTGTGCAACGAGGCGCAACAGACAACGTCGCCAATTGGTTTCGAGTGCTGCACTTGCGTTAACTCAAATTTAAATGCTAACAATGCATTAACAAAATACAAACAAAAGCAAAATAAAAACGAAAATAACAACAAAAAAAATTAAACCAAAAATATTCAAACCGTGAAGTGCACAAAAAGTGTTTGTCGAGCATAAAAAAAACAAAAACAAAAAATAAAAACGTTTTGGTTTCTTTTTTCAATGTGAGTGCCTTCTATTAGTATTGGAATTTTGTTGTTTTCCACTTGAATTTTGTTTGTGCGCATTTTTTTGTTTCTTTCTTTTTTTATCGTTTCTTGAGGTTGTTTCTGTATATTTCTATCTTTACTTTGTGTTGTATGCTTTTCAAGTCACTTACAGAAAAAAAAACAAAAGAAAAAAATAATCAAGTAAAAGGTTTTCTTCTTACAGGCAAAACAATTGAAACAAATGAGGGCAAATATTAAATATTAATACCAATAACAACATTAAATGAGTAAACAAGTACACCGTGGCCATGTCGTTTACGCCATACACTTCGCACCTTCTTGTGTGTTTCGAAGTAAAAAAGCTCACTAATATTTGTCTGATCAATTGTCCTATGTCCGTTTCGTTCCTTCGATACATGCGTAGGCACTGTGATGCGTCACTGCCGCGGCTCAGTTTGGCTCAGTCACTAAATGAGAGTAATTTTTGTGCTCTGGTTGGTCAGCCTGGATGTATGCGTAAACCTTTTGCGTGCCTACTTATTGCGCTCTTTGTGCTCAATTATTGTATGTTGTCTGCGTGATTTATGTAACATACGCACATTTTACGCAAAAAATTCAGTTGTGCTAAGGTGAACAGGCTGCTGCTGTTGATCGTTAAAATTTTTTTATGCCGCTTTCAGGACATTAGCTTGCGTACTCATTTCACGTTTAAGCCGACATACTTTTTGCAAAAAAATGTAGCGCATAAAAAAGGGATTTTAATATTCTCCTTTTACTGCGGTAAAGTGGTAAGCTTTTTACCCCACCCAATTTGCGTTTTTCACTATTTTCTTTGCCTTTGGTACTTGATATTTTACACGTCTCTTGCCTTTACCGTTATTTTCTTACTGTTTAAATGACATTAAATTGATTGTTTTTGCCTGCCGTCGTCAGTCAAGACTTATTTCCGCTTCTATAATTTCATAATCATTTTTTCCTTTACTCACTTTGTAATATGATATTTTATTTCATTTTTGACCTTTTCTTTTAAACATTCTCTTTTTTTTTCATATCGCACTTGACACGTTTTGTTTTACTTTTGCGCCTTTGCTGCATTTGAGTCTTTGATTGCGACAAAGTTGTTGTGCTTTTTTTGCTTTCTTGTTAATTTTTTCTAACAATCTTTTTATTTGTTTTTTTTTATTATTTATTATTACAAGTGCCGACAGACAAAATGTCGTAAAAAACGTGACTTTTTTTTAATGACATTGGTGACTTATACAATTTTCATGCTGAGCGCTTCTCTCTTCAGCGTTGACGTTGATGGCGGCTCATTGTTTTACGACTTACTGCCGCTCATAATGCCACTGGCATAGTGTTTCCGGCTTAGACATGGCATTGCGTCGGCAAAATACCAAAATCTCAAAAACTTTTCAAATATTTTATTGTGTTAGATTTTAATAGAGTGTATTATGTTTAATTAAAAGTATCTCTCAATGCACGTGTTGAGTCGCGGTGTCTATTAACGAAATATCAGCAAGAAATTTCATGCAAATTTCCACGCGCATTCACAATTGTCGTCACAGCTTCCTTTTTGTAATCTCAGACGTCGCTTTGCGGTCATTTGCACGAAGTATAAAAAAATTAAAAAATGCTTTGAAAATTATTCTATAAATATTTTATAAACAATATACAAGACAACGTAATTGAAGATGAGTTGTTGCTTTTATATTGTTATTATCTATTTGCCTTGTTTTATTTTTTTGTGTGAATATATACAAATTTTTTATATAATATGTTTGTTTTTTTCACTTTTTGTTGGTTTGGTGGTTTTTGTTGTTTTTTGTTATTGTTTTTCTCATACAAAGTTGTTGAGTAATGTTTATTCATAAACGATAACGTATATTGACGTTTGATCAGAAGGTTTGTTGTTGTTGTAATTGCGTTCTTTTTTATTACTAATAATCAAACGAAACGTAGTGAAATGAAACAAGTAAAACTACATATGCGCCTTATTGATGTATGTTACATATATGACATACACAACAAACGTCAACAATGCGTTATGACATGTTGTTTTGCTTACTTCAACGTTGGCGGCATATTTTTACAACAACTATCGCAGCAACAACAAGATTTTTACAGTGTTACACGTTTGATAAAATAGTTGCCTTTTTATTGTGTTTTCTGCCGCCTTGTTACAACACTAAATATCAAATATTGATTTTGATGCGCCGCCGATAAGCGTCATGGCGGCGCCCCACTGTGCTTGACCCAAAAATAAGAAGCGAACATTCGAGGTCATTGTTATTTATAACACAATTGGTTTTTATTTGCTTGCACCTGTTTTGCAGACCATAAGGCAACGGCATGCTTCATATTGCTGCCCGGCCAGCTGCACACGAGGCACGGAACGCATGCGCGCTACGCTTAGCATAATATTCCTGCTTGACTGCTTGACTGCTTGAAACTCACTTAGTAACAGAATCGAAATTTCTCAATGTTTACGTAACAAACGCTCCCTTAAAATGCTACGAGTTTGTCGTGCAACTGGGGGATGCTAAGCGCGTGTGTTTGTATTCGTATCAGTATCAGTGCATGTGCCTGTGTGTCTTTGTTGTTGTTGTTGACTATTGTGTCGGTTTGCTCTTGTCGCACACTACAATGCTTTTGAGATTTGTTTTCTTAGACGTCTGTCTGTCTGTCTGTCTGTCAGATTTGTTTGAAACATATTTGCTCAATGAAGTTCAAAGGTTCATAACCGTTTGTCATTATGGCTTTGCAATCATTGAGCATTGAGTGATTTTGACATACAATTTAGTCGATTAGTTTGTTATTTGTTAGCGGACTGCGATAGCTGCGATATTATTGTATAGACATAGAACGACTTTCGCCCGTGAAAAGATACAAAATCAAGTGACAAGTGACGACTCGACTAAGCGGCTCATTCATGTCAAATGCAATCAAAGCGCACTTGAAACAAAAGAACGCACACACTAACAAACAGAAACACATATAATGTAAGCGACGTTCACGTAAAGTGACATACACACAGACGGTACAAACATACAAAAGTTATATCTACAATATGAAACAATGGGAATGAGAAATGGCAAAGAAATTTCTATGGCATGCAATGGAAAGTAAAATTTCAAATGAAATAATAAGAAAAAACTAATAAATCAATGACCTTGTGAACCTTGACAGCGCAAAATGTCAGCATGAAGAAAAAGCGTGGTTATAGAACCCAAAAAAAAATATAAGACTTAGAGAGAGAGTGTAAGCTTAAAGAGAGTAAACGCGAAAATAACGCAAAACGCAATCTAAATAATAAATGCAAAAATGCCATGAATGGAAAGAAATTATGCAACGGCAAAACCGACCGAGAAAATTGGAACAAGGAATAAGAACATGAACATGAACGATATCAGTGACAAGTAGAAGAAGAAGCACACTTAAATTCACATAGCGCGCGGCAAAGAATGCCGTAACAACAACAACAGCAACAACAACAGCAACGACAACAATTTGCACCTTTTTTCCGTCTTTCCGTGTATTTTATTTTATTTTATTTTATTTTTGTTGTGTTTTATTTTCGTTGCTTTACTTTTGTTTTATAAAGATTTATGCCAATTAAGCGCTTCTTCTTCTTCAGTCATTTAGTCTTCTTCTACTTCCATTTGTCAAACATGGCGTGGGCGAACGTTTATACGTACGTTTTATACGCTTAAATGATTTGCGTTTCACTGCACTGAGTGTATGCTTTGTAGATACAAAAGTATCTAATATGCCTGTGTTACACACTTAAAGACACACTCGCTTAGTCGCCTTAAATGAAGGCAATAAAACAAAAGTCGCACTGTACCGAATTGTATGAATAATAAAAGCAAAAAAAAAAAACTAAGCAAATTTGTGACGGAAGTGTTGACTTTGGTGTTGGCGCAAAATTCAAATTCAAATTCGAAAAAATTCACAGCTATTTTTGTGTCCAACGCACCGAAAATGTGCAAAAGGTCAGGCAACTTTTGTCCCAAAAAAAAAGAGAGAAAAAGAAGAGCAAGAAATTCATATTCAAAGCGGTCACGTTCTAATTGGAAATTGGGCTTAATTAAAAAATGAAAAATGCTTGTTGTTGTTGTTGTTGCTGCTTATAAGTACAAATGATGATGAGCGCATAATTTATTGTTATCATGTTGCCCGCCCTGCCCTCATTGCCCTCTGCCCTCTGACCTCTTAAGCATTGACCAATCTATAAAAGTATCTCACGGTCAGGTTATCAAAATTTATTTAGGCTGCGTTTTTAATGCTTTCGGCAATAATGATGTTGTTGATGATGATGATGAGTCTAATTTTGTCTGTTGTGCGTTTTAGATCTCTGAGTTAGTTAATTGGTTTGGTTCATGGGTTGTTCGGTTGGTCGGTTGGTCGGCGCGCTTTTTATTAATTAAATTGTGTTGTTTTTGTTGCTTCTTCTTTGTATCTCAATTCGCTGTCAGCTTCAATTGCACGTGTCTAAGCACGTTCTTTATTTCATGCGTCTGGCTTTGGTAACAGACAAAAACTGTGTTTGTGTCTGTATTTGTATCTCTATCTGTATCTCTTGCTTTCAATCTTGTTCAGCTGTCAAGCCAACTTAACTGGAAACGACAATGATTTGTTCTTAAACAAAACACAAAACGCCTGAGTCAATGAACGTTGCTTTTCTTGTGCCTCTGCTTGCACACGCTTAGCCCTTTCTTTGTGGCATCTTCGATTGGTTACAACATAATGCGTTGCATAAATCTCATATTAATGCCCCAAAATAACCGACATTTCGTTCAGCTCATATTTCAAAGACTTAAAGATCGATTTCGGTACATCAAACGTTTCAAACGTTGCTTCTTTTATCTGCTTTGCCATAAAAATCAACTTCAGTTTTGATTGTTTTTTTAAATGTCGGCAACGCTTTTGCATTTTCAGTGATAAACTCAACGTTTGTCATTAAGTTCAGTGTTGGACAATGGCGGTCATTAGCATTTGTAATGTCTGTGACATTTCGTGGCACTTTCAGATACTTAAGGCGCTGAGGCATGTGCCGCAACAACAACAACAACAACAACCCACGTCAAGTGCAATTCCATGTTGTCTCTAATACTTTTCTAAAATAACTGTAATTTGCATATTGAACTTGTCGCTTTACTTCTCTGCCCTTTGCCGCTTTGCCTTTGGCATTTGCTCCGATAACATGGCAAAAGTTTGACAGCTTTGCTGTCTAATAATAACATTAATGCCGCTAAGCCATGTACATTGAAGCTCCTCTTCTGCTTCTTCTTCTTCTCCTTCTGCTCATATTTGCTGCCAATTCCGTTTGCGTTTGAAAATAGCATTGATTTTGTTAATAATAACTTAATAATCATTGGCAATCATAGCGCGCGCACACAGCATGGCAGCAAAGCATTGCCACACAGACAGACAGACCGACAGACAGACACACTGACTGACAGATTGATGTTCATGCCGACGCATTTTGTATCTTGTATCTTAAAATAAGTAGAAATAAACTTTATGCTTTATTTTACCTGCATGAGTTATGAGTTTCTTTGAGCATATGTAAGCAGTGGCGTCGAGGGGGGTTGTGTAATTCAATATGCATGTGTTAATAATATTACCGGACGTTGACCACTGTCATATTCTGATTGCCTTTGACACACACACACACACACACACACACACGCACATGTGTTGACATTTTCACTTTACAAAGAATTTAATTAAATTATTCTCTCTATTGAAATATAAGGTAGAAGCAAAAAAGGCGCAATATTCAATAACTCTGTAAATATTAAATATTTTTCATACAACAAATGATTTCCAATTGATTTCCATTTCATTGCACACACACACACACACAGACACACATATGTGTTTACTGCAAGCACATATGTATGCCTTTAGTTGCCTGGCCCGTCACGACCTCTGGCGGCAAAACTGCACAACACATACATAACCTTATTGTTTTCGCTTTGTTATAAATTTCAAATGAAAATTTGTCATAAATAATATTTACTTTTTATGCTTATTTCCTTTTCTGCGTATTTTAATGCTTTGCAAACAGTTGGCAACTCCATTTCGCATGTGCGTGCGAGTGTGTGTGTGTGCATGTGTGTAAGGTGAGTAGAGGATGACTGCTTTGGCAAAAGTTTCTGGCAAAGTCGTCAAGTGGAAAAGTGCTTTGTTAAGACGCAAGAAAAACAAAAACAAAAACAATAACAAAAACAACAAATGGCAAATCACATAAAATAAGAGCGAAAAAAAAAAAAAACAAAATATGAACTTGACTAACAAAGTGTTGGGGTGAGGGGTGTGGAGCAGTTAGCAAAGCATATAAAATACAAACAATTTTTATGATTTAAAATCATAAATGTGTGCGTCGAATATTTACGACTTTTAGTGCCGCCAGAGTTGACTCACTGACTGACTGACTGACTGACTGATGAATGGCGGACGGGCAGGACGGACAGACGGTCAGACAGAACGACTTGACTTGACGCCATTTTGTTGATTTTGCTTGGTGGTTTTATTGTTGTTATTGTTATTGTATTTATTACATTGAAATTGTTTTTTATTTTTTCTGTCGCACTTTTTGTATTTGTGACATTTCGTTTTGTAACATTTTTTTTTTTTGTACTTTTTTGGCTTTTGTGTTTATTTCTTTTATTTCCTGCTTGGCTTCTTTGTTGCATTTGTGTTTTTTATGATCTTCATTTGCGGCATAAATTAAGTGTACCAAAAAGAAAGTGCCACAACAAACGACAACAGCGGGAGGGGTAGAAAAAACGGAATGTAAAGTCCAAAAGTGGAAAGCTATGAAATAATAAATAAAATCACTTCATAAAAATGGAATTTATTGTGTTGAAAATTGATTTCATTATTATTAAAAGCAACTTATTTAAATATATGAATTTTTTATGTCAGCAAACAAGCCGAAGTAAACAAGAAGTGATATTTAAAATGATGAGGGTTTTTTTGCTAAAAATTCATAACGCATTTTAATAATTATCGAATTTCGTAAATTGTATGCAAATTTTTTTTACATATAAAAACACAACTGAATTAAACATTTAATAATAAAAGCCGCCAAACCGTTTTAAGCAACAGTTATGTTATTTTTCGCATCAAGTATACGCCATGTGTTTGCGTGCGCGTTGCCAATCAAAACGCTACTTTTCGTATCAGTGAACATGTTTGAATTTACAAATGCAAAAATGTAAATATCGATTTTGATTTATTCAAGCGTTGCTAAGTGATTGTGCGCTCGCGCCTGGCCGTGTCAATTCTCGCTTAGCCTGCGAGCGCATTTGTATCTCGTTAAAGGCTAAAAATATATTTATTTATATTTTGGTTAAACAGTCCAATGCGATTTGATTGATAAACATATTTTGTTGGCCCGCGCTTGTCAATCATGGTGGCTCAAATAGTTTTTCAGCCTTACTAAGAAATTTAAAAAAAAAATTTATTTAAATGATTCATTTTACAAGCGGCCACACATGACACAAACGACAGTCTAATATATACAAAAGTAAAACACTCACCGGCCTATGTAGCATGTGTGCTAATGTAACATATGCCTATTCATTATTAAATCGGTTTTCTTACGGCAGTGTTAAACTTTGCTTTGGGTATGCAAACTTATTTTTTCCTTCTTGCTTAGAAATTTCTAAAAATAAAAAAAAAAAAGCTAAATTTTAAGACTCATGTTACAAGCGGCCACACATGACACAACAGGCAGTCTAATATATACAAAAGTACAACACTCAATGGCTTATGTGGCATGTGTGTTAATGTAACATACAACTATTCATTATTATATCGATTTTCTTATGGCAGCGTCTTAAGTGCGCTTTGCTTTGGGTATGCAAAAATAATAATAATGCTTTCTTTCATGTTTTGAGCTCCGTAATTAATTTGTCTTGTTTTTGTCTTCGTCTTTTTTTGTTGTTGTTGTTTTTTTGTTCATCTTTATTAGTTATCAAAAGCCGTCAGTCAAATTTGTTATAAGCCAAAGCGCAGTCATTTGGAAAAATATGCCGACAAGCGAAGTTGAGTGGCCGCGCAGCTTAAAATCATCTTTGGCTTAGTCGCAACAACAACAACATCAACAACAACAAATGCTTATTTTAAAAGCTGATAAACATTTTCACTTACCTTTTTTGTGGTTTTCGCACACTTTTTGACCCAAAGAAATGCCAAAAACAACAAAATGAACATGATTTTGCGGTTGCTTGCGTTTTGTTGCGGTTTTCAAGGGCAAAACGCAAAAACAAAAGAATAAATTCGAAAATAAAAGAAAAGAAAAACCAACACTTTTCTGTTGAACATTTTGTTATCATGTTTTTATACGCTTCATCTCGTGGAGGGTATTTTAACTTTGTTATACTGTTTGGCATACACACAGAAGTAGAGAGCTCAGATCATATAAGGTATACTATGCTTATACGTTGATCAGCAAAACAAGATGAGTCGATAAAGACATTTCTTCTTCTCTTTACCAACAACGTTCACTGAGGATCATCGGAACCGTTAGTTCCTCATATAAAAAGCAGAAGAAATCTGAAATAATTAAAGTCGTTATATGGAAATTTCTTTTGGTTACTAAAAATAGATGTTTGATATAAGAAAAATAGTCTTCTTAGCCTAGAATGAGTCTGTATAATGTTTGTATCACCAGAAGAACTGCTTACCATGTCGGGATCTTGAAAATTTCAGAACCCTTGTATGACAAACTCGCTTGTTTCTTGGCCAATTGATTTCAAACTTAACATTTATATTGTCAGTGAGGTGGTTGGCCTACTTTTATATGGGCGTGGCACTAGAAAGGCAGCTTGAAGAGTATTCAAGCTTCGGTTAAGCTGAAGTTCGGTTGTTTTATTTGCATTTGAAAAGAGCTTTTCGTTTTTGCTCTCTTTTGTATAATTAAAATGACACAGGCAAATTAACTAATTAACATAAATCGGTTTGTTGTTGTTGTTGTTGTTTGTTATTGTTGTTTTTGTCGCTGACATTGTTCAGTTGTTGTTACTAAGCCATTGTTCTCATTGCTGTGGTTGTTGTTGTTGTTGTTGGCATTTTAATCATTGTTTTTGTTTTCTTTTTGTGTATTTTTGCCATTTTCATATTTGATGCTTTGATAAATGCGCTCTTACTCGCTCTAGCTTTCACGTACTGTCTTTCTCTCTCTCTCTCGGTGCTTGTGAAAATAAAAAGGACACACGCGCTTGAAGTTTGCGTTTGAAATCTGTCTAAGCTGAAATGAGTTTATCGAAAGTTTATTTGCTAAACAATTCCATTTTGTTATTCTTTGCCGCAATCCGAAACTTTGCCAACAACAGCAGCAACAACAACAACAACAACCACAACATTAAAGCAAAAACAAAAGCAAAAAATTGCTGACATTTGCAAAGTTGTTTTTGTCATCATTTCATTTCGATTGTCAATCGAACCCTTCATTTTTCAATGTAAAAGTGAAATTGATTTTTCTGTTGTTTGGGGGGGTTTTTGTTTTTCAACGCATATCCTTTAACATTATCCTTCGCTGTTTAATATTAAACACCGACATTTTGTGCCTTTGCTCGCTTTTATATGCTCACAAATTAAGTCAATGTCCTTTTTTAGCTGCCAAATGTCTTTCTCCCTCGCCCCTCTCTTACTCACTGACGCCATACATGTGCACATCCTGTTTCGTGTTGTCAGTCTGATATTTGTTGTTGTCGTTGTCGTTGTTGTTGTTGTTGCTTTCGGCAACTTTGTTTAGTGCGCTACTTTTGTTAGTAATTCTCAATGGATCAGCACGCTTGACTTGTTCAATTTTTTGTTGCTATCATTGCTATTGCTGTTGTTGTTGTGCTTCTTCTTCTGCTTTATTTGTGACAATATTTTGTTGTTTTTCGGCATGTGTGTTTTTGTTTTGGCATGGCCTTTGCCTTTGCCTGCTGGTCGGATTTATTATAAGCTGCTTTCGGTGAGACTCGTTTGACTACATTTGTCACCCGTCTGTCTGGCTGGCTGGCTGTCAGTTTATCTGTGTGCGTGTGTGCGTGTGTGTAGCTAAAGATCTGTACATGTCACATTATGTCATGTGTTGACAGTAGTTGGCTAGCAAAATATTTACTAAGTACAACAAGCGTGTCACACACACACACACACATGCACACACACACACATAGACCATCACATATGCAGAATAAAACCTTAGTAAATCTGTCTTGTTAAAGTTTGCATCATTTGTATGCTTCATGTTTATATACGCAAACATTTTTACATCTTGAGATACAAGATACAAGATAGTAATCGCCGCATGTCTTGTTCGGCTCGGCACATCAATAAAAGCGATTGATATCAATATATTTGCGCATAAACTTTACCAATCAACTATAATACATATACATTTACGGCTTCGTGCTTCAATTTGCTTTCACTTTCACTTTCACTTTCACTTTCGCATGCACATTGATGTTGATGACCCAACGCAGTTTAAGTGCGCACATAATCGTTCCATGTCTTGTTTAGCATTTACATTTATCAGGCATTAAGACACAAGTGAGATACTTACAAGAAGAAGAAGAGGCAGCAGTTGGGCACACCTTAAGCACAATTAAAAAAACGCATAAAAACACTTTAAAGTCAAGACGAGGACATTCTAATATGTACTTGGCAGATTATCAGTTGTCAAAGCCTATGCGATACAATCTAGCAGGCGACAGAGGGCGCTGCCGGTTGCGCGCATTAAGTATACGTTTTATTGCGGCAATTGAATTGCGTTTGAGCAATGGAAAGAAAGGAACAAGAGCAAAAAAGAAAAGGCACAAATGTGGGAATAAATGGCGGCGGATAGACGAATCAACTCATGAATAAGAAGTTGGCACAATTGGGCCATTGTGCGTCCATTAAAAGCGTCATTGAAATGTTTGTGCGCCCATTTGCTGTCGAGATGTACGAGCCCGGCCATGCTTCATTGCCGGCGACCCTTGGCAGTCCTCCGCCCTCTACCGATTTTCCTTAAAGAGCTCTTTTTTTTTCTTACTTTCGCTTTTCCTTTTCACATTTGTTTTTCTTTTTGTGTGTTTTTGCGTCACTTTTGCTTTTTACTTAACTGTTGTCAAATTCATTTTGTATTTTGTGCGCCCAAACCACAATTGTGCCAACATAAATCAATTTGATAAGCTCACCTGTGCCTCAAATCTCCCTGCCACATGACTGCCTGCCGCTTGAGCTTCTTCCCTGCGCACTTGTCTCTTATGCAAATCTGTTATAAATCCAAGGCAAATGTTTAGTTGACAATTAATCACAGTTTTCGTATAATAAATCACATTTTTCTTCGCTTTTAAATGATGACATAAAGAAGTCTTATGGATAATAAAGCAGCGACCAACATCTGTTAAACACTTCAAGTCGTCGCGTTGCTTGGGTTTCCTTGCTTCTCCACGTTGCTCACCGTTCCGCTCGGTTCTTGTACGTTCCTTGTTGCTCTTCCCTTTAGTCAATCTGCCTTAATCACAGCCTCAGTCCTTGTCTCAATCACTGCCTCAACTTTTGCCACAGTACCAGCATCAGTCCCTGTCTTAGTTTCTGCCTTAGAGTCTGCTTCAATTCTCTTCTCAGTGGTCGCCTCAGTCCTTGCCTTAATCACTGCCTGAGCCTCTATCTCAACTACTGCCTCAGTCACTGCCTCAGTCCCTGCCTTAATCGCTACCTCAACTACCGCCTCAGTCACTCCCACCGCTCCTGCCTCAATGCCAGCCACAACTACTGCCTCGGTGCCTGCCGCAGTCTGTGTCCTCAGGCTCAGCTCATTTGCTTGCTTGTCTTTATTAAGTGGCACTTGTTTGATAGCATAACTTTAGGCTTTGGCAAAGTTTTCGGCGCGTCTTTGTCGGCGCTTATCGACAACTTGCGCTCTGTTACCTTTGACATTCCATGAGAACGCCTCAAGTCTCAAGTCTTAAGTAATGCCAAAGACTTTAAATCTTTTTGCTAATTATGACTTTGCCTGTTTATCGCATGATAAAAAACTTCTAAATTTCGTATACACCTGTTGTCTCTACAACACACCCCAACCCCACGCCACTCCTCATCCTCGTTGCGCACAAACGACAAACTCATTCAATTAGACTCGTAATTGCGCTAATAAATTGCACAAATGATTTGCATTTGTTTGCCGGGCAACTCGTTCACTGGTTCGCTCGTTCGTTCGTTCGTTCGTTCGCTCATGTGTTCGCTCGTTCACTCGCTCGCTCATTCATTGGCATGCATAAAGAATTCCCACAAAGCAATGAAGAAATCGCATAATTGGCGTAATTATTATTATTTTAGTTTTGTTTGTTTTTTATTCGCTTTTTTTGTAAGCGTTTTGTTTGCTTTTTGTTTTCATTTCGCTTCATAAATATTTGAGTTTTCATTTGTTATTTTGATTTTGGTTGCATTTGTTGTCTTTTGTCAGTTTCAATTCGATGCGCAGTCCTTTTGTGCACTAAGCAAAGTTACATAATACTTTTTGTTGACTTCCGAAGCGCGCATTAAACAAATGGCTAAGCATTAAATAAATTGCGTATACGCAAAGTTGGCCAAGTTGGCGCAAACAAACTTATAACTATTAAATAACCGAGCAGCACAAACAAAAATAGCAATAAAGCAACAAAGCAACAAAGCAGCAAAGAAGGCCAAGCGTAATCAAGCAATGAACATTATGTTGAGGTGTGCAACCCTTTCTCCGTCCCACGCCCCGTCTCACTGCCTCTCTCTGTCGGACCGCCCACCGGCCGTGTAAATATGCCTAAGCAAACAGCGGTCAGCAGAGGTGGCGGAGTACATGCTCATGCTCAAACGCTTAGCATTGCTCGTGTACGTGTTTTCTGCGCTGTTTGAAATTGCCTGAACATGCCTGAACGAAATCGAAATTTCACTCGTTTCGATATTCATTATTATTATTAACACAAAGTATTCGCGCAATTTACTTAGCGCACAATTAAAACATTTACAATGAAATTAAAATTGTGTTTTTTCTCTTCTTATCTTTTTGGCGCACAGAAATTATTAACGCTTGAAATGCGAAAGAAATCAAAGCGTTTATAATAAAACGCAACAAAAATAAACCAGCAGCAAGCAGCAAGAAGCCAAAGCCAAAGCCGAAGAGAAGGCAGACGAAAATCGATGTTTATTTGTGTCGCCGCAAGTTGACTGTTCTGTTCAGCGCGTCTTTGTTGTCTTTGGCAGTGAAACCAAGTGCAAAAATAACATAAAACCGAAGAAACCGAAACGAAAAACAATAAATAAATAAATAAACGCAACGCAGAGCAAAATGTCGGAAACAACATCCTTCGAAATGGGCGCAGTCGATCGACCGCCAAATCGTTTTCAAGTAAATCCCGTCAGCCACAAGAAGAACAGTGATAGCGGTGGCAGGCCGACGGCGAATGGCAGCGGCAGCGGCAGTGGCAAGGAGAGCGACAATGGCGACAATGGCGGCGACGAGGGCACCCATGAGGTGTACAGACGTTTGACCAACAGCGATGGCGAGCCACTTGAGGATGATATATTCAATGAGGATGATGCGCAGATGCTCAACAAACAACAACAGCATCCGCGTCTGCAACGGTGAGTAGTGTGTGTGTGTTAACGCATTTTTATCGTTAATTTGCTTGTTAATGCTTGAGGTCATTAAAGTTAATTGTCGCGTCTGTTTCCGCCATTTTGTTGACCTTTGAGTATTGAATTCGCTTCATTGTTTTTTCTTCTTCTTTTTTTTTCATTATTTTTGGTGTTAATAGTCATAATTTTTAAGAATTCCGCAAATATTGTAAGCTGCGCTGTAATAAATAAAGCATTGCCTACTTGCAGGCGCTAATTGAATTTTACACGCATTTGTACAACTTTGGCGCTCTGAACTGATTTCTGGCAAAATAAAATCAATAATTCAACATTCATAGATTTATTTGCTGGACTTGTTTGGCATGTGTGTGTGTGTGTGTGTATGCGCATTCCTTGGAGAAGTGCCGTAGCGAGAATCATTGTTTTTTTCACTAAACGTGCGTCTTTTGTGCGTTTGTTGTAAGGCAACAATTCATTTTATTAGTATTAATAAAATATTAGACAAATGTCAAAGCAAAAATGCTTTAGAATTGTCGCACATATAAATTTGATGTTATTAAAGCACAAACAAAAAAAGTAATCAAAGCTGTCATGAAGAAAAATATCTTTGTTCGAAATGAAATTCAATTTTTCTACCTGAATTGATTGTTCGTCGTTGATTGCTTGACTGAATGTTGTTGTGTGTGCTTCATTTTAAACTCAATTTCAATTTTGCAAGCAATTCAATTGAATTTTCTTATCACATGTTAGTTTGTTGTACGACAGAACTCATGTTTATCTGCAATTGATTACGAATTGTTCGACCATTTGTGCCAAGTAAACTAAACTAAAGTAAAGTAAAGTAAAGTGTAGTAAAGAAAAGAAATGAGAAAATCGTAGCTTGTTCTTACTTCGTTACTACACGAGCTCTGCAGACACGATTGCCCGCTGGCGCTGAACTCAGTTCAACTCAATTCAACTCAACTCAATTCAACTCAAATACATAAACGCTTCTTCATTTCTTTTTTACTTTCACTTTGCTTTCCTTTATCTAACTTGACAGCTTGGCGTGCTGTTTGACTTGTCTTTGTCCCCCACACCCCACACCCCTCACTCACTATGCTTCTGTCCTTCTGTTACTACAGCACTTGCTGCTGCTGTGCTCATGTAGTTGATTCAACTTTTGAGATCTCTTTGGGCTATTAATATGATATATTTGCAAACGTGTATCTCATCAACAAGGGCCAAGCGCCTTCTGTTGGCCATGTGTGTGTCTGCACACACACAAAAGTCTTAAGAATACTCATATTTGTCAAATCGTTTATTGCATTAAAGAAAGTGAGTCTTATAAGTTTTGCAGACAAAAGTATATCATTTTCATAGCTTACAGCTTACAGCTTACAACGGCAAAGCGGATTTGCCTAAATTTGTGTGTGTGTTATTCTTTGGTATTTTGAAATCTTTTGCTTTGAAAATTTAAATCGTTTTACATATACAAGAACATATTGAAATTGCCATAAACTTGTGGCATTTCTGTGCGCTTGTGTCGATGAATAAGTTGAGTGCTGTGTGGGCATTTCAATTGGCAAGGCCGTTGAACAAGCCGACCCATGTATATATATACACACGTATATAAATATCAAAACAGACAGAGCGCTATAATGTGCGGCAATAAAGTGCCTGAGGATACTTTTTAATAAGCCTGGCCAAGAGCAACGCCGCCTACAAGACCAACAACCAGCGCAGCTGTCGTATTTGTGGTCTCACATGTAGGCATAAAAGAGTCGACACATACGCAGCGGGCAAGCATTTGTCAAACACGCCTTTACGTGGGCGGGCAGACACACAGACAGACAGACAGACAGACAGAGAGACAGCCGAAGTACATGCTCAAATTAAAGTCAATAAGAAACTTTACTTGTCGTTCAACATGCCAAAGGAAACTTTGCCACAAGGTCGATGTTACTTTTTTTCATTAAAGTTGCCTACTTTTAGGCAAGCAAAATATTTGTGTAAAGTTAAATATTTGTCGAACAACAGAACAACAACAACAAGAAGAGCGAGCAGAACATGTTGTCATTAAAGCATAGTTGACAGTGCTGGCAAATAAATCACGCACAATGGCCACAAGTGCGACAAGGCGGCGTGTGTTGGGCGGTGGGCGTTGGGCGTTGGGCATGGCAGCTCGTATTCAGTGACATTACAAAGTCGTATCATGCTGTTAATGGGCAGGCATAAAAAAGCGGGTAATGCGCATTGCCATATTCTTAAATGTCAAAACGGCAATCAACGGAACGACATTGTCGGTCGGTCGGTCGGATCGGTGTGGCTGACAGTCCATGCTGATTCGTTCTGTGTGCGTGGCGACGACCGTTAGATGGCAACGAAATGTGCCTTTGATGTGCGCCTGTTTTTGTTTTTATTGCCATAATTGACCGTGTGAACGTCAAAGACATTCGAGCCTCGAGCGTTGATGCGCCTTAATGTATGCAAATGTTGCATACCAGCAGCCTCATGTCTTTGCCTCGTCTGACTGTCATTTGGTGAGACATGTTCATGGCCATTGTCATCATTGGCGTGCACATTTCGCTTTTAGTCGTTTATTGAACTCATATTTGTCGCTCTCATGTTGTTGCTTGTAATTCGTTGATTAACACATTAACTCATTTATTATGTGAGCGCCCGAAATCAATTACAATTAAGCAATCCGCAAATCAACGTTAATTTGCATAAGCATCGAGCGCAGAAAGTCACACCTTCTTGCCGCCAATGCCTTTGTTAATTGAAATGCAAAAGTTGTTGGCATTAAATTGTGCTGAAACCTTCTGTTGTGAATCTCTCATATTACAACGCTTCCTCACAAATCTTGAGAAACTTTTTGCATTAATTACAAAAGATTTTATCATTTTGTGTAAAAAAGAGGAAATTTATGCCAAGTCCAACAAGTATGCCAACCGTCAACAGTGCTTCTGCTGAGCACTTCAATCATCAACGCGAAAGGGTGTTTTGTTGAAATTAATGCGCTACAAATTTTTCACTGTCATTAATTTGTTGTTGTTTTATTTTGTTTTCTTTTTGGTTAAACACAGACAATCCATCAAAAGCAGCTTCCGGGACAAGGACAAACCGTCGCGTTTCAAGGATCTGCAGACAACGACGCGCTTTCAAGTCGATCCGCAGAATGAGGAGTCCGATGACTCGACGCACTCGCAGGAGGATCGTGAACTGTTGGACAATGAATATGATACAAAATATGGCAAAAGTTTTCGGTGTGTTTTGCTTACTCACTCAATTGCTGTTGCTATTTGCCATAATGCTTTGCATACTTTTAGGCATTTTACGCGCGAAGCATTGCCACGTCTCGACAATTATCGCAACATGATGTCCATACAGGCTGCATACCGTCCCACGCTCGATGAGCTACACAATGCAACGCTAACGCGTAAGGTGAGTGAAGCGGCAACCAGCCGAACCATTGCGCCCCTCACCCATTTAGGCCAAGTATCTTTGGATAACTCATGCTTCATTTTTTATTGCACGCCCGTTTTTATGCGTTATGGTAATTTGTCGTGAAAAAAATCGAAGTAAATTGATATTAACAGCGCGCAATAAATTCCTAAAGGCGGCATTAGTTCAGCTTAGCTGGGGCTCACACTCAGGCTCACACCCAGGCTTATAGCCATGTTCATAGCCATGCTCATAGTCGGAGTCATAGTCAAGTTTGCTTAACGAGTGTGAGTGCGCACACAAAAACAACAACAAATATCAATTTATGTGCCACACTTCGCTGAGCTGGGCTGGCGCGCTAACAAAATGTTGTTGCATATCGATAGGCGCTGGCATACACTTAACTTCCGGCATGTTGTTGCGCAGTAAATTTAAATTTCTAATAAATTTCATGAGCTTTGAGCATGACTGACTGCCTGACAGACTCACTGACTGCCGGTTTATTACTTGCGGCAGCTGTTCTTTTGGCCAAGGCTCGAACATTGACTTGACGCCAACTTTGCCACTTTGCTTTTTTTATTAAGTTGAGCAAAAACGAAAAGAAAAAAGCGCCAAAAAAGTCAATAAACATTTAATGTCTTCAATGCATTCATTTAACATAACAATGTTGCGGCTTTTTCTGTCATCAGCGGTTGTGCCGCCTGCGAGCGCCCGAAGTCATAGAGAACTTAAGCGACTTTCAACTTTCATTATTGCGCGTGCACATTGACACAAAAATGGCGGGGAAAACCCCGAAAAAAGTGTGCGTTTTTAAGCCGCTGTGCTGTGCGAGCACAAAAGAACAGCCGTGACCGCAAATGGCAGCGAGGTCGTTGCCACAGGACGACAAGCCGCAGGACGACTGATGCTGCCGCCATTGTTGGCCTTCAATTGTTTGTTGATGTGTCAATTATACATATTGTTTTTTGTGCTTATCAGCATGGCAGACACGTGTGGCGGCGCACTCGAATGTGACCTGCATGGCTTTGCTAATTAGGTGTCAAACTCTCACACTGTCGCGCCCTCTCTTTCGCACTGCCGCCAACTGTGATACTTTACACATGACACCGCACGGCACTTGAGCTTTGAAGTGTGTGTGCGTTGATTGCAAGCGTGCAGTCGTGCAATCGGCTTATGACGTCACCCACACAATTGAGTCTAATTGATTGCTGTGTCTGTGTGTGTGTGTGTGTGTGTGCGCGCATGTAAAGCGATAACGCTTCTGTAATTGAATCAATAAGCGATGCCAATTAGTTTTGCGTTTTGCAATTAGAAAATTATAAACGTTTTCGATTTCATTTGTCAAATTGCTTGAATGAAGCATGTTTGTGTGCTGGCAAGTGTTGCTTGGGTTCATTTGTTAGTTGAACTGTGTTGAGCTATCAAAGGTTCAAAGGTTAATTAAGTTGATGAATTCGTTTTTGATTACACTGTTGCTTTTTTTGTGAGCACTTTTCTACGCGTGGGTGTTGCTGCTCACACACACACACACACACACACATGACATTTGAACCTAGCTGCTTTTTAAAAGCCAACAACAAATAAAGATTAAAATGCTCGCAACGCAGCACACGTAATTTCATTTAATTTCTGTAATATTCCCTTTTGCTAAACGCGCACACATACTTGACATACATTTTCACACACATACACCCATTGAGACCCAAACCGACCCAAATCCGACCCGACCCGTGCCCCTGAAACCACACGTCTTGGCGTATCATTTATCGGCACTTGTCTATTTTTATTAAAATTCCTTCCTAACATTTTCACGCTCATCTTCTGTTGCCACACTCTGCCCTCGCTTACACCCCTCGCTCTCATCGCCTACTTGGCTTTGACTTGGCGCGCTGTCATTGCAGAACACACACAGTTTGACACGCAATCAGGATCTGGAGTCGGGCATCATGAATGGCATGTTCAAATTCGGCTGGATAAAAGGTGTGCTCATACGTTGCCTGCTCAACATTTGGGGCGTCATGTTGTTCCTGCGTCTCAGCTGGGTCGTGGGCCAGGCGGGCGTCGTGGAGGGCTTTATATTAATACTGACAACGACCGCTGTCACGACTATTACGGCGCTGTCAATGTCGGCGATAAGTACTAATGGCGTCATCAAAGGAGGTATGTATGTGTATATGTGTTGATGCCTATGTCTCTATGGTGTCGCTCTGCGCCGAGCAGCGCCACCTGTCAGCAGCTTGTCGCAACTAATTTATGTAAATTTTAAAGTTAACTTGACACACTTCCTCTCATGCCCTCTCGCTCTCTCTTCCTCCCTCCCTTAACACAGGTGGCACGTATTACATGATATCGCGTTCGTTGGGCCCCGAATTCGGCGGCTCAATCGGTCTGATATTCTCGCTGGCGAATGCGGTCGCCTGTGCCATGTACGTTGTCGGCTTCTGTGAGTCTATGCTGGATTTATTGCGTTCCTTTGGCGGGAAAATCATCGATGGCGGCAAACAGGATGTGCGCATAATCGGCAGCATCACGATTTTGCTGCTGCTCATAATTGTCGTCGTGGGCATGGAGTGGGAGGCCAAGGTGCGTATGAGTAATGCTAAGCTCTTGCCATTGATTGATTGATTGATTGATTGATTGTGCGCTTCTCTATGCCAGGCGCAAATCGGTTTGCTTATCATTTTGCTTATTGCGATTGTTGACTTCATGATTGGCACGCTAATTGGCCCCAAGAGCGACCTGGAGTTGGCCAAAGGCTTTATGGGCTATAATGGTGCGTTTTTTGGGGGGACGTTGGTGGCGCAACTTCCTTACCAGTGACATATTTCTTTGTTTTTAGCGACAATTTTCAAGCAGAACTTTTTTGCGGACTATCGCGAGGGACACGACTTCTTCTCGGTCTTTGCCATATTCTTTCCAGCTGCCACGGGTATTTTGGCCGGCGCCAACATCTCAGGCGACTTGAAGGTGCGTTACTTAATCGTCTTTGAATCAATCAACTCACCAGACAATTGCAGGATCCACAAAAGTCCATACCGAAGGGCACACTGCTTGCGATTGTGCTGACGACGGCCACTTACCTGGTGATGGTGCTGCAGTGCGGCGGCACCGTGGCACGCGAGGCCACCGGCAATGTGACCGACGTCGTGAACGGCTCGTATGCCTTTCTGGAGCTCTGCATTGAGACAGGTGATTGCGAGTTCGGGCTACTGCACTCCTTCCAGGTGATCGAACTCGTCTCGGGCTTTGGGCCGCTGATCTATGCGGGCTGCTTTGCGGCCACGCTTTCCTCGGCGCTCGCCAGCTTGGTCTCGGCGCCGAAGGTCTTTCAGGCGCTCTGCAAGGATGAACTGTATCCGAAAATCGTTTGGTTCGCCAAAGGCTTCGGCAAGAATAACGAACCCGTGCGCGGCTACGTGCTCACTTTTTTCATTGCCGTGGCGTGAGTTTCTAGTGCCGCATTTTGTCCAACTAACTAACCAACTGTCTCTTGTCCGCAGCTTCATTTTGATTGGCGAACTAAATCTGATCGCGCCACTCATCTCGAACTTCTTCCTGGCCGCTTACATGCTGATCAACTTCAGCACATTCCATGCAAGTCTCGCCAAGCCCGTGGGCTGGCGTCCGACCTTCAAGTATTACAACATGTGGCTGAGCCTGCTGGGCTCGGCGCTCTGTGTCGCGGTTATGTTCCTCATCTCGTGGGCGACGGCGCTCATAACGTTCGGCGTGGTGCTGGCACTGTACTTAATTGTCGCCTACCGCAAGCCGGACGTCAATTGGGGCTCCACGACGCAGGCCCAAACGTACAAGAATGCGCTACTGTCCGTGCAGCAGCTGAACAACGTCGAGGAGCATGTGAAAAACTATCGACCACAAGTGGGTTAACATGCTCTCTAATTGCGTTTCATAATTGATTTCGTGCTTGTGTCTGTACCGTTAGATACTCGTGCTTGCCGGCCTGCCTAACACACGACCCGTGCTTGTTGACTTCGCTTATATGCTGACAAAGAATCTATCGCTGCTTGTGTGCGGGCATGTGCTGCGTGGCTCTAGCTCACAGAAGTATCGCAATTATCTGCAGGAACGCGCGACCAGTTGGTTCCGCAAGCATCAAGTGAAGGGCTTCTATGCGCTCGTCGATGGCGAGGACTTTGAGGCGGGCTCGCGTGCGCTCATGCAGGTTAGTTAAAAGGAAATCAGCTGTGTGTCACTTTTTAATTGCCAACACACACACACACACACTCACACACACTTACAGGCCTCCGGCATTGGCAAATTGAAACCAAACATACTACTGATGGGCTACAAAACCGACTGGCAGAGCTGCGAACGCAAAGAACTCGTGCAGTACTTCAATGTGATGCACAAGGTGGGTGTGGCAGCCAATTGAAAATGCGTTCAAACACATGTATTCCCTATGCTTTTGCAGGCGCTTGACATGTATCTGTCGGTGGCATTGTTGCGTATGCCAAAGGGTCTCGATTGCTCCCAGATACTTGGCGACGAGAGCAGCGCTCAACGCAATCTAACTGAAGTGCCGCGTACACTGCAGCCGAACGAGAGCTCCGGCGATTTGCAGACCGTCGAACGCAATGCACAGAATGGGCTCAGCGGCAGCATGGATTCGCTCAGTCGCAATGTATCGCAAGGTGTGTATGAGCGATTGCAATTGGCAGCTCAGCAATGCAATGTTCTGTGTTGTCGCTTTGTCAGTCATCCTTGCGTTAGAATTGCTTAACATTTGGCATGCAGCTACCGCAATGCACATGAAGCTTCCACAAGCTACCATTAATTGGCTGCACTTGATAAGCCTTAAGCTTTTAAGCCAATCAGCTATTTTTTTTATTGTCCTTTTATGGCAAATTGTTTGCGCTATTTGTGCGCTAAGTGTGACTGATCTTTGCTGCCAGCAAATCGATTTGATTGCCTAAGAAATGCCACAGTTTTATTGCCGGCGTGCAAAACATGTCTAAGCTCATGTTGTATGCCGCCGGTGCGTGTCTGCTCTGGCGCCAAATTATGCTCAGGTTGCGCAACATTTAAGCCGCTTAGCCAGCCAGCTTTGCTGTTGCTATATTTATCTTCGGCTTTGCTTACATAATTGCAAACTGAGTTTGAGGCGCAAGAAGACGCCCACGCAACGACGATGATGTTGTTGCGGGGCATGAGTATGACGCTGATGATGATGATGATGATGACAAACGCAGACTTTGCATTCGTGCCAATTGTTAAACTTGGCTCATTTACTCAAATTTTGCTTTCTACTTTTTTTGCATGTTTGACTTTATACGCACTCTGTAAATATGCTCTCTTATTTTAACTGTAAAACTGTAAAACACCACGCACCAAAACAAAAACACTTTGCGTGCAACATGACACAACCACAAATTCAACCACAAAAATAAAAACAAAAAAATTATATAAATACAAAAACCTGCACCAAAAATCTGCTTTAGACGCCGCCAACAACACCGCCAATGTCAATGCCAAAGCGAGCGAGAAGCGCCTCAAGAACGCCAAATGTAAGTAGCATGTCCTGCAACCGCACTTGTTTTGAATATTTGCTTTAAATTATATTTTCATTTCGTTTTCGTTTTTGATTTTGGTTTTGATTAAACGCGTTTAAGTGCGTTTTATGAAGAGTTTTCAGTATTTGCGCTACGACAAAGGTGAAGATTTGCTTACATTGCGTAACATATTCATACATATATATGCGTGTTTGTTTGTTTGCTGGCCATGGTGATGTTGTGTGCCTTGTCTTTGCCTTGTTTAAATGCTCAAACTATAAATCAGTCAGTTCAGTCCCTC
Source organism: Phortica magna (assembly GCA_037044515.1). Taxonomy (NCBI): domain Eukaryota; kingdom Metazoa; phylum Arthropoda; class Insecta; order Diptera; family Drosophilidae; genus Phortica; species Phortica magna. The sequence goes on from JBAMBP010000519.1 coordinate 1,218,441, forward strand.
ATCAAACCTTTAACACAAATTAAATAGCATACGAGTCAGGACTCACGACTCATGAGTTGAATGTACGCAGCAGCAGTGGCATGCCTTGTGAAGTGCTGCTGAGTGACAGCCGGCAGTCAATTTAAATTTGACATTTGTGTGGCTAATAGCGTTGGTTGTTACTTCTTTGAAAATTGTTTGAATTCGTCACTTGAAAAGTTCTATCAAGTTGGAAATATTTCGAATTGCTAAAATGCTAAAACGGTTAGAGAAACAAAAACCGAAACATGGCAAAAGCGCCTCAAAGCAAACCGAAGCTGAAACCAAAATTCGGGTTCAAAATCCTTTCACACATTGGCAAATGTGTTAAACAACACGAAAAGCTCACACACACACACACACGTAAACTAACACTGAAATACGCGTTTGAGCATGATAAATCTTTGTGCAAAATTTATGCAGGACTAATTTCTAAACAAAAAATGGCCAACCATTGGGGACACAAACGAGTTGAGCATGTTTCAGAACGATTGCCGCACGTGCATGTTTAAACAAGTTTGTGAAATGTTTCCTGTTTATGCGAGGGTCACTACGTATGTTTTGAGGCAGAGTTTCTTTGGCATAGTTTGTAGTTTGGTTTGTTCAGAGTGATTTAAAGAAGTTCTTATATTCAAACAGTCTTTAAATTGAATTAGACAATAAAATGTTAAGAAGTTTATAAGCTGCTCTGTAAAAGTGCCGTTTCAAGACGCTAGATGGCGTTTGCAGTTCCCCTGACACAAAATATGAGTAGCAGCACTCGTATACATGGCTTGTGGAGCAGCGGGCGTGCCTAGGGGCGTGCTTGAGTAAAGTTGTTTCAGCAAAACTAATAAGCTTTTTGTTAAAGTATAAAGAACATTTTCAGACAACACTTTTGATTTGCATGCATTTTTGCTTTATTTTCAATTTATATTTTCTAAAGATTTTTAGATAAAAATAAATTTGCTTGCAATTTATATGATAAATTTGTTAGTTTTTAATTAAGCATGTCAATTTGTGAGTTTAATTAAAAGCGCTTAGTGCGACAAAATGTGAAATGTAAAATTTTACAAAGCATGTCTTATTTTTATTAAAACTATTAAACATACAAAATGACACAATTTGTAGAAGATTGAATTGTAAAGTTTCGTTTGTCGTTTGTCGTCTGTTGTCTGCAAACAGCTTCCAGCACCAGTGATTTGTCCTTCATTGCCGGCGGTAATCAAGTCAAGGATGTTTCCGTGCAGCCCGATCCCCTGGACATCAAGACGGCACAGCTACTGGTAAGTACATACAATTAGATAACAATGTGCCAGCGCCATTGTTCAATTACGCATTGTACTCGGCAACGTAACTCAACGTTACACACACCGAGAACCCAACGTATACGCAACTCATTCCCTTCTCATGCCAACGGAACGCATTCTAACGCATATAAATTTGCCTTGTTTGTTAAATCGTGTTTCGTTGGTGTTGTTGTTGTTGTTGTTTTTTGCAGCCTCATGCCGTACGCAAGTCAAAACAAAAGCATGATGATCCGGCAACGCTGTACAAGGGTCCTGGCGGCGTTGAGCTCCCAAAGGATGTGCTCGCCGAACTGACACAATTCACACGGAAGCGCAGCCATGCCGTCATTGATGTCTGGTGGCTGTACGACGACGGCGGTCTCACGCTGCTCTTGCCCTATATCATTAGCACGCGGCGCACCTGGCAATCATGTAAATTACGGTGAGTGTTGTCGACAACGTCGTCGACATGCCCTATTGCTCTCTCTCTCTCTGTCTCTGTCACACTTTCGCTTATGCGTTGCTTTGTTTTGTTTTGTTTTTGTGCTAAGCAGCGCTGCTCATGTCTTCTCTGCTCTTCTCTTCGCTGCGCTGCTTTGCTCTTCTTCTCTTGCTTGTTACACATTTCTAAAAAATTGTTGTCGTGTATTTTCTATAGCTACGCTTGTGTGCGTGCGTGTGTGTGTGCGTGCCGCTTAATTTATGTTCTGCCAAGGCATTAAAGAGTTTTGTGTGCTGCTTCTTCTTTCAGATAAAAAAAAAGTCAAATGTGTTACGCTTGGCTTATCGTTTTACGTTACTTTGTCTTGTTGGCGCATTTGATTAATTTTGCGCTTTATGTCGAAGCGCGCTAATCTGCCACTTCCCCCACTCACCCGACCGCGCATACTTTTCTTAAACATTGAATTTTTATCGCTGTGAAATATGTTCATTAAATAATTTTTACTGCCATCAATGCTTGCTTCTTCTTCTGTGCACTTCTGTTGCTAATGATGTTGTTGAATTTTTTTTTTTTTCATTTTTTTGTTTTATTTTTTTCTGCAAGTCTTGGTTTTTCCGGCGTTAATTTAATGTTATTAGCACTTATTTTTCGCTATGCCGCAATTTTTGCTTAATGAAGTAGCAAAAAAAAATGTGTATAAAAATACAAAAAATAACAAAGTAATTTCAATAAATGAAAATATAATTTTCCATGCTGAAATGCGTGTAAATTAAATATTAAGTTGCCTTTATTTGTACCCACTTAGAGTAACAAAGATTTTCTTATTATAAGAAGCCATTAGCCAACGTTGTGCGTGGCCAACTCATTTAAGCCTTAATCACTTAAGCTTCGCTGCTCGAAAATATAATCAGCTTATTAACTTTAAAAATAAGTGTTATTTTCATTTAATCGAAACACATTGCACGTCATTCGACGATGCCCAAATGGCATAATCGCTTTAGTTGTGTGCGTGCGTGTGCGTGTGTGTGTGTGTGTGTTGGTCTACAAAAGCGCCATAAATCAGTTATTCCGAACAGACATGTTATATCGCACACGGACTCGCATTCTCAATCGACTTGCACACTAATCGGTTACTTAACATATTATATCACGTACTCATGCGTGCAGCAGCAGACTTCATATGACTGTCAGCCGAGTCTGTTGGGTGCGCTGCTGTCCTGACAACTCGTGTGTCTGTCTGTCTGTCCGCAGTCTGTTCGGCCATCAACAGCGTGCTAACAGCTTCAACTTGTTGGCTGCGTTTGACATGCTTTTGCTACATTTTCATTTAAGCAAAGCAGCAATAAGAAGAAGGAGAATAGGAAAAAAAAAATAAGTTATAAAAAAGTAGGAGAAAAAACGGAAAACAAATGAAGAAATTCCATTGATTTGCAAATTTTTGGCATTGGCATTTTGTTTAACTTACGCACGTTTGATTTCATGCGCCCTCTTCTCTACGATGCTTCTTCTTCTGCTCTCTTGAATGCTTCATACGGCGCTGCTCTTCATGCTGCTTCTTCTTCTGCTGCTGCTGCTGCTGCGTCGCCATCTTTGCGCTAAACTGATTGTCATAACTTTTGTTTTTCTTTTTCTTGTTTTTGTTCTTCTTTGTTGTTGTTTTTGATTTTGTTTTCGTTGTTCAGCTTATTTGTTTATTTATTCTTGTTTACTTTTCGTTGCGTGCGTAAGCAATGATTTACTCTGGCGTCGCTTATATTGAATTGGCGCACATACGATTTTTCTTGATTGAAAGTGAAACCGATTTGCCCAAATTTGATTACGCATATACATACATATATATATATGCGTGTGTGTGTAGAGATGTGCACAATGTGTGACTGATTATATGCCATTTGACTTTGTGCCCATTACTAAACTTCTTTTGTTGTTCTTGTTCTTGTTGTTGTTGTTGCTGTGATAGCGTTTATGCCTTGGCGAACAAGAATTCGGAGCTGGAGTTCGAGCAACGCACAATGGCCAGTCTATTGTCGAAGTTTCGCATTGATTTCTCCGATCTGACGCTCATACCGGACATAACGAAAAAGCCGCAGGAAACTTCAATGCAATTCTTCAATGAGCTCATTAAGGACTTTCTGGTCAGCGACAAGGACAAGGATAAGGACAAGGAGAACCAGGGCAATGCCAAAGATGGCAGCAAAACCGCGCTTAATGAGGATGAAGGTACGTTTGCTGGCATGCAAAATTGATTTTCTTCATATCGATGATGATGGACACGTGTGTCCTTCTGTTGACTCATCATAATTCCATTGATAAATGTGCCCATACGCTTTGTGTCTTTGCAGCGCTCATTAGCGAGGATGATTTGTTGGGCGTACAGGACAAGACGAATCGTTATCTACGTTTGCGTGAGTATCTGCGTGCGCAGTCAACCAAATCGGACTTGGTCGTGATGACATTGCCGATGCCGCGCAAGAATATCGTCTCGGCGCCGCTCTACATGGCCTGGCTGGAGAGTTTAAGCAGCGAAATGCCACCGTTCCTATTTGTGCGCGGCAATCAGACGAGCGTTTTGACTTTCTATTCGTAGAAAACGGTCAACCCGACAATCGAACGCCCACACAAGCATTAAGTCTAAGACCATGGTCACGGCAAAGGCACCTTTAATGTCCATGCTCAGACGCACAAGACGCTTTCGTCAATTCCTTTTAAATTTATCACATTCAATAAGATATGCCATTGAGTTGCTCTTAGTTTCGTTGTAGCTAATGTAATCCACCCGCTTCACTACTCTGCCCCCCTACCCTTACCCAAACACACACTTATTTTTACGTTTTATCGTCTGCTATTCAACATATGTTTGTATTTATGTGTTTGTATGTAATTTGTTCTCGTGCACCGTGCAAAAATAAGTTATTTGATGCTATTTTATGCGATTTGTATTTAATTTTTCTTGCAATTGTATAAAACGGACGAATTTATTTCTATGTTTATATGTATTAGGTTAAAGATGTTTTTATTGTAAAATAAATTGGTTGAACACAAGTGAACAAAACAACAAAAACCCATTGCCTTCTTACTAACTTCAAACCGCGTCGAACCTCATCAAACAAGTTCGAATGCTCGAAAACTTAGCAAGCGAAACAAACATGTTCGCAGCAAAACTTCTAATAATTATACTGCCATTTATTTTGTTATTACATATATTTGACATTGTTTGTTTACAATGTTTACTTAACAAGCTTATGGCCGCCAAAATGACAAGAAATTACTGATGGGCACGGAGGGAGAAAACAACAACTTTGCAGTTGAGCGAAGCGACTCAAGTGTTAATACAAAATCCGACAGTTTCTTGGATGAAACTTCCACGGCTTCAACAATAACGACTCAAAGTCTTGAGACCCCAGAATTGGCACGACAAATAAGTGTAGAGAGATCAGAAGAAAGCCATAGAAGAAACAGTGAAAGCACATTAAAGTCCAATGAATCGTTTGATACGATCTTAAGCTTAGAAACAAACGTTGAGTCTGAGGACACGTTCTTGAAAAAACTACATTTCCTTGAAACTTTTAAGAATTTACCAAGCCTGAGTGAGATAAGCAGCACGTTGTCCAACGATATGCGCAAAGAAGACACACAGTCAGAAGCTGAATCTGATAATTTGGAAGCGATCTTGAGTACAAAAGAAGTTCTAACGTCGCAAGTGTCGGAAATCATTGCGAAAGAGAGAATGTCAGATTTGCTGCAAGAGGGTCAAAGTCATGCAGATGACAATGAAGTGTCATTGAAGTTTTCTCAGCACGAGTTTGAGTTAACCAAGTAATGAATGTATTGATGAGAAGGCGCCTTTGAAATGTCTGTTTTGCTATTCAATATATAATAATATTTTATACTTTGAGCACACTTTTTGTTTCTTTTGTATGTTTTGTGTGTTTTTGTACAATTTTTAGCAATTGATTGGCTTAGTTTTCTATGAGAAGCAGAAATAATGGCAGTTCCGACTCGAATTTCGCAAACGGCAATTATTGTTGACGAAAGTGTTGAAGAAGGCGATGAAGAAGGTGGTCTTGAACCTGAAACTGCTTGGGCCATTAGTGAAGGTTCGGAGTTAAACGAAATCGACGGAAATGAAGAGTTGATTGCGACGCCAATGAAGGCGGAAAGTGGACAATCAATAACTTTACAGCCGTCAAAAAAGAATCAAGCGAAACAGTTCAAACGAAAACAAAAGAATAAAACCAAAAGTACAACAACGGAAAGTAAGAAGATGGCGGGTAAGAAGAGTGGTGTCTTAACAGCAGTTAGAAAGAAGAAAATCGAGTCAACGAAAAAGCGATTGGAAGAAGATGAGGCTGGCAAAGCGATACGTGTTTACTTACAAAGACAAGTAAAGGATTTGGCAAGGAAACAAAAGGATAGGCAAGAAAACGGCAGGGAGTTGGTGGCAGGCTTGCAGAAAAAGTCAAAGAAAACAAAGAAGAGAAAGCAGACAAAAGTGACAGGTGAAGCATCTCAAAAAGCATCCCAAAGAGCATCTCAAAGAACATCCCAAAAAGCATCTCAAAGAACGTCCCAAAAAGAATCCACAATATCTATGAAGTCTCTCTTGAAGAATGAGAAACACCAACGTGAGTCAGATTCAACAATCAACTCAAAGGAGTCTATAAAATCCACGCAGAACTATGAAGAACTCAAAAAAATGGCGAGTAAAGCGTCGAGAGAATTGAAGACTGAATCGGGGATAAGCTTCAAAGTGAAGAAGCGAAAACACAAGAAAGCGAGGGTCGAATTTCCGAGGAGTGGCTTGCATAGTGCATCGCGGACAAGCTTAGTGGCCGAATCGAAGAAGAGAAAGCACAAAAAAGCGACGGCAGAAGATGTGTCAGGTAGATTGGAGAGTCAATTGCCAGAGAACAAGAAGCACAAAAGTGTGAAAGTTGTGACAAAAGAGTCATTGATAAAGCTGAAGAAGGAAGTGGGCAAACAAGCAAGTGATCCAGGCTCTAAGAGCGAATCGAGGCGAAAATCATCATCATCGAATAAGAGTTGGAAGAGTGCGGGCGGTGCGACAAGACGTACGACAAGGAAAGTTAGCACATCGAGAAGGTCATCCGTGTCGGCTGCAAAAAGATTGTCGCCAATCTATAAAATTTATAGGCAACGCGCAAAAGAGGTGTTACCAAAGAACGTCGAGGAGCCACAAACCATACTTCCTCACAGACTCTTGTATTTCTCGGAGTCTGATGAGTCTCTACAGACATCTTCCAGTCTAGGCTTGTTAGACAAAAGAGACGTTCTTCTCGACACCATAGCAATAAAGAAATACTTCTTAAATGCATTTGAAGAGCTGCCCAGCCTAAGCGAAATACATAGCTCGGACTCAGTAGAGGAGGAGGAAGGCGAGGTTACCATTGAAACAGAGTCCATTGGCTCTGGCCAATTTGTCTATGAAATCGACACAAGCCCGGAAGATACGCAAATGGATTCAAAGCTGTATGAAGTTTCTGAGCTTTCGCTGTCATCCAAAGAAATGCCAGCCGAGGAGGGCGACAGCAACGAGTTATCAAGTGTTTCGACATTGACGAGTTTTCCAACAAGCGAAACCATCGAATTGCCAGCGCAAGCAAACACAATTGCAGAGGTTATGACAAGCGAGGCGATCGAGCAACTGCATAAGTTGAAAGTATATATGAAAAGAAAGAGTTCCATCGAAGACGAACAAGCGTTAGAGAAGCAAAGGGCAGCCCGGGTTATTGCAAGCGATGTATTGGAACGTATTATAGAGAAAGCCGTCGCATATGCCGAGTTGGATGAGGTGAAGTTGCCCAGGCTGCTGGACAAGCACAAGCTAATGCGGGACTTGTTGAGCATACTGGCGGCCTATAATATCGAAAAGAATCGTTGTAATTTCCTGAACAAACGTGTAACCGAATTCTTTTATCGAAAACGTTGCTTTTATCCCATTACGCCCACCAATCTGGAGAAGACATACGAGAAGCGCTTCTACACAGCGTTGTGCGACTTGGATCACGCACTGGAGGTAGAGAAGGTGACCGAGGAAATGCGTGTGCGAAACACAACAGTGTTGGTAAAGGAGGAGGCACAGTTGCGCGAAGTGGCGGATGCGCAAATTGTCGAGATGGAAGAGCTCATCAGATCAACGGTTTGCGTGCGTGACGACTACCAACGCATGAAGACGGTAAGGCGTGGCCGCTTGAGGAGCGTCTTGTATTGTTACTCATTGAAGATTTCGTAGGTGACGGAGGATATACTTAAGAAGATGGCGAGGATACGCAATGAGCTGGCAGAGACAAGGCTCAAGTTGATTTTGAAGCAGCACACGGAGGCTGATCTCAAATTGGTAGTTTAGCGATGATCTAAAAAAGTTCACTCATAAGTTTTCTTTGTTTTCAATGCCAGAAAGTGGCTAAGTTGGAGAGCTTGGGCAATGGCTTGACGACGAGCGCTTATCTGAGCATGCAGGAAGAGGTGAAAGTGTTGGCCAAAAAGATTGAAGGTACGTTTTATTGAAATGTAAATGAAGGCTTACATATAACATATTACAGAGCGCAATGCTGACCTGAAGCGTTTGTTTCTCAATGTCAAAACGGAGTTGCACATGTTGGCGCACCTCAAGACGAAGCGCACCATTGTGACCAAGAGCTACGAGAATGCGCAAGTGCTGCTGGAACGGCGTTTGGTTCGCCAGAATCACATCCGCAAGCAAATCTTCAGTGGCAACTTGGCGATCAACAAGACGCGCCAGGAAATGCATGAGCTGCGCTCGTTGGGCTCGCTGATCACGTTTCCCACGCTGCTGCAGGACTACGATCGGACGAGCGAGAAGCTACTCAGGCAACGCGAAGTCGTGCAGGCGCTGCGTGTGGCACACGATCTGCTGATCTGGCGCATTGATGAGCTCGAAAACCGACTGCTGCAGCGAAACAACGGTTTTGTCAAGCCAACGACTAAGACACCGAAACTCTCCTCGAGACTCATGTCGAAGAATGCCTCCAGGCTGGCCACACGGCGTGGCTCCTATCGCAATAGCCAACATAACTTGCCGCCTGCCTACCAGAGGCCCAAGAAGCCTGGCATTACTATTGTCGATGATGCGTTGCAACCGTTCTAAAGTAACTATTAAACTCGCTGCTTAACTCATGCCTGCTGCTGTGCTTAATTAACACATCGCCACGCGCACGTGCCCCAGGCCAAGCAGAGTGCATGCATGCCACGCATATTTCCAGCAATCCGACAGAGTATTTCTATTCCACTTAACGATTCAATGGTCGGCACTGATTGCGATGCCAACTGCCGCCATCTGGCTGCCGTGTCACCTTTGCACGCCTCGGACATTGTAACTTAATCGCCGGCCAAATAACTTGAGTAGGTTTCAGCCATGGCGCCATGGCAGACCGGTGGCAAGGTGCTTGCGGTGCGACGCAAGTCGTCGTCGTCGGAACGAACATAAAAGCGCAATTCAATTTACTGTTACTATGTAATTTTGTAATTCCTTCGGAATTTCCGGACCAATACACTTTACTCGTAATGCTTTGCCATTAGACAGGCATGTGTGTGTGTGTGCGACGTCGAAATGGCCATCAGAGGCAAAGACAGGCGTCGACAAACGTATAAAATTTATTGTATGCGCATTGCAAAAGTTTGAGTCAAAGAGCAAATCCCCAACAATTTGCCCAAACCGTCGCTTTGCCTCAACTATTTATTTCCGTTTTTCGCTCTTAACGCTTTGCTAACTTTCATTGCTTTTGCTTTTGCCTTGGCTGTTGTTGTTGTTGTTGTTGTTGGCGGCTGAAGCTGCGCTCTTGCAATTATGAAGGATTAACTTCATGGTGTATATTTTGTTTTACGATTTTTGGTTTTAGCTTCGGGCAAATTTTGTAATTTTCGGCTTTTTATGGCCATTTCAGTTTCACGACACGCCCCCCGAAAGTTCCTGCTGTGCATAAGCAGGCAAAGCCTTTTTATACTCTTTACGCGTTAAGTAGTAATTTTTACTTTATCATTTTCAACTATAGAGCGTACATATATATAGATTAATATTTGATCAACGCGGCAAAACGAGTAAGTTTGGATACTTTGGAATTTTATAGTTAATTGAAACATTGGAAAATATAATGTCCTTGAAAATATAGAACACAGCATAGGAAAGAAGTTAGTCTTTCCCTAACCCGAGTTTAAATAATTATAACGCTTAAATTCGTTTGTAGTACGAAAAAGTAAGTTTTGATAGAACGAATTTGCTATTTTATATGTGATATGTTTAAGATATGCTTTTATATGACAACGGCTAAACTTTAAGTGTAGCGCAAACAAACTTCGGATATGCCGCGCTCTGGCACCTTTTACCTCTTTTCGTATACTAAAGTAAATTTAATCGAATGCAAATTTGTTTTCCTTATAAAAGAAAACTTTTTTATGGCATTGACACTTGTGGCGTCACAAACATTTTCACTTCAAAAGCGTTAAAGTCAAATTGAAGTACAACAAAAAAGCACGCGTGTGTGTGTGTGTGTGTGTTGTATCTGTGTGTATTCGCGTATAAATTGCATTTAAATTGATTTTGCCGTTTAAATTTTGAGCGCCACTTAAATTGAGATCTTTATGCGAAGCCAATAAATTGACTTACACATACAAGTACATCGCACACACGCACACACACACGCATATGACAAAGCTTGTACAAACATAACATGGCATTTGCATACAGGTGAGCTCAACTGTTTTTGTACGAATTTATTTGTTCGTTTTATTTTATTCTTACTTGAATATTTTTGTTTCTTTTCTTTTGTAAAACATTTATAGCATTTTACTTTTATATTCACGGCGAACTCGTTTTGTTTGTACTCCTTTGTGCATGTGAAACATTATTTGTATCTTCTTTTTCCCTCCTTTGCTGTCTTGCTTTTGTTTGCTTTTTATGTTTACCGATTTGAATGTTTGTCTTTGTTATTTCTGGCATAACCATGTTTATGATACACTGTGAAATAATTTCATTTAGTTTCGCCTCAATCATTTATGCGTATATTGATTTATATTTTCACATGACTTGATTTAATATTAATAATAATGCAATATTGCATTAAGTAAGTGTGTTTGTTGTGTGATTAAGCAAAACAAGATTCAAGCCAATCAAAATGTTATAACAACACTCAAGGCAAGTGCAATTATGCCTTAATAATTATTGGCCAAAAGCAACAAACGGTTGAGTGATTAAATTGTCAGCGTTTTACTGCCGTAAGTCGCATGCGCCGCTATATGACATACGTTGTGTAAGCAGTGAATTCAGGCAAGTGTGCACAACACATTATTTTGCATTATTAATGTAGCATACTTTTGTGCGCACACTAATTCTTTAGTCTTTAGTTATTTAATAATGTGTTTATTTAGGCTGAAATTAAAATAAATTTCTGCAAATGTTTAAAAGAAGAAAGATGAAGAAAGGAAATTAATTAAAATTTGGTTTATTTATTTTTCCAAGGAATTTTTGTTTTTTATCAATTTATTTCCTGCAATCATTTGTAATTGTCAGCGACAGATTCTTGTGCGTCATTAAGTAGATTGTTGTGTTAATTAAATGTGTGTTATTTGCGCTAACGTCAATTAAGCTCAACTCACTGAAGAAGGCCTGTAAATGAAAGTTGATGCGCGCATACAATACGTGTGTAATTTTGTGTGTATGACATGTATTGTATAATAAGTCGTGTTGTTACATGTTTTGTTCTTCTGTGTTGCAAAATATAAGAGAATGCACTTCCTTATGGCAAAAACAGCTTATTTCATTTCGTTTTCAGTGATTTCCGCGCAGTCTTCGGCAAAGCGTTGCTCGTTGCGTTGACGTAAATTAAGTACCTCATTAATTAAATGCATACGCTTTGCTATTTGTTACCACAATTCCTTTACCTTCCTTATACGTTCAAATAAACCATTCAATTTGTGTGCGAGCGTGCGTGTGTGCATGACTTCATGTGCGCGCATGCATGTGTGTGTGTATGTGCGGTTGTGTTTGTCTTTTGCTCGACACTGTAAATCAATTAAGTTTCAGTAAAGTGAACTCGTGCGCGTCGCGTCGGATCGTATCGCGTCGCGTTGCCTCACTTTGGCACAGCTTTATTTCTTAACGTTTATTTGAATCTCACTTACTTCGTCTACTCATTAATTCGGCCAAAATACCATTTTGTTGAGGCACTTTAGTTGTCTCAACAAACACGGACATGAATCTGAACGCCGCCGCTCACGCCGCGCTTCACTTTTTGAAATTTGACGCAAAACGAAATTTGTGGAAAAAGTTTGCCAAAAAGTATGCTTCAAATTTTTGCAATTTTAATCAAATCGACGACAACAACCTTTCAACGAATTCAGTTTAAAGTCACGTATTGTTATTTTCGTTTCGCTTTCAGGCACAAGATTGACAGACATTTACAGTTAATCAAAACAGCAGCATGTAAATCGTATCTCAGACGCGCGCTTTGTGTGTGTGCCTGTGTGTGTGTGTGTGCGCGTCATTTTCAATCAAATTGACAAAGTTGGCTTAACGCGTATCTATAATGCCATAAATTTAAATGCTTTCATTGCTGTAATTGAATGTATTTGTTGATATGTTTGTTGTTGTTCGTCTTCGTCTTCTTCTTCTGATTTAGCATTTAGTTTGAAGACACTTTTATATTGTGAGCAGAGACAAACTAAAACCTGCGGCGAAACTAAACAAAAAGTAGCGAAAGCTGACGCCAACAAAGGCACGTGGCAAATCTGCTGCTTTTGTGTCCTTAATCCTGAAGTTTTGCTTAAAGCATAAGATATGCGTTTGTCGCTTTTTGTCGGTGTGTGTGAATGTGCTGAGTTATGATACAAGCTGACAACTGCTGTTGGCGTCTGACGGCTGCCGTTCAAAGGTCATAAGGCGCATAAATGAACTTTGCATGTGTCATCTGTTTTTTTATTTTTTTTTTGTTTTTGCCATGTTTTTATTTTACTAATGTCACTGCACTAATACTGACGAAAGATACACGCATATAAAACAAATATATGTTATGAATATTTTATTACTTTCATTATTTGTTTTTATTAGAATTTCTTTCGTTTTCATGCCTCAATTTCATTTTCAACGTAAGCTAAAATAATCAAATAATTTTAAGTTGCTTAGACAAATTGTTGCCATTTTCATTTATTGTTGTTGTTGTTGTTATTATTTTTGCTGAAGTAAGCCGCTTAAGCCTTCTTTTCGTGCGTTCCATTGGCTAAAAATAATATTAGAAATTGTTTCGATTCAAGTTGCAAATTAAGAATTTCGTAAAATTGTTGCTTAAGCGGCTTAAAAGTTGTTCTTAATGCCAAAATGACAAATTTTCAGGCGCACAGGGGTTAAATGACAGCTATTAATAATAAGCCCAGCAATTGAGCTTATCCTATTACACAAACAATTATCAATTATTGCTTTCAAGTCGTGACGAAAACTTTTCATGCTCACAACCATACTACAAATACAAATACAAGGCAAGCAGTGTGTGGCTGCGTTGCTTGGAACGAGTCAAAAGTACGGATTTATGCCAATTAGTGTGTGAGTGAGTGCATGAATGATTTTGTCAATTGGCATTCTACGCATTAAATTATAAGGAAATGCCGGAATTGTGAATGCATGAAATTCCGCATGCCAAATCGACTCATATATGTGTGTGTGTGTGTGTGTGAGCGTTGCCTAGCAAGTCACCATAAAATGCCAAATAAAGTTGCGTCGGTCTCACACAGTGACAGACAAAGAAAAAGATGAGCCAACAAGTAAAAGTAATAAAAAATATAATAAAATTTGACATTTTAAAATATGTGCCGAAAATTTAGATGCTTAAAGCCAAAGTTTCGTAGCATACTTTTAGTCAGCGCATATAATGCATAAATCACGCAGCGCTGACCGCGCGTTTGTGGCTCAATTACAATTCAAAGCCATTCTTAACTCGGCTAAATCAAATGCCTTTGCGGAAACATTAAGTGTGCGTCGCTTATCATGTAAAATGCTCACGAACGACGCGAGTCACGCCGTCACGGCGTCATTAGTCGTGCTTGAGCGCATCGTCATGTCGTATCGTCCTGAAACTGAACCTCAACCTGAGTCTACGGAACAGCGCCTTAGCCTAAAGCATCGGTAACAAGGCTCAGCGTTGCTTGGCGCTTCTTCTTTGTCTTTATACGCTTCAAGCAGTAAATGGTATGTTGGCTTTAGCCAGAAGCTTGTGACACTGAGAAGGCGACTGCTCCGACTATAGCACAGAATTTGCTTGCTGCTATTTCTGTTCGCCTGATGCCTGCTCTCAATTTTAAATTTGTAAAGCAAAAGTGATGCTCTTAAAATTGCTATAACTCCAATACTATAAAAGGTACGAACTTGAAATTTTGTATGCAGGCTCAATAAATATACAGCTTTAAAATTGCATACAATTGCATAAAATAACCCTCCCCTACATAGTTGCCTCTTAAGGACCTTCAAACTAAAATTGTGCGTAAATTTTACATTTTAACCGATTTTCATATTTTAAGCACTGTTGTTATTAGATTTGAGGCGTGGCGCCGCCTGCCGTGTGTGTAGGGTGTTATATTGTTGGGTATACCCTGCCTTTTGTTTTTTAATTTGAGTTACATGAAAATGTCGGTGTGTTGAACGCTCACGTGATGTGTTTGCAGAAGGAAGGCGAAATGTATGCTTGTGTATGAAAATGTTGCCATTAATTGGCGGTTTTTCTTGTTTTTTGTGTTTGTGGTAAATTTTTATTAAAGTAGAAACAAAAAAACAAGTTGGCTTTAAGACCCACTTAAGCGAAAGATGGCGCTACTGAGAAAATCCCTGAGATGCCCTTAAGTGTGCGTTGGTATTTGTGTGGGGAATAACACGCACAAACGCACACACGCACACGCACACACATAGACACATGTAAAGATATTTGAAATTTTTATATACTTTTCGGTTTCATATTTTTCGCTTCGATTTTTTTTGTTGTTCTTGTTGCTTTCTTCGCCTTTTTGTTGCTTTCTACTTGTTTGCTCGTTCATGTCGTTATGTCGCATTGGTCAAAATTACAGTTGACATGAGTTTAGCGCATAAATGTGCTTTGAGAAGTGTGCGTGCGTGCGTGCCTGCGTGTGTGTGTGTGTGCGTGTGAGTGTTTGTGTGTGATATAACATTTGCCCTCTCTACGCATTGTTAGTCGACCGGAAGGCACATGTTCCACTGACACGCGCGCGATTTATGCGCTCGGCTGCCAAAATGGCAACGAATCGAAAAAGGCACTTAAACAAGCAAGAAGCAACAAACAAACAACAACTACAACAACAACTGCAAATAAGGCGTTGCGTGTGTGTCTCCGCTGGCTTGTCTTGGCTCGCTTTGAAATGTTGCTTTGTGTATTTAAATAAAAGGCGTTCTTTTTTGTATTTACCAACACTGCGGTTGCTTGATAAGCGCAGAGCACTTCGTACTAACCAACGCAACGCACCACCACTGCCACCGCCACTCACTAGCCAGCACTTGTCACTGTTCTCGTGCAGCGCTGCCGCTGTTTGACTAAGACTGTTGCGACGTCGCAGCGTCGGCTTCAGCGGCTTAACCCTTGACAGACGCGCGCGTTCGCTTGTGTAAATACTGTTAAATACAAAGTTCAAACTCATGCATAACAAATAAAGTTTTGCGCCCAAAAGCGTTTTATCATCGCACAGTTTACTTACGCATAAAACAAAAAAATAAACCGAAGAAGAAGAAGGCGAAGGAGAAGAAAAAAGATGCTTTTGCCACTTTAAAAAACAACTCATTGCCATGTGCGACGCATGCGAATTTTTCTGCAATTTCATGTTTGCGCATTAAAGTTTTAAATCGAATTTCGTGCATTAGAGCGAGCGAGCGAGAGAAGGAGAGAGAGAGTGAGCACTGCTGAGTGAAAGTTGTTTTTCATTAAATTATTTATGAAACAAAGCAATTTATTGCTCGCGCGCCTGTCAGCGCAAACTTTTAAATAAACTTTGCTGAAAACAATAACAACAACAACGCTTCAACGCCTCTGCCACTTTCCACGGCACATTTCATTTCAGTTTAGCTGAGCTGTTCTTGTCGCTAGTTTGTAGTCCCACGTGGCTGTAACGCGGTCACGCACCCGTGTCGCGCTTATACACAAACACACACACAAGCAAATGAAGCACTTAAAATTTTTAATGAAGCATGAAATCGAAGTCACGCCTTAAATTACACGCCCGCGGTCACCCGTAGTCAAAGAGCCGGCGACATTGAGCTTCCGCCCAATCAAATCAACTAAGCCAAGAAGAGTCTAGACTATTCTGTTAACGAAGTCAATAGAACATCTCTTCCATCAGGCATGCAAATTGTTTTTGCCGATCAGTGTTGTCCGCCTGCTGTTTGGCGACATGACCAAAACAATACACACATAAGCACACAAAAAAGACAGAAACAAAAAGAGACGTCAGTTTCAGCACTAGTGATTGCAATTGACATGACCAACACACATAAGCACGAAAAGTAGGTGAAAGAGAGACAAAGAGTGTGTGCACAAATGGCATGCTGCGATTTTGGCGCATTTGGTTTAAGTGTTTATTTGCCGCATGTGACATGAAATAACAAATTCCACGACATAAATAAAAACCAAAGCGACAAATGACTTACATGACAATACATAACCGAAACACCCGCCAGGCGACTGCCATGCCCGCGGTCTATTATACACCAACACTTACATCAACCACAGCAAAAATATCAACAAACAAAACAACAACAATAATAATCATAACAAATCCTCAGGCGCCACATGTGTAAAGCAAAAGTATTTATATGCGTTTCTGGCATTATTTTCTAATTTATTCTCGTTTTATTTTTGTTTTTGTTTTTCGTTTATTTCGCGTTTTATTCTCATTTCAAGTTTTAATGCTTTAAGCACCAGCACACACACCCACGCACATTTATACAATAATTATTTTTTCATGCCGCAAATCTTTGCGTTTGCCTTTATTTTGAATCGGATTGGCATGTTTGCTCAAAATTCGCGGCGTTTTCAGCGGTTTCCAAATCTGTCTGCTTAAATGATGCTTGTTTGCTTGCTTGCTGCTCTAACAAAGCTACTCAAAGACACAATAAAGAACAACAACAACAAGTTAAGTTTAACCACATTTGCGTGTGTTTGTGCGCCTTTCGGCTATGACTGATGATGGCCTACAAAGGAGTTGGCAAATTGCCAAGTTTTTCCGCATTGCCAACGCATATATACGAATGATGTGTTAATGAGCCTGAGGCCGACCGCAATTTGTCGGCTAATCACAAACAAAAACTATGAGCAACAAAACTTTTCGCTATGTAAGTTTATATATTATACAATCATTTGTGTACATATATGTGTGTGGATTTATGAGCGAAACAGCTTACATAATATTTGTGCGCAAGTTGCCTTTGAGTCTTGTAATTATTTTGGTTAAATGCAATGCAAATGCCATATTAAACATGCCTCAATTGTGCTGCAAAATGTCGCAATTCACAGTTGCCACAATTGTCCGACTGATTGCTCAAATGCCAATTATGTGTGAGTATTAATGCATTGCGTATACGCCCAAGTGACCGCTGAGCTCAATTATTAACCAAATAATGAGAATTAATTACATTCAATATGAATAGCTTCTCATCTCGTCGCATCATCGTCCGACAGCAACGCTTAAGCTGTAATTAGATTTTACTATAATAGCGACACTCATTTTTTACTCGTCGCAATGTCCTTGAAGTGTCCTGCCTGCCTAACTGTTATAGGCAGTAATGTTGAAGCGAGTTTAGAGTTATTTTTGTTGTTGTTTATATTATGTTTGCTGTCTTGTCCTGCCTTGCCTTGTGTAAAGGAATCGTATGCCTTTGGCGAGTGGTAGGTTAGCAAGTTGAGTGCACTCGGTTGGCTCGTTTTTATAATGAAAAATATTCGTTTTCTTCAAGTCGACTTTGAATACAGATTTCATATTAAAAACGTTTAGGTTGCCGTCAGGGGAGAAATCAGCATAAAAGTCACGTTCACAGTATTTTCATTTCGTTTGCTTTCTCTTTGTGGAATTTCAGTTTGCAAGTATTTCAAGAATTTCAAGTTGTACGTTGTTGTTGTTATTGTTGTTGTTAAAAGTTTAAATTTAGCAATAAAAAACATAAGCACCACTGGCGATTTACATATACACATAATGTACAATATAAAGTACGCCTATGTTGCCTGTTGTCACACTACACATGCATCCAGTTGCAGCGACGTCTTTTAAAACTAACATGACGTATGTCACTTGCATTATTTTGTAACATAAGATTATTCAATTGCAAAGCAAAAACTCAGTGACTCACAGCTTTGCAATGGTTGCGGGGGGACACACGCTTAGCCAATTAGGCTTGTTTCAAAAATATTTATTAACTATTAACCCTATTTGGCTAATTGGCAAATATTCGGTCGACGCATAAATTGAAATGTTTTCGAAAACTTGGTTTTTTTTTTTTTGCTCCTTCGTTAATAATGAAAATGATGCCTTTTTGTTTTACAAATGTATTTCGTTTTTTTGCGTTGAAATAAAATATTTATGAGCGCAGCAAGAAGTCAAAGCCGTAAAATGACCATAAACCATAAAAAGGACACACGACAGGCGCAGCACAAAAGCAAACCAAAGCATAATACACATAAAAAACAACAACAAATAGCGATAGAAGACCGATAGAAGTGTAAGGGCATAGAAGTAGAAGAAGAAGAAAGACATCAGAGAACTAAAAATAAAATTTAGCAAGAAATACAAATAAATGTTACCGCAACGTCATTAAAGTTCGAAAATACCTTAAAACCTTAGACGAAGGTGGTCTCGCGGGACGCAAGGCGTGGCAAAGCGGGGTGCGCATTAAAAGTCGGTCGAAAGTATTACCAAAGTATTTTCAACTTTACGATTTCGCTTACGTTTTTGTTTTTCGATTCAAATGTTTCCTTTTTAGACGAAAGTGTCAATGCTTGTGTGTATGTGTGTGTGTGTGTAATTGTGTATGCATGTCGTTGCCGTTGGCAAACGTTGCGGCAATAAATGTTTAAATTCAACATAAATTGTTAATAATTAAAACATAAATATAAATCACGTCACGGGCAGCTGTCATCGATGCCACCGCCCCCGCCCCAATGCCCAAGGGCAACGGCTTTGGCTCAGGCTTGTTGCTGAGCTACTGAGCTTCAAGCCGATTGCTAACCTCAAATGGTTTGCATTAATTAAAACACTTAATTATCTCATTTTAGTTGTTTGCGTTTTATTGGCTTGTGGCCATTTGGCATTTTCAAGTAATAATTATAGAGCAAGCGTGAGAAGGGAGATTGAGCAACACAAGTCAGTGTTGGGCGTGTCTCTGCCATTGATGTGTTTTGGCTAATGCTGATGATGCGGCATTTACATAAAGTGTTAGGCAGGCAAGCAAAGCACTTGAATAAGCAGATTTATCGACATTCATCATGAGCGTTAAGCACACTCCCGACTGCCGACTGTCAACTGTCATCTCAGGCGTGAATCAGTCACTCAGTTAGGCAGTGAGTTGATCTGTATGTCAATCATTTTGAGCACAAGCGGAAAGAAGTCACTTAAAATCTTTGCTTCAGTTGAGCATGAGTTGACGTATGTCTGTGTGTGTAATTAAGTAACCATGATGTGTGTGTGTGTGTGTGTAAACCTTCTATTTTTAACTTAGACAAAGTCATGCTTAGTGATATTCGAACATATAAACACGTGCGCCGAAAAGTATGCTATGCAATTTGTACTTAACAAACTGGCACCAGCGTTACTTGTATGTTAATGCTATTAAGCAAAGGCTTAAGCCTTTAAGCGTATTTCTTTAAAAAAAGTTGAAGAAAAGTGGCAAAAGAGTTCATGCACATGTTGTAGACAAACCAGAGACGCCGCCGTCATGTCGCAGACGACGAATTTTGGCTTGGCAACCTCAACGAGCTTTACTTGTCTCAGAGCGGTTTTTAACTTTATGCGAGACATGTTTTCACGTATTTGCAAATGCGAATTCTCATTTTTTTGCGTTGATATTTGTTTATGCTGTTTAACAAATGAGTTTCTTAACCCGTTCGGTTTTCATTTTTATGCCACCAAGGCGAAAAAAGTTGGCACGCATGCAGATTACGCGCAACGCGTGCCAAGCACACCAAAGCGTGCGTGTGTGCGAGCGAGAGGGACATACAATTTGCAAACATAAATACTTTATAATTTATGTTTTTTGGTTACGCGTTGGCAGTTGAAAATTTGTTAAGCCTTTTTTCAGATTTCAACTCTTATTCTTTGCCTTGGCACTTGTGCACATAATTAATGCGCATTAAAATTTTGCATGCAACAAAAAAAGGTAAAGAAAAAGAAGTATTTGCTTCGCCATTTGCTGTTTGCTGTTTGCTATTTGCCATTCACCGTTTCTTTCTGTTGGCAAATTGTCTTCCTTATCTCGCAAACAATTTCAAATCCACACGGAATTCGCCTTTTCACACTTGAACTTCGGTTTTTTGAACTTTTTGAACGCAAGGTAAATGACTCTGGCCGGAATTCACACGCCTCACCACTCGAGCGTCCTGGTGCACCTTGCCGTGCCTTTCACCTTCATCACTTTATTTACTGCTGAAATTTCTATTTCTGTTCATTGGCCCGTTCGGTTTGTTCGGCTGCCTTGTTGGCACTTCGGTTGGTCTGCTTATTTATTATGCAGCATATTTGCAATTGTCTACCGATGGTTTTCTGCTTTATTTACCTTTCAGTTATATTTCGTTGATTAAAATTTTCTTTGCAAGATTGCTGAACGTGCATGCGCAGCGTTGAATGAACCTGCCTGCAGGCAACATGATATATTTCAATGCTGCGTCAAATATATGAGTTCGATTAGTGTTAAAAAGTGTGCAATTTTAAAAATTTTGTATAATAGTGATTTATGTTTCAAAGGTTTATACCACACATACGGCAGTCTAATATTAAGTGGTTGAAATTAATCGATAAAAGTTATAGTTTTCTTCATTGAATTGAACAACGAAGTTTGACCATCAGTTGCAACAACAGTAAGTAAAACAACAACAACAATCATTACAACAACAAACATCATCATAACAACAACAACAACAACAACAATAAGCACTTTTGCTGTCGATAATTTGCGACCGATAAGTGTTTGATTAATGTGCTTCGCATTACTCATTATGGCACACATTTTTATGTGCCGCCCATTTCACGCTACTGACTGACTGACTGAGAGACTGCCTGACGGACACACGGAGCGAACGACCGTCGGTCAGATGGCCTGACTGAATGACTGAGCGCGTTTTACCTGCGCGTCCAAGCTCACCTTAACCTCAAACTCATGTTCATTTGCTTTGCTTTGGTTTACTCTCCCTTGGTGATTTATAATTTTAATGATGTTTGAGCGCCGTGATGTTGCATGTTGTTTCTGACATGAAGGCGGGCCAACAAGCAACATGAGTGTGGCGCAAATTCACTCATGGGTCGGAAATAATTACATATACATATATAAGCACATTTCTTTGGTGCTTTATTTTCGTTAGAAGATATTTGTCGTAATTAGGAAAACTTCTCCACTTACTTCATGCCTTCGCCATCGCCATCGCCTTACTTTAATGGCATGAAAAGTGACTTGGCAAATGCGACGTTGCCTAAATTATTGAAACCCAAATCAAAATCGAAACGTTGACTCAAATGTATGGAATTGAAATCGTGCAGAACGAAGTTTTCCAACAGCGCAGAGAAGCCAAAGTCGTCGAAGCGCAGGCAGAGGCCAAAGTAGCTGAACTCATTAAATGCGTGGACCGTTGGACCGCTTAGTGTCCGCTCTTCGCTGTTAAGCGGATTTTAAGTGCTTTACAATTGATTTATTTGCTGATCTGTTAACGGCTGACAAAACGCTCGGCGCTTCATGGCCGACGAGCAATGAATGAATCGCTGAACTGTAATTTGTCCAAGCGAAAGAAATGAACTTCAATGAAGACAAAGGACACAAGGCATTCAATTATTGTATGTGTGTGCGTGTTTATATGTGGCATGGGCATTGCTGCGGGGCATCAGACATGTATGACACCTTGGAGTGTTTTTTTCTTGGCTTTTGCGTAAATATTTTCTTTTTTAAAAGTGTTTAAATAACAAGTAAAGAAAATATTTGGTTTTAGCTTTTTGTATTGTATGCGCAGATGTGCGTATGTGTGTGTGCAAATAACAGTACATCAAAATGTTGAAAAGATGCGTTGAATGAAGGCAAAGCTGTCAAAGATTGCGTATACGACGCGTGGGCTTTAAATCGGCATTAGGTCAGTATCGAAAGCGGCTTATGAAAGCTACACGTGGCACAGGTGCGCATGTGTGTGTGTGTGTGTAAGTGTGAGAAGCCGCTTTAAGGCTCAGTGAAACGCTTCGTTTGCTCTTCTTTAAAATGAGTTGATAAAGATTAAGTGAAGTGTATATATGAAGCCTGATTGTTGCTGCTATTGTTGTTGTTGTTGTTGTTGTTCATAGGTCATATGGTTTACGTTAAGCGCATTAAATCGTCAAGCAAGCAACCCAAGCGTTTGCCAAAGTAAGCTTATATTAAATATTACATTAGCTTTGTTTGCATCAACAACTATTTTTCTCCTTCTTTATGTTCATTGTTATGCGCAAACAGACTGTGACAGAGGGGGAGGGGTGCCAGAGCAAGGCAAGTGCAAAAAATAATGCCGGAAGAAGGCAGTAAAACTTTCAATAACAAAGTCGAAGTTGAAGCAAACGGAAGTTTACAACAAAACCCCAATAAGTTGGGCAAAGCATTGAGGGAAATTCTTCCTCTTTCTCTCTCTCTCTCTCTCAAAATAAAATCTTATCTAATCCGAATGCTTTGCGCAACATTTAATAGCACGTGATGCTCGCCCAAAGTCGCCAATCTCCGTTCGACCGGCGGAGTATGAAGCGAAACGAAAAGCATCTTTTAAGCGCATTTCAGTTTAGTTTGCAATTCGTTGGCAAATATCGAAAAAATCGATATGCGTTAAAGCTTAAGCTGCCCCGCCAACCCTCATGCCACAGAGCACAATGAAATTCTATAAGTAGGGGGAAAAAAGGGAGAACGTTGAACGTTTGTCATAAAAACTCAAAGCGATTTGTGTCGCAGTCGGCATTGCTATTAGTTCCATGTTGTTGTTGTTGCCGCACAGTTACACTCACACACACACACACACACACACACGCAAGTAGTTAAAAACGCTCCTTTTGACGCATCACAATCGGCAGTTGTTCGATAGTTGTGAAGTTGTTCAAACTTGATTTTATTTCCCCGCCTTTCTCCTCTCCCTTTGCCCTTCTTTCCTTCTTTGCCGCATTTGATTTCTTATTCATATCATTTTTTATACGATTTTCCTTTTCTTCCGCCTTATAAGCGTATTCCTTTGCTGCTGCTTCTTCTTCTTCTTCTTCGTGCCTCTCGTGCTTATTTGGTATGCGAAGCGTGACCGAAGCGTCTTTAATAGTTGCACATTTTACAGATTTTTATTAGCTTCACCTAA
Source organism: Phortica magna (assembly GCA_037044515.1). Classification (NCBI taxonomy): domain Eukaryota; kingdom Metazoa; phylum Arthropoda; class Insecta; order Diptera; family Drosophilidae; genus Phortica; species Phortica magna. The sequence continues at coordinate 1,241,738 of JBAMBP010000519.1, forward strand.
AATAGGCGACTTACGGCTTTGTGAAACATGTGCACAGATACATGTCTAATATTTGAAACTCAGCACTGATTTGCGCTGCTTCTTCTTAACGATTTTCAATTATGCGCAAAAAAAAAAAAAGAAATAAAAAATCGTTGAATTTTCTTCTTCTAACAAAAGTAAAAAAATTGTGCGTTGAAAATAAATTGAAGTCAATTTGATTAACTCAAGAAAGTCATTTGATAAGGCGACACTTGTTGACTGACGCACACACACACACACACACACACATGGTGATAGCAATAAAACAGTCTTTGGAAGCGACATTTGCCTTTATAAATCACATCAAAGTAAATCCAATGTTTGTGGTTGTTGTTGTTGTTGTGTGTTAGCATCGATTTGCATGTGTTGCTGCTATGTGTGTGTGTGTGTGTGTGACATGCCTCGACAACAACTTGCGGTCATTGTTAATTAACGCGTCTCGTCTTTTGAGGTGTTCGTCTAATAAATTGTAATTGACAATTTTATGGCCAAAAGCAAATGCCGAATTACCGCAAACAGCGCAAGAAGAAGAAGAACACTTCTAATGTAATATTTTTCATTTAATTTTTGTGGTTTCCTTACGTGCGACATGAATGTGAATCTGAATCTGAATTTATTATGGAAAGCATTTAATTATGCTCAGCGCACTTTTGGCTTTGTCTTAATTAAATACTTTTGAGAACAAACGCAGAAAGATATTACGGCCGACAGAGGGCGCTTATTTGATTTATTGAGGCGCTGCATGATAATTTTAATGAAATACGCGGCAGGAAATTTCAAATGACAGACAGACAGACAGACAATAAGGGCGTGAGTGAGTGAGTGAGTGAGTGCGTGCGTGATATCAATAATGCACGTTGGTCATTTGCAGCTGTGAAATCAAAGCGCAAAACTTGTTTATTATTAAAGCATAATTGGTGAAATTACAAGCAAATAAATCACAAACCAATTAGTTTAAGGCAAACATATATTTAAAGCGTATGGCAGCACTGGCAGGCAAGCAAGTAAATTAATAAACCAGCACACACACACACATGCACTGATAGCGTTATGTATTTTTATGAGGAATTGTGTCTGAGCATGTCTTTTAGTTTTCCGCTTGGTTACCTTTGCTCATGTGTCTGTTGGCAACGCGTTTTGTTGCGTGACTTTTCACACGTTGGCTGTCAATGCATGAATGCGTGTGTGTGTGTGTGTGTCAAAGGAAAAGTCAGCATGACACATGGTATACGTCAAAAAGACGGACATGAAACATGAAATCGTTGGAATTCTCATTGTTTGACGGCTTAGCACTTTGTTATTTTTCAACAGAAATCGCACAGTTGACGCTGTCATTGTGTGTATGCGTGTGTGTGTGTGTGCTTTGTTAAGCTTTGATTAAACACAAGCAAAACAATGACTGACATTTTAAAAACGCTTACAGTTATTTGTATTTTTGTATATTTAAAGCGCACAAGGAAACGAATGTAAGGCCATGATTAATGCGGCCACTAAGGCTTGTTTAACTGTACTCAAGCTTGATGTGATTTGCGCGCTTGTTGCATGCAAATTCGACTGACTGAGCTCGGCGGAACTTCATGACAATCAATCAGTTTGCAAAGCAGCGCAAAGTTGCTAACAATGCTAAGCCACATGATCGATTTCAATTGGCAAAATGAAAAGGAAGCAGCAGCAGAAGAAGAAGCGTAAATAAGTATTTATCGTTCGTTTGTTTTGATGGCATTTAATCTTAAGCAGCAACAACAACAACAACGACAAGAGCAATAACAACAAAAGCGGTCATTTGTGCGCAACTTAAAGACCGTTTCATTATTTCATCATGTCTCAACTTACAAGGTCAAAGCGGACATGTCATCGAGCACAAGATTTCTTCTTGTTGCTAAGGCAAAACCAACGAAAAGAATAAATAATAAAAGCAAAAAAAGCAAAGAAAAACGCGCGCAATCAAACATCAAATAAAACACGCAATAGAAAAAAAAGAGGTTAAAAATCATGTGCAATTTCGTGCGTAATTAAAAAAGAGGCAAAAACGCATCAAAAAAGAGTGAAGCTTATTTCATTTTATGTTTGGCACTTTTATGATTTACGGCGAATAAAAGTGTTTAATTGCTGCGACGCCTCAAGGCGCAAGTGTGTACACGAGCGCCGAGCACATAGGAGAGGGCAATGGCAACGGCAACGACAACGACAGCAAGACCCGAAGGCATGACATGAGGGAGAAGGCAAAATACAACAGCAGCAGCACTGCAGACTCAATTGATGCTTTGGGAGGTTTGTTGTTGTTGTTGTTTCGTTTTGTTTTCTGTTTCTTCTGCTTAATTGTAAAGTTGAGTGAGAAATTCAAAGAGCATTTTATGCCACTTCAGTTTGAGGCGAATTTCGTCATGACAAAATTAAAGAACTCAACATTAAAGGAAGTAAACAAGGGAATATACATGACTCACACAAATAGCAAATTAAAATGATATACATGTGTGTGTGTGTGTGTGAATTAGCGAAGAGCTTTGAGCACTGGGGATTTGTCGAAGTTGACAACGCGTTGACGACTCTGCGCTGCTGTCTGAGTTGCCGCAGAAAATTAGCAAAAATACACATTTGCCAAATGTTTAAATCCATCAGCGGCATTTAGTCGCTTAACAGAGGACAGACGGACAGGCGAGCAGCAGAATTGAATCATTCATGCGCCGCAAATGTCAACGCCGCGAGGCCAAATTGCAAGAAGAAGCATGAAGAAGAAGCAGCAGCAGAAGCGCGTGGCTGGCAAAACTTTGATTGGAATTTCAAAGTGACTTTTCGTCGGAAAATGTATCGTTTTTATTCATGTTTAATTGCCGCCTGCGTTGCTCGTAAAACAGCAAATCAGCAAAAGCGTTGAAAGAGGAGCTAACCAACAAAACACGCATCTGTTGGCCAAATCAAAGCCATGCGTGTAGAAAATTTAAATGTATATATGATCAGTCATCGGTAAAAGTCTCATTGGCACTTTGATTATCGACGTTGACGTTGCATGATTGACAGCCATGTTGGTTATGGCCAACTATGAAATGATATCGGCCAAGTTAAGCGCGCCAGAATGAAAGTGTGAGAGACCTTCTTTAACCTTGACGCAAAATTATGCAATGAAATTTAACAAACGCCCACACACACACACACACACACATGCATGCCCACGCAAATCGCTTTAACTACAACGCTTCATCTTCCTTCTTTGCTTCTACACGGCAAACAAAAAAAAGGGCAAGAAAAAAAAACTGACCGAACCAGAGTTGCCAAAAGAAAAAGGAAAATAACTTAAAGGCAGGAAGGAAATCTCGTCCCTCGTTCTTTTACAAAATACTTTACAAATGCGTACAGACAAATGCCGAAATAAAAGCAGAGAAAGTGGAAGTGGCAGTGGCAGTGAAAGTAGAAGTGAAAGCAGGAATTATGTTCGACAACATCATTTGGGTCACTCGCAGACAGCAACGTTCGAATCAATTTAACAGCGTTAACGGCGTATTTGCAGTGGGCGTGGCCGTGTGGGCGTTTATGCCGAAAGCTGTCAAAGTGTGAGTTGACGGCACAACGCTCACAACTAAGGTTGCTTGCCTACTTGCCTGAAAAGCAAAGACAACAAACAACAACAACAACATGAATTCTGCGTAACCGTTATGGCATTTGAAAAAGTTCAACTTTAAAGTGCTTAAATTTGCTTTGGATTTGCGCTGAGATGAAAGCGCTGCAAGTGACCCGAATGACATGCCGCCGAATGCTTTGGGCTCCTCAGCAAAAATAAAACGCTTACCAAAGTTTTAAGAAGACGGAAAAAAAAACAATTTTCTAGGAAATTATTAATGCACTCGCACACAAATACAAACGGACATGCCACAAACCAGAAAAAAATAATGTCAATACACACAAAAATCAACAGCACGAAATGAGCCCAAGCTCAAGTCTAAGCCAAAGCCAAAGTCAAATCCAATGCTGAGGCCAAACCTAACGTGGTTCGTTGTTATTATTATAATACGAGGCAAATTTAACATAAAAATTATATAAATTGTTGACAAAGTGGCAGACAGTTGGGTAGCGAGCGTGAGTGAGAGAGGGGAGAAGGCGTGAGCAGGTGTGAGAAGGCCGAAAGGAGGTGTGAGAAGGCCTTTGTGCCCACACGTGTCCATTTATGAAGTGCTGAGCAAACTTTGGCCCAAAAGCGAATATAACTCAAATCAAATAAAATAAAATTCGTACAACGGTAGGCAGCACAGTAGCGATAAGTCGGCACATGCCAACAACAGCACCAAAGAGTATGCAACAAATGATAAAAATAAAACTGATGCGCGTGCAACGCCTTCGGTTCTGCTGTCCTGCAGTCCTTTGTCCTTTAGGCCGACGCCCAACTGCCTTTTGATTAAACTCGCCTTTGGAGCATTTTGCTGAAAAGCATTTTGCTAAAACAAATGCAATTCCGGGAAATTGTGCAAAGCAAAGCGCTGCAAAGTAGGCTTCATTGAATAGAATATCCCACATGCAGATAAACCCACACTCATGCGGCTTGTATTGCAAGCGACATAAAGCAATCATTCAATGTTTTTCAACAGAAATCCCACATTCACATTTCGCATTCGGGTTATTCGAGAAGAAAATCATGACAATTTTATGCACAAGTATATACTTTTATTCACTTACATGCATATATGCATGAGCTTGTATGCATTGAGCACATAGCACAGTCGATAGCATTGGTAGGTGTTCGTGTACTGAAGGCATGTGCAATCGTTGTGCACTTGCGTTGATTTCATGTATTTCATTCTTCACATTCTTTGTAACTCATTTGTCAACACCATACATACAACTCGCACACACACATGTGGCATCTTGCCCAACCCTTCATTCGTATTTCGGTCAGCATGAAGTTGAATGAATTAATGTTCATTCATTGAAATAAATGAACAACAGCAAAAGAATGGCTTTCAATTCCAGTGTGTTGGTGTAGCGTGAGGAAAGAAAAGCAAAAATGCTTGGAAAAATTGATTCCTTGGAAGTATTTATAAATAGTCGAGTTCGGTATGAATATATTCATGACGCACAGCACGGTACAGTGCGCTCATACAAACCATAGAGGGAGAGGTAGAGAAAGGGAACAAAGTACTCACAGTGAATGTTTTAGTGTACACCAAAAATAAAGTTGTATGAACAGTGAACATTTAATGAGTGAATGAGTGCTGTGGTATTCAAAATGAGTGACAGCTGACGTACCAGAATAATAGTTTACTAACATAAAGAAGAAGAAGACAATGTCTATATTAACTCACTGTACAGTAAGCACACGAAATTTGCTGTACAGTGTTTGTATGAATACTGTACACTAGTTGACAAGTGAATGATGAGTGAATGACTCATTTACCGTTATGAATGTATTCATGTTGCACAGTTCAATGCTAGGCAAGCAAAATCGTTCAAACCTCACATACCCGTCATTTGTCATCATCATCATTATTATTATATCAAAACTAATTAAGTAAGTTTTTTAATAGTCTTGGCCCAGTTGACATGCTCATAAATCTATTACGCAACTTAATTACACACAAGCGTTCCTCATATGAGAAATGCTCACACGACAGAAATAATCGACGACGACCGAAAATAAACAAGACCAGCAATGCGACTCGAAAAGTTTTTCATTTCGATTTGCATAAGTATGATAATAACACTCATACGCCATGTGGAATTGAAAGAAATCAAGCGCGCACGCACACACACAAAGCAAGAGCCGTAACGGAACGAGCATGAAAGCAACAAGCATGCTCAGCGTTGACAACAACAAAAGGCAGCGACTGCGACTGCGACAGCGGCATGAGACACACGACGCACACCAGCACACAGCAAAAGTGTTGTAATAAGCAGTAAGGCTGTTGGGTTCGATGGCGTGGTGGGGGGTATGGTGAGGTAGCATAAAATATTGAGTGGCATGTTTTACAATCAAGTTCGGCTATGAGCACAAGAAAACCACTGTGAGTTGTTATTATTTGAAGTACAAACATTGTTAACAGCGCACAAGAACACATACTACAAGTGGCAATTCAATGCTCAATAATTTAGCGCACACAGAAAGTTTGACATTGAGGTAGGACAACGCAGCCGCCAACAATACCACTTTATGTCTTCAGTAGTACAAGAAGTTGTGCCGAAGAAATTTCTGTGAATGAAATGACAACGCACGCAACTTGTGCGCTGCGAACATGTTGCCAGTCATGCCATACGTTCGTTCGTTCGCACGTTCGTACGTTGCTTCGTGCATGTTCGTGCGTTTCGGGTCGCTTGTTAATTACGAAGCTGAACGATTTCGGAAATCGTACTGCAAGTTACTACTGCGCTGCTTGACACATAGTGCCATACTTACGAACGCCACTGTGTACGAAGCTGAACGCGTTTCGGAAATCAGTTGCTTCAACGCGACGCGACTCAACGGACGCGCAGAGCTAACTAAATTCGTTAATTCGAAATTTAAATTGAATTCAAACAAAACTTGTATTTCAAAAAATCAAATTCAACAAAGTCGTATGAATATTGAAGTTTAATTATATTTTCTGTGTTTTCCAAAATTAATAAGTGTTTGTGTGCAAGCAATACAAATGTGCTTAGAAACTTTTGCATATTTTTATGTTTAACAATAATTAAGTTGTAGTAAATTAAAAGTTAAGTGTTTTTGCAAGCAGAGAGAGAGAAAAGGCAAGTGTTACTTAAAAGCATAAAATATGTCTAAACCAATTAGAATGCGCCAAGTAATTGTGGGTTTTGAAAGCGCAAAATGTTATCAAATATCTTTGCCTATTTTTTGTTTTTATGGCAAAGCGCAAAGTACAAAAATAAAACATAAAACAGCTTCAATTAAACAAACAAAATTAAGCAAACAAAATTATGCAAAGAAACGAAAATTGTGCGCTCAAAATATTTCTTCAAGTGTAGTGTTTTAGGCTCTGTGTGCGTGTGTGTGTGTGTGTGTGCATGTGCGTTAAAAAAACCGCAACTGTTCAAACAAACAACAAACTAAGTTTTTCAAGTGAAAGACTCTTTTGGAAAGACTAATAAAAGAGACACGAACAAGAAGCACAAAGCAGAAGTGCGAAACTTTTTAAATTGTCTTTGTGACACGCGAATCAAAGTGAGCAAAGGTGTGACTTTAAAAACTTGACTGGAAGGCCAACAACAAGTGTTCTAGCTCACACAGAGATACAAAGATACAAATGATGCTTGAGATTTTCAAATCACAATTATAATTATTACAATTAAAATGAGTTGCAAAGTGTTGGCGATCCTTGAGCGCCTCTGGCCAAAAAGCTCTTCGACCATAAGGACTTACAAACATTTGCAAATGCCTTTAATTAAAATAAATGGCAATGTGCAAACTTTTTACAACATTATTTTCTTTTTTTCATACCCTTCAGCTTAAAGTGAAGTGCATGTTAGTTCAGCGTGCAACGAAAATGTATGTAACGCCCAAAAAGAGGCGGGGCAGAGTGTATGAAGAATATATTCTCTTTTAGAACAATTTTAATTTGGTTTTCGCTTAGTTAAGGGGTGAGGGGCAAATAACTCAGGCTACCTGAGGTAAAATACTTACAATAGTCGATTTTTTTCGGTAGGTAAGAAACATCAAATATGGAATTTATGGAGTGCAGACTCGAACTCTAAGGAGATAGAAGGGAAAAATGGGCGTGGCAAATAATCTATATAGTAAACAATTTAAAACCATTATATCCTTGGAACCATACATCCTACAGGCATGAGACCTGCATACTATTGGGATGAAGTGCAATAAGATTCAAGCGTAAAATAGGCGTGGCTATCAAGCTAAAAAATTAAAACGTTATAACTCCAGAACTAATTGTTCTAGAAGAGTAAAAATTGGTATGATGCTGAATGAAAATGAGGTCTGTTTTCTGCAACGCCTTCTAGCAGTCGTTACATATTGAAGGTGTAGGGTATGTCAAATTCGACTCGACTGCCTCTTTTTGTTGTTGTTGTACTTTCTGTCGGTCATTTGGTGTACTCATTGTTTGTTGTGCGTTGCATGGAGTGAGTTAAAGTTCAACTTTTACAAAACAGATTTCCACTCATTTCCACTTTTGTTTTTCATTCACTCAAGTGTGCGTGTGTGTGTGTGTGTATGACTTAAACTCCTTAAAATTTCTTCACATAAGTACAATTACAAGTTTGTTTGTTGTTGAAAGTTACCCAAGGGAAGAAATTTTTAGTTTTTGACAATTTTGTAGTTTCACAATGGAAACTAAGTCCAAACGAGAGGCATGGCAACAAGGACACCATTGGTCCATTCGGTAGTGCTGGTCCTTCGATGTGCACGAGTGGCTTACTTTATAATGCCGCGTGCCAAAGGTCGTGTTTGAGCGCATCGACGAGCAACTGAGGAGCAACCATAAGTCCGACGAGCACGTAAACCAAACAAGGACATGAGTTCTGTAACTATGCTCGAAGTGCTTAAACAAGCGTCCTGTGTTGTTGTGTATTTTTTCGTGTATGTGTGTGTGTGTGTTTCGTGAAGTGAAGAAAGGAAAAGAAGCTTAAGTAACAAATTGATTAAACATAAATATTTAAAACATGAAATGAAAGAAGCGCAGTCAAAGCTCAGGTTACTTAATTGCGTTATATTTCATGTAAAGGTTTCAAAATATGCTCGAACACTTGGAAGTATAACGCAATTAGAGAATTGATGAATGAGCATGTCATATATAAAATGTCTCGCAGACTTTTCGAACGTCGGCGGCGGCAACACGTTGGACCCAGAAATTCATATCAATCACAAAAGACACCGAAAAACACAAGAGGGCAGCTATTTTCGACTTTGTTGTGACTTAAATAATCTTTTAGGCATTTTAAAGTTTACGCAAAAGACTGTTTTGCCAAGAAGTTAAATGAGAAATATTTTAAAGACAAAGCGGAGAATTTAAAGAGCATAAACTTTATTTAGTGAACCGTTCTTGACTGATCTCGAAATATGTGACTTATAGCATAAAAAAAATAACATTTTCTTAAAAGAAGTGTCATTTCTGACCAATCATTCTTAAGCTAAGTATTTGCTGAAGTGATCCGATAAAGTTCTCATAGTTGAATCTTGAGTTAGACAATGGTTAGGCTTATAAATGCTGAGTTTTCGATAGCTTTTAAGCTCAGACATTAAGGGACAGACATACATGGGTACAACAACTAGTCTCATCGTGCTGATAAGGATAACTTAAGTTCGGAGATCTCTCGATTGCAAATTCTTACTAATTTGTCGTTGCCTTTGGTTGATCTCCGAGCCGAAACTTTCACTGATCCAAGCACGTATCAAAATGTTGTTGTTCACATATTCGCACAACCGACCGACTGACCTAAGCTGACCCTCACTGTGCAAACGTATCAATCAGCGTGGCCATTAATGGCTTCTTAATGACAGTGCGGCGCAACAAGTTCAAAAACGTGATTCGATTGACATGCATTTTAATTAAGCCTGTCATGTAATGACAACATTGTATTAATGACTGCAGATGACTGTTCGAGCTTACACATGCATAATGCAGGCAGCTTAAATCAAAGGCAAAACACGGCGTATGCGTAATGTCATCATTATAATTGGCATTTCAATGAGGCAATGAAGAATATAACAAATTTACTTTGACACAAACAACTTTCAACAGCAAATTCAATATTCGACTTATAACATTATATAACAACAACAACAACAATAACAACACTGAGCAGAAGAAGAGCAGTGTAAGAAGAAGCAGCAGTGCTAAACACTTAAGCGACTTAGTCAATTTCAAAAGCAATTCAATTTATTTTCATAAATTATACGAATATTTTCACTTTGAACTAAGACCTGGGAACGGAACAGAGCGGGGGGGAGCGGAGTGGGGCAAAGTTGAGCGTTCTATTTATGCATGCGATATGATAATTTCATTAAGCGCTTTAACGTTTGAGCATTCAATAAGCGAAGTGTTTATACAATTTGTCGTCAGGTAATATGTTGACCTCGGCCTAACTGCAATGCAACCATAACGCGCACATTCACACATAAATGACTGGCCGATCCGCTTAACGAGCGACTTGGCCTATGACACGGCATGAGTTCAGCCGTGTGCTCGACAATTAATGAACAGACAGCAGAACTTTATTCATGTATGACTTTTCAGTTAAGACGTTTGTTAAAAACTTGCGCAAGGGGGGTGAGGGGCTGTGCTTCGCTTAATTAACGCCTCCAGCAAGACACTTCTCATTCGGTGTAAGTACAATTTTAGATTTCGGCTGAAAAAGGCAGAAGACAGTTTTGGGAATTACTCGTTTGAGAAATCGTGGCCGAAGGCGTGATTTATTGTCTTCACTTAATGAAGCGCATAAGTTGTTGTTGTTAGTGTTGATGTTGTTCGATGAAGGAGAACAAGCAACGTTGTAAATGGCAAAAGTAAGCAAAGCAAAGTTCATTTTAGTTCTGCGAATTTTGCAACACAAACGACGCTTTTCCAAATTAGTGTTAAATTTTATGATGAACGTTTAAGCAAAATAACAAGACTAATATTTGTTTTTGGCATCATTGCAGCATTTCCGCAATAAAAGGCAAACGGCAAAAGGCAACCGAGCAAACGGAGGGGAAAAACCGAACAACTGCTGAAGTGTATTAAAATGAATTTAAGTTTAATTTGTGCGAAAAACCGAAACCACTAAAAGTGTGCAAATGCAATGAAATTTGAAAAGCGAAGCAAATAAAGACAATTGAAATTGAAATGAACTTCGAGTTGACCACGCGCGTGCCCAACATGGCTATGAGTTTCATCGAGGATGAGTTGCTGCCCGCCGGCGAGGACATGAGCGTTCAGGGCGGCGGTAATTGGACTAATTTGAATATGACACGTCTCACGACGGACATGGCCAACCTCACGCTCAACCTGAGCAGCACGCTGGCCACAGTGCTCACGACGACAACAACAACAACGACGACTGCACAGCCCTTGAACAGCGCCGAGGCCGCGTACGCGATCATGTCGAACAGCACACACGCGTACATAAACGCCGCCCTGCCCTCGACGGTGGGGCAGGGCGCGGAGCATATCATGGACCATGCGCCGCAGCTGTCGAAGTCCGGCCTGATCAAGGTGTACGTGCTGTCGGTGATGGCGCTCTTCTCGCTGCTCGGCAATCTGCTGACCATCTGGAACATCTACAAGACGCGCATCACGCGCCGCAACTCGCGGCACACATGGAGCGCCATCTACTCGCTGATGTTCCATCTGTCGATTGCCGATGTGCTGGTCACGGGTTTCTGCATTATCGGCGAGGCCGCCTGGTGCTACACCGTGCAGTGGCTGGCCAACGAGCTCACCTGCAAGCTGGTCAAGCTCTGCCAAATGTTCAGCCTCTATCTGTCAACCTACGTGCTCGTGCTGATCGGCGTCGATCGCTGGATCGCCGTCAAGTATCCGATGAAGTCGCTGAACATGGCCAAGCGCTGCTACCGGCTGCTGGGTGGCACGTATGTGCTCTCCTTCGTGCTGAGCCTGCCGCAGGTGAGTTGTCATGACATGCGTCCTTGCGTGATTGAAGTTGATTGCATGATTGAAGTTGACGTTACTTTGTTGTGTATTTCTGGGTAAAGCCCGTTTACAGTTACACTTCGCCGAACAGAAGTCAAAGTCGCATTTGCCTAACTTCAATACATGTTGTTCTCAAAATTTAATAAGCTTTGACAGTTCACTTTGCATTACGCGGAAGAGCGCTGCAAACATCAAGTTCAAAATGGCGTTTCATCAATTTTTTTTCAAGATGGCACATGGCGCTGGAGACGGCAAGAAGAAGAAGAAGACAACAATCGAAACAATTCAATTTGAATTTATTTTTTTGTTTTTCGCCAAGTCCTACACACAATGCCATCTTGTTTGTGTCTGTCTGTGTGTGTGTGTGTGTGTCTTCCTTGCTTGGCACTTTGTCGTGCAGAATTTTCCAATTAGAGTTTGAAACAAATAAGTTGAAAATTGCCTCAAAAGTAATGTGAGCGCACTCGTGTAGGCAAAAGCGGAAGCGCAAGGGAAGCCGAGACGGCGGTGGGCGGCAATATTGGGCGTGACACACGTGCCTGAGGGACGCGTCGTGTCTGTGTAAGTCATATATTTGCTTTATAACACGCATACGCCGCGTAAGCAGCAGGCATATCACTTCGTATGCCAATACTGCCGAAGCTAACCGGCGCAAGAGGGCGCTAGGACGAAGCAGCGCACATGTATTAAAGCGATTGCTCCGCATACTCTTATTAAGAGCACACTAAATACCGGAAGTGCCTACTCAGACGACGTATATAAGGCTCGAGTGGCACTGCTCTGTATGTGTGTGTGTATTGGCTCATCCTTACATGCGTGCGTGTGTGTGTGTGTGTGCGCTTTGATAAAAAATGGCAAACTGCCTGACAACCTTTTTTTCTCTTGTCTTTTTCTTCGTTTTGCTTTTGGCATTCATTCGTGTTGCTCGGCATAATGCCACATAAACACAGCAGACAAAGGCAGACCTTAAGCCGAGCGACTCAACAACTCACACACACACACAAATACTTATACACATTTATAAATATTCCACACATATTTTATATTTACTTTGGCGGCAAATGACAAGATAGACAGTTTGATATCTTTTTAGCGCGGCAAATTCAAATATTTGCACACATTCCTACTTGATTTCATTCAATGTTTCATCTCAGCGCAGCACAGCGCAGCACAGCTCACCTTGCCTCATCAGCCATGCGTTTTGCGTGCGCCTTTTATGCTCTTATACATTTATTTATGTTACTTCTACGTCGACTTCTGCTGCTTTGTGTATCCTCGCGTCCTTTGGCGCAGGCAGGCACTTCCCGCAGCCACTCGATTACAAATCTAATTGAGTTAAGATTTATAGCTTCCTTCAGTTTGTTACTTATGTGGATTAAATTTAACATACCAACGCACTTTTCGTAGATTTGACCTTTTTTTTTTATTATTATTATTTTCTTTCTATTTTTATTGTATGCGAAAAGGGTTCAAAGTGAATTGGCTTCGGCTCTGGCTCTGGCTCGGTTCAAGGTGACATGTGTCAGCATTTTATGAAATTATATAAACATTGCTTTCTTTTGGGCAGATAAACATGACGGAAGCGTAGGTAATCTCGCTTAACGGTCTCAGCTTAAAGGCATATTTTGTTTGCCTGATAAGCCGCAATTTGCGACAAAATTGTTAATGAAACTTGTGCCCAAAACTAGCCAAAGTAATTAGGCAGGCATTTGGGCCGGTGCTATATGCATGGCGCCTGAAAGTCGACCAACAAAATAATTTCATATGCTAATTGAGTGTGAACACGACTTGATTGCAAAATTAACAGGAAAAGATGAAAAAGCACAAGCTATGTTGGCCTTTTGAGCTGAAGGACACACACACATGAGTATAATAATACGCATGAGATAATACTTGTTAAAGCAGCAGCCTAAAAGTATGCAACAAAGTTCACTTTTGTTCATATTTAACAAATTGTAATGGTCAAACACACACACACATACCCACAAACACATTTGCAATTAGCCTTATGTCAAAAGTTGAGCTCAACATAAAAAATGTGCTTGAATGCTTTGACCAACTGCATTACCAACTGCGGGTTTAAGGTTTAAAGCGCCAAACGAGTGAATGAACAAGTAACTTTTGTATGCTAAATGAAGTCTAGGAATTCCATTGACAAAGCACAGATAAGCTAAACGCATGGCAAGGGCAGCAAAGCGCACGGCGGAAGGTTGGTTCGGTGGTATTTGTGTGAGTCAAGCCACAGAAGTACCAGGAAAAATCTCAGCTGAAAAAAGCTCACATTTGCTGTGCATTTGAATAAATTTCACATTATGCAGATGACTCTACACACACACACACACACACACAAGCACGTATATATACTTGATAGGAGGCGTGTGCCTTAAATTGTGCCAGGCGGCAAATATAATTTAGTGCATTTAATTATGAAAACGAAGTTAATGTGCTGTTGACACACATAAGCGGCGTGCTCGCGTCTGTGGGCGGCGGCTTACGCAACGAGCGACGTCGCGGCTTTTCTCACTTATCAGCAGCGACTAAAAATAACCCAAAATGAAATATCATTGCATACACTCAGGCGCATTACACCAAACGCGCATTTGGCTCACCTACAGGCAAACTGATGCCGTCCATTGCGACGCTTTAAGTCTGTTAGGCATTTCAATTAAACTTTTGGCATTAAAGGCAAGACTTTCTCGAGGCGAACTGACGGACAGGCAGACAGACTGACTGACAGAAGGACAGACAGACTGGCGCAATTAACGGTCGCACGCACAACAAAAGTATCTTTTTGCATTTAAGCTTGTTGCTTATTCGCTGTTTACTTCCGTTTTTTCTTTCACTGCCACTTTCTCTGCCACTTTCACTTCTACTTTGCATGCCTTGTTTTTTTCTCAACTTTTTGTATGCTGTCAGTTCGGAATTTGTATGTATTAACACGTGCCGCATTTTCTTCTTCTGTTTTCTTGTTCTTGAGCTGCGCTGAGCTGAGTTGAGTTGCCGCTAATTAAAACAAACTTTGCCGCTGATTACTTTAATTTTGATGTCACAAACTTCCGCGTAAATGAGATCCTTTTCTTCATCCTCCTTCTTGCTTGGCTTCTGATTACGCTTCGATGAAACTTTTTTCATTTCGCTTATGTTTTTTTTTGCATTTTTATGAAAGTTGCAACATAAAATTTATGCCACATAAATACGTGACACGCTGAACTCGTCCATCTATTTATGCCGCCATCTATTCAAGCAACACAAAACCAACCCAACCCAAGCCATCATTCATGCCTTCATTCAACCAACAGTTTTTAGGCGTACAAGTTGACACAGGACACGCCCACTTTGCTTGCTTGTATCGTTTATTTATTTACTTTTGTGGTTGTGCACACACACACACACACACACACAGACACAGACACTCCAATACACGCAAACAATTGGCAATAAAATTCTGTGGAAAAACGTATATTTGAGCGACTCTTGTGGCCCTTCGCGAAATGTAATGAAAAAATAGTTCAAGCGACAATAAAAAAAAGAAGGAGCAGTCGCAGTCGCTTTAACATGCAGCAAGGATATGCGTATGTCGACGTTTAATAGTCATGTGTGTGTGCGAGTCGAGGAAGCGAAGAACTTCCGAGTCATTCAGTCAGTCACTGAGTTGGAAGTTATAAATGATCGAAATTAATAAAAATCAGCAAAATTGTCGACACATTTGTTTCATGTGTGCATGTGTGTGTGTGTGTGTGTGTAAGCGACAAACTATTCATCTACATAAGCGTCGACGACGACACCGGCATGAACATGCTAAGCATGACACGTACAATGACAAAGAGAGACAAATCATTAAATCAAATAAAAGGCACTTAATGCCAACAACAACAACCACACTACTTAAACTATAATAATAGCAACAATGCGCACACACAACAATGAAGCGCACAAGTCTGGCTTAAAATAGTTTTCCGACGTCTCGTGGCAAGTAAACTTTATCTGCTCTCATCTCTTACTTCAACGCTGGCTGCGTTGGCGGCAATTAATGACACACTTCAAATGACTTGAGGCACTTAAATACCGAATGCGATTTTCGCGTTCGCAAAGTTTGCACAAACAGCGCCGGCAACCGCCATTCGTCTTTCTGCTGCTGCTGCTGTTGAAAATACCATGAACTCAAGTCAAGCATTGCTTGCAGTAAAAATAAATATGACTGCAACTGAAATAACAAATGCAAACGACTTTCCGAAAACATGCGAATGCATAAATGTCATATTTTTGACAGTTAATCAATTCAGCAATTCCGTTGTTTGTTTGTTAGTTTAATGAAAGTTTTTAATGAATTCGTACGAAAGTTCTGTTGATATACGCTGCACAAACAAGCGCTCACATTCCTCGAAGCAATGCGCGGCAATATTTGCTAAGGTTACAATTAAACGGCAAATCGGCCATAACGACGAAATTGTCATGACTAAATTAGGCTTGTGTGTGTGTGTGTGATTATCGCTTACAACGACTGTCAATTATTTCGCAAGAATTTCGCGCGTTGAAATCGAATTGCAGTTGGCCATGAGTCAATCAAATTTCAAATTTGAGTGTTTTCAAGTTTAACCCTCAACATTTTTTAGCACAAATTCTGCATGAAAAATTGATGAGTGAACTGTTTCGCACGAAAAATGCGCCAATTCGCAAAGACCACAAATTCGAATATGAATATTTAAAATTTTCATTGCATACTTTTAGGGCGAAATAAAATAAAGAATTTATAGCAAATGTTGCATATAATAAATGAATGCTTAATTGTCTTATGTGTTGCTTGAACGCGTTGTAACATAGAAGCACACAATGTTGGCAATTCTAGTAGTGTATAAGGTATTCGGCAAGCACAAAGTAAACACTTTTATTTTCTTTTATAACATTTTTTTTTTATATTTTGTCCCGCGCCATTGAAGTACGGTGTGTGTGTGTGTGTGTATCTGTAAGATTTATGTGAACTTTCCCATTCATTTTATCAACAAATCTCGGTCACTTCGCTCGCGGCTCTTGTGCGTTGCTTCTTTCTTCTTCGAAATGTGTTGTAAAACAATTTCGTACCCCATTTGGCACTCATTAAATGTTCTTCTTCTTCTTTCTCATTTCATTCGTCCATTGGCAGTTCTTCATTTTCCGCGTGGCTCGCGGTCCTTTCGTCGAAGAGTTCCATCAGTGTGTGACGCATGGTTTCTACACAGCACACTGGCAGGAGCAACTCTATGCGACATTCACGCTTGTCTTCACCTTTCTGCTGCCGCTTTGCATACTCTTCGGCACTTACATGTCCACTTTCCGCACCATTTCAAGTAAGTATCCTTCCAACACCATCAACACCATCAACACCACCAATTGCTCATGTTGTTATTGTTGTTGTTGTTGTTTGTGTCGGTGGCATGAATTTAATTTGGCCAATATTAACATAAAATGTACATACATTTTCTTATGCCACCACGCAGGCAGTGAGAAAATGTTCCAGGGCTCGAAGCTGGCCACGTATTCGTCCACAAAGCCGCCGACGCAGACCAACAGGCAACGTTTGATACACAAGGCGAAGATGAAGTCGCTGCGCATCTCGGTCGTCATCATTATTGCGTTTCTCATATGCTGGACGCCGTACTATGTCATGATGATAATCTTTATGTTCTGGAATCCGGACAAGCGGGTAAGTGCTCAAGTTGCTCGGCTCAGCTTTAAGGAGGATTTTTAAAATGGCAAACAACCTAAGGGATTTCATATCGCATTCATTCATTCATTCATTGATTTCCACAAACGGTTTGCTTTATACATAAATGTGTGTGTGTGTGTGTGTATGTGTGGCTAAAGGATACTGCGCGCGCCTGAAGTTTATCTACATCAATCAGCATTTGATACGCGCGTTTATTACATTGGCGCATTACAACGTCTGCAAAAACATTTCGATGCGATAATGTGCCAAAGCCAATGCAGTCAGGCCACGACGCCTTCGTCCTTGGGTCCATAAAACAAGCAAATCGCTTTCAAAATTTAATGGTCACGTATATGTATATGTATCGGCCAAGCAAACATGCTTAAAATATGCATAGTTTCACGCTGTTGAATTTTACAGCGCCATGAACAAGTGTGGCGTCGAAGGGCATGGCTGCGGAAGTGCGTGCGCTAAACAAATTAATATGGCATTTAGTATATTTTAATTAATAGACAAAGCCATATGAGAATTCCGTTTTTATTGCTGCTGTGTTGTGGCTTATGTTGCGGTTAGCAGAGACAACAGCCAAGGGCGCCATATAAGCTGTGCCAGAGTGCAGAAGAGTCAGGCGACGACTTTGTGTGGTTGGCTAAACACATAAAAAAAGTTTAGCATAAATTGGAGCGCATAAAAGATGATGTGAACGCTTAATGAATACGTTTTAATGCTGGGTACAACACTGGCGACAACACCTAAAGTGGTGGGGGCGCAAAGTGCAGAGGAAGAAGCAGCAGCAGTAACGAGACAAATTAATATAACAAAAGGTAGCAGCTGAAAAGAAGCACAAAGCAGCACGAAGAAAAACAAACAACATGGACCGAAATTGATGAATGAGTGCGAGAAAGATGTGCTAAATGAATGAATGACCGAATGAATGTTGGTAGGAAGGACGACTTCGACTTCATGAATGAATGAGTGTAAGCCATAAAGAAAGTAGCAAGCGTTTCGGTTGAGTGAAGCCGAATGAATAACTTGAAGTCTTAATTGAAATTACACAATGTTGCTTATGTTCTTTCTCTTTCTCACACACACACACAGTTGGGCGATGATCTGCAAGATGCCATCTTCTTCTTTGGCATGTCCAACAGCCTCGTGAATCCGCTGATTTACGGCGCCTTTCATCTCTGTCCGGGCAAACGCGACAAGAACGGCGCCAACAACAACGCTTACAGTCTGAATAGGTCGGTGAGCAACAAATAATTTCGATTTTATTTGTACTAAACCTTTATTTCGTGTATCCAGAGGTGACTCTCAGCGCACGCCGTCAATGCTCACCGCTGTGACCCAAGTGGATGGTCTCGGCAGTGCCGGCGGTGGCCGTCAGCTGCGTACCTTTCGCCAGCAGAGCTATTATCGCAGCCTAAGCAATGGCAGCAGCTACAAAGAGCAAGTCAATCTGCTACAGGTAACGCCCGCCACGCCCCAATTGATGCGCAAGGCCGCCTCGGTGCGCAGTCCGCATCCGAATCACAATAATGCGGTGATGGCACGCCATGCCGGTGGCAATTTGCTGCGCGGTCTCAACAATGCCCACAGTCCGCCGTCGACGCTTGTGCTCAACTATGATAGTCAGCGTGGCGTTGGCGTGGGCGTGGCCAATGTCAATGGACATCGACTGAAGCCGAGCGCCGTTGTCAATGTGAATATGCTGCGTGACAAGCAGGAACATGTCTCCAGCGTTTAAGCAGCTCAGCGTGCTTGTGCGACTTTGAGAACTCTTAGAGCTTCCCAAACCAAAAAAGATATTGCGGTGATAAACTCATAAAGAATACAGAATAACCAAAAACAGAAATAGAAACAGAAAAACTAAAACAAATAAATAATATACTTGTTTGAACTGCTTTTACGGTTGTTTGCGACCTCTTGACGCATTGCGTTGCGTGCGACGAATTTTTGCTTTAAGTCTTCTCTTCTAAATGTAATTCATAAGTCTTTTTCTTCATTGAGAGTTAAGTCTTTGTACACATTTTGGTGTAAAACTAAAATTAGTTTATTAGTAAACGTCTATTTGTCGTTTGTTCTGGCCAAGGATCGTGCAGCGCCAAGCATGTGCCGAGTTCCGGTCCGGTCCGGCACGGCACAAGGCTCAATTATGTCAGTTACGCATGCTGTCAACAATAATTTTATGTAAATAACAATTTGTTTCAATTTAAGCTAATTTTTAACTGAAATTCCTTCGAATATTTGTACATAGGTTTGTATATGTATTTATGGCAAATAAATTGTTTTATAAAATTGTAGCTTTGCATTTTTATTTCGCTGCTTTCAAGTTAAGTTCGGCCAACTACACTGGCATTATTCTCGGGCTTAAACTTAAGCCTTGGCGAAAATTCCAAGTTTGGTCAACTATGTGCACGTAAAAACTTCAAATAGCCAACTGAGTGCCTCGCATTTTATGCATCTGGCATGTGGCATGCGGCATGCGGCACACAAAACCCCAAATAGTCTGTCTATGCTGTAAACTGGGAAAATTGCTTTATGAAAAATGCTGCAAACCGGAAAAGGCAACGGAGTTACTCAGCGCAATCAATTTTATTAACTTACGCCTGGAAGATGGAATATTTAGAAAAATAAATTACGTAAATCTTAGCAAAGTAACAAAAAAAAAATACTACAAAAAACGGGCACATGCTGCGGCGACCAATTACGGACAAGCAGGCAGACAGACAGACAGACTGGTGGCGACCGACGGAGCTTCTAATAAAATTTTTACTGCACACTTTGCCATTCGTGACTACGCCCACGGCATTGGCGTATAATACAAGTGCGCATAGTCGCGCAGAGACAAACAACAACAACAAAAACAACAGAAAAACAAGAAACGCACAAACATGTTTTGGCAAAAACAGTTTTTATGGTCAATTTTAAATAAATGTAATAAAGTGCAAAAATATTTTAAAACAAAGAAATAAATTCTAAAGCATTTTTAATGAGCCTCGAGCGACAAACAAGTCCACTGCCGTGGCGAGGCATGTCCTTTCGGAGCGCAAATGCAGAAATTATATGCCTGGGTATATAACAATAACATAATCGGTGGCAAATATCAGAAAAAAGGGACCGGACAAGTACAGAAATACATGCCAAAGCTGTCGACGCCTCGGCATTCTACACACTTGACACCAATCGACAAATGATGACCGACCGACACACTGACCGAACGGCACAAAACTCGTGACCAACATGTTGTTGTAGTCATGCGACAGGGTCGGCGGTATGTTGGCAGCAACGGATACACTCGCGGCCAGCAAATAATCATAACAACAATAATAAAAATAAAATGAATGCTTATGTGAATACAATGAGGCCTGGGCTTGAGGCAGCCGGCCCGACTGCTTGGCTAAGGGCGGGTGACAATCCCAGCGATAATGTTCATTGTGTTTTCGTTTTTTGCATGTTGAAATGTTGTTGCCACAGTGTGTATACGTGCAGATGTGTCCTAGCATAGGTATTGCGTAAGGACATGCCATAAGCCAAATGGCTTTGTTGGCCTGAGCGAGCAATGAGTTCAAGTGCGTAGAGTTACTTGGCCTTTGAAACAAAGGAATATAGTTTAAGTCGCTGAAAGTACAAGTCACAGTAAGTTAATTACAAATATTTAAGTTTATTAAAGTGTGCAATGGCTCAATCAGCTAGTTGCGCAAAGTAGAAGGGCTTTGTTTATCAAGCGCTTACACAAACAGTTGCCAAGCTCACAACATAATTTTTTTTGCCATTTTAGTTACAAAATACATAAACCGAAAAAAAAAAAAAACTATCAAATGTCCATGAATGTTAAAATTATGCAAGCCAAAGCCGTTTTAACTTCAATTGTCAATTTTTGCTGCGACGGCGTTTTGTAATAAGTTCCAACTTGGTTCTCTCTGCTTGGCTTGTTGTGTGTCTTGTGTCCTGTGTCCTTTACACATGCGTCTGATACACGGCAAGAGAAACATATCAAGTATTGAGTGGAAACAGCAACTGTGAGCATAAGCGAACATAAAACGCTTTGACATAATTGACTTTTACTGATTTCAGCTATTGAGCAATTCGAGTGGAAGCCAATAACGGCTAAGCGAAAAATCGTATAGTAAACCGAACGGCATGAAAAGAAACGGAACGAAGCAGCGTAGAAACCCGGAAACAGAAGCTCATCAAAAATTTATGAAGCGTGCATAAGTTTTGTGTATGTGTGTGTGTGTGTGGTAGGGGTGGGGGGTTTATTCAATATGTTAATAGCACCGTTGTGCGCACATGTTGTTAGCCTTGGTTCGGCTACGCTGATAAAGGTTGGGCCAAAAGGCGTGGCAAAAGGACAACATTAAGATCAAGAATAAAAAGATATGTACATACTTGTTGTGTTGTTGTTATATTTGAAGAGTCATGCTTGGACGTCATCTTGACCCGTAGATTTGTGCATTTAACAGGTAAAACGCCAAGTAACAGTATTTTTTGTTTTTGTAAAAAAGACAGCCTTAAACGCGTAATTAAACTAAAACCGTATACCGCAAAGGTACAACTGTGGGCCGTGTTCGACGTTGTCCTCTTTGGCGACTGAACAAACTCATCGTGTGCTCACCACAGCCTCTTTTCGCGCTGCATCCTGTAGCAGCTGAGTGTCAACTTCATCACTGGGCAACTGCACGTACCGCACCACGGAGCCCCGAATGAAACAGTTCTTTACAGACAACATATGGGGATATTTATCGGGATCGGTGACACTGATATCTGTGAGTTTGATGTTGAGGTACTGATCCACTGAATGCAATGTCCCGCAAATGCTAAAATAGTAATTCAACTAATTATTAGTCTTCAGCTTGCGTTAATGGCGCCAAAACTCACCTTAGATCGTTTTTCAGCTCGACCACAACGTCCTTTCCGACCAAGGATTTGAAGAAGGAGTAAAAGAGCTGCAAAGTAAAGTGAGTAGTCGCAATTTATGCTATCACAACGCTAAGTAGCCAAACTTACCATTTTTTAAACTTTCTTTGACAATTTTGCAAACGCGGCGTCGCGATTTGTTATCAACAGCTGATTCTTTAATAGTGATGAGCAATTTTTCCAGACTCTTGATTTGTTCACAGTGGTTCGCAATTCACAGTGACTCACTGTGTGAATCATTTTGTAAGGGACAAAACAATACCAAAATGAAGGAAAATAAGCTAAATTTGAATATTTGTATAGATTTTAATGACAATACTATATAATAATTCTGATTGCATTCCAAGCATTTCATGTTCTAGTGATTTAAATCACGAATGTGATTGAGTGATATGAAAGGAGCAATTACAGTTTTCACCGTGATTGTGAAATCACGTTTAGCTCATGACTATTATCAACAGCTGATTTTTTATTAAAGAAGCCTTAAACAAACAAGAATGCCACCTAGTGACGAAAATCAAAGCCTAAAATCGGAAAAATTTCAATTGAAAATTCAGTGTTGCCAAATGAGCCTTTTTATCCACGTTTTCGGTTTTTGTTTTTTCAACAATCGTACTGCAAAGGAAATGACGAGAAAAGAGATATGTTTAAGGAACGTTCCGGGCTATTTCCGGTCTTTTCTTACTTAACATCTTTTCTAGTAAGTTGCTTTTCATACCGCTGGAAACAGGGGTTCACCCATCCAACGTCTGATACCGAGGGTGCCATTCACAACGGAACTTGAATTTATGTCCATGTTTTTATTCGTTGAAAATAACCATAGGTTGCGTTAGAAAATACACACTGCAAGATTTCACCAGTAGGGGGACGATTTGTACAAATCGCCTCCTATGAACACAATTTGAAAAACATCTTAAAATCATTTACTCGGTCATGTCATCTCTTCACCATGGCGCTTGTCTCTTGCTTCACTTCGTGCAAAATAGTCCGTTGTTCAGCACCATTCATTGGCTTGTGTGGTTCTTGTTATCATATAAATGTGATTTGTTATACAGGAAACGACATCACCTGTTGGCACCGTAACGGTGCTTAGTACTGAAATTAATGAAGGTTTCGTTCGTTAATATAACAGTATAACAGTAGGTTGAATTGAACTTTATAGCAGTATCCAATTTTGTCTCCGATTTGAATGGTTTGTGGCAAGGACAACTTTTTTTAATTTTGCTCTCTCTGCAATTTGCGTAGACTTTTGGTGCATGCATATCTACTCAAATACTAACGATGAGTCAATTGGTATGCACTATGCTGCATATAATGCCATGGCTAATGGCAAAATAAAATAGCAAACGTTTAAAATTTTGTTTTTCATTAAGTCACGTGCGGCAACTCAATACCCAACACATAAAAATATGTTAAACATAAAATGGAATGAAAAATATAATTTAGCGATATCAATCCTATCTTTGACAGAATGATATTCGATAATTTGAATTGCTACTTACGACCTTAATAAAGCGATGTTTACTTCAACTGAAACTAACACATTTTAAAATAATTACATTTCCTTATCTCTACACATTTGTTTAAAGTGCGAATGAAATGGAAGAAGTGGCAAAAATGACCCAACTGTTCGTTATGCGTCGAGCCTCCAATTATTATTATTATCACTTGATCCCAAGGGATGCCGAGCAGAGCCCGACTTATCATAGTTTGAGCGCGTCCGAATGTGCTATAAAAAGACGAGCGGCTTTAGAACGGCATCAGTCTCCGCGGCGGTCTCAAACCGAGTGTTTAATTAAGAAGTTAACTAATATAAAGAGTGGATAAAAAAAGTGAATAATAACTGTAAATTATTGGGTGTACACCCCCAAGGATTTTTAAGTGAAAAAAAATCAAAGAAAATGATACCGTTTGCGTTATCCTTGTCGATAGTCCTACTTATTTGTGGCTTAGTGAAGTGTAATGTGGATGAGTTTCCAACTCAACCAAAGATTTTGTCACTTGGCGGCGATATTATTTTACAAGCGGCGCCCGACAAGAACATAACTTTTCGTATAAAACGCCCCGCAACGCTTATGGTCAACGGCTTCGACGTGATTGATGAGATTCAACAATATTTAGCCGCAGAGCAATCGGCGGAACATACCCTAACTGAGCCACTCTCCATCGAAGCGCTCACGGAGCAGTTCACAGAGTTAAAAGGTGATATTAACAGTCTAACTAAAAAGCTGGCGGTCATAGAGCGACGTACACGTCGTCGAAATGGACGGAACCGCTTCTTTAAACGTTGCTTGACACGCATTAGGCGTCTATTAACGAAGGTGACCAGAATTTCAGCCATTTTGGTCATTAATGAGTGTCGAGCGGAGCCGTGCAAGAATGGTGGTACATGCTACGATGGCTATAAGTCATATCAGTGTGAGTGCGCCGCTGGTTGGGAGGTGCGTATAAAAAACAAAATAGAGGGCGTCTTCAACACGCACACACAAGTTGAGGGGCGTTTCTGCTGTTGCATTATCTAAATCAACTTTTTAAATTTCACAGGGCGCCACATGTGAAGATGATGTGAACGAGTGTCAAACTTTTGCTGGCACTGATCTTGCGGGCTGCATGAACAACGCAGAGTGTGTGAATACGCCGGGTAGTTTTCGGTGAGTACTTCTCACACCTTACATGCCAATTGCCGCTCCTTGAACATTTAATTCACTCAGTTGCATTTGTCGGAACGGTTTTACGGGCACACATTGTCGTCTCCGCAAAGCGGTTTGTATTACGTCAGACTCGACGGAACTTTGTGGCCATGGCACTTGCATACCGGCGAACAACCCGCAAGGTTACGTTTGTTACTGCGATCAGGGCTGGACGAAACAAAATGAAACAGCAATGTGCACAGTCGATGTCGACGAATGCGAGCCGACGAAGAATCCTTGCCACAGCGACTGTATTAATCTGCCGGGTAGCTTCAAGTGTGGCGCCTGCCAAAAGGGTTACACGGGCGATGGCAAGTATTGCCGTGACATCGACGAATGTGCCACGAATAATGGCGGTTGCAGTCTGCAGCCGGTAGTCAGATGCATTAATACCGAGGGTTCGCACCTTTGTGGCCGCTGTCCGATTGGCTGGACCGGTGACGGTCGCAGTTGTGAACAAACTGGTTCAAAATCGTGCAATGATCTCCAAATATGCCATCCGCGTGCATCATGCGAATTAATTTCGGATACGACGGTCTGTACCTGTCCCTTGGGCATGTACGGCCACGGCTTTGGCGAGGATGGCTGCACTCTGGATGTCTCGTTGGACCTTTGTGAGCGGCACAAGTGCGCGAACAATGGCACCTGCATTGTCAATGGTCGCGGCACTAGTTGTATCTGCCAGCAAGGCTACATGGGTCCAATGTGCAACGAGACCGATGCATGTCACGGCAATCCCTGTCAGAATGGCGCATTATGTCACTTGTTACCGGAGAACAAGTACAAGTGCAACTGTTTGCGAGGCTACTCGGGCACAAACTGCGAACATCTGCGGTTCTTTTGTGGCTCGTTGATATTGAACGAGACGGGCACGTTGCGGTTTCCACCCACCGGCGCACTTTATGAACCAGATGAGCGTTGCCCCTTCATATTGGTAACTGCGCAAACAAAAGTGCTGAATGTCACTTTTACTGCTTTCGATGTAGAAGCCTCCACCGACTGCAGCAACGATTTTCTGCAGATACACGATGGCAATTCATTGACCACTCCTATGATCGGACGCTTTTGTGGTAAAACGCTTCCCAATGGCAACGGCAATGTTATTTCAACAAATAAGAACATGTTTTTCTGGTTCCGCTCCGACAACGCAACCCAGGCGGCTGGCTTTAACATGTCATGGATATCACAGCCGCACATCTGTGGTGATCGTCTAGTGCTTGCGGAGTCCGCTACCGGTGTTATACGCTCGCCCGGCTATCCTGGAAAAATCTCGAATAACCGCGACTGTGAATGGACACTTGAGGCACCATTTGGCTACCGCTTATTGCTACACTTCTACGAGATCACATTAGGCGTCTATAAGGACGACTGCACGGGCGATACATTTACTATAAAAGACTCGGACAGGCTTCTGTTACGCTCTTGTGGCAGTGCACAACCACCGCCCTTGCACAGCTCCTCAAATCAGTTGTCAATAATTCTGCACACTGACGCTTATCGCTCAGACAGCGCCTTTCAATTGCACTACGAAGTAGTTGCTGGCACACCGGGCTGTGGCGGCGTCTATACTGAGCCTAGTGGCACCGTCACAGGCCACATGAATGCGCCGGTCTGCCTGTACCTAATTCAGCAACCGAATGACACCACGATAGAACTTCAGTTCACCAAATTCGAATTGATGCAATCGCGTAACTGTAGTTTGCAGAGAATAGAAGTGTTTGATGGCCACACAATAGAGGCGCCCTTATTAAGCCGGTTGTGTGGCAAACAGGATATTGTGGACTTGGCTTCCATTGCATCAAGTGGAAGTGTGCTGCTACTTCGCTACGAATACGCGCTACATGGACTGGATCTATCCAAAACGTTCGAGTTCAACTACAAAAGAAGTGAGTAGACTCCTATAAAAGTTGTTCGAACATATTTTGAGCTTTTGCCACTTTGCAGCTTGTGGCGGCGATTATAATGACGTCGATGGTGGCATAATTACTACGCCAGGCTACCCTAACGCCTACTACGAGCATATGACTTGTACCTACAACATTCGAGCGCCAATGAACTATGTTGTGCAAATGAACATAACCGATCTGTCGATTAGTCAAACTGTGCCCTATATGGCGGATGATGATTTGGACGAGAGTGCGGAAGCAATCCCGAGTGCAAACGACGACAGAAACTATTTGGATGTGTGTCGATTTATGAAAAGCACAAATGCTAGATTATTCATTGCATTTTTATTTTAAAAGGTACACATTTCCGATGTCAAGGTGCTACACTATTTTAAGGAAAGCACCAATATTGTGGCTCTTTCCGAAAAGAATCAGGCAAAACTTGTATTTCATGGTGCACGTAACCGGGATAGAAAACGCGGATTGCAAGTTGCATACACCTTTAAGGAGATGGGATGTGGTGGTGTCCTCAACACTCCTTTTCACGTGCATCGATTACGTATTGTTTCAACTTCTTGTGAGTGGTTTATATATGAGCCAGCCGCGAAGCACATCAGGTTGCAGTTTATCACGGCTACACTGGATGATCAAGCTACTGTTTACATCTACGACAACGACAATGAACTTAACAGGTGATTTAATCACGATTTTGCATTAAATTTTTGTCTATTAATATATTGGTTTGAAGGTTTCTCGCTGGCGAATACCAACACGATTTTCAATACTTCACGAACCGCTTGAGAATCGTCTATAGGGGAAGTAGAGCGGCATTCGCTTACATAAGATTATTCTACAATATTCTTAATGATGATAGTAAGTAAACAATAACTTTTTGATGAAAAAGCGGTATTGCAGAATTCTGGTTTCTTCAAAAGCTTGTGGTGGTACTTACTCTAATAGCTTTGGTTATATGAAGTCACCAAACTGGCCAAAACCCTATGGACCTTCTGATGACTGCATTTGGCTGATTAAAGCGCCATTAGGCCACAAAATTGAACTAACGGTGCAAAATTTTACGCTTGAAAAAACCGGCACAAATTGCGAAGATGATTATTTGGAAATCAGGTATGTCAACTGTAGAATTTCTTGTCTTTGTTATTTGATTATTACTTTTTTATAGAAATGGCGACACCACGTTGTCACCTCTAATTGGAAAATATTGCGGCACTCAGATACCTTCGCGCATACCCTCATTTGGCAATCACTTGTATGTGACTTTTCACTCGGACAGCTATCTGCAGGAAGCAGGCTTCCATATTACGTGGCAACAAACAAAGACCGGTTGCGGTGGCAAATTAACATCTCATGTTGGCTCCATACACTCCCCGCATAGTGAAACCACCCAAATGTCCGGTGCTGTGTCTTGCGACTGGCAAATTTTTGTTTCTCAAGGCTCGACAATCAACCTTAATTTAACATCCATTGGGACTAATCCATGCAAAGGCCGATTAATCTTTTACGATGGCCCAAATACGCAAAGTCATAAACTTCCGTTGAACTGTACAGATCATTTATTACAGCAGCAATTGTTCTCAACAAGCAACCAAGTGTTAGTGCGTTACATTGTCCAGGATGACGATATTGAAAGGGTAGTCCCATTTGTTATCGACTATGAGACTAACTGCAACGTTATTCTGGACAAGCCACAAGGTGTGCTCGAGACACCTAACTTCCCAGCGGAATATCCACCTAACATGAACTGTGTTTGGGACATCCGTAGCAGTGGTCGCAACAATCACATCTCCTTAGTATTCTCCCATCTGACGGTCGAGAGTCTGGCACCGACCAATTGTGATTATGACTATGTTGAGTTAAGTGACATGAGAAATGATGAGTTACTAAGCAAGCGGCGCTTATGTACGAGCAACACCAATCCCATTATCAGTGAGGGTAATCGACAAATAGTTAGGTTTGTTAGCGATGCGAGTGGGCATGCAAAAGGTTTCCATGCGGAATATAAACGCTTGGGCTGTGGCGAGCATTTCTACGAAAGCTTTGGCAGATTTGAATCACCACAACAACCTTTCAGCGTAGACATGGAATGCGATTGGTACATTGAAGCGCCATTCGGCAACCAAATACGTCTGGAATTGGAGGAATTGCACATAGAAACTGAGAATCGCGATTGCAGCAGCGACGTTCTGTTGGTAGCTGAAGAGAAGTCATCGACAGTTCCGTTGCTGAAGTTCTGTCAGGTTGCGCAATCGAAACAAATTCTGACTTCGCCTGGAAATCATTTATATGTAAACTATCGAGCAAGCGACACACGCAGCCGAAAGTACTTCAAAGCCCATTACCAGTTTGTGGATGCCACCTGTGGTGGCATACAACATAGCACTGGTGGCTTGATCGTGTCACCAAATTACCACACCGGTGAATTCGCTACTGATATGGAATGCCTCTGGAGTATAGAAGTGCCAGATAGCTATGGCATTGAGCTACACTTCGAGGCATTTAACTTGACCGAGTCAGAGAATTGCCTTAAATCTTCTGTTGAGCTTTACAAGCGTTCAGGCCAAGAAGAGTTTTTTTTGGAAAAGGCTTGTGGCAGTGAGCAACCTTTGATTAAACGAGTGGAGGGTAACCAGATGATTGTTAAATTTAAGGCAACATCATCTGGCTACGGCAGATTTTCCTTGCGTTATGAACAGGTAAGCACTTCAATATTCAAACATCGGGGTCAATTTCATACAAAAACAATACGATCAATAGCAATGTGGCGGAGTGTTCTATACAACTGAAGGACTTATAAAATCACGCTTAGATGAGAACTGTATATGGCTGCTGAATGGCTCACCAGATTCAAAGATCAGCGTGGATATTTTGCACTTGGAATGTCCGTGTGCAGTGAATACAACTTGTGGAAGTAGTCTAAAAGTGAGTAAGGATCGAACACATAAGCTGTCGAATTGCAATTACAAAGCCTTTCTTACAGCTCTTCAACGAAGAAACTGGCGTTTTGCTGTTTGAAATATGCACGGATCACAGGTCGAACATGATCATGCCCACAAATACACTGAGAGTGGTAGCTACCTACATTGACGTCCGCTTGCGATACTCAAATGTCCAAAATTCTTGTGGTGGTAAAATCACTTCACTACGCGGCACACTAACATCGCCCTTCTATCCGGAAGTCTATCCCTTAAATGTGGAATGCGTGTGGGAGTTGCAGGCAACTTCGGGCAATGCATTCGAACTAAACTTTGAGATGCTGGAAATTGCGAAATCTACAAGCTGCAATTCGGATTTCTTAGAGGTGCGCGAGGGTAGTGAAGACGGCAAAATAATTGGTTTGTACTGCAGCGATGAGATGCCAACGGAACCCTTGTTGGCAGCAGATCATGTCTGGCTTAAATTTCGCAGCGCACAGGAAAGCATTGGTGGAAGAGGCTTCAAGTTGCGCTGGAACTATGGTAAGTTGTACTTTAGTTGCTAAGTATGCCAAGTTGCTTAAAGCTTAAGTGTGCTAATTTGAAAACGAATAGTACACGAGCATGAAATGAATGCAACTAATGGAGTAATTGAGTCGCCGCCAGTGCAAGTCGCACGCTTTGAACAGGAGCCGTATAGTTGGCGGATTTTAGCGCACAAAGGAGATGTTGTGGAGCTCAATTTCAAGGAGTACAACGATGGTCTTAAAGTATGTTTGGTAACCTAATACAAAATATTGAAATAATATCTGAAAAATCTGTGCAGCTCTATGACGGTTACGACGACACGGCCTTAGCTATCGTAATTAAATACTCGCCGTGGCGATTCACGTCAAGCAGTAATGTGCTGTACCTAAGATCCGAAAATGATGACCTAGAGGCATTTAAGATTGAATGGAGCACTAAGCCCTCTACTGCTGCTGCCACCAATGAGACCAATAGCGAATGCAGTATGGTGTTAAATCTATCGTATGCCAAACGTCGAATAATCAGCTCACCTGGCTATCCAAATGGCTATGCACCAAACTTGAAATGTGTCTGGATTCTCAAGCCTGCGGACCTAACCGAGCATGTAGTCGTTGATCTATTTGAGGTCAAACTTGAAACATCGTTAGACTGCGATTCAGATTCACTACTCATTTCCACATCGAGTAATCTAAACGATTGGCATGCCGAAAAAAGTGTCTGTGACAGTCGTGATGCCAACAGCGTGCCAATTGATTCCATACATGGCACTCCATTTGCAAAAATGATTTTCACGTCAGATGGATCTTTAAATGGTACCGGCTTTAATTCGGTTGTGTATACAGTTTGCGGCGGCAACTTGACTGCTTCTGTTGGCGAGATACTTGACAGTCATGTAGAACGCTCGCGTGTACTAAACAAGACCTGTCTATGGCACATCGAGGTGCGGCCGGGTAAGCAAATCGACATAACGATCGATTACAACGGCGAGTCGTTGAAGCAACATGAAACATGTCCACATTACGGTCTCCTTTATGATGGCCTGGATGAGCATTCACCGCTCATACAACCAGGCAAGTTTTGCAATCAACAAGGCTTTAAGACGAGCACGTTCCGATCACAATCGAATCACGTTGTCGTCAAGTATTTTTTCCCAAATTTATTCGCCAATCCGGCACGCAACCTCTGGAACCTCACCTATCGCGAGTACAGTGAGTGCGATGAAGAGATTCAGTTGACGGCTTATGCCAGTTCGGTGAACATTAGTACGCCTGGCTACCCGTACGTTCCACATCCGCATACCGAGTGCGACTGGACCATCGTTGCGCCACCTGGCGAGACAATAACGGCTAACTTCGTGGATCAGTTTGACATGAATACGCGATATTGCAGTCAGGAGTTTGTTGAACTTTACGATGGTTCGACAACAATGGCACGCAGACTGCTTCACTCCTGTCATAAACCGGCGATGACTCGCTCCACGGGCAATTTGCTTTATGTGCACTACCAGACGGATATTGACGAGCCACGCGGTGGATTCAGGCTTAATGTGTCGATTAGCACTTGTGGCGGAGTCTTTACAGACCCCGATAATGTAATCACCTCTGAGCACTATCCTGCTTTGGGTGCCTATCCAAAGCCGGCAGTCTGTGAATACAGTATTAAACTGTCAAAGAATAATCGTATTGGTATTAACTTCACCGATCTGCATTTACCATATGATTCAAAGAACGGCGACAATAATGATCGACTCGAATTATTTAGCTTAAAAACAATGTCAAGAATTATGGTGTTCTTTGGCAATGTTACAACTCCACCCTCTCTCTTCGAAACAGAGACTTACGAGTTATTGCTTCGTTTCACGTCCGTAAATCTAAATAGCACCTACCGTGGTTTCCGTCTTACCTATAAACGAATTCAAGATACCTGCTACCGTTATCTGAATAGCGCATCTGGCGTAATTACTTTAACACCTCGGGAGGACGGTTCGTCGTATGCTTATTGCCGCTGGCATATAAATGTACCAAAAGGACAAATTGTACGATTTCGATTCCTTGAGTTGTCAGCAACTCCAGTAAGCAACCCATATCCGTAAGTTCATTAACTTCTTTAGGTTCAAAATAACATTAAGAGTGCTTCTTTTTCCCACAGCTTCATGCGCAGCTTCAGACCCTATATTCGTCCGCTTCGTCTTCGTACTCCAAAATTGGGTTTCTACAATGATGATGAACAAATTTCAAAGATCACTGAATTTGAGTTGCCCAATTATAATGCCAGTATGGTTTTTAGATCAACGGATAATTTTATGTTGGTAAAGATAGATTTATTAGGATCGGGTAGAATTGGTAGAATTAAAGCCGAATATACTTCGGAGGAGGACTCGCCATGTCCATCCGATATAGGAGCAACTGAGTCCGGTCTGCTCGAAGTGAGTAGACTGCGAAACTTGGAGAACTTCCACTGCAGGGTGAAGTTTACAACGAAACGTGACGAAACGATTACCTTTTACATAGCCCAATATAAGACTTGGCAAAAATATTTGCAAAGCGCAGTTTCGTTTAAAACCCAACAATCTTATATGCCTTTTAATATGGACCAAAACGTCACCAACGGTCGAGTATCGCTTTCGCCGCAACGTGGAGAAATTATAATTATGCAAAACCAAAACGTCAAACTACTCGACTTACAGGCAAGTTATCGACGTCATCCTTGCGGCGGGTATCTTCATTTGGAAGACGGCCCGACTTTGGTGGACCCCAGTATCGAGGAGGCAAACTACGGTCAACTGGAATGCGTGTGGACATTGTTTAAGTCTTACGACGACAATGATTACGCACTCTTGGGCAATGTCACATTTACCGACAGCTGTGATCGTGAATACATTTGGCTATACTTCGGCTTTCGTGACTATTCGATGCAGCCGACACAGTTCTGTCGCGACACGCCGCAACTGAATAACATTTTGCTAACAAAGACCTACACGACGGTGGTTTACCATACTGAGAATTATAAGCCTGCGCAGAACAGCTTTATACTCACGGCGACAACATCCGTCAATAGCAATGTTACGGATGTGGGCAAGAGGCCGACAAAGCCATTTGGTATTGACGCCAAACATTATAAGAATAATATGGACATTTATTGGGAGTTCCATACAAAACCGACGTTATATCTTTCGCTGATGTTCCAAGGACGTGTCTTCATCGAGAACTCCCTCAACTGTAAGAACGACAGCTTGGAGATTCAGCGGCGCCAAAATGATCTCTGGTACACAGATGCCCGTTTTTGTGGACGTGTTGTGCCGAAATCGTATAACATCAGCGCCCATCAAATGCGTGTTGTTTTCCGCACAAATGAGGCGGTAACTGGTGATGGCTTCAGCTTTGTTGTTGTTGCCACCTGCGACGTACGGCTAAATGTAACGTCTGAGTTACAAAAATTGAGGGGCTCAGATGAAGGGTATTACCTTTATTTTCGCAAACGGTGCACATATATATTCGAGTCGAACACGGACAAGTTGATTACGATTCAGTTGAAGTATACTAGCCTGGCTCGTTCGTCAATGCCAAATAAATGTGATTTAAGATCTTCTAGTATCTACAAGCAGAACGAAGATGATAAGGAGGTATTTGTGAATAAATATTGTGAAGACTTTGAGATTTCGGGCTATCGTCGATTACGTATCGACTATGTTGCACGGTCCAGACAGAACTTTATTCTTGAATATCGACTGAATGACTGTGGTGGCAATTTTTCTACGCCGTTCGATTTGCGACCGCTGAAGGGCGAAGAGGCGAACAAATACGCGTCCAATATGAACTGTATTTGGCATATATCTGCACCCGCCGAACACGCGATCATTGTGCGTTTCAAGTACTTGGATATGGAATCTCAAATGGACTGCTTCCATGACTCCGTATCGATCTACAAAGGTTCTGTGCAGAGTTTGGATCAGCGCATTGCTCATCTATGCGGCAACATGACAGTTACGCCACCCCTGGTTGTTATCGACAGCAATCAAGCGGTGATTACAGCCGAATCCGATGCCAGTTTTGAAAAAGGGGGGTTTATGGCTAGCGTATACTTTACGCCGAATTGTAACGAACGCATGGCGTTGACTGAAGGCAATTCGCAGATGTCACTTCAGCGCAGTTTTACGATTAATCACAGCGAAGAACTGCTTTGCTTTTACAAAATCTCTGCACCTGTTGGCTATCGGATTGCAGTTGACATAAAGGATCTGCAGCTGGGCAACAGCGTCGGATCATGCGCCGCATCAAGGTCTCTGTCTGCGCCTTGCAATTTCTTGGAGATTGTTGAAGGCCAATTTGCTGGAGGTTCCAGCATGGGTAAATATTTCAGTACAATGGGGCGATCAGGCAGCAGGCTAGTTAGCAGTTACGAAGAGTTGGTTATAAAACTCAGTGCAAACAAGCCTGGAAATATTAGTTTCGAATTAAGTTTGCAAATGGAGACTGCAGCTTGCGTGAGAACTGAATATGATCTTACTATCCAAGAGGTGAGCAACAACAATCACGAATCGATTCGATGAAATATTTTCTACTTATGACTATTTTAGAGCTTTAACATTACGCTTGACCGTAATTTATCAATCAATGCGGCTAACATGGATTGTTTCTGGTCAGTCATAGCCTCAGATAATGTCGACATCGATTTTGTAAAAGTACAACTACCGCCTCCCGCTCAAGTGACTGGCAAATGTGTGTCCTACATAAAAGTATCTAATACCTACGTAAGTTCTGGCACATGTACAAATCGAAGACTTAACAATAATCAAACGCTTTTTACCAGTATGATCATTCCTTTTGCGGCGTGTTCAATAATACTCAAATCACGGTACCACATTATTCAGTCGAAGACAAGTTGCAAATAAGTTTCCACACCGACAATGCTCTGGAACATGTTGGCGATTTTCAACTAATTGTCTCGAGTAAAAATTGTTAGTATATACTTATGAAATAGACAAAATGATACACAAAGTGCACTCTCACAATCAGTTTCATCAATTCAAAGAGAGGAATAAATGAAACAGATTTTGGGCGTGTAATCTAATTGGTCTCTCAGTAGCAAAAAAATAATTGTTCGTCTCTTTCAGCATGTAACCGGACCTACACCTCTCTAAGCCAGTTTATATCCATTAACAAACAAGCGTCGGAAGCCAAGTGCATTTATAATATAAACGTTTATGACTCGTATACACTTTCTTTATATATAATTGACCCCTATGTTGTATCATCGCTAAAGAGTTTTATAAATGTGAGGAACATTATAATTAACAGCTGAATTTTTTAATACATCTCAACTATTTCGCTTGATCGACTCGACAGGTAATCGATGTTAATTCCAACCAGACGCTTTACAATAACACATCAGACCAATATGAATCCAAAACGCTGTTTACTTCGACAAACAATATACGGATTGTCACCGAGGGTGAAGTTTGGGGTTCCGTATTTTACATGTCAACGAATAAATCACTACCGCGCGGTTGCGGCGGTGAAATATTTGCAATTAAAGGCAGGATCTCCAATCCGTCATACGAAGGTCACAACGCATCGGTTTGCCGTTGGAACGTCGGTGTACCTGGCAACGAAATCCGTGTTGGCTTCTACAGTAAGTACGAACATGTTGAAGACAAATCATATTAAACTCATGTACAATATTGCTAAGGTTTCAACATGGGTCCGCTTTCAATTTGTGATTTGGACAATTTGAAATTCTATGAGGTTCGCGCTGATAATACAGAGAAGTTGATTAAAACGGTTTGCGGTGAAAAGCGTTTAGCGAATTTTAGGGTACACAGCAATCGTATGGTCGTTGTTGCAACCAAGTCGCCGAACTTTGTTGGCGAAGGCTTCTCACTTTTTTTTTCAGTGCCCGATGCCGATACTCGAACTCCAAAGCCGCACAATGAGTTCGTTTGAAGTTGAGCAGAACATGTGGTGCAATAATAATAATAATAATTATAATATGAACTATTTGCAATTAATAAAATACGAATTTTTGTGTAACTAAGTATGCGTTCGTATATATTTTAATTGAAATAAGATACGTTTGTTGAAATGGAAAATGATTCACAGAACAAACAGCACTTGGAGCGGCTAGGAAGTGTGTATCGCTTCGGCTGTTACACCGAGAAGAAAGCAAAGTATTGTCACTTGCTCGGTGACTATTTGGAGGGCATTAAGAAGGATTACGTAAAAGCAGCCAGAATCTATAAGTCAACCTGCGATGACTACGCCTATGGCAGATCATGCTTCAAGTACGGCAACTATTGCTTCTTGGGCAAGGGTCAAAGCGGCAGCCAGGGCGAGCCGCTCATTGCTTTTAAGTATTACGAGAAGGGTTGCAATTTAAAGGATTCGGATGCGTGTCTTTTTGCCGCGCTCTTGTTGATCTCACGCACTATGCCCAAGGAGCTGAGCAAGGATTTGCCCAAAGGCGTGCGTTACATGACAAAGAGTTGCGACTTGAATAATGCCACGGCTTGTTTCTATCTCTCTGGCATGTATATATCCGGCTTACGTGAGACACACTCAACGACACAGTCGCTTGAGTCGGACGTCAACGTTGGCGCTTGGACACTGAACAAGGATCTGCCGAAGGCTTTTCATTTGGCGCGCAAAGCGTGCGAGCTGCGCAACATGTACGCCTGTGTGAATGTCAGTCAAATGTATGCGCATGGCTATGGCACCGAGAAGGATCCGACCAAATCGGAGAAGTACAAGAAGTTGGCCATGGAAATTGAAAAGGAGCACAAAGCGCGTCAAGCTTTGCTTGCGCGGCTGCAGCCAGAGTGAGAAGACATCATTGGATTTTCTAATACTTCGTTAAATTTATTTTATAACAACTCGTGTTAAAACTATTTACAAACATATACACAAAGCTTTACTTGCTAACAAAAAACATGTCGATAAGTGAAGTGAATTCATTATTTCATTTTAAGTTAAAAATCACAATTTTACCGCCGTTGAATTTTACGCCTTAAACCTAAAGAGAAATCATACTCAACTGCGTTGCTAAGTAAAAACTGTTGCTACAAATCATTTGTAACTATGTGTGTGTGCGTGTGTGCGTGTGTGTGTGTGTGTGTGTGTGTGTGTGTATCGGCGCACGCAATTGCAATAACTCTAATAAATTCGTAACTGACTCGTTTGCTGGCTCTGTCGGTGCTGTTCAATGCTCAGCATTAAAGTAAGAATTCTGCATGAGATACAACTTGTCAATCGGATTGATGAGGCTCGTATTGAGATTGGCGAGCATGTCATGCGGATTTGAGTGCTGGTTGCCGGAGGAGCTTGTCGATTGCAGTTCAAGATTGTTCAAGGACAGCGAGTCGGCATCATCGTCCAGCTGATCGAAATTGCTGCCGTCCAGCGAAAGATCTGAGCTGCAGAAGCTGTCATTAGAGTTAGCGGGATAATCTGTGCGGGATTGGAAAGCGTTGAGTGAAAGGCATAGAACTACAAATGTGTGTATGTGCGTGTGTGTGTGTGTGTGTGTGCAACTTACCATCTGGCGAAAATGGCAGATTCGGATTGAGCGGCTGACTGGCGAAGGCGTTGTCCAGGCCCAAATAACCGCTCTCAGCGCCACTGCCAACGCCCAGCTCCTGCTTAATGCACTTGTCATCGCTCTTCTCATGCTCCTTGTCATCAGCCGAGCCACCGCCGCTGCCCGCGCGACCGTTGCCGCCGCTTGCGCCGCCATTCTTCGCCTTGCGCTGTATCTTCTTCATCTTGGCACGCTGATTCTGGAACCACACCTGTACGACGCGCACCGACAGACCCGTGTCCTTGGCCAGCGCCTCACGCACCTTGCGACACGGCTTCGGCGATTGATCGAACGAGGCCTTGAACTGCTTGCGCTGCTGTGACGTCAGTATGGTGCGCGGTCGCTTCGGACCACGTCGGCCGTCGCGTGGCCGCATCAGTTCATCCTCATCGAGCCCGACGAAGCCGCAATGTGCGGCCGCAAGAAAGAGCTCCTTCTCGAGATCATGGCGATAGCAGAAGAGCTGGCCATCGCGCAGCAGGAATTGCTCGCCCTTTTGCAGCGGCAGCCGGCAGGCGTAGCACACAAAGCACGGCAGATGGAACACGAAGTTCGGCACAGGCCGCATGACCAGCTCTTGCGGCAATATCGGGTGACAGCAGGCGGCGCACTTGATGCCAAACAAACGATCGTAGTCGAGCTTGCAGTAAATCTTCGCATTGCGCACGTAACAGGTGTGCGTGTGATGCAACTGGAGGCCGCAGTAGCAGCAGGCGAGGCACTGCTCATGCCAGCTGGCATCGCCGACGCTCATCAGATAGCGATCGTGTATCTTCTGGCCGCAGCCCTCGCATATCTCGAAGTTCTTCTCGCACTTGATGTGTCCGAGCTCTGTGAATGGCCAAATGAAACTACTTATTATTATTGCATACTTTTGTGCGCGCGACACTTGCGATTTATTCGTTATAACTTTATATGTCTGTCTGTCTGTCTGTCTGTGCTGTGTGTTTGAGCATTTTGTGTGTGCTTTACAGTCATAAAAATTGTTATGAATCATTCTGCGTGCGTGTTCGTGCGTATAAGTGCGTGAGCACGCAATTGCGGCAACACATGTTGCAACAACAGGCACGCATGGCATATAATGTGAGCGCGCTACAAACGGTTAGCAAAAACAGCCCAAAATTATTCTGTCTCTCATGACATACGCGGTACATGTGTCTATGTGTGTGTCTGTGTGTGTGTGTGCGGAGAAATCATAACAGTTACTGAAAGTATCTGTCACTGCGGCATCTGTTATTGATAGCTCGTTGATGCGTAATTGAAATGTTAAGTTTCATCTTTAACTTTTTGCGTGGCTGACGGCAAATAAGCAACAACAACACAAATAAATAGCGTACAAATAAAGCAGAAAATCATATCATTTCGATTTTCTTACATTTCACAAATACACAAACAATAAAAGAAGAAGCAGAAGTCGTCATGAAATTCGATGCTTAAAGCATTAAGTTTTTATTTACTAAGCGCTTCTATTTCCACAACCAACAAGGCAACACAACGACAAAAGCCATGTGCCCCAACCCCTGCGCCCCTAAGCCGGCGACTGGCTTTGTTGCATATCATAAATCTCGATTAGATTACAAACGAAACGCTTAACAAGTGCGCAGGCAAATGTTCTGAGGCACGAATACATGCAGCCATGCGAGCCGTGACAACAACAACAACAAGCCAACAACAACAACAAGGAATAACTGCATAGAAACACATGACAATAACTACGGAGCAAATAAAAGGCGTAAAACAAACGCGAAATATTTTCAGTTGCATTTTTATTGTTGCACATATATTTGTGTGCCACGCCCCCACACGCCGCCCCTCTATGGCCGCACAAATATGGCGTAGGGCGTTTTGTAATGGGCAGCGGGCAGCGGGCATGTGCTGTAAGCTCATAACAAAAGTGACTTATTTTGAAATTTTTTATAGCATGCTTTCTGGCGCGGCCAAACAGAACTTCTATACTGACTGACTGGCTTAGCGCATGAAGTGACGCGCTTGTTGTGTTTTTTTTCGCAACTCTCCGGTTGGTTTAGCGCTTTTACATGTGTGTGTGTGTCTGTGTGTGTGTGTGAGCCATAAATCATGCACACTTTACTGCTTTTGAGCACAGCACAGCACATGTATATTGCAACTCAGCGTTTGCATGTTTTCGAGCACTTGTTTTTTGTGCCACTTCAAACATTGGGGCATTGTTGTTGTCGCTCTTGTTGTTGTTGTCGCTTTGTAACGCACGCCGTTTGATTTTTATGGCCGAACTGGTTTCTATTTTCAAGTGTTGTCGGATTAGTTGTTTGCACTCTATTGTTGTTGTTGTTGTTTGTTATTTTTTTTTGCTTTGAAATGAACTCAGACAACAAACAAATAACAAGTGCGCTTCAAGATAAATTTCATTTGTAATTTTAATAAATTTTGGCGCATAAAAGCGCATAAAGTTATGCTACGTTTTTTTTTTTTGTTAACAATTGATTACATTTGCGCTTTGTCAAAGCGATTATCACAAGAGCAGCCAAATAGCTAAAAAAAACTTATCAATTTGATGTTTTCGGCCCATGTCAGCAACAGCAAGTAACAAGTGCGCCGCGTATCTCACAGATACATTTTCACTGCGTTGCGCTACATTTGACATAGCCGTAGATAAACGCGCATTTAATAACATAAACATGCAGCGGCAGCGGCAGCAACATGCCACGGAGTGTGTGTGTGAGTAGGGTTTTAGTTTTCTTTATCGCTGTTGGACACACAAAAAAAAATTGTATAGGTAAATTATCAGTTGGCGATTATAAACAAATAAAGATATAAGCGTACCGTTATAGCGCCCACTTTATTGACAAATTGACAGGCAAGCGGTCTTCGATAGTGATAAATCGACAGAAGGTTGACTGACTGACGTTGGTCTGTCCAACTGTCAAATGACGCGATGTGCGCGTGTGCGTGTGTGTGTGTGAAAGCTTCGGTAAATACCTTCGGAACGGCTGTCAATATGGTAGCAAATTGCGGGCGAAATTAGATTTTTGATGAGTCTGTCAAATGTATGCGAAATGATTGACTGAGTGATTGACTGATTGAATGATTGAACGAATTGAAGCGCTCGAAAAAGTCGAAATTGAATGGAAAAGTTTTCAGCTGTCGACTTAATTAATGCGAACACGTTTAAAGCCAAAATGCCTTCATTCGGTGTGCGTGTGTGTGTGTGTGTGTGTGTGCGTGTGTGTGAGTTTGTGGTGTGTTGCATATTCACACCTGCAAGTGGCATGGCACAATGCCGCACTAACCAAACGAGCGCAGCAACTCAGACACACACACACACACACACAGAGGCACTGAGAGTGTTCATTTCCCGTGGCTGTGTAACCGAGACTCGCTTGAAATGCTATTAAATTCCTTGCTCGAAGTCGGCGTTTTAAGGCAACGCCATTGGCAGCAACAAACGAAGAATGCCAGAGCGTTGGACGGACAGAAGGACGGACAGAAGGACAGACTGAGTGACTGACTGACTGGCTGACTGACTTAAGACAAAACGGAAACGGAAACGATTTGCCAAAATGGCAGCAAGTCAACACACGCACACTGCAGCAATTGCCAACATTGTTCAAATCATTTTCATATTCAAATATGATGTATGTGTGTGTGTGTGTGTGTGTGTGTGTGTGTGATTTTAAAACGTTGCTATGCCAAAAGTTTGTAAGCAAGCAAACAACTTCTGCACAATGCACTTAATGCAAGCACACACACACACGCACACACACACACACACACACACAGAGAGGAAAGACACGCCGACAAGCCATGATTGCTTTTATGCAAAAGTGTCCTGGCAAAAGGACAATGTGTAAATATTTGCTGATGGCTTCTTTGGCATCTCTGTCAGTGGCACTCAAGCAGAAATGTACACACACACACACACACACATGCACGCATACATTTGCACATTGTTCGAAAATTTTGCATTGCCAAAATTTTGAAAGTTTTGCCTTCATTTGCGTTGCCTTCAAGTCGCTTTTAAAGCAAAGGTAATGGCAATTTTGCATATGCAAGCGAGCCAAAAAAAAAAAAAGTATTGCATACTTTGTGGCGCACAACGCTACTGACCAACTTTGTTGCTTGTTGTTTTTGCCATTTTGCTAATAAGCTTTTTGTTGCTGCATATTTTCAAAGTGTTATTGTTGTTGTTTTTGCTGTTGTTGTTGTAGTTGGCTTGCATTTTGTTGCATTGTCAAAATAATTTGTTGGTCAACTTGCGTGCATTTTGTTGTGAATACTTAACACTTGAAGAAGAAGAAGAAGCACATGTTCTACACAAAAAATGTTTGCTAACAAATTGAAAACAATTAAGGAAATTATGTTAGACGCAAGATTGACAAGGACAAGCACACACACACGCACACACACACACAAACATACTTCATGTGCTTAGAGCAAATTTAAGCAGCTTAAAAACAATTGAGAAGTTATTTTCACAGCCAATTAAAGCTTAAATTGCCGCAAATAAGCAAAATTAAATGTGCACACACACACGCACACAGCTTATTTAAATACGTGCTATAACTGTTCAAAGAAAAAATGAACAGCTTTCAAGTTGTAGCCAAAAGTTGTAAGCCTCAAGTACGCCTCAAAGTATGCAACAGAAAAGTAAGAATATTGTGTGAAGTGCATTTCGGCAAACAGCTGCAACACACACACACAAACACACACACACATAGCCGGAAACAGTAAAACACCAGAAACCTTGAATATCACACGCAAAGTCGAAAATAATTTGCAACATATTTTTCGGTGTTTAAGGAGGCGTGGCAACTAGGCAACCTAAAGTGCCCGACACGGCAGTCAAGGCAGACACGGCAGACACATGCAAAAATATGCCAAAAACGAACAACGCAAAACCGAAACGTGAAACAGTCCCAGACCAGAACAGACCAAAGCAGACCAAAGCAGACCGACCGGTGTGGAACAGAAAAGCACAACAGACCAGTGTGGACCAAAGCAGCGCGGGGCATGTTAAGTGTATGGGAGAATGCTGTCGGGTCGGTGTAAATACTTGCGAACATACCTGAGCGTCCACTGCAGTCAACAGACAGTTTTGTTGCTGCCAATGATGAAGCCGACGACGACGACAACGTCGTCACGGAGGCAGAGCTCGATGCTGCTGCTGCTGCTGCGGCTGTAAGCGGCGACGTTGTTGTTGATGACGACGACGACAACGAAGATGATGATGACGAAGAAGAGGATAATGACGATAACGAGGCGCAGGTTGTTGAGGGCTGCGTTAAAGAAGAAGCAGCAGAAGCAGCTGATAATGAGTTTGTTGTCAGACAGCTGAGCAGATTGTTGTTGTTGTTGTTGTTGTTGCTGTTGATGTTGTTATGCGTTACTGTTGAATTGGACAATGTCGCTGGGCAGGTGAGCGTGCCAATTGGCGTGGCTGGTGTGCCAATTGCTGTTGTTGTTGTTGCTGCTGCTGCTGATGTTGTTGTTGCGGCAATGGCTTGTGCCGTTAATGAAGCCGTTGTTGATGTATTATTGTTGCTGTTCGATAAACAACTTGATATGCAATTGCTGTTATTGCTATTGTTGTTGTTGTTGTTGTTGTTGTGATTATTGTTATTTGTTGCACTCGGATTGTCAAGAAAACGCGCACCGCCGTGATTCTGTTGCAGGGCATAAAGACTGCCGCCAACTTGACTAAGATTCGTGGGCATTGGATAGAATTCCAACATTTTTAAGTAGTTTTTATTTTGTTTTTTTTTTTCGGATTTTGTTTTTGTTTAAATTTCTTGGCAAATTGACACTTGTAGTAAACTCTGAAAGTCACGTTTAATTAGGTTCGCTTCATAGCCTTGTTGTCACACGCGTGTTCTCTTACGTCTTTAACGCGTCAAACGTTTCAAAAACTATACGTTGATACTTTGTGTTGTTTTTTTCTTTTCGGTTTTTTGCTTAGAAAGTTATTTGCTTTGCCGCGCTGACAACCGTTCACGTTCGCTGTCAGTTTGCATGTGATCGAACAATCAGAAAAATCAAAGTGATTTCACTTCATGCGCGCCACTGACAAAATAACGCACATATATTTTCCGAAATGATTTCAACCCTCGCCCGCGTTGCCGGCGCCCACCTTTGGCGTTCGTGCCTTTCGTTCGTTTCGTTTCGTTCGTTCGTTTCGTTCGTTTATGCCATTCGTGTTGTTCGTTGCGTTCGTGCGCTCTGCAGCGACGGCAATGTTGATGCGCCGGCGCATGTTTACACAAAAGCAACAGTGAAGCGTAAACTAAACAAGAGCAGTTAGACAAGAGCGACGTTCGCGACGTTGAGCAGGCAATGCTAATGGCATGAGAAATATAAAAAAAACAACAAAAAATCCCAGAATGATGCACGTGCTGTGGCTGGCCGTGTGGATGCAAGGGTTGCGCTCAACAACAGCAGCAGCAGCAGCGCTAACACCACCATCCGCACGACACACACACACACAAGCAGACAAATGTACATGCATATGTACGCCTGCTCGGACGGACGGTTGATAGTTGCAGAATTGTCGTACATTTATTCCCAGCGGCGCGGGAAATTACTCATGCAGAAGCAATAAAATTTCCCTCCGACAAGCAAAGCCACGCCTCGGCTGTGCGCTGATTGGTCGTCGTTGCTGCTTCCCCACCGTCGCATGAGAGACACCATTTTT
This sequence comes from Phortica magna, assembly GCA_037044515.1. Classification (NCBI taxonomy): domain Eukaryota; kingdom Metazoa; phylum Arthropoda; class Insecta; order Diptera; family Drosophilidae; genus Phortica; species Phortica magna. Next base: position 1,286,193 of record JBAMBP010000519.1, read on the forward strand.
AGGCGACTAAGACTTAAAGAGAGCGCGCGCACACGTTGCGCATGTTTGGGAAATTTCCCACTTGAAATTCCCCTTTTGAGAAACTTTTTTTCTTGAATTTTTTATTCATGTATTTTTTTTAGTGCATTATGCATGTGTGTTTGTGTGTGTGTGTGTGTGAATGCTTGTCTTGACATAAATTTGAAGGGAAGGAAAAGACATGCCTGACAACTTTTGTTGGTTTTTTTTTATCATTTCTTACTTTCCTCAGTGTGACTTGAACGCGCACTCAAAATGGTGGCCTTGTCTTTTGTCTTGCCTGCGCACCCTGTCTAACCACTTTTGCTTTAATTGCATACAGGGTGTGCTTGTGTCTATAAGACGCTTAATAATTTACTAACAACGATGCCGTAAGTAAAGCGATAATGAACCAAGTATCATTGTCTTTGGCATACCCTGTATACAGACAGACAGGCAGACAGACAGAGCGTTGAGTCAACCAGCCAACCGGCCAACCAAGCAGCAAACAAACCGAACTATTGTATAAGAAGGCACTAAGCCAGCAAAAAAGAAGACAAGAACAAAAATAGAGAAGGCAAACCGGAAGCTGAAAAGACAAACCAAACATGGCGCTCAGCACAAAAGTTTTCTTCTTCTTCTTTTTTGCAAACTCGAGCTTTTCTTTAACGGCACTTTCTGCACACTTCTTACTTTTCATTACTTGCTTTTGTTTCGTACTTACTTTTGGTATATCTTTGTTGGCTTTTGGCTTAAGCCTTGTCTTCAGCTTCAATTTCAGCTTCAGTCGTTGCCTCTGTGTGTGTGTGTGTGTGTTTATGTTTGTGTGAGTTACAAGTTTTTGTCGATTTTTGGTTGTTGTTGTTGTTGTTGTTGAATGCCATTGAGTATTGTCTTTGGAAACTGTTGATGCCAAAGTCGCACCGAACTGAAGATGTTTTTATCAGTGTTGCCGTCTTAAAGAAGAAGTCCTGCCAAGTGAAAGAAGAAACTCTTGCCAAGCGCAGAAAAGTCGCACAGACAAACAGAATTCGTTGTTAGAAGATGCAGCAGCCAAAACAAACCGAAGGACATGCGTTGAGGTGAGTAAGTGTGTCCGTCCGTCCGTCCGTCTGTCCGTCTGTCGGTCTGTCTGTTCGGCAGTGAGATGAGCATTCTTTGCCGAGTTGTTGCTCAGCGCTCAGTTTGGCCAACTTTGGGAAAACTTTATTTACGTACAGATTTCAAACAAAAAGTTCTCTGCACACCAACAAAACAAAATTCGGCAAAGGAATTATAACAAAAGCGGCAAAAGTATTTTTACGTTCAATGAGCGTTGGCGACGACCGACTCGAAGGACTATAAAAACTTGAAATACTTGCGTTTTTCTTGTCGTCTTTCATAGCATTGCCAAATTGGCATTTATAACTTTCTAATGACGTTTGCAACACATTATGGTAAAGAACTTGATATTGCTGAAGTTCCTCAGAATTCATGCGCAGCTCCAGACGTTTATGATGTGTTTTCTTGAAATACCCACTTTGTAGTTCAATATCTCAAGACCAAAGCCGTGAATTTATGTGGAATAAATGACTTCATATGAGTTGCAAAAACAAGAGTTTGCTTGATAAGCATGATTAAAATTCAATGTTGCAATCGCAAAACATTAAAAATCCTTATATATGTCGGGATCATCATATAACAGATCATGAGAACATTTAAGAGAAGCCAAGATATTTGGGATATTTTTCAGAACCCAAAGAATGCGATTAAAATTACCCATGCGAAAACCCTAGAGTGTTCGACAGGCATACTTACTCATCACGGTTTCTCCAATGCCCAAATGAAAACAGAACAGCATTCAAAGAGGAATAAAAAAAATTACAACAAGTCCACGAATGATTACAACAAAAGTGCTTAAATTCTATGCTGAGAGATCTAAGAGTCCGTTTTCTACTCTATGTCTAAAATTTACTCCTTAACTTTTGGATCGGTAATGTAAAGGGTATCAAAATGTCTTACAAACCTGATAAATAATTGTTTGTTTTATTGTTATTTGTTCACTTTGCTTTACTCGACTTGACTTGACTTTACTTTACTCTACTTAGTTGTCTTGTCTTGGCCTCTGTTCGTGCTGACCAAGTCTAAACAAAGAAAATTGTTTTTGGCCGAACATTTTATTGAAAATTTAGATGAAATCAAAGTTTTTCGCTTTGTGTGCGTGCGCTGCGATAAGTGAGTGTGGCCGAGGGGTGGGGCATGTTTTCTTAGGTGTAAAAGTGCACATTTGTCTTGTTGAGTTCAAGTGGGCGTCGGTTTTGATTTCATTTGTCGGCACACGTTGCAAGTTTGCTACACATGCGATTTGGCACACTCAGTCAACTCAGCTGAGCTCAAAATGAGCAGGCTGAGAGGTCTGCAATTCCCACACATCATTCAATTAAACAGAAATATGCATGAGACAAATAATTCTTTATATGATAAAATAAACAAAATGCCAAAGTGAACAAATAATTAAAACGCATGAGAACATAACAAAAAATCAAGTGAGGAATTCAAAAAGCAAAAAGAAAAATGCAAACAAAACTAAAAATCACAAATGAATTGATTTCATGCACGGCGCTGAGCAAAGTTTATTAGGTTTGTATCCAACAGATACAAGTGCAAGTCCAACAGCAGCGGGGGTGGCTCGGCGCTCAAATCATTTGTTGACAGAAGAACAGCAATAAGCACAACAAGAACAACAAGAACAACAACAACAAAGCCCGACGAGCACTAAAATTGACATTAAACAAACAAAGATTATTATTTATAGAAGCGAAAGCGTAAGAAAAGTGTTGTTTGGTACGATTCGAATCGACTCATATGCAACTGAAGTCGCACGAGTGTGCAAACATGCTGAGCTACTTGAGTGCGGCTAAGCCGAGCGCTGAGCCGAAGCCAAAGCCGTAGCTGAAGCCCAAGTCAAGGCAGCAGACAGCATGTCTGTCAATGCCGTTGAATGTTGACTCAGGCCATGAGCCACGAGCGGTGAGTGGCATGTTGGGCCTCGAGTGAAGTGGCCTGGACTAAGTGCACTAATTTGCCAGCAATTTATTTGTGCAGGAGTCGAGTCGAGTTGAGTCCAGCAACAAAAGGCGCAAAAATGATGATGATTATGTGGCAGGAAGGAAGCAAGAAATCTATGAAGGTATAAAAATTCAAACATCTGCAGAATGAAGCGCTCCAAATGCATGGCTCGGCATAAATCCTTTAACACTGTCTCTTACACACACACACACACACACGAGGCAGAGGGTTGCAGCACTGTGTGTGTGTGTGTGTGCGGAACTGTCCAGGAGTTCGTAAAATTAGCTCACTTCATGTGTCAGCACGCTGCGCGAGCGCACACTCAACGACTGCGACTGTGACTGCGACTTGTGGTTGTGTGTGTGTGTGTGCGTGTGTGTTTGTGGAGTATAAGATACAAGATACTTTTTGCGCCCCGCGCGTTCTGTTTACATAATGAGAGATGCGCGCGTGTAATTGCTTTTTTTCTTCTTCTTCGTCCTCTTTTCTACTGTGCCGTTTTTATTTGTTTTGGTTTTGTGTCTCACAAATGAATGATGAATGAATGATGTACAACGCTGAGGCGCTAAAAGTGTTGACAAACTGTTTGCTCCACTCTTCGCAGCCCTTCTCTTCTTGCCGACAGCTGTCAATACTTTTCCTTTGTGCGTTCAATTCGCCAAACAAACGCACTAAAGCGTCAATGCCGCCAACACACACACACAATAAACGCACATAGAAAAACCAAAAAGAAAACAAAAACGCACAAAAAAATACCATGCAAAAAAACGCACAAAACATTTGCCAAATATTTTGCTTTACGTTCCTTTGTTGTGCATGAGAGGCTGCCCAGTGAAGCTGCATAATGACCCCGCACGCATTCAATACTAATAACAATAATACGCCCTGTCCTTTTCTGGCTGGCTGACTTGCTTGCGCACACACAAGTGCGTCGCCTGATCTTCACGGCCTCGAAGGTGGTCGTCCGCTTGCTTGCCAACACATCACATCACCGACTCGTCTCCGCTCGGTTCGGTTCGGTTCGTGTCGGCTCTGTTCGGTTGCTGTTGCTTCTTCTTCTTCTATTACGCTTCACTACTCAAGTTAGCCGCTGAGTGTTTTCTTGCTTGCGGCTAAATAAAAATAATGCTGCGTTTCTTCTTCTTTGCGGTTGCTATGCCTTTCGTCTTACATGTACTCTTCTTTCACTTTCACTACATGTGTCTTCATACGCAATTCAAGCCTTGCGCTTGGCTTGGCTTCGCTTGGTTAATGCGCTATTGCTGTCTCTGTTGCACGCATTGCGTTTAACACGTTTTTTTACGCCTCTTTAGCGCTTATCATGCCCAAATGATTATTGAAGTACGCCACTAGAAACTATTTATCCTGAGGCTGCCGCTGCCGCTGCCACTGCCGCTGCTGCTGACATTCAATGACGTTGTTGTTATTGTTGTTGCTACTTGTTTCGTTGTTGTTGTTGTTTCTCTTTTTTATATTATGTTATATTAGTGTGTTTGTTGTTGTTGCCGTTATTCAATATTGCGGTCGAATGTGTTGGCACAACTCATGTATTTATGGCATAGTAAGAGTTACCCTTTTGTTTTTTTTTTCCCCGTTTTTTTTTTGCCTTCGTTTTATTTTTATTAAATTTCTATTTATGATGCGTTCGGGTCGCATTTCGAAGCCTGTTTTATGACAATTTCGATTTCGGTTTTGTTTGGTTTTTTTTTTTGTATTCTCGAATTGTTTTGTCTCTTGTATTGCATTGTTGTGTTTGTCGTTGTTGTTGTAGTCTATCTGTATGTGTGTTGTTGGCTTTTGTGCTATTGTTGATTTGATTTTATTACCGTTCTTTTACGGATATCATTAAACTTATCGAACGTTCGGTTATTCGGTTGCCTTCCGTCCGTCGGTTCTACCAATTGTTGTTGCTGTTGTTGTTGCTTTTCGACTCTTATTTTTTGCATGTTTGCGCTGTCATCGATATTATTGGAATTGAAATTGATTATGGCACATATTTGTGTCATCGTTATATGTCCGTCTGTCCGTCTGTCCGTTTGTTCGTTTGTTGTAATTGTTGTTGTTTTTTATTTGCGCTAATCCTGCGCTCATGTCATGCAAAACCTTCACTTCAAGGTTAATTGTATTAATTGTGTGGGCCGTGTCTTTATGAGCGTCGAAATCAAACGTTTTCCAGCAAGCATTGAAACTAAGCGCAACAGCAACAACAACAACAACAACGAAGTTCACAAGTTTGTCATAAATATTTGCGTTCGCCGTCGGTCATTTTGTATTTTCGGCAAATGAAAATGATATTTGCGCTTTGAAGTTTTGATCAAATATTAACAGTGTTGACAGCGCTTTGTCGAATTATGGGCGTTGAAACGCATGGGCGTGGCTGGTGCACAAAGGCAAATGTGTTTAAGGCAACAAATTACAGAAAACGCTCTAACCACGCCCACCCAACGCCCAATGCGTGGTCAGCGAAGCGCTCATAAGCCATAAAAGTTATTTCGGGCAAAGTTTTGCAGTTGAGAAAACATTCGCAGTCGCGATTTGCATTTGCCTCGCTTGCCGCCGCTCTTCATTTACCCGCTGCCTTTGCCTTTGCCTTTGCCATTGCCTTTGTCGAATATTGATAGATTTAACGTGCGTGTGTGTGTGTGTGTGTGTGTGCCCATGGTAGTCTGTCTGTCTGTCAGTCTGTCCGCCAGTGTGTGCGCGTTTTTCCTATTTTTCATTTTGAATGCTCATTTTTTTCCGCGTTTCCATCATTTCGCTGCTTACTGTTTTAGTTCTATGCTCTGCTGTTCCGCTGCCCATTTCGTCTTCTTCTTCTTCTATTGGTGCTGCAACAACAGCTATTTTCCAATTTCATTTGCGTTGAAAAGCGGAATTTTTCGCAGCGCATTCATCATCATCATCATCAGCGGCATCAACAGCATCAGCAGCAGCATCGTCATCGTTATCGGCGCGAACAAGTACCACCAATGCTGCCCCTCTCCCCCCCCCGCTGCCATTTGAAAAGCAACATTTCAACATTTTTCTCAATTTTTGTTCTTTTCTATTTGCCGTTGGCCATTTTTCTAGCTTTGGTCATTTTTCATTTGGTCGCGTTTTGGCATATGCCAAACCAGCAGCGGGCGCGGTACGGAACGGAACGGAACGGCATTGGAGGCCACTGGCGCTGGCGTTGCTTTTGTGTTGCGTTGCGTTCTTGCGGAGGTCGAAGAGGTTTTTTTTTTTTTTTTTTGAGGAACAAAACGAAACGTATGCGGAAACAGAATGGAACGGCACGGAAAAATAGCGCTCAATGCCAACGGCAGCGCCGCACTTTGATTCCTTTGACCGATTTGAAGTCAAGTGTAACAAAATTTTGCTTTTTTACAAAACCAACAACAACACAAACAACAAGACTAACACAATGTGCAAGCAATAGAGAGAGAGAGAGAGAGAGAGAGAGCGAGAAAGAGAGAACTTTAATTCGTAAAATATTTGAATTTTGTGCATTTCTTGCTTCACTGACCAAAAATCGGCATTATTTTTATATCTTTTTTTGTTTGTTCCTTTTTAGTTGGACTTGTTGTTGTTGCTTTTGTTGTATGGCATACTATTCTTAGTGCATGAATTGTTTAAACTTTACACAAATGACTACAATTATGGCATTTTGCATCAACTATTATTGAAGCTCAACTTATCTCATCATACAAATCATTTTCACATTGTATTTGCCTCTGTGTGTGTGTGTGTGTGTGTGTGAAAATATCCAATTTGAAAATTGTTTCATTGTTTCGCATTTGTCGATAAAATATTTGCACACACACACACACACACACACACGTTTGGCTTTCTGTTGCATGTTGAACGCGCGCGGCTTCGAAAGGGCGTTTTGGCTGAGCTTTGCCAATTGGCATACAGAGCCAGCCGCCTAGTCGAGCAGCCGTGCCTCAATCAGTCACACAATCGTTGATATTTATCTGACAAACAATTCAATATTTACACAAATTGCTTTGAAAACTGTCAACGCGCTCGGAAATCTTTTGTGAAAATCTTTACAGCACAAGCGGGGGACGAAGGGGTGCAGAGCGAAAAAGTCGCATGGGAATAATTTATGAAAAGATTAAATTGAGTTTGTTGCATTGAAAGGGTGTGCCAAAAAATTAAAAAAATTTCAATATTATATAAACTTATGTTATTAAGCCTAACACTGCACATGCGTCACTTTAGCATTTAACGCAATGAAATGCAAGCATTTTTGGTCAAAACGAATTTGTTTTGCTTAATTTTATTAAATTTTTATTTTAGCACAAAACTAAATGAAATATTCAATAAATGCCAAATACTAAAAATGTCAAACAAAAGTATTGACAAATATTTTTTATTTATTTTTGCTGACCAAACGACCGTTTGAACAATTCCAAACCCACAAACCCAAAAAAATGAACGCCGAGGGTCATTCGATTTGTTTTGGTGCAATTTTATAGTTCGTTCGTTGTCATTTTAGTAGCATGTTCACTCTGCTGGTTTATATATACATACGTGGAAGAAGAAGAAAAAAAAGCCAGCGGTAGAAGAAGCAGCAGCAGCAGTTGTATAAGAAAAAAAGTCAACTGCGACAATAGGGACGTTTGTGTGTATGTGTGTGTGTGTGTGTGTGTGTACGTGTCTCATACATATTCCGGTTACGTATCCGTACACTTTAACTGTTGTTTTTATGCGCTGCAGACAAATATTTGCTTTCCGACAATAGTCATAAATACCAAAAGTTACATGCTCGGCATACTTAGAGCAACACACACACACACACACACACACACATACACAGAGAGCACGAGAAAAACAACAACACATGCAAAGCGGCAGTACACCGTGTGCGCATGTGTGTGTGTGTGTGTGTGTGCGCTTGGCAAATAGAAATCGAGCTGAGCTGTGCAAACATGGCTGACGATGATGATGATCATAATGATGATGATGATAGTGCAGAAAACGGAAACGTTGCAGGAAAGCGACAAAAAAAAAAAAATGCCACACTAAAACCAACAAAAACATTGAAAAGAAAAGTCGGCAAAACCCCAAAAAAAAACAAAGACGAATAAGTGTAAAAAAAGCAGCAAAGCAAAAAATTAGAAAAATGGGCAAAAATGTTCCAATAGTGTCGAAGCCACACACACACACACACACACACACACACACACACACACACAGACACAGACACACAACATGGCAATAATGACCGACGAAGGACATGCCAAATGGCGCCTGTCGAAACAGCAAATGGCCAACAAGCAAACCCAACTGCGCCAAAAAATAAAACGACACCAAAAAGAAGCCAAAAAAATATGCGCAAAATGGCGAAAAATGCAACGAAAATATAGAAAAATATTTGCCGTATGTGAAAAATGAAAAAAACAACAACGAAATGGCGTAAAAATATTATTGCGGAAATGACGTGCAGAAGGACAGAGCACGAAGCGCATGAAGCATGGCATGAAGAAGGCGCCGAAGTGCGACGCAAAGCGAAGCGAATGAATGAAGAAGCATGAAGCAATGGTTCGATGACAAAGACGAAGAAGAAGAAGCACAAAGTGATTTGAATTTCGTTAAATTTTCAATAAAATGAAAGCAAAAATGATTTCTCGCAATGATTTGCGCGCTTGACTGCAATGCAAGTTTAAATGCTGTGCGTCGAAGTGGAAAAACGGTGACGCGTGGCGCGCTTTGACGCTTCACTGCTGCAGAGCGCGTTGGGTGAGGCGCAAGAGGCGTGGCATTGTGTCGCTCACGTGTCGAACAGAAAGATTATACGCGCAAAGCAATCAAAACAAGCGTAAACAAGCGGCACACATGAAGCTGAGCAGCATAAGCGCAGTACTGCTGTTGTTACTGCCGCTGCAGGCGAGTGTGAACGACCTGTTTGCTTAAGCCACGGCCACTTTACAAGTACCTTGCTCAAGCACGCCACCCTTCAAGCGGTCGTGCGTTTTTTGCGATGCTAATCTGCGCAAAATGCTACAAAATGTTGCGCAATTAAGCTGCGACACGCGTCGATTGCCTGCCTCTCTGGCTGACATGTCCTTGAGCGCTTATCACCGAAGGAGATATCACAAAGTGATATAAAAGGCGTATCATGTATTGTCTCTAAACAAGAGCTGAGACTCGAAGCAGAAGAAGAAGTCGCGTGCGATCGTCGTTGTTGAGGGCTTGTGGGGTGGGGTGAAGTGTAGCTGGTTGTCAAGTGGCTTGTTAAGGATTATATATCAATTTCAAGAGTTGTACTTTAAAGTTGGACAAGTTGAGGACCAAACAGAATAGTAAACTTTAAAATATGATGAGCGTGCAAGACTTGTGGGAAAGTTGACCCTTGAGCGCGATTTCGGGGCGAAGAAGACATGATGAAACATGAAAGAACATGACGAAACAAGTATGCAAATTGAAGTGCTTTAAGTAATAATGATTTACTTAAACGGCGTTTGATTTAATACACGAAAACATTCGATGAAGCTGAAGTGAAAATGAAGAGTGTGCGGAAACGGAAGTGGAAATGTGTGCTACAACCGCATGAGCATAAACACACACACACACACACACACACAGGCATACACAAAGCGCCAATGAGCGGCAGACAAGTGAAAAGTTGTTTAGTTGTAAACTTCTGACACTCATGTTGTTGTTATTGTTGTTGTTGCCGCTTTTGTGTTTTGCACAGACAAAGAAGACTTTTTTGACTTTCTTTTAAAACAATTTAGCCATGTATGTGTGTGCGTGTGTGTGTGCACACATGTAAGTGTTGCGCAACACAAACCGAAATTTACACAAGAGTCAAACAAATGACTTTGTATTTTTTGACTGAGCGAATGAATGATTGAATGAATGAATGAAAGCCGTGAGACTTTTAAAGCATCATTTGTTGGCTAACGGAAACCACAACAACAAAAACACACACACACACAGACAGGCGGACGGACTAACACACGAATTTAAGCAATCACGCACTCAAACTAAGTAAGTCTTGTCGCTCGGCTGTCATCATTGCCGCACCGAACGCTTTACAGCCTAAAAGTATGCTACCACCACTGCTGCTGCTTCTTCTTCTTGTGCTGCTTGTTCTTGGAAAAAAGTCAAGTATATTGTTAACAGCATAAAATACAAAATAAAGTTTTCAGCAAAAGTTCAACAAAAGTATTTTCTTTACAACTTTGCTTTGCTTTGTTACCACTTTGAATTTCAATTCATTGTTGTTGTTGTTGTTGTTGTAATATTTGTTGTTGTATTTGTAAGCTATGTATTTCGGGTCTTTGCATTAAAGGAATTTGCAAATTAGAGATTTTTCTTGCCTTATTTTAATTCAAATGTCTGAAACGATGGTTTCTAAAGTGCGAAATATTTAAGGAGCCAACCAAGAACAACATAACCTCAAATGCTATAAATATCCGATTGACAATATTAGACATGCAACCCATGAGTCAACGAGCCATGAAGCGCTTCCTCTTCTGCTTCTAATAGACACCTTCTGCTTTGCAATTAATTGCCCGCTATGAACCGCAAAAAGAACAAAGCGAACACACGCATGCATGCTAACGGTGTGTGTCTGAGCGGTGAGGGGCAAGTCCCGTGCCGTGCCATGCCGTTTGGTAAGTCAGCGAGTCACGTGTCAAATAAAATGTCAACAAAACAATTGAGTTATTTATTTGTTGCTGCGCGCATTGCCCATTGCCCCCCGGGGGAGGAGACTGAGGGCGTGTGTGCGTCGTAGGGTATTTAAAAGTTCATTGTAGGATCGCTTTGAGTGGCGCACGGCAATGGCTTAGTGAGAAGTTACTTTGTCATTCATGGCCGTTGGCCGAAAGGACTATTTTAGCGCTTTGATTTTGGACAACCCTCGATTGGCGTATGGGCAAACAATTGACACGTGCGCAGAGCCTTGTTGTGCCTGTTGTTGTTGTTGTTGTTGTACTGTTTATGTGCGCCGCCCACAAGCAATGGATTTTTATTGTTTTTTCGCTGCTCAACGACGACGAGGACGACAACGATGATGATGATGATGATGAGAAGGACGATGGCGTTGGCAACTAGAAAATCATTTAGCGGTAGCAGAGGATTAGCCGATGACACACGCACGCGTCGTTGCCTGCAACACGAGCAAGGGCGGGCTGTGTGAGAAGCAGGGGCGACATGAAAATTCGCTCGATTGAATTGAAAATGATATTTGCACAGTCTTTGGCCCGAAGGCTTTGTTCTTAATGTCGTTGTTGTTGTTGTTGTTGTTGTCGTTGTTGTTGTTGTTGCCATGACGGCCACGTTTTTGTGCGTTGATCCTTGCGTGTATCCTTTTCGGCTTTTATTGACTCATTTTGTTGATTTGCTTTGGTGGTCTCTTCATTGCTGTTCTTGTTGTTGTTATTGTTGTTGTTGTTGTTGTTGGTACTTTTGGCTTGTCGCTTGGCCTCTGCAAACACAAATAAAGACTTTCCTTCTTGCTTCTTGCCACTGTGAGTTTTATAACGCAGCGCTTAGCTGCAAGGATAATAGCAGGACATGCCCGTAATGCGTGTAGGATGCGCGTGAGAACTTCTGCCTTAAAAGATTTGCGCCGAAATTTGCACAACAAATGATTATGAATTTCTGGCATTGAAAAAGCATTGAATATAAATTGAGTTCAAGCCAAAATCATCTCCGCTTTGAATTTGAATTATTTATGTGTGTGTGCGTGTCTTCGATGCTCGGCTCGCCGTGTGGCATGTGTGGAAGATGGGCGTTACTTTAAGCATTCGAAAACTATGCAAAGTTGGCAAAGTTCTTCAAATTAAACAGAAAAGGCAAAGAAAAGAAGAAGGAGACCGCAATGACAGAATGTCAGAGCCGTCAGTCACTCAGTCAGTCAGTCAGTCAGTCATCTACTCTGTGTGCGACAATTTCGAGTCATGTTGTCATAAAATGAAATGTGTCGCCAAGCAGCAAGAAGAGGAAGAAGCAGCAGCATAAATGATATTGCCACAAAGTCCTGTCAGAGCCAGCGCCGAACGAAGGCAGTCAGTACAGCAGCTTAAATGGCATAAATTATGTAAATACAGCGCCACAATGACACACACACACACACACACATAGAGCAACATAATGTTGAGTAATCGCAGCGCGCACTGAAGGCATTAGCCAAGGGCGGCGGTTCAAGCCGGGAGTCATGGAGCGCACAACAAAAAAGGATACGCCATGTAATTTTACTTGTCACACACACACACACACACGCACAAGAGTGCCGGCAACATGTTGCAAACGACGGACGGACGGACGCTTGGACGGCCGAGCAATTTAAGGGTCAACATTTCTCGGTTGATTAAAGCGCACAAACCGACATCGACGACGACGACGATGGAAACGACGAAAAATTGTTTAAATATTTAATGAAGTGCAGAAAAATAATTTACGAAAAATATTTTTAGACATTTATTTATTTTTAGGCACAATTGTGCAACAACAAAAGCAACAAAAAAAAAAAAGGCGAAACCAAAAAAAAGGTTTTACAAAAACCAAAAAATAACAAAACCGCCAAAAGGCAATTTGTGAATATTTGTTAATGGAAATTGTTCAAATTGTTGCGAATATTTGCGCAAATGGACTTGTTCTCATTCGAGCAACAACAACAACAGCAACAACAACAACAACAATCAAGGATAACAAAGCATTGCATTTAATTGAGTGCGCAACACTTGAAAGTTGCCTTTTTGCTGGCAACCGTGGGTTTTACATTAGCCGAGCGCATTTTTCTGTAATTGTCACCTTTGACCTTTGCCTAATAAGTAAAAGTATTTCATGCATTCCAGCCAGAAGGTGTTAATTGTGGCAATTTTGTGCGATTTTTGGCTTAAATAACAAAAGAATATGAAATGAAATTAAATTATGCAATGAAACGACAGAAAAAACCTTCTTTTTTGTACGGCATTGTAATGATATAATGAACAACCACCGAAGCATGCCTGCGGAAGGCAGGAGGAAGGCATGCAAGAGGAATCAAGCAACCACCGCAAGTTGTTTGAGCGGCTAAAGTGCTAAATCACAAACGGCCGGTGACAGATTGCGTTCAAGAACATCAAATGCAACAACAACAACAACAACAAAACAATCAGGAATTACAACAAAAGGCGCGCGTTGCATGACATAACAAGAACAACAAGAAGCGACAGCAAAATGAAACGTAGAAGAGAACATGCCGAGCAGAAAAGGCACAAAAGGGGCGGCAAAGAAGCAGGAGGTGTGGCAGAATGACCTACACTAACACAGAGGCACAAACAAAAAGCAGGAAGGACGAAGGACGCTTATGATGATGATGATGAGGATGTTGCTGCAACGCCACATAACGCTCGAACAAGTGTTGCACATGTGTGTGTGTATGTGTGTGTGTGTGCTTGACGCCTCTTTCGAAATTTTATGAAGCTGAAAATTGAATGATTGATCGTTTCATAGGCGCAACTAATATGCCATGATGGGCGGCAACTTGCAATGCTTAGCCACCTGAACACGTGCAATGCGCACCACGAGCAAGGGTGAGGGGCAAGCAAGAGGGGTAAGAGTAAGTGTGTTGTTTAAAGCGCAAATGTTGAAAAATTTGCATATTTTTGTGCTTTAAATAAACAAACACACACACACACAGACACACACACACACGGCTAGAAAAACGCGTGTGACATTTCTTGTCTTTGCGGTTTAGCGCTTCTATTTGCGTTTCTGCTTCTTCTTCTTCTTGTTGGCTTAACTAAAACCTCCCAAACCACATTAAAAGACGCTTAACCGCTTTTACACTTTTTGCGGTTCACTTCATTTTTCTCATTAAGTTTTTCAAGCGTCGTTCGCTCGTTCGTTCGTTCGTCGACGCCCATTTGACAGACACGCCCCTACCACACTGCCATGTCGTCGTTGTCGTTGTTGTTGTCGTCGTCACTCATAAAGCATTCAACTTTTTGCGTAAGGCAAACGCTTTTTTGGCTTTTGACTGTTGAGCAACAAAAGTCAGAAACTAATTTATTCATGACATCATCATTAAAATGTCGCAATCGTGTGACTTTTCGCAGCCACTGTCATGCCTTTAGCACAACACCACCCCCACCCACACCCACACCCCTTAAACAATGCTCTGCTCTGAGGCCATAATATCCTTTGCTCACCTTTTACGTGCAACGGCGACGTTTCAAAGTTTCTTGTTTGCGGCGTGCACACTTTTATTTATGTTTGCTTTGCGTACTCGGCAACTCCTTCGTTCACACACACACACACACACAAGCACATGCACTGCCGTTGCTGTTGCTGCTGCTTCTTCTTCTTGCTTTCGGTTGACTGCCTTGTTTGCTTGTTTGTTTATTCTTTCGTTTGTTCGCTTCGTTCGCTTCTTTACACTCGTTTCTTCTTCTTGCACGTTGCTTCGAATCTATGCTGCTGCCATCTCTTTCGCACTGCCGTGTGTGTAATTTTTGTTTAGCATTAAAGCACAACAAAGTTTGTCATCATCTTAGTGCATGTTTTGTCTCTGTTTAGCATGTTTCCCACCGACGCTATGAATTTTAATGAACATTTTAACATTGCCTTGCTACTTGCATGTGCTGTGCGTTGTGTGACATACCGCTTCTTCTTCGCCTGCTTCTTCTTCGTCTGCTTGTTCTTATTCGTGCATTGCAATTCACATGCAAATCAAAGCTGCTTTATTGTCATTCAATTAAGCCAAGTGGTAACACTTTTATGCTTTTGAAAAGAAAAAAGAAATTTACAATAAAACTGTAGGCAATTATTGAGCAAAGCGGTCATTAAACTTGCTGCAGGCATGAATATTGCAGTGTTGTCGAACTGAGGTAATTAACTTTGCAACACTTAACAGAGACAAAAAGCCGTTGTTGTTGCTGCTGTTGTGTGCTGCATAAATATTGCAATTTTTATTGTGCGGTTAAGCGTACAAATGTCAACATGTTTCTGCCGGCAGGACAACAATCAACAAGCAGGACGATGGCTTGATAGCTTGATGGTTTGATAGGCACAGCAGTAATGCAAAGTTCAATCAAGGCAACGAAATCGCATTGCATGAAATCGAATCGAAGCGAAGCGAAATGAATCGCATTGAAACGAAATGAATCGAGTGCATAAAATGGAAATTTACATTTTGTTGACTGATTGCACGTATAGCACAGATACAACACACACACTCACACGCACGCAGACACAAGCTGAGGCTTATTGCCTCATTGAGCGTGTGCGGTGATTGATTTCGAGAGTGCATTGAGGTACTTTGGTTGGCCATTGGCTCGTATCCTATTGACCGATGTCCTGTCCGGCTCCTGTGCCTTTGCCTGTGCCGTGCCGTGCCACACTGTTGGCACGTCGTTGTGCAATCGTTGACTCATTGCTTGATTGTTGCATTGTTTGCGTGTTGTTGGTGGACGAACGAGTCTTGCGTAAAAACCACGAAACATATTTGGTTTGTCATTGAGTGCAGTCAACCATGTTGCAAATGTGTCACACACGCACCACACACACACACACACACACACACATGCACATGCACTTGACGTGTGTCGTTGGAGCCAAAAAGTGGCATATTGACAATGGAGACAAACAGTTGGCAAATATCCTTTGTGCATGCACGCAACGCCGGCAGCTTCAACCTCCTCTGCCCTACCGCCCGCCCGCCCGCTACGTCATCAATCGCAACCGCAATGGCTGTCGGCGCAGACCCCCCTTGAGCAGCGACGCCCATGTGCCGCACTCATGTCATTTGTCGTCGTCGTCATTGTCGTCGTTGTTTTTGTGGTGCGTATGCGTGTTCGATTGCAAAAGAAGGAGTCAAACACTATTGGGGTTGCACACACACACACACAGAGGCGACTTGCCTGAAGTCAACTCGACGCAATTGACGAACGACATGAGTCGACAAACGAGTCGAGTCGAGTTGTGTTGAGTCGAGTCGCTTGTCAAGTGCGCTTGAGTTGCTTGCTTGCTGTTGCAGCCATGTTGATTTTCCGTTTGCGTGCGTTTTTTCCGGTTTTTCTTTTCGATTGGTTGCATGCTCGAAACGCTCATAAGACGATTAAATGTATGTGTGTGTGTGTGTTTGTGTGCTTTAATGTCCTTGTTCAAACTTTCATTTTGTGTCATTCGTTTTTGCCTTTGCTTTTTCACTTTGGCAAACCGTTTTTGTTCTCTTAACCAACGAGCCCCAACTGCCCCACCCCCGCCACCTGCCTCTTGCTACTTGTTTGTTGGTTTTGCTTGCTTTTTTTTCAATAATAGCCTCAGACATGCCACAAACGCCATGTTGTGCCGTCATCATGTTATTTTACCCGTTTGCCATTGCATTTTTACAACGCTCTATCTCACTCACACTCTCTCTTTCACCCTCTCACTCGCTTTTATTTTTGATAATTGTCGAATTCAGTTAGCAAAATTGTCCATAAACCAACTGACTGACAAATTTAGTGTATTTTCACTTGCTCACTAGCGCCATCTATCGCTCACTTGCCGCTCCAACCAACAATTTGATTTCATTTGTATTTTTTTGTAATGCCAAAGAATGTCAAAGCGCTCTGCGTATAAAAATAAATGTTTTCGTATGTTTGACGCGTTTCTTTTTTTTTCTTTTTGCTTTAATTTTGCCCCCGTTTTTTTGAGCTTTTTTTCCGCCAACACATTGTCATGTCTTTGGCGCTCAAAAGTATGCAACACACATACAGCAACCAACCAATACTCACGCGCTTTATGTCATTGCTATGTGCGTGTGTGTGCTTGTGTTTAATGTCTGTAATTTACCGTTAAGTAGACAAGTATTAATGGTGAAATACCAACGGAATGCGTAACGCAACTTAACAAACATTCAACAATGACAAGACAAGTCAAATGCCGTCGAATGACAGAGCATAGAAAACTTGACTCGCACGGAAATAGAATGGCAATGCAACAACAACAAAAGGCAGAAAAAAAAAACAGCAGAAAAAACAATACAAAATGGAATGAATCCAGAAACAAAATGGCGTCGTCGAAGTTGTCGTCGTCGTCGTCGTCCTTATCATCCTTATTGTCTCTCTGTTGTTGTTGCTGGTGTTGTTGTACGTCTCCTCGTCGCTTGACATACGTTTGCATTGACGTTGAAGTTACATGTTAACTGTGGCATTGCTGCCGTGCCCCTCACTGCCCCCCCCCCAAAGACAACGACGACATTTGCGCTGAGTTGTAGATGTCAAAAAAAATTCCTAAGAAAACTCAACTTTGGATTGTTCGCATTTTTCCCACTGTATGTGCGCCAACGTGCTTTCGACAAGCCCAACTGAGGGGCTTGGCTGTGGGGTAAAGCATGTTTTTAGTAGAACTTTCAACGAAAAAGAAACGAGAATAAAAAAAATAAATATTTGTAAGTAAAAATAGTCGGGAAAAAAGCAGAGGAAGCGGTTTGGGCACGTCTGTAGTGAGGACAGGCAAGTGATTGAGCAGGAGTTAGGGGGCGATGGGGGGCAAAGCAGCGTTGGGAGAGAAGCAGAAAAATGACAAAACAAACGCGCAATTTTGCGAGCGTTTCGCAATTTGACATTTTACGTGATTTCAGGCCAAGCATTGACTGACGGACTGACTGAGAGACAGAGGGACAGACAGACGGACAGACAGACAAGATGACTGAATGACAAAGCATTGAGGATGAAATTGGCAATGCGTCCAAGCCGTAGGAGTGCGCGGGCGGGGGCGGGGCAAGATTTGAGCTGGCTTGAGGGACGTTTGTGAAAACAAGCTGCCGTTTGCTTACGTAATTGAGTACAAAAACGACGTGGTTGACGGGTCGGGTCGGGACGGGACATGCGACGCTTGGCAGCAAAGCAGGAAATTTCTTTAAGCAGCTTTGCTGCCACTGCTTCTTCTTCGGCTTCTGCTTCAGTGCTGCACAATTTTCTTTGCTGAAATGATTTCTTTTTTTCTTAGTTTTTTTTATTCCGCTTTCTTACAAGAAATTTCTTGGCTTGTTTTGTGTATGGCTGTGTGTGTGTGTGTGTTACGACTTCACAGCCAAAGCACATTTTTCACAATTCATTTCATTTCATTTTCGCTGCTGTTGGCTTATTACAAAAAATTACAAAAGAAATGTGCAAACGCAAAGCGAAAAACAAAGCACAAAAAAAATAACGATAGCATAACTGAAGGCGCTACGCTTGTTTTTCTCGTGCTGCCTTTGAAACGAGTCAGCAATTTTAAAAAATGTTGCACAATATTTTTTCTCTCATTTTCATTTTGAATTTTTTTGTTACGTTTCTGTTTTCTTTGTTGTTGTTGTTTTTGCCTTTCACTGTTTGCATTTTCTTTGCTCGACTAGACTAAGATGGATTAAGCGCTGGCAACGGCAAACGTTCACTCACACACACACACACACACACACACACAGACAGACAGACAGACTGGCATAAGCAGTCACAGCTTCTTCTCAGCGCCTTTGTTTGTCGCCCAAGGACTTGAAAACATTAGAAAATAATATTTTATACGCTCGCTTGAGTTGTTGTAGTTTCTCTCCTTTTCTTTCAGTGCATGCAACAGCAGCTCCTCGACACGACTCAACTCAACTCGAGTCGAGTCGACTTGACATGACTTGTTAGCTTGCCTTGGCGCACGACTCACTTCATGTGCGTGTGTGTGTGCGTGCATGTGTGTGTGTGTGTGTCGCCATCTTGTTGAAGTTGTTGATGTTGAAAAATGTTACATGCCAGAAATTTCTGGTTAACCACATGGAAATTGCGTTAAAATTTGCCACCTAACAGACGAGTAAAAGAGACAGACAGACAGCGAGGAAGAGCGAGCGAGCGAGAGCAAGTGTGACTTAGCATTTCATAAACGTATGAAAACAAAAACTAAAGCAAATCATTTCTTCAACTAAATTAACATTAAAGACACAAAATACGTTTGAAATATTTACCCGTGAGTTTGCAAACAACTTCCGGCGCCCGTGTGTATGCACTAAATATTTATTTTCAAACAAACGCAAATATTTGCGTGGATCAATGGCGGAAAAATATTTTATAAAATTTGTACAAGAACTTCTTTGAGCTTGCAAAGCTTACAACACACACACACACACACATATACACATACATTTTCAAAAAAGTATGCAGACTATTTAAACATTTACAAGCGCACACACATCGTTTGTGCTAGAAGAAGAGCGAAAGCGGCAAAGGGTGTGACAGAGAGAGGGAGGGCGCGCGTTAGAGTAGTCAAGCTGATGCGATAATCTATCAACCGATACCGCATGGTTAAAGGCAAAAACTAATTTCCCAACACAAAAATAACAAACGTGACAACAGCAACAACAACAGCAACAATGCGAATTGCAGCAAATTATACACACGTACAAATAACAACAAAAATACGGTGGTTATGTTACATGTATGCGTGTATTTGTATGGCTGTGTGTGTGTGTGTGTGTAAAAACATGTTGCGATAATTTTAGCGCTTTTTTGGTTTTTGGCTTTTTGCATGGCAAATGCCTTTTTCGCGGCAATAACAACAACAACAGCGACAAACACAATGTCTGTGTGTGTGTGGCTGTTTTTATATAAGCGTGTGTGTGTGCAACACATATTTGAGTCTATTAAAAATGCGTTTAAAATGTTTTCTGTGGTTTTACGGTTAAATTGTTAAATTGAAATAAAATGTTTTTTGTGTTGCGTAACTCACACTGTGCGTGTATGTGTAAATGTGTGTGTGTTGGCCGCTAAATGCATTTGTATTGCTGCTTTTATGCATGTTCACTTGCACGTATACACACATGTACACACACACATACATACATATGTACGTCGACCGCAGCATATTGAACATTTTTGCTTCACTGCATATTTACCAAATTAAATGTGCACAGCTTACAAAAAACACAGTATTTATGCTAAAGCATTTTACAACAACAAAATTAACAATAACAACGAATCCAACAAAAACAAAAACCATTTGCATATTGCAAAACAGAACCAAAAACAAACAATGCCGTTTCTTTTACATAGAAATATTCCAAAGGCAAAAAGTTGCATTCAATAGCTTCATGTTTGCAAGAATTACCTTGTGACATACAACACTTTAATTGTGCTTATGACTGCAACAGTGTTCTCACTTGCAACGATCGTGGGCGCATTATGAAAACGAGCGAGAAGCAGAAACCAGTGATGACCACTTTTTTTTTTTTTTGGTTTGCAAAACGGCAATTCCGACTTTAGTCAAATGTCTGCTGAATTGATAGTTACAAGAAAAACGACGGCTACTTGTCGGTGCGAGCAAGTCATTTTATCATGTCCAATGTACAAACAACGGTGAACAGTTACCAACGCACAAGTTAAGCTAAACACACCCTCACAGCCCCCGGCCAACCAACAACGCAACGTCATAGCATCAATGTAACCTTTGCTCACTTGCTAGACGACCCCTGCTAAGGTGTCATACGGCTGTGTGGCATTTTTCCGCCATACCCCCCTGCCAACGCATCCAACAACCAACGACACTGCTGCTGCTCCTGTTCCTGCTGCTGCTTAATTCATTCGCATCGCTGTCGTTGTCGTTGCCGTTGTCAATGTGGCGACAGCTTGCGTCGACCTGGCAAAGCAGTTTATGTCGTCGACGCCGAACTGTGACCGTCAATGAACATTTTCCTCGTGATTTGCTGTGTTTAATTCTTTCGCTTTACTTACATACATACATATACATTTTTTTTTGTTTTTATTTTATTTATTTTTTTTTTTTGCTTTACTTTTGGCATATTACCCACGCTCCATGAGCACTTTGGCTTTGCTACTTTTATGGCGCCGCATGTTGCCATGTTCCGGCAGTGCGAACTGCAAATGTGCGCGTTGACATTCGACGCCATCAGTTTTGTACATATTTTTTTCTATCACTCCTGCGCCGATTTGTTGTTTTTGTTTTCATTATTGTTTTTTTGCTTTTCCTTTTCTTTTTATGTTGTATTTTAGTTGGCTTGGCGTAACAGCTTGTGTCGCGTTCGCTTGACGAAGGCAGAAGGCTGAAGGAAGACCCCACCAAAGGTGCAATCTAAGCCAAAATCGACTTGAATCCGCCACGACCAGTCATCGGCGCAGCATGTAACAGCACGTACAGTACGCCGTGTTTTAGTTCTTCTCAGCCTCAATTGTCATTGCCGCGGCAGGTTAAGTCTATTGAACTCGCCGTGCCTTGAGCCGCGAGCCTTGTCGTGCAATCCAAACGGACGCACGGTCACTCTAAGTAGCGCAGAGCAGCGCGTGATTTGCACTGACGCCTTTGATGCCTTCCCTACGTCACTTGCTTGTCTTGCCAGTTGCTACGTGCCGCTCGCTGCCATCTTCAGCTCGGGTTTCTTTCAGTTCATTCGAGACGACGCACGTTGAGTTGAGCCAAAAGTGTTGTCAGCAGGTGCGGCATTCTTACAGTTTTGTCTCCTTTGCCTTCGTGCGCACCGAAATAGTAGCAATCACAACAAAAAAGCAGAAAAAGAGGCGCACAGCACCTTGATGAAGCTCAAGCTAAAGCAAAGTAGATCAAGAGGAGCAGCAAGCACACAAACAAAAAAAGAAACACACACACATACACAGCGACACTTGTGCCAAATACAACGGCAACGTGACAGCAGTTGGGCAAAGAAAAAATTGTTTCAAGAAAATATTCGAGCTGTAGCCGAATCGAGTCTCTGCTTGGCGTCACGTGGTCACAACATAAAAACGTGATGAAATTTCACAAAAATAAAAGCGAATCCTTACTTGGACCGCGCGCACCCTCACCCACCCCCTCACCAATAAGCATGCTGTGCGTGTGTGTGTCACAGCATTGCCGGCAGGATATCGAATCTGGCGTCCGTCGGACATACAACTCGATTTGACTCAACTCAACTTATTTCGACTTTGCTCAGCTTGATTGTGCACGGTTTGTTCACTTTGTTTTTACGAGCGCGCACGCTACGAGTGTATGACACGGCTAAATGTGCCTTAGTAGCGTAAATAAGTAGTAAAAAATTTATGCGATTTACCAAGTCGAGCAAACGCCACCGCCCCCGCCTACGAACGCCCATCAACTAACGTTAAATTGGTACAAATTTGTGTTCGAAGTGAAACTTATTTGAAAATACATACATACATATTTATCGCTGTTTTCCTTATGGTTTTTTATCACAGCACAAATAATTGCAACGAAAATACATTTGACGCGCGCGGCGATCGTCAAAACAGTGCTGACACCTTTAAGCATATGTTTTTAAATAATTACTTAATTTTTGTTTATTTTCTATAAACAGAAAGCATAATTATTATTTACTTTTATTACTTATTATTTAATTTAAATATTCATGCTTTTTTATTGTCTCAACTTGTTTTGCGCGTTTAGTTGCGCTTTAATAAGGAAGTGGCAGCACCGACGGTTGGATAAACAAAGCATCGCATTGTTTTTGTGCCAAGCTGATTTTGCATAACACTT
This sequence comes from Phortica magna, assembly GCA_037044515.1. NCBI lineage: Eukaryota > Metazoa > Arthropoda > Insecta > Diptera > Drosophilidae > Phortica > Phortica magna. The sequence goes on from JBAMBP010000519.1 coordinate 1,308,672, forward strand.
GAGCGGTCATGGGAGTCATTAGGCGCGACGCAATGCATGCGCTGTGAGTGCATGTGAATGCTTCTTTGTTTCTGTTCGTCTGTCCATTCGTCTTCTTAATAGTTGGACAGTGTCTTGGCGTATGTATTTGTCTCTTTGTTTGTTTGTTTACTTTGGTTTTTGTTTGTGCGATAAACAATCACAAATGTCGCATTTATTCACGAAGACTTCAAGTTGTTGTTGTTGCTCGTTTGGTTGACATTTCGACGTCGTTCTTTTTTTAATGCTCGTGGCAACAAAAGTTGCAATAAAGCGTGCAACGCACAACTCATAAAATGCAAAGGCAACGCAACCAATTTCCATGTCTTCGCAGCCCATTCTGCGACTTCGCCTTCCTTTGCTGCTTTGCTTTGTTTTGTTTTGATTTCTTTTTATAAACGCATTTTTATGATTAAGTCGCATTTTATGGCATTTTAACTGCTATCATTTTTCGCTTTTAACTGTCACAATAAAGTCGAGTTAAGCGCTGCAGCACATCTGCTTTATGACAACGCCTGTCGGTGTCGCCGATTGTTACTTCTGCAAAACAAAATGCTCATCACACTAAAATTCAATCGTTACGCTTTGTCAACGGCATTCAGCCATCAAAGTTAACCGATAATCACGCATAAAGCCAAAACTGTCAAAAGCCAAAAAAATCATGGCCAATAGCTTTGCGGCTTTTATTGCCAAAGCTTTCTAGTGCGACAAACAAACGTTGGCCAATAACAAAAGCCGAGTTCAGTCAACGCGCCAAACATAAACCAAAGAATATGAACTCTTTTTTAATGAGGTGCTAAAACGCGCAAATGCCGTAATTGTTATGACCGCCAGTATGGCAAAAGCATATAAAAAGCGTGGGTGGGCAACACTGGCCGCCCACACGAACAGTCAAAGGCAGACAAGTTTTAATGTGTTGGCATTAAGTAAAGTTTTCTGATTTTATGGGCGCTCTTTGTCTGTCTGGCTGTCTTGCTGTCTTCCTGTTTGTCTGTCTGACAGTCGTTGGCTTGCTTGAAATGTGCAAACAATTCGCATAAACGCAGCGAAGCAACACTAAAAGGATAACCAGAGGCAGCCAACTCAGGCGTGAGGCAGCAAGACATATCAAAACGTTTAAATAACGCTTAGACATCGATTTGTAAATTGAAAACGATTGTTAGATAAAAGAGCGTAGCAAATTTTTATTTGCCCCTTTTTAAGGGTTGCGCTGCTTGATTATGCATGAGGGTTGGCCGTCGACAAAAAATGGGCGAATATTTTGCATATTTTCACTTGTAGCGCGCGCAACGTACGGTTTTGCATTTGATTTGCCAATATGAGCGGACACGGCGTATGCGTGTTGCCTTCTTACGCCCGCTAAGACGTTTCCGCTGTTTGACTTGTGGGCAATCAAACGACATTTAGGCAAATGTCTTCGACACTTGACGTGGCCAAAGCAAACGAAAAAAAAGAAGTCGTCGCCTATTGAATATTCAAGTTGGCACTCAAATGTTTCGCAGGCAAACGCTCATTGATGTTTTTTATAGAGAAAGCCGAACTTTTGCCACTTTGGCACTTCAACGCTTCGCGCATAATTTGCTACAAGTTTTTTTTATTAAACTTTTTCGACATTTTTCCGCATAAAATGTTCTATGACTTTGAATTTCTTTGCTTTAGTTTTTTTTTTCTGCTTGCGACTTTTTTCTTACAACGCGCAAAGATGACTTTTGCCAGCAGTTGGCATACAAATTTGAATTTATATTAATTTATTAGCATAGCGTCGACTACTGCTCCGGCACTCACACCGCAGCAAAGCCACGTTGTCGAAATCAAAGAAAATGAAAAGCAATTCCGACGTTTCTGAGCAATGAAGTTGCTAATTTGAAATGTAAATGACCAAAAAAAAAAATCCAAATGACTTTTGGTCAAATGCGCGTTTTTATTAATACTTTGCGCAGTTTTCTTTTTTCTTCTCGGTATTTATGAGGATTTGCATATTCAGCGTGAGTTTAAGCTGAGCAGCATGTTCTAAGTCAAACGCATTTGCTGCCAAATTATGCAAAGCAACGCAAAGTAGAAATGAAAAAAAGCATTGCCGACTTTTCGGCTGCAAGTGTCAACAGTGCAACGCAGTCAGTAAAACTAAGTTGGTAATCGAGCAAACGTTTTGCATAAATTAAATCGTGCACGGCACAATCTTTAGCAAGCTCATTTACAACTTAAGGCATGAGTTACTTTAATGGGGCAAGTGTAACGGTGAAGCGCACAGCTATTCGAAGAACATACTCATAAAATAAGCATTTAAACTGCATGAACACTGAAAATCCAAAAGGATTTAGCCAAACGCCACAGGAGGCAATGCCTTGCTATGCTTGCCTTTCAGCGTATTACGCCATCTTTAGACGATGAAACCTCCGCCCGCTGCTGGTGGCATGAATGGCTTTTTTCATCCATCAAACATGGCGTCAAACGTCACAATCCAACAGTGTAAAAGCAAAGGCATCTTACACTGACAGACACCCCAAGCTTTCGTACTCGTGCTCGTCGTCGTCGTCATCGTCGTCATCTAATGCCGAAACCCATGCTAAGCTCCCAACTTACACCCTCACGCACACACACATACACACACGCCAATACAGACAGCCAAGCGAGCTCATCATGGCGTATGTTGCGACGTTTGTGCTTGAGCGAGGCAAAATTGTTAGTGGTTGGCTGGTGGGGCAGCGGGGTTGGGGTGGCTTCATACAATGCATCACTTCCGCTGCCGTGGGCAACATAATCTTTCGAGCTTTATGTGCTGATGACTTGCTGAGCCGCCTGTTGGCAGTTGCCAGTTGGCAGTTGGTTGCCGACGCTGCTGTTGTCGACATTGTCGTTGTTGTTGTTGTCGTTGTTGTTGTTGCCCATGTAGTTGTTGCTTCTGTTGTTGGGGTTTCGGTTTGGCTTGACTTGGTTTCGTTCAGTCTGTAAGTATTAATATATGTGTGTGTGTGTGTATAAGTATGTGTGTGGCGGAGGTTTACTGCGTGTTTGGTTGTTCCGAAATGTGCTGAGTCGGTTTTTGTGCTTGGTCGGATTTTCTACACTTCTGTTCGGTACGACTTTGGTGCCAACTCTGAGTTCAGCAAGCACAGCATGTTGGCATGCACAAAACACCGGCACACATACACACGCACACACACACACACATACTCACGCAGGCACGCATAAGTAAAGCAAGTCATAGATTCACATAATGCTTGTAATGTTTGAGCTTAGCCTTAGTCGAACAGTTGGCAAGGAGTTGTGGTGCCGTCAGAAACGTTGTGAGGTGGCAGCGGGTAAACGGGCAACGTTTGTCATTGGCGTTGAGTCTTCATGGCAGCGTAAGCAGCTCTTGGGCCAAGTGTCCTTGGGAGTTTCGCAAGCGGATGAGTTCAAAATGTTTATTTTGTTGTCCTTAGGTTACTCATTCACATTTCATTTTGTTTGCCACCGCCGCTGCCGCCCGCTGACACGCCTCTCTACACAATTTTGTTTTGTATATTTTGCTCGGTTACTTTTTTGTTGTTGTTGTTGTTGTTGATGCCTTCACGACCTTCTTTTGTTGTTTTATTATTTGGTTTTAACTGTTTGCTTACTTCTGTGTCTGTGTGTGTGTGTGTGTCCAAGCTTTGCAAAATATCCTTGATCCTACGGTAAACATGAGCATTTCTGTTGACTTGTTGGTTTTTTTTTTTTTTTTTTGCTATTTTTGCGTTTATTTGAGATTTCTTTTTTGGACTTAAATCAAAATGATGCTAAGGAATATACACAAAGTCAATGCATTAATTTTTAATATTAAAGCAGACTTTAAGCTGCCCCACACACACACACACACAGCAAAGCCAAAGCACTAACACACTTGTGGCTTTGTTGCTGTAAAGGCGCAAATGCGAAACTCAAAGCCCGAAAGATGCCTTTTCGCAATCGAGAAAAGCAACGCGCGCGAAAAATGCGCAGAGCGACAAAAAGCAAAGCAAAGCGCTGCCAAAGTCGAGCTGAGCTGAGCCGAGCTGGGCTATAAGGCCAAGGAATGCGAATGTCCGTCATACAAACTGAAGCGAGTTGCTGCCTTTGTTGTTGCTGCTGCTGACGATGATGATGATGTAAATCCTTTAAGAGGGGATTGGCGAACGAATATTTGCGCTCGCAGACAAAAAAATTTCAACGAAAAAAGGAAGAGAAATTAAATGCCAAAGGAAAATAAGGCAAGTGGACGACGAATGAGCTGAATGATTGCGGCGTTGAAAGAGAGTTGAGCAATTTTCGCTGCAACGGAAAAATAGAATTTATGCTAAATCCTTCTTGGCAACAGTAAAATACGAAGAAGAAGAAGAAGCGGCTTAGCTAGAGGAAAAAAAAAGGGAAGAGCAGTCAAAAACGTGAATGACGGCTAAATCACATGCTGTGCGCATAAAAGGGAGTGTGGGGCAAGGGGGCGTAGTGATGAAATGCATGAAGGCACAAACGAATGAACGAATGAATGAAATTGTTTGCTATGAAAATAGGAGACCAAAAGGAATGAAAACTCATAAAATTGCTGGCAGCAAAACTACATGCAATAAATATACAGGACAATGCAAATAGTGTCAGGACAATGCGCAGTGTTGAGCGTGAGGGGTATGAGGATGAGGCAGGGGTAAGCAACAGCGCTGAAAGACTAAAAGAGGACATACAAGAGATAAAACGAGCTTATTTATTTGACTTTGCATGCTGCGACTGCGGGAGTCCTGTGTGCTTGTGTGTGTGTGTGTGTGTGTGTGTGAAACCAAGTCACTTTTCAATCACATCGAACTTTAAGCAAAAATCAACGCAAATATTTACATTTGGAAAATGTTTCAAAGCGCAAAACAATAAAGAAATAAAAAAAAAATATAAATAAATTCTCAAAATAAATAAAAATATTTTTAAAAAATATAAAAATATATAAATAAATTCTCAAAGGAAATAAAATAAATATAAATAAATCAAAAAAATAAAAATAAATTCTCAAAATAAAAATATAAAAAATTCTCAAAATAAATAAAAATATATAAAAAAATATAAATAAATTCTCAAATTAAATAAAAATAAATAAAAAAGATATATAAATAAATTGTGAGCTTATTTGTTGCTGCGAGCGTGTTGTAAGAATGTGCCCGAAACGGAAGCAAAAAGGCACTGCAAATCCTTGCGGCAAATCCTTTAAAGCAACATAATCGCCATAATTGCGCTGCCGATGCCACCGCGCTCAGCCCCCTCTTTTGGGGTTTGATATTTTTTTTGTTTTCCTACGTTTTTTCTTTGCTTTGCCGCCTTAATGCTGTCAACCATAAACTTTTATTATGCCTTAAGGTAAATTATTTTATTTATTTTTTATACGCACGCTTAACCCACACGCAGCAAAAGCGTGGGCAGGCGGGGAAGCAGTGGGACGGACGGCCGACATGGAGAATGTTGGCTTAAGCAAACAAAAGGCGACTCTACTTTAGTCTGTCCTCTGTCCCGTGCTATCTTTTGCTTCACATGGTCAAAACTGATTTTGCTGTGCTTCAACCCAACACCCCCCGCCCCCGCAATCATTGGGCAACCGCTCTTTGTTGTTGTACGTTTTCGTTGTTTTTATTTAAGGCACGCGTTTGCCCGCAGGACCACCAATGGCGCGCTTGATGATGTCCTCCGTCTGTCCAACCGACTCCCCATTACACACACCATCTCACACACACTCACACACACACATAGTTCGGCCGCCGCCATTGTGCAAATAAGGAAAACGCATGGCAAAACACACAAAAATGGCCGACCTCGGGGCGCATAAATCGCAACAATTTGTAATGCCAAATATTTTATTTATTTTCAACTGCAATTTTGTGTCCTCTCCCAGTTGTTGCCCTTTTTTTGGTTGCGTCATTTCGTTCTTAAATAAATAAATATTTATTTAATACGACAAATAAATGTGTGTTTGTACAACAACAACAAAAACAAAATGCCTATACGAGGGCCACAAAGATCTCAACAGGTTCAAGCCATGGGCGGTCTTATGTCACGGCTGCTTGGCTTACCGGCAATCGGTGTTGGAATATGGGTTAGGAACATGGAATAGGAACATGTGATTTCGAATTGACTTATTTGTAGGTGAGAGATTCTTCACACAATTCATGTTTCATAAATGTTTCAGCACAAAAAGTCATAGTTTAATTAACCCATGTGCGCCACAATGTGCGGCAACTAATATGCATGCATGTGTGTGTGTGTGTGCGTGTGTGTAATTATTGATTAGCTGCAAGTGAAGTGAAGTTCTGATAAACTATGCCGTCTATTCACACTTGCAGGCGTGTGGCATGGCAGGGCACACACACACACACACACATGCATGCATGCTGACACCCACACAGTTATAGAGCGGTCGTGCCACATATGTCGCGCTTAATTAACCCCAAAACAATTTCAACAGCATTCATTTGCTCATTCATACAAAAACGCAACCGCGTGCATAATTCACGCGTCAGCTCCGCTCCCCTCTCTCTACACACACACACACAACATCATTGGCACCTACACTGCCAGTCGACAGTTGCAGTCAACTGTGTGTGTGTGTTTGAGTGCGCCGCCAGTGCAGACCATCAGCACACTGACCCAATTAATCTTCGTCACTCAACGTTTTGCCTTCTTCTGCTATGCATGTGCATGTGTGTGTGTGTGTGTGTGTGTGTGTGTGTGTGTGTGTGTAAGTGCCGCGTTATTTGAAAGAATTGAAATGCAAATGCATAAAAGTATTTTCAATGCGCTTCTTCTTCGCCTTAGCACAATCACTGTGCTGCCCCTCTGCTCAAAAGTTTTGACCTTATTTTCGGCATTGAAATGCGCCAACGGCAGCAGCATGTAACTTACTCACACACACAGTAACGAAAATTTGTCTTCAGCTGAAAATTATTAAATTTAAATGATGTCTGCGAGACTTTGTTCGCACCTCTGTGCGCCCCCTTGCCGACGACGCTGCGCCAACCGACAAGCGGCTTGCCCAGCTGGGCTCAGCTCATTGACGCCAAACTTTTGCCGGCAACAATAACTACAACAACAACTCTTGCACGCATTTATACTCTTGCTCTTCATCTTTCGCAGTTTCCTATGCTCATACATACAACAACAACAGCATTGCTTTGGCGTCGACGTCGACGTCAACATGTCTGTTGGCTTCGTCTCGTGTGCGCTCATTATCGTCGCTTGTTGTTGTTGTTGGCGTTTTTAACGTTGTTGCAGTTATGCTGCTGCCAGCTGACGTTGACGCTGACTGCGGCAGTGGCAGCATTTGAAATTCCAGCAAAGAAATCGAAAGTATTTTTAGCTCTTTTACGCCTTCAGCTCAAGCAGTGTGCGAGAGTGAGTGAGCGCTGCTTTGACGTAACGTAACGTTTAATTGTCGGAATTTGCCGGCAAATGTCTACAAAAGGCGCACCGTATTGAAAAAGTGATGATCAGTTAATTAGCATGATGCTACAAAACTACGAAACATGAAGAAGAAGAAGACGAAGAAGCAGCAGAACCGAAGGACAGGTCTTGTGGTTAGCAAAACAAGCGCGCCAAGTGAAGAGCGCGCCACAAGTTGTGATTATGATTCATGAAACAAGCATAAAAATTGCGCACATAATTATTATCATTATCAGCGCGACTAAGCGCAGCATGTGTAGGCGAGCGGGCGGGCGGCGAGGTGCGCGGCTAATGGCGCATAAAACGTGCACATTTACAAAAGTTTCGCACAATTTTCCAACACCGGCAACAACACAGCGCGTCTTGTTGTTGTTGTTGTTGTTGGCATTGCGTCCTTTGCCTAGACAGAACTTAGACATTAAAGACGCCCGAAAGCGCACATTTGCCGGCATTAGACATGTTATGCGTCGTCGCTGCTGAAACGGAGCAGAAAAAAGAAGGCAAACTTTAAAGACCTCAAAGTCATTAAAGTGACATTAAAGCGACAAACAGCTGACTTGGCATCGGCAACGCCAAAGGATTAAAGCAGCTTGTTTAATAGCAATAACAAGAAGAAGCAGAAATCAACAAAAAAAAAAAACTTTAAATTTTCCGCAAATCTTTTTTTGCAAAATCAATAAAATTAAAAGAATACAAAAAGGAAGAAGAAGCGCCTAAGAAAAATTGTGGGCGGCATTTTTGCCAAAGCTTCATGTGTTTTTTTCCCTGGCCAAGACTTCTTCATTTTTAATAGATTTGTTTTTTTGTGTTTTGCGCACCCTTGTCTTTGTGTCGCACACAAAAGCTGAGCGCTGAACCAAAGTTCCTTTGTCAAGTAAACAGAAAACAAAAAAAAAAAGACAACAACAAACACGACGCAAGAAAAGGAATTCTCCACTTTGTGTGGCAGAAACAAAGCAAAAGGCAAACAAACACACACACACACAGAGTGACAGCGGCATGTGCCTTGCCTCTGCAATGCATGGCCCTTCCGCGCATGCGTCGCCACAAATCCCATAAGGGGAAATGCCACCAACGGCCGCCATCTTCGGTGTTGGGGTTGTGCCCTGCCGGAAATGTGGGCTGCCACACAAACGCCTGCCTGAATTTCTCCTCTGTCTCTGTGTGTGTGTGCGCGTCTGAGAAAATTTCCTCACTTGGCGTTGAACGTTTTCCCACTGAGCGCTGTGCCGTTCAATGCAACGCCGTTCAAATGATTTTTAACAAATTTCATTAACGTCAGAGGCCCGTAATCACTCAAGCATCGCGTTTCGCAAACGTACACTTTTTTTTGGTCTCTATGCCAATTTGTGTTACGCTCCGCAATAATTAAAACGCTTACAAATTAATACGAAAACAAACAAATTTGCGCGCTTAACGAAATTCCTCGCGAAACCAAACCGTAGTTTGCCTGGCCAATGGTCGCATATTAAAATATCAGCGGCGTGTAATTAAATAAACTACGTGTTTGACTTAAAGTGTTCCGGTAGCATGTTTTCAAAATAAATTATTAAATTTAATAACAATAATAAACAAAGTAGCAGCGCCATGATTGAGGAACATCAACCGTTACAGTTGGCCATGTGTGAGTATACATTGAGTATACATGATTTTGCCTGCAGATCTTTGCCGTCGGCATTTTGTCGCATGGACATTTGCCGTCGGCTTTTGAAAACGGCACGTGAGAGTGTCGCACATTTATATAAAAATTATTGCTTAAGCATTAATACAAGTGTTAGAATACATCACAGCCTGCACACTTGAACAAGTGACTTTCTATTGTTGAATTTGTGGCTTTCAAAGAAGTTATTATCATTTTTGTGCAACTTATTTGCCACTTGTATTAATTGTATTTGCTGCCATGTTGGCCAACGTGCATGCAACAATGCCAATGCGATTATCCTTTGCCAAAACAAAAACAAAACACATATTTTTCATAAACAATTTTGACTTCTTGTCGGCAAATACAAAATGCGCTATAATTTCTTTGTGATTAATCCGATTAAAATCGCACAAAACTAAAGACTCCCCCGAGTCTGAATGATTTCTTCCTTCCTTCCTGCCTGCCTGTCTGATCCTGCCTACTTATACGCTTGGTGAAATTATACGCCGTCTGTCTATCGGTCGGTCTGTCGGTCTGTCAGCATATGTTTTGCAAAGCGGTAACCATAATAAGGAAATCCTGCATCGCACGAAGGGTTGTAAGCGACTCCCGTACTCGTCCTGTTTTCTGTTGATTTATTTAAATGCACAAATAACTGTGTTGAGCAGCCCACCCTTTGGCCGACGTTTAAATGCTTTTATAATTTAGTTATAAGCGGCAACAACAACTACAAGCCGAGGGGTGTCGATGCCGACGACAACAAGCAACCCCCCTGTCCTGGCCCATCACACACACACACACACACACACACACACACACGAAGATAGAGTGATATTAGAGTGTAATTAGGAACAAAGCGTTTTATCGCAGTGCCGGCATCAATGTCAGCTTTACAATTCGGTCGTCAGCGTTGATGGCGAAGGCGTTGGTGAAGATTTGCCAGTGGGGAACAAGTGTAAATCCGCGGATATCAAATAAAGTCATGTCTGGCAAATATGTTAGCGCTTTTTGTGGCCCAAAGGAAGTGTAACAGGTGCGGCATGAATGGCTTCAAGAAGCTAAGCTGCTTAACACAGCCGGCATATGGGTGAGCATGATCCGAGCGAGTTATTGAATTGGTCGGTCAGCCGAAGAGCTGTCATACAATGTCAGATCATGACACGCTGAGTTTTCATAACAAAGGCACAACTGTTAGAACTTTTTTGTTTGATTATTTTGAAGAACATGGATCGGAGTCTGAAGAGCTGGAAAATGTTGTTGAGATTTTAAAATTAATATGAATTAAAATTATTTAATGACAAGAAACCAGATCATTGGGATGAAGCCTACTTAGTCGTCTTTGAATCACGGATATGAACAAACGATTTACAAGTTTGTTGGGATGAGATTGTTCCCGTTGGATCGTAGTAATCTTGAGATCATTATATAAGAGTTTCTTACTGACGAACTATAAAGCTCCAGAGATGTTCCACATAATTCAATACTGCTGATCCAGAAGGGTGCTATAGATCAACAGCTATAGTACTGTTAGAACTTTACCAACATTTTTTTTATAAAACTGTGAGAATAATGAAATGCAATTTAACTTATGCAATGATTATGAGCAATGCTTTTAAATACTTGAAATATTTTTGGCTTAAATGCTTAAGTGAAATGCATATACACACATATTTTTAACCCACACACACACATGAAAATGTATTAAGTATTTAAAAATTAAAATACGCCACAAATTGCAACAACAAAAACAACAAGAATGACGACAACGACAGCGACAAATGAGCTAACGACGCACAATCAGGCGAAGGACGAATCAACGATTTCAACAATTTGCCATAAATTGAGACAACAACAGCAACAACAGCAACAGCAACAACAGTGACAACAACAACAAAGGCCAACCGCAAATGCAGAGTAATTTTAAACAACATAAAAAAAATATATAAAATAACACAGCAAAAAATATATAAATAAATGAAATAAAACACAAACCGAACTGAACCAAACTGAATTGAGCAAAACAAACGAGCAGCGATGGTAAGGAAAGGAGCGAGTGAAAGGAACGAGTAGAAAAAAGCACAGCAATTGAGCAGCGCAGCAGTGACGAGTGTGGAACGAGTGGAATTTCAAGTGGCGAACGAAATCCATTTGCGCATTGTGAGTCGAGTCGTCATTTCAATAATTGCGAAACCACAAATTTACTACAACTCGAAATTGTTGCAAGTGCCACTAGGAGCGGCATGTAGTGGTCGCGCATGGGGTTGTGTTGTCGCCCGAAGCGTGCGGGGGGCCAGCCAAGGGTCAACGAGTCAGTTAGTTGGCGACTGTCCAAACCGAAGTTGACCACAGATACAAATCCCGTAAACATAACCACACACACACACACACACACACACAGAAACACACACATGCACACGCACAAAACTAACGTTTTTGTTTAAGGGTTTGAGTGTGAGGGATTGAGGGTTTGGGGCAGTAAAACTTCATTTCGTACGTGCCACAAATAAAAATTACTGAAAAATGTTTTTCTACATTTGCATGTGACGACGACGATGATGACGATGACGAAACCGCAACCGAAACCGAATAGTTCCAATGGACATCAAATGTCAGCAACAGCAGCAACAACAACAACAACAGCAACAACTACAACAACAACAGCGTCAGCAGTCTCAACAGTCTACAAGCAACAACATGCTTTTGAACGGAAATGAGAGAATGTTAACAACAACAGCGACAGCATCAATTACAGCAATAACAACAACAACAACAATGACAACAAACACAGCAACAGCCACAGCAACAACGCATGGCATCAATGGACTCAATGCGGACAAAATGGTGGGCAATATGGCGGCGACAAGTAGAAATGTCAACGGAAGTTGTAACGACAACCACAGCAATGGCACTGGATGTGGAAATGGAAGTGGAAGTGCCAATGCCAACAAGTCTAACAGCAACAACAACAATAGTAATAGCAACAACAACAGCAACCACATTAGCCACCATCATCAACAACAGCCGACACATGCTTGCGGACCGGGCCCACCCACGTTGCAGCCAACAATGAATACAGCTTCCGGTCGTGTCACGTTGGGCGAGTGCAGTCTGAATGGCATTGCTGGTGGTCACATTGCCGCCGCGCTTTGTCTCAACAACAACAACAATGGCGCCTCCACTTACGCACTCCAACAACAGCAACACCTTAGCCATCAGCACCAGCACCAACATCAACATCAACTGCAGCAACAACAACTTCAATTGCCACCGCCAACTGCCGCAACAGCAGCAATGCTACAACAACAACACGCAGCCACATTGCACAATGGCAACTCGTTGGTCGGCGACATGTTGCCCACATGCGTCGTGCCGAACGGTGGGCGTGGCAGTGCAAATACGCCGCTTGTCCAGTGCGGCTATTGTTGCCAGCCAATTTGTGATCGTTACATAATGCGCGTCGTCGACACTTCATTTCACGAGGGTTGCCTCAAGTGCGCGACCTGTGCGCATCACTTGGTTCAAACATGCTACGCACGCGATGGCAAGCTCTTCTGTCGCATCGACTATGAACGGTAAGTAGCGGTGAGAGAGAGAGAGAGAGTGAGTGTGGAGGACATCCTCCTCAACTCAGTCAAATAGTAAGGTTTCTTGGTAGTCTCTTAAATTTTAATAATACAAATTTATACACAAAAATATCCGAGCTAAGGCAACTCTCCTCTTGCAGCCTCTACATACGCAATCGTTGCCTTGGCTGTGGACACAAAATCGCCGCCGACGAGCTCGTGATGCGCACCCTCGAGAACGTGTTCCATCTGAAATGCTTTGCGTGCGTTGTCTGCGGCGCTTTGCTCAAAAAGGGCGAACAGTATGTGGTAAAGCAGGGCCAACTGTTCTGTCGCTTCGACTACGAGAAGGAGGTCGAAATGCTGCAAGGTTACGGTAAGCGCCGAATTTCATTTTTACTAACAATAAAAAAACAGCGCAGACTTCACTCTCGAATGCTGCGACCAACATAATAAATAAATCAAAGCAAAACGCGCACCAAAGCCACTCAAGTGGAATTTTTGCCGAGCGTTTGCTTTGATTTTCGCCAAGTGGCCGCTTCCCCTCACCCACGCCAACTCAAACACTTTTTCATTTTAATAATAAAACGAACATGATTGCCAAGCCCACCAATAAAAAGAAACTTCCATCAGATTTCTATGGCGATGACTTATTTCCGCCGAAAATGGACGGACGCCGTGGTCCGAAGCGACCGCGCACGATACTGAACACGCAGCAGCGCCGCGCGTTCAAGGCATCATTCGAGGTCTCACCGAAGCCGTGCCGCAAGGTGCGCGAGAACCTCGCCAAAGAGACTGGTTTAAGCTTAAGAATAGTACAGGTAAGCCGACGCGCTAAGCAACGCTTTGGCGGTCTTATAAACATGCCTTTTGCAGGTTTGGTTTCAGAACCAACGCGCTAAAGTCAAGAAGATACAGAAGAAGGCCAAACAGGAGCCACAAACAGCGAAGGGCACAAGCGACTCCCAAGACTCGCAGGAGTCACAGGACGGCAGTCTGACGAAAGTGAAGGACGAAGCGCAGAGCGACAGCGAGTCACAGCTGGAGTCGCCATACTCGGCCAACTCGGATGGTCTGGCAAAGTTGCGTTGCGTGAAGGATGAGCACGAGAACACGCCCTTCAATTGCATGGAGACCAACAAAGGTATGTCATTGCTAGCCACTGTTTCGGCCGACCTCATGAACATCTCTTCTCTCTCTCTCTCTCTGCAGAGAACTGTAATAAAACCAATGAGCCCATCTTGAATACAATACTCGGCCTGAGCTACGCGACATTCCAACAGCTGATGGGTCCCTTTGCCCAGACGCCCATGATCAATCCGATCGATCGCCTTTACAGCATGCAGAACTCCTACTTTCGGCCCGATGAGCTCGGCTACGGCGAATGCAGCAAGGACAACATGGAGCACTGAAGCGAAAGCCATTTTAAACGCAAAAACGCAAGCAAAATGAGGAAAACCAAAATCAAAATTAGTATTTGTAAAAATGAATGTTAAACAATTGTAGGCAATAGAAGAAAGTACGAAAGGATAACAGAAAAAAAAAAAGGAAAACAAAAAACAAAGCACGAATGCAAATTAGTTAAATAAATAATAAAAAAGAAGATGCATAAAAATTATTAGCAACACGTGTTCCAATCTCAGCCGCAGCCAGGGTTGCCACCACTAAACGTTTATTGTTTGCAGGTGCAGCGCACAAATTAGACACGCTCAGTTGACAAAAACAACAATTCGACACACACACACAAGCACACACTTTGTGCCATCAAGTTGCGCAAGCGAAGGCATGAAACTCCGTAAAATGGGCGGAAAATGGCAATTCGTCAGGCATTGTTCGATTGGCGACAGCAAGGACAATTGTCCTGCGCCTTTTGTCCGTCAGCAACGCAAGTGCAACGCGAGTCTAGCGACCCCGAATGCGAGCGCATGAATAAACAGGCGACGCAAGCAAGTTGGCCAACCTCGGGGTTGTCTACGCTCTGTGGAATTTCAGCTATTTGCATGCATGTGTGTGTGTGTGCATGGCAAAGTGTTGCCAAACGTTGATTTTGCCATGAAATGTTAAACAGAAATCGAAAATGTTAACTTGAATTCATTTATTTAAAAAAAGACGCATGATTTTTTAAGTTGCAACATTAGTGTGACTGGCATCAGCATGCCCGCCCCCGCACCCGCGGGGCATTGACATGGCACACGATTTGGTGTAATTTGTCACAATATGTGTCACATTAGCCACAGCAATTGTGCTTAAGCAGCCTTTCGTTGCGCTCAGTTTCGTCGCTGAAACAAACACTAACAAGATTATGCCCGCAACACACAACACACCCCCGGATAACTACCCCACCTAAGCAAACCGAACCCGTAATTGAAAGTGAAACAAAACGCTGGAAAGTCGTAAAGGTCTCGAGCTGATTACCCGAAATTGCGCCAAGAGGGTTGGCATTTGTTGCAAGATGAAGCCGATGTTGTGCAGGACCATCATCATCATCATCATCAGGAGCAGGATATGTTAAGGCGTAGAAAAAATGGCATGCCAGCATAAAAAACCGATTAGCACATACGAATGAGTGAGCAAATTGTACTCAAGTCGGCGATCATTAATCACGCACGACGACAACAGAAATTCAGCCGTACAGAAACCGATGGCAAGGACACGGCTGACAAGTGCATGCCGTAAATGCAGCAATAAAGGGGTTGGGGGCAAGCGTGAGCTCAAAGGCACCGCAACTTCTTGCTGACTTTTTGTGAATTTTCAGCGTCGCACAATTTGAGACAAACTGAACTCACTTGTTTGGCCATGAGTGTCCACTCACTCACACACACAGTCATTTGTGCCCCCCATTTTTTGCGCCATTTGTTTTTCTGTCCGCCATTGAATGAATGGCATTTCAACATGATTTCCATTTTTTCGCCACGTTCATTGGCCTTTTTTGCCTTTGCGACGCTTGGTAAATTTTTTTTGCTGTGCAAAACTGTGGGGCAAACGGCCTTGTGCGCTCGTAAATGTGTAAATTACGTAATTAATTACCGTTATATCGGCAACGAGCAACGATTTAAAATGCACAACACAACACGTTGTTCGAGCACTTGGAGCGCAGTTAAAGTAACCGAGTGCAGGACGTTATTGAGCAGCGGCCTGGGGGAGACAAGTGTATGCAAAGCGGAAGCGGATGCGCCAAATAGTAAACGGAAACGGATGCGCAAAAAGAAGCAACGAAAAAAGCAAATAAAATGTCTGACGAAATGCATCGTTTGTCTTTGCTTTGACTTCTTATTTTGGCCATTTTACTTGGCTGATGAAGCGTATTTCGAGCACTTTTGCGCTTCATTGCGTTGGTGTGTCAAATGGCTGCAAATGATTGAACAACTTTAAGTTGCAAGTTGAATTTCACAGCACTTCTTCAAGGCGACCATTTTCAAATCTCTTATGTTCTTGAGGCTTCCATACAAACGCCAAGTCTCCTACCTCACTTAACTCCTTCACAGTCTTTCCCATCAAATGTCACATCAAATATAATTTTATACGTCAATCAAGTTGTAATAAAAATGCAAAATGGTTGTTTCACTCGAGCGACTTCTAATCCGTTTTAAATGTTTATTGAAATCTTCAAAATGCAATTTGCGACAAAATACTTTTTGATAACAACAACAACGACACTTATTTTATGCCCTTCGATTTTTCGCATAATAAAAATACACAAATGTCTTTGACAAATCGATTGAGTGCCAATAAAAATATGATATGCCATGCGAAGTTGGCAAACGGCAAAAGGATCGCGCATAAAAGTAAAGTGCCGTCAATAAATAATGAAATGCATTTGAGTTACATGAGTGCTTTGAAGTTGTCAGCCGAGCTTCAGTTCATTTCAAAATATTTTGAGCGATGTGTTGACTCATGTTGTAGTCGCAGGATTTGTGCGGCGTGTGGCAACAATAATAATAATTGAGTTTCCTTTTTTTTTTGGTGCCTTTTTGCATGTCCCGAAATTGAGACATTACAACTATGATTATGTAAATCGAAGCCTATGAAATGTTCAACCGCAACTATGATGATGATGATGATGATGCTGACGGGCGTAGAAGCTAAGCCAAGTCAAAAATCAAGCATAATCAAGCGCAGATGTTGCAACAACAACAACAACAATACAAACATTGACTTCGCCGACTGTTCTGCCAATCTAAATGCAAATGGCAATGAAGTGAATTTTCAGCGACAACTCACACGAACACAGCAACGTAATTGTGCGCCTACAGTTTGCTACACACACACACACACACACAACAACACACAGACACAATCGAAGTTGATTTGCTTGGTGCGCTTTAAGGTTTCGACAGCAATGACAACATTTGGCTTGAAATTCATAAATGCTAATTTCGACACGTTGTGCAAACGTTACAAATATGAATATTTACCATATAAACTCGCACCCATTGACTCAAACACTTACGTACGTACAAAAGAAAAAGAAGCAGCAGCAGAAGATGGCGACAAAACTAGCGAGACTCGTAAGCCTTGTTACGCAGATACATTTGTATCGGCAGCAGTCACTTTGCCTGCGTGTGTGTGCGTGTGTGTGTGTGAGTAGTTTAATAAAAGCGTAGCAGAAATTCAAATGAAGCAATTCACTTCTTCGATACACTTGCAAAGTATCTGCCATGGTAGCTACATATGTATCTTTTGCTACGCATTCATTTGTTCGAGCCAAGTATGTAAGCAGCTTTGTTGGTATAATTTGCTTGCTTGTGTGTGTGTGTGTGTGTGTGTGTGTGTGTGTGTGTGTGTAAATATGCGTCAATGTTTATGATTGCACAGTTTCGGCATACAAAATAGTCTTGCTCACTCGTTTAGTACGCACAATATTGGTTTTGATTTCATTTCTTTTTTTTCCTTTTTTTTTTTTGCCCCACACCACCGCTGTCTAAAAGCCACACCATTGTATAGTATACGCCCCTTTTGGCGTTGTTGCAACATTTGTGCGTTTGCGTGCATAAATTAAAAATTCAATTGTGTAAAAAGGCAACAACAAAAAAAAGGAAGCAGAAGAACTTCTACAAGTGAAAAAAAGATAGTCGCCGTGTTGGCTTCTAAACTATTCAATATGATTTTTAATTTACTCGTTATTAGTTTAGCTTTCGAGACGAGTGTCGATTAACGGTTAATGAATTTTTAATGATAGCAAGGCAAGTTGGTCGCTAAGACAGGGCAGGCAAAGTAGGTGTTTAAAGCGCGCATTAGACAAGCTAGATAATGCAAAGAACACTGTGATAATGGGTATAGACTCTTTAATAGTCATAGGATAGCACTTTGTGTAGAGGAAAGACTTCGAATTTGGGAAATCTATAAAAATGGTTAGATTCTTACATTAGAATTATTAGGAATTTAGACTTTAAGAAGAAAACAAAGCCAATCCTTTTAATCGAATATATCACGGCTAATACATGTATCTACCTTATGTCAAGAAACATGACAACACTAAAGAGCTAAGATCTTCTAAAGACTCAACCCTAAATGTATGCAAACCTTAAGCTAACGACTGATGAAATGCATACTTTTTGGCGCACGGAATTTCTGTACTATTTCGTTGAGAAAAACATCAAAATACTTTTCGCTCACATACTCAATTTAACAACAACAAAAAAACAAATAAATAAATAAATAAAGAAGCTGTAGTATGAAGATAAGAAGGTAAGGAAGGCTAAGAAGCATAAGAAAAGCTATCATTCGAGCCACGCGCATGTATTAAAAATATCTACGAGATACTTCAGACTCACTTCACTTGGCGTAGCACAAAGCAAACTCAGCGACTCGTGCAACTTGGCCTCACTTATACCAAAAAAACAAAAAAAAAATGGAGAAAAAAAGTAGCAAAAAATCGGGCGGCAAACAAAACAGAGGGGGCGTGCCCCAAGTATAAGAAAAACTGCGCAGGGAACAAAGCAAAAAAAGGTGTAGTAGGGAAGAAGATGCACAAACAAAAAAAAATTGGTAAAAAATGTTTTTATTACATTTCGCGCGCGCATTTTACTCGCGAAATACTTCAACACAACAACAACAGCAACAACAACAATGGCAGTGGCAATGGTGCGCAGAAACATGGAAAAAAAAATAAATAAATAAATAAAAATCAAAGTAGAAAAAGAAAACCCGAAGTATAATGCGAGGCGCAGCAGTCACAACCAAGTGGTTGACGTTGCCAAAGGAGCGGCATGAGTTGAAGCAGAAGGCGAGTAAGATTGTAGTAATGCCAGTGGAAGAAGAAGCAGCAGCAGAACCAGTCGAGTTGTAAGCGAAGAAAAGAAATTCGCGCAAAGCGCATCAAAGCGTATTTTACAAGTGGTCCTTTTCGCTTTACTGATTCACAAAAGGATATGCCGAGTTGAGCTGAGCTGAGCTGAGTTGAGTTGAGCTCAGCCGCGTGATAAGCGCATGGCAGGTATAGAAGACTTTTTTTTTTTCGTCCTTTTATTCATGCATTTTTCTTATTCAACGCGAAGGAGTTGTCTAGGAAACTTTGCGCCTCGCGAGCTACTCGAGTTGTGTTGAGTCGACTTGAGTCGTCATCGTCAACAACGCTGAGTGGCCAACAAAGCAGCGCAAAGCAACGAAAAAGATGCTATAAAATGAAACCAGATACTCAAGTTTATCTTGCAAGAAATTAGCTGCTGCCGCCATTGGTTAATTTCAGGCAAAGGCACAGAGAAGCCAACTGAAAAAATGATTTGACTTACAACTCAACCGCTTGATAAGCGAGCGTGATATGCACAAGCGGCACGGCTAGTGAGACTGGCAGGAGCAACCCACTGCCGCCGCTTTGTGCTAAGATTATGTTTTCATTATATTTACGCAGCCATGGTTACTTTTATTCAATTCAAAGCTACTTCACAAGTTCTTTCGGGCGTACGAAGCGTAAACCGACACAAAACAAATGAATATAAAAATGGCGGGGGAAAATAAAAAATGAAATAAAATAAATAAAAAGATATTGTATAAGCAATATAGTTGGACAAAGCGTAAAAAAAAAATTAATATTATTAGTTTATTCTTTTTTGCTTTGCTTTGCCTTCCTTTGCTTTGCTTTACGTTGTTGTATTTATTTTGCAGCGCGCACGAATTTACATGTGCGCTTAAAAGTATGCAAGGCGTTTCGCTGTAAATTTACACGTATGCTTTGTGTCATTGTACGAATATTGTGCGCTGACGCTTATTGCGCTTTGTTGCTGCTGTTGTTGTTGTCGTTGTTGTTGTTGTTGTTGCTTTTGTCGTTATATTTTAGTGCGTCACGTACATTTATTACTTTTGACTATTGCACACGCTCGCTCGCGCTTACTCACTCGCACTCACACACAAAGGCACACATGCAAAACATTTCCATTTTTTATTGCAGCAAAGCGACGTGCCGCATGCGAATTGCGCGCTTCCTTGCCAACAAATACGCGCACAGGATGTACTTATATATATATGTGTGTGTGTCCTGTTTCATGCTTCGTATTCCGCTTTTGACGCGTTTTAATGTTATTGTTGTTATTGCTTTACTCTTTCTGTACTTTTTTTTAGTGCTTTTACACAAAATGTGAAAAATATTCGTAATAGAGTTGTTTGAAATATATACAAGGCACATTCAAGATACATGTAAATACCGTAAAGGCACAAAACTGTGAAATACGCATGAAAATCATAAGTTCCGCTTCCCAGATTTTGCACATCACATCATGTTTGAAAACTTAATACAAATCAAATTGCACTTTAATAAAGTTATATGTATGAACAAGGTAGCAAAAACAGTTGAAGGACACACGCACAACGGTATAAATCTTTATTTTTTGTGTTTGCCCCTCACCCAACCCCACTGAAATGCAGTCACTTTTTTTTTATTATGACGAGTTTGCTATTCATATGTGTGTCTTTGACTATGAGTGAGCTCAACTGCTGCTTGTACACTTGCCCCTGCCCCCCGCGCACGCTTTCTATGTCTGTGATATATGCAATTTGAATGCATAGAAAAAATTTTTAATAACTTTTGCATTTTCAACACTTTTGAATAAAAATTGTTGCTTTGACGGCGCGTAACTAGCAATAAAACTTTGCGCAACGACTCTATTCATACAACAGCATGTGTGTGTGTGTGTGTGCGTGTGTGTGTGTGTGTGAGGGTGCATAGAGATAGCAATAAGAAAAGTTAGTAAAAATATCACATATGAAGTCATAAAGTCATATTAACACGTACGAATGAGCAAAGGATATTAATGTGAAAATCATGCACACTCACACACACATGCACACACACAGACAACGACAAAGATGCACTTAAACACAGTTGCTCATACCCGAGTCAACTCAAGCCCGAGGCATTATTATTTCTTTTTATAAACACTCAAATATATGCGAGTAAATTTTTAACTTTGATGCATGATGGCTCGTCCTGCTACGTAGTCCTCGCACATATATGTATTTTATATATATTGCGGTTAATTTGAATTTCACTTGTCGTTGCAATGACGTTTGAAAATGAGCAGCAGTTGTGTATGCGTCCTGTGGCCAGGAAGAGTTTTTGCGCAATTTCTCATATGTGGCAAACTAATTTCATTGCGAAAAACCATTGCATACTTACAAGCGCGCCGACCGTAAGAGCCAACCAAATGTGAAGGCAGCGAAACTTTTTTAATTGCACGCGATATCCACTTCACGATTGCCACTTTTCGGCGCTTTTGGCAATCACATAATGACAACGGCAGAGCGTTGGAGGATGGCAATGGCGTTCATTTGCAACAGTCGTCATATTTCAGCCAACAATGTTGCGTAGCGCGGCGGCATTTTGTCTTTTGCTAAAATGATTTTTGGTCAACTGGTGACGTTAACCGCTTCGACTTTACACACCAACACACACCCACACATGTGCAGCTGCTGCCATTGGCAAAAATATTCATAACCGCAAACGCTCGAAATGCAATGAACCTACAAACGACGCCCGGCAGCGCAGCGCAGAGTGTGGAAGAACGACGGCACAGCTACGCCGCAGCCATGCTGTTGATAATGCCACCGACCAATTGCCATGGCAATAAATTGCGTACATGCTTGCCTGGCCTGGCCTGGCCCGGCCATGTACGTTGACAGCTGCCCGCGCCATTGGCTTTGCCCAAGTCGAAATTGGTCAAAAGTTTAACATTTTTGTGTGCTCCACGCTCAGCACACATCGAGCCCCTCAGCCAATGCTTTTTTTGGCCGTCTGTTGCAACAACAATTCAAGTGGCTTTGCTGTGCCAAACATCTATCATGCATCGGTTTGCGGTTGCCAACGTCATCATCATCATCAACATCGCCATCAACGCATGGTTTTGTCCTTTATCCAAGCGGCTCGCACTCAAGTGCTGTCATCATCATCGTCGTCGTCGTCGCTCGCCGCGTTATGAGTTCCAGCAAACTGCCAATGAAATTCTGAGTGGCGGCGCTGTTGCGCTTTTGTTTGTTCATTTAATGGTATTGCATATTTTTCAAGAGCCAAAAGTGCCACTCATGCCATTTCGAGAGTGGTCGATAACTGAAGATGCCCCAAGCGCTGTGCACACAATCGAAATTCGTACAACGACCATGACCAAAAACTAACATTCAAGAAAATAAATACAATATTTAATAAACAAAAACAGAAACAATAACAATTACAAACAACAATAACTTAAATTAACAATATAAAAATAAAAACAAAAAAAAAACAACATTTACAATAAATACAATAAAAAAAGTTATGCACAATTTTAACTAACTTTAAAAATGTATTTTATTATTTAGTTACATTAGCTAAACTTCTTTGCTATTATAAATATGTATGTATATAATATATTTATATATTTTGAGATTTCACTATTTGTAAGGAACAATTTACAACTAAGGCCTCAAAGGCAAGGCTGCGCCTAATCCTATCGCTTGCCACAGATAATTATCGTTAAGCATAGGATTACAACGACATATTCGAAGAGAAAGCATAACTTAGATATTTCAACAAGAGTATTTATACGTTTTTCATAGAGTTACTAAAATATATTATTTAACTAGCATACGAGCGGACTACCACAGTTTTTGCTGGTTAAGGGTAAACGCACTCGGTTCAATAGAACCTAATTGCTAAGGCCAAGAAGTATATAGATAAAGCACACACAACCATAGGAAAGCAGCTAGGGATAACGTTAATGTCTAATAGTACAGTATAGTTCATATAAAAGGCATTACTAGTAAGATTTAACGATAAGATTTACGTTAGATTAACAATAAAAACTATGCGCTTTGATAAATGACTAGTATCAGAGAGTATTCGCAGTTGTTGCTTTTCTGTCTTTAGAATTGTGCTAGCTTATTAACTAACTAAGATGAAGCCTCTAGTTTCACTTATTGTATAGAGCAGACAGCAGAGGCGCCGGTATACTGATTATTCAAACGACGGCGCATACCTTCCAAATATATGTCACGGCTAAAAAGACCGGCGGCAAGCGGTATACTGAAAGTGTGAGAGAAAGAATCAGTATAAGATATTACAGATTTATTACAGAATTTGACTTACGCATCGGTGCCGGCACGTATGAGTGTTTTAAAGAGCGCCCAGACAGGTTTATGATCCGAAGTAGTGATGGACGGCACGGAGTCATATAGTAAACACTGCACATAGGGCTGTGTGGGCGTCGACACATTCGGCACGGTACTCTGTCGTCGTATGACCAGGCCCTGCACCTGTCGGTATTTGTAGAGTATACGATCCGTATAGGCCGGCGCACGTTGCTTGGACGAAGTATCAAAATGTTGTGTACCAGGATCGTACTTATAGGTTGGCGGAAAGGTAATGTTGGCCTCCATGAAGCCACGAAAAGCGGCGCCATCCGACAACACGGCCGACAACTGGTCTGTATGCATATAACCATGCGGCAAGTGTGATGGCAATGGGAACTTTGTATTCTGTATCCATTCCAGCAGCTTTTCACGCGGTTCACCCAAACGGAAATTCAAATCGCCGCACCAGAAAACATTATCGAAGTTCTGTGTAACATCTTTGTTCTTGTGGCGTAAGTTGAGATTCTTGGGCAGATCAAGGGCATGTATGATGCGTTTCACATCAGAGACACGCTCCTTAACCTTTTGCTGATGGGCGGTCAAGTGCGATGTAACGAAAAGCATAGACGTGCCAAACAGGCAGAAGGAAATGGCGACGGCGCCTTTTGTGCGAAATGCAGAGCCTGTGCGCACCGACAACGAAGCATCCTCGGGTGCTGAGCAATACCAAATAAGGTCGCGGCGCATGTAGATCGCCAAATGTAGCGTGCCCAATGTGGTAGAGTGAAAAAGCACATGCGAGGGTCCAAGAGTTTCCTGGAGCGAGACTTCCCATTCGAAGCGATCCGGACTAGACTCTTGTGTGCCGATGGCAACGATGTCGGGCACATGTTCAACATTGGCAGGCAAAACAAAATCGTTCATTTGCCTTTAAAAAGAGTTAAGAGTTTGATTAAATAGAACTAAGAATTTTAATACGATTTACGCACTTGGGTGGACTTTGGCCATTCATATTCCAGGTACCCACGAATATGGTGACTTCCTTCTGGGGCAACACACGACTCAGCTCGCTGGGCCCAAGTAGCGATGACGAACCAAAGCGACCATCGAGATAACTCCTGAATTTGAGAGCCAAACATTAGCAAAGGTAATTTTACTTCTAAATCTCAACGAGCTCACCTGTCACGTGCCTTCTCAGCCGGTATTAAGCTTAGCACTTGCGCGGCCATAAGCGCTTGACGTGCCAGATTAGAACCCGAACCTTGACGTCGTAGTTGAAGATTATCCTGCGACATAAAACGTACGCTTGCCTGCTCGTGCGGTGCATCCGTGACATCCGGTTGAGTGGTAATATTGGGCGATGACATGTGCTGGGGGGTTGTGGCACGCCGAATGTCTGCTACGTCTTCGACCTCGTTATCGCCGACCAACGGCGGCAGCTCTTTACCCGGCGGGTATAGCTTCAGGCGCAAACGCGACCGGCAAGCAGACACAGCAATCGGTCTAATTGGCCCTGAGCTACCACTTGCACCGGCACTGTAGCCCGTGTTGCCCGCGCCAACGGACGAACGGTGAAGCGTATCGCTTTTAATAGATGAGTTGGTTGGTGAGTTGTTCGCATTGGCGGAGGCAGCCACTTGTGGAAAGAACGTTTTCGTACCCACCGGCGACTCTGGCGCACTAGCACATTCGCTGGATGGCAATTTATGCGGCACGGCCGACACATTGTACGACGTATTGCCATCGCTCGAGTGCAGTGACAGC
Organism: Phortica magna; assembly: GCA_037044515.1. Lineage (NCBI taxonomy): Eukaryota > Metazoa > Arthropoda > Insecta > Diptera > Drosophilidae > Phortica > Phortica magna. Next base: position 1,333,605 of record JBAMBP010000519.1, read on the forward strand.
GAATTATTGTCCACTATGCTCCAACTGAGCGAGAGATTATCTCGCCGCAGATTCATGACATTGTCTGGTATGGAATTGTAGCGCACTGTCACCGGTGGCGTCATCGGTTTCTTTTCTGCCTTGCAGCAGAGACTGAACTGATGACTGAACCGATTATGATTTGGCGAACGGTGTTTAGGCGACTTGCGATGCACAACTACTTCACCACTGTCGCTCTGAGAGCCGGAATTGCCATCGCTACTGTGCCGGTGCGTATGGCTTTTGCTTTTAATCGGTTTCGTTCGACGATGAAAGCTGATTAGACCACTGTGCGATTTCTCCATACTATTGCTGTTCAATGCTGCCGGCAGCGTTTGACTTTTATGATTGCCAGTGACGCTACAACTGGCACCGTTACCGGCACCGGCCGATGTATCGATGTGATTTCCTTCGTGCGTGCATTTAGCGAAACTGACATCGTACTGACTGCAAGCGGAGGCAGAACGGCGTTGAGGACTTGCCGGCGTCGGATGTGGCTCTACTTTGCTAGGCCTCTTACTAAGCAAACCGAACAAAGTGCTGCCCGATTTGTGCGTTCCGCGCGGACTGTCACTCGTTATACGCTCCTCGCTACCCGCCGCTCGCATCGTGAGACTTCAGTCAGTTATCACTTTTGGAATGCCACCGATTAGTTTAAATTGAGGTTGATTTGAGCTTGTTGAGCAGTTGAATTAAATCAAGATTCACAGCTAATGTAGGCAACAGTTGAACACTGATTATCACCTCAGGTTTGCATTTGTGCATTAAATCTTATAAAAGGCAACGTTGTTTTGCGCGTCTAACAATTGCTTTAGCGCTCAGCGTGCTTCGCTTCCGCGTCTCTATTAGATATTGTCGCCGTTTGGCCGATGGCACGCTTTTTTAAATCAAATGGTTAGCTAGCTTACGAAGCTTTATTATTAATAGTTGAGACGTTGTCGTTTGGGACGTCACTGTGCACTGGGCAGATTCGTAGAGAATTTCTGGCGCTTCTAGACTTCTTCACCTTTCGCAATAAATAACATTTTGTGCACTGATTTGGTGACGTCTGTTTTGGCTTGGCTCTTTCGGATCTCTTTCGACTGCTAATTAAACTGTTGAATTGCGGCTAATTTATGAATGCACGCTGCCAAAATCCAACACTAGTTCACTACATCTGCTTAACGGGCAATGACACGAGTTCATTTAAATCTGTACAAAAGTAAAATAGAAAGTCTTTGAGCACAAATTTCATTTGATTATTACAATATTACTCACATGTACAAGAAGTTTGTTCGCACGAGTAGCGCCACGTCTTGGTCCAGCACAACTGAAGGCACGCGTTCACATTTTCTGTAACGGGAACCAAAAAAAGACTTGTTAGTACTTAAGAAAATCAATACAGCGGAAAACTATGAAAAGGGGTGCACTTTACAACCACCCCCAAATTCTGAGTCACTCGGCAAAAACGTGCGGAGCCATTGAAAATGCCTTGTGGACAGCGTTGCCCCAAGCGATGCGAAAACGCAACAACAAAGCAATAGCGAAGTCACACACACACACACACACACACACACACCATTCACTGACCGCACGTTCTATTAGCTTGTTCGACTGACAGACTGGCATGAATGGCAATGGCTATCAAAGAATTTTCCACCCCGAGATCGCCCACGCACGCGAGACATGCGGTACGACAAGTAAGCGTCACCGAAGTTTTTCTTTTTTTTATGGCTTTTTTGCTTTATAATTTTCGCTGTGCTATTATTAAACACTCAAATCATTAGCCGAGCAGCACAATGGACTGACTAACTGAACGATCAACCGAACCGCCGAAGACACAAGACAATGAATAGCATCGTTGCCTTGAATTCCTCCAGACGCATGTTCGCAAAGACGCCACTGCCCACGCCACCCTACCTCGCGCAACGTCTGATGGTCACTTAGTAATAACCATCAAGTTCATGTTCATCACATTTACACAGCTTTTTATTTTACACATTACATTTACACTTTTTAGTCAATGTCGGTGTCTGCCACTTTCAATTTTACCTTTTTCGTCGCCGTCTGTTTGCTCGTCTATTTGTTTATGTAATTTGGCTGATATTTGCTTGTTTTTTTGCAACAATTTTCGCAGTTTTCTTCTCGCGGCCAAACACGTTCGCCCACTTTGCGTTCTCGCGCGCTTGTACTGTCTAAGGCGAAATCGGCGCAGATTTTTCACATTTGTTCACATCTTGTTGTCGCTGCTGACATTCTGCTGTGCTTCCGGGGTTTGCTTTATTTTGCGCATTTCGCATTTACACCGCTTTTCGTAACAAAACCTAAGGGGGCGTCAGGCTAATAATCGCTGTATCGTTAAGTGATTCCGACGAAACTCGATCGACAAATTTGATTGTGGCGAAAATAAACATCTTGCACACTGTTTATTTATTTAAAATCACATTATTTATTTAATTCAGAAAACAGAAATTCAGAATCGCGCGCGCAATATATTCGCGGTCGCTCTGCTTCTTTTGCAATTAGACAGTCACACGAAATCTGAATTTGAGTGCATTCATGTGCTCTTGCTATTTTTCGCTATGAAACCGCAAGTGGTGCATTGGCTTGTCGTATGTTGCGGTGTATTCCATGGGGATATGTCTTGTTCCTTTATTCTAAAGAAGTTTCCGTCCGTGCTTCCTCTTCCTTGAACGCCGACACTTTTGCGCCAAGGCCGACACATTTAAGCGCAAATTTGGCTCGCTTGCGTTTCTCGCTTAAAATCCAATCATATCTTTCCGTTTTCGCGCATTTTCGGTTACTTTCTTTCAGATTTATTTTGGACTTCTTATCGACCGGTCGTTTTCTCATTGAACGCGCGCGTTTGTTTTCTGTTTTCTTTTTGCTCTCCTGGTGCAAGATTCAAAAATAAAATTTGTGAAAGAAACTCGCAATTAAACAACGATGGCAGCGCATACTATACTCTTTGATTTCACCATTGATACGGAGAAGACGGGCGACGCCAAGCAGCGTCAAGAAATCGCGAAAATCGTTAGGAGTGAGCTGGAGCATGTCTTCCCGCAACTAGAATTGGCCTATCAGATGACCATGGAAGATGGCTACTTTGCAGTGCTTCAGGAGAACAAGGACACCATAATCACCTGTCGCATTTTCAATCAAGGTCTACTCACCATTAACGTCGAAAACTTCGTGTCCAATGGCAAGGAGCCGGTCATGTCGTTCGATGTATGTAATTATATGCTGTACCCAGGAATTTAGTAATTTTTAGTTGATATACCAATTTCGTTTGTACATTAATCGTCTTTTCGCGAATCATATCGAATCGGTTTATCCATAGATATGACAAAGTTTTCAATCTATTTAAATATGCCGGAGTGTTTGCCGAAGCGAATAAAATTGATTTTTCTCGACCGCACGTACATACATATATGTACACGACAGTACACCACATGCCACCGGATACCGCCGCCTTTAGTTATCTCCCTTGCTTTCGTTGGTGTTCGCACACCTTGACCTGACTTCTGTGCCCATGACTATGAAATAAAGGAGGTGTGTTTGATGGTTGTCACTTGACAGGCGCGTTTTGAGAACTTGGTCAGGGCCATTTGTAGTTCATGAGAGCAGGCGCTAAGAGTGAAATTTTGCAAGCGCTTCACAAAAATGATAAGTGCGACAAGTGTAAAACGCGGCAAAAACACAAAACAACAGAAATTAATTATAATCGCACTTAGTGATTATCTAACACTAGTTTCGTTTGTTCTTTTGCATATAGCATTCGAAACACGAACATTACCAATATTTTTCCCTTTGCCTTGACTACACACTTTACTTTCAAACAAACACACTCATGAATATATATGTAGTTATTTTCAATCTCTGACTCTCACGCGGTCATTCGCACCGCTCTCCGCAGCTTTGCTTAACTGTTTCGCACACAGTAACAAAAAGCACGTGTGCATTTTGTCTCATCGTTTGCCGTCTTATCTACTCACACATTCGTGCGCTCATAAGGTTGACAGTGCACTCCTCACTACACTTGACAAAATAGTTTAGCGGATTTTCGTGCGCATTTCGCTTTTCCTTTCGTTTGGCTGTCTTTCTCACACGCATTCAATAGTTGCGTCTGAAAATTCATTGATTCAATTGACTGCATGCTAGTGATGAGTGCCAACAAATTGTTTTGCTTATGTTGCTTCTCTTGCGCTTGCGGCGTCCAAATTGTTAATGACCGTCATTATTTGTTTACATTTCTTATCAGCAGTTTTGCCAATTGTACGCCACGTGCCCGTTGTTTAGTCCGCCGGCTCGCATTCGTTTTCGCTCTCACCATACGCTCTGCATGTTAATGCCGGCTCTTTTTTGCATGTTGCTCTTAGCGGTGGTGGTCGGTCTTCTCCCATTCAGTTGGAGTATCATTATGCATACAAATGGATTCTAGATTGTTTTCTTATTGCAAATGATATTGCTGGGATTGGATTTTGCCAGCAGCGCTGCTGGGGGTTTGGGTTTTGCTATTTTTAGTTATGCTAATTTTTTTTTTTTTTTTTACAATAAAAGATTTGCAGCCAGATTTTCTTTGTGTGCTTTCATGCCATCATTTTGCATTTACATTTCTTTTGTTACTTTCCTTTTTCATAAAATATTTCAATTATTCTAAAAATAGCTCTGCTCAGCATTGGCTTGCACAATTTTTGGTGCTCCCGCGACGACAAACGTCTTGCCTTAGGCTGCCATGTTGTTGTCTTCGCGCTGCCAAATCAAATCGAGCTCAGTTCTTAACGCAGCTGCTCTCACAAGTCAGCAATGACGGCCACAGTGGTTGCAGCTACATATTCTACTTATTAATTACATATATTTATGACACTCAGCGCCCTCTCTTGCTGGCCTAACCGTTGGTTTCAGGCGCATTCAGTTCATTTCATTAGTTTTGTTGTTGTTTATTTTATAGTTGTTGTTGCTTTTGTTAAAGTTAGCTGATTTTAATTTTTTTTTTTTTGCTAGCTCTTTTTCTGATAATCTCAATCTACAATTGCAGACAATGCGCACAATGGAACTCATATTGCGTCAGAAGTTAGACTCAGAACGTTCCAAGTATTTGCCGCCGATAAAGCGTGGCGGCTACATTGATATATACATGACTAGCTCAGGTTGGTCCACAATAACGCTCCTTCAAGTTGAACTTTCACGTTTTCTACTGTTGTTGAAGTTCCAATATTATTTTATTTATTTATTTGTTTTATTTGATTTTATTCTTTATAAAGTTTAAACTTTAATGCAACCAAAACAAAGTCAAGCAGGCAATTGCCGCCTAAAGTTCACTTTTGTTATTGTAATTTCTTCTTTTCTCTTCTACAACTTGAAATTGGCTTTCTTCCCCACCACCTGCACGCTAAAACTCTGCGCCATAGAAACGCGGCTAGACTCCTCTCGCATTGCGTCAAATATCATTGATGAAAACAACAGTCATACTATTACTCTTAGTTATTCTATTCGGTGCTGTGTAACATATAATTGGGCAAAAAACAAACCTCTGAGAAATTTGTAGCGTTCCTGCGTAAACAATTTTGATACTTGCATGCTTATTTTTTTTTAATGATTTCCTACGAGCAACTCAATTGCTTGTGGCTCATCATTAGAGCTTCTTGTATTTAAGCTAATCTGTATTGACAATCGATCATCTTATATTTTCAATTTGATTTCTATTTTTTATTTTTTTACTTTCATATACGGCCTATAAATACGGTTTTCTTACACACGTTCTGTATTTCTTGTTCATCATCAAATTCCACGCTCCACGCGCCTCATCACGTTCATCACGAAATTTTGACTATAAACAAAAAACAAAAACAAAAAATATGTATATCGAATCGAAACGAATCGAACCTTCACGCCGCTCGCCCGTCACCGTCACCGTCACTGCCACCGTCATTACATTTCCGTAGTGCGCAAAGCGAATGGAAAATACACTAGCCAAGAAGCTGAAAGTCTCCACGGGTCAGGTGCTGCCACCAGTGAAGCGCGGCGTAGTCGCTAGGTATTTTCCGTCGTCAGGTAACGTATACACATGTGATTTACTCTGTCTCTCTTGCCTAACGCAATGTCATGAATATACTATCTGTACATGTAGTGTCCAGTCCCGTACTCAAAATGTAAAACTCAAAAATATGACACTTGTTTGTCGTCTCGAATTCGTCAAAACAAAAAACTCATTTATATGTATGCCATAAAGTTTCCTCTTTCCGTAATTTCTGTTTATAGTTTTTGCCTAATATTATTTCTAGTGTACCTTTCAAAGAATCTTAATTGCTTTCCTTTTTTTAAAACGAGTCCTGACGCTGCGCGCTGCATGTTTTGAAGCAAACTGCAATACACTCTGCCACCAGTATAATAAAGCACTTGTTTTTATTTATAGATGAGCGTATTATCGAGTACGATATTGATTCTCTGGTGTATGAGGCGCGTTCGCCCTTCCAGAAGATACAAATTTTACACTCAAAGACAATGGGCAACATGTTAATTTTGGATGAGCTGCAAAGTAAGTGTCGTATAATGGCAGTGAGCATGCTGCAAAATCGATTTGCAGCGCACGTGCCAACAACGCCCACTGCCATAAAGGTCAAGGTCAGGCGCAAGCCGCAAATCGCGAAATAATGTGCACAGCCATTTGAATAATTGGAATTGAAATTTCTGCTTTTATTTATTTGTTGTTTTTTTTTTCAAAGCACAGTTGATTAATTATGTTCTGTTCTATTCAGATATTGCTGAATCCGATCTCATTTACACGGAGACCTTGATGGGTCGCGGCATCGAGAACTATGAGGGCAAAGAGATTTGTATACTTGGCGGCGGTGATGGCGCTTTGCTTTACGAATTGCTAAAGGAGAAGCCTAAGCACGTTGTTATGCTGGAAATTGACGAGGTCGTCATGGAGGCCTGTAATAAGTACATGAACAGCATTTGCGGCGATGTATTGGAGAAACGCAAGGATGTTAATTACGAGATTGTTGTTGGTGATTGTGTCGATTACATGAAGAAGTTTATTGCTGAGGGTCGTAAATTTGATTACATATTCGGCGATCTCACTGATATACCAATAAGTGGCGCACCGATTGGCGAATGCTGGGACTTTATACGTACCATATTGGAACATTCGTTCAAGTTACTTAAGCCTGATGGCAGGTACTTGACGCATGGCAATGGCACCTGTTGTGTGGAGTCTCTTGAGTTATTTGAAGAGCAATTGAGTCTACTTAAGCCGAAGGTTAAGTTTACCACATCGAAGGCATTTGTGCCTTCGTTCATGGAAGAATGGCTCTTCTATCAAGTAAGCTTCGCTTGACCAGCTCAAGCGGCATGCAATCAGCGACGACTACAACAACAAGATAACCAACATGAACAACGACAACAGCACAATATCGATGGTGAAATAGACGAAGCGGAAAATGATTTTGACAAATTGCAACTGGTGACACCAACCACAAACGCACAGCTTCAAGTTGCTACCTCAACTTCCACACACTTATTGCTTAATGGCAGATGCGGCGGCGGCAAAGGCGACAAAGGGACGTTTCATAACTCCAATTTGGATTTGGAAATGGGCCGAACGCTAAAACTACACAGCTACACTATGACTCTGCACTCTGCCGCACAGGCCCCGCGTCGCAAGCACAACCGAAACCGGCGTGTACACTACCATCATGCGGTGGTCTCGTAGTGGAAGTTGCTTCAACCTTTGCCTAAACCAAAACCATTTCCAGCGGCTGTTTGCTACGTAACAGAAAACCAAATATTTAAAGCCAATCTATTTAATTTAAGTTAGCGTTCAGTTTGTTTTCTTCTCGTGCGCTGTAATGTTTATAGTCTTTTAAGTTCCCTACGAGCCCACCAAAATGTTCGCTCAAGGAGCATATGTTTTGTGGGCGTCTAGTGTTTTCGTATGTTTTTTTGTTCTGGCTAGTTTATGTCTAAAAGTACACCCAGATGAGTTTAGAGCTAAGCGTAAATTGTTTAACTTAGACAACATTATTACACTTATTTAAAGTATTAAAGCATTAGTTGGTTGCCATTGAAGGCTATCTTACTGCATGTATGTGCGGAATGTAACGTTTAAAACACAAACCCTGAGTTTGTGGTGTAAACATTGATACTTGATATGATTTTAAAGAACTTGGCTAAGAGATAAAAAACAAATTAATAAATAGTCGTATGCAAAATAAAATCATTTGTTGTTTTGAATGGATCATTGATGAAGTTAAATGAATTGAATAATATTTAAATAATAATTCGTTAGGAAAGCAGTGATGTCCCTTGCCATTGTTTACAGTTTTACCACTTTGTTATCAACAAAGCATAATCAATCAAGCAAGAAAGATGTGAAAAATGATAAATATTTTACGACAAAATAAAATCTTGAAAAAGATAGATTTTCACGAAAGCGGTGAAACTTTGTATAAAAAACATACAGTGGCACCATTGGTTCAGTATCGCATAGTACTTGGCGCGAACAGCTGACTTGCATAACCATTAGGCTGGAGTGGGGAGTGGGCCGTACGAAATGTGGGCACGATTAGTTCATTTTAGAAAGTCGGCGGCTACAGGTTGAGCGAAGATGGACAGGAAACTACATAGCGGCATACACCACCCCACCTTGCGTCTGCTGCAGGAATCGGGCTGTGAAATATTACCTCATAATCTGATGTATCCGGTTTTCATTGTCGGCAATGATGATGATCTGCAGCCAATTTCGAGTATGCCAGGCATCTCACGTATGGGTGTCAACAAACTGCGTGAGCACCTTGAACCATTGATACCAAAGGGGTTGAAGTCTGTGCTATTGTTCGGCGTCATTGAAAGTAATTTAAAGGACGAGAATGCCACGCATGCTGATTCCGCGCAAAATCCGGTTGTCCGCGCGATACCTAAGCTGCGTGAATGGTTTCCGACACTGCTCATTGCCTGCGATGTATGTATTTGTCCTTACGCGAATCATGGTCATTGCGGCATTTTGGACGAGTGTGGCCTACAAAACTCGCTGAGCATCAATCGCATTGCTGAAATCGCAGTGGCCTACGGTCGTGCTGGTGCGCATATTGTGGCGCCTTCCGATATGATGGATAATCGTATAAAAGCCATCAAACAAGCGCTCATCGATGAGAAACTCAACAGTGTCTCTTTACTCTCATACTCTGCCAAATTCGCTTCCAACTTCTATGGACCTTTTCGTGAAGCTGCACACTCAGCGCCCGCATTCGGTGATCGCCGCTGCTATCAACTGCCCAGTGGCTCCAGGAATCTTGCAATGCGCGCGGTTCAGCGTGATGTCAGTGAAGGCGCAGACATGTTAATGGTCAAACCGGGCATGCCCTACTTGGATATATTGCGGCAAACGAAAGACACATATCCATATCACACGCTCTATGTCTACCAAGTTTCCGGCGAATACGCCATGCTCTACCATGCGGCAAAGGCTGGCTCATTTGAACTGCGCGACGTTGTGCTTGAAACAATGAAGGGCTTCAAACGCGCTGGTGCCGACTGCATAATCACCTACTTCACACCATATCTGCTGGACATAATCAACGAGAAGTGACCATCAGGAGCACAAACAACTTCGACAATGTAATGCAAACAAAGTGTACTTAATGTAATGTGTTCCTCGACAGTTTCTCTCTTAATTTAGTTGTATTAAGTCGTCTTCAGCTCGTTTATATAACATTTTTCCCTTATTCATCATTATCATTGACTTTTATAGCTTTTGTACAAGCCCCCACTACTCGATGGCCGCTTATCTACTTCCAATCATTTGAAATTCAAATGGGTGCGAGTATTTTGAGCAAAGTCACGCAAACGTTTCTGGAATTTCGTTTGCGCGTCATTATTTTTTATACAACGCATACTATACAGGCCTTGCACTAATACATACAAATGTTCTTGTAAACTTCTGATATCAGGGACCAGCACAAAAGTGCTACCGTTCAATTATATTTTATAACGATTTATCTGTTTGAATAAATGAGATTTTGCTTTATCGACGGGTTTCCTAAATTGGACTGTAATAATTTTGGGTTAATCACATGAACAAAGTTTGCTTTCTTTTGAGCCAAAACCGGTTGACTCACGTGAGCGCTTTCAATTTCACAAATAACTTATTGCTTTTGCCAAATATTTAATAGTGAATATTCCATAACGGCTGCTGGTCAATTGATTTTTATTTTTGCAAAGATAAGCTTATTTCACAATATATTGTGGCGTGTTTGTGTAGCTTAATGTTAACAAATATGTATTCAACTCTTTAAATAACTATCGATTACTACGCTCGAAAATGGATTTTGAAATTTGATGCTTAGAATAACGCGAAACACGAATTATATCGCTTATTTATAAACAAATTAGTTGAACTTAACTATAAATGCATAATACTTGAACAAAATGAAGTGAATTGCTAAACTTTTCATAAGCAAATGTGCCTAAATGAGAATGACAAATGCGTTTCTCAACTTTAGAATGAAAAAGTTGTGTTTTAGAATATAAATTAAGTACATCAGTAAATGGAATCGTCGAAAAATACTGCTAAATAACATATAATGGGGACGCAAATGTTGCTTAATTGGTTTCATCGTTGATCTTGCTGTGCTCGAGGATGTCCGTGTTCTGCATTGGCTCCAGATCTGTCTCTGATATTATTTCTGCCAGCCACTGTTCGATTTGCACCGGATGGAACGAATCCTCATCGCCGCTGTTGGCCTCGAGTATGATCTTAAGGTTTTCAAAGTTCTTAAGGATCAAGCGTTTGCCCGGCTGTATATGTGTGCCATTAGAGCTAGTGGGGCCAGCGGCGCTGGTGGAACAGATGCTTGTGGCTGCCGAATTGATATTGGCATCACAGGTGGAGTCGGCAGCGGCAGCCTGTACATAAGCAGTGTCATAAGTACGGATTGGTTTCTCCTTCAGGCTTTTCTTGATTTCGTTAAGTAAACGGTTGTAGAAGTCGCATGTGGCAACGTGCGTATCGTCACAATCGTCATTGTCTTCGTTTGCATAGCGGTAGGAATCTGAATTCGTTGAGGTGGGTTGTACTGATTCGACAGCATCAGTTGTTGTTGTCGTGGCAGCCGACGCTTTTGTTGCGCCGGCATTGTGCGACTTGCATTGGGCAGTGTCTTGTTTGGTTGACTTGGCTTTCTTGCCACCTTTAAGCTTCTTCGATTGCGAGCGTGAACTTGCGTTGCTCGAATAGTTTGAACTGGAAGCCGTGGTCGTTGAGGACGTGGAGTGCTCGGTGGTGCTTGAATCGGCTGACTGAACTTTGGCCAGTGGTATTTCTGCGCTAACGGCCTCCTCGTTGGCACAGTTGATAGTCAAGCTTGCAATGTTACGTAAGTTGATGGTGCCATTGCAATTGTTGATTGTAATTTTTGGTTTGAAACGTGGCTTCTTGGTCTTCGGTTTGTTATTGCTTGGATCTGTAGGCACACAGGTATGGGAGGAACTTGACTTGGTAGTGTCGCGACCTAAATTGGACACCGCGTCGGCAATCGATGATTCCAGTTCATCGTCTAGCTCTTCGAGATTGAGCGGTGGCACATACGTGTCACGCTTTACCTTCGCTTTATATATCAGGTCTTTGGCTTCTTGCAATGTTATGTTGATTATAGATTTATTCATCAGTTTAGCGTTGTCCTCTACAAGTGATTTGTTGCGTGAGAAGTCTACGACAATGGCTTCGGGTTGCGTATCCTCTGCATCGCAGTCGATTTCATCGTTGGGTTCCTGAAGACATTTATACATTGTCTCATGGTCGTCGGCGGGTTCAATGTAATCCTCATTCTTTAAGTACACGTCCTGCAATGCTAGATTCATGTTGTCTAACTGAAAGCGCCCAAAGCAGCGTATTGCTGCCAGCAGCTCGGTTTCTTGCTCTGTCACGAATTTCACTTCGGCCGCGTCCTTGGTTTCTTCGGTAGGCGACTTCGCCATGGCGGTGCCACGCCCAGCCATTTGCTGTGAATTTGCAATCACATCCAGCTGGCGGAGCAGCAGTTTTTCACGCATATGTAGAGCGGAACGTATCTCGCCAAATTTGTGCCCGACATTTGCTTTGACCTAAATTTTCGTTTTCGCAATCAATAAAAAAGGAACAAAAAGAACAAAGGATTTCGCATTCACTTTCTGGCCGCCAAACAAGCACCTTTCATCACTTACCTCTTCCAAGCTGTGTTCATTGCAGATGGCCATGTTCCTCGCATGGGCAATAATCAAAATTGTTTGTTTGTTTTTGCAAATGAAAATTGCTCGTTTGAGGGTGTTCTTGTTATGCGAAAAGTGACTAGTGCAGCCAAATCACCCTCTTTCCCGCTGCTTCTGCGAATTTAACAGCGACAAATATATATATATATATATATATATATATATATATTTGCCTCAAAAGCAAAACAAACAAACGTCGAGGACGTAAAAGAGCCAGATTTGCACAAAAGCGGCGACT